>OX424555.1:51729271-54129271 GCA_949152475.1 Terebella lapidaria | reverse complement strand
AAGGGCTGTCTTCCCGTACTGCCCTTCGGAAAATAATAAAAGCAACACGAATATAATTCGTTAAGGACAGGATAGTTAAATACCAGGCCAAACATTATAGTATGACGGACTAGATGATCTGACATCAATACATTCATTTTGTCCAACCCCATCAGGACTAGTCATCATGATTAATTTGTTCTCGTTGGAGAAAAACATACAAAGACAGCTAGAGAAACGGATAGAAACAAAGCGCTGTGTACTCTAAGCTGGGCACCCACCAGCGGCCATTACTGACAATTTGTTTCAAGTGTCTCCTGGTGAAACTGGATAATGCTATCGCCTCGACCAATTGCTGCGGCTCACTGTGCTGTCCTCCACACGAGATGCAACCAGACCCAAAATAATACATGTAACCTCTGCCACTTCATCCAAACCAGGGACTAAGTTCACAACTGTCTCCCTCATCGCAAGCTACAATCTTCTGCCCTGTCCAGCCTCCCTATTGAACACCAACCCTCAACCCCCACCAATGCTCACTCCCGAAATGATATCAACCCCACCCAATTTATCGCCACCCCTCCCCCCATCACCGACTGACACCCTAAAGTTGACTGGTCCCAGTCAGTCCGTCGGTTGCAGTGCAGAGATAGTTGTATCACAAAAAGCTGAACTGGGAATAGTGGTCGAGCAGGCAAGATCAATACGAGCGAGCGGCATCCTTCTGGCGGGGAGATGTCTTAGATCTGACCCGATCTGGGCGTGCGTGTCGAGGGGCCGTGTGTGTGTCGGTGTTTTATAAGGTTAGCACCATAGTGCTGGACTACAGTACAGTGTATGCGCCAGAGTAGTGACAGCAATAACGTGTAACTAGGAGCACACGTGTAGTGCAACAGACTATAGGATATATGATTCATGTAAGATGGAGGAGGGAACATGGAGCTCAATAAACCAATTGATGTGAGTAGTCTTGTTTTGTAATACTACGTGACACACTATAACTGTTTTGTTGTTATACCTGTTATGTACTAACTGTTGTTATACCTGTTATGTGCTGTTCATATTGCAAACTACCAGTATGGTGTTTCACATGGGCTCTTTGCTACAAAATCAATTTTCCATTTGGAATCCATCTAATGGGTCAAGATGATATTCCAATAACTACATTTTACATAAATTCTTATACATCTTATAATGCGAGCATTCCAAGAAACTACATTTTACATACAATTGTGTACATGTTTTAATGCAAGCACTATTCATTTTGGTTATACAAAACTCGAAGTAACTCAACTGCATCCAGAACACAATTTTACGTATCCAGTCATGACATACCAGGACATCATCAGTTTATTGGATACCATAGGTTATTGCATACCATAAGGATCATGCATGCATGTACCAGTACACGAAATGACAAACTGCATTGCACTTCATGCACTCCCACATCACAAGTCTCACAACAAACCAACACTATCCACCAACATCTTCAAGTATTTTGGTGACCTTGCACATCAATTAAGTTTTCATGGAATTACCGGAGTATTTAGACCTGTCTAAAAGAGCTGTCTCAATCGATATTCGAGATCATCTTGTCGAGTAGCACTGACTTTGTATCCAATATTCTCAATACGGTCAACGTTGGGACAGAATCCTTCAGAGTCTTGGTGTTGACATCTTGTACTGAGTATATAATCATAACTACAATCATGCAATGACTTCATGCATTACCTGCTGACAAGTTTGTTGTCCTTTTTGCATGTCTATATCAGGTAAAAGTGTATAGTGTATGCACTAAAGTGCTTGTAAGACGATGTCAATACACATCAAAATATGTGCACGAAGAGAATTCTTAAAATGGACCATTGCATGACTAGACAACTGACATCATGATAAGGTTGATATGGAACCCATCTGGGAACTTTAGGTTTTGATTGGAAACAATGCCATAACAATTGTGGAACCGATCCCCACAACGATATTCCTGGCTGGAGGCAAATCAAGGTTTACACTACATGGCTTATAATACATGAGACTCTGGCATTTTGGTGATATTTTACGAAGAAATATTTTCTGCACCACACTCACAATATGCTGGGTTTCTTGTGGCATGTTCACATAGCGTCTGTCATGAACGTTCTCTTGATAGTCCCCACACCCCATGTCTTCCCTGAAACCAATATTTTTTCACCGTCCTAAAGCATCATTCATGGACCTTCCTGGCAATGTTTATTTGCCTGTATGACTAATTCGTCTGTCCTTCGCTGGCCACCAGAGCAGTCGATCTGCTTGAATCACGTCTGCTTGAGGCTGACCAGCGATGGACAGTGATACCGCAGCGGACCCAATTAACCAATGCATTATGGGATTCGCGTCAAACTCATCAGCGAAAGAGGACACTGTGGTAGTGTAGTGGATGATACCAGATGACATCACGTCACTTCGTTCTCCTCGGTTCTATCCCAGGAAAACCCAGAATGTTTAACTGCAAAGTACCCAATGTTAAATTTCTCGTGAAGAAAAACTGACTGGACATTTAAGACTTGATCTTCCACTTGGATTGTTATGGTGTTGGATCGCCTAATCGCCTCTCGTCTGTCGGTAGAAGTCATCGTACACCTCCCCAACGTCCTGGTGGTCTGGTGTTTTGCGGCCAATTATACCTACTCGGAACAATTGAATCGGCAGTGGATTTTTGTTTTGGGCCCAGACTCCCTATAGGTTAGATTATGTGGATTCAGGTAATAGCATCTTCCACAAGAGAGGAGAAAAATAAGTGGCAAAAATACGAGGTGAGACAAAGTATGCGCTATTGGAAAAGAAACAGGGGAATAGTCGTACACAGACTGCACTTCACATCGACATCTCGATATTTGGTATTTGAAACATGCTAAGCAAGCATCTCCATTGGCATTTGGCACCTGTGCGGGACCTGATTCTTCCCAGGTTAAGAGTCAATAACGATCAATCCATGCACCTTGTCTATAGGTTTGTAAGCTTTGCCTCAGTGGCCCATTTGCCCTTGCTATAAGTACACACAAGTCATGGTATTTGTATTATACACGGGAATATTGATGAATACAAGAGCTGCATCATGAATTATCATTGTTGATAAATACAAGAAATGTCATGAACTTGAGCAAAGTTCATGGAAATGCTGCAAAATTCTGCACGACATGCATATTTTTCTGAGGTATCTGATACCTGCATTATTACCGCAATATCACGACAATGGCAAGTGCTATAGCCTTCATAGCCAGTGCTGCAGCCTTCAATTCCTGTAGAAAAACGACCTGATTTCACAAATATATATGCTGGATTGAGACGCTTTGTATTCTTTGAAAGTCTGAATTAGAAACTCGGCTCCCTTCATGTCACCAGGAAGTCTCCAGATTTCACCAGAACCACTTTAATCAGTTACTTCCTTTGGTCGCATCCAATCAGAATAGACGTGGTCTAATTCACAGTCCCAAATTCTTTCGGCCACTGATGTTTCATTGAGGCTTGATGGGGCCATTAGGGCAACAAAATGTCAGTCCAAGTTTGGTTTTTACCTGATAACTGAAGATTTGTGGGAAGAATACTAGAACAGTTCAACAAAAATATATGATATCATTTTCTTTCTTTGTATGTTATGTGCATTGCTAGATAAATCTGGCTGTCGAGATGAAGGGCCGCCGTGACTATGTATGACCAAGAATTACCCCCCATGAGCACAGTGTCCCCAAATGCTTTAGGATGTTCAGTTCTAAATGTATAAAATGGAAATGGGCATCATCATATAAATATTCACAGTTTAACCCAACTCATTATATATTCATATTCACAAACTTTGTCAGAATAACAAAATCAATTTCCCAGTATGTATCGCTTTTCTTTCGTCTGGAGTTTCCCAGACGGCAGACACATGGTGAAAGGTATACATTATACACATGTTCTTCGTCTCCGGAGAATTGTGCCGACATAAGCAATTTTGATACGTAAAATCTGCCAACCCCTGTTGAAACCACCTCACGAGAGATCCCATTATATTCAGACTGCACATGTATGTCCACAGTCGGAAAGGTTTTGTGCTTGGCCCGTAGGAGCGAGCAGGGGATGTGCTGGGGGCCTACTTAATGTCATTCCTGTAAAATATTCATCACATAAACTAGACACTGTGTGGTCCTGCTGTATATATTTGGATACGATCGGCGTGTTGTTTTTACGCCTTTAACATCGTTACTTTTCTGATCACTTTCATCCGTTACCAATTCTATCATTTGTCACACTTAAGGACGATTATATTCATGGTCTTTTGTATGTCTGGGAGTGCAGCTTGATTTATTTTCAAGATTGATCCATTTGGATGCAATTGATGCTCATGTTGTATGCATCGTATAAACATATACCTAATAAAATGAATATACCTATAGTTTGTACATATTTTTTAACTAATAGTACACGATCATCTTCCCAGACCAAAAATACCAGAACATTCATGGTTCGAATAACCCTGAAACAATATGAGATTATCCACAAATGTTCCCCGACAATGTCAGTGATGTCCATCCCAGGCTGAACATATTCCCTCCACAATATCCGGTCCTATTTCCCCCTGTTCCCTAAACTGGCCACAGCACAAAACAGACTCGTAACAGTGCTGTTTTATGCGCACAGCACAAGATGACATTTGATCGCCCTTCCGCAATAAAAACTGTCATCCGATACAGCAGGATTTACTGTCCAGTGCAATATATCCCCGTCCACTCCGATACGATGTTTGTATTCACAAAGTGATGTAAGCAGATATATCAGCATTTTTGTCGTTAACTGCCTCGGGTTTCAGTTATGATTTGTCGGGGACGATGAATGCAACGTGATCAGTGTAATAGCGGCTTTTCATATATCACTATATATAAATGATATTGATGTAACCATAGATGTAACCATAGAACTAGACATTTCTGAAAGAACATGTACATGTACAGAAGTATGAATCATATCGCTGTCAGAATATGTTGATTTTTAATTGCTAGTGAATACTTTGCCAGCTCTGTTGGTGGATAACTTCAACTGATGGAATGAAATGTATTTTGATTTGACTATTTCTCATCGTTTAAGCAAAAAAATAAGTTTGAATACATTTCCCATCTCCGCCATGGTGTTAACTTTGTGTTGAGAATCTTACTCCTGCTGACTGCCGAAGTCACAGATAATGTATCTCTGGAGACATACCACAGATGGAAAAAAAACATCATTATATTCCTAATCTTAGCAAATCCACTGAGGTTCACCTGTCAATGGGCAACAAAGGTCAATACAATTGTAAGTCCCAGTCGGCTTTGATGGAAAACCGAGGGAACCAGAGCGACATCGTCCTGTCTTGCACACTGCCCTATCGGGTATCAAAGCGTCAAGGAAGTTGATAAGAGGTTGCTCATCTTGGTCCGTTATTGGAAACAATAACGCCGGGGATAAAAAGTTTCCATCTCATCAAAGAGCATGCGAGTGAGCTCCAAATCACTGCTCACTAATAATTTATAGTCAATTGCTCTTCACTGCAGACACGATAGGCTTCTATGAGCATGACAAGATGCACTTATTGGAGTTTCTACCCGTAATCAAGCAGGATTGTTTCTTCCCTGTTTACCATCCATAAAATTCTTGCTTAATCATCATCTGTTCATTGTTTTCCAAGGAATTTTGTTACCAAAATAAAGAAGACACCGGCAATGATAAATAAGAGACCTAATCAATGTCTCTTATCTAACATAATGGGAAAGTTTATGAGTAATGTATAGATTTACTATCCATAATCATCATCAATCCTACATACATGTACACACGTAACACAAATGCCTTCCACCAAAGTCCCAACACAAATTTGTATGAATTCCCAAATATAGGAACTACACCAGATGAACAGGCAGTGTGAATAAAATGCAATGAATCAAGGACTAAGAAGCAGGGTATGCCACTGTGTGGATACTGCTGCATCATGGGATAGTTTGCCCCTCCGTCACCTCTGGTGGAGAATCCGACTTATCTCCACAGCCCACCGCACAAAATGGTCAATGACAGCGGTCTGTGGAATCACGCTGCACAGGAGAGAAACTTCGCAGAAGTCGTGTCGACACAAATGATGCAAATCCATTTCTATTTATGAAGCATGTAGTGATGGTTTTTCTACCCCTGGTATCGGCGTTAAAAAACGTCTACCGATTCAAAGAATCAATTGGTTTTCATCCTAGCTCAGTTTTCGCTGAAATTCAGATATCGTTGAGTTGTGTTTCCCAAAGAGAGCATGATTGAGTTGGAGGAGATGTGAAATAAGGAAACATCAATGGGGCGTGTTCTGTCTTAATTACATCGGAAATTTTCCCGATGTTTGAGGCATTCTTGAATGTTTATGTTCCATGCAGTTTTATGATTAATGTCTGTCTCTTGTTTCGAGATATGCTCAGAAATAAATATCATTGAGGAAGAAAAAGTAGAAATCTAATTTCAATCGCTATGATAGAAAGTTATAAAACTACAGCGGTAGAAGTATCATGTTTAGAGATGTGTAAATAAGAAGCGTTGAGCGTCTAATGGAAAGTTGGTATGGCTGCTTACACTCCCATCGTCACGGATGTAGCAGAAACTGAACGGTCTTTTTTACAGCTGGTGGAAAATTCACGTAGATTTTCTGGATGTTGGTATAGCACAACGCCAAGTCTGATGTTTTCATGGATTTAGAAAATATATATCAACTAGTGCTCAGTGTATGCATTTCATGATCTATAGACGCACTGTACATGTATCTGGAGATCATGAAATATATATTTATGTAAGCTAATAATGGCTTATCATCAATATTTCCACAATTCCATGTCCTAGTGTCGACAGAGAAACTCCCTTTTGCTTTCCCCCGTTCCTGGTGTAACAATGATCATAAATGTCAGACTGCATTAGCCCAAGAAACGTCGGCGAATAGATTGGGCAGTTGACAATTAGCAACTCGGCGTCTACGCTAATGATGAAATCACTAATCACTGCCATTTCTCTGGCTACTCGCACTTCCGATAGACCGCTGTAAAGCCGGGGATAGATAACGTACGGGAGTGACCAATCAGGACGGAGCAGGCCCCTAGTTATTGTAGATCCCAGCGGGCTCGGCGGAGAGGACGAGCAAGCAATGGTCAGAGCTCCTTCAAGCTTGGCTGTCTATCGAAGCACAGTCATGGAATGGAAGCGTGCAACTCACCGTCTCATCTGACATTGGACGGGAGGCGAAGCAAGGACAAGCATTATCTGCTGGGACTGTGCATTGCATTCACGAGGACTAATACCGTCAGGAACAACATTTTACTTGGGAACCAGCAAAATCACGGGGAAAGATTCAACATCGTATGTGCAATGTAGACAAAATATATTACCGGAGCTGCACTGAAACTGAATTGCTGTGGTCAATATTCCTAATGTCACTGCGCATACTTGATGATATACACGGAAAACTTGAGCCAGATTGCAATGGGTCTCGGACAGAGTCATCACTGGATACCCTTGGAATGGCAGTGACGGGCGCCTGATCGTGTTAGCGTAATGAAATCTGGGGGACGACTGGCCGCTGGTCGTATGCGATATCACAGTGGGAAGCACTGTTTGCTCTGATAAAGCCCGCTGCCTGGACAATCTACCCGATAAGCAGAGGATTACTGCATTTTATCATGTGGATCTGGTGCAATTACGAAACTGAAAACTGCCTTGGATCAATTTTATAACACACGTAAGTGCTGGTGAACATTGATTTGACCTATATACATATACATGTATTCCTGGTACTTTATATCTTGTGCTATCTTTCTCCTCAGTAGATTACACTTATACTGCATTAAGTATAATGTGTTTTTAAAAGCTATTATACCAGTCAGTATTGATAATTTCCTTCCATGGTCAAAATTTCCAATTGCACTCCAATGTTAATATTATCGTGATTACTTGTGGGAGATATCAATTATTTCCCGGAATCATCACCTTTTCATTCATTGTTGTGTGGCAGTTATCCAATGTCAATGAACCTGGAAGTGCAATCTAACCTACATGTATGTGCGTGTATATGGTTTCTGAAACACTGTTTTCATCACTACCAATGGCCAGTCCAATACGGTCCATGTTCTCAGTCGCACATCCTGAGCACATCAATCATGCAAACAAAAGTAGCACACCATCGCACCTTCGCACCACAGATAAACGCTGGAGCACTCTCCACTGGAAGGACAAACACACCTGCATTCAGCTACGGTCCAGACCAATTAGGAAAAGGTCTTCATTTATTTACCCAAACAAATTATCACAGAGAACTGAAACAGACAAGTGGCCGGGTCCATGTTTTGACTACCGGTCTCCACCACGAAGAAGTTCAGACTTTTAGCCCCATGCTGCTGAGCGACGGCGGCCTTTGCTCAGTCTCCTGCTGCTTGATTAGGCGAATCAATGCAGCGACCGGATTTACCACGCACACGCCCAGAGGCAAAGTCAGATTGCTGCCTGGTCCTAAATTGTGCGAGATGTGACTTGTGGGAACCATAACTTTTAGCTCGGCTGTGGCGGGGAATCTCTGATGACGGTTTCTGGTCGGTGGGTGGAATGGGATAATGATACATAAATTTGATAAATCTGCAAGGCGTGTAGCTGTTCCATGTGCAGTGATTGCACAATGAACCCCAGCATGCCCAAAATATATCGAGGTTTGGTGACTATGGGCAAGAACTATGAATGTACATGTAATATTCCTGTATTTTGTTTAACCGTTTCAAGCCCTTTTTTAGCAAAAGGTCATGATCTCTGCTCACCCTCGTGCTTCGATCTTGAAAACTGATATCGACGGGGAAGCTTTCCTAGAGTCGGAAACACCTCTCAATCCACTAAAACAATGCCCCGCCACGGGACGACACCCACAAGTCCCACAGAGGTCCCACCGAGCGCATTCACGTCAGGCTGCCTCGCGACAATAGATCCTGCCATTAAGACGGAAAGCTCCACTTGGGGACGTCGGAAGACTCAAGACATTCTTGGCGTCTCCCGTTTCCGAGGGAGTAGCGGCTCAGAAAACAAATTACGAAGTCCAAAGGCAGCTTGCCAAGTTTGGCTGGTGGGGATGCGGAGATGGGCATGCAGGTACATGTATGCAGGGGTTGGCACGGGTTGCCCACGTCGCCGGTCGGGAATTAATTAACACGTTGTCCCAAGCTTTTAACTGCGCGTAAATTCCGATGGTTTCCGTCTTCGCGGAATAGGATCTGACGTGTGGGAGACCACCCGAGGGTCTTATAGTGTGTGCGTTGACAAGTCATGAATATTCATGACGGAATGTCAAAACACGCAATAATAACGCCAGAGTGCTGCTGTCGCCGAGTGTCACATATTTTTCAGGTTATGAGGCGTGTGACAGAAGAGAAAGTGGCAGCTGTGATATTGAAATATGCTAATACAAGACAACCATTCCGATTCAAATGGTATGGAATGTGCTGTATCTGACTGTTATGATGACGATACTGCATATATATCCCGGAGGAAGAGCTGGAAACATTTTGGGAAAATATCTCCATAATATTATCATCAGGATCATAAATCTTCCACATATATATTCAAATCAATCGCTGATGTAAGATCAGATAATAATAAACAAGGTGAAAAAATTGTTTCTTCAACCCTGTTTTAATGCGGTGCAAGTTGGTTCATGGCTGAAATTTATGAGTGATGATTGCAATGCTGAACTCGCCAATGGCATGATGAAAGAAAAATATTTAGTATTTTTCCTGCGACTTGAAACAACATATTCCCGTTCCTAATTTGCTGACGCCATGTACATTTAGCTTCGAGGTGCACTTCAATGCATGATTAATAGGCATTTAGTTGTACAAGAGATGGCGTTGGATTGAGGACCCATGTGATCTCTGTCAGTAAATCTTGCCCAAATGGAATAAGTCCCCAGCGAATACATCAAAGTTACATTGTCTGTTATTGATTTATCTTCAGATCTGCTAAGGAATTACATGAGATCCCTTATATATCATGGCAAGTGGATGCTTCATTCAAGCAAAATTGTATCAGCAAGATCATTGAAGAGAAGGTACATCAAATAACATATCGATCATGTTGATACAGAATGTAGATTAATGTTGCCCAAGTTGTTCATCTTTTTCTATTTTTTTATATTTAATCATATTTGCTTTAAATAATATTTATTCCCAAATGAGCATTGATCAGCAAGGCAAACCCTATTTTGAGATCTCTGCTATATATTTATATGAAACCAATTACCATGAAGCAACCTCCACTCACATGTATAATACTAGATTCTATTGTAAAATTTCCAAAGCATAACTTCATTTATTCTGAAATTGTATACTTTATTATTGCTGCCTGTTAGCAAATACAACACACTGTCGAACAAACCTGGCTCATTTTTGCACCATGCTATGCGTGCAGATTATCTGCCCGGTTTGTATGTGGAAACGATGACTTTTTATTACCACCGAACATGAAACTGTATGTCCACGGAGGAATTTACATTTCTGAAGTATTCAATATATCATGTTACATGTACATCCAGCTAATTTCTCGTGTCTGTCGACATCTAGATCGTGGAACATGAGATATTTAAACTACAGTGCGAATTTTATTGCAAGTACATGTACATGTATGCCATGAAAAGGTATAGTTTTACAACTCAGGAAAATTTAATAGCCATACGTTTCGTCTCTTACCTCATAAATCTGGGCAAAAATACATAAAATACAAATACATCTTTTTATTGCGATATGGGCTTCATTTAATTGTATATGTGCAATTATTATGTTAAAGGTGACCTGATAAATTGTTTAAAATATTCATATTCTTGGAAACTGGCAAATTTGTAATACGGTAAAAAACAAAAGTTACATGTAACATTACAGCAGCTATACGTAAAGCTGGGTTTTAATTGAGATTCACAAAATCTTTACGCCTTAGAACCTTTTTCCAAGACATAGTACCAAACCAAGCAGCACTGGCAACTCGATATGTTTCAGTGTTTACTTTTCAGTCTGGGATATTTTTCTCACAAATTTAACTGGTCACATTTTATGGTGGAATTTTTGTGTGGTCTTTTTCGGGAATGTCTGCACTTTGTTTTTATTATTTTTCACGCCAATCCAACTTTTCACATAGATAGTTAATGTTGTTGTTTTACTCAGAATTTCCCACAACCTTGTCTCCGGCGAGGTCAGACAGTCCGGTGTCATCTGCATGTGAGAAAATAACACGTGTGATGAACTCTTTGGAACTGGATGTTCAAACCTGATAAACCTTAGCCGATGTCACATCTATTACTTGCTGTTATTATGTGCTTGTATTATGTTCATGTTGTTTTTCTATATATAGATATATATATATATACAATATCTTTGATTAGGCTAATACCGGTAACTGGCAGCAACAAAAATTTGAAAAATTAATCATTCAGAAAATCATTTAGCTCCAATATACACCTTGTCATATAAAAACTGGAATTACAGGACAAAACTACATACAAATACAACACAAACACAACGGAACAGATTCTCAATGTTTGTGGAAAAAAGTTCGCTATGAGTTATATGTACCCAACAAGACACCGACCCAAGGTTCACCAGAAGGGCTACACACACTTCAAGGGCATGCGAGAATACTGTGATATTTGCCTTTTTCTCTGTACTTGCAGATGGCAAACACGGAGAAGATGGTCAGGGAACCCGTCCCAGCAGACAGTCGCGAGTGATGAGGAGATTGTGTGACGGGCTGCTGCCCTTTACTCCCCGGCCGAGTCAACCAAACAGGGCACCAAGGCAGCGCACCGCAACAGTTGGCTTCTCACGCGGGGCCGGCCCAAATTAGAAGAACCTGTTTCCAGTTACGTTGGACCAGTGAAACACGAGGCCGCCCAAGCCACACACTGATTCAAGTCGTCCGTGCGGGCAGAGTGGTAACATGGAAGACTGGAGGTTTTTTAACTCTCAGTTGAAGATGGATTAATGTACTTGAGGTTCGGTAATGGAAACTTTACGTAACTCGGGGATACTGCACTGGAACACACTTCCAACGTCCGCAGCCGATTGCAAGGCTGTCGTGAGACGGCAGTTTCATTTGATAGGGATTATTGAACTCTAGGGGCGTGCGGTGCACGAGGATAGAACGACGCCATCGAGACAAAAAATAATTCAACGAGGCTTCCATCGGGAGCAAGATTATTGACACTCGAGCCAGCATGCGGCCCGCAAACTGTAACACGAAACGTGTGCAAACTATGGAATAAATTGAAACTTTTTGTGCCATTCTCCCGCACCACACCGAGCAGCCAACGACATTACATCCGTGCAATACCGTTCCCCGACTGTTTCCTCACGGTCAATAAGCAGTCCAATTTTCAATGGATTATGTGAGGCAATAGTGGTTATTATCTCGCAAAAGAAAGATACTCGTCAGAGATATTGAGTATCTGTCCATGTGCGTCTGAGGAAACAAACAAAATGCAATCTGATCCTGCAACCAAGCAAACGAAATAAAAAAAAACAGGCTTCAGATCTGAGTGGGATCTGAGATGATTTCATTGATGGTTACTTTTCTCTCACTAATGGAAAGCAGAAGTGGAAAAGCTGCAGCCTTGGGGTGTTCGTTATTGTAAATGAGGAACCCACAAACAGACTCGTGAAACATTCTCAGTGGCAAGCAACGGAGCAAAACTCGAACAAGGATCTTTATTTTCAACAATAAAATACCTGTTCCATGCTAACACTTGTGTAGAGAACAACCAAGTGCTCTCAAGGAAACATGGCTACCAGCAACTGGACCAAGAACGCGTTGGTTAGAGGACTGCCGATACTGCCAAGTCGGACTGTCGTTTTGCTGTCCTTGTGTCTTTCAAATGTCGCAGGTGTCGCCATCAACCCAGACACATGGAATGTCACATGTCCGTCGCCATGTTCCTGCGGCATACGAAAAACTGCCGAGATACCCGGAGTTAAAACTGCCAAGACTGTAGACTGCACACACAAGAAATTAAAGGAGCTGCCTCTTGGAATCCCTGTGGATACTGAGGCATTGCTACTGAAAGACAATGGTCTCCATGAAATACCTCTCGGGACTTTTGATGACCTCGAAAGTCTTCAAATTCTGGACCTGTCGTACAACGTGTTGAGTAACTTTGGACCTCGAGCAGTTTTCGGGAACATGACCTCGCTGAAAGTTCTGAATCTCCAGAGAAACAGCCTCAATATTCTTCAGAGCGGCCCTTTTGCTGGTCTCTCGAACCTTGAGGAAATTGTGCTTTCGGAAAATTCTATGAAGAAGCTGGAGGAACATGCTTTCCAAGGTATGGATTTTCTAAAGACACTCGATTTACGACACAATGAGCTAAGTATTGTTCAAGCGGGTTGGTTTGCCGATCTCCCTAAGCTACAGACATTGAATCTGGATTACAACAAACTGACACAACTCAACGGTGCCAGCTTCCTGAGTGTCGGCAGCCTTACCAAGTTGACACTGGCTTACAACAATTTGACCACGATAAGTGCTGACAGTTTCATGGGGCTCAAAAGCTTAAGTCGGCTGGACTTGAGTTACAACCAATTGACTGCGGTGCCTAGCATGGCTTTCTCAATGTTCAGACGTCTCAAGTTATTGACACTGGACGGTAATGACATCAGAATCCTGTCACCTGGATCCTTCCAACGCCTATCTGTGTTTGAGATCAGCCTCTGTCAAATGCCTGAGCTAGTCAGTGTTGACTTGCAGAGTTTTGTTAACTTGCCACAACTAAATACCCTCCGAATGAACAGCAACAGAGTGTTAGCCTTTGTTCACCCTCAGTCGCTGGAAAACTTGCCTAATCTGGAAAAACTTTACCTCCATGACAACAATATCATGGGTCTGTCTTCAGAGCTAGTGCTGTCGCTGCCATCACTGCTGCAGTTCAGTTTCTATGGAAACCCACTGCTGTGTGACTGCAATGCCTACTGGCTCAAGTCGGCTCTGACAAACAGAACATTTTACCCAGTAAACAACACTGCGTTAGAATGGACGCCAGCCGTTGACCACGTCACATTCCAGATGTCATCGAGTTATATCTGTGATCAACCAGCATCGCTCAAATCTAAGCCTCTTGTGAAACTTCCACTAGACGCACTAACTGCAACTTGCAAACCAACGATCATCCAGTTCTTCCAAAGCTCGTACCAACGGGAGATTGGCAAGTCCATTGTCTATGAATGTCGGGCTATTGGTGTTCCCTTCCCCCATATACACTGGATACTTTCCAATCGTAAGATCCTGAATAACACCTCCAACTACAGCCGTATCCAGGTCAGTCGCGCCGGGACATTAACTGTCAAACACCTCAAGGCAAGGGACGCCGGCACATACACTTGTGTTGCAACGAGCGATGCCGGCTTCGACACCGCCAGCACTTCACTCCAAATACACAGCTCCAATATCCGAATCATCAACCGCGGTTCAACGAGCAACTTCATCCACGTCACATGGAACGGGACAGAGTCAACTATTGACACCAGCGACTACATGATCCAGTACCGCCGGGCTGACTCTTCCGAGGAGTACAAGAACGTCCACCTGCGGCCGTACATGCGCAGCTACACCATCAGCGACTTGCAGCCGGACACTGACTACGAGTGCTGCATAGTCTACGAGCATTCCAACGAGATTGTCAAGTTGAACTGTCTGACGATTCGCACCAAGGACCAGATGTATGTCATGCACGGGATCCGTACAATCAGCAAGCTGACGATTCTCCTCGCTCTGTGCCTGACATCCCTCGGTGTCATCTTGATTTGTGTGTTGATGGTGATCGTGCGGCGGTACCAGCGAAGGAAGTCATACCAGGACCCTGGGGGCTCCGTCAGCAGCACCAGTTCAAGTGCAGGAGTCTCGACAACGAGGGGCAAGGTGACGCAGAGCGGGAGGACAGTAGGACAGCGTATGGGGCCGTCAGATCCAGTCAACTACAAAGTGGGACAAATATCAAACATACCACTGGACAATTTGTATAACCCACCAACCACGCCCCTATGTACATCGACGACATCACTCATCAGTACGCAGTCGAATGCATGATGTTAGGCCCAGTGTGCACTTCATGGTGTAGTGTACACATTTATGTGCCCATGGAACACAATACCCGGATAACAGCTGAGGACAGTTTATATGTTCGTGTACAATGGTGTAGATGCATGTGCTTATTGCCATACCATTTATGATCATACGATATTCATGACTTTATATACATGTTTCATTACCATTGTACAGAAAATCATCTTGTATATTGTAACCACCATATATCCATAATATATGATGTATGCGCATGATCATGGATGTACACAATTGACTGTATAGATAACCATATTTCAATGCCAGTACTTGCTACACCAGTGTACACGACACAGTCCCTGCCATACAATTGAAGAATCAATTATCAGTTAAAATGATTGGAAATTTGTTTTTCATATTGAAAGGGTGAAATAAATCATACATGTATCAGTATACAGTTAGGCACATTACAAATTTGGTAATTGCTATGAATTACCGAAATAGAAAATATTATCATTGCTTGTGAATTGCAAAAATGAATCACCATTTTGTGATATTCAAAGATATTTTAGCTACTATCTATTTTGGTAACTTCAGTCCAACTTCTTGTTCAGATGCCTGCTGTGAAGTGAGAAAACTTAAAGTCATAGTAGCAAGGTACCATTATAGGGTTTTATTCCTGTTCACATAAAGAAATTGTGGACATTTGGTGATAAAAAAGGTGTTCCGTGTTAATCGGTAACTAATAACAGCGACATGTAATGGAGTATATTGAGCCAGTATAGCAATCGCCTTCTCCAGCCGATGAAAGAAATAGCTTCGGCAATTTCTGTAATCGTGACGTCAGTTAAGGCAGAATGTGCTTTGATGGCTCGCCAAAAACGTAAAATACGTAATTTGGGGGCCAGCTCAACGACGGAAACTCACTACAAAATGCATGCGATTCAACAGACAACACACAAAAACCAACAAATACGGGACCTTTCGCAGTTCAACAAACCTCCGTTCTAGGTGAATAAATAGTACTTATTCTAAATATCAAGACAAGAAATGCCCTAATGCAGCCATCTCACCCGTTCACTTGAATTGTCAAACATACACAACGAGAATGAATTCATATGCGACATGCAGTTCACCTTGCTGGCTACATGTACTTTCAGTTCTGCCTCAAATGACGTCACCAACCACGTGACCTACACTAAAATCAAGATCAAAATCTTCGGCAATTTACGGAAGGAGTGCCTATTTGATTCAATATCTCGAAACCCATTGTTTGTATTTGTAAAATTCGTTCAAATTTATGGAAAACTATTCATAATAGACTAAATGAAACATAGCACCGAGGGTGCTGTAGCTTACGGGCAATCATGTGAATTGCGTAGAACACTGAATACATATAAATTGTTACACTGATGTTAAAATCTATATGTTAAAGCATGTTCGTAAATGTTGATAGAAACACATTTTCTGTATGGACTATATAATACAAAATCAAGTTACATCTTGAGAGATTTTTTTCGTTAATGACAAATTTTCACAGACAGTGATTTCAAAGGCAACAAAACTTATACACATCTACAAAGGTACATAAGGAGAATCTTATACATGATTTTGAGGAAAACTGTCTGAATAGATTTCGAGAAAAAAGCCACCAAAGGCAAAATTCATCCTTTTTTCAACAAAAAAGGTCGTTTTGACCTTTCAAGGTCATTGAAAGTCAAATTCAAGGTCACCACTCAAACCGCAATATATGATTCCCCATTTGAATGTGCCAATACTTAGGCTCTATCTTGAAGAGTTCTATGAGATTACCCTGCATAGCTCCCATTAAGAAGGAAAAATTGGGTGAAATTTTCCGAATCCAAAAAAAATTTCAATGGCCCAAAAAAAAATTTATTTTTTTTTGCTGGAAATGGCTCAAAACGAATAGTGACTTGATTTGGGAGAAAAACATTTTTTTTCGCCGACCCGTCAAAAAATCAAAATGGCCGCCCTACGCAGACTGTCATTTCAAAGGCAACAAAACTTATACACATCACAAGGGTACATAAAGGAGAATCTTATACATGATTTTGAGGAAAACTGTCTGAATAAATTTCGAGAAAATGGCCACCAAAGGCAAAATTCATCCTTTTTTCAACAAAAAAGGTCGTTTTGACCTTTCAAGGTTATTGAAGGTCAAATTCAAGGTCACCACTCAAACCGCAATATATGATTTCCCATTTGAATGTGCCAATACTTAGGCTCTATCTTGAAGTGTTCTATGAGATTACTCTGCATAGCTCCCATTATGAAGGAAAAATTGGGTGAAGTCCAAAAAAATGTTCAATGGCTAAAAAAAATTTTTTTTTTTTGCTGGAAATGGCTCAAAACGAAAAGTGACTTGATTTGAGACAAAAAAAATTTTTTTCGCCGACCCATCAAAAAATCAAAATGGCCGCCACACGCAGACCGCCGATTCAAGAGCAATGAAACTTATACATGTCATAGAGGTACATGAGAGGAAAGTTTTGAAACAAAAATCTCAAAACTGATCAGACAGTTTTTGAGAAAATGGCCACCAAAGTCCAAAATTGGCAATTTTTCGTCAAAAATGGCCGCCAAATCGGCAAAAATGATTCAATCAAAAAAATAGGTCAAGGTCTCCCATCATCGAACTTGTCCGAGAACTGCTCATGATGCACCTCTGGTATGATTTTGGCGGTATTTCGTTAAAAACTTTGTAAGTTATCGCGTTCACAAGGTACGAAGTCCTGTTTTCATGTATTGTCAAGTTCAAAATCCTGCCATGACCTGAAAAATAGGTCAAGGTCACCCATCATCGAACTTGTCCGAGATCTGCTCATGATGCACCTCTGGTATGATTTTGGCGGTATTTCGTTAAAAACTTTGTAAGTTATCGCGTTCACAAGAAATTGTTGACGGACGGACGGCCGGACAGACGGACGGACGGACGGACAGACGGACACGCCAATCTAATAGGCGGGTTGGTTGCACGCAACCCGCCCAAAAACATAGCACCAAGGGTGCTGTAGCTTACCGGCAATCATGAGAAACGCAGAGTATTGATTTTCCAACATATAAATTGTTACACTGATCTTGAACTCTAAATGTCAAAACATGTTCGTAAATGTTGCTGGAAACACATTTTCTGCATGGACTATAATACGAAATCAAATAACACATCACAAAGGTAGATAAAGAGAATCATATACATTATTTTGAGAAAAACTGTCTGAATAGACTTTGACAAAATGGCCACCAAAGACAAAATTCATCGTTTTTTACCTTTCAAGGTCATTGAAGGTCAAATTCAAGGTCATCACTCAAACTGCAATATATGATTTCCCATTTGAATGTGCCAATACTGAGGCTCTATTTTGAAGTCTTCTATGAGTTTACTCCGCACAGCTCCCATTATGAAGGAAAAATTGGGCGAAATTTTCTAAGTCCAAAAAATTTTTCAATGGCCAAAAAAAAAAATTCGGTTTTTTTTGCTGGAAATGGCTCAAAACGAATAGTGACTTGATTTTGGACCAAAAAAAAATTTTTTTGCCGACCCGTCAAAAAATCAAAATGTCCGCCACACGCAGACAGGCAATTCAAGGGCAACGAAACTCATACACATCATAGAGGTACATGAAGGGAATGTTTTAAAACAAAAATCTCAAAACTGATCAGTTTTTTTTTTTTCTGGAAATGGCTCAAAACGAATAGTGACTTGATTTGGGACAAAAAAATTTTTTTTTGCCGACTCGTCAAAAAATCAAAATGGCCGCCACAAGCAGACCGGCGATTCAAGGGCAACGAAACTTATACACGTCATAAAGGTACATGAGTGGAATGTTTTGAAACAAAAATCTCAAAACTGATCACACAGTTTTTGAGAAAATGGCCATAAAAAATCCAAAATTAGCCATTTTTCGACAAAAAACGTCGTTTTGACCTTCCAAGGTCATTGAAGGTCAAATTCAAGGTCATCACTCAAACCGCAATATATGATTTCCCATTTGAATGTGCCAATACTTAGGCCCTATCTTCAAGTGTTCTATGAGTTTACTCTGCACAGCTCCCATTATGAAGGAAAATTGGGTGAAATTTTCTAAGTCCCAAAAATTTTTCAATGGCCCAAAAAAAAAATTTTTTTTTTTTTGCTGGAAATGGCTCAAAACGAATAGTGACTTGATTTGGGACAAAAAAAATTTTTTTCGCCGACCCGTCAAAAAATCAAAATGGCCGCCACAAGCAGACCGGCGATTCAAGGGCAACGAAACTTATACACGTCATAAAGGTACATGAGAGGAGTGTTTTGAAACAAAAATCTCAAAACTGATCAGAAAGTTTTTGAGAAAATGGCCTCCAAAGTCCAAAATTGGCAATTTTTCGCCAAAAATGGCCGCCAAATAGTCAAAAACGATTCAATCAAAAAATTTTAAAAAACGTCTTTAGATACTGGCCCAAGGTATGTTCTGACAAATTTATGGGGAAATTCATCAGGTCAAAAAAAAGTTACAGACCCGGACGGACGACGGACGGACGACGGACGAAATACCACGACAATAGCTTATCGGCCCAAAGGGCCGGTAAGCTAAAAAACTGTTAAAGTTGAAACCTTTTTTTACCTTCTCTCTTTTCCAAAAAAAGAATTGGTGTCAGGACTTGTATTTTGCAACTCTCCCGTTATGACTCATTATAAACATTTTTCTGTATTTGTACATGTAATACTGGTATTATGAATTCAAATATTATCTCAAACAACACAATCATGTACACACAAAATCTACAATGTATATGTACTAATTCTATAACAAATGTATACAGGCGAGTCTGAAATGACAGGTATACCAATTTACAGTACATAAATATAACCTACCTATTAATATGATTATTGTCGGAACAGGATTTCTACAGCATATCCGAGTGGTACAAAATTCATGCTCGTTATGCCTCTAGAATCATAATGCAACATAATAATAGCATTCTAGTGTCTGAACAGGGAATATTAGTGTACACTATAATGTAAGACAAGTTGCCACTATGATTTCCAGAACCACCCCAATGACTTTTCAGTGTACATTACGATGGAATACAAGTTGTCATTATGATTTCCAGAACTGCCACAATGACTTCACAGTGTACATTATGATGGAAGACAAGTTGCCATTATGATTTCCAGAACCACCACAATGACTTCACAGTGTACATTATCAATGATGCAAGACAAATGATTTCCATAACTAAGTGTACATTATGATGCAAGCCAAACTGTCATTATGATTACCAGAACTACAGTAGCGATTTCGCAAAACTGCTAACATGACATGATAATTGCTAGCCCGTGCAATTACATGTATGTGCGACTTGATGCTAGCATCAACACGCAAGGTGTGACCAGTGGGTGCGATGCCAATGCATTACGCGGTGGTCTTGGTTGAACAGGCGGGCATTGTCTCGCAAAGATGCACGCATCCTTGATTTCGGTCCCAAATACAGAATTTAATATGAACTGAATCTAAAAACGCATTTGCGCATGTGATGTACATAATACAGACTGCCTATAAACCAAGATCATGTGCTTGTGAGCATATGCGAACATATAAAGGCCTTCACCAAAAAAATGCAGAATGTGAAAATTGTTTAGACTGCCACAGTGCCAAGAAGCAATGCTAGCATTTGGTAATGCTCCCTCACACATGGCCAGCATCAAATCACACGATGCTAGGTCAGGCGAAATTAGGCTAGCACCTGCTACTAGTAATTGCCAGGTTCAGTATGCTAGCATTTTTGTGAGGTTTTGCGAAATCGGTATTGTAACACAATAGACTTGAGTGGTGCATAATACTAGTATTTTATACAAGTAAACCTGAACTTACGTCAATGAGACAACATCTCCTCTCTGGAAGTCAAAATTACGCGCCTGCCATCGGTTCAGTAACACGTAGTCGCTATTCCTGTCATTGTACGGGTTCAAACTTGGCTGTAAACATGAGAAATGAAAGGCAAATTCATATCGAAAATTTGGACATAATTACAGTGGTCCCCCTCAGATAAAACGCCCTCGCAAAAGACTTCCCACTCAGTAAAGACTTTTGTTGTGGTGCTAGGATGACTTCAACATGTAAATGGACCCCACTATTAAGACACCCCCTTAGATAAGACCTCAATTTTGTGGCAGAAGAGTACTAGGTCTTATCTGAGGGGGACCACTGTATCTCTTCAATGAAATATTGATAGATACATTTATATTTGCATAGCATATTTACAACATGTACAATGTAATCAGTGATACTTATTATGACAGTCAAATACATGAGCTTGACAACATCCATCAATATCTTACATGTACATAATCAACAGTCATGTGGCACATCATGAAGTGAAACCACACCTCTATCAATTGCTTGTGCCAAACAACTTATCAAAGAAGAATTCACATATCAATGATAATGAGCAGACCTGCATCGACGCTCCTTCCACTTTGGCCACATAACCGAAGACATCGAGGATCGTCAGGGAAACGGGAACAGCAACGGCTGTGGCTCCCAACACAGCCCTCAGCATCGCTCCTCACAACTGACACTGACTCTGCACCTGGAACACTGTGATGTTGCTCAGTGCACTCAACAGCATCATTCAGGAAAAAATGACACACACTGTGAGTCTATGTGTAGCCTATTGTACATGCATTGTAGATGACATACATGTAAACAAAACCAGTTCGAACATGATGCAAAATGATTTGTATCAGTGCAAAATGGTTGAGTATAAACATACGCCTAAGGGCTAAAAGGTTTACCAGAGCAATGTGCAGTGTTAAACTGAAGATGTCCAGAAATGGTCGTTTTGACCTTAAATTCACTGAAAGTCAAATTCATGTTCAGAACTGAAATCCTAAGTGAGATTTCCCATTTAACATGTTTAAAACATGTGCCAAACTGTATTCAATGAACGAAATAAGTCTAGATTTGAATATTGGACGATATCTAGTGTAACTTAGTTCCAAAATAGTTCCATCAAAAGCTGGTCCATCACTTAAAGAATGATGACACACAGACACAGTATTTTGGTCTGATTGATGGAGGGGGGGGGGGGGTTTGGGGGAGCGGATGGACAGGCAATAAGGCCGCCAAGTGAGGATTAGTAAACTGCGTTCCAACTGTGAAGTGATGGATGCCAAGTGTTTTGACAGACAAGTTATGCCCGAATGAATTTGTTATACATGTAAGCCCTGGGCTTAATTACAGGGATCCCCGGTATATCCAGCAGTGAATTGTCAGGGACTACGTGGTAACCGGCCACCAAGGCATGCGGCCATCTACCTAAAAACCTGAAATAACATGCAGCCCAAGTGTGATCCGCTTTTGTCACACTTCAGCTGTGCGTAACACACAATCATGAGCTCCGCGGCCGTCAGAACTGGTCACGCCTCGGTTACTGGGTATTTTATGGCCAGGACTTCCGGCTAACCCGTCCAATCAACGTTTGGACGGGACTCATTGGAGCAATTTGTAACACATAACGCCACTCACATTCATCAATCTTTGACACATATTATTTGTTCCGTCTGTGTTTATTTTCCAGTTTGAATGAGATCTCATAAAACTACTTCGATTTTTTCCGATGATTTTCTTGTCATTCTTGTGATTTTACTAGTGTTTATCGCAAATATTCAAGGCATGAACTATATATCTTTTTATTCGTTCTCGAGTACGAGCAATGAAATTCCAACCCTGATTAAGTGTATGACCCGCCCCGAATTCGGGTACCCGTTGACTCGTCCGGGCCTTAGGGTATTTCCATTTCACAGGTCGGCAAGTAAATGTCGGCCAGATAGGTTGTCGGCCACCTAGGTGGACAAATCGGTTCCATGGTATCATAACAAGTTAATTGACGTTCCAGTTGTGTTACAACGTCAAACTGATCAATCGTTCCACATTGAACAAAGTTGACTATCCATAGAAATAGGTACACCAGGCTCAGGCGACCGGGTGGCCGACATCCTATCTGGCCGACATCTGCTTGCCGACCCGTACCTGTATGGTATACACCGGCGGCCGCATGCCTAGGCGACCAGATCCCGCATGCCCCCTTGTCAGAATTTAAGTTGTCGGGATATTTCTGTGTCATGTGTTCCAAAATGGTGAATGAACCTTGACCAGTGTTAACGTTTGAAACAATACATCACTTCCACCAACCAAGTCCAAGATTCGGACTTGGTTCTGGTATTTAGTCCAATCCCAAACGAAGTAAATGTGGGCGATAATACAGGTATCATAGGAAACTGCATCGTCTTGAATTTCACTCGTGAACAAATTTAGTATTTTTCGTGAAGCAGACGGCAGAAAACTAAACAAAATAGTAAATTCAAGAGTCATCGATTCTGTACATATCATGTTACCATCTGAATCTCAACAACGAATAAAGTTATTTTTTCCAATATTGGCAATGCTAAAACAAGTTTGCAGATAAAAAAATTTTCATAAAATTCGAAATTGCCTCGAGCACGACCCGGATTTTTTGCCCACTTTGCAACCGCAAAAATTCGGCTTAGACTAATTTGCACTCCGCGCGAGCGCGGTGCGCGGCGCGGCGCGCGGCGCGGCGCGCACGTATTTTATATTTTAGTCGGTGTTTAGCTTATCATATAGATCTATAGCGACCGAAAAGGCGCCAGAAAATAGAAAATCATGGCAACAAAACGCGAAATAAGGTTAACTAGGTTTCTGATTTGGTTAATTGATAACTACATTAGTAGGTAATGTGTTTATGGTCCCCTGTCTACATTATTACAGGCCTGATGGATAAATATGACATCACTATTAACCAATGACAAAAAACAAAGGAATAAAAATAGAAACACTAACATCTACATTCTGAATGAACTCCACATTGAGCAAATCCATATTGAGCGTTTGTTTGGTAATTTTGGATTTAGTGTAGACTATTTGGCTTGCTTCTAAACTTCGAATATATTGTCCTATAAATTTGTCGTCGGTGTTTAATGCAATAACAGGAACTCCATCAGCGCGGGCGGATCGAAGCCATTTCTTTACAATGCACGTAGGCTAAATTAAATATTAGGCCTACTTCCCTCCCTTCTGGAACAAACTAGCGCGCCGCGCCATATTTAACGCGGCGCGCGGCGCGCGGCGCGGCGCGCTGGCGCGGAGTGCAAATTAGTCCAAGCCCAAAAATTCCGTATGTTTGGAGTAGTACCATGGTATCGCCATAATAAATACCGTTATGACGTCACATTAACACTAAAACGAAAAATAGGTAAAATTCGCAAATATCTTGATCCTTCAATAACACAAACACTAGTCTATCAGCTGGTAACCAGTCGGATAGACTACTGCAACAGCTTGTTGTATAATACCCCCCCCCCCCCCCCCCGTCAGTCCATCTCGAACGGATACAACGTCTCCAAAATTTGTGTGCTAGGATCGTCTTTCGCCTCCAAAGATGCGATTCTGTCCGGACGGCATTGCTCAAGTTGCATTGGTTGCCTGTGCATTACCGCATAATATACAGACTCTGCATGCTGATGTTCAAAACCCTCCACTTCAGTTTAGGGTACCTCAGTGAGGTGGTATATTCGTATAAACCGCGTCCTAGTCTCCGTTCCGAGGATGGTCATCTGTGCACAGTGCCCAAAACACGGCTGTAAACCCATGGAGACCAAGCCTTCGCTCATTGTGGTCCAGTTTGCTGGAATAGACTGCCTTAAACTTTGCGAAGTACGACCACATTGTCTTTCTTTCAAAAAACAACTTAAAACTTTTCTGTTTGGACAAATTGATAATGACCAAATAATTCATGTGTGTATACGTATAATATGTGTATACGTATAATAATAAGTTGTTTTAATTAAGTTGCAATTGTTTGTGATATTGTGTAAAGCGCTTCGAGCAAACTGTTTGAAGAGGCGCTATATAAATATTCTACATACATACAAACATATATAACATAGCACCAAGGGTGCTGTAGCTTACCGGCAATCATGAGAAACGCAGAGTATTGATTTTCCAACATATAAATTGTTACACTGATCTTGAACTCTAAATGTCAAAACATGTTCGTAAATGTTGCTGGAAACACATTTTCTGCATGGACTATAATACGAAATCAAATAACACATCACAAAGGTAGATAAAGAGAATCATATACATTATTTTGAGAAAAACTGTCTGAATTGACTTTGACAAAATGGCCACCAAAGACAAAATTCATCGTTTTTGACCTTTCAAGGTCATTGAAGGTCAAATTCAAGGTCATCACTCAAACTGCAATATATGATTTCCCATTTGAATGTGCCAATACTGAGGCTCTATTTTGAAGTCTTCTATGAGTTTACTCCGCACAGCTCCCATTATGAAGGAAAAATTGGGCGAAATTTTCTAAGTCCAAAAAATTTTTCAATGGCCAAAAAAAAAAATTCGTTTTTTTTTGCTGGAAATGGCTCAAAACGAATAGTGACTTGATTTTGGACCAAAAAAAAATTTTTTTGCCGACCCGTCTAAAAATCAAAATGTCCGCCACACGCAGACAGGCAATTCAAGGGCAACGAAACTCATACACATCATAGAGGTACATGAAGGGAATGTTTTAAAACAAAAATCTCAAAACTGATCAGACAGTTTTTGAGAAAATGGCCATCAAAAATCCAAAATTGGCCATTTTTCGACAAAAAAGGTCGTTTTGACCTTCCAAGGTCATTGAAGGTCAAATTCAAGGTCATCACTCAAACCGCAATATATGATTTCCCATTTGAATGTGCCAATACTTAGGCTCTATCTTCAAGTGTGCTATGAGTTTACTCTGCACAGCTCCCATTATGAAGGAAAATTGAGTGAAATTTTCTAAGTCCAAAAAATTTTCAATGGCCAAAAAAAAATTTTTTTTTTTTTTTCTGGAAATGGCTCAAAACGAAGTGACTTGATTTGGGACAAAAAAAAATTTTTTTGCCGACTCGTCAAAAAATCAAAATGGCCGCCACAAGCAGACCGGCGATTCAAGGGCAACGAAACCTATACACGTCATAAAGGTACATGAGTGGAATGTTTTGAAACAAAAATCTCAAAACTGATCACACAGTTTTTGAGAAAATGGCCATAAAAAATCCAAAATTAGCCATTTTTCGACAAAAAACATCGTTTTGACCTTCCAAGGTCATTGAAGGTCAAATTCAAGGTCATCACTCAACCCGCAATATATGATTTCCCATTTGAATGTGCCAATACTTAGGCTCTATCTTCAAGTGTTCTATGAGTTTACTCTGCACAGCTCCCATTATGAAGGAAAATTGGGTGAAATTTTCTAAGTGTGTTTTGAAACAAAAATCTCAAAACTGATCAGACAGTTTTTGAGAAAATGGCCTCCAAAGTCCAAAATTGGCAATTTTTCGTCAAAAATGGCCGCCAAATAGGCAAAAACGATTCAATCAAAAAAATTTTAAAAAATTAGCCCAAGGACTAAGAAAGGTTACCGGACAATATACATTTTAGATATTAGCCTTTTGTCCAG
Organism: Terebella lapidaria; assembly: GCA_949152475.1. Lineage (NCBI taxonomy): Eukaryota > Metazoa > Annelida > Polychaeta > Terebellida > Terebellidae > Terebella > Terebella lapidaria. Next base: position 54,102,685 of record OX424555.1, on the reverse strand, counting down.
TGACCTTGAAAATAATTTTTCAACAAATATATCACTTCTAGTATGTCCACAATAAATTCCTAAGCTGTAAAGTCGATAATAAGTGAGATATTAGCCATTCTATGATCAGTGATGTGACCTAGAAAATGAGGTCAAAGTTCAAGTTCATGAAAAGATTCAGTATATATTATTCCCCTATATTCGCAACTGATTCCTAAGCTGTAAAGATGATAATAAGCGACATATTAGCCATTTTGTCCTCTGACCTTGAAAATTGGATCAAAGGTCAAATTCTAGATCACCAAAATATTCAGCATACATCATTTCATATATGTTCACTACGGACCCCTAAGCTGTGAATTTGATAATAAGAGAGATATAAACCATTTTGTATTCTGACCTTGAAAATAAAATTACTCGCCTTGAAATTTAGGTCAAAGGTCAAATTCAAGGTCATGAGAATATTCAGAATATATCATTTCCTATATGTTCACAATTGATTCCTAAGCTGTAAAGTTGATAATAAGCAAGATATTAGCCATTTTGTCCTGTTGACCTTGAAAATGAGGTCAAAAGTCAAATTCAAGGTCACTAAAATATTCAGCATATATCATTTCCTATATGTTCACAATTGATTCATAAGGCGTAAAGTCACTAATAAGCAAGATATTGGCCATTTTGTCCTGTGACCTTGAAAATGAGGTCAAAGGTCAAATTCAAGGTCACAAAAATATTCAGCATATATCATTTCCTATATGTTCACAATTGATTCCTAAGCTGTAAAGTCGATAATAAGCGAGATATTAGCAATTTTGTCCTGTGACCTTGGAAATGAGGTCAAGGTCAAATTCGAGGTCACGAGAAAATTCAGCATATATCATTTCCTATATGTTCACAATGTATTCCTAAGCTGTAAAGTCGATAATAAGCGAGATATTAGCCATTTTGTCATGTGACCTTGAAAATGAGTTCAAAGGTCAAATTCAAGGTCATGAGAATATTCAGCATATATCATTTCCTATATGTTCACAATTGAATTCTAAGCTGTAAAGTCGATAATAAGCGAGATATTAGCCATTTTGTCCTGTGACCTTGAAAATGAGGTCAGAGGTCAAATTCAAGGTCACGACAATATTCAGCATATATCATTTCCTATATGTCCACAATTGATTCCTAGTCTCTAATCTCAATATTAAGTGAGATATTAGGCTTAATGTGTCCCATTATAAAGCATAGGAGAATTTAACATGGGAAAGTCCCATTTGGGCCGAGTTTGGGCCCAAAATGGCCCACTTCGAGCGATTCAAGGGCAACGAAATTTATACATGTCACAGAGGTACATATGAGGAGTGTTATGCATGAATAAGAAAAAAAGTTACTGAACAGATTTTGAGAAAACGACAGCCAAAGTCCAAAATTGGCCATTTTTCGACGAAAACAGCTGCCATTTTGAAATAATTGCGAAAATCAAAAAAATAAAAAATACCTCCCTCTCGAAATATTTTTAGGCATTTTTGTGCAAAATTTCAGAAAGATTCGATTGTAAAATTTAAAGATAAAAATGTAGACGGACGACGACGGACGACGGACGACGGACGCAACGCCACGGCAATAGGTTATCGGACCAAAGGTCCGGTAACCTAAAAACGTCTTTAGATACTGGCCCAAGGTATGTTCCGACAAATTTATGGGGAAATTCATCATGTCAAAAAAAAGTTACAGACCCGGACGGACGACGGACGAAATACCACGACAATAGCTTATCGGCCCAAAGGGCCGGTAAGCTAAAAACAGTGCTCCCACCTGGCGATTAGGGCTTTTTTCTGCCAATGCCCCATTAATTAAGCAAACTTTGACAAGAGTACACTGAATGTTTTGAGCTATCAGTGGGGGTAACTTCTTGCAATTGTAATATAATGTAATATCAATTGTATTATCAGTTGTAATGTGAATGTAAAGCTAGAGTCACACCAACCCCGGATCCACTACGGATCATGGCGGACTTTCCCGGACCAACACGAACTGAAACCGGGGTGATCCGGGATGAAATGACGTTTTTTTTCAGTCAACGGTCGTCCGACGGCAATCAAACGCAGGCCACCCCGGATAATCATGGCACCAAGAAGGATGACCTCGGATAAACACGGTATAACTACGGATTGCTTCCCAGACCACCCCGGTGTTAGTACGATTGGTCCCGGAGCCTACACGGATCACCACGGACCATCCCATTTCACCCCGGACATGACATGGTCTGTCCCGGTTCATCCCGGCACAAAGACGGATCACCCCGGCACAATTACGGACAACCCCGGACCACCCCGGACTGTCCCGATCGTAGCCGATTGCTATGAAAAGGAGCGTATTTTGGGGTTGATGACCATTGTTTGCCTGACCTCAGACGAGATCCGGGGTGGTCCGTGTTGGTCCGTGGCAGTCTGTATTGTTCTTCAGGACCGAATATACTTCCCAGATGACTACGGATTGCCACGGAGCCACTACGGTGCCAACACGGTACTTCCCGGACCGTCACGGTATAACTACGGTTCCAACACGGTTCGGCCCGATCTGACTTTTCACCACGGACCATCACGGACCATCACGGCAATTTTAAACAGTTTAAAAACGCCGGGGTCACTCCCCGGATTGCCCAGGATCACCCTGACACACGTTCCCGGACCGTCCAGGACTGCTACGGATTACTTCCCGGACCACCCCGGATTTAGGTCCGGGACAATCCGGGGCGATCCGGGTCCCAGTGTGACTGTAGCTTAATATAGAAATAGTGCTTGTACACACCTCAAAATAAAATACACATCATTTGTTCTGCCATTTATTCACTTTTACATTACAGTTTTGTGCACAAATAGTTCAAAAACTTAACACATATTATGCATGTACATCAAAACTGTAGTCTTATGAATAATTGCTCACATCTTGAGAGACTACATAGTTATCACATGTATGTATTTTACATAAATTATACCATCCACCCACACAAAAGACCATACACACTGCATTCAAAGTTTTTACATGTACATGGATAGCAAATAACACGAGTAATCTCAATTATTGGGCCTAACAGATTACATCTACACCACAATTCTTCTCCAAAAATATAGATTTTGATTCATTTTTTGGATTTATTTTCGATATCAAGGAAGCAACTGACAAGACATTTTTGCCAACGTGCTGCGGAACACAAAAAAAGTAAATGTACACATAGTTCTGACCTAAGCACATTGCTGTTTTGGGGTTTTTTTGGGGGGGTTTTTTGTAATTTTTTTGCCATTTTGTTATATTTATATTTTTGTGAGACACAGATTCAAACACATTATACATTACACATCTTTACAACTGGCACAGAGTTCTCCGTTGTACTGGTTTGGTAAGTATCCAAAATTCCCAGTACAACATCATGAACAGCTTTCAAACTGTCTAATACCAGAGTAAAGATGGCCAAACTGTAGAGATCATTCTCACAGGATCTTCAATGTGTTTGAAAATACACAATTTGAAACACTGAATTTGAGAGCTGAGAATGATCTGTTCAGAATGGCCAGCTATCAGTTACATCAGCCCTCTCATCGATGGGTCAAGTACTGCAGCCCTCTGTTGCCATGAACACAGCACAGCTGACCCACTACGCGTGAGAGGGTTTACCGTCCTCATCCACCACCTGCCATAGGGGGTGGGCTCGGGCCACCTGCACGGAGAACAAAAACAAACTGTATCAAACTCCTTGTTTCGTGTGCCAGTTGCTCCAAGACTCCAATTTTTTTAAAACAAAGATTCCAAAACACATTTCATTCGAGGTCGATGAACAACAAGGGCTTATCTTCAACTGAACCCTCGGTATATGTAAAACAAAATCGACATTGAATTATCAGGGCAGGGGTCTTCTATACATTGACAAATTCAACTGGAGTATCATTTTATTGCATAGTTACCTCCACCCCCTCGGAATCCTCCCATACGCCTCCTCGGACCACCTCCAGGACCAAACGGATCAGGGCCACGCCTAAACAGAGTACACACCAAATATCATGTACCCAATACATGTACACATTACTGACTAATGACAGAAACTGCCCGCTATGAAACAAATGTTGATGAACATACACGTATAAACCATGCTGAACACTGACTGAAGCATGACATACCCAGAATTTCTGTAGTCTGTTGAGTAACTGCTACCCTTGTTGTTCGCGTTTGGCTGTTTTCAAAAGTATGAAAAAATCATGTAAGGTTGTATACAGTTTATTACGGAAGGCCGTTAGTGCCACGTGTTAAAATATATTTATCTGGTGGCCGCCACTTAATAATATGGAGGTCGCCAATTATTATCTGGCAGCTGCCAATTAGTTAGTAATAACCATTTGTTACATCAAATTACTATAAAAGGACTAATTTTGGTGGCTATCAAATTTGGCGGATGTGAGCCCCACGTTGTTTGGCTGAGATTAATTTGGCGGTTTTTCCCCAACCGCCAAATAAATTGTCCGCCAAAATTAGTCGTTTTACAGTAAGTGGCGGCTGCCAGATAATAAGTGGCGACTGCCATATAATTAAGTGGCAGCCACTAGATACTTAAGTGGCGGCCGCCATATAATTAAGATGAGAATATTTTCACACCTGGCACTAACAGGGTTCACTAGTTTGTTGGATATTACTAACTAATTTTCAGCTCGACTCATGTCATGATTTCCTAATTTGTGGAGGAAAACACCAGAGTATTATTTCCACCTGATTTTCTCAAAAGTCAATTAATTCCAGTACTTACATTCCGGGCTACTTACATTTATCATTGACTGGAAACTGAAAGAAATAATGAAAACTCATTGAGAAAAATACATATGCATGTATTGAAAGTACACAGTAAAAAATAAAACACATAATTTTACTCATACAGTGTACAAGGAACATTCATTATCATTATCGTTGAAATCAAAATAGTATTCATATCAACACCATGTACTTACAAAAGAACAACAAAATTGATGATGCCCCAGAAGAATTCTGGGATGAATGACAGTCGCCATGGCGACCTGGAATCCAGCACTTGTCCTGCAACAAACACAAAATCATGTGGTCGTTATTGGTATTATTCCACCAATCCACCTACCCCATTCTTGCAATACCAGTGGCATGTTTGTATACCACTAGCTTGACTGTGATGTACTGTAAATCGATGTACAAGTTTCAACAACTATTGTATATAAATAATGACTGGTTTGGAGGGGAACATGGCGAAATGTTCCCCCCGAGGAGAGAATGTTACCCGAGGTGAAGCCAAGGGCAACATTTTCTTCAAGGGGGGGAACATTTTGCCATGCTCCCCGACAAACCAGTCACGATTTATTTTTTTATACCAAATGTCACTGATTTTATTGTGATGTTATACATGTATACGCGAATTTACATTATAAGCCATTGTTAAAGGCTGCAATTTTCGGAAGTCTCCAACCGCAGTGGTAAACATTTTTGACAATGTTTCATGGCAGGACAATGTTCTCCGCTGCTAAGGACGTTGCTACGTTTGACAGAGAACATGCATTTTGTTTCAGGGCTGATTAACCAACCAGCAGCGGCAATTCTAACATGAGGTATAATACATGTAATAATAGCATGACAACACTCCGCTAGGCGGCGCGCGCAAGCAGTTTTTCGCGGGAGCGAAAAAAGTGAAGCTCGTTGAACCCGGTTTGGGTGGGGTCATGTTACGGTCATTTTCGACCAATCAGAATGTCTTTTACATAGCATATTTGGTATGTATGGAAAGGTTAGACATCGGCCTAGGTGACAAGAGCCCTCGTTTTGAGATCTGACCCAATTTTGGAGGTGAAAGTTCAGCTCAAAGTTTTTTTTCACTCCAAAAAACAAGTTAAAACTTCTTGTCGCCGATCATACATGATTTAATTTGGGAATTAATGTTTTTTCTTTCATAATATAACGATATTTCAATCATAAACCCCCGTACTGCTTGGGAAATTGCTTCAAAATGAAGGGCCTGTCGTGTTTCATCTGCACTTCCGCCATCTGTTTAGTATTCGTTGGCACTCGAAGCCCCTATTATCGCCCATGTAAACAAGCTTGGCTATCGTTTTTTGGAGACATCAGAGAAAAATTCTATTTTGGGCATATCTCATAAGATTTTTTTATTGACCTTTGATAACATTACAGTAAAGGAGTACCTTGGACATTTTGCTACAAATAAAACAATTTTTTGTGACTAGAATTTTGTCAGAAATGGCTTCAGTGATCATTTGTTCTACTTCTAATGGCCAGATGAGGGCAAATTTGACAACTTTGGGCACCATGATCACCACCAACGTCATATATTTTTAGTGTGTATGATGTTGCAATGTGTAAAGTAATTAATATTGAATATTTTCAAGCCCTGAAATATGTATTATCACGTTTTGTTTGCGTGTAAACAGCGAGCTTCACTTTTTTGGACTTTTCCCTAATTTTTGTCTTCAGAAGGACCTAACGGTACCCCTCTTTGAAATGCTCTAGCACCTTTGCATCAATACCTACGGTCAATTTTGTTACATATTTGTTTCCCTGAAGCTTCAAGCTTTCTTTTGGTGTATTGTATGACCATGTAGACCCAATATTTCAGAAAGGTGTTGTCATGCTAGTAATAACTTTTGACTAGTTCAAACAACCTCATTGCTCATGATATTATATCCCAGGTAAGGTATCTATCATCCATTTGGAAACAATGGTTCTCTCCTTTATACATGTTCAATATTGCAAAAGTGTAAATCAAATGTTCTTTCCTGTACATAAAATATACGAGCCATCCGTCCTAAATTCGCCGCATCCCAAAATTCGCCAACTTGATATTATCAGAACTCAGAAGATCGTTTTGTGGAAAATAAATTACTGGAAGAAAGATTGGATATCAGAGTCTCGATTGAAGATCGAACTTGTTAGTTTCATTCACATTACAAGGCCTGAAATCCACGTTAGGACGGACGGCTCGTAAACATATTACATATAACCTGTTGTATACCATAACCTGTATATAACCCCTACACTAAAAACATTTCGTGTCCCCAAAAACATTTCTCCCAGACACTAAAAACATTTTCCCGTACACTATAAGCCTTCCGTGTCCCCAAAAACATTTCTCCCATACACTAAAAACATTTCGTGTCCCCGAAAACATTTCTCCCATACACTTAAAACATTTTCCCGTATACTATAAGCCTTCTCCCATACACTAAAAACATTTCGTGTCCCCAAAAACATTTCTCCCATACACTAAAAACATGCCGTGTCCCCAAATAATAATAATAATAATAATAATATAATAATCAGATTTATTTAACGACGGTCCATGATGATAGGCAATTCTGCCTGTCTTCCCCATCCCCCGTCGTTTTTTTCAGACACTGCAAACATTTCATGTCCCTAAAAACAAACCTGAAACACGTATGTCTGCTTAAAAACCAGATCGATTTATTACATGTATATTACATTTTATTTTGCCGTACAGAATCCAATAATATGAAATGCTGATGATGAAAAGAGTATCTACTATCTGGATTCATATAACAATACGAATAGTGTAAATATCAAATATCTTCATCGTATGATGATGATGCCACATTTCCGTACTGTCCTCTGTTGACGTTATGATGACAGACCCCAAAAACATTTTCATGCTGATGCACCGGAATAACGTGTTCGTTCGTCCGATGGCGTTATGATGCATTTCTGTAACGACTAAGTACGATTAATTCGACATAAATTGAGTGTATTACGCTGCTATACTGCACCAATTACACTGATATACCATTATTGACGCCTAAAGAATAACTGTCAATACATTAGGAGTCGAAATAAAAAAGAAAAACAGTACACGAAAAACATTTCTCATGTCCCCAAAAACATACTAAAAACATGTTTTTCGTGTATAAAGGGAGACCGCCTGTATACTCCCTCTACTATTAGGGACCAATACGATATTTGTCCAGATTACTGATCGCACTGCCTCAGGATTACATGTATCTGATTGCAACTTCATAGACTTCATAGGGCTCTGCCTGGAGATTACTGTCTACATGAACTTGACTTCAGTATGCAGTGTCGAGTCATTGTTTATTCGGGCGATAAAAGGGGCATTTAACATCAACTTCGTAGTCTTCCGCACACCGCTGATTAGACAGTTACACGAACATATTAGTTCAACGAAAACTTTGTTTTTATGTACAATACACGACAAGAATCGTTAACATTCAGCCAAAATAATAAATATTTTCTCAAAACATTTACCTTCCGACACGTACGCCATTCTCTCTTCAGTGTTCACATCTTTTGATGACGTGTCCTATTTACACACAAATCGACACGTGACCAGTGTTATGGCCATTCTTGGAAAGTTGGACAATCTCGAGAAGGTCTGTCGAATTTGGACATTCCAAAATGGCACAGTGTCGTTTTGGACCATGATGATTTTTATAGATTTTTCCGGGAGATTTTTTCTTACAACAAGTAAAATTTGATGTACCTTATGTTCAATCATCAAGTTGAACTATACAATGCTAATTATATTAATTAGAAAACTGACAAGCACGGAATACACGGTGGATTCGCCTGAAAATTTTGAATAAACAAACATAGGCCATCCTACAGTGGCTCTTTCAGGACATTGCTTTAAAGTGGGGTCCAGTCAAAACGAAAAGTGTCTCAATTTTGACATGTGAAAAAGTGCAACTCATGGATTGAGGTAGTTTTTACAGAATGTTGATATCTCAATTTGGTAAAAAGTTATAACAATAACATTTGTGTAATACTTTCCCGCCAAAATTGACACCTAATTAAGTATTATAATGAGTATTCATGACGTCACACCAGTACTTTAAGATAATTAGCAACATATAACTCTTGATATTTCACCTTTTTTGTACATTTTTTTAGTCTTAACTATTTTGTCGCGTTTGTTATTAAACATAATCAGAATTTAATAACCTAATTCCGTCACCAAGTGAACAACGCCCGAAATATTGCCCTTAGCAACGGTGGTTGCTAGGGGCCAAAACTTCATTAAAATGCTAATTTTTCGTCAAATATACATTATAACATTCATGTATTTCTTAAAACATAAAATAAATGCCTTACCATCATGATAACTCTCTTTAGTTACGAGCAAATGTCCCTAGCAACGGCGTTGCTATGGACAGTATCTAAGGGATGGATGGTATGGCGATGTTCGACTACACATATTTAAGGTATATTTTTCATTGGGATGCCATAAAACAATATATTTTGTGATAATATACATAAAGGACACAGATTTAGCATCCGAATATAACTAATTAAAACAGTTGTGCTGGTGTGACGTCATGAATACTAATTATAATACATAATTAGGTGTTAATTTTGGCGGAAAATAATTTGAATAAATCATCATAACTTTGGAACCAATTAAGATATCAACATGCTGTAAAAACCAATTTAATTCACACGATTCACTCTATTTTCATGTGCCAATAATAAATTTCCTACTATGACCAGACTCTATCTTTAATTTATTTTTCTTTAAAAAGTTTGAAATATTTGTAGGGCGTATCTAATTATTTTATACGCGTATCTAATTATACGCATACAAAATATTAAATATGCATAATAAATAATTAAATATACATTTAAAATATTAAATACGCATATAAAATATTAAATACACGCAATAAATGATAAAATACATGTATTTAATATTAAATATGCATAAAGAATATTAAATATGCGTAATAAATCATTGAATACGCTAATAAAATACTAAATACGCATATAAAATATTAAATACACGTAATAAATGATTGAATACGCATATTTAATATTAAATATGCATAAAAAAAAGTAAATATGTGTAATAAATGATTAAATGTGCATATAAAATATTGAATATGCATGATAAATGATTAAATACGCATATAAAATATTAAATACACGTAATAAATGATTAAATATGCGTAAAAAAATATTAAATACGCATATGAAATATATTAAATATGTGTAATAAATGATTAAATATACATATAAAAAAGTAAATATGCATGATAAATCAATAAATACGCATATAAAATATTGAATACGCATATTAAATGATTAAATACGCGTATAAAATGATTAAATACGTGCCACAAATATTTCTAACTCTTTTGTGAAAAAATAAAAGAGCAATGTCCTAAAAGAGCCACCGTACTATCCATTTAAATGTATTTAATCCTGTTAATCTTTGAATACACATATGGGAAACTATGAATTGATATACACCGGAAGAGAATATGTATAAAATATTGCTCGCTGTTCACAGCTACCGGTACTTTTTTTACCGGTATTATAAATAAATATAATCCAAGATTGTATCGAGCAAACTGGGCATGCCCAGGAATGTCCAAATGTCCAAGAATGAGTCGCCTAGATGACATTCGCAAAAGGACCAAGGGATCTGTAAAATGTCGTGGTCCGTTGTCTTGCCAGTATAATCTATTGCTATGCGGGTTAACCAATTTCAAGTAGATAGGCCTAGACTCTATGACAGGTTTATCAGGTTAGACCTACTCAGCTGTTGAATCTCGTTCCCAAATAATATTCTGGACTTATAGTTACATTCCCAAATGACAATTGATTTTGACAGAAAAGAAGCTCACAATTATATGCACCGATTGATAGTAGACCTAGGGCCTATACTCTAACTTGCTTACAGCGGTTTTTGACAATACTTTTCCGATGCCAAATGTTAAAAACCGAGCAAATGACCAAAATTGTGTGTGGACCCATAAAATGACAGGGCTATAAAAAATATTGGGCTAGATTGCCAACTTTCTAAATTTTCTCGATAGAAGACCAGGCCCGTAGGCAGGGGGGGTTACGGGGGTTACGCGTAACCCCCCTGAAAAGTTACCCCCTGAAAACTGATGTCAATATTGTAATATCGTAATATGATGTATGAATAAGAGATGAGAATAAATGGACCATGTTTAGCATTACAAGTGTGATTGTGTGACAAGTGCTTTTTTAGGTTACCGTACCTATGGTCCGATAACCTATTGGCATGGCGTTGTGTCCGTCGTCCGTCGTCTGCGTCGGCTTCAGCGTTGTCCGTCCACATTTGTATCTTTAAAGTTTATAGGTGAATCTTTCTGAAATTTTGCACAAAAATGCCTAAAAATATTTTGAAAAGGAGGTATTTTTTAGGAAGAGCAGGGCTCTTCCTCTATGATGTTGGTTTTTTTTGGATTTTTGAATTTTTTCTTTTGTTTACATTCTTGAAAGTGCCACTTGGAACCACAACAGGCTATTCAACTGTGGCTAATTGGGAGGGCCCGGGGCCCGTTGGGAGGAAAATGACGCCCGTGTACCTAATCATGGTTAATGTAATAAGTTATTAGCGATAATAATCCCAGGAGACGTGTGTTCCGACCGTTTTTTTTTTTTGTATGTCACCGTTTCATACCCATCACCACTCCCGTTTTGATCTCCACTGGAACAGTGCTTTCTTGCAATCATATGCACTCAAAGTTTTGGATATACATTCCGCACAATATATAGATACAGTATGGTATTGCAACAATGAAAGACAAGTTGATACGGCAACATAATAATTATGTGTTAGTGGTGGTATTCCATATTCCAGTGGGCAAATTCAATTCTTGTGTGGCCCCGATAAGCAGTCACGGCAGTCGGCCCGCCAGCCAGAGAGTCACTGAATTGTCCAATCGGGAAGCTGTCTTGGCGGACACACCCACATGTTTATGAAATACACGTGGATATAATGATATGCAAATGATCACGTGAGCGAGTCCCGCCAATTAGCGTACTGCCCCAAAAAATTGCTGCAGGGTCAAGGTCAAAATGCCAGCCGCCAAGAGATCGTCCAACCATAGAACTCCCAACTGAGTGCGGTATTTGTGGAAATACTTGTTACGACCCAAATAAATGGTCTTTTCTATGACTCTTTCCTACTTCACTGGTAATACTTCATAAAAATATCACCACCGAAAGCTTGTTTATGGGGGAATTTAATTAAAAATGCCATATTGAAGTGAAGCGAGATTTCAACGAGATTTGACTAAAAGGAACAGTCGGAAACAAACAAACAAAACTTGGCAGATTTGCGGAGCTTTTACACGGGAAAAAACTTAGTTTCCTCCTAAAATAAGCAGAAACAAATGGATACTAGATCTAGCACTTTTATCATGTTTATGATAGTTTCATATTGCCGACGAGGATTGTCAGTGCTGATTTTGATAGCAGTCACACGAGCGGCGATTCGGGGTGGGGGGTGTGCCTGGGCTACTCTTCAGTACTATTTGGCAGCTGACACTACACACTGCACACTGACACAACATGTACGCTGATCTTCAAACCAACATTTGGGCAAGGAGAAACATGATCGCATTGATGAAAAAAGCTTTCATACATGTCATGAATTATTGGAAATGCAGACAAGTTACTGAAATGTCTCTGCAGTACAAATCAAAACACTGAAAAAAAATCCATAAAGAAATTTAAATCTAAGACTAAAGCTCAAAAAACATTGTGCCTCCTAAATCAGAAAAACATAATCAGAACCTTGAAAATCTTACACATTGGTCCCAAAAATAGTCGGGTGATTTTTAAACGTGTTCAACAAGGTAAAGCTTCTGACTTGTAGAGATTTCATGGCTGTAACGGAATAAGTAACATTAGTTTTTTTTTTTTTTGTGTAAACTTTATTTTCCGATTCCCAAACACGCAAAAGCGTATATCAATGGGTTTCAACAAAACATAGAGAAAAAAAAACTGTACAAACAAAGGAATCACATACGAGCTTTTTTACGTTAAATTATTTACATAATGAGATACTGAGATGATCAGATGGGATGATTGATGGGTGGATTATAACTGAATGAATCGATGTAAAGTGGAAGAATCAGAACCGAAATCGATTGGTTTCTAGTATGTATTGAATTACTGCGTTGAATATGGCACAGTTTGCATCAGAAGAAAGGCCAGTAAATCCATTTAGTAGAATGTAAGGGTCAGTGATTGTGTCGCCGATGTTGGCAAACAGCGAACGCCGTGCATCACTATATAACGGACAACTTAGCAAGAAATGAGAAAGATCTTCCTTATTATGGCCGCAGCGACATGACGGTGTGTCAATGACATGCAAATTCATACATAAATCATAATTTAACAAGCTACACCCTATCCTCAGTCGGGATAAAATAATATTTACATGGCGTGGCCCCATATAAAATAGGCTATTTGACTGTGGGTCTCGTTGCTTGAGTTTTGCCTTAAAAGAGCTGACGGAGTCTGCATTTTTCTGCACCGATGATAATAGATTCCATTCACTGGTGGTATTGTGGATAAATGAGGTACTTGAACATCTCAGCCGAGCATTGCCTAAACTGATATCACCAGCTGATCTTAAATTATACGAAGATCGCTCTCGGACTGTAGATGGCATAATACTTGACAAATAAGGTGGACTCAGACCATTGATAATTTTATAAAACAAACACAGTCTATGTCTCCTCCGTCGTTCGGAGAGAGTAAGCCAGTTAACATCACTCAGTAATGCTGAGGTATTGCAGCGAGCGGTTGCACCGGTCACAACTCTGGCAGCCTCTATTTGTAGCCTGTCGAGTTTGGATAAATCAGACTGTGTGGCGCCGGCCCACACAACGTCGGCATATTCAATCGTGGGTCGAATCATCGACATATAAAACAGTTCTAATGATTTCCTGTCGAGTCGAAATTTAAAGGATTTGAAAAGCGCAATAAGTTTGTTGGCTTTATCATATATTTCGTTTATATGGGCAGACCAAGATAAATCCCTTGTAAGAGTTACCCCAAGATGCTTGTGCTTCTTCACCTCTGTAATTTCCTTATCGGCTAGAATGACCGGGGGATGTTGACTTAAAGTGCGTTTGTTGGAAATCAGCAAAGATTCGGATTTGGATGCATTAAAAGAGACTAACCATTTCTTGGACCAATCATTGATTGATGACAAATCGGCATTAATTTTCAGGGCCGTCTGTGCTGCATCGTCAACTTCAATAAATAATGACGTATCATCCGCAAATAATCTTATGCGGCAGTGATTGACAGCAAAAGAAATATCATCAATAAATACTAAAAATAGCAAAGGCCCAAGGACAGAGCCTTGAGGAACCCCAGCACATATATTGGACCAATCGGAGGATTGTCCGTTTATCACGACGCGTTGCTTCCTATTGTGTAAATAATCGGAAAGCCAATGAAGTAACTCACCCTTAATCCCACTTTTCTTCAGTTTAAATAATAAACTTTCGTGCCATACTTTGTCGAAGGCTTTAGAGATGTCAAGGAACACAACTCGGACTTCCTTATTTTTATCTAGAGACTCACAAAATACGTGATACAGCTTGATTAACTGCGTTACAGTTGAGCTACCTGGTGTGAAACCTGATTGCCACACGGAAATGAGGAAATTTCCCTTGAAATAAATGTATAAGGATCTGAAAACTAAGCGCTCCATTACTTTGCCGACCGTGCTCAACAGCGATACCGGTCTATAATTAGAAATAATAGCTCTATCATCTTTCTTAAATAGAGGAGTAACGTTCGCGAGTTTCCAATTATTGGGAAATTGACCAGCAGACATTGACATATTGAAAAGTTCGCTAATACTGGATTTGATTACAGGCGCGGAGACTTTTAACAAACGAGGACTAATGCCATCAGGACCAATGGATTTATTTGGGTCTAACGATAGTAAAACCTTTTCAACGTCCTCTTCATCAAATCGTAAGAGGCTCAAACACGAATCAGTGCGATCTGGATAGTGATCAGGTAATGATACTCCTGTACAATCTAACATAGAAGCTTGAACATAATATTCGTTGAAAGCGCCCGCTTTTTCCTCATCACAATCAATATAAGTTCCACCATATTTCAATGTAGGAATACTGTTCATTGATTTATTCAACAGATTTTTCGTCAGTCCCCACCATTTATTGGGATTTTTTGTAACATTAGATGCGATGGTGTCCAAAAGCTTCTGCTCGTATTTTGCTTTGCATTCCTTGATAGCCGAGAAATATTTATTTCGGCATTCACGAAATAACTGCCAGGCTTCTGCTGTATTGTCTGATTTTGCTATTCTATGTGCTCTATTATTGTATCGCTTTAACCTACGCAAATAATTATTATAGAAAGGTTTATCGTGTGGCCTGATTGTGACCACTTTGTTGGGGATATTTTCGCGAGCAGCAGATATAAAACATTCGGTCCATCTTCGTTCAGCTACATTAATATCATTGGTATTCAAACAATCGTCCCAGTTTGTGGTACTCAACTTATCGAGAAACCCAACATAATCACCCCTGCTATAGTCCCATATCATTCTAGTATAAGTTGTTCTTTTCTTCACATGAAATTTCACCCA
Source organism: Terebella lapidaria (assembly GCA_949152475.1). Lineage (NCBI taxonomy): Eukaryota > Metazoa > Annelida > Polychaeta > Terebellida > Terebellidae > Terebella > Terebella lapidaria. The sequence continues at coordinate 54,087,273 of OX424555.1, read as the reverse complement.
GGCTGCGACTGTATGATGGTCGTTATATGAAACAGGATCAAGTACATTCACTCTGTTGATCAACCGAGGACAATTAGATATAATTTGGTCTAGTTCAGTTGCAGCAGTCTGTGTTACCCGAGTCGGCTGGTTAATATGTTTAGAAAGGCCATAAGAATCTATAAAGTTCAGAAGTGAAAGTCCCTCAGCAGTGTTGGGATCTGCATTGAGATCACCCATTATAATGCATTGGTTCAAATTGAAATTGCACGCCCGTACATAACTATCATGTAAGCAATCCCAGAAATCAACTTGCTCGTCAGTTCTGTATGCAACACAGAACACATTAGTTTTATTGATTAAGTCTTATTGGCCACAATAAAAATAATTATTACAAGAAACATTTATTATTGGGTTCAACAATGTAAAGGTTCTGGGGCCCAGACGAGTCGACAGGTACCCAAATTCGGGGCGGGTCATACAATTACCTGGATCGGAATTTTGTTACTCGTATTTGAGAACAAATAAAGATATAGTTTTGAATATTTGTGATAAACACTAGTAAAATCACAAGAATGACAAGGAAATCATCAGGAAAAAAAACAATAGTTTTATGAGGTCATGACATTGTGATCTTTCTCAAACTTGAAAATACTGGTAATTACTGACGAAACAAATAATATGTGTCAAAGATCAATGTCTGGCGTTTACGTGTTACAAATTGCTTCAGTGAGTATCATTCAAATTTTGCTATATATTTGGACGGGTCGGGTCAGACGACACAGGTACCCGGTTCGGAAATTTCCGACTCACTCGGGCCCTAAAAAGTTCTATCCAGTCATGACTAACCGAATAGGTTATCATTAGTTTTACTAGTTAAGTCTATTATTGACCACAATAAAAATAGTTACATGACAAGAAAATAGTTACATGACAAATTTATTGGCCCAACAAGGTATAGATTCTGCCCAGTAGAGTTACAATATGGCCACAACATATATGTACCAAATCAAATACAATATTCAAGGGTTTTTAAATAGTTCTGTGCAAACGTTTTCGAAGCTCTTCCTTTGAGGCCAGTGGCCCTTGTTTGTTTTTGCTTTTCGCATTTTTTTCAAAATGGCGGCCATTTTCGACGAAAAACGGCTGATTTCTGACTTTGGCGGCCATTTTCTTAAAAACTGTTCAGACAGTTCAGATTTTTGTTTCAAAAGATTACCTTCATATACCTCTGTGATGTGTATAAGTTTGGTTGCCCCTGGATAGCCGGTCTGCATGTGGCGGCCATTTTCATTTTCTCGACTGGTCCCAAATGGGACTTTCTGTTAAATTCTCCTATGCTTTATAATGGGGTACATTTTCCCAAATATCTCACTTAATATTAAAATTTGATATTAGGAATCAATTGTGGACATATAGGAAATGATATATGCTGAATATTCTCATGACCTTGAATTTTACCTTTGACCTCATTTTCAAGGTCACTGGACAAAATGGCTAATATATCGCTTATTATCGACTTTACATCTTACGATTCCGTTGTGAATATATAGGAAATGATATATTCTGAATATTGTTGTGACCTTGAATTTGACCATTGACCTAATTTTCAAGGTCAGAGCACAAAATGACTAATATCTCGCTTATTATCGATTTTACAGCTTAGGAATCAATTGTGAACATATAGAAAATGATATATGCTGAATATTTTGGTGACCTGAATTTGACCTTTGACCTCGTTTTCAAGGTCAGAGAACAAAATGGCTAATATCTATCGATTTTACACCTTAGGGATCAATTGTGGACATATAGGAAATGATATATGCTGAATATTCTCGTGACCTTGAATTTGACCTCTGACTCACTTTCAAGGTCGAGAGCACAAAATGGCTAATATCTGGTTTATTATCGATTTTACAGCTTAGGAATCAGTTGTGGACATACTATAAACATGATAAATGATATATGCTGGATATTCTCGTGACCTTGAATTGACCAACAATCTTACTTTTGAGGTCATGGGACAAAAGGCTAATATCTGAAATATATATTGTCCGGTAACCTTTCTTAGCCATTGAGCTAATTTTTCAAATATGTGTATCTGATTTGGCATACACATTTTGATAAACATGTATTATGGAGAAGAAAATTAACTCTGAAGTATACCTCAGAAGTGTTCTGTGAGCAAACAAATTCAAAAAAATTTCTCGGGGGGCTTACGCCGCCCCCAAGAACCCCCAGCGCGTATGGAGAAGAAAATTAACTCTGAAGTATACCTCAGAAGTGTTCTGTGAGCAAGCATATTCAAAAAATTTTCTCGGGGGGCTTACGCCGCCCCCAGAACCCCCAGAGCGCGTATGACGAGCGCATATGATGAGCGCTCGCTTCGCTTTTCCACATGCAATATTAAGCCTTCTTATTTTTTTGGTAACCCCCTCTGCAGAAATCCTGGCTACGGGCCTGGTACGATCTTCTGACTGTTGTTCTTCGAGAGGATGTATGCTACAGCACCATAGGCTTCTTAAGAGGCATCTATGAAAACATGAAGAAACTGTTATGTTGTACCAGCTGATATCAGACGTTTTGGTATTTTGAGCCACAGTGTAATTTCTTCCACCATATTGGAGAGACTTCTGTACCTTTTCAAGTGCTTGCTTTCCAGCGGGCTTACGGTTGCGTTTTGTTGGAAGTTCAGCTCAATCTTTGATCTCCTAGAACTTTTTGAGCTGTGTGCTGAGCTCAGAGTTCTGAAAGTAGGTGTAGTTTGTCTACTGAACGGTGGTCTCAGTGTTTCATATGACCGATGCAGGCAGGGCTTCTTCTAACACTTTGATGGTTTCATTTGCTGCTGTCGGGAACTAAATTTCTCGATTGATGAAGATTCGCAGTACATTCACCCCTTCCTGAAGCTGATATTCATATCTCCATCAGTGATACCTCGGGAGCGGATTTCACTGTGGCGGAGCTTGCCCATGCGTGAGGAGATTTTTACCGGAAATTGCCCTTGATTTTCCCCGAGATGCCAGCGATTCTTTCCGGTGGTACACAACACGCTGATTAATAGGCATGGTAAATATATATTTCTCATTCATTATTTCAATTTGGTAGATGCATTGAAACAACTATTTACCCGTGAACATTGAAAAATTTATCCTGATGTAGATACACTGTGCAGTGCCTGTTTTCCATTTTTATCAAAAGTCCATGATTTTTACCTGGGTGTCCAGGATTTTTCCCGGCATTTTAAACAGGGCCCATGATTCTTTCCGGTAGTCCATATGTATAAAAACACGTGTAAAAATGTTATAACTTCATGGATGACCTCACATGTGTGTAATTGAATAATATTATATATTGTACATGTCCACGATCATTATCGCTGTTACCACTGCAAAGCAAAATATGAAGATGCCGAAAAGACAGTTCGTCACTGTATCGAAAGCCACAAGAATGAACCAAATACAGGTGTACCAAGTACAGGTAATTACATTTTGAGATTGACGGTGATGATGATGTGAAGTGCAATCCTTCCAAAGTGACATTATAATGTGGGATCTGGCGTGATTACTGTGCCCAGCGATATGCTCCTTCACAGCCCAGCAATGGAGACAATGAAAGTCGGAGGAGCTAACGAAAAGTCTCTTCAAAAAAATTTAAGATTTGTTCGCAGTGAGATTTGTCGAGCCTATTAAACAAAATTGATCGTTAGTGAAATATTTCAACTCAAGGTTTACCCTTATGGTTTTGCCTGTATTCCTTTTATTCCCCATTTTTAATGTGTTCGCATTCGATGTGTTTGCATCGAGTACTTCACAATGGTGCCAATATTTTTCGTGTTGTCCCTACGATATTGAAGCAGAACCTATTTTTTATAATATAATATAATATTATATTACTCTTTGGGGGAGCATGTTGTCCGTCTCGGATGGACAAGAAGTGTTTGTTGGTAAATATGTTGGTCTTGTAGCGTTGGGTGTACAAAAGGCATTTGATTGTGTCAATCGCCATATATTATGTAAAAAACTCACATACATGGGTATCGATTCCAAATGGTTTCTATCCTACTTATCTAACCGCAGTCAAATTGTGTACGTGAATGGCACCTCATCAGACAAACTTGGAATCACCAGCGGCACTCCTCAGGGAAGCCTTTTGGGACCTTTGTTGTACTTGTGTTACTCTAATGACATGCATTTATGTGTTGAATCAAAACTTATCTTGTATGCTGATGACAGTATCATCATCTCATCTCATACAGACCCTAATGTGATTTCAAGACATCTGCAATCTGAACTCAATCTATGTAACAACTGGCTCATCGAAAATAAATTGTCACTTTATATGTGTAAATGTGAATGTGTATTATTTGGTCCTAAACGTAAGCTTAAGTCATGTAACGGTATTGAAATACCCACTGATGATCAACCTATCAAATCTAAACCATGTATAAAATATCTTGGTTCGCTTATCGACTGTAATTTGTCAGGCAAGGACATGGTAGAAAACATTGTTAAAAAATCCAACAACCGACTTAAATTATTGTACAGAAATGCCAGACATCTGTCACAAAAACTCGTAAAACACTCTGCGTAGCATTTATCCAAAGTAACATTGATTACGGTTGTATGTCGTGGTATCACTCTCTCAATAGTACACTAAAGCGTGAACTACAGGTCATCCAAAACAAAATGGTTCGGTTCATCCTCAACGAAGGTCCTATGCATCATGTTGATAACAACGAACTGTCAAAACTTTCATTTCTTAACATAGAAAATAGAGTGTGCCAACTTAGTTTGAATATGGTCCATAATATCTACATGTACTACAATACAGGCCCACTTACTTTGAAAATACCTTTGTAAAAACTAGTCATGCTTATAACACAAGATTCAGCAATCACAGCTTCGTAGTCCCTAAAGTCAATTCTGTAACTTCAACTACCTTTTACTCAAACGCCATAAAACAGTGGAACTCGTTACCAGTAAATATCGAAGTAATTCATAGCAAACCCAACTTCAAAACTAAATTAAAATCCCTACTACATCACCGACAATCCGCATCAACATCTTAGTACATTCTGTAGAATAGTTCTGTTCTTGTGTACATATCTGTCTTTGCTCACATGTCAATTTGTCAATCTGTTCTTTCTTGTTGTCGTTCATTTCATCTCTCATGGGACCCCATTGGAAATAAGTTTTCATCCATGTTAAACTTTCATGGGCTATCCCAGATCAACCACCATTTTGTACCATTATATCATCATATGTATATGTATATATTTGTCATTTATTCGCTTTATGTATCACCTGTATGTTCAAAATGTTGATTCCTCTGAATAAAACCAAACCAAACCAAGAGATAGTTTAATGTGCACTTTTAAATTGATAGTACAGAAGTTACACTTGTCAACGAAACATGTACTTCAGATTATTTAATGCAGATCATATCCATTTCTCCACCTACACACTCCCCACAACATTCCGACTGAGCCACTTTGTCGTTCTGTTCGCTATATCATGCATATAAACATATCGGGGGAATTTTGTCCGTCCCAAATCCGTCACTTTCTGACGATCTATGAGCAAAATAATGAATAATTTTTTACCGGTTACAAACAGACTGTTTCTCGTATATTCGATCGATCACGGGGCAACAAGATATAGAAACTGTGACAAATATTTTTTAAAAATACAGACCATCTTTCCAATTCGCAACAAAATTTCCTGAGCCTGAAATCCGCCATATATAATGTAAATTAAATATGCTACTCGTACGTAACAATACTCTGCCATATTACAGTAGCGTTTACGATTGATTTTTTAGGTTAACATGTTTGAAACGGCAGCATCTTATAAACAGTAATGGGAAAATGTTTGATATTCACCGGTGAAAATCCTGGGCGCTTCGGTGAAAATCCCGGGCATGCCTAAGGGAGCCGGAAAAAATCAGGGGCTTCTGGTTTTATTTCACTAGCTTGAACGATGCAATAAATACCCTCCAGTTTGTTTTCTTGTGATGCAATTATTATATATATACTGACGAAGGGTTGTGCACATTGGTGAGCGAAAATATGCAGTAATCATTCAACAATTTGTAATATTTACAGCCTGCCCCGAATTTGTCGTTCAAATAACAGTTGTACCATTGTGAATTACTGCTCAACTCAAGTTCTCTTCGCAATACCACCAACAGCCATTCATCTAACTATTTCGGCCATATTTATCATTGAAACATCGGTAATCAATGTTTTTTCTCCACATTCAAAACATACCTGCTTATTAAATTTACCTCCCGGAAAGGATCACGGGCTTCCCGGTGAGAATCACGGGCTTCCGGGTAAAATCAAGGGCATTTTCCGGTAAAAATCTCCTCACGTATGGGCAAGCTCCGCCACAGTGGATTTGGGTGTATTTGTCTCTGTTTGGTGACATGAAAGTACCCCATATCAAGTTCATGATACTGACCTGTTTTGCTCAGGTTGACTGTGAGGACATCGGGTAGATCTGTGAAATGTTCTAGATCTGCTGTGTTCCCGTCTCTAATCAGCTTGAACTTGCCAATTCTTCTAAATGAATGGCGACCTGGGGACTTATCCACCATACTTGCGGTCGAGTCTCTTTTTGGCCACTTCGTACGTTGCTACCAATGTCCCAGGCTTTTAATGCCATGGAGTGGAGGCAGTTCGATCTACATAGGCTAAGATGGCTTTCCACGACTTGTATTTCTTTTTTGTTGGCATCAAAATTTGGGATCTGGACTCGTGTGAGCATTCAGGGTTGGACTCGCTAAACTGTGGTTGTTCATTTCCAGTCTGCTCATGTGTTTGGGGTCCGCCGTATAACCACACACTGTTCTGTTGGCTGGCTGGTACCTGTATGGCATGTTTCCTCACGTTTTGTCTGATAGGTGGGTAAATAACGTCACAGACAGCAGCTTCCTTCCTTAAATTTGGAGTCCAAAAGCTCTTTCGACACTTCTGTAGACGCTGCATGGAGGAGTGGCTCCCATCCTTCAAGACGCAGAAGAAATGGCATCGTGAACACAAGGACCTCAAAAAAGGAGATGTGGTTCTCTTACTATCTCCTACTGCCGTGATGCATAATTATATACCCTAGTCAGTAATTAGACGGTATTTGTTGGGAGTCCATGGGGGAGCGAGGCCGTGTCGCATATATATTCTGGTTAGATATATTCAAAGGAACTGGTTGGGAGTCCATGAGAAAGAGATGCAATGAGGCATACATATCATGATCAGCAAGATTTAATTGAACTATTCCATGGGAGAGGGAGATCATGTGACATATATATTCTGGTTAGGGAATTTCAAAGGAACTTGTTGGGAGTCCATTCGAATACATACCATGGTCAGCTACATTTAGTGGTAATTGAACTTGCTGGGGTCCATGGGTGAAGGAGACCATGAGGCATAATTACTCTGGGGAGCAACTTGGAAAAAATGTTCTGGGTGTTGATGGAGGCCTGAGAGCTATGAGAGTCCCAGAACATCCGGGATCCTCGAGGATAGTCCTCTCACCACGGGTCACGGCGGACACACGCCCGCTATCCTCGGATCCTCGTGGATAGTCCACTCACCAAGGGTCACTGCGGGCGCAATGCCTACTCTATCATCAGAACGTTAACCAGGTAGCAGCCCGCCCAGCGAGCCCAGACACTGGGAGATTAAGGACTGTGTCTGCTCCCTGTAGGTTTTCCGCTCAGCCTTGAAGGGCTTCTGGCCGGCCTCTAGGGCCTTTATAACCGGTGCCAGAGCACTGTCAGCTCTCTGCTTCGCAGCCAGTTGTGCCAGAGAGTAGCCGCCCAAGTAGTTCGGTTCCTCATCTGTTACGTCCGGCTGCGCACCAGCGGCCATCACCACAGGGGGTAAAGACCGCTCGTACTCAGACTCATCCGAGGACATGGAGGGTACTCATGAGGAGTACACCGCCAGACTCGAGGAAGACTCGCTGGAGCTGAGCCGCACCTCCGGTTCAAATGCGGGATGCCATCGCCGGTAACGGCGGGTCCTCGCGCAGAGGTAGACTCCTGTGATCCCTGCACAGTTGGGGTTCTTGCACTTATGACAATGTGACAGTCCGTCAGCGTTGCCGTGCAGCTTTCCGGCGCGGTGCTCAATCTGCATGTCATACTCCTGGAGTTTGATGAGCCACCGGGCCACCAAGCCATCGGCCTCACTGTAATTGAGGAGCCACCGGAGCGAACTGTGATCAGTCCGCAACCGGAAGTGATGCCCCAACAAGTAATGCCGGAACCGCTTGGTCATGGTTACCACCGCAAGGAGCTTGCGGTGAGTCATGCAGGAGTTCATTTGAGAGCGACTCAGAGCCATACTCGCATAAGCTACTACATGCTCCTACCCGTCCACGATCTGCGAGAGGACACCGCCGGAAGAGGATATGAGTCCTTCCGCGTGGCATCACTGAGTTTATGATAATCCATGCAGAACCTCCACGAGCCGTCCTTCTTCTTCACCATAACCACAGAACTGGCCCTAGGGCTTTCACTGGGTTCGATGATGTCTAGCTCGAGCATCTTTTGCACCTCCTGGTCTATGACCCTTGGTGCACGATAGCTGCTAATCAAAGACGCTGTTTAATCTGACGCTCGTCCAGGAGGCCGATGCGGTGTTTGGTCATGTCCGTCTTGCCAACCGCACCACCAAGGCTCATAAACACATCCGCATACTGCCGGAGCAGTTTGCGGAGAGCTTGACGCTGATCTACATCTGGCCGGTCCTTCGGAACACGACATTCCAAATGGTCCGGCAGGGTGAACGGATCATCTCCGGCAACCGCTTCCGCTCAGCCAGCGCGACAAACAGGGTCGTTGGGGATAACCCGGCTAGACACCTCGAGTGTAGTAGTAGCTGCCACACGGCCGCGATGCAGTACAACCGGAGCGTCAGTGGGATTGACCACAAGAACAGGCATCACGGAAGTGTCGAACTTGACCAGAGCCCCACCCAGCACAAGTCCCGTTTCTCGGGCGAAATTGTTCACAGGTTGCACTATACACGGACGACCATCAAGGGGCATGCGCAGGCGTCGCGGCCTTGCCTCAATGATCATCTCGCTCAAAGGCGGCACAGTGGTTGTGTGTGCCGCCCATAGTTGGAATGAATGGATCAGACCTGCCCGAAAGAGGAAGTGTGTGTCCTCTCCCATCCGGAATTCGCCAGAGCTGAATTTGGCGATCACCCGGTGGATCCAGAGGAAGTTCATCCCAATGATCCCGGCTGCTCCGTTACCCACAACGATTGCCTCTGTTGTATACACCTTGTCCCCAAGCGTAATAGGCAGATCGATGATAACATGGATACGGATGCAGTTGTTACCGGCCCCGAAAAGCTTGTAACGATCAGGATCCCGCAACCCTAGGTCACGGAGCGCTTTCTCACGCTTAAAAGTTCCTGTAGCTACGAGGGTCCCGCAAGAAAGACAAGGGCAGGTACCAGCATGGGTCCCTCACCAGCGAGTCACCCAGGGCACTGGGTTCCGGGGCAGGCCATGGGGCCACCTGCAATAATTTCACAGGAGAATGCGCGGGCGCCTGCGAGGGAACAACCGAGGCTGGAGCCGAGGCTGGAGGCATCTGTCTGGAGCGGACAGCTACCTCTATCGCGAGCGCGGAGTTGATCGCCTCCTCCATCGATCATTTCTCATGAGTGGCAAGACCATATGGTGTGGTACAGTTGCCCCTCAATGAACTGATCAATCAGCATCGGTTCAAACCGACTGGCCTCCATATCCGGATAAGCCATCTGGCCAAATACGCACAGGTTAAACACGTACTCGGTTACGGATTCAGTCAGTAGGCGAAGTCGAGCCTTGAACTCCATCTCGAACATCCGCCTGTTCGTCATCGGCAGGAACAGCAAGCGAAGTTGCTGAGCAACCTCGCCAAACATAGCCGTCCCCACCAGCAGACACTGCGTCACTCGGAGGGCCTTCACTTCCAGGTACCCCGAGAAGATATGCCCAGCCTCCTCCTGGGTCCATCCTTCATACACCGCCATCCGCCATACCTGGAGTAAGTAATCCTCCAAATCGACGTTGTCCCCGTTAAACTTCTTCCGCCAGGAAGACTGATCCGGCCTACGGTCGCGTGGAGAGCGCGCTCGGTTGGTGGATCCAGCTCCGGGGTCGGCGGTATAGGACGGCAAGGTCCGTGTACTACCCCCTCCCGCGGCGGAGTCCGCAGGTGCAGACCCGTATGCCGCAGACGTGGGAGATGGGAAGCTCATGCTTCCCACCGGGTACATACCCGCAGGTAACCCATCCTGACTTGGTGCGGTCGGGACCCCCGCCGATCCTAATGGATAGGATCCAGATGGGGCGGCATAACCGGCATAGCTGGGGGCCGAAGCCGCCGGTTGTCAGCTAGCTCCCGGAGCACCATAACTGCCAGGATAAGCTGACCACGTGGCAGCAACTCCGGCCGTAGGAACGGATGAAGCGGTCGCCAGCATGTTGTCCCCAAGTCGCGGAGCAGGCGCTGGGCGAGAGAGTTGGAGGGCATTGCTAAGCAGCGCGTGCTTCAAACAGAAGCGTCCAGAACAAAGGCAAGAAACAAGCGTGTTTAACAAAGAATCACCTGGCGCGATCTTTGGGCAAAATCGGCACATTGTGTTGGGGAGCTCTTCCCCAAAAATATTCTACACCATATACGCTCATAATACAAACCTGAGCTTATCTTCAAGTGACTGAATGACACATTTTCGAGTAGACTACCGTATATATACTTCCCATGCTCGTTATAGAAAACTAAGCTCTGTTTTGAACCATAAGGTGTCCCGATGATGACCAAAGCCAGCCTACAATTCGGGACTTTCAGGTAATATTCTCCGAATCATCATTCGTCATTCATCAAATGAATGTCATAACATGTCAAAAAGTCAGGGAAGTAGGAAAATGCGATGAATAGCCCATTTTCAACTATAAATGGTCAGCAAATTGGAAAAAATAGCCCAAAGGCTGAGATAAGTGACCGGAAAATTGGTGTTGAGCATTACGACCTAGTGGTGACATGAAGTTCACCTTTGTGAACTTCAAAGTCACCATTAGGTGTGCTGCATATGACTTTCTATTTGATTATAATACAAACATAAGCTTTAATAGCAAGTATTTTGTCTGAAGAGACCAATTTACCCATTTCAGGTCAGGCGAGACTTTGAGATCCGGCCTTGAAGGTCGTTAAGCTCAAGTTCAAGGTCACCAAAAGATGTGTCATATATATAAATATATATATATATATATATATATATATATATATATATATATATTATATATATATATATATATATATATATATATATATATATATATATATATATATATATATGACACAGAGCGTTTAAATCTCAGTGGTCAATTTAAACATTCCACGTCAGACATTTTGCACCCAAGGACATCCGAGGTCAAGCTCAAGGTCATCATCACTTGTTCCCTATACGACTTCCTATATGCTCGTAATGCAAACATAAGCTCTATCTACAAGCATTTCGTCTGTAGAAGCAAATTGGAGCATTTTTCTTTAGGTGTTCTATGAGTGCAATGGTGACAGCCCTAATTTTGAAGGAGTGCCGGAAATATTCCAAGTTCGTACCCACTGAACATTAAATATTAGCAATAACATTAACTATCGTGACCCACAGAAAAGATATACAGTTGTAGGTAGATCTAAAATAGTCATCGATTTATCTCCATCGCCAGGTTTGACTAGATCTATCAATGTATGCAGTGTGGCGGCGACAAGCTTCCTCGTTTGGAGAGCCATCTAGAAGAGATATGGCCTATGCATGAAGGTGAACTCAGAATATAGGCCTAGCCTATCAGACGGACTAATTGCCATATTTTTCCGTCTGTTGTCCGTCAGACAGTCTTTTCTTAGACCCTCCGGGTCTTAGGCTCAGTAAATTGTGTTTCTCTGCACCTCAATTCCTTGTTCAACCGTATAATTATGGCAATATTATTGCCATAATAGTTTATCAATGATAATAATTCATGCCAATGAAACCTTCCAAACTATAGGCCTATTATTAGGGCATTTCGGCCCGAAATGCCCTTATGGTTTTGTCTGTTTTCTTTTTTGTTTTTTGTTTTTCTTCTTTTTTTTCACTTTCCGCCGTTTTGGTTTCCGATCAATAACTCGAGAACGCCTGAACGGATCTTGTCCGAATTTACACCACTGGTCAGAAATATTACATGGAAGACCCCTATTGTTTTGGAGGCGGCTCCGGGGTCCGTGAGGTCCGTGAGGATGTAATCAAAGTTGATTTTGAGACTTGGTTTCCGAGCGATAACTCAAAAAGTATTCATGCAGTATTTTCGCAAGGACGTTCATATACCGACAGGGAAGAACCCTATCGATTTTGGGATCAATCCGTGGAACGACCTTCGACCTAGAGCTCGGAAGAATTTTTGCTGATTCATCCTTGAGGCTTTCATGCATATCTCGGAAACGGTGCATCGTAGAGCAAAACGGAGCTCAATTCCGTCCTTCTGGCACTAGACAAACTAGTCTAGGGGGTATCTTGGGACTAAACGACCCCTGGTGTCGATTTTTTTTCGCCGACTCATCACTTCCTGTTTGGCTGTATCTCGGAAACGGTGCGTCGTAGAGCGAAACGGAGCTCAATTTCGGCCTCCTGGCACTAGACAAACTAGTCTAGAGGGTATCTTGGGTCGAGACGACCCCTGGTGTCGATTTTTTTTTTGCCGACTCGGCACTTCCTGTTTGGCCGTATCTCGGAAACGGTGCGTCGTAGAGCGAAACGGAGCTCAATTTCGGCCTCCTGGCACTAGACAAACTAGTCTAGAGGGTATCTTGGGTCGAGACGACCCCTGGTGTTGATTTTTTTTTCGCCGACTCGGCACTTCCTGTTTGGCAGTATCTCGGAAACGTTGCGTCGTAGAGCGAAACGGACCTCAATTTCGGCCTCCTGGTACTAGACAAACTAGTGTAGGGGGTATTTTTAGTCGAGACGACCCCTGGTGTCGAATTTAATTTCGCCGACTCGGCACTTCCTGTTTGGCCGTATCTCGGAAACGGTGCGTTGTAGAGCGAAACGGAGCTCAATTCCGGCCACCTGGCACTAGACAAACTAGGCTCAGGGGTATTTTGGGTCGAGACGACCCCTGGTGATGATTTTTTTTTTCGTCAACTCGGCACTTCCTGTTTATCCGTATCTCAGAAACTGTACGTCATACAGTGAAACGGAGCTCAATTTCGACCTTCTGACACTAGACAAACTAGTCTAGTGGGTATCCTGGGTCGAGACAGCCCCTGGTGCCAAATTCTTTTTCGCCGACTCGGCACTTCCTGTTGGGCCATATCTCGGAAACAGTGCATCAGAGAGCGAAGCAGAGCTCAATTTCAGCCTTCTGGCACTAGACAAACTAGGCTAAGGGGTATTCTGGGTTGAGACGTCCCCTGGTGTCGAATTTTTTTTTCACCGACTCAGCACTTCCTGTTTGGCTGTATCTCGGAAACAGTGCGTCGTACAGCGAAAAGGAGCTTAAATTCGGCCTCCTGGCACTAGACTAACTAGTTTAGAGGGTATCTTGGGTCGAGATAACTTCTAGTGTAGAATTTTTTTTCGCTGACTCAGCACTTCCTGTTTGCCGTATCTCGGAAACGGTGCATCGTAGAGCGAAATGGAGGTTAATTTCGGCCTTCCGGCACTGAGAAAATAGTCTAGAGTAGCCCCAGTGGTGACCCTGTACACAACTATTTTATATCTGATGCATCAGATATAAAATAGTTGTGTACAGGGTCACCACTGGGGCTATTTCCACCTAATTGTTGTGTGACCCACCCGCCTCCCCCCAATATTGTTGAAAATGTGACAAACAAACATAACCTTTTGTTTATTTTGAGTACAATTCCATTCAGAAATCACACTAATCATGTAACACAAAAGGTGTATGATTGTTTGTCACCAAAATCAAAGCATGACGGAACGTGACTTTCAGCCCTATTGGTGATACATTTTACCGTTATTAAATTGCTCATGGCTCTGATAATCCCAATTAATAGAATTATTACAGCTCATGAGTATCATTAGTCAAATGTACATTAATAATAAGGTGATCAATCCATGGCCCGAGACTAGCTGCCTCATGAATTTGTTTGATATACCTTTTCAATAGCATGCCACGTCGAAAAATGTTGGAAGATGATGCGCGTAACGAAAGGAATATGATTAGTCACGACTGGAATTTGAGTGAAGCAACACATGTGAAGGTATTTTGGCCAGGACATTTTTAATGCAGAAACTAGTCATGTCTGGACACACCGAAACTGTAGAGTACGTATATTTGTGTGACGGAATAGCGGAGTTCTTCGGGCGGCTATTACGCCCACTGATCGAATAGTACGATGTATGTTGTGCGTGAACACACCAACAGGAAGTCCGACGTCAGTTTCAACAATATCCGATGTTTATTTGGATGATTTAGTCCGATGTACGATCACGGTCACTCACACAATCGTAATCCCCACAATAGTCCGAAGTATTATTAGTCCAGTATAAATTTGATATCCTCTAATCACAATATTTGGCGTAGTACCTCTCAATACAACCTTTCTCTTCAACAGATCCTACCCAACTACATTGTCCGTGGGAAAGCGCGGGGCTAAGTCTATGATGTGTGTGGGTTTTCCCGCGTAATGTGGCAGGTGTTCATGTGAAATGGCGGGAAAGTGATGTCATGTCTGTGTGGGCGGAGTCATGTGTCTGGGAATGTGGTGATTGGTGGGATTGTAGGAAGTGTTAACGTGAGCAGTGTTGTTTACATGTAGATGTGGTGCGAGGACGGTGCGTGCCCGGTGACGTAAGGTAAATAAGTATGAAGTCATGTGATGAATCTGTGCCGTGTATGTCGAGTGGGAGAATGTGTCAGGGACGGGTTTCGGGCCATAACAGTCATAAATATTCTACAAAACACCCCTTCGTCAAATTACCCCCTGGGAATTTACCCTCCCCGAAACCTAACTGTCCAAAAATCTAAACATGATAAGCTAAAAGTCCTAAAGGGAAACACATTCACCGCGCGAGACAATGATAAAGCAATGGATACAATAAAAATTCTAACTGTCAAAATAAAGTCATTAGTCAGTCAGTCAACAGTCACTAAGATGATATGAACACATTTGACAAATACATTTAAAACAACGACAGGTGACGATGAAACACATAAATCAACACATAAATCACAGTTAAAAGAATCACAAATGTATATACATATTATATTGTTGGAATGTTAAAAATACTCCTCTACGTTCCCTAGCGGAACGGAAACACTTTAAAGTCCGAAACGCCTGAAAATGACCAGGATTAATTGGTTCGAATTACACACATATATATATCATATGGTATGATTAGTACGATATGTACAGGACACAGCTATCCTGGTGCTGTGCCCTGGGGTACGAAATTTAGTCCGACTGACGGTCGCGTCTCCGTGACGCGGGAGGCCGGGCGGCTGGCGATGCCTGTTGCATCAGCCGCCTTTGGTCGTCGGCCGGCAAGTGCGGTAGAACCGCCACAATCGTCGTCCAAAGTTCGTCAGGGATTCCCTGAGGTTCCGGCGACGAAGACGAGGACGAAGTAGTAGAGAGGCGGGCTCTAAGCTCCCATACCTCTTCTCGTAAGTCCGAATTATTTCGCTCCGCAGTACGAAGTTCCTCCCGGAGTCGTCGATTCTCCTCCAGGAGAGGGTGCGGGGCTGTCGGGGTCTGTCGCTCGTGTAGCGACCCCATCCCGAATCCCAGGGACATGGCGTTATACTCCGCCTGGCGGATGTGTGCGTCCATGGCAAGTACGTATCCGCGGCGGATAGCTCGCAGATGTTGAAGCGCCAGGTCGTCCGCGCTGGCCAGTGCCAATGACGGGAGGTGATGCTCAGCATCTTCCGCAAGCAGTAGAGGGTCCGCATCCGTTGCAGCCTGGGTGATTTGCTCCATCCAGTATGACTGATGCGGTCCGAGTCCGGCGGGAAGACGACGTGTGTTGTCGTCCTGGTAGAGTTCGGCGAAATCCGGGTTAATTCCGAGGAGGACTTGTAGTCCGGGTAAAGTCCGTTCGAGCAACCTTTGCCCATGCTGGCGAAGTAGCTGGTAGTCCGCACCGAACTCACCAGATCCGTGAAGTCCGAAATTGACCTCCAGGTCGCGAGGTAATGGATCATGGTCCTCCAGGACTTCCATCCTTAGCCGAGGCCTGTCCGGGTCGTTGGCTCGGGTGACCAATGTGGTCGTTGGGGGCAACAACTCCTCCTCATAATCCAGGTACGGAGGAGGTGGTCCGTAAGCGATTAGGCCGCGAGACGGCTCCATGGGAGAATCCGGCCTGCTGTCGGGTGTTCGACGTTGTCGAGGTTCCGGCTCATCCTCGATAGTCCGAAGTGGTGGCGGCTGGTCACACTCCATTGGCGACTCAGTGTCCGTAACTGGGGTTCGAGAAACCGTTCTTGGGGAAGGCTCCCTATCCACAGAGTCCGTAATTTTAGCCGTTTCCATGGGTTCGGCTGGGTCCGAAGTTCTAACTGAGTCCGAAGATTCAGCCGTGTCTGTCTCGACCGTAGGTCGGCTTGGCAGGGGCGGATATTCGTCCGGGGGTGGCACAAGTCCCTCCTGAACTCTATAGTCCGTAACGTTAGGCGCTGTAGGCCTCTCAACAGTCCGACTCTTGGGTATCGCCCCCGAGGGCGAACTCCGTGCGGGAGTTGAAACTCCTGTGGCTGGTGAAGCCGAGGTCCGCGATTCAGCGGCCTTCATGGCCGAGGTCCGATATACAACAGGGCGGTCGAAATAGAAAGCCCCAGGCTTTCGGTAGCGGACGTGACGGTTAATCAGTTGGATGTCGCGTACCATCCGTTCGACTTTGGCTTCGTCGGCCCTCGTTTTCAGTTGGGCAAACTCGATACGGTCCAGTACCAGTTGGACCTCTGGTGCGGTATTCGGCGGGTACTATGACATCACCGCGGGCGCCATCGCCCAGATGCCGAAAGTAAGTACTGATTCCGGCGTCCGTCGGAAGATGGGTACGTGCGATGGTACGCGTGGTGGCCGATAGTTCGGATTGGGTTGCATGTCAACCCCACATCGCTTGGCGAAACGAGTTACCATGTTCTCGGTGGCCATTAGTGATCCCCGTTGGAAGATGGGGAACCGGTCCGTGTGACTCGCCGTGGGCGTCGAGATATGCTGTATCATGTCCGAAAGCGTTAGGGTCATGTACCCGTCCCGTGCGGGGCACACAAAGAAGCGTACGAATGGCATATGATACGCCAGAACATGAGCATCCAGCTCCTGTGGGGTCCGAAGTGGGGCCCGGCGAGGCACCGTGGGCCAGGTCCGTTCATGCTCTGACTCCTCCTCGCTGGTACAGAAGGGGCAGTCGAATCCTCCTGTTCCGAGGCGTAGCGGCATCAGAGTCAAGTACTGACTCTCTGTCAGTGTCGACAGTACGGAGAAATCATGGACATGTCCATATCCTGCTTGTCGGTTCCGGTCATAGAGTGGAACTGCGTTCCAGTCGATTGGACTCGTCCCGTGGGGTGTGGGGGGACGAGGTACGAGCTCCATCAACTCGTCAACTTGACGGCGATAAGTCCGTTGTCGTAGATCCCGCGACTCATGATTTCCCTGAGTCCGGAATAAGTCCGTATAGGCCGAGGAATATCCTCGAGATGTCGTCGCGTGCGGGAGCAACGCGAGAGGTCGTACGGGTTTGGCCGGTTTGGCTGAAGCAGGCGAAGTAGCCGACACGGCGGTCGGTCGTGTGGCTGTCACTGGCGGAGTAGCCATCATTTGTTTTGGTCCGGAGTCCGAAGTAACACTAGCCGTGGCTTTAGCTGCGTCTCTAGCAGCCATGGCTTGTTCAACAATTTTCCCGCCTTCTTCCAGGCGCTGGAAGTCAGGCGCACTCAAGTCTGACATAGAGTCCGATGATGGACTCGGCGTATGACGCTCTCCACGTTGAGCGAGTTTCGCTATCACTTTCTTCCGAATGTCCGTTTCGGGCCCAGAGGCCGTTTCTGTATCCGATATCGTAGTCGGGTCCGAGGTAGGGGAAACTGTTCCCGGTGCGCTGTCGGCTGTCGCCGATTCTCCAAGTACGATGGGATGTTCCAGCTCATCCCCAGCCTCCACTATCCTCACGGCAAGTGGCAGTTCGTTATTATCGGCATCAGATGCCGTCTTCTTGTCCGGTGGCTTGTCTCTCTCCTTGTCGGAAGACGACATGGTTCGACTTCGCTCACTGGCGTGAGCCCACACTCACTAGTCCGACTTTTATCCTAATACAAGGTGCGTACCAGGAGTATTCACACAGCCCGTGAAATACTAGGCAAAAGTCCGTGCAATTGCCGTACGAAATATCCACAAGATATAGTCAATTGTCTTACAAGAACACTGTTGATATTCAACACTTTTCTACTAGATGTTCACTCTCCAGTGTCCGCAGCCAGAATGACCCACTTCTAAAACTTTCCTGCTTATCTGGCATCCGTACACACACAAAGTGCTGACAGTGTCTTTTGCGGTTTTCCACAATCGGGGGGTGCGCTCGGTCTATTGTCTTATACGTCTTTTTACGTTCGCTTGATCCATCTCGGCTCTCAGTCGTGCGAAGAGGGGGCGGTCCATCACCTAGGCAACGCGTGTACATCAAAGCTCTGGTTCATCACACCAGTCAGGCGGGGCAGTAGGTTAGCACACAGCTGCTCTATTTTCCCATAGTCCGACACAAACTTCTGGATAACGCAATCCAATCATTTCACTGTCCGTCTAGCATACAGTCAAAATTACTGCACCTTTTACGTGCTTCCACTCTCTATTGAAGTTAACTGGGAATGTTTATATGGAGGTGCCGCGGGCGGCTTCAGTGTTTATTTGCGCTTCATGCTTTTCCGTGTGAACTCTTACAATTAGTCCGTTCCTTATCTGCACAATTAGCACACAATAAACTTTTGACCAACTTGTTTATAACAGATGATCACTGTCCGTACATATGCTGAAGTATAAATACCAAGCTCACAGAAGTTTGCTCAGTCCGTTCATTTTCATCTAGTGCCGTAGATAATGGAACCGCTGATATTATCATGAGGGGTGATGGGGTGATCTGGGCGGCCCTGCCGTGGCGCGTTGCATAATTTTTAATGAATGTGATGACAGATCGCGCGTTGGAATGCAGAGGTTTGTTCATAGCTGAATTCTGCTCCTGAGGGCATTCCCCTGAATTGTGCGTAGGGGGAGCAGAGGCTCTTATCAGACGCTTGCTCGGAAGACGGCTATCCTCTCACCTCGTCCGCGACAAAGTGATCTTACTCACGGCAGGACATGACGGCTGACACATGGGTGGAATTGTTAGTTATGCAATATTTAGGTAGTGCGCAACAGGCGCGAGATGGTATGGAGAAGTACGAAGTTATATGCAATGCATAACACACATATACCACATTATAGCATCGTAACCAGCATCAATATCATAACGTCATATCAATATTGTATATGAAAATTGCCTCACTGACATCAGTACATAAAAATGGTTATTGAAATGAATATGTACATAATATTATTATATTATAAATATATTTTGGGGTGATATGACATTATAGTCCAATAGACAGGCATTCATTCATCATCATAGAGATCAGTCCCTTTGCACAGCCGTGGTTATCTGAACCGGGCTGGACGGCGAATCGTGCGGAGCAGGCTGGGGCGTAGCCTCGCTTATTGATGAGTCCGTAGCAATCGCGGGTTTGGGTCCGCGGGGTTTTGGCGCTCGCTGTGAAGCGCTAGAGTTCGACTTGCGCGATTTTCGCTTCTGGCGACGGCGTCGCGGTCCGGATGTGTGGCTTCTCCGACTGGCGGGTGATGACGAAGTCTCAGTCTCGGTAGTCCGATCTGTGTCTGACGATTTGTCTTGTACGGTGACGTCCCAAGGATAGAGGAATTCCTTGAGGAGCTCCAGGGGATCGTTCGATGGTTCGGTCTTGGAGTCTCTGCTACTTGACGACTCAGGTGGCGATCCGACTTGAGGTTGAAGGTTTAGCAACTGTGTGTCGCCTTCGTACGGTTTAAAGACGTCCAGATGGACGACTCTAGTATTTCGTGGATTGGAGACTAGAGCAATTCGATAGTCTACCTCAGTAACGCGTTCCAGGACTCTCCAGGGTCTGGTCCAGGGTCGGGCGAATTTGTTGTTCTGAGTGAGGGGCAGGTAGTAGTACCGTACCAACTCTCCCGGCTGGAACTGAGGGCGAGATTTCGCATGTGCGTCATACCCCATTTTCTGGCGGGTTGCAGCTTTTTGTAGGTGGTCTTGCGCAAACCCATGGGCAGCTCTGATAGCAGTTCGGAGATACTCGACGTATTCAGGTCCGCATGGAGGTAGCGGTTCTGGGTCATGCGTGGGAAACATCAAGTCAACAGGCAAATTGCATTCATGTCCGTATACCATCAGGTGTGGTGTACACCCAGTAGAAGAATGCACCGAGGTGCGGTACGCCATGAGTACATATGGCAAGTGCAGATCCCAGTCATTCCCACGTTCACTGACGAATGCACTCAACATATTCAACAAAGTCCGATTGAATCGTTCGACTTGCCCGTCACTCTGTGGGCGGTAGGGCGTGGTCCGAATTTTCTTGGCGCCCAGAAGGCGTACAACGCTCCGAAATAACGACGACTCAAATTCCGTTCCTTGGTCGCTGTGTATGGCTTTCGGTACCCCGTGGTACACGATCCAACGATTCACCAGAACATCGGCGACATTTTTGGCCGTATGGCGGCGGAGCGGGAATGCGTCCGTGTACTTTGAAAAGTAGTCCGATATGACAAGAATGTACCTGTGACCTCGTCCGGTAACTTTATGGGTATCTAAGATATCCATGGCAATACGATCAAATGGCGCCCCAGTTGGTAGTTGCGTTAGAGGCGATTTCTTGGGCGCTGGTTTCCCTTTCCGTGACACACACCGCGGGCAGCGGGCGCACCAGCGGGCAACATCCAAGGCGAGACCTGGCCAGTAAAACCGGCGCTTTACTCTCTCAACAGTCCGTTGTATTCCGAGGTGGCCTACGACCTTGAGGTCGTGGAGTTGGTGTAGAACCACCGTTCGTAATGCCGCTGGTAACACAGTTTGTATGACAGTCCGACCAGCTGGGTCCGGCTTAGTAGTACGTATGAGGACTCCATCCTGTAGCGCTAACAAAGTCCATCGTGAAACCAAAGTTTTCACTTCCTCACCGTAGCGGGTGACTTCCTTTGACGTGGGTTTCGTTCCGTTCAATACCCACTGTCGTACGACTCCGACACTCGGGTCGACTTGCTGAGCGGCAACAATGTCCGGTGTTGAATAGTCCAACAACCATTCTTGTCCGTTCAATTTCACATCCAATGCTCGCACACGTGCAGCTTGGCGTATTGAGATCATCCGAGACAAGACCGGTGATGTCATGGTATCACTGTCCAGGAGGTCTTTCTCGGGTCCGACAGGAACCACCGTAATCCGTCTGACGGGAAGTTCTCCAGAACTTGTTTCTGGGTCCGTGGGTGGAACGACTAAGCGTCCAGGGCAGTCCGAATGTTTGCAACTATGGCAGCGGGAAAGTCCGTCAGCATTTCCGTGGAGCTTTCCAGGACGATGTTCAATACGAAAGTCATATTGCTGCAGTTTGGCTAACCAGCGAGCCAACATACCGTCCGCATCGTTGTAGTTCTTTAACCATCGCAGAGAGCTATGGTCAGTTCGTAACAGGAATCTGCGTCCCCACAAATAATGTCGGTAATGCTGAATCATTTCAACGACAGCCAACAGTTCTCTATAGGTCGTACAATAATTCCGTTGCGTGCGGGACAGCGTCTTGCTTGCAAAGCCAATCGGGATTTCCTTTCCATTGACACGCTGTGAGAGCGCGCCCCCGATGGCGTAACCGCTGGCGTCGGTATCAAGAATGAAATAATCGTCCGCATCTTGTGATGGATGGGCGAGCTTGGGGGCCTTGATAAGTGCGTTCTGGAGCCTCCTAAAGGCGTTCCGTTGGGGCGATCCCCACGTGAAGCGACATTCACCCCGGGTGAGTGCCACCAGAGGTTCAGCAATTTCGGCATAGTCTTTTATGAACCTCCTGTGGTAATTGGCAAACCCCAGGAAAGCTCGTACGTCCGTAATCTCACAGGGAGTCGGCCATTCCCTAATAGCCTTGACCTTGTTCGGGTCCACCCTGATTCCTTGTCCACTGACGATAAATCCCAGATATAGGATTTCGCGTTGAAAGAGTTCGCACTTTTTGGGTTGTAAGCGTAACCCGGCAGTTCGTATCCGATCGAGGACCGCTTCCAGATTGGCAAGCGCCTGATCAAAAGTGCGTCCGTATGCTATCACGTCATCCAGATAGCACATACATCTGGTCCACAGATATCCGCGTAAGATGGTCTCCATGAGACGTTCGAAAGTCGCTGGCGCGTTGCTCAGTCCGAACGGCATAACCCTGAATTGGTATAGGCCTTTCCGGGTGGCGAAGGCCGTCTTGGGTCGGTCCGTCGGGTCCACTTCAACCTGCCAGTATCCCGAGGCGAGATCTAAGGCCGAGAAGTAGTTCGCTCCAGCGAGTGCGTCATGCGTGTCTTGAATGTTCGGAAGAGGGTACGAATCTTTCCGTGTTACGTCATTGAGCAGACGATAGTCCACACAGAATCGTACCTGTCCGTTTTTCTTTCGTACCAACACCACTTGTGAACTCCATGGTGATTCCGAAGGTTCGATACATCCGAGTCGCAACATTTTGTCAACTTCCTCATCTATGATGTGTTGTTGCGCTTGGGGTACGCGACGTTGTCGCTGACGAATTGGGGCGCTCATACCCGTGTCGATCCGATGTTGCACTACATGCGTTCGTCCGAGCTGTCCATCGGGGCACATGAAAGTGTCTCTGTACCGATATACCAAACTAGCACAGCACCGTTGCTGTTCAGGTGCTAGTCCGGCACGGTCCACCATCTCCCGTAGGTGTGGCGGGAGGTCTTCGTAATGGTTAACGTTCGTGTGGGGAACTTCCGGTTCCTCTCCTGACTTCGGCAGAGCGCCCACAATACTGTCAATGGGGCTCGCTATGGCTATTGGATCTGAGCGAGTCAGAGTTATGCCCGTATCCGCGGGGTTCACCACAGTCACTTTAACACACTTCCAGTTCAATGAGGTCAATGTGCGACCCATAATCAAGTCTGTTTCCTCCGGAAAGTTCGTCATGGGCTGAATGAGCCGAGGGTGTTGGCGCACCCTGACCTTTGAGGTCGGTACAAGTTCGACTATGGCCTCACTACGTGGCGGTACCGTAACAGCTCGACGTACAGCCATGCGTACAACATTAGCTTCGAAGTCCTTGTATGCAAACAGGATTTCTTTGTTGATTTCGACAGTTCCATCACCGTAATTAACGATGGCTTTCGTTTGTCGGAAGAAATTCATGCCCAAAATCATTTCGTCATGAATCGCTGCTACACAAAATGTTACTGTCATTTCTTTTGTTCCGACCTTGATCGTAAGGTCTAGAAGTCCGTCGATCGGGCTGGAGTCTCCGTTGACATCCCGAATGGTCGCCATGGTCGGGCGTAGAGTGCGCTGTTCGACAGGCACGTGTCGCATCATGTCCTTTCGGAGCAGGGAAACCTGTGCTCCCGAGTCCATTACTGCTTTAAAAGTTCGTTCTCCAACATGCACTGGCAATTTCCAGCACTCATGGGCGGCCAGACTTCGACTGATAACAATCGGTCCATCGAGGTCCTCCTCAGGCAGTAGGAGTGGAAGTTTCAGTCTTCCCGGCTTGGTTTCAGGTCCCGACGGGAAAGCGTAAAAACCTCCATCATCCGACATCCATTCGATTTCAGACATAGAGTCCGTTCCAGTATCGCCGGTGGTGCGTGTCGACACCCCTTCGTGACGATTAGTCCGTGATGGCCTGCGTGGCAATGGTTCCGACACCCCTTCGTGGAGGGATTCCGTACCTGAAGTCGACGAAGCACACTTGGCGCACACCCCTTCGCGGAGCGGAAGGGCCCGTGGTGTCGGCGCCAGCTTGGGTGGCGTCGTGTTCGTAGTTGTGGACACAACCACTGGTTTGGAGCTTTGAGCGTAGCTCGGTTTAACGGAAGGTTCTTGCTCCGCAGTTCCTTCCTCCCTTAGTTTGACGGCCTGGCCTGTGGTGGTGGCTGAGCCGGTGGCGTCGTAGCCATTGGCTGAGAGTTCGAGTTCGGTATACCGATCTGTCCGTTATTCCGATTTGCGCCAGGGCGTGGCGGGAACGGTTTCATTCCGTTTCGTACCAATATGTCCTTCAAACGGTAACACCGTATCCACCTGTGTCCCGGTTTCTTGCAGAAGAAACATATTTCAGTTCGACCTTGAGGCGTAGGACGGTCGCCACGAGCCTGAGCGATAGCTCGTAGAACAGAGTATAGTGCGTCCTCACCGTATTGTCCGCACTCATCACTAACAACACACTGGAACGCTTCCGCGACCCATTCGTGGGAGCAGGAAGGGACGGAATGTTCTTCACACCCTTGCAGTCCGGTCGTGTCGCTATCTGCAGGGTCGTAGTACGCAGCGATCTGATCGGGAGTTGGTGTATCCCAATGGTGCAACTGTCCGATCGCACATGAAAGTTCGTCGTTCGCTTCCGTGTCGTCGACATACCCGTGGCGGGTAGCGTCCACTTGGCGGGCACCGTGGGGCCGATCTCTCTTGGTCCGCTGCTGGCGACTCTCCGCTTTCAGTACAGCTGTACGAAGTAAATGTCATTACACAAAGTCTATCCGCAATATGGTCAGGCTGACCATTGACAAATTGCGAAATAACAGTTCGTTGGAGAAACTCAGGTGTGACGTCATCAAACACCTGTTCTGCTATGACTTGTAACCGTTCAAGGAAATGTTCGGCATCTTCTTTCCGTTCACGCTTCAAGAACGGGAAGTCGTCTCGTTTCGATTGTCGGCGGACGGCGGGTTCCCATCCTTCCAGGAGACGACGCCTGAATTCATCCCAAGGCGTGTTGAACGGAATGTTCAGAGCGATTGCTTCCGCTCGTCCGCGTAACGTACTACGGAATGTCGTAGTTTTGTTCAGGTCCGTGTACGTGAATGCAGCCGTAAACTGTTCGAAGCTGCGGAGGTACTGGTTCAGATTACCCTCCTTAAACGTGGCTCGCCACTGTGCTGGTTTGGCTGTACTCAGCGCTAGCGTCGGGATGATGGGCGCTTGTGATGCCGCTGTCGTAGCGTGGGCAGTCGTCGCAGAAACGGCGGGAGTTGGCGGCGCGACCTCCGTGGTCGGTGCGGCAGTGGTCGTGGTGACCGGTACGACGTATGGCGTGGCGTCGGGTGCGGGCGGATAGCCAGCGTGATTTGACAACGGCGCGGTTTGGGAGACCGGTCCATATGGCGGCGACATTTCCGGCATTCCGTATGACGGAGTTGGGTGTGACATTGGTGGGAACTGATATCCCGAACCAGGAGCGTACACACTGGGAACTGCTACTCCAGGGTTTTGCGGCACAATTCCCAAATTGGGCACTATTCCGTGATTGTACGCGGCAACACCGTACGCTGGTACTCCATGGTTTGGTACAGCTACTCCCCCATGATTGTGCATGGGCACCGCATTTCCATAGTTCGATACTGCTACTCCCCCATGATTGTGCATGGGCACCGCATTTCCATGGTTGGGCACGTAGCCGTGTGAGGCGGAATGTTCCGCTGGTAGCGACGGTTCGCCGTGCGATGGTCCGATGTTGACTACCGGTGGTGGCAGATGCGCGGGGTGCGCGTTTTCGCTGGTGTCGGAGATCGGTACTCCGATGTTGCGCGGTCGGCGATCAATGGTGTCGCTGGCGTATCGGACCTCCGATCTCGGCGCGGGTGCGTGGAATCGTGTCGGCGGGTCGTTCGTTTGGGCGGCGTTGAACCTGGGGTCGGCCGCGGGGGTACTCTCGGTGGCGGCTCTTCTCCGGTTCGGCAGGTGGACATCCGGCAGCTCTCCCGTGACGACTGGGTCGGCCGGTACTCTGGAGTACACCGGCGGGGTTCGGTCGGGTCGCGTCAGTGTGTGGATTGTTACCGATGGGCGCGACATTACATTGTCGTGTCGCGGATACAGTTCAGCACGCGTATCCGATTCATGCGACCATTGTTGGACACGCGACCGACTCGGCGGGTGCGTCAGCATTGAATTGTCATAGTTCGTTGGTCGTACACTCACCGACTTAGGTAGCGGGTCGGTAATGGGTTGGCGCTGGAAGCGCGCATAGTCCGTTTCACTTCCGTCGCTTGGTCGCGACCTTGGCGGTCCGGCAGGTGTCGCGTGGTATGACCGCGCATGCGTGTCAAGGATTTCCGTCACTGTGCGCGACGGCTGGTACGGGTCACCGTCCAACAGTTCTTCGAGGTTACTATCGGCTCGCATCCAGTCCGACATGTACTCTACGGATGCCGCCGACGATAGTTCGTACAGTTCGTTTGGCGGTTGTACTTGCGATAGCGTAATAGTATCGCTCATCGCCACTGACCTTGGTCGTGCAGTTCGCTGGTTCGCTGGGACCGGATTCATCGTCACCTCATCTTCCGGGCTTGGTTCGATCGGGTTCCGAGTCGTAGATCGGGTATTCATCAAAAGTTCGTACGTCGGGATAGTTCGTAAGCCGAGAACTGGCCTTCGCTATCCTGGTCACGGCACCAATGTGACGGAATAGCGGAGTTCTTCGGGCGGCTATTACGCCCACTGATCGATTAGTACGATGTATGTTGTGCGTGAACACACCAACAGGAAGTCCGACGTCAGTTTCAACAATATCCGATGTTTATTTGGATGATTTAGTCCGATGTACGATCACGGTCACTCACACAATCGTAATCCCCACAATAGTCCGAAGTATTATTAGTCCAGTATAAATTTGATATCCCCTAATCACAATATTTGGCGTAGTACCTCTCAATACAACCTTTCTCTTCAACAGATCCTACCCAACTACATTGTCCGTGGGAAAGCGCGGGGCTAAGTCTATGATGTGTGTGGGTTTTCCCGCGTAATGTGGCAGGTGTTCATGTGAAATGGCGGGAAAGTGATGTCATGTCTGTGTGGGCGGAGTCATGTGTCTGGGAATGTGGTGATTGGTGGGATTGTAGGAGGTGTTAACGTGAGCAGTGTTGTTTACATGTAGATGTGGTGCGAGGACGGTGCGTGCCCGGTGACGTAAGGTAAGTAAGTATGAAGTCATGTGATGAATCTGTGCCGTGTATGTCGAGTGGGAGAATGTGTCAGGGACGGGTTTCGGGCCATAACAGTCATAAATATTCTACATTTGTATCAAAAAATGTATTCGTAATTTTTTAAGCGTGCTATATCAGTACAAACAGTTACATTTTTATGAAAGTTTCCGATTCCACTTGGTGAATGATGAATTAATACCATGTGGTAATGTGCTAAAAATACAAGATGTACATTTTTCGGGAGTCAAACTGACATAGTTTACCCTGTCACATATAAAGTAATACACGATTAGGTGATATAAACAATATTCTATCAAGCAAATAAATAATGAATGACACGGTTGGAATATGAAAGGTAACGATTGCTACGGTGGCTGATTCATGCCATAATGCGTTTCTCCCGAATAGTTTTGGTCGCGAATTTAATTGTGACGACTGAAATAATATATGTCGCGACCAAAATCATTAAATCCGCGTCCAAAACGTTTTCGCTGCGGCGAAAACATTCTCGCCGCGAATTAAATACTTTTAGCTGCGACAAAAACATTATCGTTGCGACCAAAATCATTTTCGCTGCACAAAATAGTTCTCGCCGCGATTTAAATACTTATAGCCGCGACCAAAACATTATCGTTAGAACGTTTTTCTTTCATCACCTCTAAGAGAACAAATGATTTATTATTGCAATTATCGCCGCGGCGAATATTCAGAGTTAAGTGCAATTATCGCCGCGGTGGTAATTATTCTCGCTGCAACAGAAATGTATCGGTCGCGGCAATAATAGTTTTCGCTGCGGCGAGAATTTTTTGGTCGCGGCATTAATGGTTTTCGTTGCGACCGAAATGTTTCAGTTGCGACAACAACTATTTTCGCTGCGACGAGAATGTTTTGGTCGCGGCGAGAATATTTCCGCTGCAGCGAAAACGTTTCGGTCGCGATTTTAATCATTTCCGTCGTCAGAATTAAAGTCGCGACGAAAAGTCTTCAGGACAAACACATTATGGCATGAATCAGCCACTGTAGATTGGAATATGATTCAGATATACCACGTCACGACTGGAAAATGAGTAGGCTTTACATGAAAATAAAACAAATCACAAATATAGCACAAACTCACATCAGAGCAATAATCTAGCTCAAAGTTAATCGGTACAGTCACCAGCCATTACATTTTGATAATTTCACACAAACTTGTCATTCTAATGTAATATTTCACAGTAAACATCTCGTGAATAATAGCCCTAGTAGAATGGTTTGTACGGTGGCTGATTCTTGCCATAATGCGTTTTACCTGAACAGTTTTGTCGCGAATTTAGTTGTGACGACTGAAACTATTTAAATCGCGACCGAAATCATTAAATCCGCGACCAAAACGTTTTCGCTGCAGCGAAAACATTCTCGCCGCGAATTAAATACTTTTAGCTGTAGCAAAAATCATTTTCGCTCCAGCGAAATTGTTCTCGCCGCGATTTAAATACTTATAGCCGCGACCGAAACATTCTCGCTGCAGCGAAAATTATTATCGCCGCGGCGAGAATGGCCATACTTGTTATAACGCTTTTCTTTCATCACCTCAAAGAGAAGAAATTATTTATTATTGCAATTATCGCCGCGGCGAATATTCACAGTTAAGTGCAATTATCGCCGCGGCGGTAAATATTCTCGCTGCAGCAGAAATGTATTGGTCGCGGCAACAACGATTTTCGCTGCAGCGAAAAATGTTTTAGTCGCGGCAACAATGGTTTTCGCTGCGACCAAAATGTTTTAGTTGCGACAACAAATATTTCCGCTGCGACGAGAATGTTTTGGTCACGGCGAGAATACTTCCGCTGCAGCGAAAACGTTTCGGTCGGGATTTTAATCATTTCCGTCGTCAGAATTAAAGTCGCGACGAAAACTCTTCAGGACAAACGCATTATGGCATGAATCAGCCACTGTAGGTTTGGTACACTACAAAATATAACGACAATCATCATGATCTGCTGCTAGGCTATTGGTACTTGGAGCCATGCAGTGTACAAACCATTAGTGCCCAGGCCCATTTTGACCCCCGTGCACACCCCCCCCCCCCCCCCCCCCCAGAACCCTCCCCCACTGGTATCATATTGTCCATTAGGATGTACTGAATGAAATAAAACCTGTCAACATTAAAAATATAGGGATGAACTTCATGTTAACACTCTGTAAACATGGTTACCCCTAAATGCATTTTTCGCGATTTTCGCATTCTCGAAATAAGGGGGTATACTTGGTAAATAGCCTACTGTGTCAGTTTTATGGCACGGATCACTACATGGTATAGACCGTTGGAAAGGTAACTGAATTACCTATCAAGTAATGTCTTCAGATCACATATATGTTAAATATTTATCTGTCTATGGCCAGTCAAATAAAATTTTCATCGACAACTCTGAACAAATTCCCCGAATCCATCATGTAGTACATGGAATGAGTTTATCCCCTGTGAACCTCTCAAATTCTCAAGCCACTGGTATAATTTTATCCTCTAAGGCCCACTGAATGGAGAAAACGTGTTACCAGTAAATATATAGGGATAAATTTCCTTGTTGACACCCTTTAAAAACGGATTTTGCTAAACACATCACTGCGATTTACGTATGCTCAAAAATAAGGGGGTATACTTGGTAAATAGCCTACTTTGTCGGTTTCATTTCACAGATCACTGTAAATTATATACCATTCGGAAGAGAATTGATTTATCTATCCAATGATGTCTTCAAATTACAGATATCTTGAATATTGATTTGTCTACAGTCAGTCAAATAAATTTGTCATTGACAACTCTAAACAAATTTAATGAATCCCACACATAGTACATGGGATCAGTTTATGCCTAGTGAACGATTCCGATTCTCCACCCACTGGTATAACTTTGTCCACTAAGGAGTACTGAAGGGAGGAAAGATGTAAACAGTAAATATATATGGCCGATGGATGAACTTCATTGCTGATACCCTTGGAAAACGAGTTCCCCTAAACACATCTTTCGTGATTTACGTATACTCAAATTAAGGGGGTATACTTGGTAAATAGCCTACTGTGTCGATTTCATAACACTGAGCGGTACATTATATACACCATTGGAATAGAAATTGAATTACCGATCCATTGATTTCTTCAGGTCTAATATGTATGGAATATTTATCTGTTTATGATCATTCGGATAAAAAAACTGAATATGTTTATTGTCATGCATTGTTATCCACCTGAAACGGTATTCTGTCGCCTTTCCAGTTTCTCGGAAACACAGTGTTTCCATTCAAAATGAACTATGATGAACGATCAGTTCGATGATACAAACGAAGAATTACAAAAGAAACTTTTATTTCCTGAGTATCATGGATTTCAAATGAACTTGCCAATATACTTGCTAGTTAAATATACATGACAATACCCGGTAAGTTGTGCTGATTATATCAAATAAGGATTTAAAAAGTGTCAGACAGTTTAAAGGATTTGCGTTCAGAGGATTTGCAGTGCTGAGAGGAAGCATAACCTATCTGGCCCATGATATATTTGCATCATGAACAGCAGCAAATGAAATTCTGAAACATAATTATATGTTAGTAGAGTTGAGTATACACAAGATGAATACATCAAATTCATAGGCAGCAACATTTCGTGGAGCCTCGTGAATATGTTATGGGAATTTAGGTCGCAACAGTATATCTATAAATATATCTGATTCCACAGTATTCTCAACATTTTTTCAGACAACACAAACCAGAGTACAAATCAGACAGGACAACCATAATATCAAACAATTCAACAGTACATATAGATGAGATTCAATCAGACTCTCAAGCTACCCTTCACCAATGATGCCTAACCACCATGATCATCATTTGCATCATTGCCACCAAAGTCTTCAGCACAACCAATTCAACTTCTTCCCCTCCAGCGCCAGAGTCCTTCATTCAATTGCCGTGCATATATCACCTACACAGTCAGCTAAAAGCCTTCAAAGCACAGAGATCCCAGCTTGTTTTCTTCGAGTCTCCACCCATTGTTACCGGTGGGACTTGGGACATCAGGTTGGGGGATGTGTGCTCTCCTCCAGATATCAACCTTGTAATTGGCATGTTTGATGTACTAATACAGGACTGTGGCACTTGTGTGAAGTCTGTCCGATGTGTATGTACATACACAAGTAGCTGATGAACCCCTTAAACCTGGCACATGCTTGTGGCAAACAGTTATGTGATGCTGTGAGTTACCCACATGACTTCACACAGTAAAAGCACCACTGAATCGAGCAGTGAAGTGAAGGCTATTGAAAAGGTGAGGCCCATCATACTCAATGAGAAGGAGCTAGCATTCCAGTATGTGTTGGCCAAACTTAGACACAATTCGACAGTTATATAACATTTTATGTTGATCTGTGTGTTGAGGAAAAGATGTGGGATCAAACACTATATTGACAGCAGGTAGCCTCTTTCAAGTCCTGGTTGTCCTGCATCAAGCATGTCAATTACTGATACGGGGGGGGGGGGGGCAAGATGTTTCACGAGAGGATGACAGTGACTGCTAAAAAATATGATGGTGACAATGATGATGATGATTAGGCAGTTTGGGTAACTCCCAGCTTGAAAGTCCACAAATTATGGACTGTAGTACATTAGCATACTACACGTTATGTACAACATACTTGGGCATTATCAGGTATATATTCATAATAACAAGTATGTTGGCAATGTTGTCATTTCATTTGAAGTCCAGGACACTCAGAAAATACATTTTCTGACTAACTTTTCGTTCGTGGATTACAACGCATGACAACAAACATATTCAGTTCATCATGTACACGTTAGCAACTTACCGTAGCCATTTGATTCATAAGTACGAAAATTGCATAGGTTTTCACAGAAATCATGCACTTTTACCTGTTTGTGAGAGAACAGGTAGTATATCTCGAATCCTATTCATTCGAATTTGTTTGTTCTATCTAGAAGAACCAATTGAACGATACTCTTTCAGATCAGACAAGGGGGAAACATTAATAGGTTGAATCCAGTCAAGATGATAGGGAACCAAGGGATTATGTCAGCATTGTCAATGATTGTTTCATCCAAATGACAATAAACAGACAAATATAATATACAAATCAGATTTGAAGACATCACTGGATAGGCAATTCAATCCTCATTCCAATGGTATATGACTTGTATCGATCAGTGCTATGAGATCGACACTGCAGGCTATTTACCAAGTATACCCCCTTAATTTGAGTATATGTAAATCACGAAAGACGTGTTTAGGGGAACTCGTTTTCCAAGGGTATCAGCAATGAAGTTTATCCATGGGCCATATACATTTACTGTTTACATCTTTCCTCCCTTCAGTACTCCTTAGTGGACAAAGCTACACCAGTGGGTGGAGAATCGGAATCGTTCACTAGGCATAAACTGATCCCATGTACTATTGTGTGGGATTCAGAACCCGTTTTCAGAGGGTGTCAACAAAGAAATTCATCCCAATATATTTACTGATAACACGTTTTTCTCCATTCAGTGGGCCTTAGATGATAAAATTATACCAGTTGCTTGAGAATTTGAGGGGTTCACAGGGGATAAACTCATTCCATGTACTACATAATAGATTCGGGGAATTTGTTCAGAGTTGTCGATGAAAATTTCATTTGACTGGCCATAGACAGATAAATATTCAACATATATGTGATCTGAAGACATTACTTGATAGGTAATTCAGTTACCTTTCCAACGGTCTATACCATGTAGTGATCCGTGCTATAAAACTGACTTGCCTCGCCCTCGGTCTCCAATACCAATAGGTAATGGAGCGCTCCTCGGGCTTCAACTAATACTTAATACTACTCACCCACTGAATGTATACCATATTTTATCCGCCTGGCACATTTTTAATCTTCATTGAACTTAGAAGAAATAGTAAGCTGCGCTACATGGGCCTAATTTATTTATTAGGCAAATATATGATACAAATTGTTCAGGGTTTATCATGGACATGAAGCTATGTTTATGGATTCGTACGAGTGATCGAATTGTCCCTCTTGGGAAGCATAATGGTCAAATCAGAACTTGGGAATTCCACTATGTGAAATATTTTTATGTGTGAATTTTTACGCTCAATATAAAGCTTTAAAAGTGAGTTGCACTTTCAATACCTAGTTATAGGCTCTTATACTTTGTAGCAAAGAGACTTGAGTCATGTATCAGTAGAAGGCTGAGTTCGGTCCGTGAGGCATATCGAATATAGGCCCGCGCGGGTGAGCTAGGCCTAAAGAGAGCCCGACAGAGCAAGCTCGTTGGGGTGCGGGGCTTGTCACACGGGGTGGGTGAAGGGGTCGAGGTATCTTCCCGCGGGTGTCTGCAGCAGGAACAACCATAGAGAAAGTGACACATCCATCTCGGTCTGTGCGTTCAACTTTAGTCAAAGATGGCTCACTCCGTGGGGGTGGAGTCTGGTTTAATAGCAGCCATTCACTATAGTGTGAAGGAATGTAGCGCTGGCTATGTGGTCGCATGCATGTGCATGTGCCCATGGCGTCGGTACACGGGGCATTTGGGGGGGGGGGGGGGGTGACATCTCACCGAAGATGCTGGACTACATCACACGCATTTACTACTTACAACACAACGCTTGTCGCTGGACCATGAGTATACATGCACTATAAATGTATGAATTAAATTGAATCACAATCCTATGTAGCGAGGCCCACGCTCGTGGCAAGTCGACTGGAACGACAGGTTTTATAAAACATACTGGGCGTTGTAGGGCCTATGCATGGTTGTCATTAACTTCCTAGAACATGTGAAAGATGTAGGATGAGACGTTTGTGACTCAACAGATTGGAAAGTCATGATTTGCAGTCCCTTCAAGTCTCTGCTTTGAACTCCAAGCCACGAAAATCACATCGCAAGAGTAAAGCTCAAAATGTCAAGACGGATTTCAACATAACGCCAACCTAGACCGACAACCATTATGGATAATTCAACATCGTAAAGTCACGACTGCATGCGCGGAGTTTGCTCGCGATAAGGTGAGTAGCTAATAAAAGTTGTTTTTCATTGAAACTTTCCAATATAAACCTTCGACCTATAGCAAAACTAAAACATTGTTGACAGCTACAAGTACTCCCATCGCTATCAACGTGATAGAGAGGGGGGGGGAGGGTAAATGGGGATGTTGCCGGGCAATGACCATGTTGATTATCATAGAGACGGTAAAAACGGTAGGTCCAATGATAAGACAGATATGTCCATCGAATAAGGAAACGTGGGAGCGAAGTACGTAACCCACCCAGTCTCCTGTGCGAATGAGCTAATTGGTGTCGGAGTGGTGACACATTTTGCGAGCGGTTTCACTGTGTCGACACATCAAAAGCCGGACCAAAACACACCTTTAATGTTTTTCTCCGGACATTTCAGAGGCTCCCGCTTGTAGGGGACTATGGTGTCTACGTTTGTACCTCGGAGAATACGGGAGAACGAGACAAGCCGGCGAGGCAGGTGACAGCGCACACCTGGGAAACTCCATATAGGCCTACACGATGCTGCGTCCCATCTCTCACCATGTCAGCCGCTGTATGCGAAAAAGGTATGCAGACTATTTGAACTAGGATGACAGTGTTTATAAATGCTGTCAGTCGTATGTTCATGACTATGCCGAAAATTTCTATACATCTTTTTATGCCGTCTGTTTTGTGTGTTCATTTAACTGCGATTTCGTTGATGTATCTCTCAGAAACTAGTTAAACTGTTTGAGGTTTTCTTATAACTTAGATACCGATGTCGGTTTGTCTATGAGTATAATTTGAACGTCATAAACTAATACCGGTGAACTGAAACCCCCAGTGGAAACTTCTCATTGACGTCCTCCATATAGGTCGAATACGGTAAACCGAAGTAAACATTAGAAATATTTGACGTATGCCTGTCTGCACGTGAAAGTACTGACACTCGACGATTACAACAAGCGTATGTGTAGCCCACAACAATTCAGATCATAATTAATTGAATTGGGAGGTCATACATGTACCTGTAGCCTACACACGTGTGTAGACATTTCGTCACAGGGACAGGCGCACTTTGTCCGATACTTCAACATGGCTTATCAGAGACACGACTAGGCACCCAGTGTCACCAACTGATTACTAACTATATCTCCACCTGGGACCGACCAGGACCAATTACCAGGCCTTGGCAACACTTTTTGTTTAATTCAAGATAATGAATGAATGAAGCGGATCTTTCTCTTACTAATTTTTTCTTAGGTAGGCTACTTTATCGTACGTGCTTTATCTCTTAGTCAGGAAATTCCGATTGAAGAAAACTAGGGCATGGTAGAATACGGTACCATGTATTGCTTGTTACTCAATTGTGTTATCAAATATGACTGCTTGTGATTAATATGATTGGTAATCTTCATTGAGTATAAGAATCGGTGACGAGCGGTGTCTGTATAACAAGACATGTAGGCCCTACATTCACAATCATGTGTGTGTTATGATACTTTGAGGGAGACGTGCGGCTCACTTTCAACACACAAACTCATGCAAAGTAAGGTATTATTGTATTAGATAACGAACGTTTCATATAATGCAGAGTGATGATGATACTCATCGAATTTGATTCGCGAGTTTCATGCTACTATGTAATAACATAACATGCATCAATTATAGGATAGCATACATGTATATCACTGCAACAGAATCTGACATGGGAAACGTCAAAAACAATGTAAATTATGGAACTGTTCTATTTCAATTTCAATTTTTTTTTTTTTTTGGAGAAACTGCCATGCAGTCGGATTTTATCTCCAGCCGTGGTCCTGAGAGGCCAACCACCCCACTGATTTCAAAGTTTAAAAGGGCCATTGCTGTGGCTCGACGGATTCATACAATAATCAATTAAACTCCAGATGGCGCATTTAAGTCTACATACAATACACGTATAATTTTCGAAGGAATATCGAACATTGCAGAATTCTACAGTGAACACATGTTGTGGCAGCTGTTTCCAAAAAGCATCTACTTTATCATGTTTATGACGATGCATAATAACAATGATTCAAACTTTTTTAGCTTTACCGGCCCCTATATAGCCGATATATGGACCGATAAGCTATTGTCATGAGTTTTCGTCCATCGTCGTCCGTCGTCCATCAACATTGGTTTTCTTTTTTCTGTTTCGACGATTCTTTGCTGAAAATTTGACAGATGATATCTTATGTTGGCATCTACAGACGTCTTTTTCTCTTCGGCTTTTTTTATTGATTCGTTTTTATTTCAAAATGGCGGCCGTTTGCAACGTACATGTAAAATGTCCAATTTTCTACTTTGGCGGCCTTTTTTTTCAAAATCTCTTCAGAATTCCTTGTCGAAACAGATCGTGCATTAGATACCATGTCTACCTCTGTGAGATGTATAATTTTGATTGCCTTTGAATCGTAGATCTGCGTGTGACAGCCATTTTGATTTTCCGATAGGTTTGAAAAACAATTTGGACAGAAATCGAGCCACTCTCTGTTATCAACCATTTCCAACCCCCCCCCCCCCCCCCCCCACCCCGGAAAAAAAATCGCTCTTGATTTTTTGGACTAAAATTCTCAGCTATTTGAAAATTTTCCATACATAACAAGAGCTCTATTGAATAAACTGCTAAAATGTTTCAAGGTAAATATATAGCTTGAATATTGGCATATAGTCATCTATGACGATTCGAGTGGCGAGCTCTATTTTGACCTAACTTTTCAGCATTTTGACGTTTCATTTGATTCGTTATCAGGTTTGAATATTATCGGAGGTGTGGTTCGAAAAATTATTGATATTCCATTGAACTGTTTCCACGATTTATACTTTGACATAACAGATACATCTGTTATGATGAAAATGTCTGATCATTACTCCCAGAACGCTTCAAGAGCTCAGTTCTGCATTATGAACACAAGAAAATCAATCATTTTGCATAATTTGGCAAGAATCGAGGCTGTGAAGATATACTGAACAAATGCCCGTTCGCTACCGTAGCCCTAACAGCTGCACCCCGGCGCTATGTTTAAATAGCGATAGTGTTACAGATACACATCGATATTGGTAATGAATACTCAAATCGAGAAGTACATGTAATCCTCCGGAGTTATATCATACATTGAAAGGTCCACTGTCATTTCACGTGGATGAAACTCGCTCTGTAAGTAAACACATCTTCATGGTAATAAGATCGGTGTCCTCGCGCGCACGTTCAAGGTAGGCCTACAGCTTGACTCTTTGGAGAAAGTATCATATGATAACAGTGATTCAACAGGAAGCCATGTTTCAAGTGTTGGCTGATATATTTACCAATTCACGTGACGGATGCTATTACAGTTTGGAGTCCATTGTGAATTTATGAATTACATGTCATTGATTATGAAAGGAAGTGAGTCTCGTCGTTTTAATATTAGTAGCACCCCTCTCAGTGGTTTTTCACTGGCCTGTCGTTCCCGGATTGAAGTAGCACTGACCAAAACTAATAGACCACGAGTTACTGAAGCTGGATTTCCATAGAAATAAAGCCATCTATTTCTATAGGGCTTTAGAAGGACATGATGTTTGGAAACCAATATGGACCATAAAATTCCAATATCCAGACCGATTAGTATGCCTAATATACAAAGTATCTCATAAATAAATATGTAATAGCTTGTGCATTTATCAATTCGTCTCATTATATGCGTTCC
This sequence comes from Terebella lapidaria, assembly GCA_949152475.1. Lineage (NCBI taxonomy): Eukaryota > Metazoa > Annelida > Polychaeta > Terebellida > Terebellidae > Terebella > Terebella lapidaria. The sequence continues at coordinate 54,049,290 of OX424555.1, read as the reverse complement.
TAACTTCCTATGCTCGTCTTGCATTTTTAGCGAGATGATTTTAACTTCAGAGCTGCTAAATGAGGGCGATGTATGCTATATCCCAATCTCGATCTAGAGAATTAATAATATATAAGCAAAAGTGAAGTATGTTATACATATCTGCCTCGGCGCGATGACTGTACCCTTGCGACATTTCAATCTACACACTGAACGAGGAAGTTATAGCCTGATGAAACCAGGTTTGACATCTTTGAAATAAAATTGGATATACATGTATCGCTTTTTCCTTGTGGTTGGCTGCTTCAATATGATAAAGGTCCATGGACACCCCCTCCCCCTCCCCCAACGGAACAGCTAAAGTATGATATACAATACTGTGAAAAACCACTGTAATAGGTAACAGTACTGTTTTGATGCTCATTTTTTGCATGTATAGCCTATTTCACTTTTTGTTTTAGTATCAGTATTTCAGAAGCTTATTTCTAAGATAAGACTTAGTGTAGGGCATAACCCGTAGTTTTTTCGCATTATAATAGGATGCCTGCTTCACATGATAACGTTTCCTGGAACTAACGCAAAATGATATGTAGGGCCTACCGATGCTGAAATTCGCGGAGAGACTCTTTAAATGTATGCAAATACACACGATAAAGTGATAAATTACTGTTACGGCTTCTTGCAAGATGGGAGTGCGGTAATATGACGTCACCGCTATCTTATCAATGCACAAAGTACCGATAAACACAAACATTATGTATGTTACCGTCACGTCTGGGCCTGGGGATCGATTAATGGCAATCAATCAGTATCGATAGCCATCAATGTGATAACCTGGTATTTGGTAGCACATGTTACGTCTGCGTGAAAGGGGCGTTGACTAGTCATCTGCAATAATCTGTAGCTATATATATATATGCGTGTATAACGGATGGGTTTCTGATTGTATATTATACAATTACCATTGTTCTATTCAGATGAATGGGAATTTCATCGGGATCCAACAACAAGCATCAGGATCTGATCACGTTTCCATCTCCCAGATTGCACATGTATACATGTACTAACCTTCCTTTGGAAGTTTATTTTGTCGATATATTTAAGTTTATAGGCAAAGGGATATCGCCATCATAATTATTTTTTGCCACATTCCCCATTTTGGGTTTGTTTAAAGTATATGCCAACATGTGCGCGACATGTTTGCACATAGCAGACTACACTGGCGTTCGCTAGTGTAGTAAAATAAATTCCGCTCCAATCCATTCATTCGCTTTATTAACGGGTCAAGTGTGAGCTAGAGTTCATAGTGCATTCATAAAACAATACTGTTTTTTATTAGGCCTATGCCAACAATTATTAAGGTGTGACATGACAACGGCACAAACATCGGTAAACAAATAGTAAATTTTGCCCGATAGAACCTCTTGATATAAATTCATGCTTGGGCAAGTGGATTCCGAGTTACCTGGATATAAACTAGCAACATGGGAGTGCCATTTTTATCTGAAAATATTACAACGACAGCGGAGTTGTGTTATATACTGTTCTTAAATACATTTTTTTGTAATTTCAACACAATTTTTGCGCGTTTTTGCATCTGCTAGATCTCTGGGTTATTAACGCTATTTAATTAGGCCTGGACAGAGTATTTAAACGATACTTCGTTCTGGGAACTTGATCGTTCACAATATTATTTCCTATTTTCATACAAATAGAAGTAATTGTTTAACGAAACGTGTTGATCCATGTACTTATTCACCTCTTCCAGGTCAGAATGTATGTTTCAGAATCGGCCTACAAATGTACACTCATATTACACTTACCCTGTCCCTCTTATATCCGTAAAGATGTATTGTCGGGTTAATACATGTATGAATTCAATACTCGTCAGGACATGTATAAACGTACAAGTACATGTGTTGGAATATCCCGTTTTCCAGTATAAGTATTCAAATTTGACGCCCAGAAATATATTAATTGCACAATTTCTGCAATCTGGTGTAGAATACGCTGGTTATACATGTACGATACGTATAGCCGTATATGTTTGTGCCCAGTAGTCCAACAGTTTGGAATGATAGGGTCGATAGCGCCTGCACTAATACCCAACATCAACTTGTAACTGGAATCTACTGCATGTAAGCTGTTCGTTTGTGGGTCGTGTTTTCAACATTGGCCTGGATTTGGAAGTACAGTGTCACTATCCATTGACATGTTGACAGTAAAAAACAAGAAAATGCAGCTAACTGCGGGAGACGACATTAGAGCTCGAGCACACCATCAGCACCACGAGACCTGAATATATCTTACACCCCCCCCCCCCCTTACAAAAAAAGATAATTTAAACTTATCATGTCCCACATGATTCCAATTTATTCCCGTATATTATGATGAAACACATAGGCCTACTTCAATCATATTCCTAATGAGTAAACACTTATATTGAACTCAATGAAACAGATACGCCTGATAAAATGATATTGAACCTCAATAAAATATCCTTAAAATATTGGAAACTATGAGGAATATCTGCATCTGATATCATGATATAGATAACACATGCATACTGAGCAAATTAAAAGACCAGTTTAAAATAAAAAGGTTTCGCAACCCAGCATGGAACACCTTGTCATGTGATAAAATATGTCCAATTACGGTAAATGTAGTCGTGGTACCGTAGACGAATCGTTGTGTTTACTTCATTACGCCAAAGAAGGCCGCACGCAAGGTTACATGTACATGCATGCACAAAATGCTGCACAGAAAATTGTACGTTCCAAAGTACGCGTCATTGCGGTAAAATTTGCTTTGCATTCTGGGAACGTGAATTTCCATCGGCTCCGCCATTTTGACCTTTCCAGACGAGCTGACCATTTTGCGTAATTTTCTCAAACCTAACACATCGATTTATGCATTATATATCTGTGGAATATTCAAAGCTTGCCATCAAATCGAGAGATTTTATGTCAAGGACGAAGAAAATACTCATTTGAAGTAGGTGTACAAAGGTTTACATGCGAAAACGGGCGTCGATAGGTTGGCATGAAACCTCCATAAAAAATGTCAGCACATAGACATGTAGAGAGTTGGGGGCTTCGCCCCCAACGCTCTAATGTCAAAAATCCAGATCCAAGATCCAAAATTTTCACACCGGATATTTCATTACTAGCTTTCGTTTGAGAATTTGATTTATCCTTCCATGTGGCAGTACAACAAATATAGAGTACATGCTGTACATATTTATGTTTAGGCCTAGTCCGTTTTGTTTTATTTTAATACACCCTACACTTTGTGAATAGTTCAGACTGGTATTTAGAAGCGTAAAATTTGTAAAACGATTATATAGTTACATGTTGATGCGTATATGCCCCTGGACATGTGAAAAGTTGAACTGTCTATAAATGCATATGCTATCGGTAAGCGTGGTGTTTCGTGGATTCCTGTTCTCGTGCGACTTGCTCCAGTGATAAACAGATACTCGAAAACGGTGATAGAATGTTTTGGCTTGTACATAAAATTACAATAAGCTTTTAAAAATTATAAATGATCGCCCCACATTTATTAGCTCTGTGCCGTGAAGTTGTTCGAGCCCGGGGACACCACGAAATAGCTTCTGCTTCCTGCTTGTATATACAATACACGTCACAATTATAGGACCGCGGATGTAATGCTACAGTTCGCATCCACTCAAACACAAAACACTTCTCGACTCATTATTCCAAATCGTTTGACTGATCTCACCGGGCTTCCCTCGCATCCAATGGAGAAAGTCGCATCGGAACAATGTCTCACGGAGCACCTGTCACGAGAATGAGTGTCGAGAGGGACACGGCATTGACTAGCCGCGCTGATTGCCCTTGTACTGTTTGCAGGATGGAGGTGCCGACGGTCCGCTGCCCACGACCATGTAGCCCGTACCAAGCGACCCTGGCTCTCTTGGCCTCCCTGACGTTGCTTTTCCTGGCTCTAGATGTGCAGCAGATCAGCAAGGACGAAGCCCCTGAGAACAGCCCCGAGGACCAGCGCATCGTACGACAGCTATGGGAGCGACGCACTGGTTCTCCGCTCCGCTACAGGGGCGCCCTCGTGGATCCGGCCCTGCCTGCAGGCGCTTCGCCGCTCTGGGATGGCAACTACTTCGTGCTGCATGGTGGCGAAAGCGCCGGCGTCAACTATGGTCACGAAGGAGCCCCGCGCCCCGGATTGACACCCCTTGAACGCCATGAGCTCCAGGATTTCACCGTCCACTTTGCCCGGATCGCCGAACGCGCCAACATTACATACTTCCTGCACGCGGGAAGCCTGCTGGGCGCTGTCCGCCACCACGGCATCATCCCCTGGGACGACGAGGTCGACGTCTACGTCAACTACACGGAGCGCTACCGTCTGAAAAACCATCTGGAGCGCTACCTACCACCCGAGTACCGCCTTGACACAAGCAATTATAACTGGAAGATTTGTATCCGCAACCGCACGGTCATCAAGCCCACCCACCCGTGGAGCTTCCCATTCCTCGACATTGCCTTCTTCGCACACGATGACAACAATATGTGGGAATCACTCAGCACATTCCAAGTAAGACACTATGCCGTTCACAACGTCTTCAACATGACGCAGACAATTTTCCCACTTGTACGCCGTCCCTTCATGAACATGTGGCTGCCGACGCCTAAGCGGCCGATAGAGTATCTGTTGACAATGTACCGGCATATCTCGTGCCGTAACCATCCGTCCTCCCACCGCCTGGAAAGCTCTAAAGGTCTACACGTACGCGAATACAGCTGCTCGTCCCTAACCGGCATGTATCCATTCGTGAGCACCATCGAGGACGACAAACGCCAAGAGATGCTCGTTTTCAATGGCACGCTCGTGCACTGGGTCACCGTGGACACATAGCCCCTGAAGCCTGAACTCGCCCCTTGGATCCCCTTGAGCACCTGGCACGCGGGGTGCTCATGTACACTCGTTCACTGGATAACGTTGGCCACCTAGCTCGAGGGAGGGGGGGGGGGGTCAAAACCTGTGCACTGGATAACCATGAACACCTAGCCCCGGCGGTCAAAACTTGTGCACAGAGTCAGCTTAGACACCTAGTCGCTGAGGTCAAAACTCGTACAGGATTACCATGAGCACCCAGCCACTGAGGTCAATGCTCATGCATCAAGTCACCATGGACACAACTCCGGTGCTAATTGAGGGGGGGGGGGGTAGTAGTATTTCGTGCACTTCTTTATATCTATATAATTAGATCTAGTGACAATTCAGTATTTTGATTGTCAAATTGTATTTGTATATCTGATCTTAATACCTGGTCTCTAGATACATCTCTCTATCTCGTGTGCAGTGACAACAATTTGTCACAATTTCACACACAGTCTGTCCCTGATGACGTCAGTATGTTTCCGGTGGATATTGGGTAAGAGTGTGTGACCTCGACGTTGTTTCAAGGATTGTTATAGGATCCTTGGTTATTTCCACAATTGTCATCGTCTGACTCTTGTAATTGTGGTAATAGATCGATACATGCACGACATATTCTACCTGTGTGATAATATTGGTTACACTACATATCAACATGTAGGCCTAATACACGCATTTCTCATCAATGATACGTTGAAACTATATTCACGAATCTCGTTTTAGCAATGGAAACATAGGATATGCTGAGAATATGAAATCTCATGGAAGCATCTCGTTGAAGACAGGTAGTTTCTCAGGATGCACGTGTGTACTTTGTTTATCGACGTGTACGTAATCATAGTATAGTGTATTTATATCTTGAGTATGTGTATAGATATATTTGTTACAGTGTTTATACATGTACATGTATTTGTGAATGCAACGTGCGAGTGTTTACTTAAGTTGATGATGGTATTGATATCTTATTACTGTGTGCCTGTAGCCTATTGCAGATTCGAAGTTTTCTTTTTTGGGGAAAAAAATAGCGCAAGGCGAGGCCTAGACAGATTATGTCTATAAGTTGTGGTTTACTTTCATGATATATATGTACTTGTAATAGCAGGCCCTACAATCGTTTTGCGGATATACACTTTTGCACAGTTCAGGACATATGTAATCTTGGAATTCACCACTAAGGGTCATATATATATGACGCCAATATCAAATTCACCAGAAGATCCTCAAACGTATCGGCCTGATAAAGGTCTATTCGTACATGTCGGGCATAGCAGTCCGAAGTGTGACCCTCAGAAACGAAAGTCACTGAAAAACTAGATTTTAGATGAAGTGCGGAAACAATATTTTCGGGGGATTTGGGGGGTTTGTGATTTCGGGATTCTGTATCCTTGCACATAAAAGTTCCTTCACCGATGGATTCAACCATGATTTCCTTAACCACCATCTGCACCATATGCAATTGACAGGATCGAGAAATTGCGGCAACGATAGATCTACATTTTGCGTTGTGCGATAGGAACAAATAACCTGAAAAAGTTCATCATCACAGCTAATTTCAAGAAAATTGGTGACCAAAAATAGTGAATAACGATAAAACACGTTTGCTCTGAACTTCTACCGGTATTTGTATATCAATATGACCAGAAAATCAGCTGCTCATATTGTATAGTGTTGAAATTCATCTATGGGCGAAAATGTACATCCAAGTGCTGTACATGTGGTGCTAAAGGCTACTAATCAGATGAATCGTCGCGTAAACTACTCAGACACTGACTTGTATTGTGTGATCTGATTGGTCAGAAGCTCATATTGTTGATCAAAAATGTATCCTTGTGTACCCAAAGTGTTAATTTCCTCATGTGGTAGTTTGATGATTTGATGAAGGCTAGGATTTTCTATTGTGCGTTGTTGAATAAAGTGATTATGTTTGCTAGATTGTTCCGTTCCTGTACGATGAATCCGACGTATCATGTTTGTAATCGGAAGTGGCGCGGAGCATTAAAGCTTTTATCATATATAGGAGTACTGTAGAACGTTGTCTCGCCTATTTCTGCATTGATGACTTTCATCGGATAATACTGTGTGTACATCTTCCATAATCTTCCTGGATAGTGCCACTACGTTTGCTTGTTATTATGGAAAGTAAACTTTGTACTATCCCCGAGCAAAGGTCGGTAAGATCTGATATACATGTTTTTGGCAACAAGATGATGACGATCTGGGGGATATATGGGGTCCGTCTAAGCGGTCGAAATCGATCGGAATGCGTAAACTTTTCATCAGGCAAAGTATTAAACAAAGCCTACTTCAGATTTTGTAATGAATGAATGAATAACTGAATGACTATGTTCCAAAAAGATGACCACACTAACAAGTACCATTGGTCGTACGATACCATTGATTTATAACACTATGCAGTAGGCCTAATCCGCACCAATAACGTAACATCATGACTGATATATACCATATATTATTTTACCAGTGTAACCACATGTTATTGCAGTACAAATCGACGCCTTGTATCACTCCTCCCGCGATAACAGACAAATATCATTAAAAACATGTTTTTGGAAGATACATGTACCATGAAAATTTGTACACAGGGGTTTCAATATATGATGTTTTAAAAATCAATTAGGATACATTTGATCCGACGCGTATAACCTCTCCAAAATCCAAGATGGCCACCCCGAGTAACGTATCGGGCGAGTTTGTCAGAACCTCGGTTCTAATCACGCTATAATGATTATTTTTGTGTCTGGTTATATGTATTCGACGATGACGAATCCGATTTTGAAGCCATTTCATCATTTGACGGCCATGGAATTGTAAATCGAGGTTGGACGTAAAAATCCCATAAAATGGCTTAATCGGTCTAAACCGTTGTTGTATCGTTCACGTCCAACTGTCTTGGGACTGAGGAAGTTAAGATGGTCGATCACCTAGTCCTTAGGCCATTTTCCAGAAGACTGCTAAAATAGGTTTTCGTTGTCAAATCAGGTATACCGGGTATAAGGTTTCTTGGTGTCAGTTTGTAGGTTTCTATGTTAGGAAGAATATTAGACCAGGTAACACTCTCACACAGTGACCAAACAGAATAAAAAATAACTTTTTCCAAGATGGCTGACATGTGAGACCAATAATTTTGTTTTTGGTTTTTCTCTGCTTCTAAACAAGTGTGATATTGAGGTGGGGTTTTTTGGGGGTTTTTTTTTTTTTGGGGGGGGGGGGAGGGGGGAGTTGAGGAAGCCAAATAAATACGTTTCACCAGCATTTATGCATTATGTCAAATGAAAAAAAGAGGAAGTAAGTTTTATTGATTTAGCTGCACTAGGTATTAGTATGTGGAACAAAACAATTCAATGAATACGCCATCAGCATTTCATTCAATGTACTTTCAGTAATATGAAAAAAAAAATGGAATAAATGGTCATACAGATCATACACTACCTACTGTATTTGCTAAACATTCGTTTCTAAGGTTTCTTTTCAATTTTGTAATACTTAATACCGTATGTATAAACAAGTACATTTTATTGACATCTAAACTTTATGTACATTTGATTGACATCTGTTATTGGCGAAACTGTTATTGACATCTACATATTCAGTCGGACATCTTTATGTTCGCGGATGACACTTTTTTATACAGAAGTATCGAATCAGTGAACGATTATGGATCAGTTAATGAAGACTTGAGCAAATTACAAATTTGGTCAGCTCAATGGCTCGTGACGTTCAACGCCCGAAAAACATAATATTTAATAGTATCTAGGAAACATCAACCGGTAAAAGAAATCCCTCTAGTGTTGAATAATGTCCAGTTAAACAAGGTGACAACTCAATCATCTAGGGATTGTGTTCAATGAAAAAGGTACATGGTCCGACCATATTCTTCATCTGAGCTCCAAAGCTTCTCGGTCTGTGAGTCTGTTGCGTCGTGTACAATGTACAGTCCCACGATCATGTTTGGTAACAATATACAAATCGTTTATACGACCAATTATTGAATACGGGAATGTACTTTTCGACGGATCGCCAGATATTTATTTGATTGAATTAGATCGCATCCAGAGAGAATGTGCCATTATATGCACAGGTGCGTACAAACATACCCCGCAAAGTGCACTCATGTGTGAGTTGGGTTGGGAACCTCTAGAAGTTAGAAGGAAAAACCACAGATTGATTATCATGTACAAAATACAGTTCGGTCTTGCTCCAGCTTACCTTTCAAACCAGTGTACCCAGTTAACGAGCGAAGTAGTGCCCTATTATCTGAGGAATAAACAATCATTGCGTACTTTCGAGAATCGGACATCACAATTCAAAAACTTCTTCTTCCCCAGTACAGAAGTTGACTGGAATGCCCTTAGTCCCAATATAAACACCTCTCAGTCGTTATCTATCATCAAATCTAGACTCCAATTAAATCATCACTTTAGGCGTAGTAAGTTATTCTGTCATGGAACAGGTTATGGAAGGATAAACCATACACGACTCCGACTTTGACCCAGCGGGTTGAATAGACATAGGTACGATTTCCATTTTATCGATTCAGACAAGTGCCCAAACTGTCAAATCACTGGTGAAAATATATCGCATTACCTCTTCGACTGCCCAGAATATATTGACCAGAGAACCACAATGATTATCAAGATTCGGGATCTAACTGCACTAGGGGTTCATCATACTTTAGTATTACCTGATCACAATGAGAGTAGTGAAGAATTTATCAATATATTATTGCACGGGAGTAATGATTTGAGTTTCGAAGAGAATATAGCGCTGTTCGATATTGTTCAGCAGTATATCATTCAGACCAATCGTTTTTAACTACCAAATGTTGTGTGTGAATTGAAAATTGAAAATTAAAGAAAAAAGAAAAAAACCGAATACAATTGGCATATACTTCACTTGTATAATCATCTTGTACATATGTACATTTGTGTTATGTAAATACGTTCTGCACTTTTTATGTACCGAGGGAATCCCCTTGTGGCTCTGCTGTGGGTCATCCTCTATAAAATAATGAAGTTTACATTTACATCTACATCTTCTTGTGCTGCAAAGGTTCCATGACTTGTAGGCATATTTCCCAGTGTCTAGCACTTTGCTGGGCGTGTCCTTGGTTGTGACATCAAGGAGCTTCCTTCTTACTTTTCAGACGTGTCTTCAAAACGGCAGTTTGGAAATTGGCTCTCCTTATGTGCAGAATGGCTCTGTCATGGCATGGAGGTAATTTTGTGAAGTATGTCAGCTGCCGTTTTCACTTCTCACCAGGTACATCGCATTGAAGTATCGGCATGATTTGTACATGCAGCATATGGCTCATTCTGCTACCTTCAAAGTTTAATCTTTTGGGTTGATATGTTCTCTGATGCTTTTCATGGCACCACAGATTTTTCAATGAAAAGTTTCAGCACACTCCTTTCCCATGGTCAGCACACCTACTTGTCGAATCACAGCCACTGAAGGTGTGCATTCCAAGTAAACCATCGCAGGCACTAGGTCCTAGACAATCATCAATACTTGTGACGTTGATGTATGCCCATGATTTGTACTTCTGTAATCTGAAAAGCAAGGGTAGTTGTTCTTTGTGACAATTACTGGATTAAAACATCAGTGTCTGGTGATTTAAGCAAGATCAGCACATTAGTATCCACGCTGGCATTTTTCACGGCAAGCAGTTCCAAGTCAGCACAAAAAAGCCCTATGATGCGGTCGATATAAGGAGGAACTCCTCTCGTTTCTGCTGAACACCTGGGCAGATGATGACTTATCGTCGACATTCTAGTTGAGGTTGTACCTAGGATCTCCCCTAGCTTCCCTAGTCGACTGTTTGTGGTTCCGAAGCTGGCCGTCTGTTGGCAGTTAGTCCTCAAGAACGATTTCCTATGGAGTGCCCCCGTAAAGTTCCGCTGTGTCTCCGCAAGGTGATTGCATGACATCAAACGACTTGAATTATATGTACTTCCACATTCGGTCCATTCATCATCGAGGTGCTTACGACAGTTCCAAATTCCTACTTTCAGTTTGTCCAAGGCTCCATACTTGCTAATATGTATCTTCCATTGAATTCTACATGGGCTCTTCTCTGCAGCATTCGTCTTGCGAGGTACCTAGATGGCTGGCTGATTACAACTTTCAACCAGCAGACTGTGCCATCCCACATCGACTTGGTAGTTCATATGTGTCAGAAAGTCTGCTTGATCGTCCACCTACTAGTTCCACTCGCTCACCAAAGGCTCATCATGATGGAGTTCTAAGATCATTCTGGAACAATGCTTTTGTGGTCATCATTGCTTTGGTGGCCATCATTGATTTTCGTTCCTGATTTAGCCGCCAAATGATAAATTAGCATCTTAATCGGAGTCGCCACCATCAAAAATACATTCAGATATATTATCTTTATAACGTGATTAGAACCAAAGTGATGACATATACTTGATTTAAATCATTCATGGCAGGCATCTTCAATTTGAAGAGGTTACATATGTATTAAATGTTGGACACATGACCAGAGGTATCCTAATCCACTTGAAATCAGTATGCCCTTAAAACTCTATATGCAAGTTTTAACCTTTCTTCCAAAAGTAAACATTTTCTCCGTTATCCACCCACTCTGCTAATTCACCCATTATGCTTGAACTGGTGACTGGGCAATGTTTGGTCAACCATTTTCCTTGTCACATCTGATCTAATAGTAATACTAATGTTCATCGTAATAAACTCAACGATATGGCAACGAAATCTTACGGGTACCATGGGGATAGAGCCATTCTTGCTTGAACTTGATTCACGTGATATTGTAATACACAGGGTTGTTGGTATTAGTAAATAAGGTTCTTTTTTTACTACATGAACATAATGTTACTTTTGGGGGAAAGCATGTACCTCTAACTGGCTCGGAAGACCAACAGATGAGCATGTGATATCGCGGTGTTCAGAAATGGAACGTGTAACAATCCAAGGGCTGGGGCTCGACAAGGTAACGCGTTATATCTTGAGGAAAAATGGCAGGCAGATGTCCCGAAGCAGTCTTATCATGTTTCAAGGGGCACTTAGGTTGGTTTCCTCGTGAAAGAGGGAAAACTTGTCGGTCTTTGAATCGGAAAGAAAAATTGTTTCGATGGATGAAGTAAAGTGTTTTTTCTGAAAATGGAGAATCTTTGGTACACAATGTGAACTTTCTCCTGGGCATATTTGACCTGGGAGCACAGGGAAACTATCCACAAATCTGCTGTCATGTTTATACTGATATCAACTTGACAGTTCGTTCGTAAATAATGTGTAGCTGTAGTTTGGTAGAATACAATGTATTCTCTGATTTTTGAAACATTAGACAAGGAGTTCTGAGAGAATGTGCCACAAAGCAGTGACAATGAAACTTGTTTCATAACCTCTGTCATTTAGACTATATGTATCATAAAACGACCAAACTTCTTGTTTCTTTCAGAATGGTCCCGCGGCCGTTTCTTCGACGCCTACGGTCTGTATTCTACTTTGTGGTGCTCCTCTTCCTGTTCGTCGTGCTCTTAGCAGCCGTACCACCACCTATCGTCCCCACTGGAGTCATAGACGAGAGCTATGTCGAGGAGTCCTATAGAAAGACCATCTTCGAAATATCAGAGATATGGCACAATCGCCCATGGAAAGAACCCTTCTGCTACCAGGGAAAAATCGTCGATGACCGCTTATTGAACGCCACGTCACCGCTGTGGCTGGGTCATTACCAGGACCTGTCGAGCAAAGGCGCCAGAGTGGCCGAGGGGATGGCTGACCTAGGTGTGCCGACCCCGGGACTGACGACCGAGGAGCGAGCCATCCTTGCTGACAGTCTTCGGCACTTTGCCCGGATTGCCGAACATGCCAACATCACATACTTCCTACACGCGGGAAGCCTGCTGGGTTCCGTCCGCCACCATGGCATCATCCCCTGGGATGACGAGGTCGACATCTACGTCAACTACACAGAGCGGGCTCGCCTTGGCGACCACTTGGAGCGCTACCTGCCCGACTATCTTCGTCTTGACACAAGCGGCAACAACTGGAAGATCTGCCTGCGGGACCGGCCGGCTATTGACAGCCGCCATGCCTGGAGCTTCCCGTTCCTCGACATCGCGTTCTTCCTGCACAACGACGTCTATGTCTGGGAGCTAAATGCCGGTATCTTCTACAAGCGCTATGCCCGCAAGAATATCTTCAACATGTCGCAGACGATCTTCCCACTTGTACGCCGTCCCTTCATGAACATGTGGCTGCCGACGCCCAAACGACCGATGGAGTATCTGCGGACGATGTACACGTACATCAACTGTCGTAACCACTACTACTCGCACCGACACGAGAAGGCCATGACCGTGCATGATCACCAGTGCTCGTTCCTGTATGGTCTCTACCCTTTCGTACACAAGACGGCCGTGACTGGCGGCCAGACTAACGAGATCATGGTGCTCGACGGCAGGATAGTGCAATGGGTGGCCGTCGACAGCATTGAGTAACTGCTTCCTTAGAATATCACATGTCGGTGAATAAACGACACAACCTGCTCATCTCCGTAAACAGTAGTCACTCTGCGCACAATGCAAGTCTGGTATTCACCAAAGCAATTTCAAGAACACGTGATGTGTAAAGTTCCAAACAATTTTACAAGTTCGCTGATATAAAAGTTTCTCTATCCAGATTTGAATGTTTCAGATCTGTGCTGCCAATACTGTTCTATGATGTCATATTTCGCTTTCGGAGAACAAACATGGAATCGTTTGCAGTATGATGGCAACGCAATGTTTAGCTGTACCTTGTAAAACACGCACTTTGCATTACCAACGATATGCATGTGCAAAATGTGTTCCATGGTCGATGATGTTGTGATAATATAGACGGAGAGCAAAATTAGGCGCATTTCCTACGTCTTTCTCATGTTTTATATACAAGTACACTTGTTGAATGTGAAATACATGTATTTTATATTTGTGTACGTTGCATACGCTGAGTAATATTGTAATGGTGCTGCAATGTATTTATGTTTACTACTCTTGTTTCATGGATGTAACAAATTTAGCATTGAAACGTTTTCGGTTTTGGAACGTGTGATGTGTTTGTGTGTGGATGTGTGTGCATATATGCAACTTCGTTTTAGCATTCCTAATGTATATTACATGAGTCATTACCGATTACATGTCTTGGCAAACACATTCCAAGGCGTGTTTAGAGAGTTTCTCGAGTCCCCTTAATACTCTTGGGAAAATGTTTGACGTTGAAATAAATTGATCCAAAAACCAAGTTGACAATCTAGATCTGAAACATCTTCTAGAAATCAAATAATTTGCATAAAATGCAGTGTTTGCCAAAAAGTCTTCAGCGGGCATTCACAAAAAGTCTCCAGCAGGCCCCATATCCCCGGCCGATATGGCTCTCTCGCTGGGTCGTCAGCTTTACTACTCTTCGTTCACCAATGTCCGAGTGTTCCCTCCTTCCAAAATGCCTGTACACGCCCCTAAATATTGTCATCTAGTGCGTAAAAATGACCAAACTTAATGGCAAAACTAGTTGAGTGTGTTTTCCAGCACGCGGGAAAGATCGAGTTTGAACTGGCGGAAGGATATAAGAGAGCACGAGACCGAAGGTCGAGTGCTTTCTCGTGTTCTTCCGCCAGTTCAAACGAGATCTTTCCCGTGTGCTGGAAAACACACGAAACAGGTTTTGTTTTTATCACATGCTATGAATTTATGATTCTGAAATATTTGAAAACCCAACACATGTAAAGTAATGTGAAATTGTACCAAAGATTGCAAGAACTTCTTACTATCTTTAATTGTACCCAATGACCCATTCTACTGAGTAGAAAACCCGCGTGAACATGTTCCTTGCTAGGAAACAGTACAAACAATGCGGGATCACCGGTCGTCAAGTACTTTGTATTATGACGTCACAGTGGTTGTGCGTTTTTTGCATGGTTATATCAAGGATCTGTAGACGATCCTTGTTGAAGCTGTGAATACGTATAAGTACTCGTGCAAGTACAGGTGAATTGATGTGGAAACTCTCTGTCTAATACTAGTATGCATGTAAACGACCCATTCCAAGAAAACGAGGAAAATAAACATCATGAAATGCTGCTCTTGACTCCATATTTCATAAGGTGTTCCCTTATTTTGATTTGAATCAATTCATGGGTAACAATGCAACACACAGAACATGACATGACAGGTTAATACGCAAACATGTGGTGTGGTAGTAATGCAGGGGATTTTTCATAGGCAGGCCCTATAGCTCGTATCGATAGCAGCTGGTCTTTGTATGTTGAAACAACTATTGTGTCCATTTCTATAAGTTTTAAGTGGCAACTCTAAAGTTCAAAGCACACTCATTTTATAGCAAGCTCACTCCTAATTCACTTGTCGACGTGAATATCCAAACAATGTTTATCAGTTATTTATGGTCCAATAATTACGATGTTTTCCGTATTCCAAGTTACAACTTCACTGTTTCCGGTCTAAATCCAAACTGCCAAGATAGGGAGGTAAAATGTTTCGAGTCTGCAAGCAAAAGTGTTGTGTAGGCAAAAGTGCTGTGTCGTGTCCTGATTGGTTGTTGTGTGGTGCAGTGCCGTGAATGGTGCATTGATTATGATGTAGCCATGAATGCAAGTCTCGATTGGTTATGTGTGGTTAGCTAGGTCAAATGGATTATTTGATCGAGGCTTGATCATGTTTTTGTTTTGTTTTTTAATTTATAAATTGTTAATTTATTAACAATCCAAACACACAATCACATTCATGAACACTTATACAACATACAAATAACCAGGGCGCTAGCCGTTACTTCCATACTCACAGGGAGGAACCGTTTGTCTGATTATATGTGCATTATTCTGATTCTATGGGCAAAAAGTCTGATTCTATGAGCAAAGTGTCTGATTCTATGGGCAAATAAGCAAGTAAGCGGTGGGGCACCAGTGAAACATGCTGGAACAACGAAAAATTTCTCAACACAATCTGATGGCATATGTTCTATTTACTCCATAAATAATTGCAGAATATGGATTATGTTCAGTTTCTTATGCAGTGTTCACCGTTGTTCAAACATTTGTAGTACAGAAGTGGAACGGCCAGGTGGTGGAGCAGTTGTCCATAAGAAATCACCAACTGCAAAGCGTTCACACTAACTTACCTGGGTATCTGGACAACAATTAGTCCAGTTAACATTCTGATTGTTCCTGGAGGTGAAATCAGATACCGAAACAAACAAAATTGATCATAGATTAAAAATAACAGAAACAAACCTGATTTTATGGGAACAAACCTGATTCTATGGGTAGGTTTATTTGGTAACCATGAAAATATGGGCTAAGATCTGTCATCCATGTTATTGACCTTCTCCTAGAAACAGGACATAAAATCAAGCTTCAATACTATATATATTCAGGATCAGCATCGAGAAGCTCTTAGTTCCATGGCTAAAACAACAACCTACCCATAGAATCAGGTTCAGGTCAAGATATCCTGGTAAGTAACTAGAAGCACTTTGTCTTTGGTGATTTATGATGGATAACTGCTCCACTGCTTAGCCGTTCCACTTTTGTGCGACAGATATATGAAGAGCGGTGAACACTACATAAGAAACTGAACATAAATCATATTCTGCAATGATTTAAGAAGTAAACAGAACATATGCCATCAGATTGTGTTGACAAATTAGCCGTCGATCCAGCATGTTTTACTGGTGCCCCGCAGGCTTGCTTATTTGCCCATAGAATCAGACAATTTGCTCATAGAATCAGACTTTTTGCCCATAAAAATCAGTGCGCAATGCAATGTCATACATTTACAATATATTGTGTGATTTTCGCCATGTAATTTCTCGGTCAAAAATACGTTTAAGGTCATTATATTTACCATATTTAAACATACTAATACTACGTTTTGCTATTAGTACTAAGTTATTGATAATCACAAAATCTCGACAAGTATCAAATAAGTTTCGTTCCATGTGCTCTAATTGTGCATTCATAAGTTTTAGATATATATATCCAGAGTGCATTTATTTTATCACAGTGATAGAAAAAGTGTTCGCGCGCATCCAGTATATTACAGTAAGTGCATTTATTAGTATCTTTCATCTTTATCTTATTCAAATATTCATTAGTGGGGTAAATGTTGTGCAAAATTTTCCACTGCAATATACAAAGTACAATACACAAAGGGAGGATTGGATGACACCAGGTTTATTGAAATCTTGCAAGACTAAAGATAAGCTATATAAAAAGTACTTGGCTAATAAGAATGAATTGAATCATGCAAAAATTATTGAGTACAGAAATCATTAAAACCGGATAAAAAAATAGCATCAGAAACTCATTATAAATCATTATTAGATCAATATAAAAATGACATCAAAAAATCATGGGAAATTTTGAATAATTTAATTGGTAGGAGGAAAGGGAAAAGTGGCATTAGGGAAGTGTTCGATTTAAATGGTAACAATGTAACTGATAGGGCAAATATTTCACGAATGTTGGCAAAGATCTAGCTGATAAAATAACACCAAGTTACAAACATTATATGGAGTACATGAAATATAATGCTAATTCAAAATCAATATACTTGTCACCCACTTCTCCTGATGAAATACACCAAATTATAACTAAATTGAAAAGTAAGCTCTGGTCATGACGGAATAAACTCGATACTTCTAAAAAAGATAAATGTTTCTATATCACCCCCTGTAAGCGGCGCGGCGGTGAAATGGTTTTGTCCGGGCATGCGGTGGGTTTTGCTCGGGCAGGTCATGGGTTTTGTTCCGGCAACACTGCTGATGCTGGGTTTTGCTCGGTCATATGGATGGTATGTATAATACGCATTGTTTTGGGCACTTAATATTCATTCATAAGTCTAGCTATTGCTTCCAAATAATCCAGAATATCATAAGCTTTGATAATCAAGTAAATACGAACTGTGCTAATCGATTTTGCATTTCATATGGGCTGTTTTGTGAGGAAATACAAACTTTGTGCATTTCATGGTAAATTTGCTTTCAAAACATCTTCTCTTGTCACCAAAATTAGACACATACTGTAGTGATTTTAGCGACTGTAACCGCCCGTCCCTCCCTCGCACAACATTTCCATAGCAACACGCACACTGTTTACATGACTTACATTCAGGACATATCCACTATACGATCACAGACATAAACATTACCAGAACAATGTATACACACAGGTCAGTTCACCCGCACTTCGGCCCCGGCCAATCAGAATATTCGACCCCAGTACACCGGCCTTGACCTGCACTTAAAATACACGGGACAATGTATACACTACACTCAGATCACGAGACAAACATGTCAGAACAAGAACCGGGGAATTCCACTTTCCCGGTGAGATCAGCACATACACAGCCAATCACACAACCCCGTATGCTCTAGACGGGAAATTCCCCCCCCCCCCCCCCCCCACATTGACTCGGCCCAGCGCAGTTAGATAGATGTATTCAAAGTGAACAGACGTGTTCTAAAAGTCCGCATAATCGAGAATTATAGAAGAAATTGTGTCGGATATTAACACAGAGACATTTCGTGATAATAACACTTGAAGACATTAAGGACTATATTATATCAACCCCGGGAAATTACGGAAGATATTGTGAATCCAGTGAGATATTGACATTGTGTGGATAAACAATATTCGGCCCAGGATATCATCAGATTCAGGTGTGTGTGTGTCGGCTTGAATAATTGCGGCATTGAACTTAATCGCCATAATAAACAGTTATTGTTGAAACCTGCCGGCTTATAAATCACACGACACGAGGTACATTTCGACAAAAGGCGTGATATCGGCCTGTGAACGATATTTATCACATTGGCGCCTACGACCCGGATCTGAGCTAGTCTCGGATATTCGACCTACCGGCAGAAATGGCGATGGCTCCGCCGCTCGACCCTACGGATGATGAGGTAACGTTCAATCCGAACCCGGCCTTCCGACCTTCCGGCCCCCGCTCTGTTGCTATGAGCGACACAGTTCTGTTGTCACGAGAGAAACAACCGACCGGCCTGTTTGAGTCACTTGATGACCAGTCGTCCCTGATATCGTCTTCGCCGCCCGCTGACCAGATCGGAGCATACCTCGACGAAGACCCGCTCACGCCCTTGTGATCGTATCAACATTCTACGATGAACGTTCGGCCTGTAACCATGGATACGTCAATGGTTACACACCCGCCAAGCGGCCCTCGGATACGGCAGTGGGTCTGTGACAATGGCAATGTGACAGAACTGGTACCGCCGAGCGCTTATTCGGCAACACGACCCTTGGCACCGTCAATGATGCCAGTGCAATACGACCCAGTACCAATGGTCTACTCTCATCTACCGACCGAGCCAACCGTGGTAGAGTACATTCGACCCAGCCAAGATCGACAACAGCTAGGGAGCATCCCGGTGACGAACGCCCTCACACGACAAGCGCGACCTCGACAACCACCGTCTACGTCAAGTCGCCGACCCTGCGACCCCGACACGCCGACTTCCGACATACGCGCTCCCGCTCCGACCGCGCACACACCGTCGCTGACTACCGGAGAACAGCCGCGCCTCGTTCCGCCGCAAGACCAAGTTGTGTCTGCTCCGGCAGAAAGTGTTGTGCCAATGATCGGACAGCCGATCTCACAATCAGTCGGATACACCACTGGATACGGTGTACCGCCAGTCGGATACCCTGGTGGAGTAAGCGGTGTTCAAAATGGAGTACCAGTTGTCGGATACCGGCAATCTCATGTCGGCTGTGTGAACCCACCGATTGGATACGGTGGCGCTCCAAACGGAGTAATTGATACCGGCTATCATGGTACACAGAATGGAGTAGTGTACCAAAGTGTGGGCCCAGACGGATCGGTATACCGATATCCACCACCGGCTATAATCCCACCCGAAACGTTAGCTCTGAATATCCCAGTCGAGACCCCCTGGGGGGAGTTCCGTCGCCAGTTTCTGGAGGGCTGGGAGCCCGCGCCACGCCGGCAATCCAAGCGGGACGACTTCCCGTTCCTCAATCGAGAACGGAAGGAGGCGCGGAGCACTATCTGGAACGGCTTCAAGCTCTGGCCGAGCAAGTCTTCGACGACGTCACGCCAGAGTCCCGACAAAGAACAGTGATATCACAGTTCATCAACGGCCAACCCGACCCCATTGCCGACAAACTGTGTGCATTCACTTTCAATAGCTACAGTGAAGCACTAACGGCCATCCTCAAGGTTGAGAGCCGACAACAGCGGATCCATAGAGACCATTACCGGGGCACACGCCGTGCCGACATCTCAGCGACCGGATACGCTGACGATGAATATGTTGGTGGTGAACTCTCTTGTGCCATGGGACAATTCAATCAGTATGAGACACCGACCCCGGAACAAATAGCGGCCTACTACGACCCTGCTGATAGCGATACTACCGGCTTGCAGGGATGTGATGAACATTCAGTGCCATCTTGCTCACGCGAGTGGGTGGCTGGGGTGTTTCAGTGCGTCCTTGGTGACAAAAACGGACTATGTGAAGAAACAGCCATCTATTCCGTCCTGCGAGCTACGGCCCCGGCCAAAGGCGATCGACCCCCGCAACCCGGACGACCAGTCATGTGCTTCTTCTGCAAGAAGCCCGGCCATCACTGGATGCTATGTTTTCGGCTTAAAGATGTGCTAGTGCGCAACGGCATGAAGCCACTAGCGTTCCGACCCAATGGTCCTGGTACTGACAGAAGGACTGCTCAAGTATCGTCAGTACCCAACCAAACCGGCAAACAAAATCAATCGGCCCCACCAGTGCCTCCGACACAGTCGTTAAACCAGTAGTGGAAGGTGCTGAGGAGCAAGGGCCTTCCAGGAAAAAGGACACTGTTACCCGCTCCACACCTGCGGTTGCCATGGCGACCAAACCGGTGCAACTGCCAGTTACGACCCCACAGCCGGCCCAGCCCACACCTCAGCTCCTTGAAGGGGTGTGTACCAAATGTCAGGCCCCGACCCCAGCGCCGGCTCCTTTTCATGAAGGGGTGTCCGCACCGCGTCCACAGAGATCTCCATGGCAACAGCGTCCTCATGAAGGGGTGTCGCCCCCGACTGCTGCTGGTACCGGAACGGACAGCATGTCTGAGGTTGAGTGGATCTCCGACGACGGAGGATTCTACGCCTTCCCAAATTGACCAATACCCAAGTTACCGCCCCTGCACACGCTTTTCAAGCCGCCGCCAGACGACCCCGCGGTCCCGCTCGTCATTAACAACTCCCGAGCTGCAAACAAGTGTTGGAAGTTGTCGGTACGTGTTGGAGACAAAGTGATGAAAGCCGTACTCGACTCTGGAGCACAGATCTCCTTGCTCCGACGCGACCAGCTCCGACACGTCCCCACTGACCAGCGACATTTGCGACCCACATCGGCTACCATTCGTGACGTCAATGAACAGTCAAGCCCAATCGATGGACTGATCGATCTTCCAATACAGGTCGGAACCAACCATATGATTGTGACATTTTGTGTGGCTGATATACATGACGTCATGATACTTGGCATGAACTTCTTCCGGCAAGCTAATGCTGTAGTGAACTATGGTGAAGGGACAATACAGGTTCACAAAGAAATCCTGTTTGCGCACAAGGACATTGAGGCCAATGTTGTTCGAATGGCCGTGCGCTGTGCCGTCACCGTCCCTGCACGCAGCGAGGCAATTGTGGAACTAGTTCCGACCTCCAAGGTTCGAATTTGCCGACACCCGCGAATCATACAACCATTGACGACCTTTCCCGAGGACACTGACCTCATCATGGGGAGAACACTAACGACCCTGGATCGGCAATGTGTAAAAGTGACTGTCGTTAATCCAGCAGACACTGGCATTACACTGACTCGTCCCGACCCCATTGCAATCGCCAGTCCGATTGAAAGTGTTGTCGGAGCTCTACCAAGACCTGGAGAAGAACCCGACCCGTCCCCGGTGGACGCCAGCCACTACCGCGACCTGCCGCCACATCTACAGGATGGTGGATCGCGCTGGACTAGCGCCAGAGCAGCACCGGCGTTGCGCTAACCTGGTTCACCAATATCAGGACACTTTCATGCATCCGGATGGACAGCTAGGACGAACCCAAGTCGTCCAACACAGAATCGACACTGGCAACTCGGCCTCGATTCGGCAATGACGCGTCCCCCAGGCCCAGCAGAGCATCATTGACGGAGAGGTTGACAAGATGCTACGCTTGGGGTGCATCGAGCCGTCATATTCGCCCTGGAGCTCACAGGTGGTGCTCGTGCGTAAAAAGAACGGCCAAGTAAGATTCTGCGTCGACTATCGGCTCCTGAATGACGTCACTCGCAAGGATTCATATCCTTTTCCCAATATTCAGGACACTCACGACGCCCTGGCGGGCGCTACATACTTCTCGGCCCTGGACCTGGCCTCTGGTTACTGGCAGGTCGAAGTCGACCCAACCGACAGGCCGAAAACTGCCTTTGCCACAAGGAAAGGACTGTACCAGTTTAAGGTCATGCCATTCGGCCTTAGCAATGCACCGGCTACATTCGAACGGCTAATGGAGACCATACTCAGTGGATACTTGTGGACACGGTGTATGTGCTATCTCGATGACGTCATAGCTTACGGCAGAACATTTGATCAGGCACTCGCAAACCTGGAGGCGGTCCTGGATCGAATCAGATCGGCAGGCTTGAAACTTCAGCCCAAAAAGTGTGAACTGTTTCAGAGAGAAATACTGTACTTAGGGTTCATAGTTAGCGGCCAAGGAATCTGAGTCGACCCCAACAAAGTCAAAGCCATCAGAGAATGGCCGACCCCGTGCGAGATCACCGACGTCAGGGCCTTCCTTGGGTTCGCCAACTACCATAGGCGATTCATCAAGGACTACGCTGAGATCGCTGAACCGCTAGTAGCTCTCACCCGAGGTGAATGTCATTTCACTTGGGGACCGGCCCAGCGACGGAGCTTTCCAACGACTCCATGACGCCCTCATCAAGGCGCCCAAGCTCGCTCACCTGACCCAGAATCCGGACGACTACTTCATCCTCGACACGGATGCGAGCGGCTTTGCTGTGGGAGGCGCACTCTCACAAAGGGTTATCGGGAAGGAGATCCCCATCGGGTTCACCAGCAAGACCCTATCCCGAACCCAACGGAACTACTGTACCACGTACAGAGAACTACTGGCAGTAGTTGAAATGGTACAGCATTATCGGCACTATCTCTGGGGTAGGAAATTCCTCCTCCGGACCGACCATACCTCTTTGAGGTGGCTCAAGAACTATAGCGACGCTGACGGCATGCTCGCCAGGTGGCTCGCTAAGTTGCAGCAATACGACTTCAGGATAGAGCATCGACCCGGCAAGTTACACGGCAACGCTGACGGCCTGTCACGGTGTCACAGTTGCAAGAACCAAGACTGTCCCGGATGACTCGTCACACCTACAACCGACCCAGAAACAAGTTCCGGAGAACTTCCAGTTCGTCGGATAACTGTTGTTCCGGCTAAGGTAAGGGCAGACCTCCTGGACAGTGATTCGATAACATCACCGGTCTCGCCCCGACTAATTTCGGCATGCCAAGTTGTTCGAATCCGTGCCTTGGATACCAAACTTGATGGACAAAAATGGTTTTCGGACTATTCGACCCAGGACATTGTCGCGGCACAGCAAGCCGACCCAAGTGTCGGAAAAGTGCAACAATGGGTACTAGCCGGCACGAAACCAGTCACGCGAGAAGTGGCGCGCCACGGGGAGGAGGTAAAGACACTTGTTTCCCAATGGAACCTCCTGGCGCTACAAGACGGAGTGCTGGTACGCAATGCAAAAACCGACCCCGCCGGACGAAATGTGGTGCAAACCGTGCTTCCTGTCGCCCTCAGGACTCAAGTTCTGCACCAGCTTCACGACCTGAAGATTGTCGGACACCTCGGCATTCAGCGAACCATCGAGAGAGTCAGGCGCCGATTCTACTGGCCCGGCTTGGCACTGGACGTTGTCCGTTGGTGTGCCCGTTGCCCACAATGTGTGACCCGCAAGGGTAAACCGACCCCAAAAAGATCGCCCCTGACACAGCTGCCGACAGGAGCGCCGTTCGACCGTATAGCGATGGACATCCTCGACACCCACAAAGTCACGGGAAGAGGCCATCGGTACATCCCTGTCGTGTCGGACTACTTCTCGAAGTACACGGATGCCTTCCGCTACGGCGACATACGGCCAAAAATGTTGCCGACATCTTGGTAAACAGGTGGATAGTTTACCATGGTGTTCCCAAGGCGATCCATAGCGATCAAGGTACTGAGTTCGAGTCGTCTCTGTTCCGCAATGTCGTGCGTCTGCTAGGCGCTAAGAAGATTCGTACGACCCCATATCGACCTCAAAGTGACGGCCAAGTTGAGCGCTTCAATAGGACATTGCTCAACATGCTGAGTGCATTTGTCAGCGATCGTGCTAACGACTGGGACTTGCACCTGCCATATGTGTTAATGGCCTATAGAACCTCAGTACACTCGTCCACGGGATGCACCCCGCATCTGATGGTGTATGGGCACGAGTGTAATCTGCCAGTTGACCTTATGTTTCCGACCTACGACCTCGAGCCTCTACCTCCGTGTGATCCGGAGTATGTGGAGTACCTTCGGCAAGCCATCAGGACGGCCCATGGTTTCGCCCAAGACCATCTCGAGAAAGCGGCAATTTGGCAAAAGATGGGTTATGACGCCCACGCAAAACCACGACCCCAGTTTCAACCAGGCGAACTGGTCCGGTATTATTATCTGCCCCTCACGCAGAATAATAAGTTCGCTCGACCCTGGACTGGTCCTTGGAGGATCATCGACCGTGTGACTGAGGTAGATTATCGTATCGCCTTGGTTTCCAACCCTCGGAACACTCGTGTTGTTCATCTAGACGTGCTCAAGCCATACGAAGGTGACAACCAAGCGGCTCACATCTACTCCGACCCTGTACGACCCACAGAGTCGTCAAGTAAATCCGACCCAGAACAGTCGCCCGACCCCATGGAACTTCTCAAGGAGTTCTACTACCCTTGGGAGGTAACAGTACAAGATCGGCATACCGATTCAGACCAAACTGCTGAGTCTGACTCACCAACGACCCAGAATCGTCAATCACGATCTTCGACCTCAACCGGCTCAAGTCGACATCGACAATGGAAAAGATCACGCGGATCAAGTTCCGACACGCCAAAACCGGCACGCAAGTCACGCAAGCAAAAGCCCGTGATATCTTCCGACCCTGAGACAAGCGAGGCTACGCCCCCGCCTACACGACCCAGTCGACCCAAACGCCACGCACGCAGACCGGCCCGATACAGATAACCTCGGCCTAGTTATCTTATTGATATCATTGATGATGAAATATGCATGTCTAATGTACTATGATATCATGTCATTCCTCACAATAATATATTATATTACAATATTCATATATGCATATAACACTATTAACATGTACAAGATGTCAGTGAGGCAATTTCGGTATATATACATTTGATATGATATTATAATTATGATGCTGGTGAATAATTGGTTTCGACCCCGTATGGCATGTACTATTGTTCCGCGTGTGTTACGCACTAACTAAAATTATCATGTCAAGTTTCTATCCATGTGTCAGCCGAAGAGGATAACTCATGTCACGCCGTGAGTAAGGTCACTTAGTTGTCGAAGAGGTGATAGAGTGATTCGTTCCGGGGTATGCGTCGACAGAGCCTCTACCCACTCTATGTAATATTCACAGGAACGGCCCAGTGGTACGGGAACCAGTCACAGAAAAATCTATCATGCCAAGATGCGGCCTGTCATCAAATTCATCACACGAAAATTCATAGCGCCACGGCGTGGCCGACCCAGTTCATTACATCTTCGACCCCTACAATAGTTGCGGCCCCGTCGTCCTGTGAACTGGCTGAAAATGATCGGAACGATGTCCGCCCCTGTGAGTGATTGATATTAATATCTCAGCCGTTAGTAACTGTGTGTCGTCTGTGAAATAACAATTCGACCCCGTGGTTTATTGTGCGCTAATTTGTGGGAAAAGGAACGACTAATGAACTAGTTCACAAGGTACGCACGAGCGCTGATAAACTCTAAAGCTGTTGACAGCACCCTCAAATTTTCCCTTGTTAAAGACAATAGTGAGTCGTCAGGCAAAAAGAGCCCAGCAATCTGAACAGTCGATCAGTATAGACAGGATATGTCTTGGAGTGCGTTATCCAGGGGACGGCAGACGGACATTCGGAAAATTGGACAGTATGTGGACCCCCCTGCTGTCGTGACGGACCGGCCTGGTAGGTCGGAGAAGAATCGCACCGCGTTTCCCTGACGACGGCCCCGCCTCGCGGAACACACCCGGATCAACAACACGCTGCATGAGGATCACATTCGTACAAGTACAATGCCATACCCCAGAAAACATGGCAGAAATCGACCCTGAGTAAACTCGAACTATTATCACATTCGACCCAGTGAACTTGTCGACCTTGTATAACAGCGGCCCCGCCATCTCCCGCCAGCAAACGTGGTCGGGAGTAGTAACGAACTTCGGCACTGAACTGCCGGCCCTGTTGTGTCGGTCCCACAGGATAGTGACTCAGAAATCCTGGTCACGCTGAACTGCTCGGCCCAGCTTCATGTCGGGCCTGTTGTGACCAGGGAAAAAGTAATCCTGGTCACATTGTATATATTTGTAAATATCTAATCATCCTGGTCACATTATAAATGTTTAATTCAAACTTTTATTTCAGCCATGGACTCTAAGT
The DNA here is from genome assembly GCA_949152475.1 of Terebella lapidaria. Lineage (NCBI taxonomy): Eukaryota > Metazoa > Annelida > Polychaeta > Terebellida > Terebellidae > Terebella > Terebella lapidaria. Next base: position 54,022,580 of record OX424555.1, on the reverse strand, counting down.
AATTTTCCATTCTATTAGAGAATGTCGAGGAGTTTTGTTTACTCATTCCATTTCATTTCATATTCGTTGTTGTGCATGTATGTGTATATGTATCATCGTAGTGACTGTTGACGGACTGACTGCTGACGTTTACTTTGACAGTTAGGAATTTTTATTGTATGCAGTGTTTTCACATTGTCGCGCGGCGTGTGTGTGTGTGTGTTGGGGTTTGACCTTTTAGGACTTCTTAGGTTTTTATTGTTTAGTTTTTGCGATGGTAGGGTCTGGGGAGGGTAATCTCCGAGGGCGTAGGATTAATGAATGGGTGTAATGTAGTGATTTTAGCGACTGTAACCGCCCGTCCCTCCCTCGCACAACATTTCCATAGCAACACGCACACTGTTTACATGACTTACATTCAGGACATTTCACTATACGATCACAGACATAAACATTACCAGAACAATGTATACACACAAGTCAGTTCACCCGCACTTCGGCCCCGGCCAATCAGAATATTCGACCCCAGTACACCGGCCTTGACCTGCACTTAAAATACACGGGACAATGTATACACTACACGCAGATCACGAGACAAACATGTCAGAACATGAACCGGGGAATTCCACTTTCCCGGTGAGATCAGCACATACACAGCCAATCACACAACCCCGTATGCTCTAGACGGGAAATTCCACCCCACATTGACTCGGCCCAGCGCAGTTAGATAGATGTATTCAAAGTGAACAGACGTGTTCTAAAAGTCCGCATAATCGAGAATTATAGAAGAAATTGTGTTGGATATTAATACAGAGACATTTCGTGATAATAACACTTGAAGACATTAAGGACTATATTATATCGACCCCGGGAAATTACGGAAGATATTGTGAATCCAGTGAGATATTGACATTGTGTGGATAAACAATATTCGGCCCAGGATATCATCAGATTCAGGTGTGTGTGTGTGTCGGCTTGAATAATTGCGGCATTGAACTTAATCGCCATAATAAACAGTTATTGTTGAAACCTGCCGGCTTATAAATCACACGACACGAGGTACATTTCGACAAAAGGCGTGATATCGGCCTGTGAACGATATTTATCACACATACCTTGTTATATTATTCAACTAATACCACCGAAATATGATGCTGCAACAGAATAACAAATGGTTCATCGATCTTCATCAGATTATTTCACCAGTGGTTTTGTCCGGGCATTTCTCATTGGCGATGGGTCTTGTCCGGGCGTTTGGTTCTGTCATATGGTTTTGTCCGGGCGTACCTATGTCTATTTTCGCAATCACAATGAACAAAAACAAAAACTTCACCCCCACACATACAAGACAATATATGTGTATGGTATATAATCGTCCACAGACGTAAACAGACATAAACATTACCAGAACAATGTATACACACAGGTCAGTTCACCCGCACTTCGGCCCCGGCCAATCAGAATATTCGACCCCAGTACACCGGCCTTGACCTGCACTTAAAATACACGGGACAATGTATACACTACACTCAGATCATGGGGACACCCGAAAACGAGTTCCGAGTTCCGAGTCCCAAGTTCCAAGTTCCGAGTTCCAAGTTCCAAGTTCCGAGTTCCAAGTTCCGCGTTTAAAGTTCTAAGAAAAAGGTGTCGTCCGTGTTCAGTCAGTACCGTAAAACTTATAATAAACGCCCGGGCGTCTATTGATTTCAGTTATACTCTATACCCGGCGTCTGTTAGAACCCGGCGTTTATTAGAACCCAACGTTTATTGATTTCAATCATTGTCTGGACCCGGCGTTTATTGGAATTGGCGAGGCCTGTGTTACGATATGACAAAACCGACGACAGTTTAATTAGATATTAAAAGCTGGAAATTCCCGACTGGGACGCGTTGACGTTGTCGATATTAGTATCTATACGTTGCTATGTTACACAGTATACGTAGACCCGGTACCTATTAATTTCAGTATACCTGAACCCCCGTCGGCGTCTATTAGAAACCCGGCGTCTATTAGAAGTTTTGCGGTATTTCTACACATGCCACGCTTTTTCTGGAGTTCTTTGAACATTGAGTCTAAAATTTGCAGAGACAAGGGATCATGAAGTCAGTTTGAAGGCGCAGCACCACTGTATGTTACACGTTCGAATAAATGATAAATATCAACTTCTTCTATTTAATATTTGTTCAGTCATCCACAGCATAGTTCGTTGGTGAATGGTGATGCCTGAACAATTATTTAATGAAAGAAATTGGCAAGATCCGAATTTATTCTGTCATAATGCACTAAGTATTATTTTCATTCCCCTTTGTTTTCAATTTTCCCATCATTTGTATTTGATTTTGTGAATGTAAAATATAGAAATGATATAAAAACACATTTTAACTAAATAGAATTGAACGAAAAACACACCCAAATCCGCAAACTATCCGAAATTTCAATCATACCCGCGTGGCACTCTGAGGTCCGCGCGTACCAGGTATCAGCTTGGAAGGTCGACTTTGTGATATTGAAATTTGAAAGGTGGCACAAGAAAGTGATTTAAAGACCTAGTAGCATGCCGATGAAAGTGCTTTTCATTTAGTCTATTATGAATAGTTTTCCATAAATTCGAACGAATTTTACAATTACAATCAATGGGTTTAGAGATATTGACCCAAATAGGCACTCCCTCCGTAAATTGCCGAAGATTTTGATCCTGATTTTAGTGTGGGTCTCGTGGTTTGTGACGTCAGTTGAGGCAGGCCTGAAAGTACATGTAGCCAGCAAGATAAACTGCATGTCGCATATTCATTCCCCTGGTCTATGTTTGACAATTCAAGTGAAGGGGTGAGATGGCAGAAATACGGCATTTCTTGTCTTGATATTTAGAATCAGCACTATTTATTCACCCAGAACGGAGGTTTGTTGAACTGCAAGATGTCCAGTATTTGCTGGTTTTTGAGTGTTTTCTGTTGAATAGCATGCATTTTGAGGTGATTTTCCCTGCTTTGAGCTGGCCAACAAATTACGTATTTTACGTTTTTGGCCAGCCATCAAAGCACATAGACCGATTCGAGGTCACTGCGTGCAGCCGGCGCGCAATGCATTGTGGGAGGATATGTGTTTACTTCCGAGGCAATATTATGGTTTTCGCGAAGTCGATTATAAAACCCACTGAAGTAGCATTACCGCAGATAATTTATTGTGTTAAACTTGTTCAAACATGTCAAGCAGATGCGGTGTTGTTTCTTGTTCCAATGACCGAAGATATAAAAACAAGTGAGTGTGACTATGAATAAATGAATCATCGTAGCTTGCCACACCCCCTCCCCCCAGCTTCCCCCAGGCCAACACTGGTCAATGTCAGATTGAATGGTCAGACACAGCCCTCTCCACAATGTCGAAGGTCTAGTGTTATGTTTGTGATATAGATATATAACCCATGCAGTAACAGTTTAATATAGACATATGCATAAATGAAATTATGCGCTAGCACTATATAGCCCTATATATATGGAAGTAGTTATGCACTACAAATGCAACTATATCGTATAAATGTAACCGATATATTAGTTTTCAATGTTGTTTTTTGATGTGTGTGTGTTTAATCTCACAGGTGGATTGTACTGCCACATGTGTCCGAGCTGAAATTCCACAAACCGAACCCACAAGATCACCAGAAGTGGGAGACCAAGCTACAGCGACCTGGATACACTGTGTCGGGAAATACTCGTGTTTGCAGCAATCATTTCCGGTAAGATGGGCCTACATGATTTCATTAACATTCAGCTGACATGTCAATAAACTGGTGAATGTCATGTTAGAATAGTGATGTGTTTGTTAAATGTTCACTTTATTGTTTGGTATGTGTGAATGCATTTTTTGAAATTATGTTCCAGGTATGGCAAGCCTCTACACAACAACCGCGCTCCAACTATGCACCTTCGTTCCTACCCATCATGGGCACGCACCGTATCTGAGGTGAGAGATGACCTTCAGAAGATTGATGAGGAAATCGTGTGTGAAGTCTTGTCTGAACTGTGTGAACACGCCCAACAGCAGGACTTGAAACATCTTTTCGAAAAGTACGTGGGGCATCTCGACTGTTCTTCTGGATTCTCATCAGTATGTATGAGGCTGGAAAAAACCGTGGCGAGGAGTCTGATCGATCTCGTGCTGAATATCATTCCCATTGGAAAATGTTTGGAAGTTCTGGCATTTTTCACACATGGCATTCCAATCGAAGGACGAAAACCACATGGAGTTACTAAAACTTATGGAGAATCTGTGAACCTGGTGACTGAGTTGGAAGCAGGAACTGAAATGTGTCAACTGGTTGGTGATTTTCACAACTATGTGGCCCCAATGCCTTCTGATGATCAAAACAACATGCCAGAAGTCTCCGCCGCATCTTCCAGAACACCAATGGACACCAGTACATCTGCCTGCAAACCTACCAAGAAAAAATGCATGAAAAAGAGGTGCCAGAAAAGGATCAGAGAGCTGGAGGCCAAGGTAACAGCGCTGGAACGTGAGGTGCAGACACTCAAAAAGAAGGCAGATCTACGTACTCGGCAGCGGAATGAAAACCAGCAGAGAATTCGCGTATTACAGAAGCAAGTGGACGATCATGAAGTACAGACACCTTCGTTGGACATCAACCGAATCAAACACAGTGATACACTTGTCACCTTGCATACAGGATTACCAAGCTACGCCATGTTCCAGTGGGTGCTTGATGAAGTGCGCCCTGCCGCAGAAACAATGAACTACTGGGTTGGTAAAGGAGACAAAGAAGGTGCTCCTGAGAGAAAGAAATGTGGGTTACGTGCACTCAGTATAGAGAATGAACTACTGATGTGTCTCATGAAGTTGAAACTGAATTTGTCTGGCGAATATCTGGCCTTTCTGTTCAGTGTGTCAACGAGCACGGTGTCTATATTGCTATCCACTTGGATACCTATGCTCAGTTTGGAACTGTCAGGTCTGATTTACTGGCCTTCGAGGGAAGAAATCAAGTTGTGCTATCCGTCTTGTTTCAAAAAATGGGATGGCATCACAGCAGTTGTTGACTGTTTCGAGATCCCAGCTGAACGACCTTCACATGTTGAAGCAAATAGCCAAGTCTTCTCGACGTACAAGAACCGACCTACATCTAAGTTCCTTCTGGCTTGTACCCCAGGTGGTTCAATATCATACATATCATGTGCTGCTGGAGGCAATATGTCTGACAAAGAAATCTTCTTGCAGTCTGGAATATTGCAAAAATTTTCTGTCGGGGACAAATGCATGGCCGATAAAGGCTTCCGAGTTCAAGGAGAGTTGCTGGAGCATGGTGTCGAACTGATCATTCCCCCTTTTGTAAAAGGCGGGAAGCCTTTCACCGTTGCCGAAAACAGTTCAAACAAAAACATTGCACATTCGCGTATACATGTGGAGAGAGTGATTGGACGATTGAGAGACTACTCGTATTTGAATGGTGTCACCCCAATCAGCCAGTTGGACTTGATCACACCAGCAGTTAAGACATGTGTTGCACTAACAAACCTCAAGCGATCGGTTGTGAATCCAGAATGAATATTGTGACTATGTGCTGTAAAAAATTAGAATGAATGTGAACAAATAAAATAGTATATGTCATTGTTGGTGACCTTGGCATATATTCCTGAACATCACAAAGCTCTGATTCTTTTCAATATTTGCCACAAGGTTTTAGCAGAATAACCTTCTTTGCCATGAGGTTTAACAAGCCTTTAGCACAATATGAAATATCACGTACTGTTTGTAGTCATTTCAAATTTATTGTGTATGACAATAGATAACCCTTAAGATTCTGTGGTATAGCATTGAAATATAGCATAGTGGTACATGTATAGCATTGATCATTATTAAATCTACGACTATTAGGCAGTCCTTAGAGACAATAATGTTAACAGACAAGTGCGGTGATAATTACCGGTACAGCGAAATTCCAATTACACATGACATGAACCTCCATGTCTACAAAAAGATCTACAAAATCATGTTATATAACCTATATTGACATGAATCAAATTCACTGTATTTTCGTCCACACATACACATGAAACATATGATTTACAGTAAGTGATTTTGTGCTTTCCAAACAATCAATCTTCATTTACATGTCATTTTTTGCTTGACATTAGGGTTTTTGAGTTCATGATATATAACTTGTGACATGAAGGTGTGGGCTTTCTCACACATGATGTTCATGAAATCTGTGTTGGATGGGACACGACAGGTGAAGAAATTGTCTTTGCTGGCGTCCAACATCAGAACAAAGTCACCATAGGCGGCTCCTGTACAATACATCTGTGCCTGTATTTGGGTATAGTAGTCATGACCTTCATCCAAGACCAGTTTTCCGTCTAATTCTTTGATGCAGGATGTGCTACATTTAGCGAACTCTGTGACAGTGTAATGCCGGTTCGTCCAGGGATTCTTCACTTCCACCACACCTGTACCACAGCAGCTACACTCCACAAGACTGTCTGGACTGGCAGCGATGTATGGAGTTGCACACGACACCCAAAGCCCTGTGGCTTGCAGCGAGAACTTCTTGTGATGATGGATTCTCTCCAGTTTGTATCGTTCAAGAGCCTTGGCCTCATGTTCTCGCCCCCACCGAATTGGTTGTGGTTGACGATCACCATCCATGCTTGGGTAGTAGGACATTATGGTGGCCACAAGGCTGTGTGTTGCGCCAGTGATGTTTTGAGAGGAATCCACATGCCGCAGAACCTTGCCCATGTTCGAAGCTGTTAGGCGTCCTCGACGATGGTTGTGCCATGTGTCACTCTGATGCTGTAGTGCTGTGTATTTGGCCAGCCAAACCTGACTTGTCTCCGACATGGTTAGAGCAGACAGGAAGCTCTCGAAGTTCTGACTGTGTTCAGCAGCAGATTCGACAGTGGGCACCATGAGTTCTTGATTGGTTGTCACATCCACTGCGAATCCTAGATGGCTGATATCTGGTTTTTGCTTCAGTGGAGCCTCTTGACGGAATCCAGCTGAATACAGCAATACAGCTGACTGACCATTGGATATGTCCGCAAGGCGATCGAGGTTGTAAGATGCCAGATCCCGCTGAACCCTCTTGTCCTCAGCCCGTGGATCTGATTCATCACGGCGTTTTCGCTGCAACGGTTTCATGCTGGATGATGCCTTGGGTGTCTTGATGTCGCTCATGAAACTGGAGGTCTTGAGCTTCTTGTGGACTGGTTGATGCCATGTCTGCAAGGTGCTAGTGCCTGGCTTTGTGTATCCTTCCTTCACTGCATCCGAGACTTTATACAGAAGTGCAGCAACATGCTTGCATATTCCACTAAGCCTGCAATAAATAAAAATTTACACTAGTCGTTTGATCCACCAATATACACATTCCAAGGCTATAGTGAAGAACTCAATAAGCTGTGATAATTACAAACTATACATATTGGTTATTATAGCTTATAGTGCAGATATAATAAAGTATGGGCTACTGTGACGTATACTGTAAAACGACTAATTTTGGCGGCTATTAAATTTGGCGGTTTTGAGCCCCACCTCATGTTGCAGAGATTTAATTTGGAATTAGAATGAAATTTAGCAGATTAGTCATTTCCTCTCCTTGGTTACAAATCCCGTTATCAGCTTATTAAGCTAACTTACCACTTACCCAGCAATACAGTGGCAGTCAGCCTTGTGAACAACTCCAGTATTCTTGTGCACAGATACCCAAACGAAGTACGGCTTCTCATTCACTCGAGTTTGGGGACATACAAGTCCCGAAATGAAGCCGAGCCCTGTTAGGAAGTTAATCATTTGAATTCATATGATTACAATTACACAGCTGTTCTCGCAATCGCGAATGTGTATTGTTTCTATGCCCATATTATCCACAACAATTTGATGTCGGCAATGAAATTTGTATTTACCATGCATTTGCTACTGACAATGGACTCACCGATATGTGGATTTATAGGGTGGAACTGCACGTTCTTCACCCTGCCTTCTGCCACTGCCATACTTCGTCCTTCTTTAAGGGCCTTACTCCCTCCAGTGCTCATGCCTTGGTCGATATTACCTGATAGTACAAATTTTGATATAAATCAGAATGTAGTCAATATGTTAATTCAATTATGATGGAGAGCATCATTATTTGGCTCACTACTTGTAATATTCATTTACATTGCATTGGAATCTGAGCAGTTTCATCTATACTATTACTTGGTGATTCACATTATAATACCCTAGACTGCACAATAACTCACACAAATACATTAGCCAGCTCCTATATCACTGGGTGGGAGCTTGCCCACGATTCTTGACAAGTCAGCTCAGTAAAAATCTTTCCTCGCAGGGGCATTGCTCGGCAAAAATCTTTAATCACAGGGGCATCTGAAAGCCCATGCGACAAAAGATTATTGCCGAGCAAAGCCCCTGCGAGGAAAGATTTTTACCGAGCTGACTCGTCAAGAATCATGGCGAGCTCCCACACAGTATATCATGATAGGAAATGAGACATGCAGTGATGTTATGACTACTCACGCTAGCCAGACCTTTGTATTCCTTTTTTTCATCAAACTGGTGCAAACGAAGAACCAAATCCTTAAATAGATTAATAGAATATCAATGAAACAACATCGAATGAATTGATATTGTGATTCTTGAGTATTAAAACTTAGCTATATATTCTAACAACTTTGTTTGAAGTCCCCTTGTAAACTCACAGGCAACAAAGTAGGCAGTTATCGAACTATCCAACACTTCGGGAAAGTTGCAGTTAGGCTGCAGTGTTTCCCATCCTTCTTCCAAAGCTAGTGGATGTGGCATGGTCATACCAGGCCCCAGCACCAACTTGGCGGCCCTCGTCCTGCACCTTTCTGCCTCCTTCTCATCCTCTGTCTTCACAACTGGTAATCCTGAGTGAAACATCATAACATTTTATTAATACACATTTGCATGATTTTGCACACTTCTTATTTTTGACACACTCTTGATTATAGCATTAACTGTCAACGTCAGGTTATCATGCAGGCTACACTATACTGATGATGATGACTTAAAAACCAGCATAGGTGCATAAACATGATAAAGACTGTACCTGTTTACCTGTTACAGCGGTGTGAGTGCATGAGACTAGTGTACATACTACACAGTCATACAGTGAGTGAGTCAGTATTACTAGATGGAACTCACCAAGTCTGATGGCGTAAAAGAGCCTCAGCTGAAGAGCCGACTTCCGCGTATTGGCATGTGGAATATCCCCTTTCTTCAACAATGTTTTTAAGGTAGGCAAATCGCATAACTCGATCAAATCCACAAGATTTTCGTCCGACATCGAGTTTGACAGCCGGTCCATGTTTGACAGCTGTCAGATGTGAACACAATATGCCCCAGAATGCAATGCGCGCGCATGCGCGGTGACCTGACCCTTTTCCTGGCGGATCGGTCTATTCTGCCTCAACTGACGTCACGATTACGGAAATTGCCGAAGCTATTTCTTTCATCGGCTGGAAAAGGCAATTGCAATACTGGCTCAATATATTCCATTATATGTCGCTGTTATTAGTTACCAATTAACGCGAACACCTTTTTCATCACCAAATGTCAACAATGCCTTTATGTGAACAGGAATAAAATCATATAATGGTACCTTGCTACTATGACTTTAATGAGTTCGAGAGACCCGATGCAGAAATATAAAAACGATAACTGCACTTTCTTGGGACTTTAAATGCGGAACTTGGAACTTGGAACTCGGAACTTGAAACTCGGAACTTGGAACTTGAAACTCGTTTTCGGGTGTCCCCAGATGACGAGACAAACATGTCAGAACATGAACCGGGGAATTCCACTTTCCCGGTGAGATCATCAGCACATACACAGCCAATCACACAACCCCGTATGCTCTAGACGGGAAATTCCCCCCCACATTGACTCGGCCCAGCGCAGTTAGATAGATGTATTCAAAGTGAACAGACGTGTTCTAAAAGTCCGCATAATCGAGAATTATAGAAGAAATTGTGTCGGATATTAATACAGAGATATTTCGTGATAATAACACTTGAAGACATTAAGGACTATATTATATCGACCCCGGGAAATTACGGAAGATGTTGTGAATCCAGTGAGATATTGACATTGTGTGGATAAACAATATTCGGCCCAGGATATCATCAGATTCAGGTGTGTGTGTGTCGGCTTGAATAATTGCGGCATTGAACTTAATCGCCATAATAAACAGTTATTGTTGAAACCTGCCGGCTTATAAATCACACGACACGAGGTACATTTCGACAAAAGGCGTGATATCGGCCTGTGAACGATATTTATCACACATACCTTGTTATATTATTCAACTAATACCACCAAAATATGATGCTGCAACAGAATAACAAATGGTTCATCGATCTTCATCAGATTATTTCACCAGTGGTTTTCACCGGGCATTTCTCATTGGCGATGGGTCTTGTCCGGGCGTTTGGTTCTGTCATATGGTTTTGTCCGGGCATACCTATGTCTATTTTCGCAATCACAATGAACAAAAACAAAAATTTCACCCCCACACATACAAGACAATATATGTGTATGGTATATAATCGTCCTGCTTACTGACAAACACGAGATTAACAACGCGGGGCAAACGTATATGGAATGAACACACTTTCATTGCAAACGTCATTGTATATTCAGGAATATACAGCCATATGCAGTTGCCGATCACTCATTTATGGTATGATGTGTGCCTTATGCCACAGTCCCATTGAGAGCGACTACACTAGGATTCATCAAGATTAATCACGATTAATCACGATTAATCCAGACTCATTAATCGTGATGAATCTGGAGATTTTTGGGCAATCTGGATCCGACGGTCCGTCATCTCGACCGTCAACAGCCAAACATAACGGAAGAGCCCCGTTCCCCCCTGACAACTCCCCGTTAACTCCCGACCTCGCCCCGACAACCCCTAACTGCTCCTATCTAGCCCTGGAAGAGGCCCCGATTAACCCCGACCACCCCCGACCGTGACCCGACCAGTCCCGATTACTCCCAACTAAGATCCCACAGCTCCCGATCAAGCCCAGATTAAGCCCCGACCAGCCCTGACAGCACCCCGACTGCAACTATCAGTATAAAAACAGGAGCCGATTTAGCCGATTCAAGCCTTTTCAGGCCGATTCAAGCACTTAGCCGATTCAAGCTTTTTGTAGCCGATGCAAGCTTTTTGCCATGCCGACTAACCCCGACAGTACCAGGATTCATCACGTCTGCGACCCGTTAACTACCGACAAAGTAGGCAAGAGCTACGTTGCAACCCGGACCAACCCTGATACACCCCGATTCTGGCCTCAGAGCTGACTCGCCCCGTCTGACCCAGACTGTTTTGAGCAGTCCAAAACAGTCGGGGCTAACTCCCGACTGATCCCAACCCATCAAGATTCATCCCGATGCATTCCGACCCATCAGGACCCATAAGGACCTCGCCCCGACTCACACCCCGTCCAAACCCGACTATAGTCGTAGTGCTGTCGCCTCGCTGTCGGCCTCTCAATGGGACTGTAGCATTACCTGCGTGCACATCCCCAGAAGGGACCTCTTGTGCTGGAACTCGCCTCTTCCTAACCTCGGATCCAAGATAAAATGACATCACCTTCTGCCGTTCATTATCGTGCTCCATTTGCTCGACTCTTCAACTTGAAGCTTATGATTTCCACAATCGAATCGAAAGGTTATTTTGGTACGATAACCTATTGCTGTGGCGTTGCGTCCGTCGTCGTCGTCGTCGTCGTCCGTCGGCGTCCGTCTACATTTCTATCTTCAAAGTTTATGATCAAATTTTTCTTAAATTTTGCACAAAACTGCTTAAAAATATTTCGAAAGGGAGTTTTAGTTTTTTATTTTCGCAATTTTTTTTCAAAATGGCGGCCATTTTCGACGAAAATGTTTTTTGGACTTTGACAGTCGTTTTTTTCTGTTCTGTATATTTTTTTTTTTATTGATGCATAACACTCTCAATATGTACTCCTGTGACGTGTATAGGTTTCACTGCCCGTGAATCGCTCGAAGTTGGCCATTTTGGGCCAAAACTCGGCCCAAATGGGACTTTCCTGTGTTAAATTCTCCTATGCTTTATAATGGGGCACATTCTTTTCCAAATATCTTTCTTAATCTTGATAATAGAGATTAGGATTCAATTGTGGACATATAGGAAATGATATATACTGAATATTCTCACGACCTTGAATTTGAGCTTTGACCTAATTTTGGAGGTCACCTGACAAAATGGGTAATATCTTGCTTATTGCGACGACATTGTACTACTAACCCCTACTGTGTCTAGCCTCAACAAGCTGCTTGATGTTTGTTCTGAATATGCTGATGAATATAATGTTATGTTCAATTCTTCTAAGAGCAAAGTAATTGTGAAACACGGTTCTGTAAATCACCTAAAGCCAAACATTCTTTTTAGAGGTGTAACTATTGATGTTGTGAAAAGTGATATGCATCTTGGCAATCTGATAGGGGATGTAAGCAACTCAGACACTGTAAATAAATTTATAGGTGATTTCATGGCCAGGGTAAACATGGTAAAATGTCATTTCAGTGGTTTACCTACAAACTGTCCATACTGTTTATTTAAAACATATTGCATGCCGTTGTATGGCTCACAGCTTCTTGATTTATCGGACAAATCCATCGAACTGTTTTATACTGCATGGCGTAAGGCGCTCCGGTATCTGTTCAATCTGCCTTACCGTACACACTCTGCTTTATTACCACTAATTGTCGATGATGTTAATGTACATTTTCAAATGGATAACAGGTTTTTAAAGTTTCTCAATTCGTGTTCAAGATCTAGTAATGTTCTTGTCCAATTATGTACCAGACTGGCGTTAGATGGCAGCCGATCTCCCGTGTCTAACTCTTTATCCCACATGAGTTTCTCCTACTCTATAAACAAATATGATGTCATTAACTGCAAGAAAATCCCTGTGGTTAAACCACAAAATGAAGAAGACTGTGCAACAGCCTCTGTTATCCGTGATATGTTAGATTTCAAATGTCGTCAGGTATTACTACCTCAGTTTGAATCGTCTGAGATCGATGAATTGATTGTTCAACTGTGCACCACCTGATGTTTTATAATTGATTTGAATCACTGTTGTTTCACTTTTGGATGTATTGCACCTCGTTCTTGTACTTTGTACGAAATAAATATATATATATTATTGATTGTATACGTTAGGAATCCATTGTGAACATATAGGAAATCATATATTCTGAATATTGTCATGACCTTGAATTTTACCTAATTTTCAAGGTCACAGGACAGAATGGCTAATATCTCACTTGTTATTGACTTTACTGCTTAGGAATCAATTGTGAACATGATATATGATATAAAAAAGTGATATATGCTGAATATTGCCATGACCTTGAATTCGACCTTTGAACTCATTTTCAAGGTCAAGGGACAAAATGGCTAATATCTCACTCCTCTTTTAATTTTATAGCTTGGGAACCAATTGTAGACATACAAAAAATATTCTGATGACCTTGAATATAACGTTGCACTTATTTTCAAGGTCAAAGCACAAAATGGCTGATATCTCACTTATTATTAACTTTACAGCTTAGGAATCAATTGTGGGCATATAGAAATTGATATGTGCTGAATATTGCCATGACCTTGAATTCGAATTTTGACCTCATTTTCAAAGTCACAGGACAAAATTGCTAATATCTTGCTTCTTATCGACTTTATAGCTTGGGAACCAATTGTGGACATACAGAAAATGATATACACGGAATATTCTGATGACCTTGAATGTAACCTTGAACTTATTTTTTCAAAGTAAGAGCACAAATTGGCTAATATCTCACTTATTATTGACTTTACAGCTTAGGAATCAATTGTGGGCATATAGAAATTGATATGTGCTGAATATTGCCATGACCTTGAATTCGAATTTTGACCTCATTTTCAAGGTCACAGGACAAAATTGCTAATATCTTGCTGCTTATCGACTTTTTAGCTTGGGAACCAATTGTGGAAAATCAGAAAATGATATACACTGAATATTCTCTTGACATTGAACTTGACATTTGACCCTATTTTTGAGGACAGAGCACAAAATATCTAATATCTCGCTTATTATCAAATTACAGCTTAGGTATCAATTGTGCACATATAGGAAATGATACATGCTGGATATTGTCATGGCCTTGAATTTGGTCTTTGAACTCATTTTCAAGGTCACACTACAAAATGGCTAATATTTTGTTTATTATCGACATTTCAGCTGAGGAATCAATTGTGCAAATATAGGGAATTATGCATGCCGAATATTTTGATGACATTGAATTTGACTATTGACCTCATTTTCAAGGTTATAGTACAAAATCGTTAACATCTTCCTCGTTATTGAATTTCCAGCTTAGCAATCACTTGTTGACATATAAGGAATGATACAAGGTCATATATCCTAAGGAACATGAAATTAAGGATACTACAGACTCCGCTAATTTTTCCAACTATCTAGACCTGAGGTTGGAGATTGATAATGATTCTAACCTGTCAACTAGATTATATGACAAACGTGATGATTTCAATTTTTCCATAGTCAATTTCAAATTTTTTAAGCAGCAACATTCTTATGTCACCAGCATATGGTGTGTTTGTTTCTCAGCTTATAGGCTATCCCAGAGCTAGTTGCAAATATGAGGACTTTGTTTATCGAAGTGCCCAGCTAGTCTCTAAACTGCTGCGACAAGGATATGTTTTACCAAGACTTATAGCTGTCTTCAAGAAATTCTATGGACGTCATATTGATCTAGTTGATAAATACACCAAATCCATGTCTGCCATGCAACTAGATCTATTTCCATGTTAATTTTGGGGAAATCATGACGGGTGCCACTAGTGAGGCAGGAAATGCTCACTCTTTCCGGAACACCTGATTTCACCTCCTAATGGCCATTTTGGGGGCTCATGAGTTTCCCTGTCGTTTTTGTTTTCTCTCATTTCGTATGTCTGATATGACTTTTTGTCCCCGGACTATGAGATTGGATAACGGACCCTGTTTTGTTTGCTCGGAATACCTAATACCGGGTATTGATTATTGATATACGTCTACGTATATGCTGGATATTCTCGTGATCTTGACTTTGACCAGATACCTTATTTCTAAGGTCACGGGAAAAATGGCTAATATTTAATATATAAAACAAATATTGTCCGGTAATCTGTCTTAGCCTTTAGGCCATTTTTTTATGTTCTTTTATCATTTAAATTGTGTCCTGTGTAGATTGTGTCGTTGTGTTTCATATATGTATCATTCTGTGTGTTCCTTTGTTGTGTACGAGTATGTGTAGTTTTTTTAACGTGTGTACTGGTATCATTCACTTTATTGTCCTGTCTTGTATCTGTCATATCTTCTCAAACTGCTGAAATTATCTTCAGGATGTTGCTCTTTCATGTCTGTAGCCAACATGATGTCATCTACCACTGGGATTTTGCAGTACTAGCGCCGTAGAGTCGCCATGGTGTGTACTGGTAATGAAAAATTTAATATTAGCCTAAGCTTCCCCAATTATGTACCACTAGCTTTGTATGTTATTGTCAAGCACTTGGAGTATATTTTGGTTTATTTCATAACGTGGGACTTTTTAACATCATCAAATACAATACTCTTCATTTCGGTATGCCCGGACAAAACCATACGACAGAACCTAATGCCCAGACAACACCCACCATCAATGAGAAATGCCCGGACAAAACCAACCATTTTTTTGGACACACTTCAATTACTCTTCACTTACTGCTTCACAGCATGATATTTTGATTATAATAGGTGAATATCTTTAATAAGTAGTCTACGCCTCGCTGTTTTTCCGACCAAAAGTATGATGTTATATATTAAAACTTACCCCAAAACGTGAAAACTACAGATGTATTCATAAATTGGACCAATGTGTAATGCCAGAAACCCATAAAATAGGTTACATATTCCCTAATGACCCTTGTTCACATCAGAAATACTTAAGACCATACACAAGACCATACATAAGGTCTTATGTATTTCTGCTCACATGCTAATGGTCTGCGTTGAATTCGGGCTCACATACAGACCCTGGGACCGACTAAAAACAATGGGTTTTATACTATCATAATTTCTGACCCCCGGATGCCTTGGAAGGTTGGAAGAAAAGAAAATCTATGCCATGCCTTAATCAAGGTACATGTAGATAAATGCCAGTGAGCATGATATTTGCGTTAGTCTGATTAGATACTGCCCCCACCCCCCATGACCTGAACCTGACCTGGTTATGGGAAGATCCAGAGTCATTAGCAGTGGCAGTAGTCAGATCACTCTCAGCTTTATACTCAAGTGATTTATGACAGGAGGTTGGAGGAATTCCGCAGATCATGTGCAAACACTATACTCAGATTTTTCTAACTCGTTCACACTGTTTTTCGCTAATATTTTTGTGATGCTAAACGCTATCATTCTATAACTTGGCATAGTCAGGCATACTTCACCTGGGAGTCAAACGGCAATTTTCTATCAAATTTCAGACAGCTAACGCGAAAATTGAGAAAGTTGGCAATCTACCTCAATGTTAAATTTCAGCCCAAAACGGGATCTCGAGAATCTAAGCATATTCGAGGAATTGGTCCTGTTTACATCCATCAAGATTGGAAATATTCTTGTAACTTTCAACCAGAAGGTACACTGGGGTGTATTCTACACAAAAATGTTGATTTTGAAACATTGCTCCGCTACAAAACCGAGCAAATGCACAAAATTGTGTGCGGGCCCAGAAAATAAATAATAGGGCTAAATTTAACATTGGGGTATATTATCAACTCTTTCAATTTGCGCGATAGCTGTCTGAATTTTGGTAGAAAATTGCCGTTTGACTTCCAGGTGAAGTATGCCAAGTTATAGAACAATAACGTTCAGCATCACAAAAATATTAGCGAAGAACAGTGTACACGAGTTAGAAAAATCAGAGTATACAATAATATTCAGGGAATCAGTTTTTTTACGGAACCAGGCCAATTTGATATCCATGTAAAAAAAATATTCAAATACATATGAAAGCTGCATATTTTCACTTCCACAAGCCATGTACATATACTGCTTTTTACTCAGAAAGAATTCTACCCTATGGATGTTTGGGGTACGAACTGGTATTTGTCCATATATCATACATCTACGCACTTCCATCAATCGGTAACTATAGTTCTTCCAGACTCAGTCAATCTCCTTCTTCAGAACAGGCCCTGTGTATAGCCCGTTAAATTTCATTCTATAGACATGCACAGCTAAACTTCATACAGTGTGGCTGTTCTGGAAGTTCTATGTCATGTAAATCCACTGACTAGTGGGGTGGAGGGGGCTGTCTTAAATCTTCGGTTTAATGGCTTTACAATGTCTTCCGAAGTGAAAACAAAATTAACATACGAAAATACTGCGCAGACTTATGGGAAATATACTTCAACCAATGAGACTGCTTTCTGGATGTCATTATTATTCATGAGTATTGATCGGGGCTCTTCAGGACCTCATACCCATACACACACATGCCCGACATGACTGGGAAGAGAGCTGAAATTGTGTTGAGGGCTGCTTCATTGGAGGCCTATTATGACAAGAACAAGATTATATTGAACTATTTTGAATAGCTATCATTCTAGAGATAGCTTTTAGCTTCAAGTACACATAAGAAATGTTTTGATTTGATGTTTTGAGCCAGAGTTAGCTGGGTTTGAAAACAGCCCATTTCAGTGGAAAATAGTTGCATGTTTTTCTCTCTTATGGGTTTCTGGTAATACCTATCCACATACCGCGCTCCAGAATTTATTGGGACACAAGTTTATGATATTCTGGAATATTTTGAGGTGGTAGCTGAACTTGTAAATGAATGTTATATGCCCAAAACAATGCGTGTTGTACATACCGTCCGTGTGACCGAGCAAAACCCATGACCTGCCCGAGTAAAACCCACCGCACGCTCGGACAAGGGGTGTATATGTGAACTTTTATCAATTAATATTGATAAATCAATTATTACTGGTGGAGTTCCAAATAGCATGAAAATTGCAAAAGTTGTCCCAATTTATAAGGCAAAAGATAAAACAATTCTTAACAATTACAGACCTGTTGTTTCCCTATTGTCTTGTATATCCAAAATACTATAAAAAGTTCGCTTATGTATATTTTATACAAAAGTCAATATGGATTTCGACCAAAATATGTACCTCGAGTGCCGTTATTGAGTTTGTGTATAATATTCTGAATTCATACGAGTGTGATAAGCACAGTATTGCTGTATTTTTTTACCTCTCCAATGCCTTTGATACAACTGATCATAATACATTTATTTCCAAACTAGCCCATTATGGTGTTAGGGGAGTGGCCTTGGAGTGGTTCAAAAACTAGGGGAGTGGCCTTGAGGTGGTTCAAAATCTATCTAATAGATAGACAACAATATATAAATCATATACATGCCAAGTACAAGGGTCGGTAACATAAATTGTATTCTTTTTGCGGACGATACAACTATATTCTACTCTACAAAAAAAAGAATTATATCAGACAATGAACTCGGAATTAGACATTCTTTACGATTGGCTTCAAGCAAATAAATTGTCTCTTAATGCAGGGAAAACTTATTGTATGTTGTTTGAAAAAAATAAAAAGGATGAAAACCCCACTGAATGGGAGCTGATGGATTGGAAGGGATAAAATTGAAAATGTAACTAAATTTATAGGGTTGATGAATTATGATAATTTTGATTGGTTTGAGCATATTCATATGATTAAAGGGAAATTAGAACTTTAGTGGAATATATGTTATCAACGCTTTGAAAAACATGCTAACATGCACTGCACTAAGGACTATTTATTACTCACTAATTCATCCATATCTAACATACGGTCTACTTCTATGGGGAAATACACTTAAGAAATTTTCAAAGGGAATCGATAAATTACAGAAAAAAGCAATTAGATGGATTCAGGGAGCAAGATATAATGATTGCACTGGGCCATTATTTGCCCGTAGTAATATGTTAAAATTATATGATTTATTTCACATGCAATTAATGGTATTCATGTATAACTTTTACCACAACCAACTACCTGACCAATTACAGCGAATATTCAACAGAAATGAAGAAATACATGATTATAATACTCGATATCGCAGAGATCCACAGACGATTTCAAGAAAGTCAAATCTTGTAGCCAGGATTTTCATATGCCAGGGACCATCTCAATGGGCATCTTTAAATGAAAATATCAAAAATTCAAAATCACTCCCAAATTCAAGGAAATCTATACAAAAATATATATATTGCAAAATATATAGCATAGACTTTTAGGCTAACAGTGCGATGGTTTATTGCCGTGGCATTGCGTCCGTTGCGTCGTCGTTCGTTTACATCTTTCTGAACTGTCTTAAATCTTCGGTTTAATGGCTTTACAGTGTCTTCCCAAGTGAAAACAAAATTAACATACGAAAATACTGCGCAGACTTATGGGAAATATACTTCAACCAATGAGACTGCTTTCTGGATGTCATTATTATTCATGAGTATTGATCGGGGCTCTTCAGGACCTCATACCCATACACACACATGCCCGACATGACTGGGAAGAGAGCTGAAATTGTGTGGAGGGCTGCTTCATTGGAGGCCTATTATGACAAGAACAAGATTATATTGAACTATTTTGAATAGCTATCATTCTAGAGATAGCTTTTAGCTTCAAGTACACATAAGAAATGTTTTGATTTGATGTTTTGAGCCAGAGTTAGCTGGGTTTGAAAACAGCCCATTTCAGTGGAAAATAGTTGCATGTTTCTCTCTCTTATGGGTTTCTGGTAATGCCTATCCACATACCGCGCTCCAGAATTTATTGGGACACAAGTTTATGATATTCTGGAATATTTTGAGGTGGTAGCTGAACTTGTAAATGAATGTTATATGCCCAAAACAATGCGTGTTGTACATACCGTCCGTGTGACCGAGCAAAACCCAGCACTAGCAGTGTTGCCCGAGCAAAACCCATGACCTGCCCGAGTAAAACCCACCGCACGCTCGGACAAGGGGTGTATATGTGAACTTTTATCAATTAATATTGATAAATCAATTATTACTGGTGGAGTTCCAAATAGCATGAAAATTGCAAAAGTTGTCCCAATTTATAAGGCAAAAGATAAAACAATTCTTAACAATTACAGACCTGTTGTTTCCCTATTGTCTTGTATATCCAAAATACTATAAAAAGTTCGCTTATGTATATTTTATACAAAAGTCAATATGGATTTCGACCAAAATATGTACCTCGAGTGCCGTTATTGAGTTTGTGTATAATATTCTGAATTCATACGAGTGTGATAAGCACAGTATTGCTGTATTTTTTTACCTCTCCAATGCCTTTGATACAACTGATCATAATACATTTATTTCCAAACTAGCCCATTATGGTGTTAGGGGGGTGGCCTTGGAGTGGTTCAAAAACTAGGGGAGTGGCCTTGAGGTGGTTCAAAATCTATCTAATAGATAGACAACAATATATAAATCATATACATGCCAAGTACAAGGGTCGGTAACATAAATTGTATTCTTTTTGCGGACGATACAACTATATTCTACTCTACAAAAAAAAGAATTATATCAGACAATGAACTCGGAATTAGACATTCTTTACGATTGGCTTCAAGCAAATAAATTGTCTCTTAATGCAGGGAAAACTTATTGTATGTTGTTTGAAAAAAATAAAAAGGATGAAAACCCCACTGAATGGGAGCTGATGGATTGGAAGGGATAAAATTGAAAATGTAACTAAATTTATAGGGTTGATGAATTATGATAATTTTGATTGGTTTGAGCATATTCATATGATTAAAGGGAAATTAGAACTTTAGTGGAATATATGTTATCAACGCTTTGAAAAACATGCTAACATGCACTGCACTAAGGACTATTTATTACTCACTAATTCATCCATATCTAACATACGGTCTACTTCTATGGGGAAATACACTTAAGAAATTTTCAAAGGGAATCGATAAATTACAGAAAAAAGCAATTAGATGGATTCAGGGAGCAAGATATAATGATTGCACTGGGCCATTATTTGCCCGTAGTAATATGTTAAAATTATATGATTTATTTCACATGCAATCAATGGTATTCATGTATAACTTTTACCACAACCAACTACCTGACCAATTACAGCGAATATTCAACAGAAATGAAGAAATACATGATTATAATACTCGATATCGCAGAGATCCACAGACGATTTCAAGAAAGTCAAATCTTGTAGCCAGGATTTTCATATGCCAGGGACCATCTCAATGGGCATCTTTAAATGAAAATATCAAAAATTCAAAATCACTTCCAAATTCAAGGAAATCTATACAAAAATATATATATTGCAAAATATATAGCATAGACTTTTTAGGCTAACAGTGCGATGGTTTATTGCCGTGGCATTGCGTCCGTTGCGTCGTCGTTCGTTTACATCTTTCTGAACTGTCTTAAATCTTCGGTTTAATGGCTTTACAATGTCTTCCCAAGTGAAAACAAAATTAACATACGAAAATACTGCGCAGACTTATGGGAAATATACTTCAACCAATGAGACTGCTTTCTGGATGTCATTATTATTCATGAGTATTGATCGGGGCTCTTCAGGACCTCATACCCATACACACACATGCCCGACATGACTGGGAAGAGAGCTGAAATTGTGTTGAGGGCTGCTTCATTGGAGGCCTATTATGACAAGAACAAGATTATATTGAACAATTTTGAATAGCTATCATTCTAGAGATAGCTTTTAGCTTCAAGTACACATAAGAAATGTTTTGATTTGATGTTTTGAGCCAGAGTTAGCTGGGTTTGAAAACAGCCCATTTCAGTGGAAAATAGTTGCATGTTTCTCTCTCTTATGGGTTTCTGGTAATGCCTATCCACATACCGCGCTCCAGAATTTATTGGGACACAAGTTTATGATATTCTGGAATATTTTGAGGTGGTAGCTGAACTTGTAAATGAATGTTATATGCCCAAAACAATGCGTGTTGTACATACCGTCCGTGTGACCGAGCAAAACCCAGCACTAGCAGTGTTGCCCGAGCAAAACCCACCGCACGCTCGGACAAGGGGTGTATATGTGAACTTTTATCAATTAATATTGATAAATCAATTATTACTGGTGGAGTTCCAAATAGCATGAAAATTGCAAAAGTTGTCCCAATTTATAAGGCAAAAGATAAAACAATTCTTAACAATTACAGACCTGTTGTTTCCCTATTGTAACTAAATTTATAGGGTTGATGAATTATGATAATTTTGATTGGTTTGAGCATATTCATATGATTAAAGGGAAATTAGAACTTTAGTGGAATATATGTTATCAACGCTTTGAAAAACATGCTAACATGCACTGCACTAAGGACTATTTATTACTCACTAATTCATCCATATCTAACATACGGTCTACTTCTATGGGGAAATACACTTAAGAAATTTTCAAAGGGAATCGATAAATTACAGAAAAAAGCAATTAGATGGATTCAGGGAGCAAGATATAATGATTGCACTGGGCCATTATTTGCCCGTAGTAATATGTTAAAATTATATGATTTATTTCACATGCAATTAATGGTATTCATGTATAACTTTTACCACAACCAACTACCTGACCAATTACAGCGAATATTCAACAGAAATGAAGAAATACATGATTATAATACTCGATATCGCAGAGATCCACAGACGATTTCAAGAAAGTCAAATCTTGTAGCCAGGATTTTCATATGCCAGGGACCATCTCAATGGGCATCTTTAAATGAAAATATCAAAAATTCAAAATCACTTCCAAATTCAAGGAAATCTATACAAAAATATATATATTGCAAAATATATAGCATAGACTTTTTAGGCTAACAGTGCGATGGTTTATTGCCGTGGCATTGCGTCCGTTGCGTCGTCGTTCGTTTACATCTTTCTGAACTTTTGTACAAAAATGCCTAAAAATATTTCAAGAGGGAGGTATTTTATATTCTAAATTTTTTTTCAAAATGGTGGCCATTTTGGCGAGAATCAACCGGATTTAGACTTTGACGGTCGTTTTCTTGGAGTCTGTTCGGTGTGTTTTTTTCTAATTGATGCATGAGGCGCCTCGTGGGTACCTCTGTGGCGTGTGTGGGTTTCGTTGCCCTTGGGTAGCTCGGATGGGCCGTTTTGGCCCAGACTTGGCCCAAGCGGGACTTTCCCGTGTTGAATTCTCCTACACGTATGCTTTTAATGGGACACGTACATTATTGCTGGTATCTCGCCTGGTGTTGGGATTGGAGATGGGAATCAGTTGTGGATATGTAGGACGTGATATAAATGTTCTTGTGACCTTCAGCCGGGTCAGAGCTCTGCAGAGACTTGAACTCCTCCGCAGAGTATCCAACCAATCTTTCCTCCGCGGCTCCGGAGAAAGAGATGTCTGACTCACTTGTGGAGTCTCTGCTCGGCTTCCGAAGAGTTCGTCGGCGCCGTGGCTCCGGAGGGTCCTCCGCATAGACGACATGGGTGATCCTTTTCACCAAGGGCCGTGCGAAGGTCAGGCCTTCAACCTCCGCACTCCGCACCTCGAAGTCCATTCTTCCCAGTCCATCTCCGCAAAAATCGTCCTCCTGCCAGCGCCGTCCTTCGTCCGGTCACAGAGAGAGCAAGAGCCCCAAAAGGTCATCCCAGTTCTCCCCACTCAGGGGAGGGAGAAGCTTCTCGTCTGAACCTCCCTCATCCCCCGGCCCTCCACATCCTTCTCTCTTACACTGCCGACACTGGGACATACCATCCGCCAGTATGAAAGTACTGGCGGACTCTCTGCAGATAGCGCTCCCGCTCTCGCCTCCTGTCATGTTCTGTCCATCCAGACCACTCGGGGGTCTCCTCACTCCTCCAGATGGAGCGAGGACATCTGTCTTCACCAACTCCGGAGGCCTCAGATCCACCGAAGTCTTCCAGACCCGCGTCCTCCGATTGTTTTCTGCACTCCATCGGGTCACGAGATCCTCTGCACTTCCTGGATCTTCCCTCGTTTTCCACGGAGAACTTCGGATCTTTTCCCTCTACATCGGACATCTCGGGCTCGTTTGTCCGAGCTGTATGCTTCTTCAAAGGATTCTGGTCACGGCACCAAGTTTCTGTAGCGATTTTGACTATTTGGTGCCATGTTTTGTTGTGTTTGTTTATTTTCTCGTATAGTTCTTGTGCAGTACCTCTCGTCTCTGTGTCCGAACGCTATAGACAATTATTGGTGAGACATCCACAATTCCATATTTTTTCTCTGGCTAGGGAAAAGTGCGACGTCCCTCGCTTCTGTGGAGGCCTCTGGTTCTGCGAAGGTCTTCCGCACTGGGGAGGTCCTCTCTCTGTGGAGGTCCTCGTCTCTGCGGAGGGTCCTCTCTGCACGTTTAATTCACCTCCCTCTTACGCGGGTGTGGAGGTTCGTCGCCTGCGGAGACGGGGTGTCTCTCCACATCGGTGGACTTCCCTCGTCACTCCGCGGGTGCAAAGTATCCTCAGGGACTTCCTTGACAAGTCCGCAGATGCGGAGGTACGTCTACTGCCGAGACGTCCCTTACTGGACGTCCAAGGGACGTCCCTCACTGGTCCGTGGGTTGCAGAGGTGCATCATAGTCTTTGCAGAGGTGCATCATAGCCCTCATGCTTGCACTGCTGTGCAAAAAGATATCGCCGCCTTGCCGTCAGCTGTAAGTCAAGAGGGCCGGGGTTCATATATTGAAAGGCCGTTGGACCTGATTCATTGGATTGTCATTATCAGGGACCCAAACCCTTCCCCGTTAAGTTTCCCTTACATGCAGTCTCAGTCTCTGGGGCTCCGCACTGCGGAGGTCAAATCGTTTGGAGGTGCAGAAAGTTAAAGTCCTTCCCTCGCCTGTCCCAAGAGGACAGAACCATCTCAGGGAGATGTGTCTTCCGTGGTGTTTTGCCCCGACTGAGCTCTCAGAGAGCTGTGGCTGCCTCCTTTCCACCGGAAGCTGTTTTGCGCATGTGCATGCCCGGTCTTCCGCATGCACATGGTCGAACCTGCGCATGCACGTGGTCGATCCTCCGCAAGAACGTGATCACTCCTCCACGGGTGGTTATGCGGAGGAGGCTGGTGGTTTTAGAAGTTTGCTATATCATGGTTTTACAATATATGTGTACAGAATGTCAAATATTCTGCGGAGTTGATACCATCAACTCAGTAGCCTTTTGGCTTGTGATTAGGTACTTATGTACTTGTCATATACCTATTCCATGGGGGTTTGTTTCGGATTTCTAAATTATTTTCATAAGTTGTTGGGCAGTTGTATACTGATTCCATCAGGTGTACAGTAGAAACAACTACATTTACCAGACTGTCTGCCCCTGATGAGGCCAGTGTGTCTTTGATAAAGTATTTGGTAGGGCTTTGTTTCTATTGCAAAATGTTGTATTTTACGTTTGGAATCATCAAAATTTGGCTGTATCGGTGGTAATAGATTGATACTTACATTCTACAATGCGTAAGAAAAGTCAGGTGTTGAAAAAATTGATGGTTTTCAGAATGAGTGCGCGGGGCTCCGGGGGAATTTACCGGGCCGGTGATTGTAGCATTTAAAGGTTAATACAGAAGTCCTTCTGGTCTCCTTTATTATGTCAATATCATGTTTGGTTCCTGAGATATAATGTAGGGAGAGATATCATAACTCCCTATGACTTCACAATGGGGATTCCGTCTATATTGCATAACATCGGCACTTCCGCTAGGAGGTCTGCGCGTGTGGTACCGAAGGTCTTTCAGCCTTGGTTCAGAAGCTCATTTTGCAGCCCAGACTCGAGGGGTGCACTTCGTCATCTTAAGGTACTGGGTCATGTGGCAAAGTCCCGAGAAACCGGAGCTTCCCGATGGGACTCACTGGAAGCAGGGGCTTCCCCTGGCTTGGCCGGAGTGCTTTGCCCCCTCTCTGTAGGTGTCATCAGAAAAGTGGGCATCTGCCGGGCGTTTGCCGCAGCTTCGATGGCCAAAGCTGCATTATTACCCTCTTCCAGCGAACGCTTTTCATGACTGGCCAAAACGTACTGGATGTAGTACAGCTATCCGTCAAAGAATTGGTCGATTAGTCAAATTTCATCGCAGAAAAGTTTGGATAGACCTTACTGCCAAATCCAGTGATTGTCCTCGCGGACGGAGGAACCAGCCTGAGATGATCCACTCCTGGGGAGATGGCTGCTGTACAGTAGTAACTTAGTACTCCGACCCAAATCTGGAGGTTGGTCCATGTGTGTATTGTGCAATCGCGTCTTCCTCCGGAGGATCCAGAGCTGATCCACTCCCTGGCAGAGGGCTGCTGTAGAGCAGTAACGTAGTACTCCGGCACGAATCTGGAAGTTGGTTCATCTGTATATTGTGTAATCGCGTCTTCCTCCGGAGGAACCAGCCTGAGCTATCCACTCCTGAGCAGAGGGCTGCTGTAGAGTACTAACGTAATAATCCGACTCAAATCCGGAGGCTGGTTTATGTGCGTATTGTGCAATCGTGTCCTGAATTAGCCTCCGCTCCCGCTCTGACAGGTCCTCAGAGGGCCTCTGCTGGCACGAGGGGGATGATTGGCCTTGGCCTCTGCCTCGGCACCCATACAGAACCAACTGGCCCAAGTCCGATTCTGCGCTGCGTCCAGACAAACTCAGGCGGCAGCATCTGCAGGTTATATACCACGATGAGCTGGCTGGCGCTCAGGAGCCAAGGCCTTCTGCCGGGCCCAACGTAGAGGTGAAGGCAAGAGACTAGGGAACCCTGGGCAGTGTGAGGATGGAGAGTTCGTTGCCAGACCCTCCGGCAGCACCCACAGCAACCATGTCATCGGGTCAGAAGTAGAATTATTTATTGCACTATATTTAGTGCACTATAAACTGGGTTTGAATCAGGCGGCAGGGGAAGTCGTGGAGCCAGAGGCCCAGATGACATTTCCATAAACATAGTTTGGTCAGGAACCAGGGAGGGCTCCTCGGACAGAGGCTGGTCTGGAAGAGGGCTCTTGAGGTCCTCGACGGAGTCAAGGCTCTTGCGGGCTGAATTTTTAGGTTACCGGACCTATGGTCCGATAACCTATTGGCATGGCGTTGCGTCCGTCGTCCGTCGTCGTCGTCGTCCACACTTTTATCTTTTTCGTTTATGGGCGAATTCTTCTGAAATTTTGCACAAAAATACTTTAAAATAATTCAAGAAGGAGGTATTTTTTAGTTTTTTAATTTTCGCATTTTTTTCAAAATGGCGGCCGTTTTCGACGAAAAATGCCTGATTTTGGACTTTGATGGGCATTTTCTCAAAATCTGTTCAGTAACTTGTTTTCTTTTTGATACATAACACTTCTCATATGTACTCCTATGATGTCTATAAATTTCGTTGCGCTTGAATCGCTCGAAGTGGGCCATTTTGGCCCAAACTCGGCCCAAATGGGACTTTCCCATGTTAAACTCTCCTATGCTTTATAATGGGACACATTAAGCCTAATATCTCACTTGATATTGAGATTAGAGACTAGGAATCAATTGTGGACATTTAGGAAATGATATATGCTGAATATTCTCGTGACCTTGAATTTGACCTCTGACCTCAGTTTCAAGGTCAGAGCACAAAATGGCTTATATCTTGCTTATTATCGACTCTACAGCTTAGGAATCAATTGTGGACATATAGGAAATGATATATGCTGAATATTCTCATGACCTTGAATTTGACCTCTGACCTCAGTTTCAAGGTCAGAGCACAAAATGGCTTATATCTCACTTAATATTGAAATTAGAGACTAGGAATCAATTATGAACATATAGGAAATGATATATGCTGAATATTGCTATGACATCGAATTAGACCTTTGACCTCATTTTCAAGGTCACAGGACAAAATGGCTAATATCTCGCTTAATATCGACTTTACAGCTTAGGAATCAGTTGTGAACATATAGGAAATGATATATGCTGAATATTCTTGTGACCTTGAATTTGACCTTTGACCTCATTTTCAAGGTCACGTGACAAAATGGCTAATATCTCGCTTATTATCGACTTTACAGTTTAGGAATCAATTGTGAACATATAGGAAATGATATATGCTGAATATTTTCGTGACCTTGAATTTGACCTTTGACCTCATTTCCAAGGTCGCAGGACAAAATTGCTAATATCTCGCTTATTATCGACTTTACAGCTTATGAATCAATTGTGGACATATAGGAAATGATATATGCTGAATATTCTGATGGTCTTGAATTTGACCTTTGACTTCATTTTCAAGGTCACAGGACAAAATGGCTAATATCTCGTTTGTTATTGACTTTACAGCTTAGGAATCAATTGTGAACATATAGGAAATGATATATGCTGAATATTCTCGTGACCTTGAATTTGACCTCTGACCTCAGTTTCAAGGTCAGAGCACAAAATGGCTTATATCTTGCTTATTATCGACTCTACAGCTTAGGAATCAATTGTGGACATATAGGAAATGATATATGCTGAATATTCTCGTGACCTTGAATTTGACCTCTGACCTCAGTTTCAAGGTCAGAGCACAAAATGGCTTATATCTCACTTAATATTGAAATTAGAGACTAGGAATCAATTATGAACATATAGGAAATGATATATGCTGAATATTGCTATGACTTCGAATTAGACCTTTGACCTCATTTTCAAGGTCACAGGACAAAATGGCTAATATCTCGCTTATTATCGACTTTACAGCTTAGGAATCAGTTGTGAACATATAGGAAATGATATATGCTGAATATTCTTGTGACCTTGAATTTGACCTTTGACCTCATTTTCAAGGTCACATGACAAAATGGCTAATATCTCGCTTATTATCGACTTTACAGTTTAGGAATCAATTGTGAACATATAGGAAATGATATATGCTGAATATTTTCGTGACCTTGAATTTGACCTTTGACCTCATTTCCAAGGTCGCAGGACAAAATTGCTAATATCTCGCTTATTATCGACTTTACAGCTTATGAATCAATTGTGGACATATAGGAAATGATATATGCTGAATATTCTGATGGTCTTAAATTTGACCTTTGACTTCATTTTCAAGGTCACAGGACAAAATGGCTAATATCTCGCTTGTTATTGACTTTACAGCTTAGGAATCAATTGTGAACATATATAGGAAATGATATATGCTGAATATTCTCGTGACCTTGAATTTGACCTTTGACCTCATTTTCAAGGTCACAGGACAAAATGGCCAATATCTTGCTTATTAGCAACTTTACAGCTTAGGAATCAATTGTGAACATATAGGAAATGATATATGCTGAAAATTCTCATGACCTTGAATTTGACCTTTGACCTCATTTTCAAGCTCACAGGACAAAATTGCCAATATCTTGCTTATTAGCTATTTTACAGCTTAGGAATCAATTGTGAACATATAGGAAATGATATATGCTGAAAATTCTCATGACCTTGAATTTGACTTTTGACCTCATTTTCAAGGTCACATGACAAATTGGCTAATATCTCGCTTATTATCGACTTTACAGCTTAGGAATCAATTGTGAACATATAGGAAATGATATATGCTGAATATTCTCGTGACCTTGAATTTGACCTTTGACCTCATTTTCAAGGTCACAGGACAAAATGGCCAATATCTTGCTTATTAGCGACTTTACAGCTTAGGAATCAATTGTGAACATATAGGAAATGATATATGCTGAAAATTCTCATGACCTTGAATTTGACCTTTGACCTCATTTTCAAGCTCACAGCACAAAATTGCCAATATCTTGCTTATTAGCTATTTTATAGTTTAGGAATCAATTGTGAAGATATAGGAAATGATATATGCTGAAAATTCTCATGACCTTGAATTTGACTTTTGACCTCATTTTCAAGGTCACATGACAAAATGGCTAATATCTCGCTTGTTATCGACTTTACAGCTTAGGAATCAATTGTGAACATATAGGAAATGATATATGCTGAAAATTCTCATGACCCTGAATTTGACCTTTGACCTCATTTTCAAGGTCACATGACAAAATGGCTAATATCTTGCTTATTATCGACTTTACAGCTTAGGAATCAATTGTGAACATATAGGAAATGATATATGCTGAATATTCTCATGACCTTGAATTTGACCTTTGACCTCATTTCCAAGGTCACAGGACAAAATTGCTAATATCTCGCTTATTATCGACTTTACAGCTTAGGAATCAATTGTGAACATATAGGAAATGATATATGCTGAATATTCTCGTGACCTTGAATTTGACCTTTGACCTCATTTCCAAGGTCACAGGACAAAATTGCTAATATCTCGCTTATTATCGACTTTACAGCTTAGGAATCAATTGTGAACATATAGGAAATGATATATGCTGAATATTCTCGTGACCTTGAATTTGACCTTTGACCTCATTTCCAAGGTCACAGGACAAAATGGCTAATATCTCGCTTATTATCGACTTTACAGCTTAGGAATCAATTGTGAACATATAGGAAATGATATATGCTGAATATTCTAGTGACCTTGAATTTGACTTTTGACCTCATTTTCAAGCTCAACAGGACAATTTTCAAAGTCAGATTACAAAATGGCTTATATCTCGCTTATTATCAAATTTACAGCTTAGGGGTCCATACTGAACATATAGGAAATAATGTATGCTGAATAGTTTGGTGATCTAGAATTTAACCTTTGATCCCATTTTCAAGGTTAGAAATATGGCGATTTCAGTGGTCACCTTGAATTTGACCTTCAACTTTCTCGGCTTAACTCTGTATATTTCTCCGGTAACCTTTCTAGCCCATTGGGCTAATTTTTTTGGTACTGGGATCTAGTATGCCCTGGGACAGAGTCTCTTTCGTTGGTTGCTATCATAAGAGCACGTTTTCAGGAAACAATGTAACAATGTAACCTTCCACCGAGTTGCGCATTCCTTGCAGGCGTCAGGAAACCAGGTAATTAGCCCGCTGAGTCCAGCTCATACATGACTCCGAAAAGCTTTATCAATGTCATGAAGCCCTATGTGCCCGAGAACGAAGGTCATGGGAAAGTTACAATGAACGGAAGCATGTGGGTGCTTTGCTGGCTGGACTCGCAGACAATCCACCACGAGGATAGGACCCCGAATAGCCCGACATACTGCCAGAGCCTGTTCGTACCGCTTCAGGGTAGTGCCTGAGCGCAATGGAGCGCAATAGCCTTACCCCTAAGTTTGCCTACAGCTGTTTGTTCCCGGGAGTTCCTCCCTAGCTTGAACGGGAATTCGAGCAGCAAGCTGCGCTCACCGACATGCTTACTGACAATCTTGAAGCAAAACTCAACGATTTCCAGGCATTGGCAATATTCATAGTGCCAGTGCTCGAGCACGAAGGAAGACGTCACAGACTTGCAACAGTTGATAACTGACAAACGTCTATATGGTAACGCAAGCATCAAATCTGAATCAGCCAAAGTATTAGGTCAAGTTGTGACCAAAACACTTGTCTTAATCCATGGGCAATATCGCCACATTAGTGTATAGTATACGTACGACTTACTATGAAATAGTATGTCTCAGAGAAATATAACTTCTTTTTTTGTGACACGAACGGAGCGCCATATAATGTACAAAGTCAAACAGTTAAAAAGCTCGACGCCCGCTATCCAAGGTCCTTGCAGATTGTCCTCTCTCTGTGGAATCACGGCAGGCGTGGGTAATTACTTTAGAATATTCACCCAGGTAGCAGTCCACCGAGCAAGCCCGGACGGAAGGACACCACTCAGATATAGCACTCAGATATAGCATCATCACCGTGGTGTTGACGGTAGTTGGCAGGCTCGCCGACGCTTTGCTGCCGAGATAGAACCCCGGACAGCCAGACGGTCTACCAGAGCCTGTGTCACACCATCCCAGGGCGAGGGACCGGTGATCCAGGGACTAGCCTCGAGTCAGCAACGGTCCCCCTCCTGGGCCCCCGATTTGGAAATCGTCCCCGGGGCCGTACTGGCCCACTTCTAGCCGGATGGAACGTGGAGCCATGGCCGAGCTTGCCAGCTCTGAGACAACTCAGAGTAGACAAAGCGGGCTGACCAGCGCACGAGAGACAAGTGATGTAGTCCAGGGCTTCTATGGCCCAAATGAGGTCAGATAGGAAAACATTGCAACACTACATATCACTTGTGATTTCATTACAGAAATATATGCTAAGCAACATATCAAAAGTCTAAAGCTCTCAAAATATGTGAAGTTGGACAGAATCACAATTCTTTGGACTCCTGTTTGAGTCATTTTCCGCACCATTTCTCCATGTCAGAATTTAGTCTACTATAAGGGTTTGGGATAGATATTTGGGTGTCAAAGCTGAATTTTTGCACAGTCACTCTGAGGACCATATCGATAACCCACAAAAAAATCCCCATTAGCCATATTGGAGGATTTTTTCCAAAAATCCAAGATGGCCACCATTTATACGCGAAATAGCCTGAAATTGAAATTAGCGAGTTTTCTACTGCATCTACTTTGGTGATTTTAGCGTCTACCCCCATTTTTTCTGACCCGAGGAATATGATTGTCGTATTGCTGAGATTCTGTGATTGTTGGTTGTTTTCAAAATCTGAAATGGCTGCCTTGAAAAACCTGGAAAATTCGAGAAAAAAAACACACTTCTAGCAATATTTCGGCTTCTATGTCAGATGAAGGCAGTATCTGACCCAAGGAATACAGTGGTGGTAATGTCATGTCTTTTTATCTGTTGGTTGCCTCAGAAATACATATGGCTGCCATAAAAATCTGTGACAATTTTCGACTACAAATCAGCTTCTGTGACAGATAGAAGCAAAATTTTGGTGCCTGTGTTGTTGTTTTTACCCAGTAAAAAATACCAATGATCTCTGTAAACTCATGAACTGAAGTTTAAAACGAACACATTCATGGACTCACTACAATTTATTGATAAGGCATAATGACAATCACAGTACCGACTTGCCGTATCGAATTTGCAGGAAATTGGAGGGACTGCATGTTAGCAGAGCCACTGAGAGTAGCTTTACCTCTCGTACAATCATCGATAGTAGCTCGGAATAAGTCCACCATTTTGATGAACAATGGCTCCTCACGATGCAATGATTTTTTTATTCACAATGAGGCTTCGTTTAGCCACAGCCGTATGAATGGTGCTTGCTCAGCACAGCAAAGAGCTTTGATAATTCCTTGTCATTCACAAACAGGTAGCTTATTCAGCTTATCCAGTTGTGGCCAGAGAGAGGTTGATGCTAATTTATGCATGGCAAAGCATGTCAAAAATCTTCATGGAGCATGAATACATATACTTCTGAAGCAGAAGAGTGCACGACAAGAACTCTGCCATAACGGATCTGAGCTCATCTACATCCACAACTCCCACCACGCACAATGAAATCATAGGGCCTAAGCAAGTGGTTCTGTTGAGATCCAATCAACAACCTGCGTGTTCCTGTTAGTTCAGTTTTGGCATGGCATATTTTGAGCCCAGTGATTTCAGAGCGGAGCTACGAGCTCGAAATTACCTAAATTTCGGCTCGGATCCTGCTGCTGTTCCAAAGGGACTGCTCAGATTGATTTACTATGATTGACAACATGACGTGATATTTTCAAAACAACACGTTTTGTTGTGAAAGGTAACACAACAAGACGTGAAGGAATGACAGGTTATGCGGATGATGAATGTACTTGGATATTGGTTCCATGTTTCTTGAGCATAGTACGCCAGCATGAGGCAGTCGCAACTTTGTCCAGAGGACATCGGGGGCCGTGAAATGAAGTGACTTGTGAGCACTGTTCATTAGAAAAGGTTCCAAAAGAGGCTTGGTGGTAGCATTCCCTGATCATGCAGCATACACTCCTAAAAAGCCCACCCGCCGACTGCAGTATTTCCTCCAAGACCCCCAGTCAATCCAGGATAGAGTATATCAAGACTACAGACTGTAGGGGTCGTTGGACCTCCTCTGGCTGAGACATGGGCACAGACACCGAGTTAGGGATGGATAAGTGGTGAAACCCCTCCTTTGGAGGGCCAAAACGGCTTGGCATGAAAGTCCTTCTGAAAAGGTTCAGAGAGCTTGGAGAGCTTCGACCGCTTGGCATTGTCTCCCTTGTTCTTAAGAGCTCCCTGCCAACAGCGATTGAAAGCTTAGTGAACACTCCGGCTCAGAGGCAACTGCTAATGAGCTTTAGCTGTAGGTATGGGAAGGCTGTAGGCCATCTGTTACACCGAAGTGAACGACTTACGTAATTGGGGGTTCAGGTGGGAAATGTGACCCCAGGCGTGAATGCGCGAGGACCATCTCCTTGGAGAGTAAGTCCTGCCATCCATTTTCTGGAAACGAGCGATGTTGAAACTCTGATCGACCTAATCCACCTCATGGGGTCTTCTTGTGGTGATGGCATTTCAGTGAGTGCAATACCAACGAGAAAAACAAATAGGGTGGAGCCAGCGACTGCTACATCGGTCGCTGAGGCTGGCCTGGTGTAACCAAGCACAGGAAAGCCAATTGGGACGTAAAAATACTCTGTACTAGAGTAGCCGCGAGAAACTGCTCCATTGGGGACGAGCCCGGGGCTGGAGAGCAGTGTTGAAGTGGGGATGACAGCCAGCTGCACGTGGCTTCCTGTGGTAAACCTGCGGGGAGCAGGAAGATACTGGGCGGAGAGCTCTTGTGTAGGCTGGCATGCAACAATCGATGGGTCATCTGAGTTTTCAGTTGGACTGGGGCTGAAACGTTAGACTCCAACTGCCTGAGATCATCGGGGTAGCTCCTGAGGATATTGTTGTACCGGACGGAAATCCCACGGAAAGGGCCTTAGCCGGAAGTCCATGGACATGAAAGGAAGCGTTCCCAAAGCCAAGGAGATCCCGAAGGAGAGATCTAAATCTTTCGTTGCAATGGCGGCGGCGAAGAGAAGCCTCAAGGCTGATACTTCGTCTGGAAGAGAGGAAATTCGACCCAAAGGTCCAAGAATGCACTAGAAGATATTGAGAATCATCGCTGACTGTTCAGTTATTTTTAGGTTACCGGACCTATGGTCCGATAACCTTTTGGCATGGCGTTGCGTCCGTCGTCGTCGTCCACATTTTTATCTTTTTTGTTTACGGACAATTTTTCTGAAATTTTGCAGAAAAATACTTAAAAATAATTCAAGAAGGAAGTATTTTTTAGTTTTTTTATTTTTCTTCAAAATGGCGGCCGTTTTCGACGAAAAATGCCTGATTTTGGACTTTGGCGGCCATTTTCTCAAAATCTGTTCAGTAACTTTTTTTTCTTTTTGATACATAAGACTCCTCAAATGTACTTCTATGATGTCTATAAATTTCGTTGCGCTTGAATCGCTCGAAGTGGGCCATTTTGGCCCAAACTCGGCCCAAATGGGACTTTCCCATGTTAAATTCTCCTATGCTTTATAATGGGACACATTATGCCTAATATCTCACTTGATATTGAGATTAGAGACTACGAATCAATTGGGGACATATAGGAAATGATATATGCTGAATATTCTCGTGAACTTGAATTTATATCTAGCTCCTCTATTGACTGTATGGCTTGGGAATCAATTGTGGACATGATATAGAAAATGATATACATTGAATATTTTGATGATCTTGAATTTGACCTTTGACCCTTCATTTTCAAGGCCACAGCACAAAATTGCTAATATCTATCTGATTATCGATTTTACAGCTTAGGAATCAATTGTGGACATATAGGAAATGATATATGCTGAATATTCTCGTGACCTTGAATTTGACCTCTAACCTCATTTTCAAGGTCCAAGGACAAACTGGCTCATATCTAGCTCCTCTATTGACTGTATGGCTTGGGAATCAATTGTGGACATGATATAGAAAATGATATACATTGAATATTTTGATGATCTTGAATTTGACCTTTGACCCTTCATTTTCAAGGCCACAGCACAAAATTGCTAATATCTCTCTGATTATTGAATTTAAAGCTGTTAAATTCTCCTATGCTTTATAATGGGACACATTATGCTTAACATCTTACTTAATATTGAGATTAAAGACTAGCAATCAACTGTGGACATGATTGTGGAAATAATATATGCTGAATATTGCCATGACCTTGAATTTGACTTATGACCTAATGTAGGGTTCGGCGACCCCATGATAAAGAGGTATACCCCATTACTGAAGTGTCAGCGAAGGTCTTATAAATCCGCCCTAACTGCAGCATCATAACCGTGGTGTCACTACTCGCGCACACCACGTCATAACGCTACAGTGCTTTCCCCTTTCAGAGAGACCTCGTCCCCGAGGTCAGCTATATCCCACTGTTGAGCCACATCACAGGCCACATATGCAACCACTCACACATGGCGGTGATTCGAGTCAACAGCGAGGCCGACCCGGGAGCGACGCCGAGAGAACCCAGTGGTTCGGAAGGTACGGCACCAATGTAGGGTTGGGCGACCCCACGATAAAGAGGTATACCCCATTACTGGAGTGTCACCGAAGGTCTTATAAATCCGCCCACACTGCAGCATCATAACCGTGGTGTCACTACTCGCGCACACCACGTCATAACGCTACACCTAATTATCAAGGTCACAGGACAAAATGGCCAATATCTCGCTTATTATCGACTTTACAGCTTAGGAATCAATTATGAACATATAGGAAATTTTATATACAGATTATGCTCACGACCTTGAATTTGACCTTTCACCTATATTTCAAGGTCACAGGACAAAATGACTACTATCTCACTTATTATCGATTCTACAGCTTAGGAATCAATCGTCAACACATAGAGAATGATATATGCTGAATATTGCCATGACCTTGAATTCGACCTTTGACCTCATTTTTGAGGTCAAAAACCAAGTGACTAATATCTTGTTTCTCTATTGACTTTAATACCGTGGGAACCAATTGTGGACATTTAGAAAATGATATACATGTACACTGAATATTTTCATGACCTTGAATTTGACCTTCAAGTTGTTTTCAAGGTCAGGGCACAAAATGGCTCTTATCTCGCTTGTTATCGACTTTTCAGTTTAGGAATCCATAGTGAACATATAGTAAATGATATATGCTGAATATTTTGGATACCTTGAATTTGACCTTGCCCCATTTTCCAGGTCAGAGAACAAAATGGCTAATATCCCGCTTATTATCGACTTTACAGCTTAGGAACTATTGTGAACATAGAGGAAATAGAACATAAAAGAATATATGCTGAATATTCTCATGATTTTGAACTTGACCTTTGACCTCATTTTCAAGGTCAGATCACAAAATGGCTAATATCTCGCCTATTATTGACTTTACAGCTTAGGAATCCATAGTGAACAAATGGGAAATGATATATGCTGAACATTCTTATAACAATAATATGTTATTGTGGGCGTTATGGGTATTTGAGGCCCGTCTTGGACTATTTGAAGCCCGTCATGGACCACTTGAAGACCGTTTGAAATTGGGGCAGCACTCATTCACACAGCCATAAACAGTTATGATTGTCTGCTTAGCGTCCTTGCAATCAGGTAATCGGTAATATGCCTAATAACAAATCTCCTGCCGCGAACTTTGGGCAAAATCGCCACACAGTTATTTACCAGATTAACACACAGAACTAAAAACCGATTATGTCACTTTGAGAACAGCCGATCGATACACCAACTTTTGACACAACTTTCAAGCAGTGTACCCGTTCACCGGGCATGACTAATTTCTTCATAAAAGAGTGGTGACGTAACCCACTAGTATCGTTGTTATTTGGCCTACATCAGGTTTCGCATGCACGAATGAACAGTAAATCAGACTTTGCAGGTACGGTCATGAATGAATAGATACAAGGCGCGTGTATGTATGAGAGCTGAGTTATTTCAGTGGACATATTCGGATTTATGTAGGTCTACTTTTCTCGTCCTTTCTCGTTCCCAAAAGAACATGTCTTCAGCAGAGGCCTTGGAAAGATTTAGTACATCGCATGATGCGCCATCCTCAGCAGAACGGTAAATATGAACACATGGCGAACATCTGCGCTAACACAGCCCAAGCGACGCGGAGCGTGTCCAAGATGGCCCACATTGGTGCTCGGGACCGAAACAAACAAATCACGATTATGACAGTTATCTGGGTTGACACACCAAATTGTCTTTTTGTATTCACCCAAATTATGTATGACAACGCACTTAAATACCATGAAATATTGTTGAAAATCCCCTTCAAACAATAACTTTAGCCCTGGCTGTCACCGACCACAAATTTTACCAGGAATGATTAGCGATGTTTGGAGGGGATTTTGAGCAATATATCGAGGTATTTAGTTGAGGTATCATATGTAATTTGGGTCCACTCATGCATTAGCATACATACAATACTAACAGTTTGTGTGTCAGCCCGTACCTCGGTCATAATCATGATTCGTTTGTTTTCGTCCCGTGCACCAATGTGGGCCATCTTGGACGCGCTCCGCATCGCTTGGGCTGGCGCTAACATAAACAAAGCAATGAATCTATGTTATTTGCAACACAAAAGAATCAAACTGAATATTTGCGGTTCCATCACTATAATATACCATACATATACATGTTTCAAGTGATGGGGCTGTATATGAAGTTACCGGTTATCATTTTGCTGTAAAGTGGCCTCTGAGATGAAATGCATGTAGATAGAGCTTTATTTTGCATTATGAACATATAGGAAGCCATACCGGTAAATGGAGCAACTAATGACGACCTTGATCTTGACCTTGGATGACCTTGAGTGCTAAATGTCTGACTTTAAATCTGTAAGTGGCCTCTGAGGCTTAAACACTTGCACATACAGATTTGGATTGTGTATAAGCCTATAAAAAGTCATGTATATATGGCACATCTTTTGGTGACCTTGAACTTGAACTTAAATTACCTTGAAGGGCAAATCTCAAAATCTTGCCTGACCTGGCATGTGTAAATTTGCCTCTACAGACAAAATACTTGTTGATAAAGCTTGTATGTTTGTATTATGAATATGAAGTCATATGCAGCATACCTAATGAAGACGTTGAAATTCACAAAGATGATCTCGACTGGTAAATGTCAAAGTCATTTGTCAGCTACAATGCTTAAAATCACAATTTCCGTTAGCCTATCCTCAACATTTGGGCTAATTTTTAAAAAAAAATATTTTCAGCTATTTTTGTTAATTTTTCATCGCTACATGGGAACCGTTCCGTGCGAAACTACTTTTAAAATCCGATTTTCTATGTCAAATTCATGTGCGTATTGGAACTTTTGCACTTCAAAGCTGCTCTGAGAACAGCTATTGTTCCTTTTCAAACGGGAAACCAAAAACTAATTATTCCACGTTAAACAATCAGTATTCTAGTCGTGTAAAGCAAGAGAGCATTGTTTCCACGGTCTGGTTCATAGCATTAGACAGGTCTTAGTGAATGGTTATTGTTGTTTGCAATCCACACATGCTTATAATTGACCACTGCATGCACCCTATGCCACCTAGAGTTGCGTTTTGTTACTACCTCCGATCATCTAGAGTTGCCTTTTGTTTGTATTTTCGAGATGTGCGTATCTGTCATTGCATTGTTCACAGCTTCGCCAATATTTGTAGCACTTCCAATTATGATATACCGACAAAAAGAGGAGAACGTTCTGATTCACATACAGCAAAATCTTCCTTAAGCTTCAGAAAGTCTTTTCTGTGGAAAATGCCAAATTTGAAGATATCTAAATATTCCCAATTTAATTCAGATTCCCATGGTTGGCTCTGAAAATACCTCGGGTAAACTCGAATTCATTCATAAGTGAAACACGCTCTTTGGCCGTAGTTTTGTTTTAAATAATCGGATCAACGTGAATTATGTGTGTATTAATAGGGCATCATGCCGTACTTTTTCACCAATTTTTTTTTTTTCACCAACTTTTTCAATTTTTGAGATAGAATTCTGAAATTTCTTGAGAAATTACGGCATGATGCCCAATTGAGAAACACAAAATTTCAAAATGATCCTATTATTCAAAACAAAACTACGGCCAAAAAGCAGGGAGAGCTTTTTCTTTATTTTCCCTTGTTTTTCAACCTGGCGGCCATTTTCGACGAAAAAGGCCTGATTTTGGACTTTCATATTCGTTTTCTCAAAATCTGTTCAGTTTTTTTATATTTTTTCTAATTGATGCATAACACTCCTCATATGTACCCCCTGTGATGTGTGTAAGTTTCATTGCCCTTGAAAGGGACAACTTGGGCCAAATATGACTTTCCCATGTTAAATTATCCTATGCTCTATAATGGAACACATTATTTCCAATATCTCACTTAATATTGAGATTAGAGATTAGGAAGCAATTGTGGACATACAGAAAATGATATATGCTGAATATTCTCATGACCTTGAACTTGACCGTATTTTCAATGTCAGAACACAAAATGGCTAATATCTCGCTTATCATCAACTTCACAGTTTCTGAATCAATTGTGGACATATAGGAAATGATATATGCTGAATATTCTCGTAGCCTTGATTCTGACCTTTGACCTCATTCTCAAGATCAGAGATCAGCATGGCTAATATCTCGCTGATTATCGACGTTACAGCTTAGGAATCAATTGTGGACATATAGAAAATGTTGTATGCTGAATATTCTTGTGACTTTGAACTTGACCTTTGATTTCATTTTCAAGGTCACAGGACAAAATAGGTAATCTTTCGCTTATTATCGACTTTACAGCTTTGGAATAAATTGTTGACATTAGGGAATCATGTATGCCGATTATTTTGACCACCTTGAATCTGACCTTTGACCTCGTTTTCAAGGTCAGAGCACAAAATGTTTATTATTTTGCTTATTATCGACTTTACGGCTTAGCAATCAATCGTGCATGCTTTATTATCTTGTACTAGATGTGTTTCACTAAGATTTAGTTTTGAAGAAAATATTGCATACATTCGAAGGCAGTTGCTTTAATTTCAGTATACCCGAATCCCCGGCGTCTATTAAAACCCAGCGTCTATTAGAAACCCGGGGTCTATTACAAGTTTTACGGTACAGGAAATGATATATGATGAATATCCTTGTAGGGGAGACCGGGGCAGGTTGAAACACAATTATTTTGTCGCGTCATGGAAATGTGTAGTTTGATAATATAGTTAAAATGTTCATATGGAATAACATGTCTCCCCGAGCACTACACTTTTAGTCAATGATATGGCTAATGAAAGAACAATTATTCTTACAAATCACGAATAATAATCGTCCCCAGATTTTTCAACTTACCCCGGCACCAGGTTAAGTTGAAACACTCATTCTCTGTATGGTAGAGAAGCTTATATCACCATAGTAACATGATTTGACGACTCGTGTCAGACAAAATACATTCAGTGATGCTACAGGTCAATTGAAAAAAAATCTTTGGAATACATGGGTGAGGTACGTTTCAACTTACCCCGAGGGTAATATATGATATCATTTGTTTACCACTCAAAAGTTATGCATGGAAACAGCTACTTCAGTTAACTATCGAATAAAATGTATCATGCCTATTATACAAATAATAATATTTCGTATTGACCCAATGACCTAATGTGCAATCATCCTTCGAATATGGGGCTGAAACTTCTTATGTCAAATTTTACTTTTGGTGAGAAAATGTGAGGAGAACTCAAATTTGCCTGACAATTCCGTTAATATTTCTGCAAACGCTTCAAAACAGAGGAATACCTCCTGACAATGGCAGTGCGCGTTCTTGAATTTGCAAACTAAAAAGGTTTCAATCAATCAATAGATGGCGCCAGTGGCTGTTTCAACATACCCCATGTTTCAACGTGCCCCGGTCTACCCTACCTTGAAATTGACCAGTGGGCTAAAATGTAAAAC
Organism: Terebella lapidaria; assembly: GCA_949152475.1. Taxonomy (NCBI): domain Eukaryota; kingdom Metazoa; phylum Annelida; class Polychaeta; order Terebellida; family Terebellidae; genus Terebella; species Terebella lapidaria. Next base: position 53,980,660 of record OX424555.1, on the reverse strand, counting down.
ATATATAGGCCGGTAACTTTCCTTAACCTTTAGGCCAAGTTTTACTGTTGGTATGTGTTGTCTTTCTCTTCATATTGGAGGCAATAAAAAACCTATTAATAATTCCGTTGGAGCGGTAAAGTCGGAACAACCTCCGTCAATCACCTGCCGGGGGAGTCATGTATTCTGATTTATATGTTTTTGGCAGCAAGGATTTAACGATCAAGGGATGTATACGGCCTACCCACGAGGCAGAAAGCAATCGGAAGGCTTCTAATTTTCATCATAGCCTATTTCAGATTTTGTAATGAATGAATGAGTAATTGAATGACTTATGCTCCAAAAATATGATCATACCAAGTATCATTGGGTGTATAATACCTTTAATAACATAATAACATTCTCGTCCGCTGGAAAGCACTGAATCGGACATTCTCTCGCCATTCTTCAAGAGATTTTGAACATTTCCATGCACTACGTCATTTCACCAGCGCATGAATATGTGAATGTTAAAACACCACCGGTTGCGTTACTAATGATATGTTGCTAAGGACATGTTGTGCCATTAAACCTACATCTATTTGACATGTTTTTTCCCGTTCATGTAATGAATTGCTACAGGTGGACCCACTCAGGGGGACAAAAAATTGAAATTCATTTGATGATTTTCAGACTTATAAACAATCATCAATATAACATTGTTCATTCAAAACCAAAATTTGGAATCACGTTTTCTCTTGAATGTGAAATTATGGGTAATTTTACCCAAAAAATACATGCAAAATGCGTCATTTTTGGCCACTTTCATTCAATCAATTTTCTAGCTTACCGGCCCAGCTCACCGCACCTATACCGATAACCTATTGGCAGGGCGTTGCGTCCATCTGTCCGTCCGCCCATCTGTATGGACAAGCTTCTCAATTTGGGAGCTTAACTTGGGGATTCCTAACACAAGATAGGAAATTTAACATTGGAAAAGCCCTTTAACCTAAAAACTTGGAACGTCCGTCCGTCCGTTCGGCGTGAACAATTTTATCTTTGAAGTTTACAGGCGAATTTTTTTTAATTTGTGCAAAAAAAAAACTAAAAATATTTCGAGAAGGGGGTATTTTTTAGTTTTTGGATTTTCGCATTTTTTGGCGGCCGTTTTCGACGAAAAACAACCAATTTAATATATGACTGTCCATTTGAAATGACCTTGAATTTGACTTTCGATGACCTTGAAAGGTCAAAACAGCCATTTTTGGCCAAAAAAATGCCCAGCTTTTGCCTCTACAGATAAAATGCTTCTATATGGAGCTCATGTTTGTATAAGGAACATATAGGAAGACGTATATGGCACAACGAATGATGACCTCAAACTTGACCTCGGATGATCTTGAGTGTTAAATGTCTGACTCAGAATGTGTAAATTGGCCTCATTTGAAATGACCTTGAATTTGACCTTCGATGACCTTGAAAGGTCAAAACAGCCATTTTTGGCCAAAAAAATGCCCAGCTTGTGCCTCTACAGATAAAATGCTTCTAGATAGAGCTCATGTTTGCATTAGGAACATATAGGAAGACGTATATGGCACAACGAATGATGACCTCGAACTTGACCTCTGATGATCTTGAGTGTTAAATGTCTGACTCAGAATGTGTAAATTGGCGTCAGTGGCCTAAACGTTTGCACCTAGAAATATCTCTGTTTCATGAACATATAGAAAATGACATTTTCACACAGATGACCTTGATTTTGAATCTCAAGGACATATGTTCACACAGTTGACGTTGATTAGTATGTCTCAAGGTCATATGTTACCTGCAATGCCCAGCCCAAAATTGTCCGGTAACCTATCTCAGACTTTGGGCTAATTTTTAGATTTGACGTGTACGGTCGAATCTTTCTGATATTTCAAGAGGGGGTTATTTTGTGGTGTATGATTTTCGCTTTTTTTCAAAATGGCGGCCATTTTTGACGAAAAACGACCAATTTAGTACTTTGGCAGAAACAAGCTTATCTTTGTGTGAGATTCAATGTCACCGTTAGGGGTGCTGCATATGACTTATTAAATGTTCTTTAAAAACAAATACGCTCTATCCACAAGTATTTATTTACAGTATTTACACATTTCAGGTCAGGCGAGACCTGATCTAAAGTCAAGTTCAAGGTCACCAAAAGATGTGCCATATATATGACTTCCTAAAAGCTTATAACACAATCCTCATCTCCAGGTATTCACCTCTAGTATTTCAGCCCCAGAGGTAAATTTTCATGTCATTGAGATTTAACACTCAAGGTCATTTGAGGTCAGGTCCAAGATCACCATTAGTTGTGCCATGTACAATTTTAGGTAATCGATAACCTATTGCTGTGGCGTTGCGTCCGTCGTCGCCCGTCTACATTTCTTTCTTTAAGGTTTACAATGGAATCTTTCTGAAATTTTGCACATTAAAAATGCCCAAAAAATTTCAAGAGGGAGATATTCTTAGATTTTTTATTATCGCTTTTTTCCAAAGTGGCAGCAATCTTTGTCCAAAAACGGTCAATTTTGGACTTCGATGGCTATTTTCTCAAAACATGTCTGATCAGATTTGAGATTTTTGTTTCAAAAGATTCCCCTCATATACCTCTGTGTATAAGTTTTGTTGCCCTCGAATCACTGGTCTACGTGTGGTGGCCATTTTTAGGTTACCGGACCTATGGTCCGATAACCTATTGGCATGGCGTTGCGTCCGTCGTCCGTCGTCGTCCGTCGTCGTCCGTCGTCGTCGTCGTCGTCGTCCACATTTTTATCTTTTTTGTTTACAGGCGAATTTTTCTGAAATTTTGCACAAAAATACTTTAAAATAATTCAAGAAGGAGGTATTTTTTAGTTTTTTGATTTTCGCATTTTTTTCAAAATGGCGGCCGTTTTCGACGAAAAATGCCTGATTTTGGACTTTGGCGGCCATTTTCTCAAAATCTGTTCAGTAACTTTTTTTCTTTTTGATAAATAACACTCCTCATATGTACTCCTATGATGTCTATAAATTTCGTTGCGCTTGAATCGCTCAAAGTTGGCCATTTTGGCCCAAACTCGGCTCAAATGGGACTTTCCCATGTTAAATTCTCCTATGCTTTATAATGGGACACATTATGCCTAATATCTCACTTGATATTGAGATTAGAGACTAGGAATCAATTGTGGACCTATAGGAAATGATATATGCTGAATATTCTCGTGAACTTGAATTTGACCTCTGACCTCACTTTCAAGGTCAGAGCACAAAATGGCTTATATCTCGCTTATTATCGACTCTACAGCTTAGGAATCAATTGTGGACATATAGGAAATGATATATTCTGAGTATTCTCGTGACCTTGAATTTGACCTCTGACCTCAGTTTCAAGGTCAGAGCACAAAATGGCTTATATCTCGCTTATTATCGACTCTACAGCTTAGGAATCAATTGTGGACATATAGGAAATGATATATGCTGAATATTCTGATGACCTTGAATTTGACCTTCGACCTCATTTTCAAGGTCACAGGACAAAATTGCTTATATCTCGCTTATTATCGACTTTACAGCTTAGCAATCAATTATGAACATATAGGAAATGATATATGCAGATTATTGTCATGACCTTGAATTTGACCTTAGACCTCATTTTCAAGGTCACAGGACAAAATGGCTAATATCTCACTTATTATCGATTTTACAGCTTAGGAATCGATTGTGGACATATAGGAAATGATATATGCTGAATATTCTCGTGACCTTGAATTTGACCTCTGACCTCATTTCCAAGGTCCAAGGACAAACTGGCTCATATCTTGCTCCTCTATTGACTGTATGGCTTGGGAATCAATTGTGGACATGATATACATGATATAGAAAATGATATACACTGAATATTTTGATGACCTTGAATTTGACCTTTGCCCCTTCATTTTCAAGGCTGCAGCATAAAATTGCTAATATCTCTCTGATTATTGAACTTACAGCTTAGCAATCAACTGTGGACATGATATATGCTTAATGTTATATATGCTGAATATTCTCTTGACCTTGAATTCAACCAGTGACCTGGCTAACACCTAAACTATTAAACATTGTCCGGTAACCTATCTTTGGCCCTTGGCCTAATTTTTATTTTTTCCAATGGTCCCAAATGGGACCGTCTCATGTTAAATTGTCCCATGTTTCATAATGGGACACATTTTTCCCAATATCTCAATCGATATTGCGAATAAAAATTAGCAATCAATCGTGGACATATAGGAAATCATATAGGTTGATTTTGACTTTTGACCTAATTTTCAAGGTCACAAGACAAAACAGCTAATATCTCGCTTATCATCGACTTTATAGCTCGGCAATCAATTGTAGAAATATATAAAAAATGATATATATGCCAAATATTCTGATAACCTTGAATTTGACCTTTGACCTCATTTTCAAGGTCAGAGCACACAATATATCCCGCTTATTATCGACTTTACAGCCTGGGAATCAATTGTGCACCTATAGGAAACGATATATGCTGAATATTCTCATGACCTTGAACTTGACCTTTGACCTTATTTTCAAGGTCAGAGCACAAAATGGCTAATATCTAACTTATTATCGATTTTACAGCTTGGGAATAGATTGCGGACATATCGGAAATGATGAATGCCAAATATTTTGATGACCTAGATTTTAACTTTTGACCTCGTTTCAAGGTTAGGGCACAAATTGGGTAATATCTTACTTATTATCGCCTTAAAGGCTTGCTTAGGAATCAATTGTGCACTTGTAGGAAATGATATATGCTGAATATTTCCACGACCGTAAACTTGACCTTTGATAATATTTGCAAGGTCAGAGCACAAAATGGCTAACATCTCACTTATTGTCAACTTCACAGCTTGGGAATATATTGTGTACATACAGGAAATTATGTGTGCCGGATATTTTGATAACATTGAATTTGATATTTGTTTTCAGGGTCAGAGAACAAAATGGTTAATATCTCGCTTGCTATCGACCTTACAGCTTATGAATCAATTGTGTAGATAGGAACTGATATATGCTGATTATTCTCATGACCTTGAACTTGACCTTTCACCTTTTTCAAGATCAGAGCTCATAATGGCTAATATCTCGCTTATTATCAACTTTGCAACTTGAAAATCAATTGTGGACATACAGAAAATGATATATGCTGAATATCTTTGTGACTTTGAATTTGACCAGTGACCTTTGTTATTGTCAAGGTCACGGAAAAAATAGGCTAATATCTAAAATATAAAACATATATCGTCCGGTAGTTTTCCTTGGCCTTTAAGCTAATTTTCTACATTCTCATAATACAAACATGATCTCTATCTACAAACATTTTGTCTGCAGAGGCCAATTTATACATTTCAAGTCACCGTGACCTTGAGATTTAGCATTCAATGTCATTTGATGTCAACCTCAAGGTCACCAAAAGATGCGCTATATATGACTGCCTATATACTCATGATACAAACCTAAGTCCCTATGTACAAGCGTTTTCGCCTCGTACAACAATTTTTTGCATATCTGATAGGAGGTCATTTAGGAATATCGAGCCCACATATCGGGCCTTTTGAGCGATTTAAGGCAATCCGCCTTCATACACATTGTCAAGAACCTCAATTAGCATGTTTCGATATAAAAAAAAATCTCAAAATGATCAGAGAATTTCTGAGAGAAAGCTCAAAATTGAATTTTAAGCCCACACATTAGTGCATCTGGAGCGATCCGAGGAACTACATCTTTATACACAATGTCAATGACCCCAATTAGCATGTTTTGAAACGAAAATCTGAAAATTGATCAGACTGTTTTTTGAAAAAAATTGAGCATTTTTCGTCGAAGAAATCTGCCACTTTGACAAAAAAAAAATTGCGAAAATAGAAAGAAAAAAAAAATACCTCCCTCCGGAAACTTTTTAGGTGTTTTTGTGCGTAATGTCGGAAAGATTCGTCCGTAAACATTGAAGATAAATATGTGAACGGACGGACGAACAAACAGACGAAGGACGCAACGCGACGGCAACCATCGGTCCGGTAACCTGAAAAGACAATATTTTTAAACATTAAGTTCTCAGAGAACGGCACACGGGGCCGTAACAGTGATGATTGCTCCATATCCTCAATCATTAGCCTATCGTAAAACAACCAAAATTCTTCTTGCTTTCAGAAATGTCCCACGACCATTTCTTCGACGCCTACGGTCTGTGTTCTACTTTGTGGCGCTCCTCTTCCTGTTCGTGGTGGTCCTGGCAGCCGTGCCACCGTCCATCGTCAGAGACAAGGGTTACGTTGAGGAGTCAAACAGGAAAATAATCTTCGAGATATCGGAGATATGGCACAACCGCTCACTGAAAGAACCACTTCGCTACCAGGGAAAAATCGTTGACGACCGCCTGTTGAACGCCACGTCACCGCTGTGGCTTGGTAATTACCAAGAACTGTTGGAGAGTGCCGGGGTGCCCGAGGGGATACCGACCCCAGGACTGACGACTGAGGAGCGAGCCATCCTCGCTGACAGTCTTAGTCACTTCGCCCGGATTGCCGAGCACGCCAACATCACGTATTTTCTACACGCGGGCAGCCTGCTGGGTTCCGTCCGCCACCATGGCATCATTCCCTGGGACGACGAGGTCGATGTCTATGTCAACTACACAGAGCATGCTCTCCTCGGAGACCACCTGGAACGCTACCTGCCCGACTATCTCCGTCTTGACAAAAGCGGCAACAACTGGAAGATCTGCCTGCGGGGCCGGCCGGCTATTGACCACCGCCATGCCTGGAGTTTCCCATTTCTCGACATCGCGTTCTTCGTGCATGACGACGTCAAGGCCTGGGAACTAAATGCCGGTATCATCTACAAACGCTACGCCCGCAAGAACGTCTTCAACATGTCAAAAACGATCTTCCCGCTTGTACGCCGTCCCTTCATGAACATGTGGCTGCCGACGCCCAAACGACCGATGGAGTATCTGCGGACGATGTACACGAGCATCAACTGTCGTAACCACTACTACTCGCACCGACACGAGACGGCCATGACCGTACATGATCACCAGTGCTCGTTCCTGTATGGTCTCTACCCTTTCGCACACAAGACGGCCGTGACTGGCGGCCAGACTAACGAGATCATGGTGCTCGACGGCAGGATAGTGCAATGGGTGGCCGTCGACAGCATTGAGTAACTGCTTCCCTAGAATATCACATGTCGGTGAATAAACGACACAACCTGCTCATCTCCATAGACAGTAGTCACTCTGCGCACAATGCAAGCTTGGTATTCACCGAAGCAATTTCAGGAACACGTGAATGTGTAAACTTCCAAACAAGTTTACAAGTTCGCTGATATAAAAGTCTCACTATCCAGAGTTGAATGTCAGGTAACCGAACCTATGGTCTGATAATCTATGTCATGGCGTTGCATCCGTCGTCGGCGTCGTCGTCAGTCCACATTTTGATCTTTGAACATTACGTTCGAATATTTCTGAAATTTTGCACAAAGATACCTAAAAATATTCTGAAATAGGGGTGCCTTTCAGGTTTTTTTTATTTTCGCTTTTTTTTTCAAAATCGCGACCATTTTCGATGAAAACCAGCTGATTTCTGACTTTGGCGGCCATTTTCGCGACAACTTTTCAGACAGTTTTGAGATTTTTGTTTCAAAAGATTCCCCTCATATACCCCTGTGTCCTGTATAAGTTTTGTTGAACTTGAATGGTTTATCTGCGTCTGGCGGCCATTTTCGTTTTGTGGACTGGTCCCAAATGGGATTTTCCCATTTTAAATTCCCGATGCTTTATAATGAGACACATTATACCTAATATCTCACTTAATATTGAGATTAGAGAGTAGGAATCCATTGTGGACAGATAGGAAATGGTATAGACCGAATATTCTGATGACCTTGAATTTGACCTTTGATCTCAAGGTCAGAGCACAAAATGGGTAAAATCTCGCTTAATATCGACTTTACAACTTGGGAATAAATTATGAACGTATAGGAAATGATCTATGCCGATTATTTTGATGACCTTGAATTTGACCTTTGACCTAATTTTTAAGGTCACAAGACGAAATGGCTAATATCTTGCTTATTATTGGCTTTACAGCTCAGGAAGCAATTGTGCACTTATAGGAAATTGTAGATGCTGAATATTGTCATGACCTTGAATTTTACCTTTGACATTATTATCAAGGTCACAGGACAAAATGGTTAATATCTCGCTTATTATCTTTTTTACAGCTTGGGAATCAATTGTGCACGTATAGAAACTGATACATGTATATGCTGAATATTCTCATGACCTTGAACTCAACCTTTGATTCTATTCACAAGATCAGAGCACAAAATGGCTGATATCTCGCTTATTAAATTTACTTTACAGCTTGGGAATCAATTGTTAAAATATAAAAAAAAATTGTGTATGCTGAATATTGTCATGACCTTGATATTCACCTATGACCTCATTTTCAAGGTCCCAATACAAAATGGCTAATTTCTCGTTTATGACCAACTATAGTGATACCTAAAAATTTTGTATTATTACATAATAAATTGTGAACCTACAGGAAATGATATATGCTAAATATTCTCGTGACCAGTGACCTGATGTTCACTGTCACGGGAGAAAATGGATAATATTTAAAATTGGAAAATATATATTGTCCGGTGACCCTTGTTAGCCCTTGAGCCAATTTTTCCTTCATAATGGGAGCTGCCACCACTGTGGCTTGGATATTGGCACTTTCAAATAGGAAGTCATATATGGGGATTATGCTCTATTATGAGCATATAGAAGTCATATTTGGAACAATTAATGATGACCCTGAGCTTGACCTCGGATGAACTTGAATGCTAAATGTCTGACGTGAAATGTGTAAATTGATCTCTTAGGTTCAAACACTTACATATATAGGGTAGGATTGTGTATAAGCTTAACAGAAGCCATATGTGGCACATCTTTTCGTGACCTTGAACTTGAGCTTAGACCACCTTGAAGGCTGAATCTCATAGTCTCGCCTGACCTGAAATGTGTATATTGGCCTCTAAAGACAAAATATTTGTTCATAGAGCTTACATGTTTGTATTATGAACATATATAAAGTCATATGCAGGATACCTAATGGTGACATTGCAGTTTGCATAAATGACTTTGATCTCTAAGACATATGTCACCTGCAATGCTTAAAACCAAAATTGTCTTGTAACCTATCTTAGCCCTTAGGCTAATTTTTTTCAGATATATATATTCTGTTAATACTGTTCTGTGATGTCATATTTCGCTTTCGGAGAACCAGCATGGAATCTTTTGAGTATGATGGCGACGCGTTGTGCAATTTAGCTGTGCGTTGTAAAACACCAATGATACACATGCAGAATGTGTTCTATGATGTAGCGATGATATAGACGGAGAGCAAAACTAGACGCATACCGTACGTCTTTGTCATGTATTATATGGGTTACTTTTACCTATACACTTAGGCCTACTTGAGTAGGCCGATATGAATTTCATATTATTTAGGTATGTTACAAAATATTGTAATGTTGCTGCAATGTATATATACTATATTTATTCTGTGGATGTAACAAATTAAGCACTGAAACGTTTCCGATTTTGAAACGTGTGACGACATTTAGAATTTTACAAACATATATATGGTCATTCATCTTATAAATGTTTAAAGATCATCCTGGTATTCACCAAAGCAAATCCAGGAACACGTGAATGTGTAAACTCCCAAACGATTTTACAAGTTCGCTGATATGAAATTTTCACCATCCAGATTTGAATGTTAGGTTACTGAACCTATGGTCCGATAACCTATTGGCATGGCATTGCGTCCGTCGTTGGCGTCGTCGTCCACATTTTTATCTTTGAAGCTTACGGTCGAATCTTTCTGAAATTTAGCACAAAGATACCTAATAATATTCTAAATCGGGGGTATTTTTTAGTTTCAGGTTACCGGTCATTTTTAGGTTACCGAACCAATGGTCCAAAAACCTATTGGCATGGCATTGCGTCCATCGTCCATCGTCAGCGTTGTCGTCCACATTTTTATCTTCAAAGTTTATGATCAGGGGCCCGTTTCACTAAGATAGCGAGCTCGTTATATAAAGTCGTCCTTGAAGTTTTCACCAATGGAAATAAAAACACAAAAATAACTATGACAACATATTGTTAACGATGGATACAACGAGGATTTCTAACGATGGAAATCTTAGTGATTGATAAACCCACGTTATTAGCGAGGATTCTTTAATTTAACGAGAATTTTGCTGCTAACGAGCTCTTTATGATCTTAGTGAAACGGGCCCCTGATCTTTCTGAAATTTTGCACAAAAATACCTAAAAATATTCCAAGAGGGGGTTATTGTTTTTTTATTTTCGCAAAATGGCGACCATTTTCGCCGAAAAAACGGTCAATTTCTGACTTTGACGGCCATTTTCTCAAAAAATGTTCAGACAGTTTCGAGAGTTTTGTTTCAAAACATTGCCCTCATACCTCTGTGATGTGTATAAGTTTCGTTGCCCCTGAATCAACGGTCTGCGTGTGGCGGCCATTTCCATTTTCCCATGTTAAACTCTCCTATGCTTGATAATGGGACACATTATGCCTAGTATCTTACTTAATATTGAGATTGGTTACTAGGAATCAATTGTGGACATATAGGAAATGATATATGCTGAATATCCTCGTGACCTTGAATTTGACCTCTGACCTCAGTTCCAGACCTCGCTTATTATTGACTTTACAGCTTCGGAAACAATTGTGGACATAAGGAAATGATATATGCCGAATTTTCTGATGACCTTGAATTTGACCTTCGACGACCCTGAAAGGTCAAAACAGAAATTTTCGGTCAAAAAGAGGCCAAATTTGCCTCTACAGATTAAAGGCTTGTAGAGCTTGAGTTTCTATTATGAGCATATAGAAGTCATATATTGAACAATTAATGATGACCCTGAGCTTGACCTCGGATGAACTTGAATGCTAAATGTCTGACGTGAAATGTGTAAATTGATCTCTTAGGTTCAAACACTTACATATATAGGGTAGGATTGTGTATAAGCTTAACAAAAGCCGTATGTGGCACATCTTTTCGTGACCTTGAACTTGAGCTTAGACCACCTTAAAGGCTGAATCTCATAGTCTCGCCTGGCACAAATGTGTATATTGGCCTCTAAAGACAAAATATTTGTTCATAGAGCTTACATGTTTGTATTATGAACATATATAAAGTCATATGCAGGATACCTAATGGTGACATTGCAGTTTGCATAAATGACTTTGATCTCTAAGACATATGTCACCTGCAATGCTTAAAACCAAATTGTCTGGTAACCTATCTTAGCCCTTAGGCTAATTTTTTCAGATATATATATTCTGTTAATACTGTTCTGTGATGTCATATTTCGCTTTCGGAGAACCAGCATGGAATCTTTTGAGTATGATGGCGATGCATTGTGCAATTTAGCTGTGCGTTGTAAAACACCATTGATACTATGCAGAATGTGTTCTATGATGTAGCGATGATATAGACGGAGAGCAAAACTAGACGCATACCGTACGTCTTTGTCATGTATTATATGGGTTACTTTTACCTATACACTTAGGCCTACTTGAGTAGGCTGACATGAATTTCATATTATTTAAGTATGTTACAAAATATTGTAATGTTGCTGCAATGTATATATACTATATTTATTCTGTGGATGTAACAAATTAAGCACTGAAACGTTTCCGATTTTGAAACGTGTGAAGACATTTAGAATTTTACAAACATATATATGGTCATTCATCTTATAAATGTTTGAAGATCATCCTGGTATTCACCAAAGCAAATCCAGGAACACGTGAATGTGTAAACTCCCAAACGATTTTACAAGTTCGCTGATATGAAATTTTCACTATCCAGATTTGAATGTTAGGTTACTGAACCTATTATCCGATAACCTATTGGCATGGCATTGCGTCCGTCGTTGGCGTCGTCGTCCACATTTTTATCTTTGAAGCTTATGGTCGAATCTTTCAGAAATTTTGCACAAAGATACCTAATAATATTCTAAATCGGGGGTATTTTTTAGTTTCAGGTTACCGGTCATGTTTAGGTTACCGAACCTATGGTCCAAAAACCTATTGGCATGGCATTGCATCCATCGTCAGCGTTGTCGTCCACATTTTTATCTTCAAAGTTTATGATCAGATCTTTCTGAAATTTTGCACAAAAATACCTAAAAATGTTCCAAGAGGGGGTTATTGTTTTTTTATTTTCGCAAAATGGTGACCATTTTCACCGAAAAACGGTCAATTTCTGACTTTGACGGCCATTTTCTCAAAAAATGTTCAGACAGTTTCGATTTTTTTTCTTCAAAACATTGCCCTCATACCTCTGTGATGTGTATAAGTTTCGTTGCCCCTGAATCAACGGTCTGCGTGTGGCGGCCATTTCCATTTTCCCATGTTAAACTTTCCTATGCTTGATAATGGGACACATTATGCCTAGTATCTTACTTAATATTGAGATTGGTTACTAGGAATCAATTGTGGACATATAGGAAATGATATACGCTGAATATTCTCGTGACCTTGAATTTGACCTCTGACCTCAGTTCCAGACCTCGCTTATTATTGACTTTACAGCTTCGGAAACAATTGTGGACATATAGGAAATGATATATGCCGAATATTCTGATGACCTTGAATTTGACCTTCGACGACCCTGAAAGGTCAAAACAGAAATTTTCGGTCAAAAAGAGGCCAAATTTGCCTCTACAGATTAAAGGCTTGTAGAGCTTGAGTTTCTATTATGAGCATATAGAAGTCATATATGGAACAATTAATGATGACCCTGAGCTTGACCTCGGATGACCTTGAATGCTAAATGTCTGACGTGAAATGTGTGAATTGATCTTTTAGGTTCAAACACTTACATATACAGGGTAGGATTGTGTATAAGCTTAACAAAAGCCATATATGGCACATCTTTTGATGACCTTGAACTTGAGCTTAGACCACCTTGAAGGCTGAATCTCATAGTCTCGCCTGACCTGAAATGTGTACAATGATGTTTGTATTATGAACATATATAAAGTCATATGCAGGATACCTAATGGTGACATTGCAGTTTGCATAAATGACTTTGATCTCTAAGACATGTCACCTGCGATGCTTAAAACCAAAATTGTCTGGTAACCTATCTTAGCCTTTAGGCTAATTTTTTCAGATATATATATTCTGTTAATACTGTTCTTTGATGTCATATTTCGCTTTCAGAGAACCAGCAAGGAATCTTTTGAGTATGATGGCGACGCGTTGTGCAATTTAGCTGTGCGTTGTAAAACACCAATGATACACATGCAGAATGTGTTCTATGATGTAGCGATGATATAGACGGAGAGCAAAACTAGACGCATACCGTACGTCTTTGTCATGTATTATATGGGTTACTTTTACCTGTACACTTAGGCCTACTTGAGTAGGCCGACATGAATTCTATATTATTTAAGTATGTTACAAAATATTGTAATGTTGCTGCAATGTATATATACTATATTTATTCTGTGGATGTAACAAATTAAGCACTGAAACGTTTCCGATTTTGAAACGTGTGACGACATTTAGAATTTTACAAACATATATATGGTCATTCATCTTATAAATGTTTAAAGATCATCCTGGTATTCACCAAAGCAAATCCAGGAACACGTGAATGTGTAAACTCCCAAACGATTTTACAAGTTCGCTGATATGAAATTTTCACAATCCAGATTTGAATGTTAGGTTACTGAACCTATGGTCCGATAACCTATTGGCATGGCATTGCGTCCGTCGTTGGCGTCGTCGTCCACATTTTTATCTTTGAAGCTTACGGTCGAATCTTTCTGAAATTTAGCACAAAGATACCTAATAATATTCTAAATCGGGGGTATTTTTTAGTTTCAGGTTACCGGTCATTTTTAGGTTACCGAACCAATGGTCCAAAAACCTATTGGCATGGCATTGCGTCCATCGTCCATCGTCAGCGTTGTCGTCCACATTTTTATCTTCAAAGTTTATGATCAGATCTTTCTGAAATTTTGCACAAAAATACCTAAAAATATTCCAAGAGGGGGTTATTGTTTTTTTATTTTCGCAAAATGGCGACCATTTTCGCCGAAAAAACGGTCAATTTCTGACTTTGACGGCCATTTTCTCAAAAAATGTTCAGACAGTTTCGAGAGTTTTGTTTCAAAACATTGCCCTCATACCTCTGTGATGTGTATAAGTTTCGTTGCCCCTGAATCAACGGTCTGCGTGTGGCGGCCATTTCCATTTTCCCATGTTAAACTCTCCTATGCTTGATAATGGGACACATTATGCCTAGTATCTTACTTAATATTGAGATTGGTTACTAGGAATCAATTGTGGACATATAGGAAATGATATATGCTGAATATCCTCGTGACCTTGAATTTGACCTCTGACCTCAGTTCCAGACCTCGCTTATTATTGACTTTACAGCTTCGGAAACAATTGTGGACATAAGGAAATGATATATGCCGAATTTTCTGATGACCTTGAATTTGACCTTCGACGACCCTGAAAGGTCAAAACAGAAATTTTCGGTCAAAAAGAGGCCAAATTTGCCTCTACAGATTAAAGGCTTGTAGAGCTTGAGTTTCTATTATGAGCATATAGAAGTCATATATGGAACAATTAATGATGACCCTGAGCTTGACCTCGGATGAACTTGAATGCTAAATGTCTGACGTAAAATGTGTAAATTGATCTCTTAGGTTCAAACACTTACATATATAGGGTAGGATTGTGTATAAGCTTAACAAAAGCCGTATGTGGCACATCTTTTCGTGACCTTGAACTTGAGCTTAGACCACCTTAAAGGCTGAATCTCATAGTCTCGCCTGGCACAAATGTGTATATTGGCCTCTAAAGACAAAATATTTGTTCATAGAGCTTACATGTTTGTATTATGAACATATATAAAGTCATATGCAGGATACCTAATGGTGACATTGCAGTTTGCATAAATGACTTTGATCTCTAAGACATATGTCACCTGCAATGCTTAAAACCAAATTGTCTGGTAACCTATCTTAGCCCTTAGGCTAATTTTTTCAGATATATATATTCTGTTAATACTGTTCTGTGATGTCATATTTCGCTTTCGGAGAACCAGCATGGAATCTTTTGAGTATGATGGCGATGCATTGTGCAATTTAGCTGTGCGTTGTAAAACACCATTGATACTATGCAGAATGTGTTCTATGATGTAGCGATGATATAGACGGAGAGCAAAACTAGACGCATACCGTACGTCTTTGTCATGTATTATATGGGTTACTTTTACCTATACACTTAGGCCTACTTGAGTAGGCTGACATGAATTTCATATTATTTAAGTATGTTACAAAATATTGTAATGTTGCTGCAATGTATATATACTATATTTATTCTGTGGATGTAACAAATTAAGCACTGAAACGTTTCCGATTTTGAAACGTGTGAAGACATTTAGAATTTTACAAACATATATATGGTCATTCATCTTATAAATGTTTGAAGATCATCCTGGTATTCACCAAAGCAAATCCAGGAACACGTGAATGTGTAAACTCCCAAACGATTTTACAAGTTCGCTGATATGAAATTTTCACTATCCAGATTTGAATGTTAGGTTACTGAACCTATTATCCGATAACCTATTTGCATGGCATTGCGTCCGTCGTTGGCGTCGTCGTCCACATTTTTATCTTTGAAGCTTACGGTCGAATCTTTCAGAAATTTTGCACAAAGATACCTAATAATATTCTAAATTGGAAGTATTTTTTAGTTTCAGGTTACCGGTCATGTTTAGGTTACCGAACCTATGGTCCAAAAACCTATTGGCATGGCATTGCGTCCATCGTCAGCGTTGTCGTCCACATTTTTATCTTCAAAGTTTATGATCAGATCTTTCTGAAATTTTGCACAAAAATACCTAAAAATGTTCCAAGAGGGGGTTATTGTTTTTTTATTTTCGCAAAATGGTGACCATTTTCACCGAAAAACGGTCAATTTCTGACTTTGACGGCCATTTTCTCAAAAAATGTTCAGACAGTTTCGATTTTTTTTTTCAAAACATTGCCCTCATACCTCTGTGATGTGTATAAGTTTCGTTGCCCCTGAATCAACGGTCTGCGTGTGGCGGCCATTTCCATTTTCCCATGTTAAACTTTCCTATGCTTGATAATGGGACACATTATGCCTAGTATCTTACTTAATATTGAGATTGGTTACTAGGAATCAATTGTGGACATATAGGAAATGATATACGCTGAATATTCTCGTGACCTTGAATTTGACCTCTGACCTCAGTTCCAGACCTCGCTTATTATTGACTTTACAGCTTCGGAAACAATTGTGGACATATAGGAAATGATATATGCCGAATATTCTGATGACCTTGAATTTGACCTTCGACGACCCTGAAAGGTCAAAACAGAAATTTTCGGTCAAAAAGAGGCCAAATTTGCCTCTACAGATTAAAGGCTTGTAGAGCTTGAGTTTCTATTATGAGCATATAGAAGTCATATATGGAACAATTAATGATGACCCTGAGCTTGACCTCGGATGACCTTGAATGCTAAATGTCTGACGTGAAATGTGTGAATTGATCTTTTAGGTTCAAACACTTACATATACAGGGTAGGATTGTGTATAAGCTTAACAAAAGCCATATATGGCACATCTTTTGATGACCTTGAACTTGAGCTTAGACCACCTTGAAGGCTGAATCTCATAGTCTCGCCTGACCTGAAATGTGTACAATGATGTTTGTATTATGAACATATATAAAGTCATATGCAGGATACCTAATGGTGACATTGCAGTTTGCATAAATGACTTTGATCTCTAAGACATATGTCACCTGCGATGCTTAAAACCAAAATTGTCTGGTAACCTATCTTAGCCTTTAGGCTAATTTTTTCAGATATATATATTCTGTTAATACTGTTCTTTGATGTCATATTTCGCTTTCAGAGAACCAGCAAGGAATCTTTTGAGTATGATGGCGACGCGTTGTGCAATTTAGCTGTGCGTTGTAAAACACCAATGATACACATGCAGAATGTGTTCTATGATGTAGCGATGATATAGACGGAGAGCAAAACTAGACGCATACCGTACGTCTTTGTCATGTTTTATATGGGTTACTTTTACCTGTACACTTAGGCCTACTTGAGTAGGCCGACATGAATTCTATATTATTTAAGTATGTTACAAAATATTGTAATGTTGCTGCATTGTATATATATACTATATTTCTGTGGATGTAACAAATTAAGCAAACGTTTCCGATTTTGAAACGTGTGAAGACGTTTAGAATTTTACAAGCATGTAAAACCAAAGTTGTCTGGTAACCCATCTTAGCCGTTAGGTTAATTTTTTCAGATATATATTCCGTTAATACTGTTCTGTGATGTCATATTTCGCTTTCGGAGAACCAGCAATTTTGAGTATGATGGTGACGCAATGTGCAATTTAGCTGTGCGTTGTGAAACACCAATGATACACATGCAGAATGTGTTCTATGATGTAGCGATAATATAGACGAAGAGCAAAACTAGACGCATGCCGTACGTCTTTGTCATCTTTTATATAGGGTACTTTTACCTGTACACTTAGCCCCACTTGAGTAGGCCGACATGAATTTCATATTCAAGTAAGTTACACCATACTGTGGTGGTGCTGTGATACATTTATATCATATTTATTCCATGGATGTAACATATTCAGCATTAAAACGTTTCCTATTTTGGGACGTGTGAACGTGTAGATGCGGACGTGGGTCCAAACGTGCATATGGTCATCTTATGTCGAAAAATGAGCTTATTTTGAAGGAAATTGAAGCTCAATTCTAGATCTGATTATACATTCCACATTTTTCTGTTTTATAACATCAACTCATGTTCTCAGCTGAATTTTCCTGAGATGAGCATTTCCAGGGATATAAATGGTGTCATGATTGTACATTATACATGTATTATGATGTGTATATGTATGCATGTGTGCTGTATGTGGTAAGGTAATACTCAGAGAGGAAATAAACATCATGAAATGCTGTGTTCCCTGATTTTGACATGATTCAATGAGTGGTTGACATTTAAGCCATGTCTAGGAGATTTCCCCAATGGAGTAAATCCAAAATTCAGTGATTGGGCTGAATTTAACATGGTGTAGATTGCTAACTTTTTTTTAAATTTTTGCGATAGAAGTATGAAATTCGGTATAATATTGCCGATTGACTCCCAGGTGGAGTATGCCAAGTAATGCCAAGTATGCCAAGTAGCGGAAAAACGGTGTAAACGAGTTCGAAAAATCATAGTACCGGTATAGGTGAAACTGGGAATAACATATTCAAAACCAGAAATTAAATTTTAAAGCCTGAAAGTATTAAAACCGAGAAAACACGGAATTAGGGAATACAATCGGAAAATCACCGGTGAAAACATATTATATTATAGTGGGTTTTTTTCTTCGGATTTTGTCGCCCAGACAGATATGTATCAATTTCTGAGTCGACATTATGGTTTTTTCATGCTGCACGCCGAAATGCCTCCTCTAGGCCTTGACGTCTATTTCTTCACGAGTGTACCGCAAGATTCAAGTGTTGAACAACAAAAGTGGTCACTGTGTAGGTCTCGCATCACGTCACAAAAGTACTTATATAATAATAAGTAATATTATAATGACTTATCAGTGAATGTATCGATGAATCATATGCTATATTCAAAATACATTTGGTCCATTGATGAATTAGGTTACGATTAGAGACGGGCAATTCTTTTTTAGGAAGAGCAGGGCTCTTCCTCTATGATGTTGGTTTTTTTTTGGATTTTTGAATTTTTTCTTTTGTTTACATTCTTGAAAGTGCCACTTGGAACCACAACAGGCTATTCAACTGTGGCTAATTGGGAGGGCCCGGGGCCCGTTGGGAGGAAAATGACGCCCGTGTACCTAATCATGGTTAATGTAATAAGTTATTAGCGATAATAATCCCAGGAGACGTGTGTTCCGACCGTTTTTTTTTTTGTATGTCACCGTTTCATACCCATCACCACTCCCGTTTTGATCTCCACTGGAACAGTGCTTTCTTGCAATCATATGCACTCAAAGATTTGGATATACATTCCGCACAATATATAGATACAGTATGGTACTGCAACAATGAAATACAAGTTGATACGGCAACATAATAATTATGTGTTAGTGGTGGTATTCCATATTCCAGTGGGCAAATTCAATTCTCGTGTGGCCCCGATAAGCAGTCACGGCAGTCGGCCCGCCAGCCAGAGAGTCACTGAATTGTCCAATCGGGAAGCTGTCTTGGCGGACACACCCACATGTTTATGAAATACACGTGGATATAATGATATGCAAATGATCACGTGAGGGAGTCCCGCCAATTAGCGTACTGCCCCAAAAAATTGCTGCAGGGTCAAGGTCAAAATGCCAGCCGCCAAGAGATCATCCAACCATAGAACTCCCAACTGAGTGCGGTATTTGTGAAAATACTTGTTACGACCCAAATAAATGGTCTTTTCTATGACTCTTTCCTACTTCACTGGTAATACTTCATAAAAATATCACCACCGAAAGCTTGTTTATGGGGGAATTTAATTAAAAATGCCATTGAAGTGAAGCGAGATTTCAACGAGATTTGACTAAAAGGAACAGTCGGAAACAAACAAACAAAACTTGGCAGATTTGCGGAGCTTTTACACGGGAAAAAACTTAGTTTCCTCCTAAAATAAGCAGAAACAAATGGATACTAGATCTAGCACTTTTATCATGTTTATGATAGTTTCATATTGCCGACGAGAATTGTCAGTGCTGATTTTGATAGCAGTCACACGAGCGGCGATTCGGGGTGGGGGGTGTGCCTGTGCTACTTCAGTATTTGACAGCTGACACTACACACTGCACACTGACACAACATGTACGCTGATCTTCAAACCAACATTTGGGCAAGGAGAAACATGATCGCATTGATGAAAAAAGCTTTCATGCATGTCATGAATTATTGGAAATGCAGACAAGTTACTGAAATGTCTCTGCAGTACAAATCAAAACACTGAAAAAAAATCCATAAAGAAATTTAAATCTAAGACTAAAGCTCAAAAAACATTGTGCCTCCTAAATCAGAAAAACATAATCAGAACCTTGAAAATCTTACACATTGGTCCCAAAAATAGTCGGGTGATTTTTAAACGTGTTCAACAAGGTAAAGCTTCTGACTTGTAGAGATTTCATGGCTGTAACGGAATAAGTAACATTAGTTTTATTGATTAAGTCTTATTGGCCACAATAAAAATAATTATTACAAGAAACATTTATTATTGGGTTCAACAATGTAAAGGTTCTGGGGCCCAGACGAGTCGACAGGTACCCAAATTCGGGGCGGGTCATACAATTACCTGGATCGGAATTTTGTTACTCGTATTTGAGAACAAATAAAGATATAGTTTTGAATATTTGTGATAAACACTAGTAAAATCACAAGAATGACAAGGAAATCATCAGGAAAAAAAAACGTTTTATGAGGTCATGACATTGTGATCTTTCTCAAACTTGAAAATACTGGTAATTACTGACGAAACAAATAATATGTGTCAAAGATCAATGTCTGGCGTTTACGTGTTACAAATTGCTTCAGTGAGTATCATTCAAATTTTGCTATATATTTGTACGGGTCGGGTCAGACGACACAGGTACCCGGTTCGGAAATTTCCGACTCACTCGGGCCCTAAAAAGTTCTATCCAGTCATGACTAACCGAATAGGTTATCATTTTTTTTACTAGTTAAGTCTATTATTGACCACAATAAAAATAGTTACATGACAAGAAAATAGTTACATGACAAATTTATTGGCCCAACAAGGTATAGATTCTGCCCAGTAGAGTTACAATATGGCCACAACATATATGTACCAAATCAAATACAATATTCAAGGGTTTTTAAATAGTTCTGTGCAAACATTTTCGAAGCTCTTCCTTTGAGGCCAGTGGCCCTTGTTCTGAGATGCAATTGACTTTGAACGAAACTAAAAACCGTTATCATATACTATGAATATAATATCCACGTTACGCAATTTAACCAAAAAAACATAGTCATTGTTTTCATCGCGGTCGAGTTTGTAACATTTGAAGTTATGTTTGATGAATCCATGGTGGTGTATCGTACGCGGGGACAGGTGTAATTCGCACTTATAGTGAACTCTACGATACCTATCGAAGCGGTTCATTTGAAGTATGGGTTTAAGTGGAAGTTTATTGCAATTAAAACACTGATCAATGGCAGACACTTTGGAAGGCTTAGCAAAAATTAATCACGTTTAATTGAAAGTAATCAAATCAGTGTTTCCTAACCGGTAATCCCCTTATGAAATACTGACTGGCGGTCGTGTGGTCAGCTGAAGAAAACAAACAGAGCTACATACTTTTACTTTCATCTTGCGACAGTCCAATGTAAGAAATAGAGTCACCCTGGAAACTCCCAAATGGACGTACAATCAGTTATATAAACACAATCGGAAAAGTGTAAACACCCTTCAGTCTTGTAACTATATGGACCTACATGGAAAGAGACTTTTAATTGAGCGTGAAACAATTTTGACGCACGACTTTACGTATTAGCAGATTAGGCGCGTGTCCCATAAGACAATATTAGTAAGTAATGTAGGAGAATAATGAAATATACACAGTTCTGTCGGATGCAAACAACTCCATTTCCACGTCACTGATTGGCTGATTCGAGAGTTGCAAAAGCGATATAAATTTCAATCGAATTGGTTTCATGTTAAATGAAGAGTAAAATTACATGACGAATTTTAATCGAGAAGCGAGTTTGTGGGGGAAAAAATCAAGGAGTCTCCGAACTGCAAACTCATTAGTTCGGCACAACATTCAGCATCGGAGCATTTGATTCGCTAGGAATCATTCCTGTTAGCGATACATCTAGTTTATATGTAAGATGACGCAGGGAAAAATGCAACCGGAGGAAAAATCTTCTCCAAGTCTCAGTTCAGCTAGTGGCGGTAAGTACATACAGAATGGAGAAATATATTTCTATATAAGGAAGTCACAAAGCGCCAGTCATTTAGGGCAGGTTATCTATTATCCTGTAAATATAAATCCTTGGGACCTAATAATATATCACATTTATATGCATGTATGCAACTGTCAAAGTGCACGCATAATATTGTACATCAATGTACATTGTTGTGAAGGTATGGCACGGGTATTATACTCGATATTTACAGGATCAACTCTTTTTCAGTAATGGGGGCCTATAATATGGTGGCTGATAGCGTCCATCTGACAATCTCGCTCCCTCGCGGCGAGAGAGCGAAGCGAGGTAGCGAAAGAGCGATACGAGCGCACAAGACAGCGATGCGAGGGAGCGAGAGAGCGATGCGAGGGGGCGAGAGAGCGATACGAGGATGCGAGGGAGCGATGCGAGGGAGCGAGTGAGCGATAAGATAGTGACATAAATCCACCTCGCTTCCTCGCATCGTTCTCTCGCTCCCTCGCACTCTCGCTATCTCGCATCGCTCTCTCGCTCTATCGCATCGCTATCTCGCATCGTTCTCTCGTTCTCTCGCTCACTCGTTCTCTCGCTCTCTCGCTCTCTCGCAATCTCGTTCTCTCGCTACCTCGCATCGCTGTCTCGCTTTCTTGCTCTCTTGTTCCCTCGTTCTCTCGTTCTCTCGCTCTCTCGCAATCTCGTTCTCTCGCTACCTCGCATCGCTCTCTCGCTCCCTCGTTCTCTCGCAATCTCGTTCTCTCGCTACCTCGCATTGCTCTCTCGCTCTCTCGTTCTCTCGCTCACTCGTTTCCTCGTTCTCTCGCTCATATGACAGGTCACAATAAATTAATCCGTTCTAACGATAAATTTCTCGTTATCACGGGTTTTTTTCTTTTGTTCAGATGCTAATTTTGTATTCGTTACCACGATATTTTTCGCGCACACGAAAAATAATCACGTCCACTCTGTTGCATTAATATTTATACATGTATACCTACCAGTGAATATGTTCAAATATTATTTATTGCATATGGTCAAATATGATCAGTTAATCCTTTACGGCAAAACTAATCTCCCTGTACATATTCAAGCGCAAAACATATGACGTTCAATACCGAAATAACGATTTATATAATTTTATATAAATTAACATGAATAGATGTTGTTGTTTTTTACCATCTATTTACCTATATACCCCGCCCCTTTCCTTCGCACAACGCACACAATAACCGATGTCAACAAATTATGATTAAAATTATTTATTGAACGTTAATCATACAACAATTTGTGTCAATTGTGACAAAAACAAAGTTGTAATTGAAGTGAAAGAATATATCTCCGTTCAAATAACATTCTGACATCGGAACTTACATGATATTTCTGTAACTACTGATATTTAATGAATATTCTCAATCTGAATTAAATATGTGAAGATTTTATGGTTAATTCTTATGTATTAATATTATAATTTCGTCGGATTACATGTGTATTTTACAGGCCCTATATATCATATTTGTACATGGTTCAAGCATTTAGATTTCGCTAACGGCATCCACAACACATACATATAATTTGCACATGCTCCGATCCTGCAGCCCAGAAGATTGCGTTAGAGAGCCTGGTGAGTGGATAAGGCTCGCTACCACGTGACAGTGATATAACCAATGAGGTGACTTGCAGCGGATGAAGGTGTAGACTGGGTGGAGGGGGTGAGGGTAAGGCGGCTAGGTGGGAGGTGGTGGTTCACGGATGAGCATACAATACACGTACTTCAAATAACACGATAATCATCACCGTTTATTGTGATATTATATCATAATAGAGCACGATATGGAATTGTAATTTTCGAAACAATATGGGACTCATATTGCATAATTTTACAACTTAATCGCCTATGCATACAGTGGTTTTCAAAGAATACACTGTTAAGTAGAAACTATGATGTAAATTTCAGATCAATATCATCTATTTTATATGTCCTATTTTTATATGTCCTACAAGGAAACTGGTATGACAGGGGCGTGTCCAGGGAAGGGTGGGTACAGTCCGTACGTGCCCCTTCCCTTCCATTATTTCTGTACTTGCCCATGAGCATTGTAATAGCACTGACCATGTCGAAAATTTTTATCAATATCATTAAAATATACATATAAAAGTTAGCTTCGTAGATGAATGTACATGTATATACATGGTCGTATGTATGATTATATTAGAACAAAAAAAATCATCGTGCGAGTTCTCAAAAGTGCGTTTTATCTGTATGCTGAAATCTTCAGTTAGTTTCTGATACTGCATACCTGGTACATGAAAATTAGTTTCTGCATACGAGACAGCGAGGGAGCGAGAGAACGAGAGAGCGAGAGAACGAGGGAGCGAGAGAACGAGAGAACGAGAGAGCGAGAGAGCGAGAGAACGAGGGAGCGAGAGAACGAGAGAAGGAGAGAGCGAGAGAGCGATGCGAGGAAGCGAGGTTGATCTATGTGAATATCGTATCGCTCACTCGTTCTCTCGCATCGCTCTCTCGCTACCTCGCATCGCTCCCTCGTTCCCTCGCATCGCTTCCTCGTTCCCTCGCATCGCTCTTTCGCTGCCTCGCTTCGCTCTCTCGCCGCGAGGGAGCGAGATTGACGAATGGACGCTATCAGCCACCATACTATAATCATATATATTTCTGTAATCATGCGAATTAGTAAAACTTTCATTGAACGAATATCATATCAGGCCGGTCTCAAACTCTCAGAACTAGGCTATATATCTAAAAGAAATTTGCTAAAAGAAATTTTTAGCAACGATGCTAAAAACAATAATAGGGATCATGAAAAAATGAAATAATTAGAAAATATATTTATAATATATGCAAATTTGTAATATTCTTAATAAATGAAAATCATATTAGGCTCGTCACAAACTCTTAAATCTAGATCTCAAAGATGTTCTACAATCTATATAAATATTGAGGTATACTCTGATTTTTAAACTCGTTTACACATTTGTTTGCTGAAATTTTCGCCACGCTAGATTGTATCGTATTATAACTTGACATATGGTACTGCACATGGGAGTCAAGCGGGAACTTGTTACCAAATCTCAGACTTCTATCGCAAAAACTGAAAAAGTGACAATCTACTGATTGTTAATTTTCAGCATAAAACGGATCCGAGGCATCTGTGCATATTCCTGTATATCCATTGCATATTTCACAAACATGCTACACTCAAAATTCCAAAATCGTGTGGACCCAGAAATTCAAGTATGTCAAAGTATGGGGCTAAAATTGACCTGGGTAGGTTAGATTAACTTTTTCAATTGTTGTGATAGAAGTATGAAATTTGGTAGAAAATTACCGTTTGTCTCCAAAGTGATGCATGTCAAGTTATATAATACTACAGTGGCTGATTCATGCCATAATGTGTTTGTCCTGAAGAGTTTTCGTCGCGACTTTAATTCTGACGACGGAAATGATTAAAATCGCGACCGAAACGTTTTCGCTGCAGCAGAAATGTTGTCGCCGCGACCAAAACATTCTCGTCGCAGCGAAAATAGTTGTTGTCGCAACTAAAACATTTTGGTCGCAGCGAAAACCATTGTTGCCGCGACAAAAACATTCTCGCTGCAGCGAAAATCGTTGTTGCCGCGACCAATACATTTCTGCTGCAGCGAGAATACTTACCGCCGCGGCGATAATTGCACTTTACTGTGAATATTCGCCGCGGCGATAATTGCAATAATAAATAAATTGTTCTCTTTGAGGTGATGAAAGAAAAGCGTTATAACAAGTAGGGCCATTCTCGCCGCGGCGATAACCATTTTCGCTGCAGC
The DNA here is from genome assembly GCA_949152475.1 of Terebella lapidaria. Taxonomy (NCBI): domain Eukaryota; kingdom Metazoa; phylum Annelida; class Polychaeta; order Terebellida; family Terebellidae; genus Terebella; species Terebella lapidaria. The sequence continues at coordinate 53,954,782 of OX424555.1, read as the reverse complement.
AAGAATGTTTTGGTCGCGGCTATAAGTATTTAAATCGCGGCGAGAACAATTTCGCTGCAGCGAAAATGATTTTGGTCGCGACGAGAATGTTTTTGTCCCAGCTAAAAGTATTTAATTCGCGGCGAGAATGTTTTCGCTGCAGCGAAAACATTTGGGTCGCGGATTTAATGATTTCGGTCGCGATTCAAATAGTTCCAGTCGTCACAATTAAATTCGCAACGAAAACTGTTCAGGAAAAACGCATTATGGCATGAATAAGCCACCGTATAATACGATAATACCTTTTAGCATCGCCAAAATATCAGCAAAAAGCGTTGTAACAGAAATAAAATCAGAGGATAGCCTAGACTTCACACTATTCATGTTGTTCTGTGAGCATTGATACCAGTTCTCAAACATCAATCACACTATATCTGCATATTCCAGGCACCACAAGTCAAATCCAGCTGTGGCAATTTCTCCTGGAGCTTCTGGACGGCGGCCACGTGACGACTGACGGGCCAATCATTACATGGGAGGCCAAGTTCTGTGAGTTCCGGATCGTGCGTCCAGACACCCTCGCTAGTCTCTGGGGCAGCCGCAAGAAGAAACCCAACATGAACTACGACAAACTCTGTCGAGCATTGCGCTACTACTACGAGAAGAACATCATGACGAAGATATCCGGAAAGCGTTTCACTTACAGGTTTGATTTCGGCGCTATCGTCGCTGAGGGCTACATGCTGCCAAAGAGCGTCTCTCGTTACCTTACCATGTGGTCGCAGAAGAGTGCAACGTCATCAACTCCCAGCCAATCACAATACTTCTACTCGCCCGCGATGAATCGGAATTCTGAAGATGTTCTAAGTCCCGTGTACAACCGCGGATACGCCGACGGATTCCTATATAGCAGGATACCCCAATGCGACACAGTGCCATTTTCCCGCACCCTATCAACACTTTCCAAGACGAACTCTCCCCTTGTCGCCGACGGGAGGATGTCGCCGCTACCTCAGTTGGAAGGAGTGACCTCGCCAGCCGCAGACGCCGTGCGGCGACAGAGTTGGCATTCGCTCAGTAACCTGTCGCGATTGGCGACTTTCACCGCATCAGCGACATCGCGTGGACACCCATACCCCATTGCGACGTCAAAGGGGTGGTCAGCACAGCCGTGGCTTGGACTGCGGACGTGGGAGGTGGCCGGACCGAGAGGATCGACTGGAACAAGTGAACGAGAAGCCCACCTGGGCCAGGACATCTCGTGTATGGACAGCTATATCGCCTCCAACACGAAGACTCTGTTCCGGCCTGCGATAAACTCAGTGCATTAGATCGAGATGATTCTATGCCAAGTGGTGAAAGAGATAGGAAGAAACTTCACTGTCAAGCAGCAAGTGAACATGCTGAATGAAAACTATTTTACAGATCCACATTGTATAAAGCTGTGTGGTAGGCCTACATGTACATGCATCAGGTTGTAAATGACGGCTTATAATGAAAACAATAAACATTGGACTTCCCTACACAGAAGTGTCGTTTTTTTCAGCGCTGATGTCCAGTAGGCTACGGTTGGGGAGAGTTTGTTTTTGAATTCCTAGAAAAATGTTCACAGGTACTAAATAATATTCACAATCAAATGTGTACATATCACGATTATTGCCGTGGTTGTGGCGCCATGATAATCATAACGTGGTTTGTAATGACGAATCTGGGACAGATATATATTATCCATGGACAGTTGTTTTCAAATAAATAATCTATGCCTGCGTGGACGTGTTATTTAAAGCAGTCGTCCCCCTCAGAAGAGCCCCCCCCCCCCCCCCCCCCTCTATAAAGACTTCCACCTATAATGACCGTTTTACGGAGCCTCTGAGAGGACATGGAAGAAATATTTTTAGCACGTTATTGCGTTCCCTCGCAATATTATCGCATTCCCTCGGAATCCGGATCGCATTCCCTCACGATCTTATTGCGTTCTCTCGCATTCCGCATCGCGTTCCCTCGCGATCTTGTAGAAAAATCTTCTCAGAAGTCATTGACGTCAGCACAATGCGAGGGAACGCGATCCAGAATGCGAGGGAACGCAATAAGATCGCAAGGGAACGCGATCCGGATTGCGAGGGAACACAATAAGATGGCGAGGGAACGCGATCCGGAATGCGAGGGAACGCAATGAGATCGCGAGGGAACATGATCCGGAATGCAAGGGAATGCGATCCGGAACACAAGGGACCGCAATAAGATTGTTGGGGAACGCAATAATATTGCGAGGGAACGCAATATTATTGCGAGGGAACGCAATAACGATATGTCAAAAAAATATTTCTTCCATGTCCTTTCAGCGGCTCCGAACCTTTTCCTGTGGCACTAGGATGACTTTACCTGTAAATGAACCCCTCTAATAATACTCCCTTTAGACAAGACCTCAATTTTGTGGCAGGAGGGTAGGTCTTATCTGAGGGGGACCACTGTCGAAGATTGTGAATATGTTCATTGCCGATAGGTGAAGATCATGTACAAAAAACACCAAACTCAAGTCGATTGTGGTAAATTATTTATATTTAGTCTTGCTACCACAAAACTGATGTCCATGACAAGTCAAACAAACATTTTTAGCAAAGAAACTTCATGAAACTTCATCAGTTAAAGCTGGAACCAACTTCAAAGTCAGCCTAAATTTTTGCATTTGTGCTGTCAGAAAAGTTTGCAAGGTGAATCTCGGGGATGACAGGAATATAAAGGAAATTTGTAGAAGTTGATGACAAACTTGATGGAATTCACGGTTATTCATGCATGGAAACAATGAATAGAGAATGATTTCATTGGCTTGCCAACATTTCTAGGTGCTGGAGTACCCAGACAAATATCAATGACGTCATGATACTGTACGAAGCAGCAATGAGGCCGTCTTGGGTGTGGCAACTCATTTTAAGCACAACACACATGTTTTCAACAACGTTCTTTGCAATTTTTTTATCTATAGATAAAACAAAAATAATCAGGAAACTCTAAAAAAAGTTCCAGCTTTAACTGTCAAATTATCAATTATTGGATTTTCCTTATCTTTATACTTCTGAATAAGCAAACAAAACGATTTGAATGACCAAATAATTTGGTGATGTTTGTAAACAAATTCACAAACCAAAATAATGTCGTCTCACAAATTTCTGACAGTTCGTTCGATCGGTTTCAATCTGTTCACATATCAATAAATCATCAAATACAAAATGAAAAGTACAAAACGCTTTGGTTGCAGTGGATAACAAAACACTGTATCAATAAATAAATGCACAGGTCACATTGAATGCAAACAAAATGTACAAGAATACACGGCTACAAACTTTGACTAGATTGTAAAATATTGTACAACAAGATGTACACAACACCTTGCATATTATTTGGGGAGAAATCTAGACCATAAATTCCTGTAACCATAGTAACTGATATATCGCTCAGCATACCCTTTTGTTCAGATCGTAGTCACACAAATATCAAATTGTGACTGATACAATACATGTGTTACAAAAAAATTTTTATTCTACATTGCATAATGTGTAATCACGCTAATTCAGTATCATGGCAACAGTTTTCATTAGTGGGTACAATTTTTAGTGGGTATTGGTTACAACAGATCTCCGGTTAGGGAAAACAATATCATGGATTTTATCTGAAATAAAACGAAGACAAAGTTTACCAGTCTGTGATGTGAAGCCTGAAACATTCCTGAATAAACTGTGAACTAAAGTGTTATACTTGATTTGAAAATACCGTAGCTGGGTTTTCTTATTTCTCACCATTTTGATACAGTATGACATATTTTTATTCGACAAGAGGTATTTCAACTTTTAACTAAAACATCCAGTGTCTGGTTTCTTCTGGAACTAGCTCAAGGCACCTTTCTCACAATATCACGTGAATTTAAAGATATGTACAGCAAACGCCATAATAAGTTATAACTGTATTAAACAACTCGATATGCACAACTACTTTTACAAATGGTATTTACAATCTCAATGTGACAATGTATGAAAAATATAGTACATATGACCTAACATACTGTTTATACGAACAATCCAATGATGTCACATAGTAAATGTTTACTACAGTGTTTGTATACTGTGCAGATAAACAAACAAAAGTCACATCATCAGTAAACAGTCACATACATGGTCGTTTTTTTCTACATCAATGAACACTACAACAGAACAAGTTTCGAGAACTTATCACCACTGAAAAGCACCATGAATATCATAGTTTTGTTTCTGGAAGTCTTTCACTCATCTTGAATTTTAAATCTTGAATGGATAAATTTACGGAGATAATCTCAAGATTGCCTGTAGCTTAATTACTTCAGCTCCAAGCATTTGACAGTTGTCATTCAGTTATATGAGGTATTATAAATACAGTAAACTCATTTGAACAAATATTCGAGTGATGATGCAGGTATTTCAGAAGTAGATAATTCGTTATAGCCCTCTCTCTGCTGAGGATAAGTTTTCAAGTTGTGATTGACGATATGCAGCCTGGGAGCTTAATTATTATTCTAGACTTCCCCTCGCGCTCAACCAGACTAAACCAAGGTGCCAGGGTGATGGATAGACAAATGTGATCGGATCTGCAGTTTAACATCAACATTGAAAGAGTCACATGACCTCTGGGGATTCCCCTCAGCTGTGGAGTCCATACTGAGGCTTCCACACGAGACCCTCGTCATCCTCCGAGTTCTCCTTGGGCTTCCTAGCGCGGACATCCGTGGGGGCGGGGTCCCGTGACTTCTGACTGGAGACTCGGACGGGTTTCGGTGGAGGAGCTCGACCGCCAGACCCGGAGGCTGCAGCGGCCGCCGCGGCAGTGGCTAGTTCTTTCTTGTGGCGAAGCTGGAGAGTGGAGAGGGGTGAGGAGGTGGGCGTGTTGATCGGGGTGTTTGCTAGCGGGTTGCGGCTGAGGACGAGATGCACCTTGAGACCTGAGCGGGCAATCAGAGGCACCACCTGGTGACAATCCAGCTCCTTGGTGCGGATGTGGTTCACCTGTCACAGAAGGAGTCAACAAATGGAAATACCACTCTCTTACTCAAGACAATTTTATGTGAATGAATACATTTCTGTAAGACAGCCTGTGTGGATGATAAAATTTGAGGAATTTGAAACTTGGTCATGCACATCTGACTAGAACATTACCTGAAGCAATCTGTCAAAGGACCTCATTTTCCCCTGTATTTCCGCTGGCCCATTTGGCTGTATAGCACTGATATACACTCCCTTCTCATAGACACCGTCCGATAAACTGAAACCGAAACTCTCTGACTCCCGCTGCCTCTCAAGTGTCACCCGGAGAAGCTCAACGGGAGTCGGTGTGAAAATGTTTTGTAGCTGCTCTTCCACTTCCCGGAGATGCATGTCGGCCGTCACGACCTTCCTCGGGCCCGTCCCTGAGCCAGGGCCTGTCGCCGAGCCATGGCCGCTCGACTGACTCCCGCCCTCCGCGGTACCCAACGACCCTGAGCCAGAGTTCACGCTCTGTTGGTCACTGCCACCAGCACCACCGGCGGCAATGGCACCACCATGTATGGACGACAGTTTACTGTGAGACGACGATGAATGGGAAGACTGTATTGAGTTGTTAACTTTGTTTGAGACGTTGGCAAAGGGAAGCGGACCTCCAGAGCTGGTCCCCGGACGAGGGTTGGAAAGCATGTTAGGCGAGTGTGGCATACTTTCCAAATCTGCGTCTTGGATGACCTCGGCTTGTGAGAACTGATCGAGTTCGTCGAGACGCTTGGACCACTCGTCCGTGTCGCTGAGACAACTCGGCGGCGCACTGACGGACGGTGACTGGACTTCGTAGTGCTCCTCATCCTCCAAGTGTAACTCGTTGCTGAGGTCACAGTACGTTGAGCCGCCGCCCTTGACGATACTCGGAGGGTTGTCCTGGCTGTGCACTCCAGAACTCCCCGAACCTGCCAACACAGGAAGGCAAGCTTAAGTGACGTTAAAACAAAATAAATCTGAATTAATTTGCAAATTCTTCAATGTGCAATCACAAGGGTAATTTGGAGACATGCTGGCTGCTCTACCAAGCTGGACAGTGAGTGGCACAACTAGTAACAATGAGGAACATCACAACATAAACATTGGTGGAAAAGTACCCAGTTTGTAAGTCTGCACCAACACATGTATCAAATTTTCCAAAACTTTGATAACTGGCTCAATTGGGAATGTATTAAAAGGGTCAATATCACATCATGGGAGTTCAAAACTGCACACGAACATACCTTCACGTTGGATCTCGTGACTTCTGGGACCCATCTTGGCATGATTACTGTCTAAGCCGGAGCTGTCCCACGATTCCAAAGCACTGTCTACGCTCTGTAACGGCATGCATGGACATTATCGTTAAAAGAAAATGTTAAGAACCGAAAAGACAGGAAAGTAGATGAGAAAGGGCACTTGCGCACAACAGAAACCTGCATCCATAGTGAGTTTTTACTAGATTCTAGAGTTTTAGAGTGTGGCAGACTTACATCGTGGGACTTTCCTGCTGTACCATTTCTATACCCTGGAACATGAACAAGTGGACTGGCTATTAGATCTGTGTGACCTCAAACAACAACAACAACAACAGAGACAATACACAAACAACATACCCACGAAAAATCTAGAATTACCGGAGCAGCATCAACATAGTTACTTAGTGCACCAACATGCGATGCTATTGGTTTACATAGTGAAAAATCTACCTAGAGTGGGTACTGTGTATTAATGTGATTATACTTTGAGCGAGCGATCATGCTTGCAGCATGCAATATGGACCACTACAGTGCTACACTTTCAAACAAGACTGGATGCACCGTACTTTGGTTTGCCGGTCGCGTGATCTTGAGCGTGACTGTGTCGCGAGCGTTCTGCAGGAGCTGGATCGCATCAGGCAGCGGCCGACCTCGCAAACTCTGGTTGTTGATGGCCAGTATTCTGTCACCGACGTGTAACGCGCCAGTCCTGTATTGCAACCAAGAAATTTATATAGAATGTACTGCACTATGATCACTATCCGTTTCGAAATCTATATTCTGTACACTAAGAAATTTGATGATTTAAGTTGAAGACAAGCCTGGCGTCCTTCTAACACTTACTTCTCTGCTAGTCCGCCATCAGCCAGACTGGATATGTAGATAGGATCGAAGGGTTCCTCGGTACCAGATATCGTGATGCCCAGAGGTCCTCCAAACTTCGGCAGCTCCACCGTGTAGGTGATTGTTGTGGTAGGATCTGGCTCATCTGTAGGGTAATGACACAATAATTCCCACAATATTATAAACAGTTGGAAAAATCACTTACTATGGGCAAAAAGTCTTAATGCTATGGTAATAAATAGAATAGTCAATGTCAAACGCACCTGCGAATGTTTCGTCTTTCTTGATTTTTAACTTGACTATGTCCTCTGAGTTCTGTAGCACCTGTGCAGCGTCCTCTAGTGAGCAGTTGTCCATGCGGACGTTACCGATGGCGAGGAGACGGTCACCCGGCTGGATGGTGCCCGTTCTACAAGACACGATTAATCATAGTTATACTGGTGAACGACAAACATTCAAATTGTATTGTTTATTTTACTAGTTTGTCTAAAGCGACAAGTTTGTCTCAAAGTACAAACCTAAAAATGAAGTCTACTTTGCTTGGAACACTCTGTTTCCAAGATGTATACATTTACGTGGCATTGGGATAATGGTTACTTGCCTGTGAGCTACGCTGCCTTTTTTGACATCTGTGATGAGCAAAGGTTCACCGGGTTTCCGATTGTTTGGAGCTGAAATATGATCCAAGAATGATTGTGAAATATTATACAATGTATACAATCAACTTGTTCTGAATAGTTATGTGACTTTTCTACTCACAATTAATTGTGATGCCAAGTCCAGAGCCTCGCTTGGCCAACTTGACTACGAATATACCACTGCTCGGCACGATGGACTCTGAGATGCAAATCGATACAGGCTTGGTCATTCATTCAAACATAGAAAGACCATCAAACAAGACCAAATTTCTATTCCCCATTAAGACTCCATCCAAGTCCATCCAAACATCCTAACCTAACCCTTGCAAATTTCAAAGGCACTTCTTCCCAGCCAGCTGGAAGTCTTACCTGCGACATCGAACTCGACCTGCACCAGGACCTTGACACCCGACTCCTTGAGCATCAGGTTGGCCTCGGCAAGGGTCTTGTTCTCCAGGGAGACGTCGTTGACTGAGAGGATTCGATCCCCCTCTTGAACCACACCGCACCTGGACACGAGTGGGAGTCTCATTCAATCTCATTGTTTCAAACCGGAAAAGTCTCATTCAACACCAACATGACAATGTCCAGGTATTATTCAAATGAATCACCTTTCTGCAAAAATACTTACTGAAAACTATTCAAAGATTGGCTCGAATGCATGTAATAGGACCTTTAGTGTGCAATACATCCATTGCAGTGTGAATCTGCACTGACTGGTACACAAGTTGAAACTTAAGCGAAACCACATATATCTTCTGAGCATTTGACATAAAACATGCTGAGCATGAGTAGCAACACACGACCATCCCCCCCCCCCCCCCTTTCACACTGACAGACCTTTCTGCGGCGCTGCGTGGTTCAATGAACGTGATAATCGGCGGCTCCACGAGGACCTCCGTGTCACAGCCACCATTTTCCAGGATTAGGCCGAAGCCGCGCTGGTCCGAGACGAGCGTGACCTCGATGACCTCGGTCCTGCAGACCTGGTGGTGCGGGATCATCACACTGACGTACGTCCCTGCCGACGCTAGCGACGCTGTCAAGGAGAGGCGCAAATACAGTGAAGAATTTTTTTCGTTTGAGGGTGGTATTGTGTTTTGCAGGAAGTGTTTTTTTTTTCCACTTCTGATATATGGATATAAGAAGTTCTTATTGGGAAACACTCAACAACAATGAGGTGTAGAAGCGTTTGTTCTGCATTAAAACAATAACGTATATAGTAGTCATGTGACTATCACAGATATGACATTACGAAAGTTTTATTAGGTATGATTCTTGATATACACATGTACCAGTAGCATTAATGGGTGATAAATCAATTGTAACACCACAACATGCAATTGCCACAATTTTCTCCATTAAATACATCTACATTGTAGGATCAACTGATTTACACTGTACCAGGTGAGTGTTGAAATGTACACATCACTATTTTTTTATATGGTTCAGGAATTAGTTACATTAGTGAGCAGGTCTTAAGATGAAGCGGGTCTTATAAAATCAGGCTATCAGAATGACATGGTTCGTATTATAATTATCATGATTATCGTGATATTAATCAAGCTAGTCAACAAGGTGTATTTCCAAACATTTGGCATTTTGTAATCCTTCTAAATCAGCATGCATCATAAACTTTAAAGAACAATTACCCGGTATATGTGAAATTTCACATAACTTTCTAGCATTCTGATATATATTGGTGATACAGGTAATTTCACCTATGTATGTCTACTTTATCACCATGATCGCACAGAATAACTTTGATATACCTCTACTTTCCACTGAGCTATATAAGCAACAACAGATTATAGCCAATCATACATAAGGTGCCAAATTAATTGGATGAATGAACAGACAAACATGTAACTCGACACAAGCACAAATTGCTGGCTGCAGTTTGCATTGTGCTGGCAGTCTAGGGCAGGAGTCTGCTTCTACGGGGTGTACCAAAAGAAAAGAAAGTTACCCATGGACAGCGAAGCCTCACCCTGTCTCTCAAAGGGAGACTCGAGCTCCGAGTTTTGCCACAGCTCGGAGTATTGCCCGTGGGGGTCGAGCAAAGCGTCAATGTCGGGAGTGTCACCCTCCCGATATAGACAGGCTAGGGGGTGAGGCGAGGGTGGGGGTGGGGGAGGTGAGCGTAACACATCAACTTTTTATTCTGAGGTAAATCTATCAAGTAGAACCTGATTTTCCATGTGTTTTCTTAACAAACTGGATTTATCTATTATTGTGCAGCACTTGAGCTTGGTGCAGTATTGCAAGTATATAATCCAGAAACGAAAAGGCAAGAAAAATAAGTGCTAAAAACAATATGGTGCCGAAATAATACACCGTGCACACCTTAAATTATTTACATCCATCAGACCATGCCATAATTCATAGGCCTTGATCTACACAATCAAAATACATAATTAACACATATATTTCTCCCCGGACAATAACAAAATCACTCCAAGAACTCACTATCTGAGTTGTTGCGCTTGTTCCTGTTGGCCCAGCTGGACCGTAGCGTCCCCGACCGACTGCCTTGGTTGACGCTGCTCATGCTGCCGACGTTACTGATGGGGGGCGCGATTGCCGAGCCGACTTGTGTTGTCATAGAGTTGAATGTTGTGAATGACTGCAGGGAGTTCAGACTTGCCATGCTAGCGCTCCTCGCGCCCAAGTCTGAGTCACACGGACTGAGTTTTGCTGCACGGTAGGGAAAAGACGAGAAAAGTTTTCAGGTAAATATTATTTCAGAAGGATCAAAACTTGCCAACCTATCTATCATCAAAAGGCAAATTTATACACATCAAGTTTTACAGAGTATGATTTTTGAGGTGTTCACACAAGTCCAGTGATATTTACTGGAAGCTACTAAACAGTATTCACTTTCCAACTTCTCACACCGTTTTTTAAAGATAGACAGACTGTAAGTCTGTAACTGTATAAATGCTGCAGAAATGTCTGTTTCCGTGTTCCAGTAACTGATCTTCTGTTTGCTCCACCTTTACGATGACTAAGAACTCAAACAGCATAAATATTTTCCCTAGGAACTGATCGGAATATTTCCATTATCCTAAAAGTTCGGGTTTGTGGGAGATCTACTGACACCTGCATTTTTGAGATAACCCCCAGCAACACAATCCCGTGTATTTTGAGATGACCCCCACCAATCATTCTGGCATGGGCTAATGCACATGATGCACGTAATGGGAAATGGTTACTTGGGGGAAATGGAGTTACCTTTGGTAGAAGCTAGGAGGAAGACTGTCAGAAAGCAGTCAGAACTAATTACATCTCTCTGGGATAACGTATGTCAACGCAGCACGTTAAGTAACATCTCGCCCTTTTCGGAATCCATTTTCGAACGGCAAGTTATAAATCAGTTATGATAAAATAACGTCATCTATACGTATGTACAAGGGGATCCCTACTCCAACAGTTGACTTATGTAAAGGGTACAAAGATTGGAATAGGTCATGATATTTTAAGCAATAATTTTGAGCTGTACACAATATAGAAATGTACATGTATACAGTTGGCATACTGGGTTCAAGCTTTACACTACCCAACAAAACATGCATGATACAGATCTCCCTCACTGACATGATGGGAAACAGACCTTTGCGTTCCTTGGCCTTGGTTTCCGTGTCTGTTTTGTCGTGTAGCTGTACGGCGGGCAGTATTTCCAGGCGGATCAGCTCTCCCATGCTAGACTTGAGGAGCTGGGAAGCCTCGGCCACGGTCATGTGCTCCAGGCTCGTGTCATCGATGGCCAGGATGTGGTCGCCACGGTGAAGTGCTCCACACCTACACGCAAACATGTGTGGAGATTGTTTGTTGTGAAATAAATATTTATATATCTTTTTAGTTAACTGGAGTGGATGAAAATATTTTTCTTCTCGAACATATTTTAAGTGCATCCCATCCCCATATAGAGTATTCCCTATAGATACATGTAAGACCCATTCAGAATATGACTTGTAATGATAATACCCTGTCTGTACTCTGAGACTTTCTCCAAAATTTGACTTTGTATGTAAACCTGCAAAATCAGACTAGCTTTCTGTTAGATGTGACCTAATTCATCTTTGCAAAAAGTAGTCTCATCAGGGACCACTGGATTTTAAAGATTTGATGCTTGGTATTAGAAATTGTTCATAATACAATATTATTGTTCTTATTTTATTTCATCTATTACATATTAATTTTTTCCCAATACTCAATGTTGTACCTTACCTAGACCTGATAACAAATTTCATGTTTATAAGATACGGTTCTGAAAACCATTCCGGAATTTGTGCCAAGAAGTGTGGAAACCACAAGAAGGATTGCCAAAAACACTATTTTCTATGTAAGAACATGGCCAATGCAGCAGTATCCATGTACCTTGCTGATAACTGAACCAGGACACAGAGAAACCAGCAAAATGTGCAACACATTTGCAACTAAATCACTACCGTGCTACATGTACAGGCAAAGGTGCTGCACAACAGATGGCAACACAACGTAATAATCGTAAGCAGGCACCAGTATGAATGTAACAGTGATACTTTATCTGTAATCATGCCAATTTCCAAAGGAATTAGCACTGCCAAATACCAATATATAACATTATAACATTTTTGAATCCTTGGTTGAACTGAATGAACAAGCGGGATCCAACGAACAGCTAGAGGCTGCTTACTTAGTTGGTAACACGTGGCCACATGTGGAGTTGTTGCGTACAATATAGATCTGTACATTCAAGTATAGCAGGCCTACAAATGTTCATGTACTCTTGACAAAACTGGCTTTGATGCTAACAGGAACATATTAATGATGCTATCAGGAACATATTTTTTTCTCCATATTCTGCATAATAATCCTTGATCTAACACACATCTCATTCAGAATTTCATCGTGGACACCATACATGGTACCTACAATGCAAGATACTACTCTTCACAATGTCTGCAAATGAAATGTACACCATGAAGGCATATTACTCTGATCTGATGACCGATCATGGTTACTTACCTGTCCACAATATTGGTACTGTTACCATGGGAACCAACTTGTCTCCAATGCTGGCAATGACAGATTGTTACCATATTACACACATGACCACAATGCTTAAATTGTCACCATGGTTACCCACCTATCCATGATGCTGGCACTGTTACCATGGGTACCAACCTGTCCACAATGCTCGCATTATTACCATGGATACCCAACTGTCTGACAGGCTGACACTGTTACCATCGGTACCAACCTGTCTGAGATGCTGGCACTGACAACCATGGTAACAGGCTGTCACCATGGTTGCACGCATGATCACAACCATTGAACTGCCATCATGGTTACCCACCTGTCCGCGATGCTGGCCGGTTCTATCTGGCTGATACAGAGGACGGTCTGGCCCTTGAAGGTCGTTGCAGCGAGGTCAATCCCAAGACTACAACCGGGCGTTTTGTCAATCTCTACCAACAATGGACCCTGTGAGTTCTGCACCGCATCTGGATAAGTGAAAGAGGATATATATAATATTTCACATGGTGTTCATGGATTTGCTGGCCTTCGGTGGACCAGTGAATACTAATATATAGCCCACAGTACACCGAACTCTTAGTAACCTCTCCAGACCAATCCACAAATCATTACTCGTAACTTTTTCTCAAGCCTCTATATACTTTTTCATATTTCTTCCGCTACCTCAATGAACTAACCAATCATTGGCCACACACACACCGAGAGAAGCGTACCTATGACGGAAACGTCGTACTCGACAAGAAGGCGCGTCTCGAGGTCGGCGTGTTTGAGGACGGCAAGCGCCTCGGCCAGCGAGCTCTGCGTCACGTTGACGCCGTCGATGGACAGGATCCGGTCCCCGACCTTGAGCGTCCCCTCCCTGCGAACAGCGGCACACAGAGAGTGAGAGTCTCAAATGTCAACTTTAACAGTATAATGCACTCGCAGTTACTATCAGAGTCATTTATGCTTGATCAGCTTCTGGCATAGAGTTGGAGAATATCAGACATGGTCAGATGGGACTCCTATATCCTTTAATACTCCATTATTCCTTTGATATATCTATCTTTTGCATTCAATTCAAAGAAAAATTCCATGCATTTGCAAACATAGTCTCCTCATAGTCACATCAATAAAAATCATGTATCATTGAAATGTTGACAATATCCTGGTTTCCAGAAAACTTTTCATCAATAAAATATTTCAATCTCCCACGCCATTGTAAAAAGATTGTGGTGAAGTCAATATACACTTCCCGCTCGGAGACACCGTGATTATTCCGAAATCAATTCCTGAGAGAGTTGAAGCCAAAGCGGCCACATGAATATCAATATCAGTCAGCGGACAAGCCGTTTGATGGGGACAATACTTCTTTGCGACCCACTTGAGACGATGTGCGCCACTGGTCCCCTCATTACTGGAGCTCTCTCTTTCTCTCTTTCTGTGCAGGCGATCATCTCCACTTCAACAGTCCACAACTGAGTCCCAGCTCACCGGTGAGGTTACGAATGTCAAGCCAATGTCCTGCAAGCGTACACCACCAACCCGGTGAAATCCATCAAGCGTGGTGATTAATAATTTACATTTCCTCGCCATGCTCAGAAAGAACTGCTAAAAACTGCGAAAGTGTAATTCGATTTCCCAAATGGGCCCAGCAAATTGCCCCAAAACTTCTTAACCTTGGCACCTCTGGCCAGAATCCAGGAGGGAAAATATGCCAAATTTCCGACAATCAACAAACTGTTTCGCTGCCGTGCCACGCACGTTCACGATGATGCAAGGATCTGGCTCCCACGGCAGTGCTCGACTTCCCTGGCTTGGTCTCGGTTTGTACAAGCCAGAAAACACAGCTTTGATCTGTTCAAGTAGAAAAAGTAAATAAAATTTGTTTGAAGTTCATCTCGAGCAGGTCTTCCCCCGTTTTGCTGCTGACCTGATGGGGAATTGAACGTGACGTAGAAAACTTTTCCGACAGGCCGTGCAAGTCCGCTACCCAACATTCCCACCTGGATGTGTGCCGCAGAACGGCCCAAGCGGTGAACTCCGTCAGAAATCTCTTCCAGACAACTGATGTAACTCGACAGTGGGAACTTATCTCTCCGGGCGAAATGTGCCGCGATTTGGGAACATGAGGATGGGGCATTTAAGAGCAGATAAGGCCCCACGTGTTTTTGCTTTCGCTTACAGTGAAGCAACCCACTTCTTCTTGATAACTTTTTATCCACACTCCAAACTGATATATCAGTCCTGGTGAGAAAAATCGATGAAAACTTGAAAGTCTTGGTGGATCAAGGTACCGTCCTACTACGTAACAGTCTAGCTGTCACTAGTGGTTTTCTCAAATCAAACATGAAGTGGGAAAAAGAATATTCCAACGACACCTCGTTCATCAATCCTGTACATAATGTAAGATGAAAGCACCTAGAAACGAGTCTAATTCAAACTCAAGTTGAAACCTATATGGCTCTTTCCTTCCTGTTTTCCATGGATTAGGGTTTCGGAAGAACACCCAAGCTTTGTGCCCATGTCATAGAAGGGCTTGATTAGGCAATGGGGCAAGGGCAGAACTGCTCCTAATAAAAGCTTGTGGCATTCATTCACACAAGGTGAATTTAATTGGCCACTTTTCAGTAGCCGTTGAGTAATTTGAGCATCTACGAGTGGGATTTTGAACTGGATATATTCGGGTTACTGTAGCTCATGTTCCTCTGTAGATGTTGTCAGTCATAATAGAGAACATTCCGGAATTACATGTGTTGCTCAACATGGAAAAGTTTCGCTCTCCAACTTTCTGTTTACCATGTTTACAGTGAACCAGACTCTGGTGCTATTTAAGGAAATACAGCTCTAGCAATTTTCTCTCTCACCTGGTTCTAAGACGCGATATTCCGTAAATCCACGCCGCTAATATTAACATAAATATGGGTGATATATGTGGTGACGTAGAAACTCACAAACAAATCTAAATCATATTCCAAACATCAAGCCCCTGTCACTTTTCTCCAGTTTGTTATGCAATATCGCCCATCAATAGCAATTACTGGTAAAGGTTTTACTGCAAATGAGTGTCAGTGGTCAAAGCTGTATACGCAAAGTACTCCTTTGACTCCATGGAGAAAAAGTCTAGGAAATTGGCAATCCCAAATTCCATTTCTACAGTTCCAAGTAGTAATGAAGATCGATGGGCGAGTATAAATCCAATATAGGAAACGTCACAGTTCGTCTTGTTGTCTGGAATTGTTCAATAGTCATGGATTATAGCCGTCTTGTGCATTCCAGCCAGTGTATACACATACGCAAGGTGTTTTTCAACAGGTTCGTTCATTCATGCTGTGCAAATATTATGACAGCCACTGCCATGAAAAACCCAAAACACAACCGCAGGCATTCAATAAGTTATCCATTACGAGATTTTCGAGTAAACAAGAGCTACAAATGTATCAATAGGGCATGCAGTCATCCCCTAAACAGAGGCCTCAATAGCTTGACCAGTATGTAAACACCACAATGTTCCTCTCGAAAATCGTCTTGAAGGTTTTCTGCTAATTTGTTACGTCAATAACAATGTTGATTATTGACACTTAGTTCACTGTGACTGCATTGAATCATAAAAGTTTTGGACAAAATGTACAATTGACTTCATGCAGCATTTATCTTGGCCCATTCTAGGTAGGACTCACTGAATAACATAACCTTTCATTTTGAGCTTTTTAAGAGCTATTTTCGTGCATGAAACATACAATCACTTTGAACATGAACCCAATGTTGACTTAACATGTTTAACGCAATGTAAACATCTTGCTCAATGCAGCTTTCAAAACTTCAATATTCTATCTCAAATTTCCGATCTGCAAATATCTAAATCAATTGTAACACAATAAATGTCACATTTACTGGCCTAGTTATAACAGCAATGACAATGATTTGATCCTGTGCACACATCATAGCACATGTACGTGCATGTCGCAAATTTACATACTAGTATTCCAGATTCTTCAATCATAGTTCACAATCGACAAAATACTACCAGTGGTACTTGGCCCAGTTCACTAGAAATCTAAGATGATACTAAACAAATATAACATTTTAAAGATGCGAGCTGGACAAAATCAAGCTGGACCATTTCTTTCCTTGAAAATTACCGGTAATTGACTCTAAATAAAACTAGGTATGTCTGTGCGAAAACCTATAATGCAGGTCACTGAATCTACAGCTAAATATTGGCAATGCCGTGTTACAAACTTAAAGGGAGCTAGTTACGGCGATCACAAAATTCACACTGTCGTTGACCTTTTCCCAGAGCGAGCATATCGGTTGGATGAATCATCACCATACTAGTACGTGATGGAACGTACAAAAGACATTTCTGATGGAACTGTTTTTCAAGCACATTGCCTTTATGCACTGATATAGGGAGTGTAGACTAAACCATGCCATATTTTATCATAATGTTTGCAAACAAGGAGCCTGTCTGCACTTCAACAGTCATAATGCCCCCAATTTGCCACAAAAGTAATCTGCTGATCATGGATGGTCTGTCATAATGTTTCTTTCGTATAACCTCATGCTTCTTATAAAATCTTAGGAAAAATTGAAATAAAATCATGATATGGGAACAACATGGTGTTCATATTATATATCAGTATAAAAATATTTTTTTTGTATATAATTATTTATTATTTACTATTTAAGTTTACATTGGTACATACATAGACACCTGCGAATAATTGCAATGCGAGGGAGAGTCCAACTGTTCAGCTCAGCTTTTGGCAGCCAAACAATCAGCAAAATCATTGGCTAGTCTGAGTAAATTTCACGAAGAGTTTTAATATCGTACTGCACCTAGCATGATCACAACAGAAGATCCATGCTTTCATTTGATCGGTGAAAAAGACTTGTTTGCCAGACGTGACTACAATGTCAAAGTGATGCACACAGACAGTTGCGTCATTGTGCAGCGAAATCCATCGATTTATTAGTTTTTTCCTTTCCTCCACAGGTATTTTCTTTCTCCGGCCAGTAATAATCCTGAAGTTAGAAATTGTCGAAAACAACGACAAGAAACCACTTCCGATACATTATCGCATATCTCCGATGTATGTCTGAAGCTAGGATAGATCTCCAGATGGCGTATGATCCATGATCCTCACCCATCATCCATTTCCCAGGGCCACCGATACATTTTCCTTGACCCAGATAACGTTACGTGGATGGCTGGCATGTGCCTAGTTCCTATGGACACACCACCTGCGAGAAAATGTCAGCAACCGCGAACAATAACAGGAGAAGAAGGGGATCGGCGCATTGCTTGTCTAACCCACAAATATCTCTTGTTTTGACATATTTACTATAGGCGGTGAATACCTGTATGGGTGTTTGCGTGTATGCTGAACGTTGAACCCAACACAGGAATGCATTGCATGCTTCGCAATTTTGTTTTTGGCATGCCGGAAATATTTGCTGTATTGAACATTTGAACATCAATGAAGTCCGTACTCATAAGACTGAATTATATTCACCATGTTCACCGTTATGTAAGGATATTTATCAAAAAAATTATTTATTAAATTTGATCTGATGTAATCCACCAAATGATGTGAAACCTCGGAAAGAAAACTCATATCGAAATAATCTTCAAACTATCTTGTCTATAAATAGCCATCTTTTCCCCAAAGGAGAACTGGCTGATTTTTATGACCACAAATAATATGACTCCATCAACCATCACAATGGTAAACATCAGGTATGGCAAATATGGTCATTCACATGATCGTAACCTGGTAACCGAAACCGGAACCGAAAATGTAACGAAATTCATCCTGGAGATTTCTTCGATCATGCAGTGCTCACAGATGACCACACTATACTATACAATACACACCAACATAAAGAAGATGATCATGCCAAATTTATGATAATATTTTACTCCATTTAGTCATGCAGTGTCATAGCTCCACTTACTAACCACCATGTCCAATTGGTTACCTCGGTAACAGCTGTCCTTACCTGTCGGCGGCGCTGCCTGGGCGGATCTGTGTGACCGTCAGGGGCCGACATTTGGCCGGGTCGTCGTGGAGACCGCCTCGGAGGGTGAAGCCGAACGTCTCGGACTCTCGACCGAGGTGCACCTCGATACGCTTGCATATCACAGAAAACGTGGTCTGGGCTGTACGAGATGCAAGTGAGAGTCGTAAGTATCCCCGGAAAAATTGATGTTTTGAATAAATGCAAAAGTATTGAATAAGTTTTCTAGTTTTTCTAAAAATCATCAATATGCCTAACTTGTAAATTCCAATTGAATTTCACACGACATATATCATATAGGGGATCAGGTATACTCAGTGCTCATCTTTATCACCTCATCACACCAGCAATGTTTCTATATGGATTTATGTGTGTGTAAATAACAGACTGCTGTCAATAATCTACATCAGAATGAACTAAGTGCGTGTTGGTACAAATCACATTCATGTGCCTGTCAGCTTTTACAAGCAGTCTGGTTCACATTACACAAACTTTTCACTCCTTAAACATTTCGCATGTTTACTCATACATTTTCAGCTCATAAACACACATAACACAGGTACAATTTCGCACTAAACAGGTCCCATTTCACAGTGCAGCTATGCAGGTAAAAATTGACTAAACCACAAGACCAATAACCACAAGATGCGAGACGAAGATAGCATGGAGAAGCAGGGCTCAAGATTAGGACTCCTTTTCCTGGAGCCAAAGGCTCCTAATCAACAAATTTCAGGAAACATTTTGGCCTCTCAAGAAAAACATTTGAATCTAAATTAAAAATTTTTTAATTCAGTAGAACCGGTACTGACGTGGCTCAGGGAGCTGGTACTCGAGTTCAAGGATGACCGACCCCTCGGCACCCTTGATCAGGTTGACAATCTCCTCGTGGCGGAGGTACGCCGTCTTGATGCCGTTGACCGACACGATGTAGTCCCCCACCTCCAGTGCATCGCTCCTACAGGGGAAAAAATTGTGATATATATTAAAATCTGTTAGCATTTTGTTCTCTCTCTTTCTTTTTGCATTTTTCTCACAAAATGATGTACAGCATGTGAGTATCACCAGCAGATTACGTCAGAATTTGATACCGCTATTGTCATGGAGTTATAAGAAACATCTATTCAGATCCAATAGTGGAATTGTATTGATTACTGACTATAAAAGTATAAATGTACTCCTAGGTAAAGTATAGGCAGATGTACCCTTCTCCATCTGCCTTCCAGAAGTAAACGGCTGGCAAAATATTACAAAATTGTTACTATTTTTCTCATCATATAAGATCTGAGAGAACATGAAACCACCAGATGTGAGAATATCGTCTCATGATATCACAAAATGGTTGGAATAATCTTGCAAAATATTATGCAATGACAAAACTCTCAGAACGTTCTGTACCTTGCCCCCAACCGGTACACAAACTAACTGATATCCGAGGAAGAGTTATGGAAAAACATGCTCTTTGAAACTTTATCCCATTCTGATCCTGGTACACTATTGGAAGATCGATTTAGCATCAGAAGATCAGAAGAGTGCTAAAGACTGAACCTCACTGGACAAAGATCCGTAAAAAGCATACCGGAGAGCAACGAAAAACTGGACACCGAAACATTCCCGATACAGATTTCTCAGTGGTTTCCTGTGCGGAAGAAATGTCGGCCAAATCCGTGTTCGCCTCCAAAGCCTTCAAATGTCAAGGTCGTGTTCGGCCCGTATCAAAGCGTCAAACTGTTCGGCTTTGAAGCAGAAAGGTCGTAACTGTTTTGACGTGAGGTGGGGAGTGTTTGGCGACTGGCTGTGTTCGAGGTGATCGGTCAGTTACCACTGAACGCCGAGAAACTTGTTCAAAGAGAAATGTTTACTAGAGCTTGATTGAAAACAAGCATGTGTCCACTACCGGGTATGTAGTTTTCAGGGCTATTCACTATGGCAGATGAACCAGAATGCAACAGAAACTGCATTATATGATTATATGATTAATGTTCAAAAACATTGGAAGTCATTTGGTGCAAGACAGATCCATCCTCCAACCACATTTTTTTCGCAAATGATCAGAACTACCGGTAACACACTTTCTTTCCTGCATGATTTTCTCTTTGGTAGAACACATTTTACTTTTTTAATCCTCAGCTGTTTCAACATCACAGAAGATTCATCCAACTTAGATAGCAACCAGAGCCGGCTAAGTCTTGACCAACTTCAAAGACCTCATCAGAGGCATAACTTGTTGAAACCCCAAACTGAGAGCCAAAGAACAGCCAATATTTCTGTTCATCTTTGTTCTCGACTAGCCCTTTGGAACAACATGTAGATGGAAATTGGGTGGTCTATGCCTCTCTATCTGTGTCTAATGACACTACATGTACAAGTAGGCATCTAACTCAAAGAGATGGATTCATCAAACACATTGATTTTTGCCACCAAAGCACTGCAAGTGTTTCTAGGAAGTAACTGTCAGATGGACAAAAATTATTTCTTGTTCATGTTCCTCTGTGTTAAAATTATTTCACATGCTGCATGTAAATGCAAAAATTACATGGCTAACCATACTCTGTCCAATAAATCAAATATCGCTTCTTGCCTCGAACCACAAGTAAATTTATGTACTGTTTACAATGCGCACGTATGGAACATCCTATAGTCATAATTTAAGAGCTTGCGAGCAGACGTACATACCTCTGTGCGATGCCCCCCGGCCGGAGATAGGACACCCGCGGTGAACAGTCCTTGTCAGCGCCCCCTATTAGCAGAAATAGATGGTCACAGTTGTGTCACCACAATAGTGACATACAGTATATAAAGTACAAAATATGCAATATCTATATGTGGACCACCAGATCAGTAGTAATTATAAAAATAAAAACTTTCAAACTATTTTATCATCGGACAACTGTACAAAAAATCTTCAAAACAATAACTTTTTTTAAAATTTCTACTGAAGGTCGTACCAGAGATGACCAGCCCCAGGCCACATCCTTCCCTCTTGGGCAGCTCCACGAAGGCGGTCCCTCGGTGGTCCTCTGTCGGAGACAAACAGGCGGTCAGGCAATGGGTCATAGACTCATAGTGCCATGATTACATAGTGAAATCATGCTAATATACAAACGTGTATACCAGACATTAGAATTATTGGTTTGTAATAACTTGGATTTATCTTAGGCCTCAAGCCCCTTCGTGTTCAACTTAATTGAATGATGTCATATTTTGTTACTAAACAGGGTGGTCATCAATAGAACAACCAATAAATTGTCTTGTGGTAAATAATATTAGCCAGTGTATATTATAAACCAGTTTCAAGTTAGTTACAATGTATGTTTCCTTGCTCACAATATGACATGATATTACGGAGCAAATGTACAACAGTCGGAATCAGGTCAAAAGCACTTAATGTTCATTTAGTTTTGTCTGTTTTTATATGACCTAGCAGTTGAGCATCTCTGTTCCATTAACCCCAATATATTATTCATAACAATTAATCATAACAAGTTACAGATTCACATTAACATGTTAAAAGCACATCAGCCTCCAAAATTTTCACAGCGTTAACGCATTTCAACACAATCATATTTTTAACATTTCAAACAAATTTCAGGAATTTGAGGTCACCAATCTCTGGAAGCTGAAGACGTACAAAAGCATGGGACTCATGACCAAAAGCAAATATCGAAAATAACATGAAAATGGTCACTCACTGAATGGGACAGACAAATATTAGATACAATGTCATGTATAAGCAATTTTTGTCCTTGCAACCAGATCTTGTAAGCATAAAACACACATGATTAATAATTGGTGATTTTTTCCAACACACATTTCAGTATAGAGCTGATTTGAAGGAACGTATTTTTTTCACGAGCATACTTTGCGGGCAGTTATGCATCCAAATATGAGCGAAAGATCAGACGGGAAAAAATCACAGAATACCTTTTGGCCGATCTTCTAACTGCATGAGCCAAGTGAGATCTTTCAAAAGCGAAAACACATTCTCATTACATCATCATAAATGCGGTAGATGCATCTACAATATTGATACGTAATAAATCAAATACCAAAATATCTGTACTTGAGTTTTTTTCATCCCGATACAATCACCTGACAGTCTCAAAATCTTACTTTTAAACCGAAAATATAGACGATCACGATAACCACAGATTTTCTGTGGAAATCTCCGGCTATCCTGTGTGGATCGAAGCGATCAATCATGTTCCCTCGTAAGGGACGATTAATATTTAACTGGGGTGCTGTGCACCAAGATCAATCAAGACGTGGCGTTACACGCTGAACAAGGCTAGAGTAGGCAATCGTAGGAAAAACAGCTCTTCATTTACACGCTTCACTGCCACAAACCAACAAGTTATATACACTGACAAATTGATTTCTACGATGTAACTTAGAACAGCGAGGTTTTTCATTCAACTACAGATGTTTACAGCACACTTAATCATCGTAATGCCATCATATAAAGTATATGTGGTAATATAGCGTCAGCATTTAGGCCATAGAGACTGGGGATCCTATAGTTATAAGTGAGTAGAAAAGAAAACAGATGAATTTTATTGACAAGCGACACATTGAACACTATGCTTCCCGTCAGATGTATAGCCATTCTTCGCAAAATCACCATCTATAAACTGCAGCAATGACCATAATACCACAATCTTCAGATGATAAATACAACTTTACAATTTATCCCGCTTGCACTCATCATGAACCCTCAGTACATTCAAACACATGCTTTTGTGCAGTGCATCAAATACAAGACGAGAATAAATTGCGGACCCGGGAAATCAGCAGGACATGTCTCTCTGCTTGCCTGTGATCAGCTGTTTACACTCTCATCATAACTCTCCCGTCTTCGTTCCTCAGGTCAATAATGTCCAAATGTAATATCAACAGTTTTGAATGCATGCTCTCCCCTTACATTCCCAGAAATCCTGAGTTTGTGGATGGTTGACCATGTTGATGGTGACCTTATGCCAGAGGAGGCAACATCACAATCAATGACACTCGATACATTCTATATAGAACAGGTTTACAAATCTTTATTGTGATGATTGGGGAACTCAATAAACACACTATTGAGAAAAGCTCACGTACCAAACTTGAATGAACAATTGATATTCAAGTATGATTTGAAACCAACTTGTGAAACTTTGCAATTTGTAACAGTTTTCACAATTTTATCACAGAGGAAAGTAGGATATACACAATATATTATAAGTGCTGTACTCAAGTTGAACCCAATAACATGCCCTAAGCCCTCAAACCATCTGCCTTGGCGTCAAACTATTCCCAGTCTGATCCCCACATGTTCTACACTTGTCACCCTGGACCAACTTCTGATACTGCAGGTCAACAATAAGAACTCAAAGCTGTTTGATTCACAAGTACGCAATACGGCAGGATTTTTAGAGGTTGAGTCATCTGCCCCTGTGATTCCTTCAACCCGATTCAGGTGCTCCCATCAGATCAACTTGACACTAAGGTACCTCAAAACTTCTTTCTTTGCCCCAATAAATACAAGATCGAGGTTACTCCCAAGAATTTAGGGTCCAATGATTTCACATTGAACATGTGCAATGTGCTGAAAACTGACCGCGAATAAAAACTGAAAAGCCGTCCGAGGAACATGTGGCTGAAAGATCGGAGTAGTGTCTAGATCTGTATGGAGATGAAGACGTTCTTATCTGAATTGGTCGGGACTTATCTCTGTTATGTGTGCTAAGTGATAGCAGAGTGCCAAGGTTGCAGATTTACACAGGTTGAGACCTCTTCACTGCTGTCTTTTACTGCCCGCCATCGTGGCCATAGGCAGGAACTCTATGGGCATTGGAAGGTGTTTCAACAAAGTGTAAAAGATCTCGTATTGAAGGAGCCTGGGGGTTCTGGTGGTGGCCTATTGGAGAAAGCAAGTGACTGCCGCTGTTTTGAACGTAAATCTTGAATATCGCCTCTGTTTGGAAACAGACAAGAGTATTTCAGAATTGCAGGGGTATAGATGTTTTAAGTTCTTGGCATTAGATAGGAAAGGTCACTAGAACCATTATCAATTGACCTCGGTGAACCGAACAGTTGTCAGAACAAAAAGTTTTGTTTTTAAAAAAATTCTTCCTACCTAAGTACTGTTTAGTTTTTGTTCTGAGTGATCATGATGACTGCCGATCAGTGCAATTAATTAATACCGAAAGGTAGAAAGCGTGTGCGAAACACAAATATTTCTGGATCAATTTGGCATGTATGATGCACAAGGATGGTGGTGTTTACACATATTTAATGGAAGTGGCACAGACAGCAGCGCAAAATTACTTGTTCCGGCTTTTCGTTTGATCACTCAACATATTATAAGTCTATGTGGCTACAACCTTGAATTCAGTCTTTATGAAGTTTTTGCTGATTTTGGCAACATGCGAAGCTCGATGAACGATTATGCATACCTAACTCTTCTAACTTGGAACTGCGGCTGTTACAGAAACTATTTATATTTGACTAATCGTTGTTGGAACTTTTCCGCGATTGCCACCTGTTGAGAAATAGATCAATGGCACGGGATTTATCCAGCAGTGCAAGCTACACCAGCTGTACTTGGTGTTACCTTCTCTATAGTTTACAGATACGATGAGAGCAGTCGGTAAACACCAAACAATGCATGTACTGGGAGTTGTAAATAAATAAAACACACCATGATTCTTCTGGACATGTAACAAGTACAATATCGATTTTGAGCTGAAAGTTGGAATTTTGCCATCAACATGCACAAGATGTTTTTGACCGGAGATGCCATACAGAAAACTTACCTATCATCAACGTAAAGGGTTAATCCACTAGTGACCGACTGGCAGAGGAGCGACACTCACAAGTCTCGATACACTGTCATTGTCAGAGTTATTTATCCTCGCATTGAATCCCTATCCACAAGTCTGCCCAGATCAAACACGACTTTTCCTCATATTTGGGAGAATGTCTTTCGACAGGAATCCATAGTTCACCTATGCAAGATGTCGACTGGCATCCGAAAGAATTTCGGCCGAAGAACATACAAAACCGTAGCTCACTATTCCTCCAGGTAGTGCAGTGAAGGGAAAAAGAAATTAAGATGAGGATAGGGCGAATTTCCCTGGTCGAGGCTGGGATATTGTGAAAACATTATTCCGTTGCCGCCGACTCTTCAGGTGTCTAAATAACAAGCAAAAAGTCCCCGGTTCATTTCCAGTATCAAGCATAGTCAGCTGTACATTTCTATGCAGTCTTCCCAGAATCTGCCGTCCCGTTTACTCGCCTTATTCCCCATTCATTTCCCACTTGCAGTACTCCAGCAGAATAATTCCGGCCCTCAGGTAACCAACCTCGATGTTTGGGTAAATCCGACTCCCGGCTATAGCTATAAGTTGCCGTAACTTGTCCCTCGTGCCTCCGACACCACGAGGAAAAAATGTCTCCCCTGCAGTGATGACCCAATAGAAACCCACGCATGCAGACTTTCTGTTGGTAACTGTAGCGATTGTTATGGCCAGTGCAATGAATATGATACTTCCTAACCCCACTAATTTTTGGCTATAATGGCAATAATGACTACTTTCTGTCGAGGAATCTATTTCATTGCCATTACGTAACAACGCTAGAAACAGTAAAGAATTGTCTTCATACCGAATAAAGGAAGGGTCATGCAATCAAATCATTTTTGACAGACCTTGTTCAGTTCGAAGAATTATATTCCTAATTTGCTGAACTCTGCTGACTGGTACATGTTTTTAACATTTACTAACTAGACGTTCTGTCGCCATTGGTGACAAAGTTGTATCTACTTATTATGTAACTCATCATATGATATCCTCCTTGCCATGAAATCTGACAGAATGAATATTGAACATAAGAAAGCCTGTCAGGCATCGGACATTCCCTATTCCACTGCAGGGTGTTCAAATGAAATCAGCTAAATACGTCAGTCAGGTCATCCAAGGTCAAATTCAAGGTCACCATTTCAAAGGTCATACAAGACTTCGGGTAAGTACTTGCAATACTAACATAGATCTATCTGATATCCCTCAGGACCCATTATCCAATTTTTAGGATAAACTGAGCTCAAGAATAAGTGTTTCACTTCAGAGCGATCAAAATCAAGGTCACTATTTTGAGTTCATATATATATGACTTTCTATGAGTGCTCACCACATATTCTATCTACAACTATGTACAGTCTTTATCTGCAATCAGTAACCCTTTATATACCCAGTTTTGAAAATTCTATCATATTGGATTCTGCACCATCCAGTCTTTCAACCTGGTCTTTCAATTGTATACATACCAATAGGTCACTTTGGAATTCAGAAAATGTTTTGACGAGAAATTCAATTACCGGCACATCAATCTTCTTACGACTGAGTTGCATAAGTAAAATAGATCAGTATCCATGAATTTCTAGCAACAGCAAATAACAATATTTGAAATCAATAGTGATGATATCCCAAAAGCCCAGCTACTCTGATATAGCAGATTAGCAAGTATGTCATCCAGTGATCAGACGATATATACATAAATACTGATTAGTAAACATACATTACTACTAGACCATTAACATTATCAAACTACCGATACCTAATATTGATGAAATGCTTGTACAGTGTATCTAGTACAATACCCCCAAAATTTGCAAATAAATTTATCCATTCTGGTTTTGTCCCTCTCCAGAACCTTTTCAACAACCAAATGTGAAATTCCTCCTGCTCCGTTCACCCAACATCAGAACCCTCTTTTCCCTCTGGGTTTTGTGAGTGGGGTCTTAGATGCGAAGAAACTATGCAAATATTCCAGAGAATGGAATCTTTCTTCTAACTTCTACTAGGAATAGCAGCAAAAAGAATTCTTATCATTGGGCATGATCAAATCCAATTAGAGGTCAATCACTCGCAAGCCGATCAAGAAGTGACGAAAACTAAATTGGGCTTCGATCTGCTGAGGCATGATGACTCTGACCTGCTTTTTGTTTCTCCTGAAAACAGCATCCAATTTTCAGTTGAAAAGTGAACATGATATATGTTGCATATTTGCAGTCGGCTATATTTAGACAGTTGGGCCACATCCGGAAGTCTAATTTTACTCCAGGTATCTTTATTTATGACTGGTCTGGTACAACTAGATCGCTTTATGAATAATTTTGCACCTTCATTGGAAATATACCTAATGGACTGAGTATGGACGATATAGTTAGAATTCAATTTATGAATATATTCTTGGCGCTAACTTCAATGATTGTATAACCCTAATAGGGGGTGTTCTAGCTATCATTCAATAGAGAGCAGCATTGTAATATGGGTCAGTTTTGGCGCCAAATCATTAATGGATATCGACTGTAATTATCAATTATATAAATTATAACGGTAAAATTATGCTTATACTGATAACAAAAGAAAAACCCCATGAAACATTGCTGCCAGCCCATTCTATCAATTGATTAAAGGTGTTTAAATCATACTACCATAATGAAAATGTGAGTCAAATGTTAGATTGAAATCTCGGTTGTTGCAGCATCTGACCCAAAGTCACCATAACATGAATTATCGACAGTTAAATTACCAGTATAAGTTCTGTTAGTAAGAACATCTTATCTATCAATCATTTCACCCGGCTCTGTCCTTTTTTAGATGAATAGATCTACTCTTTACCTAACTGTTTTCTAATTGAAGTTCTCACTGTCTCCAAACTGACTTCAGAAGTGAACTTCTTCTGTTTTAACAGCCTCCTTGAATCCCGGAGACGATTTCGAACGGATGACCGCCATTTTTTCTCACAGCTGAGACGGTCCCTGACCGGACCTGGTTTAGATTGTGCATCTTTTTCACTGGCAGTCTCCGCAATTTCTTCGATCGGTTCCTCTGCAATCGTCTGCAGTTGGTCGCACCGGTGACTGCGAATAGTTTCGGATTTGTTCTGGGTCGAGGGCGGGCCACGATCCGTGACGAAGACGCGGGTTGGAGATCGAACGGAGGAACGACGGACACCCGACGAGTGCTGTCCTGGTCACCAGCCGTAATCATACGTTATCAATTGGTCAATGTCCTCAAAACTTCATTGAATAGGCCCATAACATTTGCATGCATGCACAAATTTTTGTGCACCACTTACAATATGGTTATTATGAATGATGATGATTGAAAGTACACATGGACTGAGCAAGACATACTATTCCCCATTTGTCACATGAAGTTTCCCCAAAAGACATACAAATATAACGAATGGTATTGGTAGCATGATAGCATCTATTCTACATTTAGACATCCACTCGATATGTAAGTCTTGTATCAAATAATGCGATGAGCTGGACATGAAATTCGCCACTGAGCAGATACACCATACCACTGTGATGGCCCCCTGACTATAGTGTACCATACCTTGTACACTGCGGCGGCGGACGTGGTACACGCCACTGTTCCCTGAGCTGTCTACCTCCGCGCCATCCTTCACAGCGAGATCCGCGTCATCTGAAATACACAACCCGCAATAAATGTCTCTATCATTTACAGCTCCTGAGTGCATGTAGACAACCAAGTAAGGGTAACACCATATATCAACAGCTGAAATATTTACTTCCTCCATCTGTCATGTTGAGGCTTTACAAGGCTGACAGTATCAGCCACCATGTCCACTCAGTTTTTATATGATACCTTGTATTTAACATACCGGTAACACATTTCATGATTTAATATGTCATACAATTATAAAAGCAAATCACAGCCACATTATTGTGTTAAATGAGAGCCTAAAATACCAAGAGGCAGCACTTCCATTCGACCATATGGTGACAAATGAAACTAAGACCAGCATCGCCAGGAATGGAGTGCCCTGTTCCCTCACTGCTCACGACGGCACTGCTGGGCAATATCTTGTGAGTTATATGTTAATCGCCACTTGAAGACTGGTCAGTTCGGAAATACATGTATGACTGAGTGCCCGCTGTCGGTATTTTAGGCTCTTTGGAGTTGGAGTCTTTTGTAACGTGCTAAAGCACCAAAATATGGTTATTACATTATGTTCATGTACCTGAAAACCAGTCAAACTCCGAGTACACAGTATAATATGTCATGCCTTGACCATGTCTTATCCAAATACATCACAACCAACATTTTCCCGCTGAACCATGCAATCCCACTCCACTTTCATCTGTATCTGTGTAGTGTTTGCTAGAGCAAGAGAATATAAACTGGCATGGGATACTGCTCTTTTGCCCCGCATGCTTTCATCCAACTGACTCAAGTGGCATAGATCAGTAATCACGGTAATATACAGAATATATAAATATAAAACAATACACCTACACTTGTGAGGTTTTTTATTTGAAGGCGGGCGGAAGGAAAAAAGGGCAGAATAAAAACACCCCCGATGTGAACCTTGTGAAGGGATTACAAATTGGAGTTGTTTTATGATTGTGTTATGGTTGCCGACAAATCAGACTTTGATTGCGGATCCAGGAGCCGATCATCGCTCGTCTCCGCTGAGAGCAAAGAGCTTCGTCGGATGGTCTACTGACTGTTGCGAGGCCAAGTACATAAATATAGTGTCTGCTGGTCGGCTCGATGCAATGTACTTCATACGCGGGCGAATATTTTCGGGTCTGGAACCCACGACTGGGCATGGATCTGCACACGGCGATACCGTAATTTATTGCATGGCGTTATGAATAAGTCAATAGCATGTTATATTCGTCTTCCATGGAAGAATGCCCAGGGCAGATTGTGATTTCGTAAGACCTGAGCCGGGCACATGGTCACTCCTCAGCATTGCATTAGATTCATTTATACCATGTTTTTACACCATCGCAGTGTACTGCAAATGGTTGAATACAAGCAGCAACCAGGAATGCTTCCACAGAAACAACGACAGAATTATGAGGTGTTGACAGGAGAGTAAATAATCGTGTCAAAATGGACCCAACCTTTCACTTTCGCCAATGTGCAGTTCAGAAAGCTAAATCAAACTATTGCTCTATATAGGTAGCCAATATACACACTACAATCACAGACTCCAAACGAGATCATACACGTGAGGGTACTTTATGAATAGAACGATTCCATGATGCGTTTTCAGACGAAATAAAATAGATGATTCGAATATTCCACAATAGAGTTGAGGTATGAGACAAAAATTGCAGATGTTTCCGATCTAGCATACCAGGAAGATTATTTACGGAGAAGGAAACTTTATTTATTGTCTGCAGACGTGTACCTACCAATGAATTGCACCTATCCAGAAGACAGAGAAGGGTGGGGGGGGGGGAGGGGGGGGGGGGCAAGTGAGCAATCAAAGTCAGATAGTCAAGAGCATGTCTGGTTATGTTCCTGTGCACCGGACCAACGTTTGCCTGGCAGCTCAGGTTATCATCATTGCCCATGAGAAAATATTATCATCTTGCAATGTCAATAGAGATGATACAACGATACTTAAGCAGTCAGACACTTTGTAACAAATGGTGCAAAATCTTGAGCAATTGGAATTTATTGCCCCTCTTCCTGATAGATGTTTTGTCTTTTATATCTCGGTTTTTGTCGGGACGAGCAGGCAAGAAAGAACATGAACTTGAAGAATGCTGATTGTGCATACGGCTGCAGAATGGATCAGCAATGATCAATTGCTGTACAACATGTCCAATTCTATTTGCATGGCTCCAACGGAGAATTCAAGATGCCCAGACAACAAAAGTAGAACAAAGGCAAAGCATAAAACATTGCCTACTAAAAATCTGTCATGCGAATTCACAGAGTACGGAAGGATAGAGTTATATCTTCTTGAAGTAAAATTGAACAGGCAACAGTCACATTGTGCAATATCCATAAACAAAAATTCTGAAATATTGTCTTCTTCTGGTCATTATATTTTGTCACCAGTAATGCAGAACTCATAAACCATCGAAACATGCATGTCCATTAAACTGTTTTTGTTTGTTCTTTTCTTTCAAATGTAATCGTGGTAATGGGAAGCTCTGAAACAGTGAACAAATTGGAGAATTTCCCAAGTCTCACTCACAGCGATGAATCACATCACCATAACTGACTGGTCTCCGCAGTAAATAACTTCCACATGCGACTGGAAACCATCTGCAGTTGCAGAACGTGTGTTCGATCTTGCTGATTGGCTGAACCTCCTAAACAAAAGTCCGACAAGGTGTTTATTGCTAGTTACTCCTTGTCCTGCAATTCGTACACTATAATGATGCCACTAGTCAGTAACAGTAAACATATTATTTAGTTGCAGTGGACATGCAACAATGATAGAATTATGAGCTCTCCTTGCCCTGCAGACAAAAATTTGGAAATGCACACAAAACACCATACTAGTAAGGAATGTAATTTCATATCCAATAGAATGACGCAGTTTAGCAGGTGCCACAAAAATATGCTCTTGGTGTTAGATAGATGATTTTGATGTTGATAGCCAAAGGCCAATTTTTAATATAACATGTTGAATCAATAATACTGTAAACCCAAGTTCGCTCCCATTAAAGTTTGCGTTTTTGAAATATTGACTGTTCGCTAACCATTTAAGTTTGTGTTTTGTTTATTTTTACATCAATTTCAATGGAACTTTTAAAGTTTGCGATCCATTAAAGTTCGCTTTTTTGTTAAAACCGCGAAATCTGCGAAATAAAAGGGTAGCGAACATTAACGGGTTTACAGTATGGGAAGAATGGCATGAGAACATAATGAAAATTCTCTGCAGTAATTTTTCATAAATGTCAAAATTTCTTGACTATGTAAAGATGATCTATAGCACATTCCAACATTATTACTCGTATATTGCAATGTTGGTGCTCGATAAAATGACATTTTCGTAGATCTCTGAACGAGATCAGAATGAATATTGCATCATTCCATCACAGCTATAGGTGTGTTTTCTGAACAACTGAATGTACACCAATCGCAGAATTACACTGTACATGTGCAATATCAGCAAGCAAAGAAAAAATCATTCCCAAATATGGTATCTCTACTTGCAAGTAATTTGAAAACAGTGGAAGAACACTGTTTCCGATGAGGTTTAAAATTCCCGATGATGCCACTTTCCTCAGCCACCCACGCAGACTCAAGTGTTCAGTGATACGGCAAGGTCTCCGCCGCTCAGCAGATGGCTGACGGAGCTTCTCTAGACCATTCACTGCAGGCTAGAGTGCTCCACACAACTTCCACTATCTGCACTAGCTGTGGACGTACCTACTAGGTGAGCTGAAACTTAAAACACTGAGTAAAAACCCCCTAAAACAATTTAATCAGTCCAAAACAACACATATTCCCATGAAAGTCCTTTCGCAATACTTTTATATATTCATCTGGCAGCTAATATCTTGCCCCTTCTATCTGACCTCATCAAGCTTTCATATTACAGTTTTTGCCTCATATACAGGGAAATACTGATTACAAAATACAAAACACTTATTTCCATAAATCCACTTTTATTAGGAATGTTGTTTGTTATGTTGTGGCACTCCCATCCTTTGGCAGCAATGCATATAGTATAACAGGCTAGGTACAGTGGGATGCCAAAAGGCGAACGAACCCGGAAGAGACTCAGTGATGGCTGGACAATCTGGTCAACACTGGCTGTGTAAATAACCAATGGACACTGAGCCATAGACCACAACATCCCATGCCGTGCCCTGGAGCACTGAACCTGTCTCTATAGTGTCTGTGGATGCTCCATTGAACAAACCATAAATTTGTGCTGCACAATTAGCCTTTTTTCCTATTTCAAGCTGAGAATATTGAATCTGGGGTATATGGAAACAGGCTGGATGTCATACAGGGGAAAAAGATATGAGTTGCAACTTGGATAATGCAATTGATGAATTTCAATTTATATTGTAATTGTACACACTGACTGAGAAGGAGATACATCAGTCCAGCACTATATAGATGTAATATCATCATGACTATTGCTCCACCACTCTCCTACTACTGACCAGCTTGAAAGAAAGATACAAATGAATATCCATTGCAACACTGAGAGTTGCAATGGAGGAGATACATAAGTCCAGCACTATATAGATGTAATATCATCATGACTATTGCTCCACCACTCTCCTACTACTGACCAGCTTGAAAGAAAGATACAAATGAATATCCATTGCAACACTGAGAGTGAATCAATGAACCAAAAAAAATGTTCTTACTTCTGCCAAGGTGCAGTCCCTAGACTACAATGACAAGGCTGCTAGAAGTTTTTTTCCCAAGGCAGTCTCCACCATTGCTGCCCATCTGTAAGACCTCACAGTGGACTGGACCCAATTGTTTTGGTTCGCTGCGGCACACTGACCATTGCATGGTGTGAGCGTTGTTTGCTTACAGGCTGCCAGGCGATTGGACGGCTGATCCATTTGCCAGTGACGGAGTCCATCACTTTGTGAGCTTGACCAGTGGCCAGATCCCTTACACCTACTGCATTAATCCCTGCCATGCTCCAGCATCATTGATATATCCCAACGACACCTGGGATAATCTGGAGCGATTCTTTGCACCTAGACTGTACTGAGCATCACTCTCACACACCACTGACCCAATCCCTCCTGGCTTTAAGAAAATAAACTGTTATTTCTCGTGTAATTTATGAGACTTTCAGCAGAATTCCACACACCTACAATTACGGTTCTTCTCAAAATACTCTTCCAAAAGAGTGATTTTGATATGGAAGGTGGGTAAGTTAAGGATATGTGCCCCAGTTCCTACGCAAGTGCATGGCAAATTTGCACTCTTCTTGAGAATTTTTGAGACAGATTCTAAATTAGGCCGCTTGTTGTTGGAAGAAAGTTTTACTAAGGAAAACTGCAGAAGCACGCAAAAGGCATCTTGCTTATGATTCGCTGCCAGCATGCTTACAGAATAAACACCAGCCGAGTTACAGATATGTTTTCAGTTTTCATTTGTTTGGAAAGCATGAGTATTTTCCTAATTTTCCCCCTCATGTTTGTGGCATGTATGTGAAGAACCCGTATAAACTTTGCATTCTCTGATTCTGGTACAATTTTTTATCATCTTTCACAAACTTCTTTCTGATCATGATATTGTTCTTTTCATTTGTCTCAATATTTCACCGAATTCCAGTACTGGCAGAGACATCATGAATCATAGTGGCATTTGGTGGATTTTCACATTTCATACTGTGTAGTTCTGAGTAGGAACTGTCTATAGTTCCTATCCATTCTATTGGATATGCAAGTTGGTAAAACTATTCTATGCGTGATAACCAGCCCCAGTAAATGGTATTCCCATGACCTGCTTGGGAACGTGTTGATCAAAACTCAATATCAGATCAAACTTTACCCAAATTTACCAGGTCGACTCTCTTCCTCCCAAGCTTTTTAAGTGCCTGTCCATTGTTCATCGCAAGGTGCTTCATCACGATCTCTCTTGCTGCAAAGTGCAGATTGAAAAAAAAAATTGAAATCAAAATGCATGCAACTTATGAATATTTTGCCGAACAAAACTTTTCTCAGATTTGCGACTGAGTAGAGAGTCTGTGCTCTGTAGCTTGCTGCCGATATCAAGATCTGAATTTTTTCTCGTGCGATTTTCCGAAGTTGGGACAGGGAATAGACTTGTGTCACTTTTCAACAAGGAAGGAACGCTGTCTTCCCGTGGCATAAACTGTGAAGCATCTTGCCGGAGAGCATCCTGCTCTTTTTGTTCTTCATAACATAAATCCCGAATCATTGTCTACCCCTTTTTATTACCTACATCCTTTATTGAGCTCAGGGGCAAGGCAATTTCAGGTTTTTGCGATGGAAAGCCCACTCTTTGGCACGATCTTTGCCAGAAAACAATTCCAAATCGTGTCTTTGGTTTTTATTTGGCACCAGGTTCCTGTCCGTAAACATTAGCCCTCTAAAGATGGGGTTGATACAGTAAGAATGGACCACTTTTGTTTTATGTAATCTGTAATGGCATTCGCCTATAAATACTTCTTGGGCAAACATCGGGAACATGAGCTCAAGCAAGTCCGTCTATTTGCTCATTATTTTGTAACAACAGAAAGGTGTCAACTACAATACGATTGCAAGACCAGGATTGACTTTTTGAGGAAAGGAAACACTAAATATATACCAGTAAATCATTGGACACTAATGTACACATTGTCATCATGGCTTAGCAGACAAATTTTTCATTTTATATTTCAATAAATGAAGGGAACATATCACTCGAACAATGAACATGTCCAATATGAGCCAAACATCGCCACCAAAACACGTACCCCACAATGGCAAGTCTGCTGGGTCACAAAAGAGCAGGTATATTGAATTTTATGCCTGATCGCTTAGGCAAATATTACCACACAGTATTACTTGGACCCTTCAAGTAACATTTCGCTAGTGCGATATTTCTGTTAACATGTATAGATTATGTGTGCAGAATATTTACTTTTCTGGTAAGCAGTCGGAAAATTGCCTCGCTGCTTTTCATGGCCAAAATGAACCCAAAATCTTACAAAGTAATACACAATATGCGTGTGAAATATTGTATCCATAAAAAAGGCCTCCGCAGACTACTTGATATATCTGGCCACTAAAGCGGAGCTGGCTGATACTTGTATTGATTTTGTTTTTCCTTTTATATTTATTCTTTTCCTGCATGTGTGGCAAATTTGTTGAAAATAGTTCACCTGTTTCTATGAAAATATATGCTATGGCAATGAACATCATTTGGACAATATTGGCAGAGTGAGCTTAATGTTAATATGTCTGAATATTACAAAATGTATGTGAAGGTCAAAAGCTGGTACTTGTTGTGAAATGATATTATAAGCCTGATCAAGTTATTTTATCTGCTTGAAACTCATCATTATCACATGCATATTTATATGTACGGATAGTAAACATGTTCACACATTTTGTCTTTCATTTGGTGCTTTTGGTCAATAGTAGTGTCCGACAAAGGGTGCGATAAGTGGGCAACATTTGCATATCCATTTTCAGCGGTGTTTACCTGAAGCAAATAAATACCGGTACATTACATAACCTCCCACTGGAGACTTCCAGTAAGTTTGGATTATCAAGACTCTCATTAGTACAGGCGACTGTAATCGTCTCACATGTAGGCACGATGATAAACAAGCAAAGCTTCACAAGACGATGAAATTGGAAATGTGATACTTTACGTCTTGTTCTTTCCACCTGGCACCACCGAAATTAATGCGTAATTTGTTGGTGTCAAGTCATTGGATCCCCAGAAAGAGACAGGTGTTTACGGTGTTATAGACCAGTGCACAGGACAGGGAAACAATCACATAGCAATACCCATCTAAATTTATCTCCTCGCTATCCCACCGAAGCAGCCAATTTGTCCAAAAAAATTGTCGATGGATCGGACACAGTATCCGCCAGTTATAAGGCGGCATCAGTCGTCCCGTCTGATAAAATTACTTTAGAGGTGAACAGACGAGATAGGGAGGGTAGAGGCTCTGCTGTGCAATCAAGTATGGCCCATTCACATTGGTTCTGGCAATATAGAATGCGCATTAAAATGTGAGAAATGGCTGAGAGACGGAGTCAGGAAATGTAGCGCCACCCGAGAAATGGCAACGAGAAACAAAGTGGCTTCCTCAGCGATACATAAAAATTAATACACGGGGCAGAGTACTATGCCAAAGTGGCCCGGCATGTTGCTGACATGTACACGGTATCTCTCCAATTTAATGCTTGGCTGTGTATTGGGAAACTGAATGTTTTCCCGCGGCCTGCCTCCTCCTAGCTTTGTTGGTTCCAATCTACAGTCTACAAATAAGTTTTCTCCGGAACAACGGAGAAATCCACTGTACCGAACCAGCCGGAAAAAAACTGTCACAATCTGAAAGTCATTTAGGGAAAACACGCTTCCTGCTCTTATTGACCTTGTCAATTCTGATCCCTGCCTTTCCTGGTATCTTCTGCCATTAATCAACTCCACTTAATTACTATTGTCTGTTACTCTGATATAATCACCTCATATTACATTTCACATATAGACTCCACAGAAGAAAAGAACATTGACAATTAGAAAGCAAACCTGGAATTTTGTCGGATTTGTCGGAGGAGGAATCCTCTGAGGTCTCAGAAGTCTCATGGCCATCGGACTCATACTCAAACGAGTAGATGGTCTCCTCGTCCTTCCACTGGACGCGTTTAAGGGCGCCGCCGGGCCTTGAGGCCGTCATCAGGCCGGTCTCGGCGACGGTCAAGTGCGTGGCACGGCGCCACGCTGTGATGTGAATAGGCACTGACCAATGAGTTACAGGAGTGGGAATGATCCGTGGCGCGTCTCCGCGGTGATCCCATGCCCTGGTCGGTCAGTGACGGCGACTAGAGATGGACCTCGAGGTCCCAGTGTGGAGCAGAGAACGAGTATCCAACAACGAGGTGACGATTAATCCAAGTCCTGAAGTAATCACGTGTGTAGATTTCTACGTGGATGGAAATACCATCATCTGTGGTTTATTGGGTATATTTTGACACATCCTCAGATTTCCTTAGACATCCACAGATGAATCGAACATGCGTATCTATAATAATCCTCTCATTCATTTGCTCTTCCATAAAGTACATAGAAATTGAGAAAAAAATATATATGGGGATGATCCTAAGCTTTCCAAGTTGCTATCACCGTGGGACTAAGTAGTCGCTCCCATCCTGGGAGATAGACAGAAGGAAGCAGTGCAGATAAAACAAAAATTCTGACAAGCTGGCTACGGCCAGGGTTGGAGTTGCCATGATAAGTGGGCTCGGAGCTGCAGAATCTGGATGCAGTCTCTGGATAGGGAAGAGCTCGCTAGGGAAGGCCCGATGACTGCTCATTGGCAGGCTCAGTCACTGACTTGCGGGCTGCCAGACGGACGGACGGATCCCACTGTACGCTGCTAGGGAGCGCTGCCTGCCAGACACACGACCACTCAACGTGATCCCATCCCTCCATCAGCGCCGAGGATATTCCCGGGCTTACACACTGCGGCGGTGCTGCCACCCTGCCGAGACTCCGCCAATTGGTTCCAAATTAAAAAGGTGTCCCACTGTGATAGTCATTGACCTTGGGTGCGACCTGTGACATCCACGGATTGAATGCCGTGACAAATCTGGCTGGTCAAGAGGTGGTCAGTGTGGTACAAGGTGGTACTGGCCCATGCATAATGATCATTTCCGTCATCAACGAACCGCAGTCCGGCTCTCGCAGATAGCCAGCGGCCCAGTCTAAAGCTAAAGATCAACTGCCAAAAAGCCGTAAATCACACAGATAAACGTCTAATGAGAGATCATTGTCAAAGTAACCCCTGAGCTTGTATCTGTAACAAACAAATGCCCTGAAGAGCCCATGGTGGCCAGTCAGGCTGAGAACCCGTCTGCTCGCCAGCACAGCGAGAGATCACAGGGGCCTCCAGATGTAAACATATCATTGAACATCTTTAACAAGATGCCCACCTATCCGGTACCCTCCACTCACCCGCGAAATACCCACAGCGCCCAAAGTTTGCATAGTTGGACACAATTCTACACACACATGCCCTGTGCACAAGTTGGTGGATGTTCGTTCAGTTCAAACACAGTGTTACATAGGAGGCGAGTCAAGGGGCTCTCTTTGATGAAAAGAAAGAATGCACCTACCTGGAACATAGATACTGTTCTTCTTGGCTGACACGCACAGCATGCTAAAAATGTGCTAATTCCGCCAGTTCTTTGGCCTTGCTCGTCCAAGACGGACACATCGAGTTGATCAATATCCCTCAGGTATCCATAGGGTCCTAGTCCTCTGCCCTTTGAGGTCCCTGCTGTTAACTATTGCACCAAGCCACTTGATATAATAAACGGATGTTAATAATCCAATGTGTGACATACAACTACGTCTACAACCACTGCCATCACATCCATACACCTTCAGCCTCGCGAAGAATACTGCCACCGCCCATAAACACAGATGATTGATAAGTTTGTGCAAGACAAAAATTGCCCGTGAAAAAAGGTCAAGAATTTGTGGAAGTAGGCCTCAGATGGTGGCATGCACTGTGTGGGAGTGAAGGCCACGGTACTCTAGTCGACACGGCTCACCGGTGCCACCTTTTGTTGTTATCCCCGTCTACAATCACTGCGCCATGTCCAGATGGCCAACTTCACTGGATATCATTGCGAGACTCCACTGCATGTTAGCATGGTTAATATGCTCTGATCTCACGGCAGTAAATCCATATGCGTAATCCACATGTTCCGGCTTATTTGCAGAGAACAACAACATCTATGGGTATCCGTAGACGAGCCCAGGCATACATCTACATCATACTCAGAGTACGAAACGGCTGGGAAAATATTTCATATTATTGCTCTCGTTATCTGTTAGCACCAGAGAAGCATTGGAGGCAAGCCTCGTAAGTGGCAGGGATCTGGTCAGTATACACTGCCCAGAGGCTATCGTCAGTCGAGTCCACGGGAGGCCGGGATACTCCACTGCAAGTTTTTCTGCTGAGATATTGGGATCATCTAGCAGTGTTATCCAAGGATAGATTGCTCAATAGGAGGCTGAATTCCTGGGAGTGGGCCACTTATTGACCCCATGGGGCCAGGATGCCCCACAGCTGGCACTAGGCCAACATGCACATGGACAGTGGCAGCTGACGGCTCTGTGGGTCGTCACGGCGATGTCCAGGGGAGAGATGTCGCCAGGGTGCTGGAGTCTAGTCACCACCTATGAAGTGGTACACAGTAGGACGTCTCATCCAGTTGTACCTGTTCTCTTGGCATCAATCCACAGCAGTTGTTGGTTTTTGTGTGCACTCAATAACTTGATATGAATCATGCGTAGAACCGATGATATTTGTATTGTTCAATATTGTCCAGGATCATTCGTTACTTGCTCTATTGGCTTCCCAACTTGGAAGTTCCTCCCGAGGTCTGGCGCTGAGTCGGGATCCACCTCCATCATCGCTGTAATCAGTCTGGACGTCCGCCACCGTGTGCTTCAGCCCTCAAACCCTCCACGCATTATATTCAAACGCTTTGATTGAATGCTTTGAAACGTGATACAACGTTGTCCGCCAAGAAACTCAAGCAGCAAAAATGTGCCAGAACCACGAAAAAGTTCCATCCGTGAAAAGTTGAACACAATATGTATCCAGCATCGCGAACGGCAACTCAATCTTTGTTTACCTTGCAGGACTTGTGCAAGAAAAAAACTTTATTTCCAGGCTTAAACCTTGACGAATCGGCTTCAAATGGCAACAACGGGGAGGCCAAGCATGCATCCTAAGATCCCAGGTACATTCTTGGTGTGAACCCGTCTTCCAAAGGGCGTGTTTTCTTGCGTTTCTCCACCATGGCTTTGGTTATTAGCTGGCCGAAGGTTTCTATGGGAAAACAAATGCTTTTGCCTGCAATAAATGAGCTACTGTCTATAATTATAAGCAGGGAAAACCCATGAATGTTTTTTATGCTACTGTTCGGCTATTTTTATTTGTCAGAAATGACACACCAGTCCAGCCAGTAAATCTGTTTGTGCGCGGAATACAAGCAGTGTGCTACAATACGTCCAGGTGTAAACCTAGACCAGTGCTCACACATGCAAGACGCATCAATCGACAGGAACGGACAACTGTCGAAATCATGTAAGCCGCTGACACGTGAGCCAAAACAATTCTCCCTTGGCAGCAAAATACGCTACCTTGGCTTTTCCCCGATGGAAGTAAAACCCAAGTCGAAAACAAGAGAAGTAACAGACAGGGACTTGCGGCTTTCTCCTGATCGGAGCCACTTGATCTACGGTGATCTTTCAGCGAGATGGCCGTTCCATTAGTCAATGTGGGACCTTACAGTGACCAAAGTTTTCTTCGCAGGCGTAACATGGCTACCGTGGTGGCCACACATGGTTGTGCACATGGGATCCGGTGTTCTACTTTATTGCTGCGCAACACTGGCTGCCAATGATAGATTTGATGAGCTAAACTGCCCAATTTTACGGTCATTTCTCCCTACGAGAGCAGCCACCAGGTTTAGCCATTGGCAGGTAGCTACTGTACATCAGAAACGACCATAACCCCGCCACCACCGCCACTCATCATACCCACTTCCTCTCTGAGCTTCCTGTCTCCATGACGACCATGGATGAATCTGGAGGTCCTCAGTCAACACTTGACCATGCATTAGAGTAACCATGGTATCTATCCAACAGTTTTCTGAAAATCTGAACACAAGTTACCAGTATCCAGGCAGAGCTGGTGAATTCAAAGGTATTCATGGAGAAGTGGAAAACAGGTAGATTTGACCCCTTTCAAGAAGTTTCCATAAACTGGTAGTTAAATTCAATAGCTTCACATACAATTTTTTTTATATACATACATAAACACATTTACTTGTACACAGATTTGCACAGTGAACTAATTCAATTGATGAGTTCATAATTTTTTTATATTCATGCTATTTTCGAGTCATGAATTTTCATTTCCACAATATGGTGGTGTAATAAATGTCACATAATATAATGCGTGTGCTCGCAGCTGCTTCTGAGATTAAAAGGTCATAAAACTTTTTTTATTTGAATTCATCAAAATTTTATGTGTGCGTATACCGTAGGCATAAAATAACAATAAATTTCTCTGCATCCTTCTGAAGTCCTTCCATTTGTGTAGAGTCAAGCAACCAAATGTCAGTTTAAATGCCTATAAAATATTGGCAATTGACCACATGAGGGTCCTTACATTGAATTGGATCACAATCAATACAAATTCTCAATACACAGGAAAAGAGCTGTTGACATTCAATCAGTCATGTACATTATTGGATTTCATTTATTTCACAAATCTATAAAAAAAATTGTCATTTCCCAATCTCAATTTTGTAATAGTCTATTAACAGGAGTATGTGCTTGTACGAAGCAATTGCAAAATAAATTGTGACATAATTTTCAATACTTTGCATACATTTCTCTTCCAATAATATCAACAAGATGTGTTTGGCTATTTTCCTAAGCACATTTGATCAGCTGTTGCTCGCACTGACTGAGCAGTGCAGATGGGACTGGGTTGGAAAAATATCTTTAAAAAAAAACAACAGGAATGGTTGTTTTGGCATGGAAATTGTTATTTGTACTGTGGATTCCAATGAACTGCGCTACACTTTGACTCAATTCAATCAAAACAGCCCTTGCCGAAATAGCACACAAAAAAGTTTCTTTGTAGAATTAATCTTCCCAAACAACACGAGAATTGTCGGTATTTCACTAATTATTTATTTTGAGAATACTCGACTTCACTCTCCTTTCACGTTTTTTTCCCTTCCCCTCCTCCTCCCCCTTCCATCACTACCCCCCCCCCCCCCCCCCATACCTGAACTACCAGACCTACTGCATTAGTAGTACACAATGGATACTAAGCACATACTACAACATGTACAATGTACGTTATGACTGATCAGTTGATGTACCAGAAAGGTATGTTATTCCTGAAGATGTGATTTCTCAGTTAATGTGCTGACACCTGGTGAGTGAGTGGTGCACTATTAACACTGGTACTGCCATCTAGTGGGAAAATACATAGTGCCATCTGCTCGGAACCAAGAACCTTATTTTATTGCAACATTATGATGGAAGGATAAGTGCATTATGATGAGGATGCAAATAGTTCATTGTGTACATGTAAACTTTATGACAAATCATTATCATACCAGTTATATATCATTCTGACCTGAATTCCCCTAAACTTGTGTCTCGCTGAATTCCCCTAAACTTGTATCTCGCCATCTTAATCGTGCATGTCGTTACCAACTATACCCAGCAATAAATATGCTATGGTAACCACTCATTGTATTCTGAATATTCTGAACTCCTGCCAAACCAACTGACAGCAAATTGATGAACATAAAATATCAAAAATCAGTTCAGGAAAAGCCACTGAGGGTGTCAAGGCTCTTTGCAGAAATCTCGACAAAACTAAACATCAAATGCATTCCGAGGCTACCTCCGCGGCCTGGTTTTTCCAGTGGTGAAGTCAGACTTCCCGTTATGACTGATGTTGACAGGAAGTCGGCTGCTGCAGAAGAGGTGGGAATGGGTATGTACAGGAAATCTTACCACTTGCTGAGCTGACCTGCTGACAAAATGATTAATGACTGAACCGCTAAGTTTAGTTTCTATGGTTGTTCCGAGAAAGCTACATGATTACAACAGTGATTGTTTGATCATCCCAGCTATCTCCCAGCTATATTTAAACTACATAGTATGCTCGGACACGGGTCCGCCCGCTTGCTCGCTCGATCTGGAGCGAAACCACTGTTTTCTCATGTGGTCACCTCACGGAAGGTTCGGGTGGCCAAGGGCAACAAAACCTGGTCGTAATGAAGTTTATTTCCGCCCAGTGTAAACATATCGTCAACACATGAAGCCAATTCAAAATGAGGCATCATCACACTCAACGAGGAAATAATATTCTGTTCTGGATTCTCCAAGATAATACCATTCTTGTGGAAGAATTTTTTTTATTTTCCATCAAAGTATATGTACACTAGCTGTTTTCATGTGAAACGTTTTTCTGTGGAGGCAACTAAGACCGTGAATGCAGAAATAACCACTGCACAACTTTTTTTGGCAATGGTATATCAAGTTTACTAACACTGCGAAGAAAACACTGCTTTCAACACAGAAGTTTGCCAGAAGCCAATCAAAAACCTGCGAATGAGACAAGAACATTCCTCCAGTTTTGCCCTCGAAACATTTTTCATTCGACCGCTGACAGGTCGCATCAGCAGCCTGGAACCTGCTCCCGGAAC
Organism: Terebella lapidaria; assembly: GCA_949152475.1. Taxonomy (NCBI): domain Eukaryota; kingdom Metazoa; phylum Annelida; class Polychaeta; order Terebellida; family Terebellidae; genus Terebella; species Terebella lapidaria. The sequence goes on along the minus strand of OX424555.1, from coordinate 53,910,264 downwards.
ATTCCTACCGACTATGATATTAGAATAAATATGTGATAAGCCGTTTATCATCACTCCTGCACCTTACACCTTACACTTTTCTCCCACCAATAGCAAGCCAAGCCCTTCCCGGGTAAGTCTTGATCCTTGGCTCTTCCAGGATCACCTAATAAATACCAGATCTCCAGTCTTGGAAAAACTACGTTGTGTTTATAGGCTATAATGGCCAGGCAGACATTTCATGGCATAACATACACCTTACAGCGATATAGACATAATCATTGCTGAGGGCGTGCAAATACGACACTACAAAATCCATGCACAGGTATTTTTTCCTCATTTTCCTCCTCCCTCTCAGCACACAGCAAAGCACGATTTATGATAAATTGCTTTTTTGTTGCAATGTTTCAGATGCGGAGAGTTTCCGCATGCAGGAGAGCCAATATTGACAGAGAAGAGAGTGGTCATGACCTCCGCTGGTCAGTGGAAGGCAGTAAAGATTCGTCTTGAAAAGACTGACATTTACAGGAATCAGAATTTTTATGGCTGTGATGCAAAATAAAAATAAGAAGAAAAAGTTGTCTGTGGGATATTCGCAATTACATACAATCGTCATGTACACATATTTTTTTATGAAACTGTAGAATTGTTGAAAGCAAACTAATGTTCTATCCGATAAGAAGCTTGGCTCGATTGAGATTCGGTAATTCGGTAATCTCCTCGCTCACTTGCTTATTCCTCGGTAAACTTCTCTATTCCCGTAAATGTAAATACACCTCACGGCTAATCGCGGCATTAATTTCCCGTCATAATACATTTATCGACGGCTGCGGCAGGGAAGGTTAGCGTCGAGGTCAGGGTTGGATTGAGCTGGATCACGGCGTTGGAGGCCAGGAGGAAGTCCTGGGGCACAGCTGAACATGGCAGCCGATAAGATTAGCGAATTATTGCGAGGAGAAACATGAAATGTAGGTGTTTTTTCAAATGGAACAAATTGATAAGTTATTTACTTGCATAGATCACTGGAAATGTATGATGGGGAGTAGATCTCGGGACGGTAAAGCGAGTTATCATCAATATACTGTAATAGATATCAGGCCATGTTGTAATATGAAGGCCAGAGCAAAAACAAACTTGTCCGACAGCCAAAAATAATTATTTGCTTGCAAAAGTCATGAGAATCATCCCAATCTCAGGATCTATTTTTACAGCTCTATACAACGTAATCCTTCCATTTACTTGCAGCACTTTAAAAAGACTAATTTTGACCGATATTAAATTGGGTGGTTGTGAGCCCCACGATAATTGGCAGAGATGTTGGTGGTTTCAAAAAACAATATATTGCAATATATATTAATACATTAATTTGGTGGACGATTTATTTTGGAGGTTTCTCCATTACCGCCAAATCCGCCAAATAAATTGTCTGCCAATATGAGTCATTTTACGGTATTTATGCTCGTAGACTTCTTTTTTATTCAGTTCTCCTGAGTGATATTCACACACATATAATACAGCGACAAAGAGCACTGGCACTTCACCACATGGACTGATCAAAGCGCTCTTGGCTGACATAACATAATCCTCAATCTTTTTGAGTCACAAAGAATTCTGGAAGCTGGAGTGAAGTAAAAATTCCTCATCACCAGATTCACTACCAATCGATTGGCTCAATTACTGTATTCCATACTGAGTTTCAAAGATACCTGCATGTTGTCAATCAAAAGAACTTTTTAGAACTGTAGATATAGGCATCACAACCCGAAACATGTGGAAGCTAACAATGGAACAAAAGTTTTCAACTCTTCTGAACATCATTTATGTTTACAATATTTGAGAACAACTCCATCGCACAGGTAGCCATCACATAAACAAACAAAACAGATGTCTTCCATTTATTCTGACTAAATTGGTCAGCATCATGAGAAATGGAATAGTTCCCAGGATTTCACAGAAAAATCCTGCCCATCCCATAAAAAATCACATAAATGATTGGGAATAATTCAAGTCAGGAAGTTTTTACAAGACCAGAACAATGATAAACCTCACTGGGTCTCTGCGGTCCATTCCTAATCTCCCAAACAATCGCTGATTTACAAGGTTCGCGGACCTCTTGCTGACCTCCCGTATGCTACTCACAAAGCGGGAAAAGTGCAAGAGTGTCTAAAACTCAGCGCAGTAATCTAATTTGGCTCAGAGTAAACATTCGATGTAGGCCGCCGTGGCATTGTTCGTAGAAACACGCCTCCAAAGCTATTGCAACCACAGCGTGAGTCTGATTTTTTGCAACCTTTCCGCGAGCTTTGATCCATGGAACCCATCTACATGTACGCTATTCGTGTCAAACAAGGGAGCCCAAGGAGAACTACTCCCCAGAAATTAAGGTAGATCGTCCATCCAACTTACGAAAGTAAGATGACTGATGGCAGTATGTGCATCATTTCTTGAACGGAAAGATTCTAGTCTGTGTTATTTTTTATATTTTGCAAAATATCTTTCCAACCAATACAGCACAACAGCTAAAATTTTATTTATGTAACCATGGTAATATTTACATAAGTCCACGGGACAGATCTGACATATAAGTGCTATGCAATTAAAAGCTGACATTCCAGACCAGGCATATTCAGAATGACAGCTTTTTTTAGAAAAGCAAATAAATCATATTTTCTGGTGCTTGTAACTGATAGCAATTTATTGCTTACTTGACACAAAATGACACAAAAACCAGCCGATTTCACTCTATTTGTCAGTGCCCACTTGACACTAGGCCCCAAACCTGTCCCCTTGAGAATGAACATGTCCACAAGGAACCCCAAGGAATGCCTCTATGGCAACCACCATGAATTGGTTGTCAAGCGAGACAGACAATGAGAATAACTCGGCACTTCCCGAGCCATCGGATGCCATTGTACTTGCAAATTACAGACAAGAAAACCTCTGCAGTTTAACAAAAGGTTAAGGGTCGGATATTGTCCATCACTGTATCTCACCAGCTATTTTGCGAGAAAACATCAGAGAAGTTCTCCCAGGACTGACAGCCAATCATTCTCCATAGACTGTAGAAATCAGTGCTCTGTTTCTTGCCTGTCTAATAATATCAGGTTGTCTTCCAGGAGATATATCCTGCTAGTCTGCCTGGAAAAGTAGTGTCTGTTAGTTGGCTGTGTTGTTTACAAAACAATTTTTGTTGCCATCCTCCTTTCGTAATACTGTCTGTATGATTTTTACAACTTTTTCCGCTACTTTCTCTGCTGTTTGTCTATTTTCTGCTTCTTGAATAACACAATTATCGTACTTGCATTAGTAGGACTTGGCAAGGCCGTCATGTACAGGCATAATTTAATTAATTTCTCGTAAGTCTTGCGACAAAATAATGCAGTTAAGTTTTCAGCCTGTTTACTTTGTTGTCTGACCAACAAAATAACCAATCTAACAAAACCAATTAGTTTCAATGATCATGCAGCTGCCAGTTTCAAAGCCAATATTTGTTGATTAATTTGTTGAGATGGGTATGAATTTTTTTTCTGGATAACAATTATGATTACCCATTACAAACAACTAGATTGTCGTGAATCGCTAGACAGCAATCATCTGGCCTACTGCCTATACGTGGTTTTGTTTTACCCACGGTTGTTCCCAGGAACCCTAGCTTGCGAGGGGTCCAGAAACGATCAATGACAATGACAAGTATATGAGAACTTTTCAATGAACTGACCTTCGCGTGATTTTGTGTGTCTGAGGATGCCGTTGGGGACAGCTTTGGTGGGCAGCTGTGGTACAGGTGGAAGGACAGCTGGTGCCAAGTGCAGCTGGGCAGGTGGCGACAGACTTCTGCGCTTGGTCAACCGTGACAAACAGCCGAAACAGCACAGATGCATCAGAGCAGGTCAGCAACAAGCAGCATACAAGTTGTACCACTGGTAGAAGTCATGGCAAGGCAACACAAACTGACACTTATTGACATGAATTGCTGTATCCGAGATTTGGTCCAGACTTGACAATGATATTCCAAATTATTAGAATGACCAAAATTGTGACCAGTCAATTATGAGCCAATGATATCACTTTTGCTCTCGGACCTTGGAAAATGTGACATGTGATGACGCAAAATTCAAATGTCAAGACGTGAGCTCGGCAGACACATTCTGCTTGGATTTGTTCTGCGGCTGAGTTCTTTGTCAGTTTCCAGCCATGTCCTTTATCAGAATCAATATCAATGCACTTTTTTCCCAAGACAGTCATAATCAATTTGATATCAGAGATCAATAACATAGCAACAGGCTGCCGTGTTAGACAACCTGTTTGCTGGGCCAAGATGACAGTATAACGTCTTTCCTCCCATGCATCTGTCACATATTCTTGTAGTGATATGCTGCTTGTGTACTAATAAAATGTGATAACAACATCTACCTTACACGAGGCAGAGTAACTCAATCACATATTCCATCAGATACTCTTGATAAAACCAATAAAAGATATACTTCCAGGGACCACAAATAACAAATCCCGACAGACGACTTTCTCCCAGCTCTCGTGTCCATTCACACCTTATGTCCCCGGTTTACTACCATCCGGCGCCAGCTTTTTCATTATCAATTGAATTTCAACAAAAGCTCAAGACATCCTTGCAATTTTATTCCTGGTGTGAGTTGAACTTTCATTTCTTGCACGCCATCGATTCTAGCAAGAAATCTGAACTCATTCATACAGTGCTCGCTGGTGACAAAAATCAGCAATCAAAATGGAAAATTTGCCAATTAACTGGAAATAAAAACCTGGAGCAATGTAGTTGGACATAACAAATGTGAAGAATTTCCTGAAGTATTTTCCCCATGGTGCTTCAGTGACAAAACATCAGCCCTCACAGAGAGAGGTTGATGCCGCAAAGATTTCCACGGACACCTTTCACGAAGGACTGAGTAAACCCCATGCTGGTACACTTGTTTGCCGCGAGTACCTGCCGTTTCTCTTCACTTGTCTCCACGTGAAAACACGGGATTACTCGTCCAAAGTGGTGGTGGAGAAAAAATTAGCCCAATGGGCTAGAAAGGTTACCGGAGAAATATACAGAGTTAAGCCGAGAAAGTTGAAGGTCAAATTCAAGGTGACCACTGAAATCGCCATATCTCTAACCTTGAAAATGGGATCAAAGGTTAAATTCTAGACACCAAACTATTCAGCATACATCATTTCCTATATGTTCACTATGGACCCCTAAGCTGTAAATTTGATAATAAGCGAGATATAAGCCATTTTGTAATCTGACTTTGAAAATAAAATGACTGACCTTGAAATTTAGGTCAAAGGCCAAATTCAATATCATTAAAATATTCAGAATATATCATTTCCTATATGTTCACAATTGATTCCTAAGCTGTAAAGTCGATAATAAGCGAGATATTAGCCATTTTGTCCTGTTGACCTTGAAAATGAGGTCAAAAGTCAAATTCAAGGTCACTAGAATATTCAGCATATATCATTTCCTATATGTTCACAATTGATTTCTAAGCTGTAAAGGCGCTAATAAGCAAGATATTGGCCATTTTGTCCTGTGACCTTGAAAATGAGTTCAAAGGTCAAAATCAAGGTTATAAGAATATTCAGCATATATCATTTCCTATATGTTCACAATTGATTCCTAAGCTGTAAAGTCGATAATAAGCGAGATATTAGCAATTTTGGCCTGTGACCTTGGAAATGAGGTCAAAGGTCAAATTCAAGGTCACGAGAATATTCAGCATATATCATTTCCTATATGTTCACAATTGATTACTAAGCTGTAAAGTCGATAATAAGCGAGATATTAGCCATTTTGTCATGTGATCTTGAAAATTAGGTCAAAGGTCAAATTCAAGGTCATGAGAATTTTCAGCATATATCATTTCCTATATGTTCACAATTGATTCCTAAGCTGTAAAGTCGCTAATAAGCAAGATATAGGCCGTTTTGTCCTGTGACCTTGAAAATGAGGTCAAAGGTCAAATTCAAGGTCACGAGAATTTTCAGCATATATCATTTCCTATATGTTCACAATCGATTCCTAAGCTGTAAAGTCGCTAATAAGCAAGATATTGGCCATTTTGTCCTGTGACCTTGAAAATGAGGTCAAAGCTCAAATTCAAGGCCACGAGAATATTCAGCATATATCATTTCCTATATGTTCACAATTGATTCCTAAGCTGTGAAGTCGATAATAAGCGAGATATTAGCAATTTTGTCCTGCGACCTTGGAAATGAGGTCAAAGGTCAAATTCAAGGTCACGAAAATATTCAGCATATATATGATTTCCTATATGTTCACAATTGATTCCTAAACTGTAAAGTCGATAATAAGCGAGATATTAGCCATTTTGTCATGTGACCTTGAAAATGAGGTCAAAGGTCAAATTCAAGGTCACAAGAATATTCAGCATATATCATTTCCTATATGTTCACAACTGATTCCTAAGCTGTAAAGTCGATAATAAGCGAGATATTAGCCATTTTGTCCTGTGACCTTGAAAATGAGGTCAAAAGTCAAATTCAAGGTCACGAGAATATTCAGCATATATCATTTCCTATATGTCCACAATTCATTCCTAGTCTCTAATTTCAATATTAAGTGAGATATTAAGCTTAATGTGTGCCATTATAAAGCATAGGAAAATTTAACATGGGAAAGTCACATTTGGGCCAGTTTGGGCCCAAAATGGCCCACTTCAAGCGATTCAAGCGCAACGAAATTTATACATGTCACAGGGGTACATATGAGGAGTGTTTTTCATCAATAAAAAAAAAAAGTTACTGAACAGATTTTGAGAAAACGACCGTCGAAGTCCAAAATTGGCCATTTTTCGACGAAAACGGCCGCTCTGACCTTGAAACCAAGGTCAGAGGTCAAATTCAAGGTCACGACAATATTCAGCATATATCATTTCCTATATGTCCACAATTGATTCCTAGTCTCTAATCTCAATATTAAGTGAGATATTAGGCTTTAATGTGTCCCATTATAAAGCATAGGAGAATTTAACATGGGAAAGTCCCATTTGGGCCGAGTTTGGGCCCAAAATGGCCCACTTCGAGCGATTCAAGCGCAACGAAATTTATACATGTCACAGGGGTACATATGAGGAGTGTTATGCATCAATAAAAAAAAAAGTTACTGAACAGTTTTTGAGAAAATGGCCGCCAAAATCCAAAATTGACCGTTTTTCGACGAAACGGCTGCCATTTTGAAAAAAATGCGAAAATCAAAAAAACTAAAAAATACCTCCCTCTCGAAATATTTTTAGGCATTTTTGTGCAAAATTTCAGAAAAATTCGATCGTAAACTTTAAAGATAAAATTGTTGACGGACGACGACGACGGACGACGACGACGACGCCGGACGCATCGCCATGCCAATAGGTTACGGACCATAGGTCCGGTAACCTAAAAATTCTCTGGCCACCTCAGAATCACTGAAATCCGCCCAAGTGGCAAAGCCGTGAAGTATATATACACTATTGCCGACCGTCGACGCAACAGGACTGCTGCTTCACTGGTCTCCAGTGGTGGCAGCGTCCGGTGTAATTTGCCGCTGCTGGGGCATCAGAGGGATATCCATGAGATGGGGTTACGTAGTGTGTTTGCATTTACGGATGGAGAGGATCAGCTTTGCCGATGGCGAGAAAGACTCAAACTTCCCTCGCTTCAAATGTGTTGCCTAACACTCGCACAACCCACAAGAGAAGTAGTCCAACGCAAACGTCTGAAGAATATGTAAGGTGAATGGAAACATCCATGAAGATTATGACTTATTACTAGTAACGTATGTGTGTTTATGGGACAAAGACCAGAACTAAGAGAACATGACCATGATGCTGGTATTCACCAAGCAAGTATTTAACCATTCATGTTGTACATGTTGTACGTGGCATACTAAATTTGCATTTGACAAGGCCTTGTGTCCACATGGAGGTTCAAGAAGATCAGCTTCACAGACGTGTGCTGATAATCATAAAGCCACACGTTGTGACCACAGCCTGGTCATCTAGCATCACAAACCCAGCACACGGACAAGATCTACTGTGAGTTTTGTCCAAAATCCAGCTAATCTCGAATGGAAATCTGCATGGAATGGCCCAGAGCGGACTGTTCATAAAACTGATATCTGTGACACAATAAACAATCGAACCATGTATACAAGTCCAGCTATTGGTCAAAGCTAAAGTTCTGCACCATCACACACAGGCAGGCATGTATTGAAAATTCATCAACATAATGATTTATTTTCTGGTTAAAATTCGTTATAAAATGTCTGTAGACGTATTTACACCCTGTATCTTCTCTTTGAAGTATTTGCTGATAAAACCATATATCCACCTCTCAGCTTAACATGCTTCAACAATACTAGAACAGTGTTTTTTAGTTCATTACATGTACATGTGTGCGAATAATATATACATGTATCGGTACGTGTATGTTACAGCATTCCAGCTTTTACAATTCATTTGAAAGATTAATTTTATACCATGACCAGAAAAACCTGAGATCATTCAACACCTGGTGTGGCATATTGTGTCTTCTCTCCTCACAACAAACATGTATTGTATAAAGAAAAGAAAATATCCAGCCCCAGAAAAATACTTGCTTTGAATGCTTGATCAAAAAGTCGAGAATTTGTTATTTCAAAACTAAAATAAGCCAGTTCCATATATAGGGCGAAATACAAAACTATATGAGTGGTTAAAGTTTTCACAGATCATACATCATGTACATATTTTCACACTTGCGACATTTTTACCGACCTTTGCGTGGTGGTTTTGTGTGTCGAAGGATGCCGTTGGGGACAGCTTTGGTGGGCAGCTGTGGCACAGGTGGAAGGACAGCTGGGGCCACGTGCAGCTGTGCAGGAGGCGATGAACTTCTGCGCTTGGTCAACCGTGACAAACAGCCAAAACAGCACAGATGCATCAGAGAAGGTCGAATAACGACACTATCAAACAACTTTGAAAGTTCTCCATGTCTTGTGCTGGAGTAACTGTTGCTTCTACGTGTTTATCCCTCGCAGTCTACAAACTTGTGATTTAAAAACCCAACACAGGTGACTGAGTGAACAATGATGAACTTCAAGAATTATTCCCCAATCCCACAATGGCAGGTCCAAGTACGGTTCAAGAAAGTTTCACGGCCGCTTGATCCATCCTTGCACCAATTCATCCCATTGTTTATCCGTATGTTACAGCAAGAATCAATAGCCAACAGTTGTAAATCAATAGAAACATTCTGCAGAACAAGTGGTACATGTAATCCAATGTCTAGGACACTGATTGTCAAATGGCGCATGGTGGCGTGATACTTGTAGCCTACAAGATATCAATCCGAAACACATCCAATGATTGTATGGCTAAATATGGGGTTCTTCACACAATAATGTTATATGAATTGTATCAACTTCGAGAATAAAAAAGAGTCACACATATTAAATTTCTTTGTCTCAGAACTTGACTCATTTTAACCCGTTGCATTTTGCGCCAGGTGTCTTCTGAAAATTGCAAAAGAAACAGCATCCAACAAATTCACAAGATTTCGTTGTAGCGCGTGATTGGTCTTCATTCTCTAGCAATTTGCTCTTCAATGCAAACAGATTTCCGCTTCGATTGCACAAGATAGCAAAGAAATGTTCTGTGGAATTGATCTGCCAAAGCTTGTCATGTAATAATCATGGAATCATGTCATTCTTCACGTCTTCCTGATACACGCAGCTTTATCTGGTTGGAATCAAAAATAGTAAAACCATCGTGATCTTCAATGAGCTGCCCACAAATCAAACTGTACCAATTTCCGTGGTGCTTCCAAGACAAAAATAAGCTCTGATCATTGCTAGATAACTCGAAGATCGTTGCAGAAAACTTTGCATGAGAACTCCACTGAGTAAACCGATTGAGTATTGTGTTCCAACGCGGAAAACCTGCGGCTCTTCTTGGCTGTCTCCGCAAGGAAAACATGGGGCTTTACAAGTCCAACGGTGGGATAAAACATGAACCGGTGAAATCTGAAATCCGTCCAAGTGGTGAATGGTGAAGTACGGGTTTACATATATACGCTGCCAGCTAGTGGAGGCAATGGCACTGGCAAGAATGAGGCAGTGGCTGGTCTTCAGTGGTGGCGGTGGCCAATGTGAAAAGAGCACTAGTGGGGCATCTGTGGGGTGTGATCTCTATCATAGAGGGGTTATGGTGTGGTATGTGAAGTCTGTTCAAAGTGCGAACTGGTCCAGTGGATATGGAGAAATGGGCGATGGAGAGATATGGGTAGTGGGGGCGGAGCTGGAGCACTGGGGGTGGATTGGACAAGAGGTCTTAGCCGGGAGAGGACTGCTTTCAATTTAAACTCTGGTTGAATCCTGCATGGCAATGTAAAGTGATGCCATAGTTGCTATGTTGCTCATCTAGAGAAAGTGATGTTTACAAATAAACACAAATAAGCCACACAGAGGAGATTAAAGCGGCAATTGTGTAAAAGGACAATTGAAACATTCAAATAACACAATGTGTTGTCTGTTCCTTACTCAGTAATACTATAAATGAAACATGACTTCCCACCACGATACTATAAAATGAAACATGGTATCAATACCACGATTTGAAATGATCTAAACATTATATTCAAAATATACACCGCAAGCACATGTACACACATCCACCATTATAATAGTTGTAATCAAAGCTTGACAAACTCCAGTACCAGATCGGTTTCATGCAGACCATTCAAAATATTTAATGAAATCCCTGGCTGCCATAAATTCCAGACAATATTCCAAAGGAAACAGCTTGTAATCATTTATCTGTATTTGTATGATATTCTTGACCCTGTGATAACAATTAGCGGCCTTGAGCTGGCCCCTGAGCAGACAGCATAGGCGATATCTGGACAGGTTTTATGAATTAATACGGCAAGATGAAAATGTTCTTCTGTGGGGGGAAGTCGTCATCAAGATCTGATGAGGATCCCTGGGAATTGTGTATTGATGGCAATCGTCTGGGAAAAAACACTATATTGGGGGAAATAAATACTTGTGGTGTTATAACCTTCCATGTATATAACTGTTGTGCTTGTTATACTTCCGTGACAAAAGTAGGTCCAATCTATGCTCGATAAGACGAAGATCCTTGCAGAAAACTTAACATCCAATCGTAAATGATTGGGAATAATTCAAGTCAGGAGTTTTTACATCAACAGAACAGTGATAAATCTCACTGGGTCTTTGTGGTCCATTCCTAATCTCCCAAACAATCGCTGATTTACAAGGTTCGCGGACCTCTTGCTGACCTCCCGTATGCTACTCACAAAGCGGGGAAGGTGCAAGAGTGTCTAAAACTCAGCACAGTAATCTAATTTGGCCCAGAGTAAACATTCCTTGTAGGCCGACGTGGCATTGTTCGTAGAAACAAGCCTCCAAACAGCTATTGCAAGCACAGCGTGAGTCTGATTTTTTGCAACCTTTCCGCGAGCTTTGATCCATGGAACCCATCTACATCTACTGTACGCTACCCGTGTCAAACAAGGAACCCAAGGAGAACTTCTCCCCAGAAATTAAAGTAGATCATCCATCGAACCTACGAATGTAGGATGACTGATGGCAGTCTGTGCATCATTTCTTGGACGAAAGTTCAAAAAGTTTTTTTTTTCTAGTTTTTTTTTTACATTTATCTTTCCCACCGCTCCGACACAGTAGCTGAAATGTCTTTTGTGTAACCATGGTAACATTTACATAAGTCCACAGGACAGATCTGAAAATATAAGTGCTATGCAATTACAAGCTGACATTTCAGACCAGACGCATTTCAGAATGACAGCTTATTGTGGAATAGCAAATAAATCATGTTTTTCTGGTGCTTGTAACTGATAGCAATTTATGTATACTTGACACAAAATGACACAAAAACCAGCCGATTTCACTCCATTTGTCAGTGCCCACTCGACACCAGGCCCCAAAACCTGTCCGCCCAGCGAATGAACATGTCCACAAGGAACCCCAAGGAATGCCTCTATGGCAACCACCATGAATTGGTTGTCAAGCGAGACAGAAAGTGAGAATAACTCAGTGCTTCCAAAGCCATCGGCTACCATTGTACTTGCAAATTACAGACAAGAAAACCTCTGCAGTTTAACAAAAGGTTAAGGGTTGGATATTGTCCATCACTGTATCTCGCCAGCTATTTTGCAAGAAAACATCAGAAAATTTCTCCCAGGACTGACAGCCAATCATGTTCCATCTAGACTGTAGAAATCAGTGCTCTGTTTCTTGCCTGTCTAATAATATCAGGTTGTCTTCCAGGAGATATATCCTGCTAGTCTGCCTGGAAAAGTAGTGTCTGTTAGTTGGCTGTGTTGTTTACAAAACAATTTCTGTTGCCATCCTCTTTTCGTAATACTGTCTGTATGATTTTTACAACTTTTTCCGCTACTATCTCTGCTGTTTGTCTATTTTCTGCTTCTTGAATAACACAATTATCGTACTTGCATTAGTAGGACTTGGCAAGGCCGTCATGTACAGGCATAATTTAATTAATTTCTCGTAAGTCTTGCGACAAAATAATGCAGTTAAGTTTTCAGCCTGTTTACTTTGTTGTCTGACCACCAAAATAACCAATCTAACAAAACCAATTAGTTTCAATGATCATGCAGCTGCCAGTTTCAAAGCCAATATTTGTTGATTAATTTGTTGAGATGGGTATGAATTTTTTTTCTGGTTAACAATTATGATTAACCCATTACAAACAACTAGATTGTCGTGAATCGCTAGACAGCAATCATCTGCCTATACGTGGTTTTGTTTTACCCACGGTTGTTTCCAGGAACGCTACTTGCGAGGGGTCCAGAAACGATCAATAACAATGACAAGTATATGAGAACTTTGCAATGAACTGACCTTCGCGTGATTTTGTGTGTCGAAGAATGCCGTTGGGGACAGCTTTGGTGGGCAGCTGTGGCACAGGTGGAAGGACAGCTGGAGTCACGTGCAGCTGGGCAGGAGGCGACGGACTTCTGCGCTTGGTCAACCGCGACAAACAGCCAAAACAGCACAGATGCATCAGAGTGGGTCAGCAACAAGCAGCATCGAAGTTGTACCACTGGTAGAAGGCAAGGCAACATAAACCAGACATTTCACTGTATCCACGATTTGTTCCAGCCTGTGATATTGATATTCCAGGATATAAGAATGACCAAAGTTGAAAACCAATCAGCTGTAAGCAAATGATATCCCTCTTGCTCTCGAAAAAAGTGACTTGTGATGATACGAAATTCAAATGACAAGACGGGAGCACAGCAGACATATTCTGCATGGATTTGTTCTGCTGCTGAGTTCTTTGTCAGTTTCCAGCCATGTCCTTTATCAGAATCAATATCAATGCACTTTTTTCCTCAAGACAGTCATAATCAATTTGATATCAGAGATCAATAACATAGCAACAGGCTGCCGTGTTAGACAACCTGTTTGCTGGGCCAAGATGACAGTATAACGTCTTTCCTCCCATGCATCTGTCACATATTCTTGTAGTGATATGCTGCTTGTGTACTAATAAAATCTGATAACACCCTCTACCTTACACGAGGCAGAGTAACTCAATCACATATTCCATCAGATACTCTTAATAAAACCAATAAAAGATATACTTCCAGAGACCACAAATGACAAATCCCGGCAGACGTCTCTCTCCCAGCTCTTGTGTCCATCCACACCTTACAGTACTGATTTCGCAAAACCTCACTAGCCATGCGAATGCTACATGCTAAATGCTAGGCCATGCGATTACGTGCGACTTCATGCTAGCATCAAATCGCATGGTGCGACCAGTGGGCGCGATGCCATCGCATCAGGCGGCCGTCTTAGTTGAACAGGCGAGCATTGTCTGGCACAGATGCGCGCATCCTTTATTTCGGATGCAAATACTGACTTTAATATGAACTGAAATGAAACACTGCATTTTCCCATACGATCTACATGATACAGACTGTTTATAAACCACTCGACCATGTGTTTGCGAGCATATGCGAGCATATAATGGCCTTCACAAAAAATGCGAAATGCGAAATGCTTTTAGTGCACCACAGTGCCAAGAAGCAATGCTAGCATCGAGGGATGCTCGCATACACAATGCTAGCATCAAATCGCATGATGCTACGTCAGGCGAAGTTGGGCGAACACGTGCTAAATGCCAGGTGTCCCGTGCTGGCATTTTGGTGAGGTTTTGCGAAATCAGTACTGTATGTCCTCAGTTTACTACCATCTGGCGCCAGCTTTTTCATTATCAATTGAATTTCAACAAAAGCTCAAGACATCTTTGCAATTTTATTCCTGGTGTGAGTTGTTCCACGTTCCACGTTCTTCCACGCCCCCGATTGACGCAAGAAATTTGCATTCATTCATCCTGTGCTCGCTTATGATGAAGATCAGCAATCAAAATGAAAAATTTGCCAATCAAATGGGAATAAAAATCTTGAGCACTGCAGTTGGACATCACAAATCAGAAGAATTTCCTGGAGTATTTTCCCCGTGGTGCTTCAGTGACAAAAAATCAGTACTCGCAGAGAGAGGTTGATGCCACAAACATTTCCACGGACACCTTTCACAAAGGACCGAGTAACCTGTCGTTTTTTTTCACTTGTCCCCACGTGAAAACACCACGGGATTACTCATCCAAAGTGGTGATGGAGGGGAGAAAAATTATCCAAGCCATCTCAGAACCACTGAAATCCGCCCAAGTGGCAAAGCCGTGAAGTATATTTACTATTGCCTACCATTGATGCAACAGGACCACGGATTCGCTGGTCCTCAGTGGTACATGGCAGTGTCAGCAGTAAATTTACCGCTGCCGGCGCTGCGCATCAGAGGGATATCCATGAGATGGGGTTATGTAGTGTGTTTGCATTTACGGAAGGAGAGCATCAGCTTTGCCGGTGGCGAGAAAGACTCAAACTTTCCTCGCTTCAAATGTGTTGCCCAACACTCACACGACCCACAAGAGAAGTAGTCCAATGCAAATGTCTAGAGAATATGCAAGGTGAATGCAAAAATCCATAAAGATTATGACTTATTACTAGTAACGTACGCGTGTTTATGGGAAGAAAACATGATCAAGTTGATGCATTCACCGAGCAAGTATTTTAAACATATATTCATGTTGTACATGGCATACTGAATTTGAATTTGACAAGGCCTTGTTTCCACATGAAGGTTCAAGAAGATCAGCTTCACAGACTTGTGCAGATAATCATAAAGCCACACGTTGTGACCCCAGCCTGGTCATCCAGCGCCACGAACCCGGCACACGGACAAGATTAACTGTGAGTTCTGTCCGAAATCCAGCTAATCTCAAATGGAAATCTGCATGGAATGGCCCAGGGCTGACTGTTCATCAAACTGATATCTGTGACACAATAAACAATTGAACCATGTATACATGTCCAGGTATTGGTCAAAGCTAACTGCACCATCACAAACAGACATGAAATCCAACAACATGATTTTTATTTTTGCTTTTCGTAAGTTGCAAAATGTCTACATAATTCACGCCTGAATCTTCTCCATGAGGCAAATGCAGGAAAAAAACCCAATCAATTCACCTCTCAGTTCCACATATTCCAACAAAACTATACTAAACCTCACCTGTCAGTGAAACATGCTTTTTGGCCGTATTTTTGTTTTGGATATTCGAATCAATTTGAAATTTTGTGCGTCTCAATTGGGTATCATGCCGTAATTTTTCACCAAATTTCAGAATTCTATCTCAAAAATTGAAAAAGTTGGTAATTTACCCCTATGTTAAAATTCAGCCCCAACATGGAATTTCAGGGTCTGCACACAAAAACGACTTTTATCTGATGTTTGAGTTATATATTTCTTCAAAATAAACATATTTACTTAATATACACCGCAACTATGCCTACCGACTTCAAATCAACGCAATAAATTCATTCTGTACTGGCATAAACACCATAAAAGCCCTGAATTTGCTGGAATTCATTTGATCTCATTTTGGACTGAAATTTAACATTGAGGTAGATTGCCAAATTTTTTATTTCTTGAGATAAAAATGTGGAATTTAGTGAAAAATTTCAAGTTGATTTGATTATCAAAAAAAAAACTACGGCCAAAAAGCCTGTTTCACTGACAGATTAACTTAACCCTTTCACATCGGAGATTTTTTCAGAGTCTCCCACCACCATCGGAATTAATTTCTGGAAAGTGCTTTGAACTGTCCCCAAAACTGACCCATCTGTTCAATAGTGTGCAGAATAAATAGTATCAAACATACCCCATTGAAACCCATATGTATTTTATCAAGTAACATCCAAGCTTTCTGACTATGGTTGTTAGGGTCACCTTACCCCCCACTTGGTTGCTATGGTAACCATGGAAACAACAAAATCGGTGAAAATCAGCAACAAGTTCGATTTTGCACTGTCAGTAAGTTATATGATTGACCTTGCTCAATCTATATGCCTATTTATTACCAATGGTATTGTCCTTTACCCATTATCTACAACAAAAATATGTATAATTGTAAGAATATAGCAAATAAAAACCTCGACTTTATTATCAACCGCAAACTGTATTGAATATTGCCATAGTTGAACCGTCAGTTCAACAGTTTGTGGAATAAACAGTACCGGTATCAAACATACCCCAATCAAACCCATATGTATTTTATCAAGTAACATCCAGGCTTTCTGACTATGGTTGTTAGAGTCACCTAACCCTTGACATGGTTGCTATGGTAACCACGGAAACAACAAACTTGGTAAAAATCAGCAATAATGTTGATTTTGCACTCCAAACGTATGTACAAATGTATGTCATTGCTAGTCATAAAAAATTCCATTACTGTAAAAACAATGAACATTTATGTGAATAATCTGAACTTCTAAACCCTTATTCATTTTCTCACACTGCAGAAATAAATAATCATACGATGCACTTGATATAAATATCAGCTTCGGAATACCGAAACTTTCCGTTGGTTCATTGTGCAAATGCATGCAATCTTTCTCGATGTTCACAAGAATGTTTTATAACATGTTACGAGAAGTTTTCACTATAATAAACATTTATTACTGTGTCAAAACAAATAATAATTTTTTGGAATCACATGCATCTAGTGTTGACAACTAGTATACATGTACCTCATATTACTGCAACTTTCTACCAGAATTCAAATACACTAACTTAGTAACTAAAAGTATACGAAATGGCTCCATTATAACTTAAATTTATTATACTGTATATGAAATTATACAGATCGTTATGTACACTATTTACTGTTATAAAATAGGTCTGGTTGAAATATTAAACAGTCGGTCTCTCAAATTTGATTAGGGGCACGTTATGATGCTCTGACAGGTCGCTGTCTCTGTCATCAGATTCGTCGGCAAGAACCACCCTCAAAGTCTCCTGCCGGGATCGTTTATGTCGTGGTCGAGGCATTTCTAACATCTTCTGATTCGAGCACATCAAATTCGCTGCTGTCACTTAATAATTAGCACATCATCAATGTTTTTGAGGCAGATGGGGTGATCGTTTTGACAGATGACAGATCGTTTGTGTACATTGACAACATGTGTACGCGGTCATGTGACTTCAGGACTTGTCAAAAACTCGGAAGCGAAATACACGCACAAAATCATAACATTCACCCAGTCAGAAACTACATTAGTTTCCTTTCGTGAAATATATCATTATAATTCACTTCGATTAAGCTCTTAATTTGCAGGACTTTGTTTTGCGAAGTTGAAATTATCCATTTTTTGTGCGGCTACCTAGCAGGTGCGTTGCGCATGCGCATTCCTCAAAGTTGCCCCACTCGCAAACTTACGTTTTTATCACTATAATTCCATGTTTCCACGAACTCGCAAATATATTGCCACGGAGACTGATAATATGATTACAATTTTATAACCTTACCAACAACTGGCTGTAAAATACGCCTTGATTTTTGAAGTTATCAATGAATTACATCATTGACAAAAAAGGCGGGAAATCTGCGTCATCATGGGATTCCCGTTTGCATTCCTTGGGGAAACCCCTAAAGTTCATCAACTTTCACATTGCCTTTGTCTAATTTATATATATATATTTCATTTATTATCGTGTTAATATATTTTCCAAACGTTTATTATGAATAATAATTTTTAAAAAAAACTTTTATACGCGAAGTCATGTGACAGGCCATGCTCATGTGATCAACAACATCCGCCATGACAGTTTGACTAAACAACAAGAAAACTTGCTCGAAATAAATTGCATTTTACTGTGTTTCAGTACAGTGTTTGAGAATAATAGGCACATTTATTGTATAAATAGAACTTGAATAATCAGTCAAGCTCAGAAGAAATGTTTGTCAACGCGATTAAGAATGAACGTAGCCGATCAACCGGCGGTGTGACAGAAACGGTCAAATTGCGTCATAACGTCAAAAAAATGCAACTTTCGCCACAGCGTGGGAATGCATAAATGCAACTTTCGACGGGAAAGGGTTAACTTTATATACTCTGATTTTTCTAACTTGTTTACACCGGTTTTTGACGATATCTTTGTCGTGCTAAATCGTATCGTTCTATAACTTAGCATACCTCACCTGGGAGTCAAACGGCAATTTTCTACCGAATTTCAGACTTCTATCGCAATAATTGAAGAAGTTGGCAATCTACCCCAATGTTAAATTTCAGCCAAAAACGGGATCTCGAGAATCTGAGCATATTCGAGGATTTTATCCTGTTTACATCCATCAGGAATCGACATATTGTTGTAATTTTAGACCAGAACACACATTGGGGTGTATTCTACACAAACATCTAGATTTCAAAACATTGCACCACTACAAAACCGAGCAAATGCACAAAAATGTGTGCGGACCCAGAAATTAGATGACGGGGCTAAATTTAACATTGGTGTAGATTGCCAACTTTTTCAATTTAGGTGATGGAAGTCTGCAATTCGGTAAATAATTGCCGTTTGACTCCCAGGTGAAGTATGCCAAGTTATAGAACGATAGCATTTGGCATCGCAAAAATATCAGCGAAAAGCAGTGTAAACGAGTTAGAAAAATCAGAGTATAAACAATGTTTTTCAGTTACATGTGCAAATAATAAATACATGTACCGGTACTTGTATGTTACAGTATTATAGCTATTACAACTCCTTTGAAAGATTAATTCTACACCATGACCAGAAGAACCTGAGATCATTCAACACCTGGTGCAGCATATTGTGTCTTCTTTCCTCAACAACAAACATGTAAACAAAACAGAAATAGCTGTAGTAAGATATACTGTACTTGCTCAAAATGCTCGATCAAAGAGTCAAGAATATAGTATTTTAGAACTTAAATTACCCAGTTCTCACTTGTTCAACATAGGGCAAAATGCATAACTACCGGTATATGATTTAGTTTTCACCTCTTAGCTCAACAACAGCCTATACACATTTTCTTGCTACATTGTTACCTACTTTTGCGTGGTGGTTTTGTGTGTCTGAGAATGCCGTTGGGGACAGCTCTGGTAGGCAGCTGTGGCACAGGTGGAAGGACAGCTGGAGCCACGTGCAGCTGGGCAGGAGGCGATGGACTTCTGTGCTTGTTCAACCGCGACAAACAGCCGAAACAGCACAGATGCATCAGAGAAGGTCGAATAACGACACCATCAAAAAACTTTGAAAGTTCTCCATGTCTTGTGCTGGAGTAACTGTTGCTTCAATGTGTTTATCCCTTGCAGTCCAAAAACTTCGAACTCGAGAACATGGACAACAGCGATAAGAATTATTCCCTAATCCGACAATGGCAGGTCCAAGTACGGTTCAAGAAAGTTGTTCTGACTTCAGGGCCGCTCGATCCATCCTTGCACCAATTCATCCCATTGTTTATCCGTATGTTACAGCAAGAATCAATAGCCAACAGTTGTAAATCAATAGAAACATACTGCAGAACAAGTGGTACATGTAATCTAATGTCTAGGACACTGATGGTCAAACGGCGCATGGTGGCATGATACTTGTAGCCTACAAGATATCAACCTGAAACACATCCAATGATTGTACCAGTATGGCTGAATATGGGGCTCTTCACACAATAATTTTATATGAAATGTGTTAACTTCAAGAATGCAGAAAAGTCGCACATATTAAATTTCTTTGTCTCAGAACTTGATTCATTTTAACCTGTTGCTTTTTGCAACAAGTGTCTTCTGAAAATTGCAAAAGAAACAGCATCCGACAAATTCACAAGATTTCGTTGTAGCACGTGACTGGTCTTCATTCTCTAGCAATTTGCTCTTCAATGCAAACAGATTTCCACTTTGATTGCACAAAAAAGCAAAAAAATGTTCTGTGTAATTGATCTGCCGAAGCTTGTCATGTAATAATCATGGAATCATGTCATTCTTCATGTCTTCCTGATACACGCAGCATTATCCGCTTGGAATCAAAAATAGTAAAACCATCGTGATCTTCAATGAGCTGCCCACGAATCAAACTGGGCCAATTTCCGTGGTGCTTCCATGACAAAAATAAGCTCCGATCAATGCTTGATAACTAGAAGATTGTTGGAGAAAACTTTGCATGAGAACTCCACTGAGTAAATCTGATTGAGTATTGTGTTCCAACTCGGAAAACCTGCGGCTCTTCTTGGCTGTCTCCGCAAGGAAAACACGGGGCTGTACAGGTACCAACGGCGGGATAAAACATGAACCGGTGAAATATGAAATCTGTCCAAGTGGTGAATGGTTAGGTATGGTTTTACATATATACGCTGGCAGCTAGTGTGTGGAGGCAATGGCACTGGCAAGAAAGAGGCAGTGGCTGGTCTTCAGTGGTGGAGGTGGCCAATGTGAATAGAGTACTATTGCATGGGGCATGTGTGGGGTGTGATCTCTATCATAGAGGGGTTATGGTGTGCAAGTGTCTAAAACTAAGCGCAGTAATCTAATTTGGCCCAGAGTAAACATTCGATGTAGGCCGCCGTGGCATTGTTCGTAGGAACACGCCTCCAAACAGCTATTGCAAGAACAGCGTGAGTCTGATTTTTTGTAACCTTTCCACGAGCTTTGATCCATGGAACCCATCTACATGTACGCTATTCGTGTCAAACAAGGGAACCCACGGAGAACTACTCCCCAGAAATTAAGGTAGATCGTCCATCCAACTTACTAATGTAAGATGACTGACGGCAGTATGTGCATAATTTCGTGACCGGAAATATTCTAGTCTGAACAGTGTTATTTTTTATATTTTGCAAAATATCTTTCCAACCAATACAGCACCACAGCTAAAATTTCCTTTATGTAACCATGGTAACATTTACATAAGTCCAAGGGACAGATCTGACATATAAGTGCTACGCAATTAGGAGCTGACATTCCAGACCAGGCACATTCAGAATGACAGCTTATTGTAGAAAAGCAAATAAATCATATTTTCTGGTAGTTGTAACTGATAGCAATTTATTGCTTACCAGTACTTGACACAAAATGACACACTAAACCAGCCGATTTCACTCCATTTGTCCGTTCCCACTTGACACCAGGCGCCAAAACTTGTCCCCCCCAGCGAAGGAACACGTCCACAAGGAACCACAAGAAATGCCTCTATGGCTACCACCATGAGTTGGTTGTCAAGCGTGACAGGCGGTGAGAATAACTCAGTGCTTCCCGAGCCATCGGCTGCCATTGTACTCGCAAATTACATACATGTACAAGAAAACTTCTGCAGTTTAACGAAAGGGCAAGGGTCGGATATTGTCCATCACTGTATCTCGCCAGCTATTTTGCGAGAAAACATCAGAGAATTTCTCCCAGGACTGACAGCCAATCATGTTCCATCTAGACTGTAGAAAAAACTGTAGTTTACAAAAAAAATTTCATTGCCATCCCTCTTTTCGTAATACTGTCTGTGTGATTTTTACACTTTTTTCTGCTACTTTCTCTGCTGTTCGTCTATTTTCTGTATCTTGGATTACATGATTATCATAATTGCACCAGTTGGACTTGGCAAGTCCATCATCTAGAGTCATAACTCATAATTTAATGCATTCCTCGTAAATCTTATGACAAACAATGCAATTAAGTTTTCAGCCTGTTGACTTTGCTGTCTGACCAACAAAGTAACCAATCTAACAAAACCAATTAGTTTCAATGATCATGCAGCCGCCAGTTTCAAAGCCAATATTTGCTGATAAATTTGTTGAGATGGGAATGACTTTTTTTTTCTGAACAGCAATATGATTAACCCATTACAAACAGAATGATTGTCTAGAAATGCTGCACAGCAATCTTCTGGCCTGCATGATCCAAAATAGGAGAATTCTAACACTGCACTAAATATTTGCACAAGTTGCAAACAATATAATTATCATATCATCTTTTGACTTCGCCATTTCTGAGCCTACATGTGTCACTGATTACCAATATAACAACAGATAAAAGAACTTCCAAAATAAACTGACCTTCGTGTGATTTTGTGTGTCGAAGGATGCCGTTGGGGACAGCTTTGGTGGGCAGCTGTTTTACAAGTGGAAGGACAGCTGGGGACACGTGCAGCTGGGCTGGAGGTGACGGACTTCTGCGCTTGGTCAACCGCGACAAACAGCCGAAACAGCACAGATGCATCAGAGCGGGTCAGCAACAAGCAGCATACAAGTTGTACCACTGGTAGAAGTCATGGCAAGGCAACATATGCCAACACTTGACTTGAATGGCTATATCCGATATTTGGTCCAGTCTTGACAATGATACTAGTAATTCCAGCTTTTAAGAATGACCGAAGTTGAAAACCACTCAATTACGAGCCATTGACATCACTTTTACTTATGGTAAAAGTGACATTGTGATGATGCAAAATTCAAACTATCAAGACGTGAGCACAGCAGACACATTCTGCATGGATTTGTTCTGCAGCTGAGTTCTTTGTCAGTTTCCAGCCATGTCCTTTATCAGAATCATTATCAATGCACTTTTTTCCCAAGACAGTCATAATCAATTTGATATCAGAGATCAATAACATAGCAACAGGCTGCCGTGTTAGACAACCTGTTTGCTAGGCCAAGATGACAGTATAACGTCTTTCCTCCCAAGCATCTGTCACATATTCTTGTAGTGATATGCTGCTTGTGTACTAATAAAATCTGATAACACCCTCTACCTTACACGAGTAGAGTAGAGCAGAGTAACTCCATCACATATACCATCAGATACTCTTAATAAAACCAATAAAAGATATACTTCCAGAGACCACAAATGACAGATCCTGGGAAATGACTTTCTCCCAGCTCTTGTGTCCATCCACACCTTATGTCCTCAGTTTACTACCATCTGGCGCCAGCTTTTTCATTATCAATTGAATTTCAACAAAAGCTCAAGACATCCTTGCAATTTTATTCCTGGTGTGAGTTGATCTCCCGTTTCTTCCACGCCATCGATTCACGCAAGAAATCTGCAGTCATTCATCCAGTGCTCACTTATGATGAAAATCAGCAATCAAAATGGAAAATTTGCCAATCAACTGGAAATAAAAATCTCGAGCACTGTAGTTGGACATCACAAATCGGAAGAATTTTCTGGAGTATTTTTACTATGGTGCTTCAGTGACAAAACATCGGCCCTCACGGAGAGAGGTTGATGCCGCAAAGATTTCCACGGGCACCTTTTACGAAGGACTAAGTAAACCCATGCTGGTACACTTGTTTGCCGCGAGTAGAAGCTGCCGTTTCTTTTCACTTGTCTCCACGTGAAAACACAGGATTACTCGTCCAAAGTTGTGGTGGAGAAAAAAATTCTCTGGTCATCTCAGAAACACTGAAATCCGCCCAAGTGGCAAAGCCGTGAAGTATATATACACTATTGCCGACCATCGCACAACAGGATCGCTGCTTCGCTGGTCTTCAGTGGTGGCAGCTTCCGCCGTAAGTTTACCGCTGCCGGCCCCGGGCATCAGAGGGATATTGTGGGAAATTAGCTTGGTAGAGCTTGAAGATGATGGTTATTTGATGAAAACGTAACGAGAGGCAAGTTGTAGAATATCCAGTCTTGTTTTATTAAATCCGATCGTAATTGTTACAATTGTAAAGTGCTGCCGGGCGTGCCGGTGTCCAAAACTCAACTGAGTACAAAATCATTTTTGGCGCCTGTGTACAATACCTGGGGGACTGGTGCGATATGGATAAACCAATCGGGATCCTGAATTTTGAAAATACCAAGCTTATGCTAATTCTACTTTTACAAATATGGAAAACTTAGATGGAAACAAAGGAAATTCAAATTCAAAATGTTGCTGGGTACAAACGTACTCGACTATGGACGTAACAATTTTCTGATAGTGGGTCACTTAGTACAAAAGGTTCAAATACAGAATTCTTTTATATTATAGATAATACTGATATACTGTTGTTGTACACATATACACCTTATTCATAATGATAGTTATGCTATCACATAATCTACTATATAACTTATAATTTATTACATAACAATTATGTAATTTATATATTGACTTAATCATGACAATAAACAGTACTTGTCAATCAAGGATACATGATTGAGTATCAATGTAAATAGATTAATAGCTAATTATCAACTAGACGTCAAGGCCTAAAGATGCCTTGGAGGCATTTCGGTGTGATGAATAATTTATAATACTAGATATCGACGAAAATGAAAAATTAGCCCAAAGGCTAAGATAGGTTACCGGACAATTTTGGTTTGGCCATGGCAGCATTGGCAGGTAACAGACCTTGAGATTTACCAATCAAGGTTCGCAGTGTAAACATATGACCTTGGGATTTACCAATCAAGGTCATCCGTATGAACTTCGATGTAACCATTACATGTATGTGTGCGGCATTTGATATTCTATATGTTGGGTGGAATCGTTTAGGCCGCTCAGGTCAATTTACACATTCCAAGTCAGACATTTGGCACTCAAGGTCATCTGACGTCAAGTTCAAGGTCATCATTAGTTGTGCCATATATGTCTTCCTATATGTTCATAATGCAAACATGAGCTCTATCTGCAAGCATTTCATCTACAAAGGCAAATCTGGGTATTTTTTTACCCCAAAATGGCTGTTTTGACCTTTCAAGGTCATCGAAGGTCAAATTCAAGGTCACCACACAAGTCGCCATATATGACTTCCCATTTGAAAGTGCCAATTTCTAAGCTCTATCTTCAAGCGTTCTATGAGTACAGTCCTGACAGCTCCCATTATGAAGGGAAAAAGTGCCGAAAATTTTCTAAGTCCAAAATTTTTTTCAAAGGGTGAAAATTTTTTTTTGCTTAGAAATGGCCCAAAATGGATAGTAATGTTAATTTGGGGCGAAAAAATTTTTTTTCGCCGACTCATCAAAAATTCAAAATGGCCGCCACACTGAGATCGGCGATTCAAGGGCAACAAAACTTATACACGTCACAGAGGTATATAAGAGGAATCTTTTTAAGCAAAAATCTCAAAACTGATCAGACAGTTTTTGAGAAAATACAGACCAGGTGCAAATTTGAGAGTTTTTCGACCCAAAAATGGCTGTTTTGACCTTTCAAGGTCATCCAAGGTCAAATTCAAGGTCACCACACAAGTCGCCATATATGACTTCCCATTTGAAAGTGCCAATTTCTAAGCTCTATCTTCAAGCGTTCTATGAGTACAGTCCGGACAGCTCCCATTATGAAGGGAAAAAGTGCCGAAAATTTTCTAAGTCAAAAATTTTTTTCAAAGGGTGAAAATTTTTTTTTGCCCTAGAAATGGCCCAAAATGGATAGTAATGCGATTTGGGGCGAAAAAATTTTTTTTCGCCGACCCGCCAAAAATTCAAAATGGCCGCCCAGTGATTGGGAAGAGGAACTCGAAGTATGAGAGAATCCCCCCTTCAGTTTGAAATGTATGGGAGATTTTCAAAAGTTATGGGGGATTTTCAAAAAGTTATGGGGGATTTTCTAAAAGTTGTGGGACATTTTGGGTTTGTACTTTTAAAAACGATTTTATTCAATCATCAACTGCGGTAGTCGTAGCTATAATTGTGTGCGTGAGAAACCTGTCATTGTCATCATCACGATCTGAATCACCACCGTGAAGGCCTGCTGTCAGTGTGTACATGTCAACAGAAACACGTGGTTGTTGCCGGTGACTGTGTGGGCTGCTTCCTGCCGCTGCAGCTCAGTTCAATCTTTCATCGCATGAAACAAAGTTTCTTTGTCATTGTGTTTTTTTAAATGAATTGCCATGGATGCAGAATTTACGATAATCAACTTATTTGGAGGCATTGACAACTCCCGAGAGCGGTGTCAAAAACTGTCAGTGGATGTTTTGTAAATCTAGAAACCATCAACTATGACGTCATGGGATACCCCAAATTATGCTCAGCCAGCCAATCTGTTCAGCGGTTTCTAGACTAAGTTTAGAGACCGTCTGACACTGACATCAAGGGCGCCTCAACATAATGGAAGATCGTCATACGATTGATTTCCAAACTTTCGCAATAATTCCAATAAAAACATAACATTCGCGAATATTTACAGTGCGCGCATTGGGCGCACTGATAAACTGTTGTATGCGGGATATTTCGAAGTTATGCGCGATTCGCGCAATCCCGCACGTCTTCCTAATCACTGCCGCCACACAGAAACCGGCAGATTTAGGGCAACCAAACTTATACATATCACAGAGGTATATGAGGGGAATCTTTTGAAACCAAAAACTCAAAACTGATCAGACAGTTTTTGAGAAAATGGCCGTCAAAGTCCAAAATTGAGCGTTTTTCGACAAAAACGGCCGCCATTTTGAAAAAAATGCGAAAATCAAAAAACAAAAAAATATCTCCTTCTCAAAATATTTTTAGGCATTTTTGTGAAAAATTTCAGAAAGATTCGATCGTTAACTTTAAAGATAAAAATGTTAACGCCGGACGGACGGACGGACGGACGGACGGACGGACGACGGACGCAACGCCATGCCAATAGGTTATCGGACCAAAGGTCCGGCAACCTAAAATGTCGACAAATTTCGGGTCAAGGTCAAAGTTCATCCATAATACCCGCTAGACATGTTTGTCTAGGGCGACTAGTCCGAAAATACCATCCGTTTCGCTCTACGACGCACCGTTTCCGAGATATCGACGAAAACAAAAACTGCCGACTCGGCAAAAAAATTTCGCGTCAAGGTCAAAGTTAATCCATAATACCCCTTAGACATGTTTGTCTAGGGCGACGAGTCCGAAAGTAGCGTCCGTTTCGCTCTACGACGCACCGTTTCCGAGATATCGACGAAAACGAAAAATGCCGACTCGGCAAAAAAATTTCGGGTCAAGGTCAAAGTTCATCAATAATTCCCCTTAGACATGTTTGTCTAGTGCGACGAGTCCGAAAATAACGTCCATTTCGCTCTACGACGCACCGTTTCCGAGATATCGACGAAAACGAAAAATGCCGACTCGGCAAAAAAATTTCGGGTCAAGGTCAAAGTTCATCCATAATACCCCTTAGACATGTTTGTCTAGTGCGACGAGTCCGAAAATAACGTCCGTTTCGCTCTACGACGCACCGTTTCCGAGATATCGACGAAAACGAAAAATGCCGACTCGGCAAAAAAATTTCGGGTCAAGGTCGAAGTTCATCCATAATACCCCTTAAACATGTTTGTCTAGTGCGACGAGTCCGAAAATAACGTCCGTTTCGCTCTACGACGCACCGTTTCCGAGATAACGACGAAAACGAAAAATGCCGACTCGGCAAAAAAATTTCAGGTCAAGGTCAAAGTTTATCAATAATACCCTTTAGACATGTTTGTCTAGTGCGACGAGTCCGAAAATAACGTCCGTTTCGCTCTACGACGCACCGTTTCCGAGATATCGACGAAAACGAAAAATGCCGACTCGTCAAAAAAATTTCGGGTCAAGGTCAAAGTTCATCAATAATTCCCCGTAGACATGTTTGTCTAGTGCGACGAGTCCGAAAATACTGTCCGTTTCGCTCTACGACGCACCGTTTCCGAGATATCGACGAAAACGAAAAATGCCGACTCGGCAAAAAAATTTCGGGTCAAGGTCAAAGTTCATCCATAATACCCCTTAGACATGTTTGTCTAGTGCGACGAGTCCGAAAATAACGTCCGTTTCGCTCTACGACGCACCGTTTCCGAGATATCGACGAAAACGAAAAATGCCGACTCGGCAAAAAAATTTCGGGTCAAGGTCAAAGTTCATCCATAATACCCCTTAGACATGTTTGTCTAGTGTGACGAGTCCGAAAATAACGTCCGTTTCGCTCTACGACGCACCGTTTCCGAGATATCGACGAAAACGAAAAATGCCGACTCGGCAAAAAAATTTCGGGTCAAGGTCAAAGTTCATCCATAATACCCCTTAGACATGTTTGTCTAGGGCGACGAGTCCGAAAATAACGTCCGTTTCGCTCTACAACGCACCGTTTCCGAGATATGCAGGATGAATCAAGGATGACTCAGCAAAAAATTATTTCGACCTCTAGGTCAAAGGTCGTTTGAGGTATCGATCCCAAAATCAATAGGGTTCTTCCCTGGTGATATATAAACCTCCGTGCAAAATTCTGCAACTATTGCCTGAATATTTTTTGAGTTATCGTCCGGAAACCAAGTTCCTCGATTTCATCCTCACGGACCTCACGGACCTCGGAGCCGGATCAAAAAAAAAAGTACACCCTAGAGATGTTTGTCTAGGGCGACGAGTCCGAAAATAACGTCCGTTTCGCTCTACGACGCACGGTTTCCGAGATATGCAGGAAGCCTCAAGGATGAATCAGCAAAAAATTATTTTGACCTCTAGGTCAAAGGTCGTTTGACGGATCGATCCCAAAATCAATAGGGTTCTTCCCTGGTGGCATATGAACCTCCATGCAGAGTTCTGCAACTATTGCATAAATATTTTTCCAGTTATCGTCCGGAAACCAAGTCTTAAAATTAGCCTTGATTTCATCCTCACGGACCTCACGGACCTCCGATCCGGCTCAAAAAGAATAGGGTTCTTCCTCATATCATTTCTGACTTGCGGTGAAAATTTGACAAGGATCCGTCAAGGCAATCTAAAGTTATCGTCCGGAAACCAAAAGTGGCGGAAGAAGAAAAAAAAGAAAAAAAAAAAAAAAAAAAAAAAAAAAAAAAAAATTCTGCTAAAACCATAAAGGCATTTCTGCCGAAATGCCTTAATTAGTAAACAATTAATAATTTGAAACTCTGATATCTGCCCCTTTCGTTTAGTCAAAAACTCCTGTTTTTGTTTCTTCTTTGTAAAGGGAAATATAGATGCATATTGTAGAAGAACACAAGCTGACATTCTGGATATCCTAGTATAATATATATATATATATATATATAATCATGACAATGCTCAAATTTCTTGTGTCCTTTCCTAAGAAACAATACTTGACACATATCTCATTGTGATGTGGTATAATACAATACAAATGCAGTCAGCATTTCAATCTTGTTTCTGGTTCATGCCAGTTTTATACATGTAAATATTGGTGATACATGTAACGGTTACAAACATATTTTGACACAACTCAAATAGAATTGACAGCACGTGATATATACACTTGTAGCAAATTGTGAACAGAAGGTAAGTTCAATCAAGTGCCTAATGTGGTTGACAAAACATACACAGGGTGTGTATATCGCTCAATGATACTGTGCACTAATGGTGCTTCTAACGTTATAGCCTAAAGAATCATCAATGGGTAACCTCAATGATCAAAACAAATAATTTGGGAGGTACCAGCCGAAATAGAATTTTGGAGATTACCAAGGGACGGTGCCTCAAACCATTCTGGGAGAAACAGAGCCAATGAGTATCGCACATGAGTATTGCAGGGTGTTGACCGTAAACCTAGGAATGTATGGCCAAATAGCCCTTACTTAAATGTCAAAACACATTAGTTAAAACTATGACATGCATGTCACTAAGTGTGCCTTTAGTGGTCTTGTATCTAGGTTAGACACAAGCCTTCCTCTTCTTCGCTTTCCTGGCCTTTCCTTTCTGGGTGCGGGATACGTGGAACAAGCGGATCGCTTCTTCCGGAACTTGATCTTCTGTTACCCACTCCTTGAACCTGTGGTCCACCCACTTGACCAAATACCACTTTTTCCCTTTATACCGCTGACATCGGGAAATTGACTCCACCGTTCTTTCTCCATCGTCGGAGCGCAGTGAGTCTTCGGGGGTGTCAGCCTCAGCAGTGTTGTTGTCATCTTTTCCCTGTGCGTCAGTGTCTGTACTGGTTGAGGGTCTTGGTTCACCGTCATCAGCACGTTCATCTGCATCGTGGTGGTGATCAGTGTCTGCTGGATGTTCTTCATTGAGTGGAATCTGTCTGGTCTCAGGTGAAACGTAGGCCTTAAGACGCTCAGCGTTCACTCTGGACTTGAGTGGTTTGTGGGTGCTACAATCACGGAGCGAAAATGTGTCATTTTCTGCAATGTCCGTGATGTAGTAGGGCCCGTCGTACTTCGGTTGGAGTTTTGGGTTGAGGCCAACCACTCGTTTCTTGTTATTTATCCAAACACGGTCACCAAGGTTGAAACTAGGTTTCACAGCGAATCGATCGTGATATCGCTTATTCTCGGCTTGGGACCGCTGGATGTTTTCTTTCACTTGGTCTTGCAGTACCTTAAAGTCGATAGCCATATCTTCCAGGTGTTTGTACACGTTTGGGATGATGTCGTTATTGGGTATCAACGTGGTGTCGATCGGCAGCCTCATCTCTTCTCCCATGAGAATCTTGTAAGGACTGAACAAGGTACTTTTGACGCTAGGAGTTGCTCTCCAAGCAGCCATTATGGAAGGAAGCAGGTCTGGCCAGTTGTTCTGGTGTTTGTTCACGAACATCCGAAGTGTTTGCGCCAGTGGTGCCATTCGTCTTTCTACTGTGGCGTTACATTGGGGGTGCCAGCTTGTCGTCTGGTATTTCGCAACCTTGAACAGCTTGCACACCTCCTTCACTATTTGTGACAAGAAGTTTGTACCTCTGTCACTAACGAGTGAATAGGGAGCGCCCCATCGGCAGATGACATCGCGGTACAGTATCTTGGCTATCTCCTTCCCCTGTAGAGTCTTGACTGGAAAAGCTTCAGGCCACATCGAAAAGGAATCTACGACTACGAGTATGTATCTGAAGCTATTCACTTGAGGAAGGGGTCCGAAAAGATCCACATGGACTCGCTTGAAAATTCCCTCTGCTGGAATCGGTTTCAGCGGCGCTTTATTTTGGCAGTGCTTGTCCTTCTTGTTCTGTTGGCAAGCAATACAGGACTTGACGTATTGCTTTATCTCGCTGTACATTTTCAACCAGAAGTACTTCAATCGAATCAGATGGTATGTTCGATCAAAGCCCTGGTGACCTGCTAGTAATGAGTCATGGTAACTAAGGAGGACTTCATGTTTGAGGGAGTCCGGGACCACTAGTTGTTTGACAAGGCGGTCCGCACGGAGTCCCTTGCCTCGTGGAATGTAGATATGATAGAGTAACCCATCATCATCTACAACATACTCATGACTCTCGGCGATGAATCGTTGCTCATCTTCAATATCAGAAGAGAGCTTACGATCTTCTAGGTAGGAAATGATGTTCATGAGCTGCTTATCGGCCCGCTGTAAGTCCTTGATGTTCGGGGTATTGACATTGATGACTGAAGCCAAGTATCTGGCAGCATTAAGCTGAGTGTATCTATCTTCTGCTTTCTCCTTGTCATCATTTGCAGTGATCAGTGTCAGTGTGTTGACTGCTGATGGAGTCACCCATGTTGAAGGTGGCTGTACTGTCGGAGGATATACTCGACGACTCAATGAATCAGCATTCTTGTGGAATGAGCCTTTCTTATAGACAATGTTGACTCTATATTGCTGTAAAAATATGGCCCATCGGCTTAGACGTCCAGTAGTCATCTTGTTCTGTTGTATGAACTGTAAGGCAGCATGGTCAGTCACGGCAGTGAAGGGACGGTCAGACAAGTATACATGATAGTGTCTGATACCTTCAATCAATGCAAGGCCTTCCTGCTCTGTGATACCCCATCTGCGTTCAGAGTCACGTAGCGCTCTTCCACCATAGGCTATGACAACTTCTTTCCCATCGTTGTCCTTCTGACCGAGAATGTAAGATATGGAGGCTCCTGAAGCATCAGTGTAGAGGATGAATTCCCTGTCAAAATTCGGATATGCTAAGATAGGGCTGGACGTGAGCTTCAGTTTTAGAAGTTTGAAGGCTTCCTCACAGCGTGAGTCCCATACAAATTTTGCCTGCTTCCGTAGAAGTGCATTTAACGGCTCACATATTTTGGCGAATCCCTGAATGAATTTCCGGTAATATTGACAGCATCCCAAGAAGCTTCGGATCTGTGTTGCTGATTCAGGTCTAGGGAATGTGTCGATAGCTTTTGTTTTCTCGGGATCGGTGGAAATTCCATCACTTGATAGAACGTGACCGAGGTACTTTACTTTATTTGCTCCAAAGATGCACTTTGTCGGTTTCAAAGTTAGATTTGCCTTTCGCAATTGTTCAAAGACTTGTCTCAGATGGGAGATGTGGTCATCAAAGCTTGATGCGAATACCAGAATATCATCGGCGTAAGTTAACGTGAAGATGTAATTAAAATCTTGAAGAACACGTGGCATTACAATACCGAAACTAGCTGGTGAATTTGACAGACCATAGGGAGTTCTAGTGTACTGATATACACCATGATGTGTTATAAATGCTGTCTTATGTTTCGTTGCAGAGCTCGGTCTGTAAGAATGCTTGTGCCAGATCCAGTGTTGAGAAGATAGTCGCTTTTCTCTCTCCAAGAGCATCAACTACATCTTCATGACGAGGGAGCGGAAAATAGACAGGTTTCACTAGTTTGTTGAGACCTCTGTAGTCAATGACTAGTCTCCATGTGTTGTCAGACTTTTTGACAAGTATTACTGGTGATAGCCAGTCGCTTGTGGATCGCTCAACTATACCCTTGTCCATCAATGACTTCACTTGTCGTTCTATCTCTTGTTTTTGAGCTGGTGATGTGCGATAGAATCGCGATTTTACTGGCGGATGGTCTCCAGTATCGATCACATGCTTGTATCCCTTGTAGCATCCAAGCTCCTCTGTGCATGTTGCGAAGCAATCTCGATGTTGACCGATGAGCGCCATCAATTTGTCGCTTTCAGTTCCTGACAGTGTTTCAGACACTTAAACATTTAGATGTTTAGCAGTTTGGATGTAATTATGTTCTGTAGAGACACTGTTAACATGTTGTAAGTTACTGTTGATAGTTTGTGAGTCACTGTTGACATGTTGTGAGTCACTGTTGACATTCTTGTCTGATGTGATTATGTTCTGAGAGTCATATTCGAGAAGTCTGGTTACATAGTCTGTACATGTAGCTGTCGTTTTTGCTGTTGTTGTTGCTACAGCGACTGTATTTCCAGGAATGTATTCTGGTGCTTCTGGGTTAAGTTCGGATGAGTGGTGCAAACTCTGATGGTGTATCTGCCATGTAAATTAGCGATGTATTTGCATCCTTTGTTGGGGTGTATGTGCCTAGGATTGTGCCTTTAGGAATGATGGAGTCTGTTTGATGTGGATTCAGCAGACGATACACACAGGTGTTGTTGACTGGTGAGACGGCACATCTTGGTCCGGTTACACTCCACTTTTTGGGCAAGGACACTGCAGGCTGGAGTAGACCAAAGTCACTGTCACTGTTGTTGTGAGCTGAGCGCTTCGGGCTTGCAATCTTCACTGGCAGCAGACACTCACTTTTGGCACTTACAGTGACATCTGTCATGGTTTTAATCAGGCAAACCTGAGTTTTAGCTGCACTGGTGGGTTCTAAATTTACAGTCACCAAACCTGCTTGTATAGATAATGTGCCTTGGCCAAAATCGATGGTGGCTCTCTGCTCATATAGGAAGTTTGCTCCCAAAATGACCTCAGGGGCATTGTCACCCGGAATTACCAGAAAACTTTGAAATACATTTAATCCGGAGATAATAAGAGGAGCAACAACCTCACCTAGCACTTGGATGATCTTACCTCCAACACCAATAATGCATGTTATATTACTCTTACTCAATTTACACCCATGGTGCAGTTTACATTTCTTGTACATACGTTCTGATAGTACACACACATTAGCACCAGTATCTATTAAACCATAGCATCCAATACCATTCACACTCAATCTGATAACATTCCCTTTATCAGTATCATTTACCGACAATTTAACATGTACATTCTGTTCGTTACTGTTATTTACATTTTCTTTGACATTTGTAGTTACACTTTCTTTATTGAGTGAACTTAGCTTATGCTCGCTCTCGTTCGGAACGAGCGGAAGTCCCTATTCCCGGTTCACGGCGAGTTTGGTCTTGCATTGGGACTTGAAATGTCCTCGCCGAGAACATCGCGTGCACTGGTTTCGGAACGCGGGACACGCTCTTGGACCGTGTGTTGTTCCACATCGTCCGCAGTCGAACGAAGTCTCGCGGTGTGGGCGTCGACGGTTGAAGTGGCGACGGTCCCAGTGCTCCTCGCGGTCATCTCGGTCGTCACGATGACGTTTCGCGCGGTGGTCATGCTCCTGGTGACGGTCTTCACCTCGTCGCTTGAGTTGTGACGCCAGTGCTGCAACTTGTTCCCCTTGCTGCTGCAGCTGTTTGTTGATAGCAGCCAGCTGGTCCGCCGTGGTTGATGGCTCACTGGTGTGGGCAGTTGCCACTGGAAGGGTGGATGTAGCTGTATTCTGATTCGCTACACTCTCCACCAGCAAAGCCATGTGTCGCACGTCAGCAAGGGTTTTAGGCTCTCGCAGCAGGACTTGTTGTTGTATTGGAGCCAGCAGTCCCTGAACTGCATATTCCATCTGTTGATCTTCGGATCTGCCAAGTTCCTGGCAAATTTTGGACAGCCTGAGGAGGAAACTGTCTACAGACTCTGATGCTGCTTGCTTGATTGCCGACAATTGACTCAGCTTACTCAGCTGTTGTGTGCGGCTGAGTGTGAAATTGTCAAGGAATGCGGCAACCAGCTTGTCGTAGACTTCGGTGGTGGCGTCCGGCAAACTGTCAAACCACTCCGTTGCATTATCCCGTAAGAACAGCGGAAATGACAAACATTTCGTCGAGTCCTACCAGTTTTTGAAGGTGGCATACCTGTTGAATGACTTAAGCCATTTCGACGGGTTTCCTGTTACGTGTCCGTGATACTTCGGTACGCTCTCTTCAAGGGCTTGACAGCTGATCGCCGATGTCAATGTTGTCACTGTCGAGTTGACAGTAGCGTCCTTGACACTGTCATCATTTTGTTGTGGGTCTGGCTGCGCGGTGCGACTTCTGCGCGGCATGTTTGTAATCCGCGGCAGTGTTCTGTCTCGTGATTCGTCGGGTGTTATATGACGTCACGGGGAATCCGCAGCGTTGCTCGTGATTGGTTGGCGGATTGAATGGCGCCCGTGGTTTTTGTTGTGGGCAATAAATCTGTCACTCGAGCGATGTTTCTTCTCGAATTTGTTTTTTTTCTGGTGAATATTCGCCCCAAGTCGATGGAAATATCCGAGATTGAACTGTTTGTTGACGAATATATATTTCTTCTCACACTTCGATGTAGATGGAAGTTTCGAAGCGTGATAAACAATGTTGTTCCAATTTAGAAATTTCGAGCCGGCGGCAGCACTTTTGCTTTTAGTTTTGGTTTGGTCAGTTTCGAGTCCGGATTCTTTCACCAATTGTGGGAAATTAGCTTGGTAGAGCTTGAAGATGATGGTTATTTGATGAAAACGTAACGAGAGGCAAGTTGTAGAATATCCAGTCTTGTTTTATTAAATCCGATCGTAATTGTTACAATTGTAAAGTGCTGCCGGGCGTGCCGGTGTCCAAAATCATTTTTGGCGCCTGTGTACAATACCTGGGGGACTGGTGCGATATGGATAAACCAATCGGGATCCTGAATTTTGAAAATACCAAGCTTATGCTAATTCTACTTTTACAAATATGGAAAACTTAGATGGAAACAAAGGAAATTCAAATTCAAAATGTTGCTGGGTACAAACGTACTCGACTATGGACGTAACAATTTTCTGATAGTGGGTCACTTAGTACAAAAGGTTCAAATACAGAATTCTTTTATATTATAGATAATACTGATATACTGTTGTTGTACACATATACACCTTATTCATAATGATAGTTATGCTATCACATAATCTACTATATAACTTATAATTTATTACATAACAATTATGTAATTTATATATTGACTTAATCATGACAATAAACAGTACTTGTCAATCAAGGATACATGATTGAGTATCAATGTAAATAGATTAATAGCTAATTATCAATTAGTAAACAATTAATAATTTGAAACTCTGATAATATCCATGAGATGGGGTTACGTAGTATGTTTGCATTTACGGATGGAGAGCATCAGCTTTGCCGGTGGCGAGAAAGACTCAAACTTTCCTCGCTTCAAATGTGTTGCCTAACACTCATACAACCCACAAGAGAAGTAGTCCAACACAAATGTCTGAAGAATATGTAAGGTGAATGCAAAAATCCATGATGATTATGACTTATAACTAGTAGCGTATGTGTGTTTATGGGACAGACCAGAAAACTAAGTACTAAGAGAATATGGCCATGATGCTGAATTCACCAAGCAAGTATTTAACCATTCATGTTGTACATGTTGTACGTGGCATACTAAATTTACATTTGACATCTTGTGTTCACATGAAGATTAGAAAGATCAGCTTTACTGACTTGTGCTCATAACCATAAAGCCGCACGTTGTGACCATGGCCTGGTCATCTAGCGTTTCAAACCTGGCACACGGACAAGATTTACCGTTAGTTTTGTCCGCAATCCAGCTAATCTCAAATAAAAATCTGCAAGGAATGGCCCAGGGATGACTGTTCATAAAACTGATATCTATGACACAACTAGACGCTTCCGGTCGCCTACGACCGCTTGGGTGTATCCCCCGTAGCCCTATCATCCCTGTTGCCTCAAATATATCGCTGATGTACATTGTGAGTGTGAAACCTTTCAGACTTATTGAAGGTCGAATTCAAGATCACCACTAAAATCAATGCATTCGAATTTCCATTTCGACATGTTAAAAGTTTAGATAAAAGCCAGATAAAAGTTTTCACCTAAAGATATATTTCAACTCAGAATATTTGACAAACTTGGTTCACAACTAAGTTGCGAGATGACTAAATTGGAGCCAGATCGAACTTTTCACTGTAAGTTATATTTCAACTCATACTATGTGCCAAACAACTCATACTATGTTCCAAGTTGAAATTCAAAGTAAAAGTTGACCAAAACTACATTTCAAGATGACGAAATTGGAGCCAGATCAACTTTTCACCATAATTTAAATTTTAATTCATAATATGTGCCAAACTTGGTTTCAAGCTGAAATTCAAGTAAAAATTTACCAAAACTGCATTTCAAGATGACGAACTTGGAGCCAGATCGATCTTTTCACCATAAATTATATTTTAATTCATAATATGTGCCAAACTTGGTTCCAAGTTGAAATTCGAAGTAAAAATTGACTTTACTGGTAAAAATAATGTTAACTTATCCGGTTACACCCATGAAATCTCTACTGGACAAAACTTTTAAATTGTTGAGTTCAATAATAAATGTTTCTTGTCTTAACTATTTTTCTTGAGGTCAATAATAGACTTAACTAGTAAAACTGATGTTAACTTATTCGGCTACAGCCATGAAATCTCCACTGGACAAAACCTTTACCTTGTTGAGCTCAATAATAAATGTTTCTCGTCTTAACTATTTTTATTGTGGTCAATAATAGACTTAACTAGTAAAACCAATGTTAACTTATGCAGTAATATTGTTCTTTTTTCACCAAAAACATCAGTTCTGTATTCTGAACAAGAATCCAGTGCAATTTGCTTTCATAGTACAGGTTATTGGAGTGATCACACATGTCAAAGTAGGTATTTTAATTGTCGTAATAAGTTAACCTCTCAAACTTATTAATATTTATTCGATCATTCTGAAAAACAATAGGTTTCGTGTGATGGTCTTTCTCATTGAGCCTGTGCGATTTCATCATCATTCATTGAAAACTCCCACCCGTAGAGCGTTAACAACCCACGTGTGTTAAACAGGCTAATTTGAGCACAAAATGTTACGCCAATCGGCTATTTTGGTTGCTATGGCAACCAAAATCGATAGGTGTCCAGATCTCACCATAAGACATGTCCATATAAAATATTATTGTGCGATTTCATCATCATTCATTGAAAACTCCCACCCGTAGAGCGTTCACAACCCACGTGTGTTAAACAGGCTAATTTGAGCACAAAGTGTTACGCCAATCGGCTATTTTGGTTGCTATGGCAACCAAAATCGATAGGTGTCCAGATCTCACCATAAGACATGTCCATATAAAATATTATCAAAATCGGTTAATATTTGCAACCTGCAGCGCGTTCACAAGAAAGTGTCTGCGGAGGCGGACGCGGACGCGGACGCGGTGGCGGCGCGACGATCGTAAATCCATAGTATCCGCCGAACTTTGTTCGGGGGATACAATAAACAATCAATCCATGTATACAAGTCCGGGTGATGGTCAAAGCTAACTGCACCATCACACACAGACATGAAATCCAACAACATGATATTTATTTTTGCTTTTCATAAATTGCAAAATGTCTACGTAATTCACGCCTGAATCTTCTCCATGAGCGAAATGCAGGGAAAAAAAACCCAATATATTCACCTCTCAGTTCCACATGTTCCAACAAAATTATAAACAATGTTTTTCAGTTACATATGTGCAATTAATATTATACATGCATCAGTAAGTGTATGTAACAGTATTCCAGCTTTTACAATTTTTTTGATGATTACCTTTACACCATGACCGGGCATGACCAGAATAACCTGAGATCATTCAACACCTGGTGCAGCATACACTGTGTAATGTGTGTTCTTTCCTCACAACAAATATGTATTGTATACAGAAAAGAAAATATCCATCCCCAGAAAAATACTTCCTTTGAATGCTTGATCAAAAAGTCAAGAATTTGTTATTTCAAAACTAAAACAATATGATTGGTTGAAGTTTTCCCAGATCATACATCATGTACATATTTTCACACTTGCGACATTTTTACCAACCTTTGCGTGGTGGTTTTGTGTGTCTGAGGACGCCGTTGGGGACA
Organism: Terebella lapidaria; assembly: GCA_949152475.1. Lineage (NCBI taxonomy): Eukaryota > Metazoa > Annelida > Polychaeta > Terebellida > Terebellidae > Terebella > Terebella lapidaria. The sequence continues at coordinate 53,871,067 of OX424555.1, read as the reverse complement.
GCTTTGGTGGGCAGCTGTGGCACAGGTGGAAGAACAGCTGGCACCACGTGCAGCTGAGCAGGAGGCGACGGACTTCTGCGCTTGTTCAACCGAGACAAACAGCCAAAACAGCACAGATGCATCAGAAAAGATCGAATAACGAGACCATCATACACTTTAAAAGTTCTCCATGTCTTGTGCTGGAGTAACTGTTGCTTCAACTTGTTTATCCCTCGCAGTCCAAAAACTTGGAATTCAAGAAAATGATCAACAGCGAAAGAATTATTCCCTTCAACTTCAACAATTATTCCCTAATCCCACAATGGCAGGTCCAAGAATGGTTCAAGAAAGGTGCTCCGACTTCATGGCCGCTCGATCCATCCTTGCACCAATTCATCCCATTGTTTATCCGTATGTTACAGCAAGAATCAATAGCCAACAGTTGTAAATCAATAGAAACATTCTGCAGAACAAGTGGTACATGTAATCCAATGTCTAGGACACTGATTGTCAAATGGCGCATGGTGGCGTGATACTTGTAGCCTACAAGATATCAATCCGAAACACATCCAATGATTGTATGGCTAAATATGGGGTTCTTCACACAACTAGACGCTTCCGGTGACCTACGACCGCTTGGGTGTATCCCCCGTAGCCCTATCATCTCTGTTGCCCCAAATATATCACTGTCAAGTGTGAAAAACTAGAGCAAGGGCTAAAAAAGATTACCAGAGAAATGTTAAATCTCAAGTCACAACTGTTTTCTTTTCCCCACCAAAATTGCTGCACTGATCTTCCGAGGTTATTGAAGGTCGAATTCAAAATCACCACTGAAATCTCTTTATATGAATTTACATTTCGACATGTTTGATAAAATAACGAAAATACAGATAGATCAATCTTTTCACCTATTTATATTTCAACTCAGAAATTTTACTTACTTGGTTCCAAGTTGAAATTCAAAGTAAAAGTTGACCAAAACTGCATTTCAAGATGACGAAATTGGAGCCAGATCGAACTTCTCACCATAAGTTATATTTCGACTCATAATACATGTATGTGCCAAACATGGTTTCAAGTTGACATTCAAAGTAAAAGTTAACTAAAACTGCATTTCCAGATGACAAAATTGGAGCCAGATCGAACTTTTCGTCATAAGTTATATTTTAACTCATAATACCTGCCCAACTTGGTTTCAAGTGGAAATTCAAACTAAAAGTTGACCAAAACTGCATTTCAAGATGACGAAATTGGAGCCAGATCAAAATTTTCGCCATGAGTTATATTTCAACTCATAATATGTGCCAAACTTGGTATTAAGTTGAAATTCAATGTAAAAGTTGACCAAAACTGCATTCCAAGATGAAGAAATTGGAGCCAGATAGAACTTTTCGTCATAAGTTATATTTTAACTCATAATATGTGCCAAACTTGGTTTCGTGTTGAAATTCAAGCTAAAAGTTTACCAAAACTGCATTTCAAGATGAAGAAAGTGGAGCCAGATCGAACTTTTCATCATAAGTTATATTTTAACTCATAATATGTGCCAAACTTGGTTTCAAGTTCAAATTCAAACTAAAAATTGACCAAAACTGCATTTCAAGATGACGAAATTGGAGCCAGATCGAACTTTTCACCATGAGTTATATTTCGACTCATAATATGTGCCAAACATGCTTTCAAGTTGAAATTCAAAGTAAAAGTTGACCAAAACTGCATTTCAAGATGAAGAAATTGGAGCCAGATCGAATTTTTCACCATAAGTTATATTTTAACTCATAATTTGTGCCAAACATGGTCTCAAGTTGTAATTCAAAGTAAAAGTTGATCAATGTTTTCATGAAAAGCTATTGTGATCAATAATAGACTTAACTAGCAAGAAATAATGTTAACTTATTTGGTCGCAGCCATAAAATCTCTACTGGACAAAGCCTTCACCTTGTTGAGCCCAATAATAAATATTTCTTGTCTTAACTATTTTCATTATGGTCAATAATAGACTTAACCCTTTGACACCGGATTTGTTTATGACCTCAGGTTTAGCCCATTGTGCAGCTACAGTGCTCTTCTGCTACTGTGTGCTTCTCACCTGTTCATCTGATAGTTCACAACTCTAGTGTTGGGATTCCTACCCGCCCTCCCCCCCCCCCTCCCCAAATATCCAGCATTGCAGGGGCTTGTGATAACTCATTATTACCAACAGGGGTGTCCAGGATACTGGTGATAGCTACCAAGTGATGTTCCATGCCCAACCCTATTTTTCTTGGAATGAAGCAGCAAACTATCATGAACGCTTCTGATTCACACTTGTATAATGCCTCCACCTACACTTCCATTTTGCTTCAAACTTAGCAAATGAGAAAAAAAGTACCCATAACCCCCTCTCAACATTCCATATATGGACCTGTCCAACTTGTCACAGTAATCTACGGAGTCTGTGATGTGTCATTGGAGATAATCTGGTTATATACTAGTATGACAACTTTCAACTTGACTGAATTTTCTTTCCCCAATGTGCTGAATATTTATACAGTTCCAGTTGGATTGTCAGATGTAATTGATTAATTGATGAGATAATTTTCTTTGCTGTATGTTATGAATATTTTAAACGACCCCTTTCGAACACCATACTTTCCATATGTATCCTGATTCCGGGGCCCGTGTTATGACATCATCGGATCATGTGATCAATCATGGCAGCTTTGACACAAGAGCTCTGCTGCTTTGCTGTGACAAACTTGGTCAAATAAATGTTGTTTTTTCGTTTGAATCACAAAAATGTGACAAACAAACATCTGAATACATATCTGGCGACCAATATATAAAGTTACAGGTCAGTTTGTTCTTTAGAACCATTCAAACGAACTTCTGTTTTTGCGAGTGTCAGAGCACTGACATGTGACATTTTACCAGGCAAATTTGGCGGGAATGTGCAGCAATCTGTCAACTAATTGCGGGCTGTCATTAATTTTATTTTGATAAATTCATGATGATCCAAGTACACATACTTTTATTATATATTCATCCACCAAATTGTGAAGTTTTGTGTAATTTGCGCGAGTAAAACTTCCTTTATGACACATCTCGCATCCTAATGTCAAAAGTCAAACGTACGGCAACTCGCGATGGCTGGAGGTAGCAACAAAACGCAACTCGCGATAGCCAGTGGTAGCAACAAAACGCAACTCGCGGCGGCATAGGGTTAACATGTAAGAATGATGTTAACTTATTTGGTTACACCCAGAAATTTCTACCGGACAAAACCTTAACCTTGTTGAGCTCAAAAATAATTGTTTCTCATCTTAACTATTTTTATTGAGGTCAATAATAGACTTGACTAGCAAAAAATTTTTTAACTTATTTCGTTGCAGACATAAAATGTCTACTGGACAGAATCTTTACCTTGTTGAGCTCAATAATAAATATTTCTTGTATTAACTATTTTTATTGTGGTCAATAATAGACTTAACAATGTTAGAAATAGAAAATAATGTTAACTTATTCAGTACACCGATGAAATCTGTACTGGACATACTTTCACCTTGTTGAGCTTAATAATAAATATTTCTCCTCTTAACTATTTTTATTGTGGTCAATAATAGACTTAACCATTTTTATTGTGGTCAATAATAGACTTAACTACTGAAAACTAGACGTCAAGGCCTAAAGATGCCTTGGAGGCATTTCGGTGTGATGATTAATTTATAATATATACTAGATATCGGCGAAAATGAAAAATGTCGACTCCGCAAAAAAATTTACCGTTAAAATAATACCCCTTAGACATGTTTGTCTAGGGCGACGAGTCCGAAAAAAAAGTCCGTTTCGCTCTACGACTCACCGTTTCCGAGATATCGACGAAAACGAGAAATGCCGACTCGGCAAAAAAATTTCGGGTCAAGGTCAAAGTTCATCCATAATACCCCTTAGACATGTTTGTCTAAGGGGTATTATGACATGTTTGACATGTTTGTCTAAGGCGACGAGTCCGAAAATAATGTCCGTTAAGCTCTACGACACACCGTTTCCGAGATATCGACGAAAACGAAAAATGCCGACTCGGCAAAAAAAATTCGTGTCAAGGTCAAAGTTCATCCATAATACCCTTAAGACATGTTTGTCTGGGGCGACGAGTCCGAAAATAACGTCCGTTTCGCTCTACGAAGCACCGTTTCCGAGATATCGACGAAAACGAAAAATGCCGACTCGGCAAAAAAATTTCGGGTCAAGGTCAAAGTTCATCAATAATACCCTTTAGACATGTTTGTCTAGGGCGACGAGTCCGAAAATAACGTCCGTTTCGCTCTACGACGCACCGTTTCCGAGATATCGACGAAAACGAAAAATGCCGACTCGGCAAAAAAATTTCGGGTCAAGGTCAAAGTTCATCAATAATACCCATTAGACATGTTTGTCTAGGGCGACGAGTCCGAAAATAACGTCCGTTTCGCTCTACGACGCACCGTTTCCGAGATATCGACGAAAACGAAAAATGACGACTCGGTAAAAAAATTTCGGGTCAAGGTCAAAGTTCATCCATAATAACCCTTAGGCATGTTTGTCTAGGGCGACGAGTCCGAAAATAACGTCCGTTTCGCTCTACGAAGCACCGTATCCGAGATATCGACGAAAACGAAAAATGCCGACTCGGCAAACAAATTTCGGGTCAAGGTCAAAGTTCATCCATAATACCCCTTAGGCATGTTTGTCTAGGGCGACGAGTCTGAAAATAACGTCCGTTTCGCTCTACGAAGCACCGTTTCCGAGATATCGACGAAAACGAAAAATGCCGACTCAGCAAAAAAATTTCGAGTCAAGGTCAAAGTTCATCCATAATACCCTTAAGACATGTTTGTCTAGGGCGACGAGTCCGAAAATAACGTCCGTTTCGCTCTACGAAGCACCGTTTCCGAGATATCAACGAAAACGAAAAATGCCGACTCGGTAAAAAAATTTCGGGTCAAGGTCAAAGTTCATCCATAATAACCCTTAGGCATGTTTGTCTAGGGCGACGAGTCCGAAAATAACGTCCGTTTCGCTCTACGAAGCACCGTATCCGAGATATCGACGAAAACGAAAAATGCCGACTCAGCAAAAAAATTTCGGGTCAAGGTCAAAGTTCATCCATAATACCCCTTAGGCATGTTTGTCTAAGGCGACGAGTCCGAAAATAACGTCCGTTTCGCTCTACGAAGCACCGTTTCCGAGATATCGACGAAAACGAAAAATGCCGACTCAGCAAAAAAATTTCGAGTCAAGGTCAAAGTTCATCCATAATACCCTTAAGACATGTTTGTCTAGGGCGACGAGTCCGAAAATAACGTCCGTTTCGCTCTACGACACACCGCTCCCGAGATATCGACGAAAACGAAAAATGCCGACTCGGCAAAAAAATTTGGGGTCAAGGTCAAAGTTCATCCATAATACCCCTTAGACATGTTTGTCTAGGGCGACGAGTCCGAAAATAACGTCCGTTTCGCTCTACGACGCACCGTTTCCGAGATATCGACGAAAACGAAAAATGCCGACTCGGCAAAAAAATTTCGGGTCAAGGTCAAAGTTCATCAATAATACCCTTTAGACATGTTTGTCTAGGGCGACGAGTCCGAAAATAACGTCCGTTTCGCTCTACGACGCACCGTTTCCGAGATATGCAGGATGCCTCAAGGATGACTCAGCAAAAAATTATTTCGACCTCTAGGTCAAAGGTAGTTTGACGTATCGATCCCAAAATCAATAGGGTTCTTCCCTGTTGATATATAAACCTCCGTGCAAAATTCTGCAACTATTGCCTGAATATTTTTCGAGTTATAGTCCGGAAACCAAGTTTCAAGATCAGCCTCGATTTCATCCTCAAGGACCTCACGGACCTCGGAGCCGGATCAAAAAAAATAATTCACCCTAGAGATGTTTGTCTAGGGCGACGAGTCCGAAAATAACGTCCGTTTCGCTCTACGATGCACGGTTTCTGAGATATGCAGGAAGCCTCAAGGATGAATCAGCAAAAAATTATTTCGACCTCTAGGTCAAAGGTCGTTTGACGGATCGATCCCAAAATCAATAGGGTTCTTCCCTGGTGGCATATGAACCTCCATGCAGAGTTCTGCAACTATTGCATAAATATTTTTCCAGTTATCGTCCGGAAACCAAGTCTCAAAATTAGCCTTGATTTCATCCTCACGGACCTCACGGACCTCGGATCCGGCTCAAAAAGAATAGGGTTCTTCCACATATCATTTCTGACTTGTGGTGAAAATTTGAATAGAATCCGTCAAGGCAATCTAAAGTTATCGTCCGGAAACCAAAAGTGGCGGAAGAAGAAAAAAAAAAATTCTGCTAAAACCATAAAGGCATTTCTGCCGAAATGCCTTAATAATGTTAACTTATTCGGTTACACCAATGAAATTTGTACTGGACAAAACATTTACCTTGTTGAGGTTAATAATAAATATTTTTTGTCTTAACTATTTTTATTGTGGTCAATAATAGACTTAACTATTAAAAATAATATTAACTTATTCAGTTACACCCATGAATTCTGTACTGGACAAAACCTTTACCTTGTTGAGCCTAATAATAAACGTTTCTCGTCTTAACTATTTTTATTGTGGACAATAATAGACTTAACCAGTAAAACTAATGTTAACTTATTCAGAAATATTGTCCAGTTTTCACTGAAAACATCAGTTCTCCATTCTGAACAAGATACCAGTGTCATTACCTTCCATTGTACAGGCTATTGGAATGATCTCACATGTCAAAATGGATATTTCCAAATTCTGTAATAAGTTAGGCTGTTAACATATTATTATTTATATGATCATTCTAAGAACCGACTGGTTTCGTGTGACAGCCCTTCCCAACAAACCTTCCAAATATTATCGAGATTCGTCAAAAATTGCCATCAGTAGAGCGTTCACAAGCCATGTGTCTCAAACAGCCTGTTTTCAATGCAAAATGTGTCCCCAAACGACCAATTCAGTTGCCACGGCAACCAAAATCGAATGGTGTCGGGATCTTACCATAATATATGTGCCTGTAAAAAATAATGGTGATCGGGTGAGAATTGCGGCCGGTAGCGCGTTCACAAGCCATGTGTCTCAAACAGGCTGTTTTCAATGCAAAATGTGTCCCCAAACGACCAATTCAGTTGCCACGGCAACCAAAATCGATTGGTGTCGGGATCTTACCATTATATATGTGCCTGCAAAAAATAATGGTGATCGGGTGAGAATTGCGGGCTGTAGCGCGTTCACAAGAAAATCTCTGCGGACGCGGACGCGGACGACGAAGCCAAATCCATAGTATCCGCCGAACTTTGTTCGGGAGATACAATAATGTTATATGAATTGTATCAACTTCGAGAATAAAAAAGAGTCACACATGATAAATTTCTTTGTCTCAGAACTTGACTCATTTTAACCCGTTGCATTTTGCGCCAGGTGTCTTCTGAAAATTGCAAAAGAAACAGCATCCAACAAATTCACAAGGTTTCGTTGTAGCGCGTGATTGGTCTTCATTCTCTAGCAATTTGCTCTTCAATGCAAACAGATTTCCGCTTCGATTGCACAAGATAGCAAAGAAATGTTCTGTGGAATTGATCTGCCGAAGCTTGTCATGTAATAATCATGGAATCATGTCATTCTTCACGTCTTCCTGATACACGCAGCTTTATCTGGTTGGAATCAAAAATAGTAAAACCATCGTGATCTTCAATGAGCTGCCCACAAATCAAACTGTAACAATTTCCGTGGTGCTTCCAAGACAAAAATAAGCTCTGATCAATGCTAGATAACTCGAAGATCGTTGCAGAAAACTTTGCATGAGAACTCCACTGAGTAAACCGATTGAGTATTGTGTTCCAACGCGGAAAACCTGCGGCTCTTCTTGGCTGTCTCCGCAAGGAAAACATGGGGCTTTACAAGTCCAACGGTGGGATAAAACATGAACCGGTGAAATCTGAAATCCGTCCAAGTGGTGAATGGTGAAGTACGGGTTTACATATATACGCTGCCAGCTAGTGGAGGCAATGGCACTGGCAAGAATGAGGCAGTGGCTGGTCTTCAGTGGTGGCGGTGGCCAATGTGAAAAGAGCACTAGTGGGGCATCTGTGGGGTGTGATCTCTATCATAGAGGGGTTATGGTGTGGTATGTGAAGTCTGTTCAAAGTGCGAACTGGTCCAGTGGATATGGAGAAATGGGCGATGGAGAGATATGGGTAGTGGGGGCGGAGCTGGAGCACTGGGGGTGGATTGGACAAGAGGTCTTAGCCGGGAGAGGACTGCTTTCAATTTAAACTCTGATTGAATCCTGCATGGCAATGTAAAGTGATGCCATAGTTGCTATGTTGCTCATCTAGAGAAAGTGATGTTTACAAATAAACACAGATAAGCCACACAGAGGAGATTAAAGCGGCAATTGTGTAAAAGGACAATTGAAACATTCAAATAACACAATGTGTTGTCTGTTCCTTACTCAGTAATACTATAAATGAGACATGACTTCCCACCACGATACTATAAATGAAACATGGTATCAATACCACGATTTGAAATGATCTAAACATTATATTCAAAATATACACCGCAAGCACATGTACACACATCCACCATTATAATAGTTGTAATCAAAGCTTGACAAACTCCAGTACCAGATCGGTTTCATGCAGACCATTCAAAATATTTAATGAAATCCCTGGCTGCCATAAATTCCAGACAATATTCCAAAGGAAACAGCTTGTAATCATTTATCTGTATTTGTATGATATTCTTGACCCTGTGATAACAATTAGCGGCCTTGAGCTGGCCCCTGAGCAGACAGCATAGGCGATATCTGGACAGGTTTTATGAATTAATACGGCAAGATGAAAATGTTCTTCTGTGGGGGGAAGTCGTCATCAAGATCTGATGAGGATCCCTGGGAATTGTGTATTGATGGCAATCGTCTGGGAAAAAACACTATATTGGGGGAAATAAATACTTGTGGTGTTATAACCTTCCATGTATATAACTGTTGTGCTTGTTATACTTCCGTGACAAAAGTAGGTCCAATCTATGCTCGATAAGACGAAGATCGTTGCAGAAAACTTAACATCCAATCGTAAATGATTGGGAATAATTCAAGTCAGGAGTTTTTACATCAACAGAACAGTGATAAATCTCACTGGGTCTTTGTGGTCCATTCCTAATCTCCCAAACAATCGCTGATTTACAAGGTTCGCGGACCTCTTGCTGACCTCCCGAATGCTACTCACAAAGCAGGGAAGGTGCAAGAGTGTTTAAAACTCAGCACAGTAATCTAATTTGGCCCAGAGTAAACATTCCTTGTAGGCCGCCGTGGCATTGTTCGTAGAAACAAGCCTCCAAACAGCTATTGCAACCACAGCGTGAGTCTGATTGTTTGCAACCTTTCCACAAAGTTTCGTTCTATGGAACTCATCTACATGTACGCTACCCATGTCAAACAAGGGAAAGCAAGGAGAACTACACCCCAGAAATTAAGGTAGATCGTCCATCAAACCTACGAATGTAGGATGACTGATGGCAGTGTTTGCATCATTTCTTGAACGGAAGAATTCTAATCTGAAATGTGTTATTTTTTTTTTAGCAAAAACACCTTTCCAAGCATTACTACACAGCAGCTAAAAATGTTTTCTATGTAACCATGGTAACATTTACATAAGTCCACGGGACAGATCTGACATATAACTGCTATGCAATTAAAAGCTGACATTTCAAACCAGGCGTATTCCAGAATGACAACTTATTGTAGAATAGCAAATAAATCATGTTTTTCTGGTGGTTGTAACTGATAGCAATTTATTGCTTACTTGACACAAAATGACACAAAAACCAGCCGATTTCACACCATTTGTCAGTGCCCACTTGACACTAGGCGCCAAAACCTGTCCCTCCAGAAAAGGAAAACGTCCACAAGGAACCCCAAGGAATGCCTCTATGGCAACCACCATGAATTGGTTGTCAAGCGAGACAGACAGTGAGAATAACTCAGCACTTCCAAAGCCATCGGCTGCCATCACGCCATTGTACTTGCAAATTACAGACAAGAAAACCTCGGCAGTTTAACGAAAGGTTAAGTGTCGGATATTGTCCATCACTGTACGCTCGCCAGCTATTTTGTGAGGAAACATCAGAGAATATCTCCCAGGACTGACAGCCAATCATGTTCCATAGACTGTAGAAATCAGTGCTCTGTTTCTTGCCTGTCTAATAATATCAGGTTGTCTTCCAGGAGATATATCCTGCTAGTCTGCCTGGAAAAGTAGTGTCTGTTAGTTGGCTGTGTTGTTTACAAAACAATTTTTATTGCCATACTCCTTCCGTAATACTGTCTGTGTGATTTTTACACCTTTTTCTGCTACTTTCTCTGCTGTTTGTCTATTTTCTGTATCTTGTATTACACGATTATCATGATTGCATTAGATGGACTTGGCAAGGCCATCATCTAGAGTCATAACTCATAATTTAATGCATTATGACAAAACAATGCAATTAAGTTTTCAGCCTGTTGGCTTTGTTGTCTGACCAACAAAGTAACCAATCTAACAAAACCAATTAGTTTCAATGATCATGCAGCCGCCAGTTTCAAAACAAATATTTGCTGATAAATTTGTTGAGATGGGAATGAATTTTTTTTCCGGAACAGCATATGATTAACCCATTACAAACAAATTCATTGTCTTGAAATGTTGCACAGCAATCTTCTGGCCTGCATGATCCCAAATAGGAAACTTCCAACACTGCACTAAATCTTTGCACAAGTTGCAAGCAATAAAATTATCATATCATCTTTTGACTTCACCATTTCTGAGCCTACATGTGTCACTGATTACCAACATAACAACAGATAAAAGAACTTCTAAAATAAACTGACCTTTGCGTGGCGGTTTTGTGTGTCGAAGGATGCCATTGGGGACAGCTTTGGTGGGCAGCTGTGGCACAGGTGGAAGGACAGCTGGAGCCACGTGCAGCTGGGCAGGAGGCGAAGGACTTCTACGCTTGGTCAACCGCGACAAACAGTTGAAACAGCACAGATGCATCAGAGCAGGTCAGCAACAAGCAGCATCCGAGATGTACCACTGGTAGAAGTCATGGCAAGGCAACACAAACTGACACTTGACTTGAGTGGTTATATCCAGTATTTGGTCCAGTCTCGACAATGATATTCCAAATTATGAGAATGACTACAGTTGTAAACCACTCAATTATGAGTAAATGATATCCCTTTTACTCTTGGAAAATGTGATGTGTGATGACGCAAAATTCAAATATAAAGACGTGAGCACAGCAGACACATTCTGCATGGATTTGTTCTGCGGCTGAGTTCTTTGTCAGTTTCCAGCCATGTCCTTTATCAGAATCAATATCAATGCACTTTTTTCCCCAAGACAGTCATAATCAATTTGATATCAGAGATCAATAACATAGCAACAGGCTGCCGTGTTAGACAACCTGTTTGCTGGGCCAAGATGATAGTACGATAACGTCTTTCCTCCCAAGCATCTGTGACATATTCTTGTAATGATATGCTGCTTGTGTACTAATAAAATGTGATAACAACATCTACCTTACACGAGGCAGAGTAACTCAATCACATATTCCATCAGATACTCTTGTGACCTCACTGAAATGTGTGAAATTGTACTCCTACTAGCTTGGCTAGTGTGATATCCCTTTAGCTCATCTGGTAGAGCGGATGGTTGATGTGTGAGAGATCCCGGGTTCAAATCTCAGTCTGGCCCAGGCATTCCTTGCTCAGTTACAATTGGTGGCAGCGGTGGGATGGTCAGGTTATACTCTTAATAAAACCAATAAAAGATATACTTCCAGGGACCACAAATGACAAATCCCGGCAGACGGCTTTCTCCCAGCTCTCGTGTCCATTCACACATTATGTCCCCGGTTTACTACCATCCGGCGCCAGCTTTTTCATATCAATTGAATTTCAATAAAAGCTGAACACATCCTTGCAATTTTATTCCTGGTGTGAGTTGAACTTTTATTTCTTCCATGCCATCGATTCTAGCAAGAATCTGCACTTATTCATACAGTGCTCGCTTATGACGAAAATCAGCAATCAAAATGAAAAATTTGCCAATCAACTGGAAATAAAAATCTGGAGCACTGTAGTTGGACATCACAAATCGGAAGAATTTTCTGGAGTATTCTTACTATGGTGCTTCAGTGACAAAACATTGGCCCTCACGGAGAGGTTGATGTCGCAAAGATTTCCACGGGCACCTTTCACGAAGGACTGAGTAAACCCCATGCTGGTACACTTGTTTGCCGCGAGTAGAACCTGCTATTTCTTTTCACTTGTCTCCACATGAAAACATGGCATTACTCATCCAAAGTGGTGGTGGAGAAAAAATTTCTCTGGCCATCTCAGAATCACTGAAATCCACCCGAGTGGCAAAGCCGTGAAGTATATATGTATGTACACTATTGCCGACCGTCGAGTAACAGGACCACTGATTCGCTAGTCTTCAGGGGTGGCAGCGTCCGCCATAAATTTACCGCTGCTGGGGCATCCGAGAGGGATATCCATGAGATGGGGTTACGTAGTATGTTTGCATTTACGGATGGAGAGGATCAGCTTTGCCGGTAGCGAGAAAGATGTGTTGCCTAACACTCACATGACCCACAAGAGAAGTAGTCCAACACAAATGTCTGAAGAATATGTAAGGTGAATGCAAAAATCCATGATGATTATGACTTATAACTAGTAGCGTACGTGTGTTTATGGGACAGACCAGAAAACTAAGTACTAAGAGAATATGGCCATGATGCTGAATTCACCAAGCAAGTATTTAACCATTCATGTTGTACATGGCATACTAAATTTACATTTGACAAGGCCTTGTGTCCACATGGAGGTTAGAAAGATCAGCTTCACAGACGTGTGCTGATAATCATAAAGCCACACGTTGTGACCACAGCCTGGTCATCCAGCGTCACAAACCTGGCACATGCACAAGATTTACTGTGAGTTTTGTCTGAAATCCAGCTAATCTCAAATGGAAATCTGCAAGGAATGGCCCAGGGCGGACTGTTCATAAAACTGATATCTGTGACACAATGAACAATTGATCCATGTATACATGTCCCGGTATTGGTCGAAGATGACCAAACATCCCACACAACATGTATGTATCGAAAGTTCAACAACAAAATGATTGATTTTAATTGTTCTCGTTTCTGGTGTAATTTTGATTCAAAATATCTACAAAATTGCACACCTGTATCTTCTCTTTGAGGCAAATGCAGTTCTGGTGTAAAGTCATGTAAAATGTCTATGTCTTGCATACCTACATCTTCTCTTCAAAGAGGCATTTGCAGGAGAAAAGTAATGAATTCACCTCTCAGTTTAACATGCTTTTTTTTTCAACAAAACCACTTTAAACCAGAAGTATGTACATGTATGTATGACAGTATTCCAGCTATCACAATTTATTTGACAGATTACACCGAGACCAGAAGAACCTGAGATCATTCAACACCTGGTGCAGCATATTGTGTCTTCTTTCTTCACAACATACATGTACAACACAGAAATCATATACTTAGCTGTAGTAAGATATACTGTACTTGCTCGAAACACTTGATCAACGAATCGAGAATATGGTGTTTCAGAACATAAATTACCCGGTTCTCACTAGCTCAACATCTGACAAAATGCACACACGTTCTATATCCGAAATTTGCTAGTTTTCACAACTCAGCTTACACAGATCATACACATTTTCACACTATCTACATTGGTACCGACCTTTGCGTGGTGGTTTTGTGTGTCTGAGGACGTCGTTGGGGACAGCTTTGGTGGGCAGCTGTGGCACAGGTGGAAGGACAACTGGGACCACATGCAACTGGGCAGGAGGTGACGGACTTCTGCGTTTGGTCAACCGCGACAAACAGCCAAAACAGCACAGATGCATCAGAGCAGGTTGATTGATGACACCATCAAACAACTTTGAAAGTCCTCCATGTCTTGTGCTGGAATAACTTTTGCTTCAACATGTTTATCCCTAACAGTCCAAAAACTTGGAACTCAAGAACATGGACAACAGCGACAAGAATTATTCCCTAATCCGACAACGGCAAGTCCAAGTACGGTTCAAGAAAGTTGTTTTGACTTCAGGGCTGCTCGATCCATCCTTGCACCAATTCATCCCATTGTTTATCCGTATGTTAGAGCAAGAATCAATAACCGTCAATTGTTTATCAATAAACATTCTGTAGAACAAGTGGTACATGTGATCTAATGTCTAGGACACTGATTGTCAAATGCCGACGGGATGCATGATACTTGTAGCCTACTGTGGTGAATATTCCTATAACTACATGTATATGTCATCCCATGTCACGAGTCACCCGCAGTAACCAGTTCCACGCCGTGAAGTGCTGGGAAAGCACCTGCTGACGTCACCAGTCCAGAACGGGATTCCCGAGGGAGGGCACCGAATACGTCACCAGGCACGTCACCACGTGACCCAGCGTCACCGAGCGCGAGACGACGAAGGAAGCCGGGGCAGTTGTGTTATCACCTTCAAGGAGACCAGATCGTCCATACCGATCCACACAACCAACTGCGACTTCACGCTTCTACCTTACACTAGGTTAGTAGCAATATACAATATTGGCGACGAGGATTTTCTACTGTAATCCACACGGAAGAATAACTCGTATTTCGTATATTTATTATGTAATTTGATGTGAAATATCGCTCGCTGTGCTATTTCTTGATTTGAGTGAGCCGCCATTTTCTTCGCTTGATTGCTCAGACTGACCGATAACATCGATCAATAATCTAGAACTATCAGTGAAATCCTTTGAAGGTTTGCGATAATATATATGTGAATTGTATTTTGAATGTTCATATTTCCTGATATTGAATGTATTTTGAGTGGATGATTTGATTTTCACTCGGAAAAACTTTGATAAACTTTGCTGATTTTTGCGTGTTCGTTCACCATTTGAACAACGTGGCGCGACTTTCATATTGGTGCACGGCATCTATCATAACGTGCTATGTCTAATTCTGGTTAGGCATTTCACATTTCGTAGTGTCTGATTCAAGTTATACAATTGTATTTGTTGTAACTTTTACATGTTCGTTTGTAATGTGTGATTTGTAAATCACGTGTGGACTACATCAAACTTTAGATTTATATTCTATCCAACTAAATCCATTGAATAACTTTCATATTTATTTAGGAGTTATTCTGTTAAATCGATAGAATTTAAATCAAAATAAATAAATATATTAATTTCATTTAAATTAATATTAAATAAATAATTATACCTCGTATCTAAGTGAAATATTGAAATAGTTGGAAATTTATTTCATATTCTATATTTATTTGGCTATTGTTAATATTTATTCCTTGCATGTGAATGTATTAATTGCTGTTAAACGTATACATTTGTCATTGTAATCAGTTTAATATTGTTACTTGTTGTATACTGCTACGCTTAGTGTTATACCTCGGGACCTCGTATCGTTTTTGATACCACATAGATATTGTTACATAATTTAGTGTAAACTAAATGAATATTTATAAAATATTTCCATTTTGAGCAAAATGTCTAAATAAAACTTGTTAAAAGAGAATACTGGGATTATCCAATTCTGGTTGGGTAACCTTGGTAATCAGTAGATAAAATTAAATCTGTAATATTTAAAAAAAAAAAAAAAAAAAAAAAAAAAAAAAGATTTTTAACTCGCGACATTTTTTGGTTTTGCTGTAACGATTTTTGGCATGGATTTGAACACTACTACAACAGATCAACTGCAAAGTTTGCCGGGTGTAGGAGCCTCACGAGCTAGGAAAATCATCAGTCTACAGCCGGATGGTATCACTTTGGAGACCCTGATAGCCACCAGTGGTTTGACTCTAGAGGCGATTCAGAGTTACTATAGAGATGGTTTAATCAAGAAGATACCTGGAATGGATGACCAGTCAATAACTCCTGCATCTAACACTACTACTGGTACTGGCGCTGAGGAAAAAGAGGACAGCACACCTACAACTGACGGAAACGCTGGATCAAAACAACAAGAACAGCCGATGATGGACATGTTCCAACAAATGCTGCAACTGCAACAACAAAGTCAATCTCAGATGATGAGTCAAATGCAGATGCAGTTTGCACAGATGATGTCTGTGGTTCAATCACAGTATAGTCCGCCTGCTAACCCAGCTTTTCAGCCAATGAGATTTCCGCCAGCAACATCAACGTTTAACATGCCACCACCAGGTTTTCCCGCTGTACCAACTCTTTCTTCACAACCGTCACTGAGTAGCACGTCTACATATCAGTCACCTCTTTTGGCAGCTGCTGTATCACCACCTAATGTGCATTTACCAGCTACGGCGTCAGCTACGTCTCTTGCTCAAGACCCGTCATACAACAAGATTCTTTCTCAAGTACCTGCTGACAATGTGTATGGTGGTGCTCGCTTGAAGGAGTCTAAACAGAAGAAGGTCAAACAGGAGCCGCAACAAGCTGCCCGCAGTAGCAAGGACAAGTGTGATGCATCTAAATATCAGAAGAAGCAAGCTGTGGCAGTAGCACCTAATCTGGAGGACGAGACTGAATCTGTTAAGAAGAGGAGGGAGAAGAGTAGGAAGGCGAGTAGGTCCAGTGTGAAGGACGAGTCGGACATCGAAGAGTCGAGTGATGTAGAATCTTCAACTGATTCTGAGTCGAGTGACTCACAAGCTTCTTCAGACGAATCTCAGCATGCTCGTCAACGCCGTGGGCGAGGTAACCAGAACCGGAAACAAACGCCTGCACTCCCAAAGATGGAGGTATTTGAGGGCGACCCTAACCGCTGGGGCGCCTTCTATTTCTCGTTCAAGCGTGTGTGCAAATCGCACAAGTGGTCTACTCGCGAGAAGCGCGATATTTTGATATCCTGTTTGCGTGGTAGAGCTATTGACTATCTAAAGAACCGTCCTCGCGAGGTGTGGCATGACTATGACCGTTTGGTGCGCGATCTGAAGCGCCGGTATGGCCAAGCAACTGAAGTAAGCGTCCTGCGACGTGAACTACAGAGTATCCGGCAGAATGATAGCGAGTCTATTGATGATTTTGCGGATCGTGTTTACGACACCTGTCTTCACGCTTATCCAGACCTGTCCGAGCGACAATTACAAGTGTTTGCGACAGAAGCCTTTCTGCGTGGTTGTCGGGACAAGCAATCAGTCATCTGGGTGATGGAGAAGAACCCAGCAACCATCATGCAAGCTGTCAGGTACCATAAAGCCAGTGCTCAGAATCTAAAGCTGGCCGGAAAGTCGTATCATACCCGACAAGTTGCGTTCCAGCCGGAGCCGGAGCCCGTTCGTGCAGTGTCACATCAAGTCCCCGAGGATGTTGCAGAACTTCGCCGAGATCTACGGAAAACCCAGGAGCAATTGTCAGAGCTTCGGGCCTTGTTCTCCAAGCTGAAGCCGCCAGAATCCAAGGAAAACGTATCAGCTCCTGCACAGAAATTCCATTGTTTCAACTGTGGGGATCCATCTCATATGGCTAGAGACTGTCCACAGAAAGGGAATCGGTCCAGATCCTCCAGTCCGAAACCAAGAGATCGACGAGGATCCACCTCTCCCTCATCTAGGTCTCGTTGCTATAAATGCAATCAAACTGGGCATTTCGCCAAGGAGTGTACCTCCCGAGGAGGTCGTTCTGCATCTCCACAGCCGTCAAACTAATCAGGACCACGTGTGACGCCCAACAGTCGCTGGTCCGGACGGAATCGGGCGGTATAAACAATGTAAATACGGATGTGGGTCCAATAAAGGTTGGAAAGACAGATGTCACTGTTGATTGTTTTGTAAATAACATTACACCAGAATCTCCAATTCCGGTTGGGGATGGTTCTGTAAATAAAACTTTGTCTGAATCTCCAATTCCGGTTGGGGATTGCTCTGTAAATAACACTGAGACTGAGTCTCCAATTCCGGTTGGGGGGATACCAGTTGGTGTAAATGAAACTTTGAATGTAGATGTCGAGGGAGGAAGTAGTGTTCGTCACCCTACTCGTTCTGCTGATGGCTCAGGCGACATTCTATGCCCAGCGCAGAGTAGAGCTATCACCATTCCAGTAGTATTATTTGGTCTTCCGATACAAGCCGTTATTGATACTGCAGCGGAAGTTGCCGTTGTCCGAGAAGGAGTCTTGAGCTCCATCGATATCCCATACGTGGGGGAGCCTGCCGCTTTGCGAGGCGCGTTCGATAGTAAGGCGGTTGTTGGAACTAGGTACCGAGATGTTCCAGTTACTATCGAAGACCAGACATATTTGGGCGAGATTGTTTCAGCCCCACTACGAGATGAGGTATTGATCGGGAACGATTTTCTGCATCGTCATGGAGCTGTAGTTGACTTCAATCAATGCACTGTAACCCTACGAGGCAATGCCACGAATCCCCATCTAATCCCTGCAACATCATGTGTACATACGCCATGTCCAGTGAGTCCGGTCAATATTGTAACAGTTTCTCAGCCTACCAGAATTCCGGCGTATTCCGTCCGGTTTGTATCCTGTGAAGTTCAGGCATCAGCTGATCAGGAATTTGTCATAGAAAATGCACACCAAGATCCATCACTAATCTCTCCACGATCGATAGTGAAGGCTGATGGAGCCCACAGTGTGTTCCCGGTGATTAATTGCCATGACCACAGTGTTTCCCTGAAGACGGGGCAAGTAGTTGGGTATGCTGAAGAAGTGATGGAGGCTCCCACAGTCTCCTCTGAAACCGTTCGCCAGATAACCCGTCAATTGACTATAAACCAGGGGAATGAGGTACCCGAGCATCTACTGAAGCTGTACTCAGAGACTATCGAAAATCTCCCTGTTGAACATCATCCTGGAGTCGCCTCCCTGTTGTCTGAATACTCCGATGTATTTGCCAGCCATGATCTAGATTTAGGCTGTTTTGCTAAAATCAAACACCGGATCATACTGTCTGATCCGACCCCGGTTAAACAGCGGCTTCGCCGAACTCCTTTGGGATTTCAAAATGAAGAGGAAAAACACATCCAGTCCATGTTGGAGAAAGGAGTGATCTCTCCGTCCAGTTCCGAGTACGCTTCAGCTCCGGTACTGATCCGGAAACGTGACGGGACTGTGCGGTATTGCATTGACTATCGCGAATTAAACGCCCGCACCGTCAAAGACACCTTTCCGTTACCTCTCATTGAGGACTGCCTTGACGCTCTGGAAGGTACGCAGTTCTTCAGTACATTAGACCTGGCAGCCGGCTATTGGCAAATTGAGATTGATCCCGCTGATCGGCATAAAACGGCTTTCATCACTAAATTTGGTTTGTATGAATACAACCGAATGAGCTTTGGCTTATGTAACGCACCGGCTAGTTTTCAACGGATCATGAACTATGTCCTCACTGGGTTGACCTGGCGCCATGTGCTCGCATATCTGGATGATGTGATCGTCCTGGGAAAGCAGCCCAGCGATGCGCTTGACAAGCTGAGAGAAGTATTTCAACGGTTCAGGGAGCACAACCTAAAACTTAAGCTGAAAAAGTGTCATCTACTGCGAACTGAAGTGGCGTTTCTTGGGCGTCGTGTAAATGCTAATGGTATACACGTTCCATATGATAAACTAGAGATCATCTCTCGTTGGCAACGACCCGTGTCTCAGAAGGAACTGCTAGCATTCTTGGGCTTCATGAATTACCATCGGGATTTCATTGCTAAGTACGCTCATATTTCATACTGCTAATATCAGCTAGCAGCTAAGTCTAAGGCCAGGGCCCCCCTGTCCTGGGAGGAAGAACATGAAGAGGCTTTTCAACAGCTGAAGCACATGCTGGATGCCACCCATTGCTTAGCTTTCCCCAAGTCCACTGGTGAATTCATACTGGATACCGACGCGTCCGATGTATGTATAGGAGCTGCTTTGAGCCATGTCCAGAACGGCCAGGAGGTGCCTATCTCGTTCGCCAGCAAGGCATTGCTGGACGCACAAAAGAAGTACTGTACTACTAGGAAGGAGCTGCTGGCTGTGGTCACGTTCACGAGACAGTTTAGGCATTATCTGCTAGGGCGTTCATTTATCATTCGAACGGATCATCATAGCCTAGTCTGGTTGATGCGGTTCCGACAGCCACATGGACAATTGGCTCGATGGCTTGAGGAGCTAGCTCAATATGAAATGAAAATTATCCATCGATCCGGGAGTAAACACCTCAATGCTGATTTGATGTCACGGCTACCAGATCCTCTAGAATCTTGCACCTGTTATGAGGCCGGATGTCGCCTGGAGAGCTTACCGTGCGGCGGTTGTAATTATTGTGCTCGTGCTCATCATCAGTGGGAACGTTTCCTTGAAGATGTAGACGATGTCCTACCGTTAGCTGTCCGGTGCACTGAGTCTCGTACTGAACTGGTCCAGGAGGAGCCTTCAATTCTTGTTGAGGGATCTTCTGCTGGTATCACCTCAGTGAACTCCATCACATTTGACTTGTCGCAAATTCAGGAAACTATCGGGTTAGGTGGCTCCAATTCCAGTTGGGGCTCAGTCCGCGACTAGGGAATGAATGTTAGTATGAATGTGTCATTCTAGTGTAAATACTGTAAATATGTTCTCCCCTCTAAAAATAGAAAAGAAAAAAAAAACAAGTAAGGGGGGAGTGTGGTGAATATTCCTATAACTACATGTATATGTCATCCCATGTCACGAGTCACCCGCAGTAACCAGTTCCACGCCGTGAAGTGCTGGGAAAGCACCTGCTGACGTCACCAGTCCAGAACGGGATTCCCGAGGGAGGGCACCGAATACGTCACCAGGCACGTCACCACGTGACCCAGCGTCACCGAGCGCGAGACGACGAAGGAAGCCGGGGCAGTTGTGTTATCACCTTCAAGGAGACCAGATCGTCCATACCGATCCACACAACCAACTGCGACTTCACGCTTCTACCTTACACTAGGTTAGTAGCAATATACAATACTACAAAATATCAATCTGAAACACATCCAATGAATGTATGGCTAAATATGGGGCTCTTCACACAATAATGTTATATGAATTGTATTAACTTCAGGAATGTAGAAGAGTCACACATATTCAATTTCTTTGTCTCAGAACTTGATTCATCTTAACCTGTTGCTTTTTGCGTCAGGTGTCCTCTGAAAATTGCAAAAGAAACAGCATCAGACAAATTCACAATTTTTCGTTGTTACTGGTCTTCATCATGTTCATTCTCTAGCAATTTGCTCTTCAATGCAAACAGATTCTTGCTTTGATTGCACAAAAAAAGCAAAGAAATGTTCTGTGGAATTGATCTGCCGAAGCTTGTCATGTAATAATCATGGAATCATGTCATTCATCATGTCTTCTAATACACGCAGTATTATCCAGTTGGAATCAAAAATAGTAAAACCATTGTGATCTTCAATGAGCTGCCCACGAATCAAATTGGGCCAAGTTCCGTGGTGCTTCAGTGACAAAAATAAGCTCTGATCGATGCTAGATAACAGAAAGATTGTTGCAGAAAACTTTGCATGAGAACTCCACTGAGTAAACCAATTGAGTATTGTGTTCCAACGCGGGAAACCTGCGGCTCTTCTTGGCTGTCTCCGCAAGGAAAACACGCGGCTTACAGGTCCAACGGCGGGATAAAACATGAACCGGGGAAATCTGAAATCCGTCCAAGTGGCGAATGGTGAAGTATGGTTTTACATATATACGCTGGCAGATAGTGTGTGGAGGCAATGGCAATAGCAAGAAAGAGGCAGTGGCTGGTCTTCAGTGGTGGAGGTGGCCAATGTGAATAGAGTACTATTGCATGGGGCATGTGTGGGGTGTGATCTCTATCATAGAGGGGTTATGGTGTGGCATGGAGTCTGTTCAAAATGTGAATTGCTCCAGTGGATATGGAGAAATGGGCAATGGAGAGATATGGGGAGTGGGGGCAGGGCTGGGGCACTGGGAGTGGATTGGACAAGGAGATCAAACCACCGGGAGAGGACTGCATTCAATTTAAACTCTGATTGAATCCAGCATGGCAATGTTGAGTGATGCCATAGTTGCTAATGGATCATCTAGAGAAAGTGATGCTTACAAATAAACACAGATAAGCCACACAGAGGAGATTGAACGCGGCAATTGTGTAAAATGACAATTGAAACATTCAAATAACACAGTGTGTGGTCTGTTGTTCCCTAACGCTGTTGTTCTCGGGAAGAAACATGAATTCCCACTTCATAGTGCTCAGATAAACTTATTTTGACAGCACGGTGAATAGTGATCACTGACGAATACCCAAAACAAAACCGGAAAACCAACATCTTCACTGGCCCAAATGACACACTGAAATCAATACCACAATAATTTGAAATGATCTAAACATTATATTCAAAATATACACCGCAAGTACATGTACACACATCCACCATTAAAATAGATGTAATCAAGCATCGCATTCTCCAGTTCCAGATTGGTTTCATGCAGACCATTCAAAATATTGAGTGAAATCCCTGGCTGCCATAAATTCCAGACAATATTCCAAAGGAAACAGCTTGTAATCATTCATCTGTATTTGTATGATATTCTTGACCCTGTGATAACAATCAGCGGCCTTGAGCTGGCCCCTGAGCAGACAGCAAAGGCGATATCTGGGCAGGTTTTATGAATTAATACTGCAAGATGAAAATGTACTCCTGTGCTGAGACCGTCATGAAGATCAGATGAGAATTCCTGGGAATTGTGTATTGATGGCAATCGTCTGGGAATATCACAGGATGTATGACAGGATGTGAAACACTATTCTTAGGGAAATAAATACTTGTGATGTTATTATCATGTTGTAATGTACCTTCCATGCGAAGATGTCATATATTTTAACACCCACATAATAGTAGTGCATGACATGGTATATTGTTATGCTTCCATTACAAAAGTAGGTCCAATCAATGCTCGATAACACAAATATCGTTGTAGAAAACTTTACATACAATCGTAAATGATCGGGAATAATTCAAGTCAGGAGTTTTTACTTGACAAGAACAATGATAAACCTCACTGGGTCTCTGCGGTCCATTCCTAATCTCCCAAACAATCGTTGATTTACAAGGTTCGCGGACCTCTTGCTGACCTCCTGTATGCTACTTACAAAGCAGGAAAGGAGTGTCTAAAACTCAGCGCAGTAATCTAATTTGGCCCAGAGTAAACACTCGATGTAGGCCGCCTTGGCATTGTTCATAGAAACACACCTCCAAACAGCTACTGCAAGCACAACGTGAGTCTGATTTTTTGCAACCTTTCAGCGTGCTTTGATCCATGGAACCCATCTACATGTACGCTACCCGTGTCCAACAAAGGAACCCAAGGAGAACTACTCCCCAGAAATTAAGGTAGATCGTCCATCCAACTTACGAATGTAAGATGACTGATGGCAGTATGTGCATCATTTCTCGAACAGAAAGATTCTAATCTGAAACGTGTTATTTTTTTGTACAAAAACACTTTTCCAACCAATACTACACAGCAGCTATAAATGTTTTCTATGTAACCATGGTAACATTTACATAAGTCCACGGGACTGATCTGACATATCAGTGCTATACAATTAAAAGCTGACATTACAGACCAGACGCATTTCAGAATGACAGCTTATTGTGGAATAGCCAATAAATCATGTTTTTCTGGTGGTTGTTACTGATAGCAATTTATTGCTTACTTCACAAAAAAACAGCCACAAAATGACACCAGCCGATTTCACTCCATTTGTCAGTGCCCACTTGACACCAGGCGCCAAAAACTGTCCCCTTGAGAATGAACATGTCCAAAAGGAACCCCAAGGAATGCCTCTATGGCAAACACCATGAATTGGTTGTCAAGCGAGACAGACGGTGAGAATAACTCAGCACTTCCCGAGCCATCGGTTGCCATTGTACTTGCAAATTACAGACGAGAAAACCTCTGCAGTATAACGAAAGGTTAAGGGTCAGATATTGTCCATCGCTGTATCTCGCCAGCTATTTTCCAGAAACATAAGAGAATTTCTCCCTGGACTGACAGCCAATCATGTTCCATCTAGATTGTAGAAATTAGTGCTCTGTATCTTGCCTGTCTAATAATATCAAGTTGTCTTCCAGGAGATATATCCTGCTAGTCTGCCTGGAAGAGTAGTGTCTGTATCCTGGATATATCCTGGAAAAGTAGTGTCTGTTAGTTGGCCGTGTTGTTTACAAATCAATTTTTATTGCCATACTCCTTTCGTAATACTGTCTGTGCGATTTTTACACTTTTTTCTGCTACTTTCTCTGCTGTTCGTCTATTTTCTGTATCTTGGATTACACAATTATCATAATTGCATTAGTTGGACTTGACAAGGCCATCATCTAGAGTCATAACTCATAATTTAATGCATTCCTCGTAAATCTTATGACAAAACAATGCAATTAAGTTTTCAGCCTGTTGACTTTGTTGTCTGACCAACAAAGTAACCAATCTAACAAAACCAATTAGTTTCAGTGATCATGCAGCCGCCAGTTTCAAAACAAATATTTGTAGATAAATTTGTTGAGATGGGAATGAATTTTTTTTTTCGGAACAGCAATATGATTAACCCATTACAAACAAACTGATTGTCTTGAAATGTTACACAGCAATCTTCTGGCCTACTGCCTGTCATTTTATTCCACACCACGGTTGTTTCCAGGAACCCTAGCTTGCGAGGGGTCCAGAAACGACTGATAATAATGACAAGTACATTGTATATGAGAACTTTGCAATAACTGACCTTCATGTGGTTTTGTGTGTCGAAGGATGCCGTTGGGGACAGCTTTGGTGGGCAGCTGTGGCACAGGTGGAAGGACAGCTGGCACCACGTGCAGCTGGGCAGGAGGCGACGGACTTCTACGCTTGGTCAACCGCGACAAACAGCCAAAACAGCACAGATGCATTAGAGCGGGTCAGCAACAAGCAGTATACAAGTTGTACCACTGGTAGAAGTCATGGCAAGGCAACATAAACCAACACTTGACTTCCAACTTCTGTATCCAAGATTTCGTCCATCAGACTTGACAGTGATATTCCAGTTTATAAGGATGACCAAAGTTGAAAACCAATCAGCTGTAAGCAAATGATATCCCTCTTGCTCTCGAAAAAAGTGACTTGTGATGATGCGAAATTCAAATGACAAGACGTGAGCACAGCAGGCACATTCTGCAATAATTTTTTCTGCAGCTGAGTTCTTTGTCAGTTTTCAGCCATGTCCTTTATCAGAATCAATATCAATGCACTTTTTTCCCCAAGACAGTCATAATCAATTTGATATCAGAGATCAATAACATAGCAACAGGCTGCCGTGTTAGACAACCTGTTTGCTGGGCCAAGATGACAGTATAACGTCTTTCCTCCCATGCATCTGTCACATATTCTTGTAGTGATATGCTGCTTGTGTACTAATAAAATGTGATAACAACATCTACCTTACACGAGGCAGAGTAACTCAATCACATATTCCATCAGATACTCTTGATAATACCAATAAAAGATATACTTCCTGGGACCACAAATGACAAATCCCGGCAGACATCTTTCTCCCAGCCTTCATGTCCATTCGCACTTATTTCCCCGGTTTACTACCATTCGGCGCCAGCTTTTTCATCATCAATTGAATTTCAACAAAAGCTCAACGACAACCTTGCAATTTTATTACTGGTGTGAGTTGATCTTCCATTTCTTCCACGCCGCTAATTCACGCAAGAAACCTGCACTCATTCATCCAGTGCTCACTTATCATGCTTATGGTGAAGTTCAGCATCAAAATGTAAAATTTGCCAATCAAAGGAGAATAAAAATCTTGAACATTGCAGTAGGACATCACAAATCGGAAGAATTTCCTAGAGTATTTTTACTATGATGCTTCAGTGACAAAAAATGGGCCCTCACGGAGAGGTTGATGCCGCAAAGATTTCCATGAGCACCTTTTACGAAGGACTGAGTAAACCCCACGCTGGTACACTTGTTTGCCGCGAGTAGAACCTGCCGTTTCTTTTCACTTGTCTCCACGTGAAAACACGGGATTACTCGTCCAAAGTTGTGGTGGGAAAAAAATTCTCTGGCCATCTCAGAATCACTGAAATCCACGCAAGTGGCAAAGCCGTGAAGTATATATACACTATTGCCGACGGTCGACGCAACAGGACCGCTGCTTCGCTGGTCTTCAGTGGTGGCAGCGTTCACCGTAAATTTACCGCTGCTGGGGCATCAGAGGGATATCCATGAGATGGGGTTATGTAGTGTGTTTGCATTTACGGATGGAGAGGATCAGCTTTGCCGGTGGCGAGAAAGACTCAAACTTTCCTCGCTTCAAATGTGTTGCCTAACACTCGCACGACCCAGAAGAGAAGTAGTCCAACGCAAATGTCTGAAGAATATGCAAGGTGAATGCAAAAATCCATGAAGATTATAACTGATTACGAGAAATGTATATGTGTTTATGGGACAAAGACCAGTAGTCAGGAGGAAATTTCACACAGGGTGGAAACGTAGTACAGACTTTTTCTATCGATTGATATGGCTTCATAAGGGTCTAAGACAACCTTTTTCAGAGGGTGTGTAAAATTTTCTCCCGGGCTAACTTTTTTATGGCCTTTTTCAAAATGGCCGACATCGAAAATTTGGTATTTTAGGGAAAAAAACAAAATTATCCTCCTGGCATGATGCTTTTGGTCTATTAAGGTGACATCTAGTTATATGGAGATATATTCTTCATAACAATACTAATAATACCGATTCAAACGCCCCGAAAATGGAAAAAATCCAAGATGGCCGCCAAATTCTCGCCATTTTCACACAAATGTTCATAACTTCCTGCCAAATTGAGATAGGAAGCCAATTTTGGTGTCTAACCCTGGGTTTTGGGGTATGAG
This sequence comes from Terebella lapidaria, assembly GCA_949152475.1. Taxonomy (NCBI): domain Eukaryota; kingdom Metazoa; phylum Annelida; class Polychaeta; order Terebellida; family Terebellidae; genus Terebella; species Terebella lapidaria. The sequence continues at coordinate 53,844,155 of OX424555.1, read as the reverse complement.
GATTTCAAATATATAACCAGTTTTGTGATTGGATGGTTTGAAGCTGCTCAGAATCCAAGATGGCTGCCAAATTTTAGCCCGATTTCGCAAATAAGCACCAATGACCGTCATACATGTATATATCAAGATAACAAACCAACTCTGGTGGCCAGTCCTGGGCTTTGGGGTATGAGGGTGCTACTTGAAGAAATACTCTCGTGTGTAGATGGTGACTGACGAATCTATAGGTGTTCAAAGGCGAAGATAACCATTAATTAATGTGAAACATGTAAACGAACCCGTCTAATAGCACCCACTCGCACAAAATCAACAGAATCAACAACTATCAGACAGAAAAAAAAATTCGGAGCCAACTCTTCGGGAGGTCTGTTGGTGATAAGGCACGGGCATTGGTCCCAAATTGGTCATTGTCAAATCTAACACACACACATTGTGGTTGGCGTAGAGGTTTGGATCCTTCGATGATCCTCAAGACCGTTCCCATGACGCCACTCACCAGACCATCCTCTACATTGGGATTGCTCATCATAGTCACCATGGAGCCCTTACAGAGTGTACCATCAGCAGAAAGGTTGCATTCAATGGGTACAGGTGTTGTATTCTTCTTCAAGCCAGATCTATTCTCGATAACATTCACAGCCACAATCTTCGATTTCTGTCTGTTCAAAGAATCGGTCATCTTTACATTGTGTGCAGCAGCAACTCTTTGGAGAGGAAACACTTGAAGTACATCTGCTTGGATCTGTGATCCTTAGGCATATCCTAATTTTCAGAGCTCTTTGATTCAACATCTCCAAAAACGATTTGTCATTTTTTTGTCTCATTATGTCGGTCAAAGTAGTAATCTTGAAGTCGTCCCAAGGCTCTACAAGGGCAGCTGGGTCTCAGTATTTGTCCTCTTGCATGCGGCAGTGGATAAAATCACTCACTGCCAGAATCATGAAGAACTTTGGTTTCTCTTGAGTTGATCCAGACGACCTCTGATGAAATTCAGCATGCCTCTGCTGAAATCTCATCAATGATTATCAGCTCGAGGTTTTAATACCTAACCTTTCTTCAGCAAGTGGTATATACTTTTGTCCCACACCCCTTTGCATGGAAGCATGGTTCCACCACTGATGGTAAATGCTGCTTTGCCAGTTGGAGCCACACATCAGAGCTTTGATGATATAAAACTTTCCTTTACCAATATGACTTTCCCTTGCATATTGTTGATGCACTGCATGAGAACTTGAGCCTGGTTCAATTGGATTGCCAAGATGCTGTGTTCTACTGACAACTGAGCCCATCTTGGTATTGGAGCTCCGAGGCAGGCCACTCAATCTGGCAGGTCTTCCAGACTGATGTCCTCGAGGTGAGCGTCATCTAGGTTGGCTTTTGTTTCCAAGCGTCCAGCCGCCACTTGCTGGGGCAATGTGCGCCAAGACATCTTGTGCAAGATGATTTTCTTGGATCTCTTCATGGCTACTTCAACCTCTTTGATATTATTTCCAAATAGCGCTTGCTTTTCTCTGGTAATGTTGCTGATGCTTGTCCTTTTGCCACAGTAGGAAATACTCCCACTCATTTAAATCCATTTCAAAGTGGTGAAGATAAAGAACCATGAGATTCTGATAATGTTTCTCACTGTCCCTACAGATGTGCAAGCTTTACTGGAAGATTTCCGTCTTCAGATCTATCCTTTATCCCGAGCCAACTTCAATGAAGCATTTGGAACATTGGACCGGTTGTCGTTGTTATGGGTAGAATTTTCTTCAGATGGTTCATAATCTCTACCTGGTTTACTATCAACCTTGAAGAGGGATACAATTTCAACCAGACAGGTCTTCGAGAATATCTACAGGAGGGCGTGCATAGTACATGTACCTGTATATTACATATATACAGTGTAGCCACACGTCTTCAATGCCTGAATCTCAGTGGCCCAGCAGTAAGATTTTTTTGTGGAGTGAGTGGCACAGTGGATAAGGCGTCGGACTCGTAATCCAAAGATCATGGGTTCGAGTCTCGAGCTGGACTGATGTGCTATTTCACTAGTGTCCTTAGGCAAGGCATTTACCACTAATCTGTCTATCTTCACCCAGAATTAAATGGGTACCGGTTGATAATGGGTGTTGTATAGAGCGCTTTGAGTGTGGCTGCTCCAAGTACAATCACTCAGACTGGGGTTAAAGTGTAAAGCGCCTTTGAAAGCGGATTTAGTTCGACTGAAAAGAGCGCTATATCAAATCTGATAACTTTAACATAGTTCTTCATGAAGGAGCTGACCATCTTCACTCTGCTTCTTGCTGCAATAATATGACACAATATATCGAATGCAGGCGTATACATCAACAACATATTGTAAGTCAAAATTAGGATTCCAGGCTTTCAAAGGGTTTTGATTTGACTTACCCGTCAGTCTTTGTGTTTAGGCTTATGTACAACCATTTTCGTGGAGGCTATAATGTTCCAGGCTTGTTCTTCAGCAGCGTTTTTTCAGTCATCTGGATCAGTGTCTGCTGGGATGGCACATAAAGGTCTGACAAGAAGGTGGACGGGATAGCCTGAACCTGTAGGTCCTGTTACCCTTCTTGCATGACTTCGTATAATTCTTGGAATGAAGCTGAACATCATTTATAATGACATGTAACTTGCTGTATCTCGTCTAATCAACGTCCTCTGTGTTGATATATTTGTTGATAACGTCATCAACTTCCTGATCAAGTTATATGTCCAGCTTGGGAGGATTTTATACTCAGAAAAGGCAGTGAATGTAAGTACCAATGTGAGGCCAATTTTTTTTGTAGAAACTCAATTGAAACAAAGTAGTCACAGACTTTGCCAATTTGATTTGATGATCATCAATTTCAATGAGTTTTTTTACTATCTGATCAAACATTCTGTCAGCTGTTATATGGTTTTAAATGCCTAATAAAATATACTTGGTATTGATATGCCTAATATGATATACTTGGGTTTGATTGCTCGGAAAAAAAATATGCCTGGTAGTGGTACTGAGTGAGTGCTTTAAACAGGTTTGGTCGCATGTGTTTTATTAAGTAGTCCTTATCTTGGCTTTTGGACAGTTGGATAGTTTTAAACTGGCTAATCACCATCTACACACAAAAGTATATCTTCAGGTAGCACCCTCATACCCCCAAACCCCAGGACTGGCCAACAAAATTGCCTTCTTATTTTGAATACGTGACAGTTATTGGTGCTTATTTGCGAAATCGAGCTATCATTTTGCAGCCATCTTGGATTCTGAGCATCTTCGAACCATCCAATCATGAAACTAGTTATTTATTTGGAATCCTCATACCCCAAAACCCAGGGTTAGACACCAAAATTGGCTTCCGATCTCAATTTGGCAGGAAGTTATGAGCATTTTTGTAAAAATGGCGAGAATTTGGCGGCCATCTTGGCTTTTTTCCATTTTCGGGGCGTTTGAATCGGTATTATTAGTATTGTTATGAAGAATATATCTCCATATAACTAAATGTCACCTTAATAGACCAAAAGCATCATGCCAGGAGGATAATTTTGTTTTTTTTCCTAAAATACCAAATTTTCGATGTCGGCCATTTTGAAAAAGGCCATAAAAAAGTTAGCCCGGGAGAAAATTTTACACACCCTCTGAAAAAGGTTGTCTTAGACCATTATGAAGCCATATCAATCGATAGAAAAAGTCTGTACTACATTTCCACCCTGAGTGCTATATGCTCAATATTCCTCCTGACTACAGAAAGTACTAAGAAAACATGATCATGATGATGAATTCACCAAGAAAGTATTTTAAACAAATATTTATGTTGTACATGGCATACTATATTTGCATTTGACAAGGTCTTGTGTCCACATGAAGGTTAGAAAGATCAGTTTCGCAGACTTGTGCTGATAATCATAAAGCCACACATTGTGACCACAGCCTGGTCATCCAGCGTCACAAACCTGGCACACGGACAAGATCTACTGTGAGTTTTGTCCAAAATCCAGCTAATCTCAAATGGAAATCTGCATAGAATGCCTGAGGGCTGACAGTTCATAACAGTTCCTGATATCTAGGACACAATAAACAATAATTAATGATCCATGTATACAATCATGTCCAGGTATTGGTCAAAGATGACCAAACATCACACAGTGACACATGTACTGAAAATTTAACAAAAAGGTGAACAATTCTAATTGTTCTTTTCTGGTGTAATTTCGATTCAAGATATATACCTATTGCACACCTGTATCTTCTCTTTGAGGCATTTGCAGGGAAAGAAACAATCAATTCACCTCTCATTTTAACATGTTCCAACAAAACCAGAACATATGCAAATAATATACATATATCGGTACTTGCATGTAACAGTATTCCATATATTACAATTCCTTTGAAAGATAAATTTTACATCAAGACCAGAAGAACCTGAGATCATTCAACACCTGGTGCAGCATACACTGTGTACAGTGGTCCCCCTCAGATAAGACCCCCTTCAATAAAGACTTCCCCCTCTGTAAAGACTTTTTCTTGTGGCACTAGAATGGCTTTAACATGAATAAGACCTCAATTTTGTGGCAGAAGGGTAGGTCTTATCTGAGGGGGACCACTGTATTGTGTCTTCTTTCTTCACAACAAACATGTACAAAACAGAATTCATATAACTATAGTAAGATATACTGTACTTGTTTGGAACTCTTGATCAATGAATCGAGAATAGGATATTTCAGAATTTGAATTACCAATACTGTATTGGTTCTAATAGTGACACGCACCCTAATAATATGCTAGTAGCGCCCGAATCTTTGCCCCAAAAATATTCGAATTTTGTAACCTTCTACTAATTCACTTCATATCTTTCTAATTGAATCTTGGAATGTTCTTCCAATCCACATATTTCTGAAGGGGATTGAAGGCTAAAGGTACATTATTCAGTGATTTTCTTAAATTTGACCTCAAGTTTGAACTTAATTTTGCGCGCGATGCTGCTGCAGGTGCTGCTTTGGCTCACCACGCTACTATTACGGTACCAGTTTCTCACTTGTTCATTATGGGGCAAAATGCACAAGTTCTATACTAGTATGTGGTACATGTATTTCGCTGAAGTTTCACCTCTCAGCTTACACACACATACACATTTTCACATCAGCTACATTTTCACCGACCTTTGCGTGGTGGTTTTGTGTGTCTGAGGATGCCGTTGGGGACAGCTTTGGTGGGCAGCTGTGGCACAGGTGGAAGGACAGCTGGAGCCACGTGCAGCTGGGCAGGAGGCGATGGAATTCTGCGCTCGTTCAACCGCGACAAACAGCCAAAACAGCACAGATGCATCAGAGAAGGTCGAATGACGCCACCATCAAACAACTTTGAAAGTCCTCCATGCCTTGTGCTGGAGTAACTGTTGCTTTAACGAGTTTATCTCTTGGACATCCCATATACAGGTGACTGAGTGAAAAAGATCAAAAGCGACAAGAATTATTCCCTAATCCGACAATGGCAGGTCCAAGTATGGTTCAAGAAAGCTGCTCCGATTTCACGGCCGCTCGATCTATCCTTGCACCAATTCATCCCATTGTTTATCCGTATGTTACAGCGAGAATCAACATGATCAATAGCCAACAGTTGCAAATCAATAGAAACATTCTGTAGAACAAGTGGTACATGTAATCTAATGTCTAGGACACTGATTGTCAAATGACTCATGGCTGCATGATACGTATTGTCTGTATTAAGATACAAGTCTGAAACACATTCTAATGATTGTACGGCTGAATATGGAGCTCTCCACACAATACTGTTATGTGAATTGTATCAACTTCAAAAATGTAGAAGAATGGAATGGTATAAATAAAGAAGAAGAACTACGTGCATATTTCAATTATTTCTCTCCGAACAATATCCATATTCTTGATTCATTTTAAACCACTTGCTTTCTGCGATAAATGTCCTCTAGAACATCTAGAAATTGCAAGAGAAACAGCATCTGACAAATTCGCAAGGTTACATTGTAGTGAGTGACTGGTGTTCTTCATTCTCTAGCAGTTTGCTCTTCACCACAAACAGATTTCCAAAGTTCCGCTTTGATTGCACAAAAAAGGGAAGGAATGTTCTGTGGAATTGATCGAAGCTTGTCATGTAATAATCGTGGAATCATGTCATTCTTCATGTCTTCCTAATACACACATTATCCGGTTGGAATCAAAAATAGTAAAACCATTGTGATCTTCAATGAGCTGCCCACATATCCAACTTGGCCAATTTCCGTGGTGCTTCCGTGATCAGAATGAACTCGGATCGATACTTGATAACTAGAAGATCGTTGCAGAAAACTTTGAATGAGAACTCCACTGAGTAAACCTGATTGAGTAATGTGTTCCAACGCGGAAAACCTGCGGCTCTTCCTGGCTGTCTCCGCAAGGAAAACATGGGGCTTTACAGGTCCAACGGCGGGATAAAACATGAACCGGTGAAATCTGAAATCCGCCCAAGTGGTGAATGGTGAAGTATGGTTTTACATATATACGCTGGCAGAGAGCGTGTGGAGGCAATGGCAACGCAATAGCAAGGAAGAGGCAGTGGCTGGTCTTCAGTGGTGGCGGTGGCCAATGTGAATAGAGTACTAGTGGGGCATCTGTGGGGTGTGATCTCTATCATAGAGGGGTTATGGTGTGGTATGGAGTCTGCTCAAAGTGCAAATTGGTCCAGTGGATATTTAGAAATGGGCAATGGAGAGATATGGGTTTAAGGTGCGGTATGAGCACATTAGTGAGCTATAGTATATTTGAGTTGGTGCTAGGGGCCTATCTAGCCAATGAGGGGGGTTAGATCACCATGGTGAAAGTCAAATACCACACCTTACTCAGATATGGGTAGTGGGGGCAGGGCTGGGACACTGGGGGTGGATTGGACAAGAGATCTTAGCCGGGAGAGGACTGCTTTCAATTTAATCTCTGATTGAATCCTCCATGGCAATGTTGAAAGATGCCATAGTTGTTAATGGATCATCTGCAGAGAGCGATGTTTACAAATAAACACAGATAAGCCACACAGAGGAGATTAAAGAGGCAATTGTTTAAAAGGACAATTGAAACATTCAAATAACACTGTGTGTGGTCTGTTGGTCCCTAACTCTGTTGTTCTCGGGAAGAAACATGAATTCCCACTTCATAGTGCTCAGATAAACTTATTTTGACGGCACGGTGCAACGTGCTGCAATGAATAGTGATCACTGACAGATTCCCCCAAAAAACAAAACCTGAAAACCAACATCTTCACTTGCCCAAATGACACACTTGTATCAATACCACGATTTGAAATTATTTAATTCAAAATATACACCGCAAGTATATGTACACACATTCACCATTATAATAGATGTAATCAAGCATCGCATTCTCCAGTTCCAGATTGGTTTTTATGCAGACCATTCAAAATACTGAGTGAAATCCCAGGCTGCCATAAACAAGGAAACAGCTTGTAATCATTTATCTGTATTTGTATTATATTCTTGACCCTGTGATAACAATCAGCGGCCTTGAGCTGGCCCCTGAGCAGACAGCAAAGATCTGGGCAGGTTTTATGAATTAATACCGCAAGATGAAAATGTACTTCTGTGCTGAGACCGTCATGAAGATCAAATGAGAATCCCTGGGAATTGTGTATTGATGGCAATCATCTGGGAATATGACAGGACGTGGAACACTCTATACTGTTGGGGAATTAATACTTGTGATGTTATTATCATGTTCCATGTGACGATGTCAACACCTACATGTAGTAAAGCATTATATTAAGACATGATTGTTATTTCTGTGCATCTCCTTTTGTAATATTTTTTCCTGCAGTGATTACTACAAAAAAACAATTCAATTTCTTTTATATTTGTTAATACTATTTTAGGAATTTGTTTGGATTTTATTCGTTTTGATCAGCAGTAGGCCTACATGTACCTGCCAACAAAATTCAAACCACACAAAAGCAACAAAGACTATCTGCTGAACATACACAAAACAGAAAACAATACACAGATAGGCAGCTTGACCTGACCATCCCAAACATGACCAGAGATCTTAGACCTCAATCTACGATGGAAATCTCCAGCAATTGGCTCTAACAAACACTGATCGGCTGATTGGCTGTGGCTGCTTGCAATAGGCTATTATCTGTTGTAGATGCAGACACGGTACATGGTGACTTGACCTTTAATCCTCCTGCTAGACATCCAGGCAACCTCCCACAGGGCCTGTTTTCCTTCAATCGGTCAGTTGATGGCAGACTCACTGTTACATGCAACTGTAGCAGTCCAGCAAATCTCCGGATAAGGCCAATGGAGCAAGGCTCAAATAACATGATTAACAGTATGCATACTTGATCGGCATGAAAGACTGCTTGCAGATAGTGTGAATTCGTAAATTTTCAAGTGGTGAACAGAGCAGCAACAACAAATTTGCATGCATGGAGACACATGTGTGCGAAACTTAACAACTTCATTGGAAATTTCGAAGTTTGCCTCCATTCAGAATTTGTGAGTTTTTTAAAACAAGAACAAATTTTTGTTCAACACAATGTATCATTGCTTGGATATTTTTTTTTTCTTTTTCTTTTCATTAATTAGATCAATCCTTGAAATAACTTGATTATTAGCCACCACACTTGACAAAGTAGCTTACATGTTAAATAAATGGTCAGTTTCTGTTGACCTATGTAACAATATGGTGTGCCTCAATGGGTACATCATGATTTGACTATGATATTTACATATGGCAATAAAAAAAAATTGGCCAATGGCCACTCTATCGTACATGTGCTCTGACAAAATTAATGATGTGACACAAAATGATGAATAAACAACTACAATCTGTCATAATAATGATTTTTCTACGATCATAAAGGTTGCCCAATCATGACTAAATACGAGATTCAGTGCATAATCGTCATTTAGTAATTTGTGCAAAAAAAAGACAAGGTGGGGGTTGAAGATCAATGGGTCACTGCCCTGGGGTATATTTGTACTAAAACAACAACTAACCTGAAATATCGTCTCCACTGGCACTACTGGTGGCACATTCGCTCTCTTCATCCGACTCGGAGTACATTTCCATATGATCCTGTGTCCCTTGCTCCGTTGCGAAGCCACTGTCAACATCCACCCTGCCATTCTGAAGTCGTGTAGGATTTAGCACGTCCCCGTTTTCTGTCAAAGGGGGCAATTTTAGACAATCTGGAATCCACTGCCCTTTGCGGTAACGCGCTCTTTTCTTCATTTCTGACTTACGTGCTTCGCTTGAATCGTTCAATTTTCAATTGAATACTTGCACAGATCTAATAAGTACAGAGAAATCGATTATCAGTTTTGCACATCGGTTTTCCATATGTGGCCGCCATTCCCGTACGGCGCGCCATCTGACGTCACAAAATTGTTAGTGCTTATCTTGTTGATAGGGGGCGGGACTAGCATCGGGTAAAATTATGGAGCGGATCCATGGGGGGGGGTGTGGCCGACGATGCCATGAAAAGTTGCAGTTTTCAATGTGTAGCTATTTGTATCGTCAAATAAATAAATACAAAATGAACAAATAAACACCCTGTTCGTTCTCTCTATAAGCCTTAATCATTAATCGGGAAGTCACACTTTTCTAATCATGCCATAATAAACGTTCTATTGATGCATCCGCAGTCCGCTCATATAACGAACCTTACTTGGAATATGGAGCCAACAAAATGACGCTACAGAAACTGATTATCCGAACCACGTCAGACATAACATAGTGTCAGCATGGATGCTCTAGCCCAGATTGCCCTGGATGAGCTATGCAATGTCCAGGACTGGCTGGATCAAGCACAGGTTTCTTTATGACTACCCAAGTAACCCAAAATTGGATAGTCTCAGAGACTCAAACCATACTGGATGACTGCCACAAGTTAAAACTCTTTCGAACAGTCCAAATATATTTATTCCGCATACAATATTTTATGTCATCTTGAAAGAAAAACGTCAGATGCTTATTTGATTGAAAATCACAGCGTGTATATTTAATTGTTATCGTGTGGCAAGTGTAGGCCCCATTCCAGGTTAGTTTTTTGTTTTGTTTTACAGTACTGTTTTGTTATATTTGTTGCATCTCTTGTATCTCAGCTAAGAGATAACAGTGGACACAAGCCCCTCGTTTTAGTCACCCATACTGTGGCGATTTTGCCCAAAGATTGCGATAGGAGTTTGGCTTTTTCACTCACTCACTTTTTCACTCACAACTCACTCACTTCTTGTTTTGGCCGCTTCAATTTCGAAGCTCGTGTATCGCCTAGCAACACGCTGTCTTTGCTCTTTCCATTATACTGTAACAATGGTTTGATGTCACACGCTTGTTCGTGACATACACACTCACACTCGCGGCATATAGATCTGCTCCTGCGAGTTCCGCCATAGGCAGGGCTGAAGCATGAACTACACGCCGCCAACTCACAGTATCCAGAACGGAGACCAGGGAGCACACCCCGCATGACCGGAAGCCGGACCAGTCATCATGGCTCGCCAGGAACCATCCGTGGATCCAATCCCTCAGTGTTTGGTACACCATCGTCACCCCCTGACGACGGTGCGAGTGGCTCCGGCTGCTGCGTCATGCTCGTCCCCGGATGAGTACAACATGGAAGAGTGTGACCTCGGTGCCGCACAGATGATTGTGCACTACGCCCGGATGGAATCTCCGGCACCCTGAGATTGCTGTACGCTCACTTCTAGACCAAACACTAACTGGCCCTGCTACTATTACAGTGAGCAGGGACACTTCTAATTACAGTGTCCGGAGTTTTTGGAGTGCTTGCAGGCCAGTGGCTACAAGGTCAGCCTGTCCGAGCCCCAATGGAGGAACTTTTCCTTCTGGCCAGGCCCTCCGGTACAACAACGCCGCCCTCCGCATGAGGAAAACTGAAGCCACACATGGTGGCGATGAACACCGTGTCCAGGGACAATTGCCCTGTGGAACCCGAGTCTGCACCACCCGCGGATGAGCAGGATGATTCTCGAGTTGATATAACTCCTCCGGGAGTGGTCCTCGAGGATCCATCTAGCTCCTCCACCGCTGAGGCAGATAACAAAGATTCTGTAGTGGAACCCAGCGGCCCGTGCGACTCTTCGTCAAGTCACCAGATGAACATGCTGGTTAGGGATCCATGCTGGTACCTGCCCTTGTCTTTTGGGCGGGAGCCAGTGCGGTTCCTTGCCGATTCCAGCTCGAAAGTTACCCTCATAGCCACAGGTGCGTATAAGTGGGAGCTCGCTTTCCGCAGCATTGAGTTGCGAGACTCCGGGAGTTACAAGCTCTTACAAGCTCTTCAACTGCATCCCTATCCACGGGTTGATCATTCTGCCAATCACACTTTGGGACGAGGTGTATACGACAGAATCAATCGTGGCGGATATTGGTGCAGCCGGAATTATTGGAATGAACTTCCTCCAGATACACTGGTTGATCGCGAACTTTAGCTCCGGCGAACTCCGGATGGGAGAGAATACTCATTACGTCTTCCGAGCCGGACCCTCCCATTCATAATATCTCTGGGTGGCACACACCACAGTGCCACCCTACAGAGATGATCGTGGGGGCGCGACCGCACCATTCGCGCATGCCTCTAGACGGTCGCCCTTGTATGGTACAACCTCCGAGTAATTTCGCCCGGGAAACGGAACTCGCGTTAGATGGGGCTCTGGTCAAGTCCAATTCTGGTGTGATGCCCATCTGGTGGTGAATGCCACCGACTCTTCAGTTGTACTGCATCGTGGGTGGCACAAGCGGCTGCCGGGGATGACCTCTCCACCCTGCCAGACCATTTGGAATGTCGTGTTCCGAAGGACCGGCTGGATGAAAATCAGCAACTCGCTTTCCGCAGATTGCTCCAGCAGTATGCGGATGTGTTTATGAGTCCTGGCAGTGCAGTTGGCAAGGCAGACGTAGCCAAACACTGCATCGACCTCCAGGATGAGTGTCCTATTGAACAGCATCTACGACGAGCAGCTATCGTGCACCAAGAGGTAATTGACAAGGAGGTGCAAAAGAGGCTCGAGCTGGACATCATCGAACCCAGTGATAGCCCTTGGGCCAGTCCTGTGGTTATGGTGAAGAAGAAGGACGGTTCATGGAGGTTCTGCATTGACTATCGGAAGCTTGACAATGTCACGCGGATGGACTCATATCCTCTTCCTCACATCGAGGACACCTTTGATGCCCTGGCTGGGTCACACTATTTCTGTGCTTTAGACCTGGCCTCCGGGTATTGGCAGGTCGAGATTGACGAGAGTGATCGAGCTAAAACAGCCTTTGACATCAAGAACGGGCTCTACCAATTTAAGGTAATGTCGTTTGGGCTCTGCAACGCCCCCGCAACATTCGAGCGCCTCATTGGGATGGTGCTGAAAGGGTTCCTCTGAAAGCGACGTATGGTCTACATCGACGATGTCGTCATGTATGGCTGGTCGTTCGAGGGAACCCTCACCAACCTCCAAATGGTGCTCCATCGCTTCCGCGATGCAGGCCTTGAACTCAAGCCTAAGAAGTGTGAGCTATTCGCCCAGGAGATCTTGTACTCAGGCTTTATGGTGACAGGCACAGGTGTTCATCTGGACCATGCAGCACTGGCCCCAGCTTTGTAACGTGGTGAACGTGAGGTTCTTCTTGGGCTCCTCGAGCTACCATCGCCGGTTTACTCGAGGCTTTGCAGAGATTGCGCGCCCCATCACTATCCTCATGGAAAAGGGTGCCGATTTCGTCTGGGACGCTTCCCAGGAGGTAGCTTTTGCAGACCTCTGGAAAGCCCCGGTGGCAGCACCTGTGCTCTGGCACCCGCTCCCTGACTGTGAGTTTATTTTGGACATGCACGCCAGTAACTTCGCGCTCGGTGGTGTCCTCTCACAGATCGTGGACAGACAGGAGTAGCTTATGCGAGTGTGGCTGTCCCCACGGCAGGGCCGTCGGTGAGGCAGGTCAGCAACACGCCCACGTGCGTGGGTTCCGGACGCCATGTCCATGCCATTCCAGGCTCGTCACATTACCGTAATGACGCAAGGTCTGAGTAATGTATGAATTGAGGCTGGACTTGTTCGGCGGACTGTTACCTGGCCAAGTTATAGTTAAGTAATTACAGCGCCTGTCGTGACTGTGCTGCAGTGCGGGGCGCTTGCGCCCTAGGTAGCGGGCGTCAAACGTTACAATACTATATTATTCTATATATTTATATATAATTCAGTTTATAATCCTAACACTTGTTGATTATTCGACTTGAATATTAGGTCTATTGGTCTTGTGGAATCGTTATAATGTGTGTATCCTTGCATAATGATTCAACACATCAAAACATTCATTTCATATAGTATCATCGGTAAGATACGTTTAGGTCAAATAAACGACATTTTGTATGATTGATTAATGACATATTACCGCTCAATTTAGCGCTGAGTGACGCGCAAACATTCCAAACCCAATATGAAATTTCATGGATCCGCCACAAACGCAGCTTGAAACGCATGTGGTGCCACCTGGCGAATGAGGTCGAAAATACGTTCTGACAACGATGGCCGATGATAAACAGAAGTCGTTTTCATTCGGATTCTCTAAGAAGAAAGAGGGATCAAAGCTTGTGGAGTCTGCCATCAGAGACGAAAACAAAGATGATATCACTGAAACAGAATTCGTTACGTCTTTGGAAGATAAAGCCGTTAATAGGTATATAATTTTACTGTGGGCGATAATAGAATTAATTTAAACACTGTTATTAAATCATTTCAGCGATTTGGCATATTTAGGTGGACCCCTTTTCGGCTGTTCAATGCTTCTTGGCCGTAGTTTCGCGCTAGGATAATCGAATCAACTTGAAATTTTGAATGCCCTAATTGGGTGTCAAGTAGTTCCAGCGAAGCTGGGTGACTGACCGCATGATTGACCAGGCATTGATTGTCCTAGCCCCATATCGATCACCAGGTTGAAGAGCCACTTATGGGCCTATGATTGCCCAGTGTTGTGATCAGTGTCAAGCCGCAATTTTTGACCAAATTTTAGACTTCTACCTTCAAAACTAAAAAAGGATTCCAATTAAGACAAACAGAATTTCACACAAAATTTCAATTTCCAAAACGAAAGTACGACTATCGGAATTGACTATCGGAAGCTTGACAATGTCACGCGGATGGACTCATATCCTCTTCCTCACATCGAGGACACCTTTGATGCCCTGGCTGGGTCACACTATTTCTGTGCTTTAGACCTGGCCTCCGGGTATTGGCAGGTCGAGATTGACGAGAGTGATCGAGCTAAAACAGCCTTTGACATCAAGAACGGGCTCTACCAATTTAAGGTAATGTCGTTTGGGCTCTGCAACGCCCCCGCAACATTCGAGCGCCTCATTGGGATGGTGCTGAAAGGGTTCCTCTGAAAGCGACGTATGGTCTACATCGACGATGTCGTCATGTATGGCTGGTCGTTCGAGGGAACCCTCACCAACCTCCAAATGGTGCTCCATCGCTTCCGCGATGCAGGCCTTGAACTCAAGCCTAAGAAGTGTGAGCTATTCGCCCAGGAGATCTTGTACTCAGGCTTTATGGTGACAGGCACAGGTGTTCATCTGGACCATGCAGCACTGGCCCCAGCTTTGTAACGTGGTGAACGTGAGGTTCTTCTTGGGCTCCTCGAGCTACCATCGCCGGTTTACTCGAGGCTTTGCAGAGATTGCGCGCCCCATCACTATCCTCATGGAAAAGGGTGCCGATTTCGTCTGGGACGCTTCCCAGGAGGTAGCTTTTGCAGACCTCTGGAAAGCCCCGGTGGCAGCACCTGTGCTCTGGCACCCGCTCCCTGACTGTGAGTTTATTTTGGACATGCACGCCAGTAACTTCGCGCTCGGTGGTGTCCTCTCACAGATCGTGGACAGACAGGAGTAGCTTATGCGAGTGTGGCTGTCCCCACGGCAGGGCCGTCGGTGAGGCAGGTCAGCAACACGCCCACGTGCGTGGGTTCCGGACGCCATGTCCATGCCATTCCAGGCTCGTCACATTACCGTAATGACGCAAGGTCTGAGTAATGTATGAATTGAGGCTGGACTTGTTCGGCGGACTGTTACCTGGCCAAGTTATAGTTAAGTAATTACAGCGCCTGTCGTGACTGTGCTGCAGTGCGGGGCGCTTGCGCCCTAGGTAGCGGGCGTCAAACGTTACAATACTATATTATTCTATATATTTATATATAATTCAGTTTATAATCCTAACACTTGTTGATTATTCGACTTGAATATTAGGTCTATTGGTCTTGTGGAATCGTTATAATGTGTGTATCCTTGCATAATGATTCAACACATCAAAACATTCATTTCATATAGTATCATCGGTAAGATACGTTTAGGTCAAATAAACGACATTTTGTATGATTGATTAATGACATATTACCGCTCAATTTAGCGCTGAGTGACGCGCAAACATTCCAAACCCAATATGAAATTTCATGGATCCGCCACAAACGCAGCTTGAAACGCATGTGGTGCCACCTGGCGAATGAGGTCGAAAATACGTTCTGACAACGATGGCCGATGATAAACAGAAGTCGTTTTCATTCGGATTCTCTAAGAAGAAAGAGGGATCAAAGCTTGTGGAGTCTGCCATCAGAGACGAAAACAAAGATGATATCACTGAAACAGAATTCGTTACGTCTTTGGAAGATAAAGCCGTTAATAGGTATATAATTTTACTGTGGGCGATAATAGAATTAATTTAAACACTGTTATTAAATCATTTCAGCGATTTGGCATATTTAGGTGGACCCCTTTTCGGCTGTTCAATGCTTCTTGGCCGTAGTTTCGCGCTAGGATAATCGAATCAACTTGAAATTTTGAATGCCCTAATTGGGTGTCAAGTAGTTCCAGCGAAGCTGGGTGACTGACCGCATGATTGACCAGGCATTGATTGTCCTAGCCCCATATCGATCACCAGGTTGAAGAGCCACTTATGGGACTATGATTGCCCAGTGTTGTGATCAGTGTCAAGCCGCAATTTTTGACCAAATTTTAGACTTCTACCTTCAAAACTAAAAAAGGATTCCAATTAAGACAAACAAAATTTCACACAAAATTTCAATTTCCAAAACGAAAGTACGGCCAAAAAGCGTGTCTGATCCAAGTTGAGTACAGTCTAGTAGTCAATATTCTGGGGTATATGGGACTGGGCCGACTTTCGATTGCAATGGGGCATGAGCAGAAAAACGCCTATTCGCCAGCTGGCAGCACTGTTTTAGTGGTAAAATGACGTCATAACATTATTTATTATCAGGATACCATGGTATTACTCCAAACATACAGAATTTTCGCGCCAAATGCCACGTGCATGGTTCACAACAGACGACATTCCCTAGTGATTTGGCGCCAAATTTACCACTATTACAATGCTGCCACCTATCGAATGAGCTTTGCCCACGCCCCAATTAATGTTTTGGCTTATCCTATTTGTATAAGCAGGAAAAACTCCCCTAAAAAACAGTCAGCCTCTTATTGTATCATTGTTTACACAAATAATGGACCAAGTTAGTTTGGAAGTTGTAATGTTCACATGCTTGTATACTAGTGTATCTGGTATAAATATATATCTATTATATTCAATAAATATCCTATCAATGGTTGATTTTTCAGCACAAAACCAAAGGAAGAGAAGAAAGTGCTGGTGATCCCACTGATCAAGAAGAACAACTGGAACTTGCCAACTCCTAAAGAAATAGAGAATGATCAGGGAAAAGAATCTCCCATCAGGACTAAAGAAACCACAAAATCAGATGTAGCTAGGACCGGTGATGATATAACAGACCAAGCTGTACAGGAATTGGTGTCAGGTATCCCAAATACCACATTAACAACAGTTATATTTCTTGATACTGTGAGGCATTTTTATCATAAGATTTGAATTTGAACTCTCATGCCAACAGTTTGTTGATGTATGTGCTTGGTTGATTTGCAGATGCTCGCAGACAGCAGGAAGATTGGGAGGACAGAGGGGAGAACAGGGTCAGCGACAGAGAAATCCCACTGCTCATGCAGAACAAAGTACCTGATGGCACGGAAACTGATGACAGACTTGACGTGTCCATTCGCCCTGATGAGGTAAATTGTTGTGTACCTATTCGACCTTGGAAATTGTTTGTAGACAGAACAGCAAGCAAACGCAAATTCCAGTCTTCTACTTGTATGTTCAAATGTGCAAAACTGTGCCTGGGCATTTATAGGAATTTGTTGCCTATTTCAGCCTGCAACAGCAAATTATGAAGAAGTTCCGATAGAAGAATATGGCATGGCTTTGCTGCGGGGTATGGGGTTC
The DNA here is from genome assembly GCA_949152475.1 of Terebella lapidaria. NCBI lineage: Eukaryota > Metazoa > Annelida > Polychaeta > Terebellida > Terebellidae > Terebella > Terebella lapidaria. The sequence goes on along the minus strand of OX424555.1, from coordinate 53,826,840 downwards.
AAAGATGGTCAAGGCATTGGAAGAAACAACAAGTGAGTTATACATCTTTCTTATTCTGTCAGGGCAAAATTATCTGCTCATGTGGTATTATGCAACTTAGTTTAAATGTACTCTGAATTCTTATACCGGTAGTCCGATACACATGAAAATATGTATTATGCAATGATAAAGATACCTCTGTTTCAGATCAGTCACCCCAATAGTAGCTGTTGCTAGACCCAAGGGTCTAGGCCTGGGAGCTGATAGGAGTCTGACTCTACAGCAGCAGGAACAGGGGAAATCCAATGGAAAAAACCCAGATCAAGACGAACAGTTACAGATGAAGAAAGGGGGATTCTGCATAATACAAGCCGGAAGGCATGAAGGACTTTATGCAACAGTGAGCACTCTTCTTCTTAATACATATACATGTACTGTGAATATGTACATCTGAGAAATGATGATATTTATATTAACAAATGGCATTACATGTACACATTATGTACAAACATTGATGTTATTCGAAGTACATTGTACCCAAAATAATGACTTCAAACTGCATACACATATACTACAAAAGCCTACTGTTGATCAAAACTTTTACCTTTACTTAGATTGAAGGACTCGATGAGGACAATGCCCGGGTTGTTGTCAAGTTGGCCATCGGTAACAGCAGCGTAACCCTCAACCAGATGGCAGTCAAGCTCGTCACTCGCAAGGAGTTTGATAAAAATTCGAAATATTTGAGTGAGTATAAACAGATGATTTTGTTGATATCTTTAACAATATCTCTGTCAACTATATCTTCCTGGAATATTCAAGAAATAAAAAGATGATTTTTTTTGCTTTTTACAGATAAGTCAAAAGTTGAGAAGTTCAAGGAGGAGGAATCAAAAAAGCATAGAAAAGATCGGTCAAGTTCTCGTGATCGGGATAGTGGGCGGGACTCGGATAGACACGCAGACACACGGAAAGACAGGGAGCGGGAAAGACACTCGCGGTCACACAGAGATCACGACAGGGACAGATACAATCCTAATCACAGATCGCAGGATGACCTCAGTGATACCACGGACCAGTACGACTCTAGACTTGGCAAAGACAAGAAGAAAAAGAAGCGAAGGAAGTCAGACTCAGATTCTCCAAGCAGTTATGCAGACGATAGACAGCGACGGAAACACGACAAGCATCGGCAGCAGGATCGCAGCCGGAGCAGGAGTCCTCTCATGGAGCAGAGGGGTAGTAAGCATAAAGAAAGGTAAGCTAGTGCTCTTAATTGTTCAGTGAACAAAAATCCATATTGTACTAAAAAAGGAGAATTTACAGCATATTTCTTGTGAAATGATTTCTGCCCATGTGGGAGGAGTAGATATTATGTGGATATTTATAATTTATTGCAGTAAGCATCAACCGCCAAATCCATCAAAGTTGTCTTGGCTTCGTCCTCATCTCAGAGTCAGAATCATCGACGAAAAATATAAAAAGGGAAAATACTACAAATCCAAGGTATGTTTTTATCAGCCAAGGCGTCATTTTCATAATGATGCAGTTAGCTTGAATCATACATGTATATTTTGTGTGATTGTGTGAATGATTTCCCTGATATCAAATTATGAACCAACTACCAAAACATGTGTGGAAAAAGCCAGCACAATTATAATGTGATGTGGTCTGTTTAATTCACAGGTGATCATTGAAGATGTCATCAGTCTAGGAACATGCATCTGTAGGAACGATGGTGGAAAAGTTTTAGAAGGTACATTGCCCCGAACATTTAGTTGCATTTTGAGTCAATTTCTCTGAAAAGTAGTATCAATTTCTCATGCCTGAGATAGTAATGTTGATGAAATAATTTGTTGTTCATTGTCCCAGATCTAAACCAGAATCAACTGGAGACCGTGATTCCTAAGACGAAAGGTTCCCATGTAATGGTGGTGACTGGAACACACAGGGGAAAGGTAAGCTTTTTCTAGACTTTAAAAAACAACATTTGTGTGCAAAATTATTTCTATATTTATTTTGATATTTCATAAAGATTAACGTTTGCCATTAACTTCGTTTTTGCAGATTGGTGAAGTTTTGGAGCGAGACACGTCCAAATGTCGAGCCATGGTTCAAATAATTCCGGACTGTGATGAGATATTGTCTTTAGATTATGATGTTATATGTGAATATGCTGGAAATATTCACGATTTAGTGTAGTTTATTTTAGGTTACAGAATATATCTATTTGTATGAATGTTTTATACATGAGTGACTATTTTATACCTAGTGTGTTCGTATTTGTGTGTGTTTGCAGCAAATTATGTTTTGAGAACACTTGGATGTAAATAAAGTATAAACTGTACGAAATATCGCCTTGACTACAGTTTGTGTTATTTTATTTATTAGGACTGAGCATTGAATATCAAGATTTTAGAAGTCACAATATAAGTTCTGGAGGTATAAATATGTATAAAATCAACAATTTTTTCATAAATACCACGGTAATGCATGTTGCACTGCATAAAAACTGCCAGCAACAGTGGTATGATTACAGTGATCCGCTATTCACATTCAAATTATAACAAGCATTGCAAATGTGACGAGACAAGTTCATACACAATCGCATTTATATGTTCAATGGAAATTAATTCAACAACCGTACATACACCGTTTCCAACTGGTATCGCTAGGCAGTGCGCGTCTCGGCGGGAAAGTGGGAACAGCACTGACACCTGGTGAGCATGATGTCAGTGAGACTAGCGCCACCTAGCGAATGATATGAAAAGTGGGGATTTCCAAAATATGTCACTCGAGAATGACTCGTCCATCCAGACCCACTCAATGAACGAAACAGGAAAATACGTCAAACACAACATCCGAGAAAAAAATGATATGTGATACTGTAGACTGGATGTATACAACACAAACGGATCTTTTTGAAAATGAACCACAACAATAAGAGGACATTTGGTCGGATAAGATAACTAATGTCAAAAATAATTCACACAAGACTAACCAGCTGACCACAATCACAATTGAATTGATTGACAACACAATTTGAGAACAAGTGAACACAAAGCCTCAAAGTATGTGGATAACAAATTATAGCCATACAATATGAACCACATTCAATGTAGTCAGTATTGAGGACAAGACAGTTGATCTAATCAATGGCAGTCATTTAAAATGTATTAGGCCTATTGATCTTGAATGTATTGTTTAAGGAATAATGTATAGATTTGGAGTAATTGTCGCACAATAAACTTTGAGGGCAAGGTGATATGGTCCCGAGACGCCGAAGGCGTCGAGGGCTATATCACCTGTCCCGAGAAGTTTATTTTGCAGACAATTACGACAAATCTATACATTATTTCTATTCTAACATGGTGAATGATTGTTAGGAAATAAACGTCACCATGGCTACACATGTTTGTTGCGGTCATGACGTTTTTGTAGGCCGTTGCTCCTGGAAACGAAATCTGATATAGGCCCTAGGGCCGTATATCAACTGATATAACACCTTTTGAAATGACTGAAATGCTAAGAGCCCTCTGACGTCACCATGTTAGAATACATATTTTGGTACCATTATAATTTGGTTCACTTCCTCAGCCCAGTCCTTAGACAAAGTATTAGGGCCTGGACGAATCGAAAATTTCCGGCCTTGCAGGTACCCGTGTGGTCCGACCCGCCCCGCTCCGGGTAACTCGTCTAAATATATATGAAAATTTGAACGATTCACCATGTTCACTGCAGCAATTTGTAACACTTAAACGTAGCCATACATATAACTATTCATTTGGTACCGTCATCCCTTCGGGCGGACCAAATATAGTCATAAAGGCTTTCGACCCTGACAGTTCTGACTAAAATTGCGGCGGCTCCAGCATCTACAAAACACTTGACAACACATACCTCGATTTTTTGCCAGAATGTCCATTCATTTCCGAGCAAAACGACACTATCACTGTGTCGATCACTCGACGGTACCAAATGAATAGTCATATGTATGGCTACTTAAACGCCACTCATCAATCTTTGACACATATTATTGGTTTTGGGAAAGAGAGTGGGAAAGAGATCACATGACCTCATAAAACTACTATTTTTTCCGATGATTTTCTTGTCATTCTTGTAATTTTACTAGTGTTTATCGCAAATATTCAAGACAACAACTAAAACTTTTTTCATTTTGGGTACGGGTAACGAAATTTCGACCCGGGTAATTGTATAATGACCCGCCCCGAATTTGGGTATCTGTCGACTAACCCAGGCCCTACAAAATATTGTATTCAACTGTAGAAAAAAAGGTCCAATGGCCTCCCAAAGTGTCTGAATGGCCATATGAACGCCCCATACAAATAATCTGTGATTACAATCAATAAATTGAATCACATCTCATGGTTAGAAACTTTTATCAATGGACTAGCAATACCAGATTATTCATACCACAGCAGATACCACATCAGAAGGAGCAACATGTCAGGTTTACGGGGTTCGGCAAACTACATATGGTTCGAGACGGACATTCTGGGCCAAGGAGCAACTGGGGCAGTATACAAGGCCAGACACAAGGTACACTTTTGTGTAAAGTAATATGATACTGTGAAATGATTCCATTCTGAACTTACATGTAAATCAAATATATATATATATATATATATTATTTGTTTTATTATAGCGGACAGGAGAGGTCTATGCAGTGAAAACCTTCAATCACATGGGACAGATGCGACCGTTGGATGTTCAGATGAGAGAATTCCAAGTTCTGCAAAAAGTCAACCATGAGAATATTGTTAAGCTGCTGGCTATTGAAGAAGAGGTACATAGTATTGACATCACAATGCTGTTTCTGTTGTAATTGCTCAGCTGTTGTCTTAGTAAAGTACCTTAGTAAAGTTATCGACTTGTCACCTACAGAAATGCTGAATGCATTGTAATTGAAGCAAGGTCATTAGATAGATTGCTAACCATGACCCTGCTCATGACATTGAGACATTGTTTCTGTGTTAAGACGGCTCACAACAACAAAGTGATCATCATGGAGTTGTGTACGGGCGGCAGTCTCTACAACATGCTGGAAGAGACCAAGAACAACCTCGGACTCAGCGAGCAGGCATTCTTCCAAGTCCTTGGGGACGTCGCCTCGGGCCTCAAGCACCTCCGCGAGCTGGGAATCGTTCATCGAGACATCAAACCCGGCAACATCATGCTCTTCAAGAGTGAAGATGGGAGGTGAGAAGATGGCAGGGTCTCTCCTAGAAACTCCAACTCTAGTTCTTAACTCCTGTGTGATCATACTGTGCTTGTGTATACAAATGTCAAGCATACACCTTTGATGTATTGTTCAATTCTCAGAGATATTTACAAGCTGACAGACTTCGGAGCGGCCCGAGAACTCGATGACGAGGAACAATTCATGTCTCTATATGGCACAGAGGAATACCTGGTCAGTGTCTCCAATGTATCATCGGATGAGTGGATGTGATCTCTGTATCAGAGTACTGTGTAGTCAGTTACAATTCAAAGATATTCAGGTACATTGAGGACACTTTCCAGTCAGATTAGAATCCTGTTTCAGTACCCGGACATGTATGCGAAGGCGGTGTTAAGGAGGCCAACAGAGCAGCCGTTTGATGCCAGCGTTGACCTCTGGAGTCTGGGTATCACTCTCTACCACGTGGCCACAGGACACCTGCCTTTCCGGCCATTTGGTGGCCGCCAAAACAAACATACCATGTGAGTTTTGTGCTGTCAGAGGAAAGTTGGCAGTTTTTAGTCAACTTTATGGCTAAGAAGACGTAAAAATTGTCTAGTATTCTCCACAAAACCAATAACTCAGAGGGGAAGTAGATTCTTACAGAGCCACTTTCTGACAGGTATGAGATGACCACGAAGAAGATGCCTGGGGTGATCAGTGGCGTCCAGCACGAGGCTGGCGGTGAGATCGAGTACAGCAAGGAGCTGCCCAACACTTGTCCTCTCTCAAAGTAACTATGCATCCAGTCATAGGTATACATTGGTCATTGCATTACATGGTACTGTATGGTATTGATATGTCTATTCTCTTGTATGTACCAGGGGAGCCAAGCTGCTTGCGACCCCACTGCTAGCTGGTTTGATGGAGTGTAAGGAGGAACGAATGTGGACCTTCGCTAAGTTCTTCAACGAGGTCAACCGCATCCTCAAGATGAAGAAGGTCTACGTCTTCAACTCATACGAGGGCAACCTCCTTCATGTTTATGCAAATCCTGAAGACAGGTATATGGAGAGATATTCTTCCAGCATCTGAATATTAAAAGTTTACGTACAACCAAGAAACATGCATTTATGGTCAACTTGCAATCAATTTTGACTGCAGACTGACCCAGTTCCACGAAGCAATCGCACGGCAGACTGAGATTCCTGCCGGCTTACAGGATCTGATTGTGGATCGAGATAACCTGAACAACCACATCAAACCTATGACAGATGTTCAAAACTACCCAGTCACTTCGCCTGATGACCCGATCTTCCTGTACTACAAGTGTGACCCCCGGGAATCCCTCCCGGATTTCCCAGCCTTCCAAGCACCGGAACTTCGTGAGTAATCATCAGAGAAATGGAAAATAATCTCCTGTTCACTGAAGTAATGATCATAATGAGCTTTTGTATGTGCCTGTAATATACAGAGTATGAGAATTTGTTGACTTTTCCAGCTAAGCCACCATCAAACACATCAACAAGCTTGAACCTGTCCGCGGACTACACACAGTCCAAGAGCACTGCAGGTGTTCTCAACTACTTCAAGCGCAAAATGGACGAGTTTCACCAGCACCAGAAACTGATGACCATGGCTGCCAGGATCTTTCTGTGAGTGCCTTGTACAATTCAGTCAGATTGTGTACGGTACGGTACAGTTTGAATTTTTGATAAAAGGCAAGATTCTGACATCAATAGTGACATTAATCAGGTACAAAGAGCAGTGGGAATATGATCATAATCTCGATAAAAAAAACTCATGGATGAAAATTAGAGTATGTCACATAAATTATCTTCACTAATGATTGATGCATCACTAATAATCATGTTTCAGATTTATTCTTTGTAACAACATCATTCGGCTGCGGACTTACGTCCACCAGTTTTCTGTGGCAATGGACGAGACTCAGAAGCGGACCAGGTGGTTCCGGGTGGAGCACGAGCGTACAATGACCACCCTCTCCAAGCTTGACCATGCCCAGGTGTCGGCCACGAACAAACAGTTGGAGGAGTTCAGGCAGGATGGAGACGCGGCTGTGAGAGACAAGGCAGAGCGCTACAACCAGGTACAGGGTTTGATTTCTTCTTTAGGGGTAGTCCGCTCCAAACAGTGAGGGGAGGGGGTCAAAGAGTTAATAAATAACTGCATCAATATATTCTAGAGCTTCAAAATGACATATTTTGTAGAGTAACTGATCAGCATCCCAGAAATGAAAAGAAAAGAGAGTCACCGTATCCGTTTGCATGGAAAACACCATTCATGATGTGAATATGAACAAAAAAATGTGCAAAAATGCCATAATTTATGTCATTTCAAATAAATGTTTGTGATTTTGATCGAATATGTCGAAGAAACCAGCAAGGTGACCCCCTATTTTCTTTTTAGTATTAGGATGCTGATCAGTTACTTTATAAAATAGGTCATTTTGAAGAGATAATATTCAAGGAATAACTCTTAAATTTGGACTCTTCGTTACCTCTCTGTTTGTAGCGGACTACGTTAACTAGCGGGAGGGGGGGTATTGGCTGGTGTTGTGGGTATAAAGTTAGGAAGTTTAACAAGTGGTGAAAAATAAATCAATTTCCACACAAATTGTCCTTGAAATTCAGTGTTCAATAAACTCTTCAATAACCAAAAATACGTATGATAACCAAGACGTGTACATCTTCTGTACTAACAGTTAGCAGCAGAGAGCAGAGATCGAAGTTCGCAAGTGGAAAATTTCTACACTCGCATTGTGAAGAACGGTGAGCTAGCTTGGGAGCACATTGCTGAACGAAAGTGCAAGGACACACACAAGTGGTAAGTTATCCACGGAATAAGTATGCTTTCTGACTGTATAAAGCGGATATTATAAGATACAACGCACTGCAAGATTTATGAATGATTTGTGCCGACTTGCAGTACGGCTAAACTGGACCATTTGCTGGTTGAAGTGGAACAGACGGTGAAGAGTTTTCGAGCTGACAAGAAGAAAAGAACATTGTCGCACAACGAGGAACAGATTCACAAATTTGAGAGGTATCTTGTGTGTGCCCTAGAACATTCAATTATGCAGAAAAAAATGATTTTTATTGGAGTTACATGTAGGAAAAGGTGGGCAATCTTAGACATATGGCTGTGATTGGTCAAAAACTAGTCATATTTGGCAGATAGCAGGATGCTGATTGGTGGTGCCAATATTTGCTCATAGTGGCACTGTATATATGCTCTGTACATTGGCTTTACCAGTTCTTGTTGTGGTGTTCCAGGCACAAGGTAAAGCTGAATGCGGACAAAGCGGCGCAAGTCCTGCTGTCCAACTGCTGCTCAGGATCAAAATCTGTATTCAAGAACTTTGCTGACTGGTTCAAGTAAGTATTTCTTGCCAGAAGACTTGCACTAATATGTTTCATCTTGAAGGAAATCTCATATGTTCATGTAAGTTTGCAATTTCACTCTTGAATTTGTCACAGATGGGCGAGTCAAATAAGACGTCAACTGAAAGATGTCGAAGACAACTTATCGAAACTAACAGGAGAACAGGCCAAACTGTCACAGGATATCGATGTGGTAAGACTCAAATTCCATCTTCGTGTTGAAATTCAAGTGATCGATTCTTACATTCCTCAAATCCTGTAGTCATTCACTAGCTCTCGAAAATTGAACCATTGATGACGATTTTCCCCACAGTGTCAGTCGAAATACGAAGGGGAACTGGAGCGGATGTTGAACGTGTCACGATTGGGTCGTTCTGGCCCTGCCTCCATTGAGCAGGAGTATGTCGTGTACAATACCGAGGACGCCCCCGCTCTCACAAACCCCGAGCTAATTAACTCCACAATGGCCCTCACTAACGGTGTGACGAGTTCCGGCAGTCGTAAAACGCTACTGAGGTGTATGAAAGGACAGTAAGTCATTCAAATTTACACCATTTCAACTTAGTTACGATCTTCGCATCACTGCTTATGAGTGTATGATTGGTAAAAAAATTATCATTTGGAATTGATGTGTGCTGTTTTGATCATTGTGATATTATGATTCATGATTCTTAACGCTTGACTTTACAGACTGGCAAATCTGAAAGCAGACACTGACGAATTGAAAAGTTCACTTCAGGAGAACACAGGAATGTTGCAAGAGTGAGTTGCAAATATGTGTTTTGGAAAACGCAATGATGTAATGATAAATACATCCGTTTATCATTGTCTCTTAGTCAGAAAAGTTACTAGTAAGTTTCTTGAAATAATCTTTATCATGAAATGAACGATTGCACAATGGTGTAATCGGACGTGTACATTACTTTTCAGGATTCAAAATCTGGTGGAAAAATCATAGTGAGCATTGTTGGATAGATGGGACCTTGGCTTCCCTGTAGAGCAAGTTTGTGTTTGAACTTCTTCACCGGATGAGCCAATATGTGTCAATGAAAGACTGTCTGGATTTTCATCGGTCTGAAATCTGGAAAAGTGGAAACTTTTAAACGTGTCATTGGAATGTTGAGAGTGTGAATGAAGTTTTACTGTGATAAAGTGTGCCTTGGCTTGTAATTTATGTTGTCATTTTATGCGATATACTTTGCGCAAATGGAATAATGCCTACTTTGTTGTATCTGGCGAATGGTGAAAATATCTGTACTGTGAATCAGTCACGGGACTTGTTTATGATGCCTATATCAATCGAAATAATATGACTTTCGATTTTGAGACTATATGGGCTGTTTTGTTATACATAATATTATATGTGTGACACCAGTTGTTAAATATACGCTTATCTTAATCATTGCCACACGCTTTATATTTTCACACAATTGGATACTTGTTTTCATGCAACCTGTTGTTAAGTTATAAACTACATACTCAGTCAATTTGTACCATAGGCGATCTACAATGAAGAGTATTGAAGAAATATGACGACATTTTTATGAATGGTTACTTATCAAGTACATGTACCATTAAATTGGATGTGAATGAGTGTATGAGTACGGGATTCAAATGATGATCTTGGTAACAATTTCATTTTCTTGACGATGTTAATAGTATGCTAATTTGCATTCTCAATGCAGCTCCAACGAAAAAAGAAGACAATTAATTTGAAGTACACAAGGAACATGATTATAGCAAGAACTTTTATATAAATGGAAGCTTGTCGATAAACATATCGCTAGTATGTAATCATATTTCCTTGGTGTACATTCTTGGGCATGGAGAGTAATAACCAGCTGCAACCAGTGTCTGTGATAATTCAAGTAATTGGCTTCATTTGAATATTAGCGTGAGCTGCGTGACACCTTCATTGCAAGCTCTAATTTCTGTATTCATGTATATACCTTTGTACAATGTCTGGAAAGCGGATAAATACTTCACTGATAATTTCAATATCATGGGAGTCGATAATTGCTGTTTACCTATTTGCTCTATTTCGGAAAGAGATTACATTTCCAACTTTACATTGTGACCAAAATTTCTTTCCGTTCAGAGACACGAGGAGCTGAATTCTCTGATTACATTTTTTTTTTCACAAATTTACTACCTATATCCATCATTTGATGTAATGTTGAACTTCGATCCTCAGTGTTATGCTGAATAAAAAAAACTCAGGTACATCATCGAGCCAATGTCAACAGTGGAAATTAACACTTGTTTGCTGATTATGGTATTGTTAGTTCTGCATCTGGAATGACTGTTACACATTGAATTATTCAAGAAAACTGGGAACCAATTCTAATGCTACTAATAATGGATAGCAACTGTCTGTACATTGAAAATAAATGCTTATTTATAAGGACTTCATTTGTGTACAGTTTGTATATGTGTGTTGTAGAGGCTACAATTGGACGTTGAATCATTTGCATTGCAAGTAAAATCATAGATGTGTCAGTGATATATCATCACATCACATATTTTGCATCCTATATATGTTAGCAGGCTAGTGTAAATTCATGCATTATTAATGTCCTGATACCAGTTTATGAATGGAATAACCTACTTCAAAATCTTCTTATGGCTGAAGAATTGGCATTATTCAAATTTTTGTACACTCGGATTTTTCTAACTCGTTTACACTGTTTTTCGCTAATATGTTTGTGATGCTACACGCTATCGTTCTATAACATGGCATACTTCACCTGGGAGTCGAACAGCAATTTTCTACCAAATTTCAGACAGCTATCGCGAAAATTAAAAAAGTTGGCAATCTACCCCAATGTTAAATTTAGCCCTATTATTTATTTTCTGGGCCCACACAATATCGTGCATTTGCTCGGTTTTGTAGCGGAGCAATGTTTCAAAATCAACATGTTTGTGTGCCGGTAGAATACACCCCAGTGTAACTTCTGGTTCAAAGTTACAAGAATATTCCGAATCCTGATGGATTTAAACAGGAACAATTCCTCGAATATGCTCAGATTCTCGAGATCCCGTTTTGGGTTGAATTTTAACATTGAGGTAGATTGCCAACTTTTTCAATTTTCGCGTTAGCTGTCTGAAATTTGGTGAAAAATTGCTGTTTGACTCCCAGGTGAAGTATGCCAAGAACGATAGCATTTATCATCACAAAAATATCAGCGAAAAACAGTGTAAACGAGTTAGAAAAATCCAAGTATACATTTTGACGAGATTTGAAATGTATTTCGTGTAGAATGTTGTCTAAAATAGTACATAATACCAAAGATTTTTTTTCAAATCTGTGCTTTTTATAAATTCTATGAAATCTAGAATCTACTCTACTTCAAATACAAATCTAGTTCATTTGCGCGGTGCTGCCACCTGGCGAACACTGGTGATACTCTGCCTCCTGGCGAATAGTGGTGAAACTAACAGGTCCAAAGTTCAAGGTCGAATCACTTGTCAAAAACTGAGATGTAAACACTCGCGTGTAATAAGATGTTGAGGGCAAAGATCTTTCGACGTTGACTATTGACACTCGCACGTGTCAGCCAGAATCGTTAGGAAATTACCTGGTCTGACAGTGCAACGCATCCGAAATGAGTCTTTCCAAGTATTTCGAAGCGGCCCGACGCCTGGAATTGACGAAGGGAAAAGTGGCGGGAGGGTTGGCTGCTGCTGCTGTGGCCGCGTATGCCATCAGGAAGGCATTTCCCAAGGCGGTGCCCACTGTCAAACACAATGCGTCCCCCGGAAAGGAACTCGTGCCCAGTGGTGGCAGTACAGACGACAAAGCCAAAGGCAACAGAAAGCGAATACACGTCAACAAAGAGTTCTACCGACAGTTGAGACGTTTGATCAAAATTGTAATACCGGGATTTTGGACAAAGGAGTTTGGATTGCTCATACTGCACACACTGTCCCTAATTTCAAGGACGTTCCTGTCCATATATGTAGCCCACTTGGATGGTGCAATTGTGAAAACAATCGTCAAGAAAGATGCCAGACAGTTCATGCTGATGCTCTCGTTTTGGCTAGGAATCGCCGTTCCAGCTACTTTTGTAAATAGCTTGATTAGATTCCTTGAGAGTCAACTTGGTCTTGCGATGCGATCACGCCTTGTAAAATATGCCTATGACAATTACTTCAATGATCAAATATACTACAAAGTTAGCAACTTGGACTCTCGTCTTGCTAACGTCGATCAGTGCCTTACAGAAGACATTAACACGTTCACATCGTCATTAGCTCATCTGTATTCGCATTTGACCAAACCTATTCTCGATGTGGCTTTGGTCACATACACACTGAGGAGCAGCGCAAAAGGAGCCGGAGCTCAGACGAGAATTCCGTCAATAGTTGCGACTGTTGTCGTCTTCGTCACTGCCAGAATACTGCGAGCCGTCTCTCCGAGATTTGGCCGCCTCGTTGCCGAGGAAGCTCACAGGAAGGGATATCTCAGGTTCATGCATTCAAGAATCATCACCAATGCCGAGGAAATTGCATTCTATGGAGGGCACAAGGTAAATATTTTCAACATTTACCGTACAGGTGTGAAGATTGATACTGGAAACTTGTGAATGACATTGGATAAATTATGATCCAAATGTAAGATATTAATATTTTTGTTCTGGCTTGTCTAAGATCGATAGCATACTCATGTTGTCCAGTGTTATAAAATATATTGAGGGGCTGACTTTGTACCCGGGAACCACTTTCTGACACGTTGTCACATTGTAGGCTTAAATACTCAGTACAGTGTCGGTGCAGTGAGAATGAGGCAAGGTACAAATTCTATCTTCATTATCAGTAATCTTTGGACATATTGTACTTTGCTCGACCAAGTTATATACCAAGCTGAATGATATTGATATCACCATATCAAAGTAGAAATATTTATAATATTAACATACATAGTGGTTTATAATAAATGTGTGAGCCACATCATCTTTTCCTTAGATAAATAGTACAAATTATATTTTCTGTTCATATTAGCTGTGACTATAAAATAAATCCTTCGAAGACTCATCATTACTGTAATTATACCTAGTATATGTATTAATAGCACATTGTGTATCTGTCATTCATTTCGTTTGATATGAAACGATTTCTAGCTATTTAAAAGAAATTCCCCCAAAAATATATATATTTTATATATTAAAATACCGATATAAGTACCAGAATATTGATTTGATGACAAACTGAAGTCATTTTGTAGGACTGGACTAGTATTTATTCGCTAGCTTATTATATGACCATTATCTGTATTCTGTATCATGTATATCAAATGAATAAAGCTGAGCATTATTCTAAATACCACATGCACAGGAAGCACAATCATATGATTTGATTCAATTAACTCCATATCACATGACACACAAAATAGTCCATTATAAAACATTGAAGAACATGTAGGTAATAAATAGAGAAATCTTATAATAGACCTATATGTCTGACATGTATACATGTATATGATACTAACTACATTTGCAATATCTCTGCCTAATTTACACTGCCCCCCCCCCCCCCCATCTCTCTCTCTCATCAAGATAGAGAAGAGTCTGCTGGAGCGGAGTTATGAATCCCTCGTGCGCCAGATGGACCGGATCTTCTGGAAGCGGCTCTGGTACATCCAGCTGGAGCAGTTCCTGATGAAGTACGTCTGGAGTTCCAGCGGTCTCGTCATGGTCGCCATACCGATCATCACAACCAACGCACGCCGGGAAGATGGTGAGTAGGGTGCTGGACAGTCATGGTCTATAATATATGTTGCTGACACACTCTTGGACAAAATCCATGACAAAAGAATTTGATGTATTTCACAAATTTCCTTTAGTTTCCCCCCAAAAAACATGATATTCTTGTTACAGTGTTTATGTGATTGATAACTATGCCACTCCACTGCAGGCAAGTCGTACGATGACGATCCTGATGGTGGGGTCAGTGAGAGAACAGAAGCCTTCACCACGGCTAGAAACCTGCTTATCACCTCCGGCGACGCCATCGAACGCATGATGTCGTCTTACAAGGAGGTCAGTATTGATCACATCCCCATCCGAACTGATCGGTAGAGATTTATCAAGCTTTCTATCAAAATTTATATTCCATGGCTAATAATTTGGAGATTTAAATTGATTCGTCAACCATTTAATCACCATGTTTTTCGATTGTATCTCAGATCACAGAGCTGGCAGGTTTCACATCGCGGGTGTCGGAAATGTTTGACGTGTTTGCTGACATGAAGAGAGGGAAGTACCAGAGGAACGTTGTGGTTACCAAACAGCCTAAACACCTCAAAGTCGATGGCCCACTTGACACTAGAGGTATGATTCACTATTGAAATGTTCGATAATATTCAAACTATAGATGCTTTGCAAGTGACGTCATAACGTATTTCTTCTCTATTTATGACGCCATACTGGACGGCAAAATTCCCAGTGAAATCACAATAGAACCAACAAACACTGGACGTTGTACATGATTTTGCCGTCCAGCGTGACGTCACAGCAAAGCATCTATTGGTATTTTGGTTTGAATAAAACCAACTGGTGTAAATTATTGTAGCAATACATGTATATAACTGGTATATTTTGGTGTAATAGTTTTCGTATTACATCCAGGATAAAAACAATCACTGTTATCGATTGCTATTACTCCTGACTCTTATCTTGAATATGGATATTTGAGAATGGATACCATCTGTTGATACTCGACATGTCCTTTGTTATGTGGCAGGTGAGGTTGTGGATACAGAAGAAGACATCGTGGTGGAAAACCTGGCTATCATCACTCCCAACGGGGATATCGTGGTCGATTCTTTGACGTTCAAGGTATAAATTATTGCAGTCGGCAGATGTCCTTTGTATGGAGGTTACATTGTGACCCTCTCATCTGATGTTCTTGAACAATTTGCATCTTGGTTAGACAATTCAAATAAAAAAAAATATTGGAGTTTTTAATTTAAGCTGTGACATACCATGGATATATGAGAAAGTTGACAATATGAATCCAACACCCCCCCCCCCCCCCCTCCACTCCCCTCTAACACAGATGGAGCCAGGTATGCACCTGTTGAT
The DNA here is from genome assembly GCA_949152475.1 of Terebella lapidaria. Taxonomy (NCBI): domain Eukaryota; kingdom Metazoa; phylum Annelida; class Polychaeta; order Terebellida; family Terebellidae; genus Terebella; species Terebella lapidaria. The sequence goes on along the minus strand of OX424555.1, from coordinate 53,811,193 downwards.
CACTGGCCCTAACGGCTGTGGCAAGAGCTCACTGTTCCGGATGCTCAGCGGTCTGTGGCCTGTCTTCAAGGGCAGAATGTTCAAGCCACTGCCTAGTACCATGTACTACATCCCACAGAGGTATATCTGATAGGGCCATATTGTCTGTTTCATCAGTAATGAACTCAAGGCCTGCAAGTAAATTGAAAACATAGTTAGTTACCGGTAGTTAATTCATTGACACGAGGCAATGCCTCTACAACAGATACCAATCATATAATATTTAAAAATATATATAGATATATTTCGTTGCCACCAACTTCTGTCATTTCAGACCATACATGTCGATCGGAACATTGCGTGACCAGGTGATTTATCCAGACACAAAGGAGGAGATGGTCAAGAAAGGTCACGTCGATGATGACCTCGAGAAGATCTTGGAGATTGTACACCTTCAGCACATTGTTGTACGAGAGGGAGGTTAGTTTCATGCTGATGGTCATTTTCGATTCAAGTAATTTTTCAACTCTTGAAAATTACTGTTCAATGGTCACCACGGGTAACTTTTTATAATCGCTTGAAACTATAAAAGTCTAGTCAAGAATCGGCTGGAGAATATTAAAGAGTGTCTTTATCCATATTAACACTGACTTGACCTTGTCGTCCCTAGGCTGGGACTCTGTGTGTGACTGGAAGGATGTGCTCTCCGGCGGCGAGAAACAGAGGATGGGCATGGCGCGTATCTTCTACCACAAGTGAGAAAGACAGGCGTACTTCTTAGCTTTGACAACATATGATTCTCTCTTAACTGGGCATTTTCCTCATTGTTGTAATTATCCCCACAGACACAAGTTTGCGCTACTGGATGAGTGTACAAGCGCAGTGTCAATAGACGTGGAGAGCCAGATCTACCAGACGGCGAAGGACTGCGGGATCACGCTACTGACCATAACACACAGACCCTCGCTTTGGTCAGTGATATACCAGACTCGTAATGTTTTATCATTGAAATCTAATCAACTTTTTGAAATAAAATTGCGATCCGGTGAATTCAGATCAAAATATAATGTAGTTCTTGAAATATTCACAGCTCTGGTCAGTGAAACTCTAACACAGAACAATTTTATACCGGTGCAAACTCATCTTCTAAGTTGAACTCGATCGAGCAAATTTTAGGTACCAGCTTGACTCCCCAACTGAAATAAATATCATCATTGTAACAGGTCGATTCACATCATCAATAGGTAGTGTGATTCCTATAATGTTTACAGCTTAAGAATCAACCAAAATTAATTATATCCAACTTTTTGCACTGCCAGGAAGTTCCACACACACCTCCTGCAGTTTGACGGCGAGGGCGGCTGGCGCTTCGAGCAGCTGGACAGCGGCACTCGTCTCTCGCTCAACGAGGAGAAGCAGAAGCTGGAGGCACAGCTGACGGGCGTACCCAAGATGCAGGACCGGCTCCAAGAGCTGTGCCAGATACTAGGCGAGGACTCCGTCGTCCTGAGGAACATGCTAAAACGCGGCGGCGAGGTGGATGGGGACGTACCGCAGATTGAAGAGTTGGAAGAGGAGGAGGAAAATGATGTCGTGAAAGTGTCACATTGAGAGTGGGATGAGTGTTAGGGGGTGGTAACTGAGCAGTAGTTAGTTTGTATAGTTGTTCAGTAATTTTTTCATTGTCAATGTTGACTGAATATTGTATATCGGAGCACGTGGACAGCGTTGACTCCAGTGATGTCATGTAATGTTCAAGTGTAGATGTACAATGTATTATAATAATCGTAATAGGCCCATGACAGAAGAGGTACATTAGTTCACAGAATCCTTTCTGTAGTTTTGAAATGTATGTGTGTTTTATTCTTTAAGGACAAAGAATTCGCTGTGATATACCTGACTTGCTTGAACAGTTAAATTGAAATAAAAGGGCTTTACCGAACATGAATATACTGGGTAACTAGTGTAGATATTTTTTCCAAATGTAGAATAATGACAGAGATGTATTGTAGCAGAAACTTGTACCACATTTCAACAGCAGCAATTCCTTGTGCAATGTCGTAAAAAGTTCTTCAGCAATACAGAGTACAACATATGCCCATTGCCACTGTGTCATATTATATTTTCTATCCATGTTTGTATGGCATCTTTGTTAACTTATTAACAAGTTTATGTGTATTAAATTTTTACCTCACAATATATTCAGACAAAATTGGATGTACAGGAAAGATGTACCAGTAATTTTTTGGTATTTGTATATAATTTGCATGGAATATTAATTGAAGCAATATTTAAATGAATATACATACCTTCTGAGCATGCATTTGTAACTTTTTTTGTTACCTTACAAACTGTGAAGTACCTAGCACTTATGTATTTTTTGATAGATGATGGCCAAGAATGAAAATGGGCTGCATTATATTTGTGGAAAAAACAGCAATTTCCCACCACAGTTTGAAGTGCCTTGATTGTGTTTTCGTGTGTGTAATGATTGTGGCCTCACAGAGTGCATTCGGTTGTGATGGAAGGTAATACCAATTATAAACATGCTTCAAGACAATGTTATACTTTTTACCGTAAAGTAATATTTAATTATGTATTTTTGCATGAATAGGTCAGAGGGACATGTCTGTGTACATGTTATTTGAAACTACATGACATCAAACTGAATTTCACAATCTTTGTGTCAAATATTTATTATGTATTGCTATTATTTAAGCAGTGATTGAAGGATAAATATATTTTGATGATGTATTACTTCGGTGCTTTGAACCTGATTACCATAATTACCTGATGTTACACCAGGAACAGTTGTCCATTACTGTTTTCTAGTCAAACATACCAAAGAAAACTTTACTCTCGATCAGTTAAGTACATTTGTTAATGAATGCATGATTTTCAATGCAAGAAACAATGTTGGTTTGTTTTGTATGAGAAATTGCCATTTGTGTACATTGTTTTCCCAATTAATATTACCGTATGTCATAATTTGCAGTCATAATGATCAATTCATTCAGTCTTTGAAATGCATGTGATATGATTCAGGAAAATAAATATATTCACAATATGTAAAACATTTATTTCTCAAGTCCCAGCCATCTGATTGAACTGATATTGGATGACACATATAGCAAGGAAGAATGTCTATACCAAAATTACACTGAAAATATGTATGTACAAAATGTATACATGATGACTACGATGATACAGGGAATACAAGGCCTTTCAAAATTTTGGCACATGGACATATCCTTAGAACATTTTGAGATGACCCCGCGCAGCTGTATAGAGAAGAGCGCTTCTGCAGACGGCAGGCTTCTGTCGTCTGATTCACGTAAGGGGCTAGAATGTCAGGGACCGTCTCAGAAATAGTACATCTTTTGCCAGTCACGCTGCAGAGATACATTTTAGAAAATAAAAATTGTCAAATTAAAGAATCTGTTGGTAAGTTCACGAGTGTATAAACGTGACAAAATACCTTGCTATCTCCTCGGCACCATTTATGAATCGGAATTGAGAAGGTTCACAAACCAATTCTGAAAAAAGGAAAATAGCTCTAGAGGTTCAAATATCTAATAGGGTTGCATGGGCCTACTCAAATATGTATTTCCCAGTCATACCATGTGCACAGAGATCGTTACAACTCTGTCCCGGTCTGCCAGAGAGATATTTGACTCCAGTGGACGGCTGTGCACTGCCTCCACCGCTAGGGCAGAACTCCTGACGGTCCAACATCAGTAAGAGCCGCTCCAGGTACCCAGCGACGCTAAACTCGTGCGGTATCAGAGGCTTCACCTGGAAATCCAGTCCATGAGGTTAAGCTTTTGACATTCATCGTTCAAAGCTGAACACGTGAAGGATACCACTCAAGTGACGCCCAATAAAGTGGTTTTAGCTGTGGTAAATCCTCATGAATATATATTGTATCTACATTGCATGCTAACACCTATACTACGCGATGAAGACCGTCGTGGTTACCTGAATCCGGAGGATATCCTGTATGACGCGCTCTACGTGTGTCGTGTTGTGGACGTTCACGGTGAGCACGTGACCTGGGTTTATCGTCTCGAGGTATGGCACCTGGCTACTCATCTGTCAACATCTACCGCTTGTCAATTACAACTTTCAGTATCACATGCTCCTACAATGATATTCAACGCCAATACATGGCGTGGTGAATCCTTATCCAGAAATGAACGCAAATCCTGTACACATACCTGTCGCGAGGTGGGTTTCCTGTAGATCTTTGACCGGAGCACATTGCGTCTCTCGCCCAGAAACTTCGGGTTGATGAAGACACAGCCGCCGGACAGAGCCTCCAGCGCCCCAGAGCTCTCCAGCGGGTTACCCAGCCCCACCAGGATCTGAGAGCCAAGTCATAAATATCGCTATTTTAGATATTATGGGAGAACGAATTAGTAAGAAAAAAAATAAACAGAATTAGGTTCTATAATTGATTAAAATAAAGAATAAATGTATCAACATGTGGCTGGGCATCGTTATTAATGTATGAATACCTTTGCTTTCTGTAGAAGCTCTTTGTACTCTGACGCTTTGAGTACACCAAGATTGTGTACTCCATCAGGCAGGCGGTCTGTACTTGGCATGGTGGCATACACCGTCAAATGCTTGATGAAGGTCTTCAAATACGGCCAGTGGACTGCCGGCTGGGTCAGAATATAGAGGTGATATCCAGTCTGAAGTTTCAATAGAAATTATGGAGAAAAATCGTAAATGTTTACCGTTATGTAAATTGGCGCTTTCCCATAAATCACAGCGGTTTGCTCTTTTGTAGTGTTCGTCTTTTGTTTTTCTTCCGGAATCACGAATCCCAGGAAGCTGTTGTCCGGTGTGTGAGCTGCAACATGGATGGGACCAAGTTTCAGCTAGAGGTTTCAAGTATATCAGAACAACGCGAAATTCAAGATTACACTCACGGTAGAGCGTATAGAACTGTTTGAGGTGTAGGCCCTGGTGTCCCCACGGACTGTTGTAGCCGTGTTTCCTGCTGAAGACAGGGTCGTTGTACGCTGCCTCCGTCCCGTAGGCGTCCAGCACTCGGAAATGACACCTGCATTCAGGACGACATGGGGGCAAATCTGCATCATATTGAATTAACTGTCACTGAGGCCAAGTTTAGGAAGGTAGAAATAGATGTACCTGAAGGCTTTCCGATTCCTGAATGAAAACTGCGACATCGCCATCAGATCGACGAATATAGCGTCAAATCGTCCAGTATCATTGTGTTTCAGCATGTTGGTCATTCTGAAATAATGAGGTGTTGTTTGCTTGTGTTTTTTTTCTTTTATGAATTATGAATATTATTCATTTCTTTTCAGGTATTTCCAGGCATTCTGATTTCCTATTTGCAACCTTAATATATAAAAGCGCGTGTTACAAGTTTGTAGCCTGTCTGATGGAGCTGACGAGGGTGACACTGTGTCCGAGGGCCTGCAAGCCGCCCACAAGGTCTCCCCACATGAGGAGGTCACCCAGGGGCCCTCCTCCCTCTGTACTCCCCCGACTAGCTAGCTTGGTCGTCAGGATCCCGGGCACTACCAAAACCTATAGTCGAGGTCCACAAGTATTAGGGCCAGTGAGAATAAATCAACGATCTCAAAGAGGCCATTATTTTGGAACTTCAACTGTACGTTTGCTTCCAAAAACAGTTCATCCAAACTGATGCTAAAATTCAGTCCGGAAATGATTTGAACGAATTTGTACACCTTCTTTCTACTGTAGTTAGTGAAGTTGTATGTTTTGCCAATATCCATCACACCACGTTGCCAATGACTCCACGAAGTGCCAATTCTGTTTGATATCCAGGACCATCGCGGCTCCTGTGCCATCTGTGCTCGGACACTCGTCCAGTTATTGGGCGGCTGTCAGGATGATGGTTTCAATTTATGTTACGTTTGAAAATGTGGACATGATAAAATTGACTCCCCGGTCTGAATTGAATAAGTGTGACATGAGTTTAAAGTACAAGTGGAAAAAAATGAACATGTGATATGTCTAGGTACCTGGAGACATGGTCTAGGTGGTGGTAGGCTGACCACTGGCCGAAGCACATCCTCATCATCATCCTCAGGTAGGTCGGGTTGTCTAAACCTATTGGTTTTATCTCATGGGGGAAAATAGTTGAACGTATAAACTAATATTTTGAAAGGGTACGACTTAATCATATGAACATGTTTTGTGTTAACAGTGCGAGTGATTTCACAGCTTCAAGTCTGGTTGTGCAAGCGAGTAATGTAATATAAGACTACATGTACTTACGGTTGTAGAGCCAGACCAACAGAGCTAGAGACAAAGCCAACATGGCAGCTCTCCTTCTTCTCATTTGAAAACAAATCTCTTGATATACCGGATCGAATGTTTGAAACTCCAAAGCTTCGGCAATTTCAGTATATGCATCTGCACATTACTCATCCTTCAAGCGTTTTTCGTATAGAGAGATACCATGTAATGCATCCAGTATAATTACTATGCATTCGATATACCAGAAAAAAATGAACAAACGCCATAAATGATAATTTATTCGCCCATTAAACGGGCCAAGACAATTACGTACAGCTCGTCATATACACCTCATGAATATACCGCGGAGTTGTACACTGACACTCACAGTATACATGTACACAAATTGTCATTATAACTTTTAAGCAAAAAATAGGGCCTACACTTGTTCACGAAATTATAAATGAATGTTCTTTTCGCGTTTGACATAGTGCTTAACAAAAAATGCCTACATGTATCATGCTTCAAATTACATACATGTACATCTAACAAGACACAATGTGCATAATAATAAATACAGCTGTATCACGAGCACAAAGGTGATGCACAGAACGAGGATGGAAGCACATATACATTGAAAGGAAGCAACATTTTGTGCAGTAGGCTATGTCAATACTTAGCCTAGAAAAAAAATCTCTAAAACGTCACCGAAAGTTCAGGAGGTAATTTAACTCGTTCAGAACTTATGTTCGAAGGTGAACTTGTGTCCGCGGTCGTCAATGGAGTACATCCTGCTGACGGTTACACCGTACTCATCAATGAGTTCCAGTCGGTCGATCTCGTGGGCACCCGAGTAGTCGACGCCGAGAGACGACCGCCGCTCCTCCACGTACGGCGTGTTAGGCGGCGCCCACCACGCCCGTGACCCCGCTCTGCTGGCGTCCTCCGTCGGCGCCGCCGTGTCCGGGTGCAGCACAGGGCCGTTTATCCGCGCCGAGTGGATGTCCTCAGGGACTCTTTCGGTGACGGTCGTGGAGGCGCTGGGCGGTGGACTCTCTCGTTTCGGTCTTTTGTGGTCAATGAGGAGCACGGTCTTGTCGCTGAGCGTCACTCGGTACACGTCCTTCCCCTTTGTGTTGTCAGTCCCTGCTTGAGAGTCCGGCTTCTGTCGGTGGGGTGGCTGTTCGGTTTGTGTCATTGTCTCGTAGCCGTGGTTTGATCTGCCCAAGTGGGCCCCAGTGGACGTGTGTTGTATCTCGTTCTTCTGAACGATGGTCGGTTCTCTCTCGAGCTTCACGACGGTTGGGTATTCTTCGCGCTCCTTCTGAGAAGGTTGCATCAGCGTGGTCCACTTTGAGTGTTTGGTGATAAAGTTGCCTCGCTGGACTTTCTTGCCCTTCAGTCTGTTGGGGTCGGGTTCGTCCTGGTCGGTATAACCCAGGTGTACAAACTTTATTTCGTCCGTGTCAGCGTCGTCTAAATCTGCAGAACTGTGCAGTCGCTTCCACGATGCCTTGTTCTTCAGGATGCTGTTGAGCTTGCGCAGCACGGAGGGCTTAATATTCACGTTTTCCTTCGCAGTGACGACCAAGTGACTCTTGGCAAATCTAACTTTTGAAGACTTAGGGACTGAATCGTCAATATCACCTCTACGTGAGTGTAGATATTCGATAGGTGCAGTGATATCAGTACCTCGTTTATTGCTCTGTGATTCATGATTGGCACCTTCTTCACATCCCAGACTGAATTTGTTTGCGCTGCAGGTTACACCCTTCTTCCTACGTGGTGAGTTGATGGATGTCACCGGTCTGGGCGAAACGTTCTCTTCTGGTGAAAACTTTGTTCTTTCCTGTCGTACTGATGTCCTGTTGGATTCTATCCGATCACTCGTGAGAGGACTGTATCCTCGTGGTCGGTATGCTGAGTCCCTCAGTCTGGATCTGTTATTCCTCTGGAAAGTTCGGAGATCAGTCAGCGTGTTCGTTTTCTTGGTGGCACTTACCGAAGACAAACTTCGCGTGAGACTCGACTTTGGTTTACTCTCTCCCGACTTGGAGTCCAGTTTGAACCTATAGGGCGTGTAGTATGCATCGCCCCTATTATTTTCTGAAGTGTTGAGTGCTGGGAACTGCGATGTCTTATGCTGCAAGACATCGACGGACGTATGAACTAGGCGTTCGGAAATCTCCGGAAACTCTGCGGTCCGTTCACGGAGATGTCCAGCCGTCGCTCCCCGTGGACCTTGGTTCAAGGCGCCACTCCACCTGCTGATAGCTGAGAAAAGCGACATGTTCTCCTTGTCTTGGGAGAACTCGCTGTATGCGTCGTCAGAAAAGTCCACCTGGTTCATCCTGGGGTTGTCTCTCGCGGCGAAGGTGTTGGACCGAGACACTCGTCTACTTGGTCCACCAGTGGAATCAGCTACTTGCCTCGCTGGCGGGAGTTTGACGCTGCTTCTGGTCTGTGCTAGTTCTTCAAGTCTCTCGGCGATGACAGCTTCCAGAGCTGATCCAAGATCAACCTTTTCACTTTCACCTTCCTTGCGAGTTCCATCTGAATTTCTATCTCCTCTACTGTCCCCTGTAGTGCCAATAGTGGAAGAGTTGGATGTGAAGGGTTGGGACGGGACGACCACGGGCGCTGACGTTGCCACTACGGACGTCCTGCCCGGGTTGGAGATGGGCGGGAGCGACGTGCTGGAACTCTCGGGCTTCAGGGACGTCAGAAAGACGTCTGGAGACCCTCCGTCGGCTGGCTGCCTACTAGAGAGAATAATTCGCCACGCATTAACTTGAGCATTTGAATTATAATGACACCGAATGGTGTTGCAAATATCACTGGATGTATTTTATGCAGTGATTACTTACATGAGGTTCTCTGAACACGTCAAAGTCAGTGCCATGATTGGTGTATGCAAGTGCGCGTAACGTGTAATAATGTTGATATCAGTAACAACATCAACTATCAATCCAAATTGTTCAGTTATTGTTTTATAATCCTTCTTGTTAACTGCAAAATGTTATTGGTCACTATCAGGAAATACTCAGGTTAAGTTCGTGAACACGGACATTAAGATGACCCCGTGATTCCATACATGTAATTCCATCCACATTCCAACCCACACATCATCGGGGTTGAGTTAATTATCCAATATCATCACATAGAAAAGATACGTTTATAACTTCCAGCTACAAGCCAGGCTCATGTCCATGACCATCACTCTGTGAATTTTCGATTCACCATTGCTAACAGTTCGAGTAGGCACTTGTAGGTTTGTTGGATATATCGACAGTAGTTCCACAAGTTCGATATTCCGTTGAGTGGCGATACCGCACGTTCTACGTCGGCTCCGTCACGCGATATGTACACGCGTAATTAGCGGCCGGATGGCGAGCTTGGAGTGGCCTCTGACGCTCTGGTGGGACTCCCAGGCGACGGGATCGGGCTCCTCGGCCAGCAGGAAATTACCCCGGGAGACGTGGAATCGATGTCATTCGCCTGGTTGCAGTCATCCATCTATATACAGGACGTCAAGTGTCGAAGACCAAAATATCATAAGGTCCTGGTCGAAGATTTTAATATACAAACACATCTATTAGTATGTGTAACGCTTGCTATATCTATAATTAACATGTTTTTTTTCATTTCCTCAGTGCTCTAAAGGTTCAATCTGCCTGTCATATGTTACCACACGGCAATCTAATGTCGATCATAGGCAACTTTTCCCCCAACAGTTATTCGTGTCTTTCAAACAGATTACAAAAAAAGCTTAACGAGAAAAAGCCTAGTCTATGATATACGAAAACACAATAATATTAATCCGTTATGTACATTAATCCACCAAGTCATACATGTAGTGCATTTTACTAGATGTATTGCGCAATACCGTTCCGTTCTCCAGCTTGCATGGAGGTATTTAAGTGGTATGGACAAGCATCTATTAGGTACGGGATAATACTTCATAACAATTTATGCATGTGCATATAAGCCCATTAAAGACGCCTTTGCACTTGATTGATGGCTGCTTGATTCTCTGGCAAAAATTACCCGTTGCCAAATAAGCGCCCCCGTCTTAGTAACCGAAGAAATCCCAGACCATGACCGAGATCAAAACGATAGGATTTATTGAGTACCTAACGTTGGGAACACATAAATAAATGTATTATTAATCTTGATGTGTCATGTGGAAATAATAATTGCTAGTCAATGAAAAACCTTGTGTTTGTTTTCATTGAACAAAATCGATCAATATCTGATACTGTTCACTAAAACGTTACCTGATATTGGATTATTAAATAATCTCGTCCATCGAAAATTCTACACCCGTTTGTATGGTTTGCTACTTGTTATATTTCCGCCGCTGTCGATAAAATGTTCATTACTGTCGTTCCCAATATAATTCTTGTCACTCTCCATGAGGGAAACTATTAATTATTTTTGCCTGCCCAACAACCACTCGTGGATTGGTTTCTGTGTATAACCAATACTTAATAACTACACGCTGAATGCAAGTAAACCTGGAGAGCTACGAGGCAATTGTGCAGGGTCCTCGGGTGAAATAGAATTATCATCGTCGAGACAACGCGAAAATAGCAGGCAATTTACTGCAACGATTGTTGGGTCACCAACAAGAGGCGGTGGAATCGTTTGGCTTGCAGTACTGTTAGCAAGATATCATTTGCCAATGGAGAAGATCATGATCTACCTTGAACTGATTTTTAAAGGAGCCGGTAACCTATTGTCGTGATTAATTCGTCCGTCGTCCGTGAGGTTTCTGTAATATTTTTTCTTTTTTTTTAATTGTCCTATTAATTTGTCAGAACATACAGTAAACTAATATCTGAAGGCGGTTTTTTTGTTCTTTTTCTAACAATAATGTTTGAACCGTTTTTTTGGCCATTTGGCGGCCATTTTAGTGCCGAAAATAGCTAATAGTTTCTTATTGGCTGGCAATCTCATAATTGACGTGGTAATTTTTTTTTCACCTCAGCTGACCTTGAGAATTGGCAATTTAAAGCCATTTCATAATTGACGTGGTAATTTTTTTTCACCTCAGCTGACCTTGAGTGGTGAACCTCAAGGTTACATCTGATCTTAAATGTGTAAATTTGATTGGGCAGACATTAGTCTTGTCGATAGAACTTATCGAATTTATTATGACCAAATGGGAAGTCCTGTACGGGGATCTATTGGTGACCTTAAACTTGACTTCAAGTCTCAAGGTCACATCTAACCTGGAATGTGTAAATTTCCCTCTGCAGACAAGACTTAGGTTTGTATTTTGACCATATAGGCAGTCATATAATGTTTTTTTTTTTTATAGTTACATCGCAACCCTACGGTCAGTCACCGAGTTTCGTTGGAACTAGGTATTTTGATGACCCTGAAGTTGACCTCAGAAGACCTTGGGTGGCAAATCTCGAGGTCACGTTTGACATAAAATATGTAAATTTGTCTCTGCAGATGAGACATGTAGATAGGGCTTATATTATGAGCATATAGGAATTCATATATGTTGATTTTTTGGTGACCTTGACCCTAGATGACCCCAAAGTGGCAAACCTCAAGGATACATTTGACATGAACTACGTAAGTTGTCCTCTACAGACAAACTGACTACAGAGGTATGGTTGTATTACTGGCATATAAGGAATCAAATATGGTGAATCTGTTGGTGACCTTGACCTCAGATTACCTCTGAATAGCACGTTTGATCTATGACCTTCGGTTAGCAACTGCACTCTTGGTGCTACGTTTTTCTTCTGCATATTATACACTAAATTTAGAAAGAACTGGCGTCATCTGGATTGTGGTATACATCAGTTCAGTCTGTATGGTATACAGAAATGTTTAGAACTCAACTGGCTGTAGATATAATTGTGGGTCGTTGGTTATTAAGTGTTACATCAAATTTGCATATGGTTCGAAGTGTGAGCATTTTAGTGTCACCAGTTTTTTTACATGAAATATCCAAACGTTAAATATCTAGTCATATTTCTTTTTATTCACGTAAAAATTAAACACAGAACTACATTTTCCTTGGGGAGTATTATGAACAAGATCCCAGCAAATGAGTACATCAAACACACACACCGAAACGGGCATCAAAACACTCGTCACACACAGTAACATGACACAATTCATGTCTTTCCGATACAAAAGTAGATGATTCACAATTTTCTCGTTTTACATTGTTCTCAGGCAGGAACATACTTGAATCGCATATAAATAGTTACGTGAGAGAAGTGGCCGCCACAGTCGGAGTGAGAATGTGCAATTCAAGTATTTAAAATGTAACATGATTGAATCTCACATATACCATGGCCCCAGCATCAGTGACTATGGTCCCAAAACCATTTACCATCAATTCTTATCAGTAGCAGTCATCAAATTTTACCACATGAACAATTCAGCACAATTTTTAACATTTTAACAACATGTTGTATTTCATAATAACACAATTTATCAGCCTTACTATTACAAAACATTGATGTATAAATTAGTTTTTTCTGCAAATTTCATATTTCCTGAAATTCACTTGTTTCCAATATTGGTTTCAAGATGAAAATTCCATTGAACACCTGAAATAAATGTTTATTCCTCAATAATTCATACCATGCACACAATCTTTCCTCAACAAACCATTCCATACATGTATACAATAGAACCCATAATTTTCAACCACTTCCTTGGAGGTAGCAAAGCGATTTTATGAACCCTGCAGGCATTTACATATGTGTATACTCTACAATGTATATAACACATCAATATTCAAAGCAATACCTAGTAAACTTGTTCTCGTTATATTCAGTCTTAGGACACCAATCTAACACGTCTCGAAGTTCATCATTGTCAAGCAATTCTTGATTGAAAAAAAAACAAACATTTTGTACACAAATATGAACTTTAGTTCCAGTTAAAGTCTGACTTTGCAAACATGGCACCGCTACAGATGATTATGTCAGACAATTTTGCATTACAACTATATGTAACGAGCTCGTGGTCCATATAACTTGGCAAGGGCACAAATTTCTTGTTACCAATTGATACAAACAGTCCTTCTCCATTTACATAGACACTTACAGTATATCATAATGCAAACATGCAGCACACATATTCGAATATAAATATACAAACAGTACACACAAAAGTATACACGTATAAGACCTATGTATACATTTATTTGTCCTAGTATATCTGACCACGGACTATAAACTGCCCAGTATACATTTACCATATACATGCAGCAAATAACACATGGAGAAATTCATGTCAGACAAATTTGTATACACCAGTATATTTAAATATTCTGTACAATTGTCATTTACATAATTACTATTCAACATCAAATAAATAGATAAACAGTAGATAAATCGAGAAAAACATCCAAATTTTTTCGGAACTAACTTTTCCACAGTCAGGTATATATAATTTGAACAATATATATAAATTTGTACACCCGAACAATCATGGTAACACAAAATCAACTCAGAACAGTAACTGTATTTAATATACTTTGCAAAAGATATAACTTCAGCAGTTGCACAGACATAAAAACAAAACAAAAAAAACACCTAACATTTCAAAATCATTTTCATATCGGTTCCTTGGAGGTTGCTACACCAATGACAAAACTACGAGATAGTAAACTACGGTCATTTAACACACCTACATTTCGCTACTGGAGGTACTATTGTTTTTTACTACTAATACAATACCAGGGAACTAGGCTGAAGGAGCTCTGGGAAAAATACGGTAGATATCTACATGGATTGTGAGGCAGCATCTAACAACAGGTTACTACTGTAGGACCAGACTCTATGTACAATAATAACAAATATTTACAACAATGCTTTGTTTTGCGTGATTGACTGGTCACATGATTGCTTGATACTGATCACATGATGCTGAACGTACGGGTCAAGTGAAAGTGCTACGAATCGCGTAAATGGCCTCCAAATGGAGAGCCATGATACATAAAGACATCTGCTAACGTTATCATTTACACATACATGAACTATACAATACGGAATAGGGACACCACAGATATGATACAACTATTTTATACACATTCACTTCCATTCTTGACTTGCATTAGAAACCAGAGAATCATCTACATAATTGTCGGCGCGCATTTATGATTTTAGAAAAAAAATTCCTTCTTGTGAATACGGGTAAATGCTGAATGCAACTCTAGAATTCCAAGTTTGGAATGACAATATTATATATAATTTTTTTTTTCAATACATGTAGATCCATATGTAACATTTCTAAGGAATATTGAAACCTTGTTCTTTTAAACTTAAGCATATCATAAATTTGACGTGTGATACAAAAGTTGAATACACTTTCACAACATAGTTCACTCATAATATAACATACATGTACAAAATGTTCCTCAAACACAAATTCATACGCTGCTCGGTTCTAGAAAACTACTTTAATTGTACTATGATGATATAGTTGATGATGAATGAACATGATAGTTTGCCTGATCCCATGATATGAGAAATGATTGATGAAATGAAGAAATGAAATGGCTAGATCTTATTTATTTGAGTATTACCAATACTTTTATTCAGATTCAGTCAAGTTTTATACTTACTCAGCTCACTTTGATTATATATATTACTTTTTTTCCCAGTTACATGCATTGGTACATATATCACAGGTCATTTTCAGTGTCCTCAGATTTCCTAAAGTTCAGAATCCACTTCAACTTCAGTGTGAAAGATGACACAAATCTGAACAGTCTAGCAGTATTAGTACAATTCCACATTCGGTGATATTTTCCTCGATCACGGTTGTATTTCGAGCTGCAGGCCAGAGGACCCTTTAGGAGCACAGACGCCGCAGTGACCGCCACAGGAGCCGACAACCACCTCACCGCCCTGTAACCATGGCAACACGCAATCACACATCATACTTTATCTACAAATTGTATAAAATTGTAAAATTCTAGCCTTTAGGAATAGCATTTCACAAGAATACCCAATTTTTTTTCCAGTTGATAAAGACCTATATGGTGAAAGCTGATGAATAATTTACCTGATCTATGGACACGGAGCTGATGGTTCTGTAGCCCGCGTTACTCCAGGTGTTATTCAGGGCGACTCTGAAGCCTGTTCCAGACAGGTTGATGTGGAAGGATCCCTGAAAGTAATCACCTTCCGATTAAATATATGGCCACATAATTAACAGAAACAAACAATATTCTCTAATGATTATTCATGATGCAACGAGTAGAAGTATATGTATGAACCTGTGGACATTTCTGCAGGGTGCTGTAACAGTCACCAGCCGTGGCAAAAGGCACCTTCCTGCCATGGCGGGTTGTGCTGAACGTGAAATCCATACCTATACGGAAATATCACCATTCTCAATCTTGAACAAATATTGGCATTTGGTCTGATTTTCTCACTTGAATTTTTGCAAATCATTGAATCCATGAGCGATGACAAACATCTGAGAATTTCCACTCAATATTTCTCAAATTGATTCAACATTACATAATTATTCGGTACATGTATATTACTGGCAATTCAAGTCTACATTTCGTGTCTATAAAGATTTCAGTGAATGACTGTTGGAAACGGTGCCACTCACCGATGACAGAGAGAGTGGTGATGTTGAGTCTCAGACGGGAGAATGACGTATGTCCGGCCTTTTTGAAAGGTTTCTCCCGGTAACAATCGGTGCAGTTCTCAGAACTGTCCAGCACAGGACACGTTGATGGTACTTGTAGTCTGGATGATGTATACCGGTAATGAGGAAATGTTTTCATGGTTATACTTTAGAGAGCATAACTCCCCTGCTTTTAGATACTGCATGAGGGGCTTCACTTGTACAGTGCTTACCGTTTCCCGTGTATGTAGGCGTGGTTTTCTTCCGAAGAAGGCAGAGTCAGGAACTCGTGGGGATGTCCTCCATCCATCTTGGCACAGTAGATCTGTCAATAATGTGTGGTTATATGGTTATACATGTGCATAGTCACAGTCAATCTGGTTATATGGTTATACATGTACGTGCATATAGTCACAGTAAATCTGTCAACAATGTGTGTTCATATGGTATGTGATAGTCAGATATCCATCAGCCTTATTCATGTGCATACTCACAATATATGTCAAGTTTTGTCATCGAAGTGTAGTTATATGGATATATATGTTTATTGCTTCTACATGTGACCGCATGACTGACATGGAATCATTGCATGGGTATGTCAGCTTACACTACGGATGTGATTCCCGATGGACAGTCGGTATTCCCCATCCTTGTTTACAGCAGATATTTTCTTCAGCTCAGCACAGCTGCTGGCATGACCTTCAACAGACAGGCAATTAGATAATGCTGTTTATTCTGTATGTTTCAACTATTTCCTTCGAGAAAGTATGAGAGGTCCAGTACATTTTATCAACTCAAGCAAATCTATATAACTAACATAGAGCGGTACCAGCCATCACTGACGAGGCATACATTTGTATAAGATTTTATACAAAATCTTTTGTTTTTATTACAACCTGTACACCAAGGTAGTTACTACCACATACTCACAGTGGTTGAGGTAGCAGGCTTGGAAGACATCAGGTTGGAAGAGCAGCAGACAGTCTCTTGGCGGGCTAGAGTTCCCCATACGATCAATGCAGGTCACGTTTCTACGCTGCTGGCCAAAACCGCAGGGCACAGAACACTGCGACAAAATATGGATATACAGAAACTGTGATATAAAGAATTTTTGTTTTCATGACAGATATTGGGATATTTTTTTATCTGCTTTTTAAAAAAAAAATTTTCACATTAACTCACCTGGGACCATGGCGACACTTGCCAGTGGTACATGTTGTCACAGTCACCATAGTTACACAGTCGCTCAGCAACAGGTCTCTCCGACTGTTTGCAGTCTTCGACCTGCTCCTGCAGGAGCCAGCCCTCTGGTGAGATTCTGTGACAGGCGACTTCTCGCTTCTGTCGGCCATCTCCACACTGACTCGAACACTGTCAAGTGTATGTAACAAAAGTAAGTAAAGTTAACATTTATTATTTTTATGGGATATAAAAACCTACAAGTATAGATTGGACAGTTGTAATCATTACTGTGTTGTGTGAAACCAAAGATAGGTGTCATCTCATGAGTTCATGTTTGTTTGAATCAACAGGTTTAAATACAATGAAATCAAAATTTAAACTGAAATATGCTTGGTTTTTGACCATTTGAATTCAGACTAATTTCATGTTTGCTGACATACCTGTTGCCACTCGCCGGTGTGCCAGGTTTGCTGACAGGGGGCGTTGAGGCAGCGATGGTGGCTGCGGGGTCGCTGATGTCTGGGGCAGTAGCGAGGGTGGACTGGTCGCCGTGACGACATGTGTACGCAGGTCACTCTTCTAGAGCTGGAGCCGGGACCACAAGACGTGGAGCACTGCAGAGTTCCAAACAAAAATCTTCAAACGTGTGCACCAAAATATAATATTGAAATTGCACCCTGCACTTCATCGAAAAGAAGTTTTTTTCCAGGTTTTTCTCTTAATCTCTGGATGGAACAAAGGCGCCATGACACACCTTGGACCAGTGGCTGGGGCGCCAGAAGAAGCGGGTACATGGGCGGATCTGGCAGGTGGCGGTGTTGTCGGGGATCGTCAGGTGCTGGCACTGGGTGTCGTTGAGCACCTGTTTCCGCGAGCCGACACAGCGCAGCTCCCGCACCCTCAAACCCGGCCCGCAGCTCGCCGAACACTGCCAACATCAGCAGATTTGTGGATATCAGTGAAAGTTGCGGAATGATCCCCGGGCGATCACTGACAGTTCATACATCCAAGACTACCGAATTACTAGACTGCGTAAATTTCAAAAAGTCGTGACTTACCTGGCTCCACTGGTAGGCTTTCCAATCGGGACACTTTCCTTGCTTGCACAGTTTGGTCTGTCGGGGTTTGTGCTCAGCGCAGAGTCGGTCTGGGTAGTGGTTTCCTCGGGTGTCCGAGCACACGATACGTCGGGTTCTGTGTCCTTGGCCACAGCTGACTGAGCACTACACATGGTAAAACAAGGTGCCGGTCAGTGTCGTGGCATCAATGGGTCTAGTTCTGAGCAATTATCTGCATGGTTAGGATCTGTGTTGTCCATTGTTGTTGTTTTGATGAAACTTGATTTAAATATATTTAGTTATTTGCAAGTTGTTTACTTTTTCTGCAAAAACATACAATTTTATGTGGCATGCTCAAGTTTTCAAAACAAACTTTTCATGCCAAAAAAGACTCCAACATTTTAGAGGAATGACTACCAACCAATGACGAAGCATGTACACGAACTAGATGTTTGAGCACTACGTTTGATGTATTCACTACATTGGCTATCAGAATGTCAAATATAAAATTCAAAGCATAATATTCTTTGAGAGATCAAAATTCAAATTCCGTGCTGAACAAACAGGATTAAACGTAAATGCATACCGGTATACATTTAGGATCCACACTAAACAGCCATACAAAAACACAAAATAGTTCTATTTAAGGTAAAACAGTATTTTGCCATTAAACAAATACGATTATCACATTTACATACATGGACCAAACATCATACAGGACATTTCCACAAATTTTAACTAGACGCTTCCGGTCGCCTACGACCGCTTGGGTGTATCCCCCGTAGCCCTATCATCCCTGTTGCCCCAAATATATCGCTGATGTACATTGTGAGTGTGAAACCTTTCAGACTTATTGAAGGTCGAATTCAAGATCACCACTAAACTCACTGCATTCGAAATTTCCATTTCTGCATGTTCGAAAAAAATAACGAAATTACAGCCAGATAAAAGTTTTCACCTAAAGCTATATTTCAACTCAGAATATTTGACAAACTTGGTTCGCAACTAAGTTGCGAGATGACTAAATTGGAGCCAGATCGAACTTTTCACTGTAAGTTATATTTCAACTCATACTATGTGCCAAACAACTCATACTATGTTCCAAGTTGAAATTCAAAGTAAAAGTTGACCAAAACTACATTTCAAGATGACGAAATTGGAGCCAGATCAACTTTTCACCATAATTTAAATTTTAATTCATAATATGTGCTAAACTTGGTTTCAAGCTGAAATTCAAGTAAAAGTTTACCAAAACTGCATTTCAAGATGACGAAATTGGAGCCAGATCGATCTTTTCACCATAAATTATATTTTAATTCATAATATGTGCCAAACTTGGTTCCAAGTTGAAATTCGAAGTAAAAATTGACTTTACTGGTAAAAATAATGTTAACTTATCCGGTTACACCCATGAAATCTCTACTGGAC
Organism: Terebella lapidaria; assembly: GCA_949152475.1. NCBI lineage: Eukaryota > Metazoa > Annelida > Polychaeta > Terebellida > Terebellidae > Terebella > Terebella lapidaria. Next base: position 53,791,682 of record OX424555.1, on the reverse strand, counting down.
AAAACTTTTAAATTGTTGAGTTCAATAATAAATGTTTCTTGTCTTAACTATTTTTCTTGAGGTCAATAATAGACTTAACTAGTAAAACTGATGTTAACTTATTCGGCTACAGCCATGAAATCTCTACTGCACAGAAGCTTTACCTTGTTGAGCCCAATAATAAATGTTTCTTGTCTTAACTATTTTTATTGTGGCCAATAATAGACTTAACTAGTAAAAATAATGTTAACTTATTCGGTTACACCTGTGAAGTCTCTACTGGACAAAACCTTTACCTTGTTGAGCTCAATAATAAATGTTTCTCGTCTTAACTATTTTTATTGTGGTCAATAATAGACTTAACTAGTAAAACCAATGTTAACTTATTCAGTAATATTGTTCTTTTTTCACCAAAAACATCAGTTCTGTATTCTGAACAAGAATCCAGTGCAATTTGCTTTCATAGTACAGGTTATTGGAGTGATCACACATGTCAAAGTAGGTATTTTAATTGTCGTAATAAGTTAACCTCTCAAACTTATTAATATTTATTCGATCATTCTGAAAAACAATAGGTTTCGTGTGATGGTCTTTCTCATTGAGCCTGTGCGATTTCATCATCATTCATTGAAAACTCCCACCCGTAGAGCGTTCACAACCCATGTGTGTTAAACAGGCTAATTTGAGCACAAAATGTTACGCCAATCGGCTATTTTGGTTGCTATGGCAACCAAAATCGACAGGTGTCCAGATCTCACCATAAGACATGTCCATATAAAATATTATCAAAATCGGTTCATATTTGCAACCTGCAGCGCGTTCACAAGAAAGTGTCTGCGGACGCGGACGCGGCGGCGCGACGATCGTAAATCCATAGTATACGCCGAACTTTGTTCGGGGGATACAATAAAGTGTGAGGGAACTTGTGATATGTGTTCATAAATTGCAAATTCAGTTTGTTGTTTAGAAACTTTGGCATATCAAAGAGTTCTACCTACCCCCGAGATTAACAAATTTTAAATGGACAAATATGTTATTAATATTTTACATAATTATGAATCGCGAATTATACGGATAAATATAAGTTGAGTAAAATATATATATATATATACAATATTATACAAATATATTCCCATAAATATACTGTATACAAGTATATACTGATATCCAGAATAAATTCAAGTGTACAATGTTGAAGCACTATTAGCAGTGACAGTGTGATTATGTCCATATATATGTGAAATGTGTTAAGTTTATGACCAAACCAGAAGCAAATGTTAATGTAAGCCTTTATTACAGCAATTGTGTTTATTTTTTGTTTAACCTTGTGACCATGAATAAGTCATGCTTACCTATCTAAATATTGATAATGATCTAGCGAAAAAAATAAAATTTGCAAGGAAATTTGAATAAATGTATAGCACAACCTCCAATATCCTTAGTGTTCATAGTTATTCAAGTACACAGGCAATTCATATAACGATGTCCCTGTTATCACCCTTGTTAAAAAAAGTGCAGTATAAAACAATAGAACGGTGGGAAAATATATAATCTAGAAAACATGAAAACAAACACCAAAATCAAACAAACTTGCAAGCTGTTTGATGTTGCGATAAAAAATCAACAACAATTCAGAAATGGGTGGAAAAAACAACAACCTCAAGTCAGGCACTAAAATAATTCCAAGCACAAACTATATTACTTTACTTTTCCCCTGTAATCCCAATCACAGTCTCAGTTTTGCTTTCAAGTCCTTCAAATTCTTGTAGCTGAAAGTGTTTGCCAACCACCAAATATCAAACATCCATGTTCATTACGTAGCGTCCATGTACACATACATACAAAATAAGCATCTCAAAAACGTTCACATGAAGCAGTGAAATCAAATTCGCAGAAGTTTAATATGTTACAAAAGTTGCCATTGCTGAAAATCTTCAGAATTTCTGGATATTTTCTCTACACTTTCCAGATCAAATAAAATCTTATAATTCAACAAATGGCCAACTACTGCATTGCTTTGTTGTAAAACATGACAAGGACGTGAATTACATTTATACTAGCAGTTCCAGACAATGAGTTAGTAGTTAGTACCTGGCTCCATTCCGTCTTGGCCCAGCGCAGGTCGCCCGCCGTGGGACACACGTACATGCCGCAGTCTCGTCGGGACTCTGGCCGCCGGCTCGAGTCACACGAGTGGTCGGGCAGGGCCGTGTTGTTAGGCAACAGGCATGACACGATCCTTCGCTGCTCCCCGCCACCACAGCTCGCGGAACACTGCAGGCAGAGGTACATAGGTGTGAGTAGAGTGCAAACAGATATTGTTTGTCACCACTCCACAGCCCCTGTGCAACATCTAGGAAGGGGCCAACTCACCACTCCCCAGCCCCATCTGCACCACCTAAGAAGTGCCCCCACTCACCACTCCCCAGGCCCCTGTGTACCATCTAGGAAGGGCCCCAACTCAGCACTCCCCAGCCCCCTGTGCACCATCTAGGAAGGGGCCCCCAGCTTACCACTCCCCAGCCCCCCATGCACCATCTAGGAAGGGCCCCAACTCACCACTCCCCAGCCCCCCATGTGCCATCTTGGAAGGGCCCCAACTCACCATGCCCCAGCCCCCTGTGCACCAACTAGGAGAAAGTCCCAACTCACCACTCCCCAGCCCCCCATGCGTCATCTTGGAAGGGCCCCAACTCACCATGCCCCAGCCCCCTGTGCACCAACTAGGAGAAAGTCCCAACTCACCACTCCCCAGCCCCTGTGCACCATCTAGGAAGGGGACCCCAGCTCACCACTCCCCAGCCCCCCATGCACCATCTAGGAAGGGCCCCAACTCACCACTCCCCAGCCCCCCATGTACCATCTTGGAAGGGCCCCAACTCACCATGCCCTAGCCCCTGTGCACCATCTAGGAATGGCCCCAACTCACCACTCCCTAACCCCCTGTGCCCCATCTAGGAAGGACCCCAACTCACCACGCCCCAGCCGCCTGTGCGCCAGCTAGGACAGGGCCCAATGTTGCAGGACTCCTGGTCATCTGGTTCGGTGGCAGGGTCGCAGTCTACACTGTCTCCTCTCTCATCCTGGCAGACAACACGTCGCAGTCTTGTGCCTCCTTCGCACGACTTCGAGCACTGTACATCAGAGAAAGTCATGGACATGATATGGCTGATTGTATTATACTCTTTGAACCATGGGAGACTTCCCATTATCATAATGGTAGAACTGAATGACTGTACTATAGTTATGCCTCACCGCTCCCCAAGGCCCCGCTCTCCAGTAAGCGGTGTTTTCCACATTATTATTTGATATGCTGATCACGCTGTAATCCTTCTCTTGCACGCAGTCACCATGGTTACACAACTTCTCCTGGGTGGGGCGAAGGTCAATGTCACAGTGGACAGGCATCTGTCGCTGAAGTTCAAGGTCCTCCAGGGAGATGCAAGCCACCAGACGGCTCGCCACTCCCTCGCCACATGTACGCGAACACTGTAAGTGAAATAGGCTTGTTTGCACAATTTAAACATCACAGGTGCCTATGAGGCTTTAGTGTAATCCAAGATTCCATTCCACAATTCGATGGACACCCCTTGATCACAGCACCAAAGCTTACCTGTGACCACTCTCCCATTCTCCAGGTGCCGCAAGTCTGCACAACACACGACTCCATGGATACAGGTTTGGGAGCGTAGGCGCAGTCGGCGTCATGTGACCTCCGACCGAGGGCGTCCCGACAGCTAACGTATCGCTCCCTGGTGCCAGGACCACAGGTCGTGGAACACTGGCGAGTTAGGGCAATGTACACTCTCAGTCAGATATGTCCATTACACAATTTTGTACTTTGTACTTGGGAAGACCGATAGGTATATGTATTTAGGTATGAACAATGCCATACCTTGTATGGAAGGTCAACAAAACACATAATTTTCTTACCGGTGTCCAGCTGCCAGTTCGCCAGCGTGCGTACCGCCGACTGGTGCGGTCCTCACTGACTCTGGACACGGTTGGTGGCGGCGGGACGGTAGTCGTAGTCGGTAACGGTGTGGTTGTTGTCCTTCTAGTCGTGGTGGGCTGGGTGGTGGTTGTGGTTGGTCGAGGGGTGGTTGTGGTTGTCGTCGTGGTTGTAGTGGAGGTGCTACGAGTGGTTGTCAGGCATCGGTGTGCGGGACACTTCTCGATGCCACTGGGGCGAGATTCAGCATCACACTTGTCATTGTCCAGGAAGACGTGGTCTGTGGACCGGCACTTGACTGAGCGTGACCGCATACACTTGTGGTGGTAGGAGTAACACTGTAAAGGAGTAAAAGCCGGACCATACGTCTATTTTATTCCCAGTCAAAAGTTTGTGTTAACCATGATGAGCATGATATCCACTTGTTCGAACAGTCTTCATAACATCAGCAAATGAGATTCACTGGTAAACTAGTACCTTTGATACATGTTATTCTATCACAAGTACACCACAATGGTACTGACCGGTCCCCAGTCTCCGCTGGTCCACTGTGCACAGTTGCTTGCACTGACGCAGTCCCTCTCCCTGGACGGCTCCTGACTTGGATCACAGGACCGCTTGCTGATCGTCTGTCGGTCCATCATACACCAGATGTGTCGCGTCTGCCGCCGAGTCCCACAGTCACACTGCACAGAGATCAAACTTCATGCTAAGTCTCACAGGTTTGGATTTTGTTTTGATTTAAAAACCATGATATTTTACAACTTGAGAGGATAGATTTTGAGTGTAATCAAACTCCTTTACCCAGTGAAAAAGTGGTTCTCACCTGGCTCCACTCACTGCTGACCCAGTGTGGACAGGGCCGGTTGTTACATGAGCGACGTGCATCTTTTTGAACATGGTCACACTCGCGGTTCTTCCAGACGCTGCCGTGGTCATCCACGCAGACCGCCTGGGCTACTTGCTGACCACCTCCACATGACTGCGAGCACTGCCCCCAGCTATACTCCCAGTGGACGGGCAGACACAGCCCGCGACAGGCCTCCTGCCCGGGTGGCTTCGGTGCAATCAGCTGGCAGTGTTTGTCCGCTGCGTATTTGATTCTTCGTCTGCGTGGCCACTGTCGCTCACAACGCCAGCGCACCCTTGCCGTCCCCCGGCCGCACCGAGCTGAACACATGCCCTGGTCCACCTTAGTCCACCTTCATGCATAGAAACTATGTTATCAAATGTAGTTTCAAACTGACATGGCAATGTATGTCTGGTTTTAGCAGCATTTTCTCAATATCTACATGTTCCAACCTGAGATTGCAGTTGGTCTGACAGTCCTTGACCTTGGGGATGGGCTTGTGACCTCTGCAGTAGTTGTCATTGACGACCCTCAGGTCTCTGATCCGGACGCAGACGGCAGACTTTTTCTTGCGACCTTGAAACGAGAGGAGGTTTTATTTATAATGATTCCAGGTGAATGCGCTTCAACGATAATCAATATACTAAATTACATACAAGGTATAAATTTTACAACTCACAGAAGCCTGACGGAAACTTCCACTACTGTTCTCACCACTCCTTTATTCAAAATTCAAAAACTCTTATCGCAATTCCTATCAAGTGTCTGTTTTAGATGATTTAAATTTTACAGGCTACACAAGAAATTCCCCCACCCACCGTCACATATCATGCTGCACTTTGACCAGCGTCTCTCGTAGCGCCACATGAAATGTTTGACACGTTGCGGGGCGGCTGTCTGTGTGCTCGGCCGCAGGTACTGTGTGTAATTGTAGTAGATCTTGGGCGGGAGTAGAGCGCCCACTGCCAGAACCTGACAGATAGATCATTAACACAGTCAGCACTATAAAATAATTGAACAGGCAATACATGTATGTCGATTTGCCTTGAACCCATTAAGCACAAAGTCATACCAGAAATATATTAAATACATGTTCACCAAAATGGCAATCATACAAATAATACAGTAGAACATGTCCCCTAAGTCTTTATCAATTGATTGAATATGAAGTGACCGCTACATTCCAGATCTATCATTTTGATGAAGATTTCTAGCTCACTACCAGAAAATACAATGGAAACTCAGTAATACATGTTATCACTTATTATGATACATGTACTCGTTTTGGTCCTGAAACACTGATTTATATCTGACTGCGCTGGAGACTGCTGAAGTGGACAAGTTCGACGACAATGACAATTTATTGACAAATCTATTACGTGTGAAGAGGTTATCACTTTGGATAAGTTTCATAAGTACACAATACAAACATGATCAAAGACAATCTGATATAATGACGTAAATCAGGGTGAAAGCGTGCACTTGCACTATCGAATGTTCATAAGTGGCTCTTGAGCACCTGATGTCATCCGTCCCAATCAACAAAATAGCTAACAGCTTCTGGTTGGTGTATACAGCTACACTCGTGTGTATACACTATCAGTCACTGGATGGTTGTATGAACATTGTACATTAAGCAACAGTGTAATCAAATACACAGTGAACATGGTGAACCTGCACAATTTCCTTTCCCGGGAACTGAGGCCTTATGTTCCTCAGAGCAAAATGAATGATGTTATCGAGAAACTAAGTGTGGAGCTCGAGCTGAAATCTGATGTTCGGCAGAGAGAGGCGGAATTGATAAAAGATCTCCATGATGTGGACGGCAGAAACAGCCAACTGATGGAGATGATGCTTCAACAAAATAAGAGGATAGAAACACTAAACCAAGAACAATTCGAACACTCACCTGACAGTAAGACACACTGCAACAACACAAACTCACAGGGAGACTCTTCCTTTGAAGAAACTGCGGTGAAAGAACTGGAAGTAGCTGAAGAGTCAATCCGGGAAAACAAAATCAAGCTTGAGGAAGCCAAAGCCACAATCACTGATATCAAAGAATGGCTAAGAGTCGATGAGATTGCAAGCATCGAAGAGGTAGAGCTGAGAATAGAACAGCTGACTAAGCAGGGCAGAGACCTCGATAAGACGAGAGGCCAGCTCATGAAGGCCAGAGCCAAAATTGAGGAACTTGAGCATGAGAAGAAGATGCTGGAAGTCAAGATCAGGAACAAGCAGAAAGCGCTGCAGCAGATCAAGGTAATGCGCGAGAGTAGAAACACGATCGCCGTGACAGACAGCTACTTCAGGGACATCTACCGGCGCCAGGATCCAAAGTTCGATCTTGAAGATGCCATCGCAATGAGCCAAGCTAGTGCGCTCGGGCATTTGGGACCCAGGGTTCAACCTCTACCGCGGATCGGCAGGATGACTGTCAACGAAGAGCAGGATGAAAAAGAAGACCGAAAGTGCCTCAAGTGTGATTCAGAGCTGAACAAAACAGTGTACTGTAATAAATGTGTTCATCATACTCTGTATCGGAAGAAGTGAAATCTGAGAAAATATATGATGTAGCCTCACCTCGATGTATAGACTCTCAGGTAGGGGTTTGGTTCCTCGAAGCATCTCACGGGTGGTTCGAGAGCCAGTGTATTCCAACTGTACACCGTCCTTCAGTACGATCGCCTTCTCAAACAGGCGGATAGAGAAATTCCCGTTGAGCAGGTATTTTCCCGTCTTCGTACGCACCACTGGGTTGTAACAAGATTTGTACAAAGTCTTTAGTTTCTTATATATATCCGAAATCATGTAAATAACTTGAGTTGTGAGATTGGCATTGATGTTTGTAATATTTGCTAATGGCAATCAATGATTATTTCCCGCCAAGAATGTTATGTGTTTATATCAATATTTCTTCATACCTAAGTAATTATCGTCCTCCTCTTCGCTGACTTGGACGATACGAACATTGAATGCTCCCTTCGGAAGGATCATCACGTGATTGTAGCCTGCAGAAACATTTCAAACATCGTGTAATGGAGTTTATCAAACTATCATTCGACAGGGGGGCAGCATGGTAATATCAGTCATTTTTGGCACCAAATCATTGCCGTATATCGTCTGTAATCATCAATGACGTAAATTATGGTGGGAAAATTACGTTCATATTAATAACACCAGAAAAACAGGACAATGACGTCATAAGACTGATAAGACAGTGCTGCCAGCTGGCGATTGCAGCTATTTCTGATAACTCTATTATGAAAGGAGAAACAACTTCGAAAATAGCTAATTTCCACTGTAACGGCCACGAACCCAGCATGTTCAAACAATATGTTTCAACCTGTACCCACCATAGCTAACCCGGTCAGGTATGTACTGGTTGGAGATGTTCGTACACTGAGTGTTGTCCCCGCCACAAATACCACACCAGTCACGCCGTAGTGTTGAGTTCAGAATGTTGTCACAGCCTGCTTTCTGTCAAACAAGAATAGTGTTTGACATTGTAGACATTCACACAATACTTCTACCGTAATTTAGTTACTACCTGTAGACATGTCTTGTAGTTTCATATAATATTATATATTTATTCTACATTTTTATTATATATTATTTTTGATTTTGTCTTTTTTCAACTTTCTTTTCTGCTTTATAGTTTTTTGGTTTTCAAGTCTATTTTTGGTAACTTAGAATGATGCTTTTCTCTATGCTGTACACAGATGTTCAATCTGCGACAACAAATTTTGTTGAGAAGATGTTATTGGTTCCAATAAATTTTTATGAATTGAAGCATGTTGCCAGTTCTTGCATTCTGCTGAAGTCATGTTGTTCTGGTTACATGTACATGTGATTTCCATGGCAACATACCACACAGATGCCGTTGATGCAGATGTCCGAGGTGGTTGGTCCACATTTGGTCCCGTCTATGACCTTACGATTGAGAGAGTAGAACGCTGCAGTGCCATTGGCCTGGCACATCAGTTTACAGCGCTCATTGTCTGCCACTGAAAAAAGTGAACAAATCATCAAAATTAGACTAATATTCAGTATATTTTGGTTAAGGTAGGACATATTCAATTACTGGTATTTGAGCTTATAATCTGAATAGCCTTTCCCAAAAAAATATGACAGATCTATAAGAAATTTCCACAAACTTTCATATATTGTTGCTTACATGTGAGTGATCAGCTACTAGCCCACACTAGTCTCATATATTATTATGCAACAAATATCACATACTATCATAATGTACATGTCACATACAGTGTATCATAATGGCCCCAACAACCCACCTCCTGCATATTTAGGCAGCCATTTGACGGTGTGGTCGAGACCGTTGATGTTGTACCAGTTGCCATTGTAGGCAGCACACTGACTGTCGCGGAAATCTGTCCCACCCGCTGGGCACTCCTATAATCATAAAGAAAAACATTTATCATTGTTGAAATTGATTCACATGTGGAAGAAATGTGGGCATGAAGTTTGATCGTCAGACTAAATTTTGCACACTTACCTGAATATTACAGGATTTGTATCGCTTCTTTGGACCAGTGCAGAATTTCCCTCCATGTCTTGGTCTAACGAAAAATAAGAAATTCATTTCACAAATGTCAATTCAGCTTGGACAGCATATATATCTGTTGATTTTGTCACTTTTGTTACCAACTAAAAAATAATTTTTATCTACATGTATATATCAATCCATGCTAATAGATCTAGCTGTAGGTACTAGGTTCAGCACTGACTTGGGATTGTTGCAGTAGCGCTGTGCGACCATGACACCCCCGTCACAGGGCCGTGTACAGTTGCTATACTCCGTCCATGCGCTCCAGCCCCCGTGGGTCGGCAGGATGCGTCGCTCCGGGATACACACGCCACCCTGACACCACTGCAGCGGCAGGAAAATAATTGTTAAACATTGCACAATCAACCAATTATATCCCTTTAGAGAAGTGAAACAAGATTCAAAATTTACTTTCTCTGAAATATAACGACATTGTACCAGGTATCATGGTTTTTCGCGTCCTTCAAATACATTGTATGATGACATGTCAAGACTATTCTTGATCAAACAAAGATGTATACAGATGTATAAAACGTATACTGACAGCGCCAGGGGCACACTTGGAACCGTCCGCCCAGGGCATGTGCTGTGTGATGCACGCTTTCTGCGTTTTACTCTGGCACCACAGGCGACGACACTTGGGCTGCTCGTTCATGTGGGGCAGAAAATGGCATTTTATTATATAACAATAATATTGCATACTGGTATATTTGTACATACATGTAATTGCACATGCTAATGAGTTATGACATTATATTATCCATATACTAGTACTACAATGAAGTACTTGTGTCAGTGTCTTGTGACAATCGTTAAGCTACTCACATAAAAGTAAGTGCACTCTGCGTAATCGTCCCCAAAGATCTGTCGACACTGCTCGTCTGCGTTGTATTCTTTCCCTGCCACGAGCACGTGGGACATGTCTACCTCCTTCTCCGGGTGATCCACGAGACAACCGCCATTACCAGAACTGTCACGGCAAACATTTCACATTGTTTTGTTGGGGTTTTTTTGTATTTGCATGACACGAATTTTGCGGGTTTTTTCTTCACTCACCAATAAATCTACTCAAATATTTTAATCTTTCTCAACTTTTTTTCGAAAAAAAGAAGAAGTTCCAACTGGGCTTTTGACTGCACGGTTAGTGATCAAGCCAATATATATTGGATATTTGATGCATACTCGATGAATTCGTTCATGTAACCCCGACTACAGTCGGACCAGCTCCAAGGATGCATCGTGTGGTCGAGTCGTCGCGCCATCGCCTTCATCTGCGACTTGTCCTCCGGGGAGTGGTACTTAGCACACGCCTCCTGCTCGTCGTGCGGCAAACTGAAACTGAAACCAATGGAACGGGATTACTTGATGATTTATGTACATTCAAGCAAAAATTATGGATCTTCTGCACTTTCATTTATTTATTTATTTATTTGAAGTATGTGGATGAAAAGTTTCTCCCAAAAGATAACTGTTCAATATATATACTCATACCAGAAATCCAAGTTTAACCCCCTTCATATCATCTGCTGTAAAGTTGGATCAGAGCTAGGACGATAAAAGAATGCACTTCAGACTTACACATGCCCTAGTTCATGGGCGACTGTGAAAGCTGAGCTCAAGCCATTGTCTTCGATGATGGAACAACTTTTCCTAGGGGTGCACATCGTCCCAAGTTCCGCAAGACCTGAAATGGATCCCCAATAGACAGCGATAGAAATATATGGCTGTTTGAAATAGTGAATATAACTTTCAGCGCATTTATATCATGATATAAGTGTTATCTGAAAATACATTCATCCAAGCCAATTACAACATTCCAAACACATGAATATGTTTATAGATAACATGTAAATATAGAAGCTGCAAAACCAATTCACCAGTCAATACAATGAACGGAAAACAACGTTTTTTTCATGCATCTTAAAAACCGAACAATATTTGTCATCATGTTCACTTTTGACACTATCCAGAAGAAACAGTCCTTGTCAATGCAAAAACACAGGATACCAGCAGCTATTTTGATGCTGTAATCTTGAGTAACACTAACAAAACACACTCAAGAATTCAGTGCGAAATGTCCAGATAACAATGCTTATATTCCTCTCATGGCCCCTTGACATATTACTTGCTTCACCAACTCTGCATGACTCGGGATTACGCACCAGAATTACACAGTCCTCCTTGGCACAATTTTGTTATTTCTCAAAATGTTTCTTGTCATGGAAACAAAACACATCCACATGGCAAAAAGGCAAACAGCTCATCACAAGATAACAAATTTGAGATTTTTTTCACAAAATTTTTGTTCAATCTATTGAATTCATCTCGTTTCATCGGGGAAAAAAAGAACAGCAGCTGCGCTCAGAGAAAACAGATAATTTTATGTAGATATCAATATGTTTTGAATAAAATTATATTTTTCTTCCGACTGCGAACAAGCAGCTCTGCCTTGCAGTCGAAAGTACGCTTTGAATATATATATCACTACTTACTTACATAATCAACAGCTTGCAGGTCTATCATGTGTATTTAGAAGTCTGATATTTTGTCAGTAAACATTATCTGATATTGTATTTTTGTGTGTATTTAACCGCACGGCAGAGCTGAAAAGACGCCACGAGCATTACAAGTTACTTCTTGAACAATGAAGGTTATCACGGCGAGACCTCTCGATGGCCAGTATAATTCCCGTACCATCAGTTTTTGATGGCAATGCATGAAAATCCCAGATCTACAGAAAACTTCCAAATCGACCCACTTCACTTCCAAAGAAGAACTGGGATAAAATATGTCAGCATGCAGAAGGATTGGAACGTTCGGAAAAAGACAAGGGAGAACTCACGGATGCTTCCTCCCTGGATCATGCATTATCCTGATCAATGTTTAGACTGGATCGAAGAGAGAGGGAGAGGGGGGGGGGGGGGGGTGCAGTGGCTCAGTGGCTGGCCCTATAATATGATGTCATTTCGTGGTTTTTCCTGCACTACAAGCCGTGTGGATCGAGGTGGCCGGCCCATGGTTTTATGTATCTGACACAGTTCCAGCCAGAAAAAAAACGTTTTCTTTGGGTTTCGGGTGTCTCTCTGTGAGTATGCCTGGAGTTATGAGAATGCCAAATGTGTGTATGTGTCTGTGTTTGGGGAATATTACTTTTTTTGTGGTCTACATGTACTAAATATTCAGTGACGACTGTCCGTTCCAATATCTCCTATGGGTTTCTGTGTGAATGCATGTCTGCAGCTGAGCTCAGTAGTTGTACGAGTACAGTGTATCTCATTCACAAAACGATTAGACAGCATCATGCAATTGGGGATACAAATACAGAGCCATCAAAAACAAACCAATTCCCAACATTGACAAAAAAGCTTGTGGGAGCTTTCACCATGTTCACCACCCAAGAACCATGTCTATCGTTGTGTGCCGAAACTTGAAACAGATTTCTTCTCATGGTTTCATACAAACATGACAGGACAAATTTGTTGTACAAACTCTGTCAGGTCGGCCACCGAACAAGACCACAACAACCGTCTCCGATTACAAAATAATAATGCTACTGGCAGTATAAATTTATAACTAAACACTTCACGAGCGGTTTTATAAACATCTCCAACGTCACTCTATACCGCGAGCATGACGGTCCTGTGATAAAGCGAAATGTCTTGGGACTTCACGATTGTTGGTATCTCTGCGCATATTGTCAAGGCTCGGGCAGGGAATAATTACAAATGTTAAATGAATATACACAAAGCGTCATGAATGTCTTTGCACTGGAAAATGTTCCATCTGTGCAACATGTTTCATAATAAACGAAATCAAGAAATAACTGACAGGCTGATTGCGATAATTTTGGTCATAAGATTGAACACAGATATACCACAGTTCAATATCCGCCATTAACAAGGCGTAAAATATACTGCACAGAGCAGTTTGTCAAACTAGTTTGACTGACGGCAAACATCGGGGATAGGCAACTGAATAACATCAAAGTGTCTGGCTGCTTTTGATCTGGGGGCTAATTAGAGTACCGTGCAAATAGAGTGTTCCACCTTACGATTTATCATCACAGTAAGCAAGCTAGGTCCATTGTTTGACACACGCATCATGCGGTAAACATGTATATCCTTGTGGCTGGGGTGGCGTGCCTGCCGGGTCAAAGGGAAAAAAATACCGGGTTCTCCACTGATCCGGATAGACCCCAAAAGCATACCAACAGACGGGCCATATCCAAGAATGCAGGGTGTATTCAAGCTCAGGGAAGTGGGTTTCACCTGGGCCAGGTAAGTATGTAACTACACAAGCGGGAGGCATCCACTGGAACTTGAAGTGATAAATTGTCAGATCGTATTACAGTTATCTGCTGTTAGTTATGTGTGGGTGTCCATCAATAGGTACAGGCGCAAGAAATTCAGGGGGAACTTCGCGGAAGAACGTGAGGTCTCGGTGATAACTTTATGGAGATCCCGATCTGCAAGAATCTCCTCGACGGTTCATCGATTTTTTGAGAACTAAATCGTGGGCCCCAATGAAGAATTGCACAATGTCAAGTTGTTTTCATTGGGTAACCTACGGGTTGCAGCCGCTGAAATGTTAACGCCCCGCCTCGTGGTCAGGGGTCAGGATTTGGGGAAATTACCTCGTCAACAGCTTGACGGGGCTTTAATTGGTCCGAAGGATAGGTTGCTCCGAGGTGTTCAACGGGTGTTGAGATTGAGAACAATCAGGTCAGTGGCGTGAAATTGCGCTGCTTTGAGGTTTGCTCTTATCTGTGATTGGTGATTGGTTAATTCCAGTGGGGGACATGGATGCTTGCTAATGCAGTAGATCGAATCTGATAGTATACTGTGGATTGACTAATTAATATGCAAATGAATAAAATTTCTGTCGTATAATTTATGGAAATAACCCTGATAATGATCCTGAATCAATAGACTGTTACAAGCTGCTTTAAACCTATTTCCTGGAATGTAGACAGATATGAAACTACATGAAACTGTTCAATCAAAGTTTGCTGGAAATCCCCCAACGAACTCATTCAGCAGCATTTGTCTGATACCATATCCATTATATCCATGGAAAACATGGAAAATGCAAGAGACATACAACTTTAATATACTGTTTAGTATTATATCATTCTCGATTTGTATTTCCAAGAACAAGTACAAGTACATGACCTGTAGTATTACTGACCGGCTAAAACAGTTGTGTTCACCAGACAGCTGTCAATATGACTGCATTGGTCAGAGCATGTTTCATACTGGTAGGCAAAATATCCACATATTTTTCATGCATGGGAATACCGTTTTGACATGGGAAGTCAGTGGTCGAGGAAAGAGGTTAAATGGACATTAGACTCGCTCCTTGGATTGCAGTGTTGCAATGAGTCAGTTTCACACATTTCGTAAAACAAGCGATAAAACACAAAAGTGACCCTGGATGCTGTTCACAATATTATGTTTCAAGTGTGGAATGACGCAGAATATTGGAAGTGCTCTTTCCATGATAGATTTTCATGTCTTTGTCAGATATTAAATCCTTGTCTGCCTGGACTTACCAAGGGTGTCACATTTGGCAGCACTGCGGCACAAGTCTTGTCTGGAAAGACACAAAAATACAAACATTTTTAGAGCATTCTTGGATACCGGTAACCGAACGAAAAATATATAAACATACTATATAAATATCAAGATTTCGCCTAATCTATTCACTTACTATACTGTAGACCCTAATATTAATCATGATAAATTTAAATGTCATGATCGCAAAATATCTTGTTAATTACTTAAATTTTGCCTCCCAGATAAGATTGCAACTGAGCCCCAATAATCCCCATTCACGTTGCACCGTGTTCGGTGTGTACTTGACACAATTTCTGACTTTTTTCCCCTCTCTAGCTCAAGATTCGACCAACGAACAAAAAGTTCGACGGTCGGTCGAAGCATCGCAACAAGTGGGTTGAGTGAGCAGCGGACACCTATTACACCTATTACGTAACGTTCCATAAGTGGAGTGCAGATAATAAAATTGGCACCCGTGTTTTACACTGTGCATTCGATAGTTACACGCACTTGAACTGTAATCATGGTTATGTCGTGGGACGCACAAGGCTCGAGTTTAACCCATGAGCTGGCACAGACTCTAGTCATAATTTCTGAAGGTGCTCTCTCAAAAGAGTCTTGATATTTTTTTTTTCCTGGGAAGATTTGAAAGTGAACATTTTTAATCATGGGAAATATGCCCATGCAGGTATATTCCCAAATCATGGATCAATAAACATGGTAGAAAGTTACTAGTATAAACATATATCAAATTTTGTATTATAGTGTGTCTAATTTTTTGCAAGGTAGCCTTTCACATCCTATAGATGTAGAAAACAGTATTGTCTGCTAGTAACTGAAAGCTACAATGTATGAGTACATATTTTCACCGTTTATCAGGTAAATGATATTGTTGTTGCATGCATGCCCAGGGTGATAATATTAATTTTGCCTTCAAAATTTTGGACTTCAAGTATATTAACACGATAAGGATGAAGAAGAGGAGAGGATGGTTTATCAAGTTTATGATAATGTACAAAAGAAACAATTCCCAGGAATTCAATTTTTTCAGAGTTCAATAGCATGCACTTTTACTTTTCTTCACTTGAAGGACATCCCTAGATTCTAGAGGGTATTTCTATGAACCAATTGCGAAAAAAACGTTTCCAGATAATCAGCGAACATATATCCAAGGCACTTTGCTATAGGTACTAATAAAGTGATTTGTTCTCCATCGCTGGAACAATTGTGGTGCTAATAGAGCAAAAAGAGTTTTGTCCCTAGTAAGTAACGTTAAAACTGAAAGTACATCTCTGTTATAAAAAAATCTTTGAACACTTTGCACAGTGTCAAAATTTTTTTCTTCTTCTTTAATTTTCAAAGAATACCTTTGACATGGTTCAGTAGTGGCCTGGATTGTTCCAGATCTAACATATTCATGCTTTTTTTGTTTCAGATTGCAAATGGAAAATTGGCATAGCGTGGGAACTTCATCGAAAATATTCATTGATATTTACCAGTGGTGAAAATATATTAAATCAAAGAAACATGCACAACAAAAATCCCCAAATTCCAGTTGAGAAATGCTATTTTTTTTTGGTGTCCAGATTTCAAACAGGCTATAAAATATATATTTTTTTATTATATTGATATAAACATGAAAACACATGAAAATTCCTGACTTCTTGTACAAAGTGTTACAATTTACTTCAAATAACCAGCTACTTTCAACAACAGACACAATATATATCCATTTTATTTCACTATAATGCCACCCATGTTTGAATGTTGACATTACCCATTCTAACAAGCTGCCATATATTTCGTCGACTACCATACGTGCATTTTTACATGGAATTGCAATGCATGGCACACTCAGAAAAGATACAGGACATTCCTGATAGTTTTGTTCTTGCAATTTTTTTTAGCCTAAAAGGAGATCTGCAAAATTGTTTCAGCATGCATCCCATATTTTTTTGCTTATTAATAACCACAATTGCCTAGTTATCTAGAAAACTTCAAAGTTTATCTCTGCTAGGGATAAATACATGGATTGAGATTGATTTGGCCATACCAAACACAGCCATTCTTCGTTCAATAGATGGTCAGTTCTTTAGTTTTCCCGCCTCATAACTTTCCCCTCGATACTCTATAGATGGAAGGTTGCCCTGCTCAAGGTGATGACACCCGCATTACTTAACTATCTTACTCAAGTCAATTAGCCTTGTAGGAACCCAGTAACTCGCTACCAAGTCCTGACAAACTTGATGAATATCCACTAATACTAATTGTGGGAAGCCTTTAAGGGTCTTCTCAAAAATTTCCCTATCGTTGTGAAAATCAGGTTGATTAATCGATAGCAACTTTTTTTCCCAGTGGAATCTAGACAAAGCTTTGATGGTTACATGGCAATTATTCATCATTGTCTGGTGAAATGAAAGGAGATTTTACCAGGGAAGCAAATGTACATGAATTTATACGGTAACACTGCTCGAAAGTTTTTTTTTATCAAGGTGAAGGTTATAAAATGATAGGCCTCAATATAAAGCAGACCAAAATATATCCCAGTTGAGATGACATTCCTCTATAGCCATAGTGATGATAATATCACCTAACATACACTGTTGTCAATACACACATACATTACTGTGTTTGGTCCTAATAGTGGCACGTGCCCTATTAGTAGCATGCCCCCTTCTTTTCTCCAAAAATGTTCAATTTTTGTAACCTTGTACATGTAATTCACTTCATATCTTTCTAATAAACTCTTGAAGTGTACCAATCAACACATTTATGTTATTTGGATCATAATAAAGGGGATTGAAGGCTATAAGTATATTATTCAGTGATTTTCTTTGACCTCATTTTTGCGCGCGCAGCACTGCTATTATTAGGACTAATACATTACCCTAAACAATACCAAATACATTATGCATGAATCCACTATAGACAAACCTGGTAAGCAGGACGGCAGTATCATGGTGAGTGGGGTCATGTTCCGGAGCGTTTATCCTGTTCTGCCACTCGCAGAAGGACTTGAGGGTCTGGATCGCATTCCCCGATACACTCGGCCCGTTCTGTACCGAAAAGTCAGTTTCAAACAAAAGTTGTCATATTGGTAGACGGTGTGCAATCAGATACAAGTATTCACTAATTATGTGTACATCTCACTCTATAATATACACGTTATAAACGTTCATGTACATCGAAATTTATTACTGCTGTATTAGCATACTCATGAAAAAAAGATTTGAGACACAAATTTCTTTCTTCTTTTTTTTAAAAAGACAGGTATTTGCTGTTTGTTTGCATGGTATGTGTGCTAGAATCATTTACCATCCATTTTAAACACTAGATATTAGTATTTATTTGTTTTTAAGTAGCATACTTTTTGAAAGCATATCGGATCAACTACAGGGCTATCAAGTCTCCCAATGATGCATGTAGGCAGTCCAATATTTGTTATAGATAGCTGTAAAACCTTTTGATGAATATCAATTGCCTCAAAATGCCCCTAAAATGATATACATTTCGAAACATACACTAGGATAAAACTTGCAAAATTCTTCGTGCATTCCCTTCATCTCGGTGACAACTACAGCAAAGTTTTTCAGCTTTTCCTGACGGGAAGCCGAAATGATTGATAAACAAGATTTCCCAGCACAATAGTCTAATCTGTTCAGCCAAAGAATGAAAAGTTTTCATCGGAGCATCTATTAGATGATTGCTCAGGCAGGCATGGCTTGATCAATGGTGAATGAATATTTGTGGGTAGTCCCTCTCTGTGGGGACACATCCACTTGACAGGTTGCAATGGCGTCCTCAACACTACCTATCCATCAACAGGTTGGGGGGGGGGGGGGGGGGGGAGCCGGTCGAGTGATGTAACAGGGACATTGGTCGGCAACCACTCAACTCTTGTAGACTTGAGTTCCATCATCTTTCACTCAAACATAACTTTATATCGCCAGCCTGTCTATGCGACAACTGGTTAGAGTTTGGGTATTGAGACAGGCTGATGTCATAGATGGCAAGTTTTTCCATCATGTACACCTCTGTTTTTTCTTTGTGACGGAAGATCAAATCTTCTCCATGGCTGCATCAAAATAAATCACGTTTTCAAAATTTGTCGTCTGCTCTGGCATGATGGATAAACGTCATGTGTGTTTTTATGTTGTTTTCTTCATACATTTATTAATCTTCGGTATTTTTGCGAGCCATTTTTCCCTGCAGAAAACAAAAGTTCTTTCACCGTGTGCCAGCATTTCTGAGTGACTCATGAATGAGAGAGCATTTCTAGGTGTAGGTTTAATGTTATTTTTCAGACAAGATGCCGGTCTGTAACATGCCAAATGGTGATAAACACATGATATTTTAGAGGCTTATTTTGTCTACATTGCAACAGATTTAGCAGACAAAAAGTGCTGAAATATGTCGGATAAATTCCACTTTGAACTGTAATTCGGAACTTTTCATATAAATTGTGTCTTGTAATTCAGCCTTGTGTTTGTATTCTCCCACGCATCAATTAATTACTTTCCCTGCTAAATGCATGTACAATGTACTCCAATAGAATACCACACACACGTCCAAGTATTTTAAAAATGTTGAATTTATTTTGCTTTTTTGTTGAAACTTAGTGGAATTTCTGTGATCGAAACATCTTTGAAAATCCAATATTTGGCCAACTAATTTTATGTTCTTTTTTTTTCTCCCGCTCCGAATACAGTTGAAGGGTGATAAAGTGTAATCAAATTGATACTTTTGTTGTTTTTGCATGCTAATTTCAATGGACTAACTTCGAAGATTGCATAATTGTTCAAAGATGAATGCAGAGTAGCTATAGTGTAATTGTGAATATTCATGTCATAGGCTATAATAGTAGTCTTGATGGTATAAATCTTTGAAAAGTTGAAAACAGGGATGATAATACTTTGTACTGTAAAGTTTGTACTACTATGCCTAAAGCACCCAGCTGTAATCATTTGTAACTACGAGTCACAAATAATTGAAAAGCTGTCACGCCCAAATTTCAGACCACCACCTCACATAATGAAAGGGTATCTCGCTGCAGAGCTGACCGGGAGCACAGCGTATTCATCACACTCGGCATGTCAACCTTTACAAAGTATAGTACCGCGTGGCTACCGGAACAGGTGTATGCTGCAAGGTAACTCAACCTGACAAATGATGACATTTTAATTTGCTGTTTGTGTTCGTATAATTATGTGTGTATCCATGAGACATGCTGCAACAGTTTTGCTGTGTTTGTTGAGTATTTTTCGTGCTACTTCATATTTTTAGTTCTTTCTTTACCACACTAAAAGTTACACTTACATGAAAAGTGCTTTTTGTTTGACTTCCATCAAGTCACATGTTTAAATCATATTAGGACTAATATATGTTGTGATATGAATTTACTACAATTCATCAGTATTATCATGTGCTCTCTTACCTGATCATCTTTCAACACGATGATTTTCACAACCACGATTTCTATTGGTTCGCCGATGCTCGGATCATGGTAAATACTGCGAACCTGTGAAAAACCAATGACAACTGCATTCAATTGATTTGTCTTACAAGGGAACAATGTATCACTTTACTAGCAACATCAGTCTGTAGTAAACAGTAAATACCTGTGTATTGTCAAATGAAGTACAATGTATTTGAGGCAAAAATATTGAGGCAAAAAATATTCTAGAGCAAATGTCACTTAAATCCTTCTTTAGAAGCAATTACAACTTGACCTCTTTCTCAAGATCCCGTAAATACATGCAAGTCTAAAACTATAGAACATGGAGAGAGCACAAAAATTTGATGGTAAACACAATCAAAAGACAATGAAACATTGTGAAGAGAATGACACGTTATTTGCTACTGATGAAAGTTGGCAAGTGTTGGCGAGTGTGCCAAGGAAGATGTGGGGAACGTTTGTCAAAGTGAGAATTATAAGTGTATCAAAAGGTCGTAATTAGCTGCGTGGGACCCTTCAGGCACTCGAACCATCAGGGGTCCTTGTTTCGAGTATCATTGTCATTTTTGCAGCACTTGGGATACATGTAGATGTATGTGTAAGTCTGCACATATATATGTCATGGAGCGAATTTTTCATACATTGTCAGTCAACTGGCAATATTTCATTCCCTCTTGGATATTTTCAGAGCGGACGATGCAGTAAAATTAGTTTCCTCCAAGAATAACTCATTATATACCCCCCCCCCCCCCCCCCCTTTGACATACATGTATATACTTACGACGGCCATGAGTGTTAGGATGTAGTGTTCCAAGTCATCCTGGTGGTACTCATACATGGACTGGTCCACGACGAGGAGCACCTCCACAAAGCGCTGTTCCATGTTCTCCACATACTCCCCCGTGTACGGCGGGAACGTCGCGTCGTTGATCGCGTTGCCACGGCTGTGCCGTTTGTGGCGCTGACCGCTACCGATGTCATCATGCTGTCTCCTGCGTGGGTTCCCTCGAGATTTTTTCACTCGTTTTCGGTGGTTTTTTCGTTCGTTGCGGAGACGAAGTAAGTCTTCAATGTCATCGCCATCGTCACCGGACGACGACATTCTGTTGCGACGAGATTTCCTAGCTTTTCTTCGAGACTTTTTCGGTCGACGACGGGTTGTTGCAGATCTTTTCTGACGATTTAGTGCAAGTGATGACAGTGTTTGACTAGAGTTATCTTTCGATGCTGCCATTTGCGATGAATACGAGAATGATAATGATGCAGGTGCATTTGACGATGACTGTGGTACACTTTCGGGATCAGGCAAACTTGGTGATTCAAGTGAATTATGAAATGTTGACGATGATGAACTCGATGACTTGGACAACAAAGAACTAGATGAGACACTTGATGATGAAAACGTTCGCAATTTCTTCGACGATAAATGCGACTTCAACAGATTCACATGTGAGAGTGGAGACTTCAACAGTTTTTGAGTCAATGCGAATGAGTCTTCATTTACGCCGTCTAAGTCTTCACTATCACTGACAAGTTTTGGCGATGAGTCTATGGACGAACTAACAGGATCATGCGATGACGACGACGCAGAATATTTGTTTGACATTCGCTGCGGGATCCAGGGCCTGGATTCTAGTATTGAGTCTGTGGGGGACAGTTTATCTACAGGGGTGGGCTCACTGTCAGGTTGCCATGGTGACGACGTGAGTGACTCTGAGGATGTTGAGGAGAATGTTGCAGTATTGAGTATTCTAGGCTCAGATTTCTGCGGCTTCCATCTCTCATGCTTATGGTGACCTACAATGACAGAAATGGGAAGGACACATTACGACCACTCCGTCATGAGTGAAATATTGTATAACTTCAGACAAATATCATTCATCATTATTGTTTGGAAATATAACCAATGCTTTGACAGCAAGTCTACAATGCTTCAGCTATGACATTCCAGTACAAGCACAAGCAGAATGTGTGCCTCCAACATTAACAGCAATAAAACTGTTTTGCTGTTCACATAATTTTAATTGTTATCGTTATTTTTTACACTTAAATAATTACACAGGGTGTGTCATCAATTATTGCTCATTGTGCAACTGTCAGACGGCATTTATATCAAAAACCTGAAGGGTTAATTTTATTTTGATATATATATATCAATCTTTGTAATCAATTTAATGTTTTGTTCGACCATTCGCATTGACATCCATTAAAACTGCAATGTAAAACCATGATAAGTATGATACTAAATAACATGTAATGAAAATTAATTTTGAAGCAGCCCAAGACATGTTTGGGAACTACAGCCATGAAACTAATGCTGATGAATGATGACATAAAAACATGTTTTTTTGTTGGAAGCAATTCATTTATCCGTGCCATGTGATATGCCCATTTGACCCAGCATAAGAAATCACCCACCGTGATTGGCGGGGCCCTGTCAAGAGTGCGTTGAAATCGCTCTTACTTGGAGTGGCCACGTGCCAAATTACATCAAACTCCGTGTACCCTTGCCACCTAACATGCTGCTCTATTACACCAGCAAACACGCACTAAAGCAAACATTACCTACACCAGACTTGGTCCTCCCTGCCAAAAAAAAGCCTGACGACCCGACCAGCACATCCCAGGTACGCATCTAGCCATACGTACATAGTAAAGGCGATGTGACATTTTTCACGCACTCCCGATACGACTTTTATCGGCTGTTCACAGTTGAATATGCATCAGCGTGGAACACGAGCAAAGAAAACTGTGAACTAGGGACGAGAAAGGTCAAGTGAACCCATGTACCGAAAGATCAGGGGTCAAGGAAAATCAATGGCAGGTTCACAACTTCCAGTGCTGCCTGACATACATAGGCCTATACATAATCAAGAGCCAAAGTTACATTTATATGTGAATACACCAATGTACATGTACCTATATACTGTAAAAGGGGATTGTTTCGCGAGGGTTTAAATTTGGAGAATTTGTGTATCTGACCTTTATGTTGGGGTTTTAATTTTGCAAATTTAGCCCAACAGTAATGTCGTATCAATACTAGCAAAATATTAGCAGGATTTAATCTTGCTCAATACTGTAAAAAATCAGGAAATTCCCAAAATTTCATCGAGTCGGCGAAATAATCACCTTTTACAGTGTCTGTCATCATGGACAACATGATTCTCCTGTCCATCAATTTTAATTTCTACTACTTATAAGATATCGAGAATTGCATGTGTTGGGTCCATAAGGCCAAAAAAAAATAATTCTATGTTTCTGGTTATCGCGCGCGTCACTCCAAACCCCGCGCATCATTTCGTTTTTAAAAAAAAAAATCGCGCGCATCACTTAAAATACCGCACGTCACTTCGTTTTTATATTTTTTTACCGCCGCCCTCGACGTTTGGTTATTGGATGATGAAAGAACACATACAGTGTCATATTCTACAGGTTTTACATTCAGTACCAGTTATTAAGTGATGCAAATTTGTGAGTTATGTTTGTGTTGAAGAATATAGGCCTACTAAAAGTTCATCAATACATAAATGTAGCCGTGCGTGTTCATGTTGTATTGTGTGTCAGCTCAAATATGACAAACGCTGATATTAATAACAATGTGGATTTGGTCAGTGTGACGATCTGAAATCAATGAGTGGCAAATCGCGGGTACGCACGGGTAACAAACTGCTTTATATGTGCGCGGCCGGTAATACTTTAACCTGTTATCACACCCATGGGATGAATGAAATGCAGATGCAAATTGGTATGAATATGGACGAAAGGAATTAATAAAACACGGAAGCAACTTGGACAACCATATGTAAAAAAAAAACATGCGTAATGCTGCAAAGCATCCGGGCCACATGAGGCTCAGTTAATAAAATGTTTATCAAGGAATACAAATGTTTTGTTTAGAATATAACAAACAGTAGGATGTTATATGCACATAATATATTTAACATATACGTGTTTTACTGAGGCAAATGTAACTTTCGTGGCTTCGGCGAGCATGATTCGCGCCGATTTAGGAAAAAAAAAAGAAAAAAAAAAATTCGCATCACCGCATCACTTTTGGAAGACCATTGTAACCAGAAACATAGAATTTTTTTTTTTGGCCTAAGATTCTCCAGACTAACATTATTTTGCAAGGTTAGTATCATTATGTGTGTTCGTGATACATGTTCATTGTCTCGAAGATGTTCATTGGGTTTAGTGGCATATTCTGTGTCCAGCATTATGGCAAGTTTTACATAAACTTATGCAAGGATCGAAGAGATATCCAAAGTTTAGGCTGTAATTTTCAGTACGGTATTTCACGGTAGGGATAGAGAGGCTCTTTTTGTTGAGAAATGAAAACCACAGACCCAATGTTATGAAAGTATGAAACAAAACAGGTCTAGTAAAACAAGGTACACGCCGTTACCCAGAATGCCATTGGAGAACAGCGACGCCATTTACTTGGGCCCGACAGATAAGATGAAAGAAGTGCTGGCCATAGGACGTGTGCCATCCTCAGCGGGCACGGAATGAACAAACTCGCAATCTGGATCTGTGAAGAACAGGCAGCCCCAAACTTGCCGAATTCCCTTGTTGTTACCAGGATGTGGCCAACGAACCATACATAAACGTAATGGTCATATTCATGAATTTTTATTTCGTACACATTCACTGTCGCAATAATAATTTTGATATATGCATTGTTTGCGCATAGTATCAAACAGCTGAACATCCTATTTGCCATGATCAGAGTGGAAGGATATTGGCATCTTGAATACATCCGGATTGTAAAAATGTGAAGATTCAGCAAATAATCGTGGGTCTCCAATACCCCTGAACAACAATGTGCAACTCACATGTAGATGCGTAGCATACCCAAGTCTGCCCACTCCTCAAAATTGCAATTTATTTTTCAACCAACTTGGTGAAACCTTGATCAGATCCCCAAAAAATAATTGGACCCTTAAATCGCACGAGAAGTGGTAATATGGCTGAAGTGGGCTCAGCACTTATAGAAAACAACCACCAACTCAGACACTGTGCTGTTTTATTCGTCTGTGGCTATTCCGTTTATTTGCCCTTTTTTTTATGTGTGTGACAAAAAATCCGGAATCGAGCGGCATTCTGCCA
This sequence comes from Terebella lapidaria, assembly GCA_949152475.1. NCBI lineage: Eukaryota > Metazoa > Annelida > Polychaeta > Terebellida > Terebellidae > Terebella > Terebella lapidaria. The sequence goes on along the minus strand of OX424555.1, from coordinate 53,766,215 downwards.
GAGTCAACTGTACGATAACCTTGCAATGGAGAAGATTCGGTACACAAAAATCCGCCAGCCAGCCACGCTCCTGCATAGTTTCTATCGGTTTATGATCAGTTGGAAGCTGGCAAGGGTCTTCCTGGGTCAAGCGGCACAATGTCAATGTGCCATGGTGTCATAGTCATAAATTACAAACACTTTACCAGGCATGCTCATTTTTTTTCTGACACATTTTTGCCAGTTTTATCACAGTTGGAGGTTTCTTAACTTCATGGATGCAAAAATGTCAAATATTCATCATTTTGACTTGACTTTCAGTGAATCAAGCATTTTGACAAATAGATTCACCAACTTTTTCCAATTGTTGTTTTGACACAATATTATGTAATCTTGATACGGTGCACGAAATGGGTTTGCAATTCTAATAGAGTCATCAAATCCTATCCATTGTCAAGAGATGAAACTGGTTGATAACATAGAAATTCCGTGATGTTTCAGGAATCTGTCAACTCCAATTACAGACAGTGGCAAAATTACATGAATGGTAATTACCACGAAATGAAAACCAACACCTTGGACGCTCGCAAAACTCAAATTGAATGGCAATGGTAGTTATTATTAAGTCTTGAAAAGTGATCTTATTCTTTGCACAGTAAAAATTGCCTTTTATAAAACTGCTACTGGTACTGGCATTGTGACGAGAATAAAAACGTGACAATGGATACATTGAGAAAGGATATAGGCAAGAGTTCAATTTCAGTGCTTTACTTTATCATACTGTCGAGGCATGATTCACACGCTTACAATATATATACTTTATCATGAGGCACATGTACATGTATATCTGCAGAGAATCCTCATATTGAAGTAGTTTCTAATGCGTCCCAGCATTTAGTGTGATTAAACTTTGGGAAAACATGAACAGTCATTTTTCCACATGTTCCATTTTCTCATAATATATCCTCTGTGAGACTAGAAAACTAAGACATGGTACACATCATACTTTAGACATCTGATGACATAGGAAATGGCAGACAGCCTGAGACGGACCTCTCGAAAACTAACCGCAATATACCTAGAACATTTCTGACTCAGATCTAATGATGCTTAAACATGTTGAAATGAAATGCGAACAAGTTCCAGTCTCGCGAATACATGTACTGTGTTCAATATACTCAAACCCCCTTAAATTTGCTACATATCGGTATACGAATCTCTTGATATTGACCATATTTTCTGGCACATATTGTGGAAAATGCACAACATGGCTCCACATGCTGGCCAGGCTTCCAACTTCCGTTGCCCTATGGGAAGCCCGAACGTAGTTATGCGGACTGGATCGGTCCAGCAGAGAATCCAGACTAAATAGCATAGGAGGACCCCTGCCGATGTGGATTCTGTCGTGCAGGAGCTGACATCTGAATGCTCCAACAGCAAAACATGCATCACAGCAGGCAAGGTTCTGAGCGAAAGGTTAAAACCTGCAACACGCTGGCGAAAGTGAGAAGGACAACATTCACTCATTTGGGTTTTCATGGGAACGATTCGAAGTAGAGAACAATATAGCCAGCTGATTTTCAATGAACGCTGCTGGGAATTCTCTAGTTAAATGTTTCCCATCATCTTTAGCATGTTCATGATGTTATAACATGTGTATAACCTAGTTGTACACGGGGCACAATTAACGATGGTTTATCGTGACAGACAAGCACCTATCCTGAGTGAAAATTCTGTAGGTGGAAAATGCCCCCAAACCACATGTAATGCTGAAGTCATCACAGAAACAAAACATGATCTAAGGTGCCATATTTTACGTGATAACATTCTGAAATGTCAACACAAGTGAAAGCATCGAGGGACATTTTCCAGATCAGTTGTGTGAGAAAAAATACCCGGGGTTTTGATTCGAGAAATGTTCAGACTCTGGAAAGCTTTGAACACCCATCAGACTTTGATCAATGAGCACTCAAAGTTAAGTGTTTGATGACAATTTCATCATCTTGGGATACACTTTACTACTCTAAGCAGTGTGCAAGCCAGAGTCATGTATTGCAATAAACGTGTCAGAGTGGATCAGGGGGACAGGACATCATTCCATAAACCCAATAGCCATGCTGCCACCCCCTCCCCCCCCCCCACCTTGCATAACAGCAGAGCGGGTGCATAAAAGCAGGCATTATCATAGGCATACATAAGTTTCAACTGTTGTGTTTTCCTGAAAAAAATGTCAGCTTTCAGACCTTACGCTTTCAACATGTTCAGTGTTCCTTGTTGTACATTGTGCAACTGCCTGAAGCATCCCGATTTTCAACACAACCAATAAGCCACGCTGTTATCAAAACAATGTGATTTACCGCCCAAGCACACATCAAGCTAACATTTGACCTTTGACCCCTTAGACTCTAAACTGACCATAGATCTGGACACAGACCACCCGAAACTTTATGTCCACAAGCGGGTTTTATTCCCTAGCCTCTGGCCAACCATCAAGTGGTCAATATATTATCAATTTGTTTGGAAGGGGCCATGTAATCTCAACAGATACTCCCTATCAGCCCAAATGGGCCATTCTCGGAGTCACCTTTGACACCGCCCAAAATTCTTTGGCCAGACGAAATGCTACTGCAGTTACTCTTACTTCCGATGGCATCAGATTTCCACACAATTTCATTGCGCTTTTAGCATGTCTAGTTGGGTTTTACATGTACATACACAACTAGGATATTGTTCAACTTCTTTTTTATTTTTGTCTTTTACAATTTGCCGTCTCTTTCCGCTGACACTTGCCAACTTGAGTTTTTGAGAATTCACTTTCCCATGACCATCTTCGTCAAAGTTTTGACGAATTTACACCAGTTCATTCCGCACAGGAAAGCAAACTCAGCACTCGCAGCATCAAGCATATTAATATTTCGTATGATGTGTCACAGATTTATATTCTTGGAGCGTTGCCATGGAAACAAAGTTGTCACAGCTAATCTTCTGTGACCAGCACACATTAAGACCCATGATAAAACAGTAATAAACCAATTATAGTCATGCTAGTGTTGAGTGATTTTGTGCAGACTTCATAGCACATGCTATACCGTAACTTGTTGCACATCTAATTGCATAAATACATGTATGTGCAATCTACATGCAACATTTTTTGTTTGATTTATATTAATTTTTTGGCAACGGAATTTCACTCCCACAAATTTTGTTGATGTTCAGGTACATCTGGTTTGAATGGTTTATTATGAAAAAAAATTCACAACAAGGTACATGTACAATCTTTGTAACTTGGCACACTTAGTTTTTTTCAAGGCTATTGAAAATCTTAATTATCCGAAGGTTGTCCTAATTAGTGAAACAAATTTACAACATCCCCAAGGAGGCGGCCACACACACACTCGTGCCATAAGCAAAGCTGCACAGTGTACATGCACACAATTCTTCAGCCACGAGTAATACAATTTTTATATGTTTTAACACCTTTGCAGGTAATGAGAATAAAATTGCCAATCTTTGTTTTTTGTGGGTTTTGCTGGGTTTTTTTTAGCATGGCGGACTACGTGCATGACCTTGGCCCACAGACACAGGCAGCCGTGGATAATACAGAAGGAAAAAAGTTAAAACACCGATACAATAGGGAAGTACCCAGTTCGGCAAAGATAACCAACAGAGAGACTTCCTATTGTCAGCACAAATTGTAGCCAGTATCCTGCATTGTTCTCTCTTATCTGATTGTAGATAGGCAATAACTTTTTGCAAGCTGAAATATCTTCACTTCGCACAAACTATGCATAATGTCATACCTATGTGCGGTTGTATGTTCGCCAAGCAGTCATTCGGAAATTACTCACGAGCGAAAATTTAAGGCTTTATAAATTATCTCTCGAAACAGAAACATGAGCAGAAAAAAACAGGTGTGCGCCTGCCATTAATTAGATCAGGTGGCCGCTAATTTTTCTCCTGTTTCCCCGCACAACAAGGTTATTTCAAAGCCGCCACATACATAAATCAAACTTAAATTGTTGGAAAAGTTGAATTTATCACCGTGCAGTCAGACACCCAATCTGTGCGGACTAAAAACTCATTTTTGTTTGTTCAAGTTTGTTTGGAAGTTTTGGGCGGTACATGTGGAATTTGATTTCATTACACAAAGCATCGCTAATTGCTTGGTTCCAGCTCTTTTCTTGTCTCAGATGCATGAAATTAGGGGATCCAAAAAGTAGAAAATCTTCAAATGTTTTGCCCCCAAACAGCATTCATTACATGTATGTGCATTTATTCTGATTGGTAGTAGTAACTGAGTATGGCTAAATTTTTGCAAAAATGAAAAATTTTATATTTGGGTTATTTGGCAATGTTATCATTATACATGATGTACCAATTTGAAAATGAGTTGAACAAATTGCTAGTATTATTATATGCACGTGTATAACAATGAAATGGCAGTGTTCGCGATTTTCACGGCTCATTTCCGACCAATTCAAAACCTCCACAGTTTCAGTTGCATGCAAATATACATTGTATGCATGACCCTTCGTGAAGAGTTCCCTGGCCCTTGTAGCCGAATAAAGGCATTTAATCTTGCTCCAGTGGACAAGTTAGAGTGAAAGGTCAGCTTTCAAGTCTTGTTCAGTTTACATATTCATGTGCTTCTATGTAATCCAGCCTGCTGACCATTCTACCAAGTCTGATAGGAAATAGTTGGAGAGATTGCGATTTTGGAAGGGGCTTGATCAGTGGTGATTGGAAATTTTATATTTACACATAAGAATGAAATATTTACAAGCACCTGAAACCCTTCAGCATTTCTGATATGCATGTCAAACATGGGGAAAATCTCAATATGTATGTAAAAAAAAATTTTCCCAAATTTTTGTGATGTACGCATGCATATTATATATCATGAATGGAGGGTAAATTGCCCTAATAAGGATTCAGTTACATCTCCATTGAGCAAGTGTTTCACGGTGTACAGATACTATCAATTTAGTGTCTTTTATCAGGGTAACATCAAGACTCTGCATTTTTCTTGGTAATTTTGACACTCCTCGACATATACTGCTGAAATGCCATATCCCAGTTGAATACATCAATTAAGTGATTAAATAGCCCATGATATTAGTATTTAGTGGTTCTTTCAAGAGTGATAAGCAGATTGGAACTGCCATATATTATTACGCACTCGTCTCGAGTTGTATCAAAAAGGTTAGAAAGTGCACTACTGCAAACTGCACTGCTTTGATATTGTTATCTTGACAGTAAAGAGCTAATACCTCTTTTACTTCTAGCCAATACTCGCATCAAGGCGAATATTTTTCTTCTCGATCCACTTTGGGGGAATGTTTTTGTCCTACCAATGGTTGTCGGGCAACAACGCAGCCTGTACACATATCTGTAGTGGTTCGGGTTTTTATGAAGACATCCTAGAGTATAGAGTATATGACAGCATTGAGATAAAACCTGCCATATATTGGCAATGGCAAAACCGCAAGACAGTAAGATCTAAAGAAAGCAACATTACATAATGTCTGGATACTTGGCTGGAAACGTTGTTAGTTGGAAAATTAGGCATTTGGTGATCATTACTTAGGTGCTGGTTTTTTGGGGGATTATTTTCTTTCAGCCGTTGAGATCCAGGACAGGCAATCTAATACTGACAGGCACTGGAGTTGCTAGCTAGACGTAAACCATACTCTTTAATATACAATTGCTCCCAGGAACCAGATGTAGGCATCAAGAGAGTGATGGGAAAAAATGATCAGCTCTCTCGCCTACCTACCATGATGTACCAGTGCATAAGTACGTAGATCAGTTTAGCTAGCAGATAATTTGATGAGGTGAATTCAACTTAACATCGTGGCAGCCACATTACTCATTCATCTTGAATCACTAAATCAACAAAATGATAATATAGTCACACTGTATCCGTAATATCCAAAATACTTCCCAAAGGTTTTCCCAAACAAACAAATGCATCAGTAAGTCTGTCATAGATCTTGGCTGGGGTCACTAATTTAGCGATGCAAGCCAAAGCAGAAAGAGATCAACGGCAAGGTGCTCCTCAACAGGAATCGGAGCCTCGATCAGCATCGTGTGCGAAAGATCTTGAAACTGACAGGAATGCTTCAGGGTCAACAGAATGATCCTGTTACCGCTACACGTACATACTAGGAGAGGTCCGAGCTACTTTAGAGGGGCCGATGTTTTCAGGTGTCTTTTTACATGACTGAACCTCCCAGCGAGAACCACAACATGCACTTGCCTCCCGCAAAGCCAGTTCTAGCTACGAAGGCGTAACCTAAAAATTAAAACCCAAATCAAAACAAATCATTTTCGTTTTAAATGATAGAACCCCCCCCCCCCCCACACACACACACACACACACACATTCTTGCAATTGTTGGGTTTTTCCTCATCGATGAAGAGCAGGAAGATAACAAATTATCTAACAATCCCGACTTTTTTTCTGTTGCGCATGCCTGCGATCCTCAGCCTCCCCGCAATGTTACAATGACCTTGACCTTGCGGGTTTCCCAGCTGCTGTTCTGCAGTAGTTACGAGGTCCCATGTTTGCCGTGTTTACGTAAGAACTTCCTTGAAGACGTCCAAACAAGCTTGTTGTATGTTGAGACTGGCCCAGTACAGCCAATAACTGCCTGCCGGGACCCAACGTCTGCGCCCAGGTCTTCCATTATAGAGGCAGCCGTCACGTTTTGCTACGTCACTTCAAGGCGTTTTTACCTGGTCCAAACATGATGGAAGGTTCCGAGGCAATTTCTCAGTAATTAGTAGAATGACAATCACGTTGTTATGGCTAAGAAGAGGCTGTGTGGGGGTCTGGCCATCTGGAAACAACCTTGAAGTACTCAAAACTACACCACTAGCCATAAAACAAGAGGCTTAAGATGTTTGGACAAAACTTTGTCAAATGCATCCATGGGGGATCTTATTATGCGGATGAAAAATGTACAACCGCCAAATGCAACAATTGCCTGTACCTGGCATTTATGATGTATACTTTTACAGTGATTGACAGTTCAAAGCCTTCCAGGGCGCCCGAGGATGACTCAAAGCTGGAAGTTCATTGATTGATCAGGCGATAAATATGATGGTTAACCAACAAACATCATGACGACTTCCTCGGTGAAAACCGCAGAGTTCGTTCCCAGCAAAAGTTTTTTAAAAAGTTCATGGAATCCAGGAAACCATAGCCCCTGACAGTCTCACAAAGCAAACAATCACTGGGTATAATATCCATGGGGCCTTTGTATTGCTTGTATAATGTCTTGAAATCTGGTGGATATTAACAAAAAAATTTCAAGTGGGGGAAAACCACAAATGGGGTTGTTAGAGTGTGGGGCATAACATGAGTCAGGACCTCCAAGGAGTTTGACGGTTACCTCCAAACAAAAACGAACCACCTCGTCTCGTCTTGTCTCGACACCTGGATCAAAATTCTCACGTTCCAATCCATGATCCCCCAGCCAGTGCATTACGCAGTTTTTCCTTGACATCCTAGTTCAACAGGTAAAACAACATGGATATTTTTCAGATTGCTTAGCAAGGTAAAACCTGCCGATTTCAGACTTTCGAGGTGGCAACCATCATCATAAACAGTTCAGGAGTTAAAACACTGCCTTGCTTTATTGATACCTACCGAATTATTGGACGAAAAGTATGTGAATTTATGCTTTTGAAACACTTTTGAAAACGCATTTCAAGTTTTTGGGTTGGAAACTTGTTTCTCTGCTTGAAACTTAGTATACCGTTTTATATACTGGCCTTTAAATACAAGGTGCAAGCAATTAACTTAATTCCTGCAATTTGCCACTATTCAGAGACCCTGAAACTCAACAGCATTTTGGAGCCATTTTTCTCCAACACCACTTCTACAGGTCTGACTTACTACGTTCCTGGGTGGCTGCTGCCTTGAAACAAGTCAGGAGAACAGACCCCTACAAAAACCCACTAGCCACAAATTGGGAACCACAAAGGGTGATAAAAAGAATTCTATAGCAATAAATGCAATCTCCAATTGGTGAGCAAACTGTACTGTAGTTTGATATTTGAGTGGATTTCCCAGGAAAGATGTATGCAGGGATTTGAATGTTCCAGGATGTTGTCCTTGAATGAAGGTGCTTTGATCTACAAAAGTGTAAAAGGGCACAGATTTATTGATTTTGTCGGGCATCTGTGACAATTTATGGGTGACACGATCACCATTACAGTCAAATAAACCTTTTATTTTGAGCTATTTCTCAGAGGAAATCTGCAAGAAATTCACTTAACTGCATTGTAAGACACAGTATTACATGTATGCGATCGTGGTGATCTTGTAGATCTGTACAATATGGTACATGTACAATTGTACATGCAAAAATTTGAATACTGTCAATCTTTTAATGATATTCAAGCAATACCCCGGAACATGTGAGAACCCTCATAATATTTCAGGTAGATGTCATATCTAAAACTAGATGTCAAATCTACACCTATGCATCAAAACTGAGTTTCTTCTACTTCTATTATGTAGGGACAGGATGTACCAAGATTTAATATATGTTTTATGTAAAACAATTAAGTGTAACAGCCCCATCAATTTCATTCACAATTTCTTTGAGAACATTGAAAATTGTGTAATGCAGCTTTCCCCAACACTTCGGGGGTACTTAGACTAATTTGAGTAGGTTCACAATCGTACTTCAACAGACAGCCATGAGACCTGTGAAAGTATACAGAGTTACAGAGCTGCTTGGCAGACCTCCTCATTCCAAACTTTCCGTGGAAACGTGCTCAAGTATTGGGACGGAACGATTACCGTTCTCAAAGGTTTTTGTTTTAAGAACTAACATCCAGGTGTATTTATCACAGAAGTTTTTTTTTGTAATACGCAAGATGACCATCTACCAACCCACAACATTTGGGGGTTTCAAGTACCATGGCTCATGCTCTAACAGACATGTTATTATCATCATAAAAGTATCATTAAAACACTTATTCATGACATCAGCGTGATAAACATAAATATATCCATGGCATGCCTGCTCATAATGCATCATAAACATGACAAAGAGTAAGATCGAGTTGTTTCCCCCTTCAGGAGCTAGGTCAGTAGGGTGCAGTATTCAAACTGACTGCAAGCAGACACATGACATATAGCACAATAATTCTGTCGAAATGAACAAAAGAGCAGCACAAGTGGAGACTTTTAGGAGGCAGGAATCGACAACGGGTTTCGGAGATAAAATTCGGGGAGCAGACGGGCATTGCTCCTCCCCTATCACTTTCGTTTCTCTTTGAAATACATCAAACTGAACTGTCAACATGGTGAACAACCGGTACCGGTACGGATGATATTTAGAACCATAACATCAGAATCTATTATAGAAATCGTAGAACATTATGAAATATCATTTCTGGTTAATTAATGTAATATTTTTTTTTAACATCCAGTTGTGGGCCGATATTTTTCAATTTAGTGTGTCATACCTGATCTCTATCTTATGTACATTAGGAGTGGTCGGAATAATTTGGCATTAAAAGGACATTGACAAATGTACCACACTACGTTGTAGTTTTGCCATAGAAGTCTCCCTCAAAAATTCTTTCATCAACAGAAATGACTACATCCGCAAGAACAACAGTCACATAATTTGAACCCAACAAAACACTCAATGTTTTTATTTTCAGGTCATAATTTTTTCAGATAGCATTCTATTTATAAGGATTTTTCAAGAGCAGCTGTTTACCTTAGAGCTAAATAGCTATAAACAATTGGGGGACTGCAGACAAACAGTGGCACAGGGTCCAATATAGTCCATAAATAGAGATAATACCACACAGATTTATCATCCTGACACACATCCACTACGCACCACAAAAAAATCAATGAAAACTTTCGATACATGACTGGTGTCCCTAGACTTTTCAGTCCCTCACAACACAATTTTTTATGCCACGTTCCAGTACAGACCAAGTTTTCTTCTGTCTGAGAACGGCAATATCAATGACTAATTTTGACTTAGTCATGTTCAGTAACAATCAATGCAGGTGATATCAACATAAATGCATGACCTCCCAGTGAATGATTATTACCTCCCAGTGTGCCATTGGGGACCAACCTGTTGCGCTGAGATTAATACGTGTTAATGTGTATAGAAAGGAACGGGGAAAACGTCAGGTGCCGAGAGGTGAACCTGTCGAGAGGTGAACCTGTCGAAAACAGATCACTCGTTCCTCTCACCTGCCCGCTCTTACACAACACGTTATCCGATATTAGCGAAGTATGTTGGGGTAAGCTGTGGTACTGCCAGATTGCGACCTGGCATGGTTTTCATTCTTGATATCATTGTAGTACATGTATGGACCCACTCACTTTGAAGTTCCTGAATTTCCATGGCCAAAAACAATAAAATGCCCTTAATGCCTCTTACAAGGCCAGCTGGGTTTGCATTTCATGGAAAAATGGCGATTATCCGTAATGTTGGAATTAGAAGTTTAGCCTTGTCGAATGCTGAGTAATAGATGGGGTAGACATCTCTAGGTTGAGAGAATAAAAGAAGATAATGCCCCAGATACATAGACACCAATGAGTATATCAGTCTGCAACAGGTTGTTTGTATTATCTCATGCTAACATAAAACATAGCACCAAGGGTGCTGTAGCTTACCGGCAATCATGAGAAACGCAGAGTATTGATTTTCCAACATATAATTTGTTACACTGATCTTGAACTCTAATTGTCAAAAGATGTTCATAAATGTTGCTGGAAACACATTATCTGTATGGACTATAATACAAAATCAAATGACACATCACAAAGGTACATAAAGATAATTTCATACATGATTTTGAGAAAAACTGTCTGAATAGATTTAGACAAAATGGCCACCAAAGACAAAATTCATCGTTTTTGACCTTCCAAGGTCATTGAAGGTCAAAATCAAGGTCATCACTCAAACCGCAATATATGATTTCCCATTTAAATGTGCCAATACTTAGGCTCTATTTTGAAGTCTTCTATGAGTTTACTCTGCACAGCTCCCATTATGAAGGAAAAATTGATGAAATTTTCTAAGTCCAAAAAAATTTTCAATGACCAAAAAAAAAATTTTGGTTTTTTTTCTGCTGGAAATAGCTCAAAACGAATACTGACTTGATTTTGGAAAAAAAAAAAATTTGCCAACCCGTCAAAAAATCAAAATGGCCGCCACACGCAGACCGGTGATTCAAGGGCAACAAAACTCATACACATCATAGAGGTACATGGGGGGAATGTTTTAAAACAAAAATCTCAAAACTGATCAGACAGTTTTTGAGAAAATGGCCATCAAAAATCCAATTTGGCCATTTTTCGACAAAAAAGGTCGTTTTGACTTTCCAAGGTCATTGAAGGTCAAATTCAAGGTCATCACTCAAACCGCAATATATGATTTCCCATTTGAATGTGCCAATACTTAGGCTCTATCTTCAAGTGTTCTATGAGTTTACTCTGCACAGCTCCCATTATGAAGGAAAATTGGGTGAAATTTTCTAAGTCCAAAATATTTTTCAATGGCCAAAAAAAATGTTTTTTTTTTTTTGCTGGAAATGGCCCAAAATGAATAATGACTTGATTTGGGACGAAAAAATTTTTTTTGGCCAATCCGTCAAAAAATCAAAATGGCCGCCACACGCAGACCGACGATTCAAGGGCAACGAAACTTATACACGTCATGAAGGTACATGAGAGGAATGTTTTGAAACAAAAATCTCAAAACTGATCAGACAGTTTTTGAGAAAATGGCCTCCAAAGTCCAAAATTGGGAATTTTTCGTCAAAAATGGCCGCCAAATGGGCAAAAACGATTCAATCAAAAAAATTCAAAAAACGTCTAGATACTGGCCCAAGGTATGTTCTGACAAATTTATGGGGAAATTCATCATGTCAAAAAAAAGTTACAGACCCGGACGGACGACGGACGACGGACGAACGACGGACGACGGACGGACGACGGACGAAACACCACGACAATAGCTTATCGGCCCAAAGGGCCGGTAAGCTAATAAACCTGTTTATTTTGGTAGCAGCCATGACGTAATAACACATGCACCACAGCAAAACCTTGCCCCGTACCCACTTGCATTTATAATCACTAACAGCGGATTTAGCCACATGGTCCGTTTTTCGTTTCCATTTATAGTCTAATTAGTGGTAATTTACTGAAACATTACCCACCGACTGCAGAAAGATTATTCATAGCAACTGAATTTGATGACATAATCATATATCTTTCATATTATATTCAAATTTATTTTAGCTTAAACAACTATTAGTATATAATGTATATCATACAATATCAATCAGTTGTTGCCTGTCCAATGATAGATGATAATATCATTGCTTAAATCATGTGACAGAAACATCCATTTAATATGATTCAGCATCACACGAACACTACTAAACCGGGTAACATACTTGTGATTGCTACGTGTATGGAACAATGCATTCCTATTAAACATGTCAAAAGAACATTTTCTGATTTCTTGCTATATGAGATAGGCCATGGTGAACTGCCAGACCGTGCAAGTATAGTTTTCAGCAAACACAACTCTTACATGGGTGGCCTGGATAGGGAATGAAAATATATTTGGACCCGAGGGAATGAAAATATGTTTGGATAATAATTACCAAGTTATGATAACTATCACCAACCCCTCCAGTATGGCAAATGGACCGAATGACCTCCCTGCTCTCGAAACATGTAACCGCTTCCACCTCTGCCTCTTGGCCAATTAGAAATGGAAACTGAAACTGCATACACCTCGTGGGTTCTTTGATCCCATACCGCAGCATTGGAGCAACAATGAATACCTGGAGTGGTCAAGGTTAAATATATTCAAATCCCTGGGTACTCAACGTCATGCACCTGTTGACTAAAGTTGAAACTAACTCGCCATCCAGTATTACCCGCAGAGGGCGCTAGATGCTGTATACACAAACATCTATACATGTATGAGTGACCACTGGTAGCTAGTGAGCTTACAGGAGCCACACACAGACATGGACTGACCCCTACCCTGGCACCAGGCAGCACCTTGCAAGGGCCAGCACCGACTGAGATAGGAGATTACACTGCATATACATGTACAGAGTCAAGGATGCTACCTGCCTGCATGTGCTGGTAGAACACCATCGCAAGTGTGATGATCATTGGTCCCATATCTAAAGTATCTATTGCCTCATTTTCTGGACAGTCTGTCAGTGTCGGGGAATTGAAAGCAAGGCCCGCTGATTGAGTTGTCCCTACGCTTCAATCCACATCACCTAGATTGGAATTGGGTTTGCTCTGGGTTCTGAACCAATGCATACTGTACTATTCTGCAGAACCCTGGGATAAAACGTCCACGGTACATGAAATTTCCCATCCGCACTGGAAATGACCACTGGCTACTATGATAGGCCAATGAGGTGATGATGAATTGCAGGATGTAATGATGGAAAGCCGTAGCTGCTCAGGGCCACAACACTGACACCATAAAGATGATACAGCCTGGGTGAAGGTATAGCTGAGCTTGCACCTCCCAGCAAGAGGAGACCTGGTCCTGATTATGGCTCCATCCATGGGGCTGGCTTGCTTGTTCCCTGACCATCGACTGGCATCACTTAGTGCCTGGGCAGAGCAGCAGGCAATGATGGCCAGTCCAGATGTAGGGCAATGTTTACAACCTGAGATTGGGGCATTCCACAATAAAGTGCATGAGATATTCACCAGTTGGGTGCTGTGCATCCCCAGACAATTGGCCGCATTCTAGAATTTTAAACTCTGCAGACCATTGGTACAGGGAACCTTGCAGAAAAGCTATTTTATTACTCCTGTTTCCCTTCTAGAAAATGATATAATGCAATATACTTAGTGCACTGCAATTATTTTGTGCAGAACTGCTGTAGCGCGAAAAATACATTGCAAACACAATTTTATATCATACCACTAGAGTATGTGAAAACACTGGAAACCTTTAACTTTCAGTTCTTAGATTTGTCAAACATGAGAATCTAGATGGTGCAACCAGTCCATAACAATTAGGAAATGACAGTGTGCTCGCAGCTCCCCGCCACACGTGTCAGACAGGGCAGTCCGTGTACCGTGGCCTGAGCAGGGTTCAGCACGCTGGTGCCAGGACCTCTTGTTTATCAGCGCTAGTACCTTGGACTGACCAGTACCTCTCCTGTGTGGTACTGTCGGGTACTTCACGTCCAGCGCCGATAATATCTGCTCGGGAGTGAACAAGTGACTGGAAAAACACAAACAGAATCTTTCCAGAGGAGAACATGCAAGGAAACGTGCTCCCCCCAAACCATTGATGAAGCTCTTTCGCTCGGATGGCAACCTCCCGTGCACCACTCCAAGTTGATGCTGCATGTCCGAGCCTGTCAGATCAATGGGCTACCCCTAAAACCAGCCGCACATACACCTCTGTAGTACTACAGACAATACTGACCACTTGTTGCCAATGACACCAGCCCCTGGGTCAATGGGCCTTCTGACCTTGGGACAAGAAGCCCAGCCATTAGACATTCCAAGCTCTACTCTCTGACTTCCAAGCCCTGTGAAAAATTGTGGGTGGGTGGCCCAAGGATACACCGTATATTTCCGGGATGCAACGTCCAGTTGCTCAATGATGAGGGAGAATTTTATGCGGGGAGTTGAAAAACGGGGCTGGCGTTTCCTTGGAGGAGAGCGATCATAGGACTTGCGTCAAGGTCTCTCTGGTTCAGAAGCCTTGAGTAGCGGAAGCCCGGAGCTACGCCATGTTGTGGAATAGTACACCGAGTTATGTTTGCCCCTGTACATCAGGTGAATTATATGTTTGACCTGTGGTGCTACACACCTGTCCAAACACCCCTAAACACCCACATGAACTCTTCATCGGGTCCTCATCAGGATCTAAGGCGGTATAATAGTCAGATAGATCATCTGCACAGAGGCACTTATTTTATTTTATTTAGTGTTTGTTATTTATTAACTAACAACCATACATCAAAATGAACAACTTTGTGCCTGATCATAATATGTACATAAAATGTATGATATATATTGAACATCATTTTAAACCATGCACCTGTCGAACACACAGCAGTTTAATCAATGAATATATAAAATGAAATATTTTTTTCTATCGTTTAATACTTATTACCAATATCTTACAGGTGATATACGGCCTTGGCCTACATTTTGCCAAAATTCCAAATTGCCTCACATCGACCACCACTCCACATGTGCAGCCGACAAATATTCCACAATATTTCCTCCAGAAGTAAGTCATTTTTGCACATTTTATATTTCTTTTTTACTCTTTTTTACAATCACCGTTAACTGTATAGTCCTACATCAAGATTGAAGTGAGGTGGTTTTTCGAGGTGTTCCATTTGAAAGTGCTCCATTCAAATAGGTTTTCCATGGGACACTGCCAAAGTGTTCCCAAGTGTGTGTCTTGGGTTACAAAGCCACGAGACAATTGCCTCTTGAACTTGTCTCCCTGAAATTATCCACTGTACTTTTTCTGTTCTCCAGGTTAGAGCATCCTTCACTTTATTGGTGAAAATTTCTCTTTATTGTCCTATAAACACCATAAATTTGCGAGAGAACTCAAAAGTCGCATACTGAAACCTGAACAGGGAAAAACAGCCATGTCAGAGAATATGATATACATGGGTCTTTGTAGTGTTGTATGAATCCACAAATTCCTAGAAACTAAAATCTAATAAAGTAACACAGTATACTAGCCCCTTACGACTTATAAGTGTACATATACACGTATATTCACAATTAACTAAACCCAGTACACAACATGGTACATGCAGTAAGAAATATGGTATATGCAATGTTCCATCTGATAACTTTCCATCAATTTATTAATACATCATCTACGCACTGTATAAATTGCCGTGAGTGAATGAAGCCCGTCTCAAATACCTCACACTACAGCCGTGAATTAGCCTTCACTGAGGCTATTAGTTTGTCTGATAATCTTGATAACTGCTGAAAACTCACAGGCACCTTTCATCTGCCTACACCACTCTTTATCATAATTATAGAATGCAAAACTCATTGCAGTTGGTATCTGGTCTGGATGTTTCAGCACCCAGATCCGCAGCACACACATGATCATATAGGCACCAATCATTGCACAGAGGAGTAAATAACATTACATGTACTGTATTTACATGTATACTCTTACATATAGGCAGGCATGATTCACAAGGCAATACTGACAAATCCAATTTTATATATCCTCAAGATCATTACTGAACTACGCAGAATATTTATGCAAAAATACATGTATGCAGGTGTGAAAATGTTATTCTTACTAGTCTTTATGGTTATATAGTGTACATGTACTTTATCCCAGACAGACACCAAACTCATCCAAGTTCAAATGAACTTGAATGTAATGCCACAAGGTGCGCAGTTGCAATTACATCTGTGCCAAAGTTCTTCACCCCCCCCCCCCCCCTCTCAAAAAAGACCTCTATCTTTCATTTTCAGTGCACTGGGTCCACTTTAATTGCATTTTTTTTCCAGTGGAGATTGTAATTTCAATCAGGACCTTGGCTGTATATCCGTAGCGAAACGGGAGCAACGATCGATCCAGGAGATGGACATGTGGTGATCTTGCTTTGGAGGTCACCGTGGGGAATGACGCCTACAAGAAGATCGAAGGTCGAGAATTTTCCACTGCCACGTACGGCATCTAATCGCACCCTTTCTGACGCAAGTTCTAGCGCCGTAGACCCTCAAAAGGTGCAGTCCTTACATTGTAAATCATGGAAGAAGAACAAACTGCCCACAACAGTATTCAACTGGCAGTGAATCAATGCAAAAGCCACTCTATGTTATTTTTCCATTAAAATTTTGTTTCTTTCGGGCAGTTCATCATCGCCGTGCAAAAGTTCTGACGTACATCGGCAAATTACTGCCGCCCAACGCCATCCGAAACTGGACCAAAACGTGAGGTGTGGCAAGTTCGGGCAACATTTATCACTCAATTGCAAAAATATTTTGAACAATATCTGCAACAAAGGTCATTGGTCATCCAAAGTTTTCTGTTACTCTGGAAACTCAACTTGTTATTCTGTAAACTCAGTCAAGAAATCTGAGCAATTATCATTATTTAGCACAGCATAATGATATAATTACTTTTGTTAGAAGATTTTTCACAGCGGTCACGAAGTATTATTAGCCATAAATTGAGAATGCTATGCCGATTTCAGTATTACTATCACTCGAAGAGTCCAATGAACTCTGCAGGAATCTGGCAAACGGACAGAATGGCACCATGAAAACAACATATATCGTATACACAAATTTCACCAAAACTCGTGAAAGAACAGATTTATATACAGTCTGTACCGACTAGTTCGAACTAAAAATATATGTTTGGGTGGTCTTTCAAGTCCTGCTCTTCTACTTCCGCCAACAATGTTGGTTTCAACGAGTCGTACCAACAACAACAGCAGCAAAACTGCAAAGTGCACTCCTACCATGCAGCTTGCAGTCTCGAGCAACAAACAACGCAGAACTCCAGTTTTCAAATTCCTGGCCATGCAGGACTTGGTTCAAGTCAAGACAAACAAGTCCTGGAATCCATCTGTCTGATCAAGGACTTTGGCCTGGACATGGATCCGGGATCTGATTATCGGGAACATCCAATCTAAGCTGTAATGGATGCATGTCATCACAAGAGGGAGATCAGAGACCACTTTATCAGGGTGACCTGAACACAGTCGGGGTCATGACCTGTCCCTGTACTGACAGGTCGACGACAGGCATCTGTCCACTGGGGGCTTTCCTCGAAACTGTTGTTGGAACTGAGCAAATCTGACAGAGAATTTCATACAGAATTTCATTATACTGCATGCGCATTACACCACATTGGATTATGTGTATTCCCAAATTTCTGACTATGATTCCTTCAGGCAATAAATGTAAACTAGAGAAATATGTTTCATAGAGCAGGGGGAAATGTCTCAATGTCAAACAATACTGACAGAAACTGAATAAATGTACATGCAACATGATACATGACGGTATGTATACCCATGTCAACATTATCTAATTTCTCTTGACCTCCCCAAAACCTGCAATCCCCAGTATCCCCCACAATTCTTCTTCACCGCCATCACAAATACTAGGCAGACCATAGTAAAACACTATAAACCACAGATCAACATGCTCAGCAACCTAGCGAACCTATCGGCTCCCGGGATCACACCCAATCAGGGGCAGGGATCGTCATGGACTTCCAAACCAAACACTGCCCATCATCCGAGCGACCACGTTGGACCCGGAGGCTCGGCTTCGTGATGGAAAGCGAGTAGGACCTAATTTGTTATTGACGATGGATTTCTTTACTGCTGTGCGCTTACCACAATGAAAAAAAGTTCGCTCCGGCAGTGCCATGGCCCCGAGCGGTGTGTTGAGAGTCAGAATCAACAGGTTGAGGGCACTTTACTCTCAGCTCTGTGGGGCAAAGCACTGACTGCCGGGAAGACCTCACTGCTGCATTGCAATTTAAATGCAATTGTTCTTCTAGACAAGACATCAAAGGTGAAGAGAAATGTTTACTGTTAACATCCCCTGCCCCTGAAATTCATTTTTACATTGCTAATAGTAGTAGTAGTAGTTTTATTGACATAACAATGTAAACATTCATGAGTGCAGTATAAAAAGATCGTTGAATCATCAAACATGTATATGGGTGAGAAGACAGTAAACATTCTGATATATATATATACTCGTATGCACTAATAAATGCAATGAAAACTGGGTTATGTCCTGTAAAACGACAATACACGATGGCAATAGTTCGTCAATCGACACAGATCACTATAATCGAAAAGGTCTTTTAAGCTAGTACAATGAATATCAAATTCAGTTCTGATATATGCAGTTAAGCTGCAGAAGAGTAAAACATGCTGTTCATCTTGAATTCCCATGATAACAGAAACTCATGATAAGCGCTTATAATTTTTCTGTCCAAATTTATTCTCATTTTGATCATTTCTTATAGTTCCCCACAACCCCATCATAGGATTTTCTTTTTTTATTGTCATATGATACACAAGGAGACGGCTGACTAGTACAACTGGCTACCTTTATGACACAGCAGCTTCTGACATTTCCTTCCCAGCAATAAAATGGAATTCCATCATCTTTAACATCATTGAATTAAATGGATGCCTGGATCACATACCATAGACTTTTCTTTTACAGCCTCTGTACCGGATAACCTCAAATTTTTATTCACCATATTACCCAACACAATCAATCTGGCCACCTTGTAGTTTCACCACGGCAGTCTGCAAGCTGTTCTCCGGCAAGGTCCACCGCAACCGCACAAGTTACCATGCTGCAAGGTGCTACAACAACCAACAAACTCCACTACCGACTCGTTGCCAGTCAGTGGAGCTACGTGCTGTTTGATCCATCGGATCCATCGGGAACCCAAGGTGCCATGCTGCCTGATTGTTTGACCTGATTGCTGAGGCTACAGCAGCACCACACTCCTTTGAACACACTGCACCAATTTATGAAAAACTTCTTTGCAATGCAAGCATTTACATTTACGCCTTAAAAGCTTGCCCGCCTCGGCAAGGTTAGGGGATCATCTGGAGATTTATGGGAAGAGGATGCTCCATTCATAATGTGAAGTTATGAAGATGGACAGACAGATGTGCCACTGACCCAGATAGTGACGTCAAACATGGACTGGCGGGATTGTTACCTGGACTGTGAAAGCTAGGGCTGTAGGCAACCAATGGACCACACATTCTCTTCCCTGGCACCAAATTAGAACATTATAGTGGAAGCTCACTCATTGCACATAATTATTCTATTTAGTGCAGCCGTTGATGGTACATACTACATAGCATACTTCATTCACACAATTGTGCTTGTGTATTGCAAAGTGGTTGCAAATGAAAGAAGAATTCTTGATTCTGTACATGACAAGTTGAAATGTAGTATTGTGTGTGGTTATCCTAAGCAGAGGTTCTGTAATTTTTTCTAGTACAAAATACAGCACAAATTAGGGTCAAATAAGGTGTCTCCTCAATCTCTGCCACATCAAAGAGTATTTAATTCCTGCTGCTTTTTCGACAGCATGTACAGCAAACAAATTCCGTTCGTTTGTCTCTTTCTTGTCGGAAGAAGTTTCAAGTGCATGTTTTTTATTTCAAAGCAAATCAAAATTCATGTCAATTGCCGAAGCTATGGCCCCTTCCGTTGACATCCCTATCACATAGAGATCCCTGTGGCGGCCATGCTAATATTTGTCGCAGATCCGGCACGCGTTCCACGGCATATTTTTTCTCCCGTAAGTCTACAACAATGACGATCAGCAACAATGCTACATATTCTTCTCAGTCACGTTTCATCTACAGCACTTGATTCTTGTTGACGCTGAGCCCCGAAATTATAGTAAATGGGTGCGCAAGTGACCTTGGTTATTGTAGGCGGACTTCATTTTCAAGGTCATACAAGGCCCTTTAACTCATTGCCGCATGTATCATCTTTGTTAGACTGTGACCATGAATGAGACTCATGAACAAACTTCACCAATGCCCTAGGTATCACTTTACTATTTACATATTTGAGGAGAGTTGCTTTGATCTTGTCATAAATGCTTTAAATAAAACAGATCCTGTATGTACATCACTTGGTGCTCAGAATCCACTGCTGGGCTCAAGTTCACTGTGTGTCTCCACCAGAAATCATCATTGGATGTGACAAAAAGTTTGTTTCGCCCAAAGATCACGTCAAACTTTACATAAGTATCCCATTAAGAGAAAGTTTAATGACCAGAGACGATTTCTTATTGAATTTAATAGTAAAGTGGGAGTACACAACTACATGTACTTGAATGTACTTTGACTATGTTGATCACATTTGAAGAAGATATCAATTTCGTACTATAATCACCATCTAATTTTTGTTACACACTAATGCACCTGAAGGCACTTTACACCCAGCGATCTGCCTAACTACCATTGATGACCCCAAGTACAACCATTCTGTGGTACACTTGAAACAACTTCAGAAACCATAGACAAAACATCACAAAACGATTCACTGCAATTTATGCAGCTTTAGTAGTGCACCGGCGATCAGGTGTCTAATAAAACTGATTGATCCTTGTTGTCAGACTACAAAACTGGTTTAATTCTGCGGTGAAATAAAACAACAAATAATGTCCTGTAACTTCTGCCATTTAGACACCCTTTTTTTCGTTGCTTTAACGTTCACATTGGGACATGCAATGAGTACGAATCAGCTGGATTTGGTGAAGTGGATCCTATATCCGAGGATGTCGCCGTAATGATGTCAGTGGTCGAGGTGCAGATTTTTTTCTGAACCACCAAGAGGTTCATTGTATCATCATAATGGGGTTATTTAGTGTGTCTAGTTTTTTCCTGTTTTTTTGTTCATGCTATACATGAAAGTACATACATATTTATATTCTTCTGTTAGATCTACAATGTTTAAATTCATCAAGAACAATTATTAGAACCATGCAAATTGGCCAATATCATATCTGCCGATGATCTTCTTCATCACCGAGTACAGTAACCAATGAAAACTATTACGAGTGACACCTTGAACACAAACTTACCTTTTATGGGACAGTGGTTGGTCTTTTTGGCATAGTGCTGTACATCTGACAGTTTATACAATATATGCTTTTTCCTGCTTAGGAGGTAATTTTCATCAGCAGCATTCCCATTGGTCGATGTCTCCATGGACGGGATTGGCTGAGACTCTTCTTGGTCCAGATCGTAAAAGTTCTTCGCATCTGGATGCGGTTCGATGAAATATGTGTCATCTGCTGTTCTGATAGTTCCCATCTGAAATAGATAAATATCGCAAATGTAAACTTGATGCATTTATTTACAATAAATGTGGTATACTAGGCGTTGCAAAATGCTGATACAACATTCAAGAACACATCTGCAATTCAACCAGTACCAACTACCAATATTTTGACATGCTAACATTAAATTCTTGTACTAGTACATAAAATATCTTGATCAGCACCATTCTACAGGACAGGAATGTAGCTTATGGGAATAAATGTTTCTTTTTCTATGTACATGTATGCAAGGGCTGCTGAGTTATCAATCTACAATGAAACGTTTGCATGGCATGATTCTACAAAACGCAATGTCCTAGTTCCTTGATGAGGAAAAAAAACCTAAGAAGTCTTGTGTTCATATCAGAGCTTCGGAACTTCATCAGTTACTGCGTGGAGGGGTAAAAAAGGTTGAAGATTCAACAGGGATAGTGATTTTACTAGCTCTCTTTGCATGCCATGGCAGACCCTATGTCAAAAGATAATGCAAACGGAGCCAGCAGACAAAAAACCTACGGAGATCATGGGTGCAAGGTAAACAGAGCCGCGATTCCTGCATCGTACGGAAGCAATACAAAGTTCCCTGATCATAGCCAAAGCCAGAGATGTGCTGGCAGCAACAAGACATCTAGGAGATTAGCAGAGTGAAAAAAAAAATTGCTGCAGACACCAGCAAAATTTGCAATTTTCAAATTGCGGCTGCAGACTTTCATAAACGTTTTGTCTGGTGCGTACCATCTGACCTGGTGCTCTAGTTTGTAGGCTGGGGGCCTGTGAGTGATAGATTTCAAAGTAGACTTCTTCAAGTGCCTGGAAGGGATTTCATCTTTATACTTACTACTGGGACTATTCGCAAAAACTAGGCTACATTTTTCAGATTCATTGTTTCACTTTTTTTCCACCTAAAAGTTTCTTGCACTTTGTGTAAGTACATAAAACCTATAGCAAACATTCTCTGTGGATATTTTTAAATTACACTTGACTTTCAGGCTCATATTCCGTCATGTTACCTATTGGTGGACATACCATTCAACATGTCCTCACAGTTAATTACATAAATATTGTACACAGAAATGTTAAAAGCGTTCTTTCTGAGAATTTTTTACATTTTACGATTACAATGTCAATGTAAGGTCTGAATGTGTCTTGACTTTTCATCAATGAATCTCAAATTATCACATGAGCAAGCAACTCTCTTTTCATCTATGAATGATGCTTCGCTCTGCTAGGGTGGCCATACACATCATGCTGTTTCACTCTAGAAAAGCGAAATATACCTAAGAGACATACAAAGGCTAAGCTTACAAACTCCCCATTGATAACATTCAATAACTGCCATAAATGAGGGGCGTTGCTATGATGGGGTAGTTGTAGTGTCAATGACATGCACTTGTGCTAGACAATGAGACAGAAATCTAAGCCCAGTGTACACAATATGTTTGGTCACGGGCACCCCTGAAATACTCTTTGACGTAATTCAAGGAACTCGTCTTTTGCACATTATTTGCATGATCATGGGGGTGAAATCAATATTAGAACATGCATCTGCCCCTTTCTTGATGTGATGAAACCATGTATTGTATCATATGCTCTTGAACCAAGATAAATCATTTTAACCATTTTTGCAACAAACCCCCTTCTGGCCTGAAAAAAGCATTGACTGACCAATTACATGACAACTTAGGACATTTTGACCATTATCAAAGAAGTTTTGCATGGCCTTCATGGCCAATTTTCTCAATTAGTTTAAATGTCATCCACTTATCTATCAGACTTTTTGAACATGCCGAAATTGTTTGATTTCCCACAACAAATTGCTTGAAAAAAAAAATTCACGAAAAATTAATGCCCATAACCATTACCATCATGCAACCCCTGGCATTCTACCAAAGTCTCAAGATATCTTCTCTAAGTGGCAAGTTTAACGGACAGTTCCACGAAATTCATACATTTGCACCCCGGCAGAGGTCACAGCTTTTAACCTTTTATGGTCGGACTGTGCCGCCGAACTCTGCAAATTATCCTACTCTGAACTCCGTGGTTTGGTGCCATGCAAAAATGACCTCACATGGAGACAGCAAGCCGTTCGTCAGCGACAGCGACCACACACCAGGGACCTCGTGGTGGTTGCTACAGGAACTGCAGGCCAATTATACACCACGCCAATATCACAATATCCATTTCAAATTGCTCACCAAGAATCATCTATGGTACACAGTCATTCATGGATATGCATAGTGTTTTGATAATTTTATGTCAGTGGATTTTTACAGTGCACTTCTTGCTCTCTATGCCTATGACGGGAGTTTTTATATTTATAACGCTTACAAAGGGGAAGCCCTAAGTAATAATATGACAAAAGTCATAACCATGATATGTATGACATCTTTGCCTTACGGTCTCATATTTTTACGCATTTCATACCTTGTGGACAATTAAATTTTCACACCAATTTTGTTGATGTCACAACTATCGAGAGCTCATTACATTTTCAAGACACTGCATACTTTCAGACTCCCAAAGCACCACCCTTGTGAAAAACTTCTTCGCACTGGCCCAAGTGAGTCTGCAAACAAACCTTGTGTGTACTTCATGGGCTTGTCCACTACCGAAAATTTGACTTGCAGTATATACTATGGAATGGCAGGTAGGTTTATATGACAAATTGTCCAGGGACAGAGAACAAGGGTGTGGACCCGAGATAATTGCATGTAATTGCTGCAATAAACACCTGGGCTGTGGACAGGGTAGTGGAGATTCCTGGAGTGAGACTGGCGCTGCTGGCAACGTGCCTCTTTGGCAACACAGAGTCCCAGCCATGTAACGGAATGCCTTCGACACATCGCGTTGAAGCGTCGTCGATCACAAAATTTTGGCTCGCTGCTTGAACAGCTCGCTGCTTGATCGTTCTTGCCTGCCTGTCAATTTGCGGCTATATCGCCTGCATGTCGAAAGCTAGAGATCTACGCCTTTCATGGGCCGATCTCTCTCTGTGGATAATATCGTCATTATGTACTTGAGTGACAGCGGCCACGCACGTACCCATATAAAGGACGCAATCGGTTCGAGGTTTTCGGCCCGGCAAATCTTCTCTTGAAGTATTCTTTACATCTCACCCTTCTTCAAGTGCTACTCCTCTCCGGGTTTTATGAATGAATTTCGGCAGCGCGCTCTCAGCCAATTGATGACCACTTTGTTGTCCCGGAGGCCCATATTATATCACACTTTAACACGTTTAATGTCTTTTAATGTTGGGCAAATTTGCAAACCATTTACATGTAACCACTTACGGTGTTATGCACTTGCCCTTGTAATGAGAATGGCCCCCGCAAACTCTACTTTTTCACATTTTATTTCTTTTGCTCAATGTTGACCTGCTCTGTAGATCTAAATTCTTATATAAAGTGTGTATATGACTACATGTACTAGTACAAGTATTCATACTTTGTATGTTTACAGATGACTCTATCATGAAGGGAAATTCTTGTTTTGGTATACCAGTTCTCTGATATTATTTAAAGTCCCTCTACCATGCCTGCAAGTTAATGCAAATTTAATATCAAATATTTGCAATTGTCAAATGATTCCATCAACATGTCATTTGCAAATACAACTTCTTGAAGTGATGAATTGCTACAGTTTTAGAAGATTAAATTGATCAATCCATGTGCAATGGGCAAAAAAATATCAACACAGCCTTGGGAACGATATTCACCGACATGATCACAATCATGTAATTTCAGAAATGATATCATAACACATGCATTTTTTTTCCTGGAAAGATCTTCGGGCAATGCAATAGCTACAATCCTGGTCAAGTACCACTCATACACAATGAACCCTTCTCAAACAACAGGAGAATCAGGTCTTCTATCATACAAATATACTTTGCTCGCACATTGTACATGCTGTTCATGTATATGATGTTATACAATGTTTGGATTTTCAGCCCAATATTGTCACAGGCAGACAAAATATTATTCCACTCGAGTACGCTGAGTAGATTCCCTACAAATAGTGCAATAAAAATGCACACAGATATAGTTTTTGTCTGGAATGACATATGTTTTGATATAGAGGATAAACACTGCATGACAAAGAAAGTACAGATTCAGGTCAGGGTCACGATATTTGTCTCACTCGAAGAACAAAGACAAAGTCTCTGTGTTGTAGCACGTCAGAAACGTAATAATTATATATCACAAATTACAAACACACAGTTACAATTTCACGTTTCGCCCGCGGCTATATGCTATTCCCTGTATAACACTGAGCACAGTGGCGACTTCAATGACCGTGTAATAATTTCCACTACTTTATTCATCAGTCACGTGAATTGCTTTCATCAGGGAAGCATCATCAAGGGCAAAAATATAATCACATGTGACATGAAATCCTTGCCAGAATTCCAAGTTATTACTTCTACAAAGAAATAGCCAGGAATGATTCTCATAATGTATATACGAAAAACTGAAGCATTCTGATCGCTCACTGTGGACATTTGATCACTTTTGGAACATGTCAACGAGCAATAAAAGGTCATTAGACAATCTGACCTCCTTTCGAAATGGCCGTAGAATCCACCTCAAACAAACGTGAGCGAGCAAGACAATAGAGCATTAGTGAGCTTGTTAACAACGAGGACACTCAGGAAGCCTCTGAACCTCTCTAGGATGTTGTAGGTGTACCTCAAGCAGGCATTCGAGAGCTGAGAGCATCGGTCATAAATGTCCCATGCAACATCGCCACAGACATTATACTACACACAAATCTTTGATGCCCAGTGGCTAAACATGTACAGATTTTTTTTTTTTCTGTCAAAGAAAAAAGTACATGAACATGTTTGACTTTGTATCTTTGGAACAGAAATACATGTACGTCACACCAGTGACATCCAAGCCTAGACATAAATTGTATCCTGAGGAAATCTATGTTAGATCTTCTAGTTTTTATGTACCCAATTGTCATGTAACAGATAGCATTTGAATATTGTATATCATTAAATCAGTGATTTTTATCATTGCAGTTAAATTTGAAGCAAATTACCCCACATTTTCACCAGTAATGGAGGTGTGCACAACCCATTACAGTATTTATCTGCAGATATGTATCGTCTAGAAGTACACTACACCTACACATATTGCACCACCCTGATACTATTTAACATGCCACAGGTTACATTTAAACTTTACAAGCACTTGATGAACTTTACATTCTCCCATTTTGCAAATGTTAAAGTATGGCAAATTTGTTCCACAAAGACCATGAGAAAGTACAAGCCCAAGTCAGAAGTTGAGTGTTTTCATCATGATCATGACAATACTAACGTGAATTTGGAATTGTGAATCAAGATGTATCGAGTTATTTGCTTTGATTGTGATAAAATTTAATTTATAATTCGAAAAACACATTCAAATTTATATAGCAAAATAAATCTAGCCCTATTTGTATGCTTTCCCTATTACATAGTACATGAATACGATGGAGCGGAATTTATAATTTGACCCATATTGAGGACTGAATGTTTGCACTGTTCAATCCTTATTCAAATATAGTTAAATCCACAGTCATGAAGATCTAGGTGTTAATATTTCTCAACACATTCCAAGGTGAACTTGAAATACCGAGTATGCATGTGAATCATAATATTATGCTTCTATACTTCTGTACATCAAGTATGCATGTTATAAGTACATTTGCATTTGACCCATATATTTTTTTTCTCTTTCAACATGTTCATTATTCATAACATGCATGTCTATCTAAATGTCATATGAAAATGCATGTTTATATGGTATCATGACGAGTTAATGTGATTTATTAATAGTATAGTCGATATAAATAGTATACTTGAAAACAGTTTTTTACATGACTATAATGGCAGTGAATAGAATGCATACTAGTATATTTTTATGTTGTAGGTATGACTAATTTACATGTACTAGCATAAAGTATGAGATATTAATCTGCCACCAACATAGCACAATATAAAACACAAAATTTGTTTTAAAAAAAGGCATGTATACTGTAACCATTATCTTTAACATACATGTAGTGATTGTCGTCGTATGTACATGCTTTCAACTTCAACAAAGTTTAGATTCTAGTGCCTAGAAATCAGCCGATATTACCCCCAACTCCGGAGAATGGACCAGACTGTGGCACGTTCACAGTCTGAGGAACATACAGTTCCCGGGCCTGAAAGCCTAAACAAGTGCAACAGGCACCATTTGGCCACAATGCACTGGAAACGCTTTGTATTTGGCCAGCCCCACTGGGGCCCCCAGCGGTAAACAGATGCAGGGAAATGGACTCGGACTCCCTAATGTTTTCAGCTTGGTAATGGCCTGGGAACACTGGGGAGCGGGAAGGAACCCTCGCCATTCGACAGGCCAGAATCCTAGGAACGGGCAGCACAATTCCGTAAATAAAGCAAACCTTTGCCGGGAACATGCACATACATATGTTTGTCAATTGCACACTCAAAAACCTGGGAGATCCAGTTCTAAGGCTCTGCCAGAGCCTCCATCCTGGCATGGACCACAGCTACGAGCATGCGGCCTTGTGTACACAATTGTGGACGGTGTAGTTGACTTTTGTGGGGAGAAAATTTGTTAGGTTTATGATCTGTGTACAGCTTGGACACCTGGAAGCTGTGCGTGCTGGTTCCCGAGAACGTGAGAGCCCCCCACCTCACCCCGGGGACGCTCCTGCACTGTGTCAATTCACCAAGTAATTACACTGCAGTTTTCACTTGCTCAGTCTGCGTCTTGTTCAGTGTTCGTTGGTTCGTTGGGGGCTTGAAGGGCAAAAGAAACTGCAGACTCAGACACAAAAGGGGGAGATGTCAGAGGAAGGAACTACAACTTTTCTTCTTGAAGGGTGGCCCAGAAATATACATAACTGCATGGTCATTGGGTTGAGTCTGTACCAGACACCACAATTCTGCAACTGGGCTACTCTGAAAGCATTCTGATCGCTAACACGTGCTGAAAACTCAGGGGTAATATAACTTGCGCCCTGCAATGAACAAGATGATTTAGATGCACTGAATATACCACAAAACTCTTTTGACTAAAACAGTCTCCAGTTTTCTGCTTCACAAGAAACTGGAATAAAAGCTGCAGAGTGCAGGAAAAAAATCCAAAAAGCAAACCCGTCATAATGCCATTATTGTTATTAGATTATTCCAGTCCTGAAACTTGGACATGATCTGGCCGTCCATATTTGATTGGCTCCCCTCAAAAAACAACTCCGTCCAGGAAGTTTTGTTTTCCTGGAGATCCCTTTACTATTTTACGTCATAGCTCTCGGTCACTCAGTCTGACCGAGCCTCGGCCTGAACAAGCATGGTCAAGACCAGGGGGAAAAAAACTTGTAGCAAAATCTCCGCATGCAGCTGTGATGGCTTCCCGTGAGATGCCAAACGATGGACAGAGAAAAACATCGCCAGCTCTGGGGCCAGTCTCAGAAGTCGATGAGGCATAAAATCTGGCCAAATTTCTTTCCCTCCATCCCCAGACAAGAGACCAGGACTCGCTGGGGTCGTTGAGGGCAGAAGGGAACACGGCGAAATGGAGTGAGAAATATTATGAGTTCCAGAGATGCCATCAGCTGATGATCCTTCCCCGGGCCCCATTGCTGTTATCGTTGGGGCCAATAAAGGCTGCAGGCACTGGGTCATTGGCCCTATCAGAGGGGGCCATCATGCCACCCGCTGTGAGCCGCCTCAAGGAACCTCACAGATCATCGTCTGGGATCAAACCACAAGATGTCTGATCACATACGATTGGCGTGGAATATAGGGCGTCAGAATCACACACTGGTGCAGGTGTAGAGATACCATGGGATGGGGGGAGAGGGGGGGGGGGGTTAAGTCTGAGTAGGGGATGTTAAACCACTCGGGAATTAACAAATCTGTGATATCAGGACCCTGTGCCAATCCTCAGAGGAACGACAAGAGAAACTGATATCAGCTAAGTTGTGTTGGGGGTCTTTGATCCAGATATCTCTGAAAATTGGCTATCTGACTTCTCCACAGCCAATAAATGTAATAGACTTGCACTACCACATTTTATATCATATGATACATGTGATACCTTATAAATGTTCTAACTATCGGATTTCCTTTTATGAATACTTTTGAAATAATATATACCGGGTAATTCAAATTTTCAAATTATGCCAAATGTGTAATCACATCCCAAGAGAGTTACATATACTGTACTTTTCTGATTAATGTAACTTCAGAGTGTCACCCTGAAACCCTCACACAAATTGCACATAGACAAACACAGTCCAAAGCACTTGAGCCCGGGTCGGGATTTAAATAAATAAAACAAAAAGTTTCTCTTCCAGCTCCTGCTAAAATGCAAACACTCCAAAATGGAGGAAAATCATTTGATTTTGTTCAGATAACTGATGATTAATTGCTAGAAGAAAACGGGAGATGAAATCAGCCACACTTGATTCAAACCATAGTCCAAAACCACCAACGAAAATAACTCTAGAATGTTGACAAACATTTCCCACCTTAACAGATAGCAAATTTGCCAGGTTTTCAACTATTTTTTCCCCCACCATATTTCCCAATTTCTCACATTTTTATTCCTAAACAAACCATATCAAATTTGTGACCCCCGCACGGAGCGAACAAGGTTACCTGCTGC
This sequence comes from Terebella lapidaria, assembly GCA_949152475.1. Taxonomy (NCBI): domain Eukaryota; kingdom Metazoa; phylum Annelida; class Polychaeta; order Terebellida; family Terebellidae; genus Terebella; species Terebella lapidaria. The sequence continues at coordinate 53,735,680 of OX424555.1, read as the reverse complement.
TCTAGTGGAGATTGAGCCGATACATACACAACTTTCTGCAGAAAGGTGAACGGGTACACTACTTATGGCACCATAATAATAGATGATATAAATGTTGATATCAAACGGGATGCAATACATGCACAAATACTACAAAGTGCATCCCAGCAAAATTAATGTCCATTACCCTATGCAACAATCATTATCAAAAAGCCATAAGTCATGACATGTCAGACCCATGCAGCCCTGCACAGCTGGCACCGTTCAAAATCTTCAGTCCTTTTCATCACGCATTTACCGGTAGCTAGATACCAATACACACAACAGTTGACCATGTTAGACTTCAAAGCAATACTGTACATTGTAGCTAGCTACCTTTATCATGTACTGGTACATGTACATGTATGTGCATACTACAGCACACAAAAAACATGCACCTTTCTACTGGTGTCTGTGATGTGGAGCAACAAAACGTTTGAGTACATGTGCTGTACGTAGAAAATGGTTCAATAGTACCTAGATGAAATTGATGATCAATGACGATGTCTATTTTGGCAACATGGTATCTGCCACAGAGTGTCAATACACACATGATATATTGGATCATGCACATGACCCCCATCATGTACATGTCCAGGATGTAAAAGTATACCAGTGCAGTTGATATATATGTGCATGCACTGGATTGTTAGGAGATGAATAAAAAGACCACGACCTATAAGATGATACATGTACCATATATTGATCTGTCTGGGCAACAGACTGATAAATCAGGTACCAATATAAATCATGATCACCACTTAGAACAACTACAATGTAACTAGAACCCTACACCAGGTCAAATGCTTGTGAGGTGAAAATAGGGGACTCCACAATAGTTAGTATATTAGCGTATTTGACTGTTCTAGCACACAGTGCATTTACAAGTAAAACATATGTGTTTTGTGGAAATTGGTCATTTGTTTATGCACACATGTTTGGGGAAAGATGTCAGAAACACTCAAGCAGAAAGATAGCATCAATTTCTTCGACAAAAGATCTAAAAATCATCGCCTGATATGCCCTGAAAAAATTGGGGTTTGCATTTAAAAGGTCTCATGCAGTACACAGAAAAACCCTTAAATTGTGTAATGCATGGTTAATAATCCTAATATAGGGTACATTTCTCTTGCGAGCTGCTATCTATATCAATCATCTAAACATTGGATCTTTATAAAAGATGCCTCTTCATGAACCACACATTCCCCAAATTTCCCCGGATTCTCCACCAAGACTTACCAGTCCATGACAGAGGCTGACGAGCGCAGCGGACCCGGGATGTTCTACAACGTATCCAGAGTGGTAGCAGCCGTGGTCCACGACCTCTGAAACGTTCTCAAGTGTTGTGGTGTTCCCGTCAAAATACTGTACGACGACGTGCCTTGAGATGAAATCCCGTCGTGGCACAAGGTGCAACGTGAAGTTTATACTGTGCCTCGTTGGGATGTGGTAAAACATCTCATGATTGGTCGACTCGCTGGCGAAGCTGTCGTTGGCGCTGTGGTGACGATCGAGATCATGTTTTGATGGTGGTGCTGCGGCGGACCTGCGTCTGCGATGGTGCTGGTGTTGACTGCGTTGTGGGTGTGAAGCTGCTCGCTCTTTCTGCCGGGGAAGGTAGTGGTTATCCGGGGCGTAGTGCTTGCCGCTGGCGCTAATTCTCTGAGGCACCACGATTGCATAGTCCCTTAGTCCTTCCAGTTGATCTGCAATTCATAAATATAATCGTATATATACCACAATGTTTAGTATGTAAGACTGATATACAATCCTGTATCCATCGTCTATGAAACATATGTATTGTAATTAGTTCACAAAAACCTTGCTTTCAAAGCAGGAAGCTTTTTTCATCACTAAAATTTTATATTTGTCAGGTTTGATTCAGGATTGTCACCTTTGATAGCACCAGATATTTATTGTACAATTGGGACAGGAAATTGTTGTAATTAAAGTCGTGTTTGTTATTATCAATACTATTATTATACTATTGTTATTATCTTCAATCCATAAAATTAGGATGCCACTGGTTAATTAACATACATGAACATGATCAACTTCCAAGTCAGCTGAGGAAGTTATGCAATCAAGACAAACACAATGTATTTGAGACACCATTGACACTGGAGATTGGGCTTGACATAAGCTGATTAGGTTCTGGAGAACAAGCAGTGAGAATGTGAAGATATTGTGGGAACAGACAAATCCCAACTTAGATTCTCATCTGCACCTTGGTTCATCTGAGCTGGCGCCCCATTGCTTTTGTCAACAGCACGCCTTGTTTGCTCAAAGTTTTGTAAGGGGAGGCGTCCAGCGTAAACTAGCCAAGATCTGCAAGAGTAATCTCTGCAATGACGCAACCCGTTTCACACCCTGTCCCAGATGCCAGAAACGAGTGAATTATTCTTCCTCTCAACTCCCTCCCCGAGGAGGAAACAAATACCTGCATTGAAGAAGATGCATGAAGATCCCCATTCCCCCCCCCCCCACCATCCCCCACCGGGATCCGGAACCACGGATCTGGGGCAACAACCCATCAGGTACATAGTAAATATTTGACGTGGGCCTTCCGCGTTATGCCGCCGCTATTTTGTGTTCACTTGTAGACAAGACAATGTCTGCACATGTAAATTGCCGATAGCATTGAAGCTCAGAGCTAGAGCAAGGATGTATGTTATAGCAAGAACTCACAAAACCCTTTCTCTGCCCCAACCCCCCTCCGTTTTCTCGTAGGGGTCAAGAACATTAAGTATGGAATGCATCTGTTGAGCACACCTTCCCATGGAGCCTGAAATCCTACTGGGCAGTTAAAACTCTCCTGGACGGGAAATGCCCACAGAAGAAAATTGGAAGTTTTTATCCGACAATGAAATCTACAGTGAAACACATATAACCACGTGTACGGATATATAGAAGTGATTTTTTTAATGTGAATGCCCTCAGGAAGCTTTCTCGTTCCAAAGGTGGGGAACTTGCTGGAGCTGGGTGGCATTTTAGGGAGTAAACGATGGACGAAGGTCACGAAATGAAGGGTGCTATAGATGGCTAGTTATCGGTCCATATTTCTGTTTAGTTCTCAGTTCATTTGAACCAGACGTCAATAAAGAAATCTTTCATACAGTAGGCACACAGTTCTGTAGTGACATAGGTTCAGGCACACAAATATTCCCTCATTGCATACCCCAGTAGAAAGCTTTATGACTGAGAGCGATATTTATGGTACATTTTCTAGTATTTTAGTTTTGTATTATGACATTCCAGCCAAGTAACAAGACATAGAAAAAAGCCACAGGGACAGTTACTGAGTCATAATCCAGTTACTACATACACCTGTTGAACATGACATTGCCCATTAAAATAGTTTCCCCACCAATCCATCATCAACAGACGGATTCAAGCATTGCAAATCACTTTTCAGGCAAACGGTGAATTTCCCTTCTGGGAAAACCAGGTGGAGAATCCGGACATTGAAGACTAACATTGTTTATAAAATGATACGAGAGTGTGATATCTAAGTACTTGAAGGTGACAAAAGTTTGCAATACCAGGTCAAATACCTTTCAGCATGTGTATTTGTATGTTAACTGCCGACAATAGTCACCAGTCTGATCTGGTTTCCGGATAAAACCTGACAGTGACTGTATGTATTTGGACAGCTCTTCATATTGTTTGAATACCAATAAAGCCAAAATGTTGAACAGCACTTTTTATTGCCTTATCGCCCCTTTTGAAGTTGAGGATTGCGCCAGTGGTCTTCGGTTGTTTGGGTGGACTGGACCTTGAAAAGTAGCCACATTATGGACCACTGGCCAGTCCCATGGGCGTTATCACAGGGTCAAGGCACCATATCAGAACACACACAATAATCAAAGTTTATTGGATAGTTATCTACTAAATATCTGAGGAAAATACACATGGCCATTTAATAAGACTCCTATTGAAACATAGAACCGTATGAAACAGGTGCCATCAGACCATAAATATCACCAGTAGGATCAGGAACATTTTCTTTCAGGTTCCGAGAATCTTTTTTCTTTTTTTTTTTCAATTCGCTGTTTTCCTCCTGCGAATGACCCCAGGGAAAAGCACACAAAACAGACACAAAACAAACATGGAGCACTAGGCCAGCAGTTTCTGGGCAAACAGTGTCACAGACTGTCTCAAATTGCTCAAATCACTGTCAACTGTCCCACGTCTTTTTTTTTAAAACCGTCCTGTCGGCTTCAGCGTTTGATGCCAGGTCCTATCAAAAGGATCTGACAGTTAACTCCTGTATATACCTGTAAATGTGCCCTACACAAATGTAAAGAGAGGTTAATACACACCCCTCAACATGATCATATAATCTCTAAGTTCATAGACTCTATAGACGAATTGACAGGGTGAGACCGCTCGTATGGATTCAAGCGGACAGTATTTAAACTAAATCATTGTATCTCCAGGTGTCCCGTTACCAGACTTGTGTACACTGTGGTGTCAGTACAATACTGATATGTGGTGGGGTTTGTGTGGGAATGACCTTGATTTAACAGTAGCAAATTTGCCTGGAGCATTCAATTTGTCACTGTATGAATGAGTTCAATTTGTGGTTTATAAATGTACTAGAATATAGAATTTCCTAGAAAAGGAATGATTGAAGACGTGTGGAAATTCCAGTGTATGAAATTTATGATAAATCTGACACATTTACTTTTTTTTCTTTACTTTTTTGCAGAGATGCAAATTTTGACAAATTTTTGCTGAGATGCATTGCTGCTAATGCAACAAAAACAACGGGGAATTTTGTGTGTGTTTTTTCCACAAGTAGCCCACATCACTCCAGCTATTGCACAAGTGGTGTCTTTCCTTCCCACTGTGGGAAAGTCTGGTCAATACAACGTCAAACAACGGTATTTGTTATCAATATCGCAAACAGCAATTCTTCCTGGCTGCCAGTTCAGTGTAGCATCCCTGGTTTTCTCCTCTCTTTTTTGCCTTTTCCCTGTGATTTTTTCCCCCCGGCTTACTTCCCTTCCTAAACCTTTTTTTTTTTACTTCTAATCCCCTCTCGATTCTCCTGCCAGCAATCGGCCCAGACCTGGCCGCGACTGGACAAACTTGTTGGCTCCATCAGGGTTTGCAAAACATGGGGTGAACGAGACAAAACCTGCCACAAAGGAAACGAAAATTTGGACATACCATTACCAAAGTGGTGCAAGTCTGCCCCAAGCAGAAGAAAGCCTGGATGAGTAGTTTGCATCATTCTATTACCACTGGAATTTTTGACGCATAGACAACATTTTTACTTATGTTTTGTCTCTTTTTCGGGAGCAGCCACAATCATCATTTTTGAGCCCTAAAACTTGCAGTGCAGACTCCAGGGATGGAGAATTGTTTGTAATGTTTGACATTTGGTCATATATGTTCCTATACCTGTCGGCCAGAGTGAAAACTTGAGGCAATGATCCAGCCGTGCACAGATTAGTGCAAATAAATGCACTCATAGAAATCTGGACAAAATTAATTGCACAACTTTTATATCCTGAATCCCTTAGAAGCAAATCATAATTGAACTCTTGCGAATATTACTACAACGAAGTACCATTTTTACGAGCCTTCTTGAGTATGCTTCTACAAGTAAGCAAGTTCCTGGTCATTTGTGCCAATATGCAAGGAGAGATGAACTTGTAACAGTCATACCTGACATCACACTGTTGGACAAACTCTACAGAAAAAATGCCTCAGTGCAAAAGGTCAGAAAGTTAAACTTTCCAGAGCTCACTGCCACCTGGCTAGATAACCAGTCACTGAGCTGAAAATCACACCCACTGGCAACCAACCGCAGAACCATTCAGGGGCTTTTTTTCTCTCTCTCTCACCAGCAAATTAGGGCAGAATGGCTGGAAAAGATTCACAAAACAAACGACGAGCTGTAGCATCTGACACTGTCTGTCGTTCATCATCTCGGATTTCCTGGTCCCCGCATTATTGATCGAGAAATCTGTTTCACTTCTGCCATGGGTCTCCTCCTGTTCATAAATCTCTCGCCACACTTGACACTTTAGTTCAGCATCGTTGCCATTTGGGGCAATGATATTACAACATGGGCATTTATCATTGGTGTCTTTCTCCTCTGCAGATCGACTGGAAATGATGCAACTGGAGGTTACTTACCCTGAGGTCAACATTGACAATAATGAAATACGATATATGGAATAATTATAGGATACCATTGTCTGGCGACTTCATGTTGAAAGATCTTGTGATGGGAATATTTTTTTTACATATTAAATGCTAGTGTTCTATAGTTGTATCAAAGATGTTCTATGGTTGTATGTCTCAATGCATATTACAGTTGAACACCAGCTGTGTGAATCAATGCCATTAATACGAGTAGACCCTATGAATGAGTCAATATATTGCATTCATTGTGTAAGTGCATTGAACATTTGAACATTGCACCAGACACATAGTATACACTAAATCAAAAACCTACACCACATGGATGTATACCAACTTGCACTCATTAATGGTAAGATCAATAATATCAATTTCCAAATAAACATTTGATAGCCTTATGGCTCTACTAATCTGCGAATCAGGTTTTCATGATGTGCATAATATTTTCTTTTCATGTTCACCACCGGTAGGCCTGCTGGGTAGGCCTATAGAACAAATTTGATGTAGGCCTATAAATTATGATTATAGATGGTCAAAATCCAGTAGAATTTACTGTAAGCAACTGACCTTTCCATCTTCTGTCTTTGACCGCCTGGTTGTGGGCATGGGGCCCGGAGAGCGCAGGCTGCAGCAAGCAGCTGCCCAACAGCACGAGCAAGGCCCATCGCACTGACCGCATGACCGGTCAACTCGCCTGACTGACCGCTCAAACTCTCCCACCGCCGTCACTCGCCGTCGCTTTCCCGCCACATTCACTCAGTTCTACCGAGCACGCGACCTCGTATCCAATGGTGACGTGTTTTCTTTTTCCCAGTTCGATCCAGGTTCGAGCGCGTGACGTGCCGCCGGTTGTCATGCAGACAGAAACACGCGACACTCCAGTACCGCCGACCCGTGTACGTGCCAAGACCCGGGATAGACCGCCGTGCGTCTGGATTCGGTCCCTGGCTGTGCAGTGCAACACGATCGGCACAACCTCTTATCCTCAGGGGCCAAATCGACCGGCCGAGTCCCGCCACTGACACAGTCCGAGCTAGCGCTAAAAGATGTGTAAACTCTCTTTTTTTCACGCTTCGCAAGGAACTTTTGCTGAGTGGGGTCCAAGAAAAAAGTCCCAAAAATACTACGGCGGTGTGATCGAAGTGAACTGACGGCGGGACGAGAGTCGTACGTGGGACTGACGAGCGGCGGAGCGCACGTGGGGGGAGGCGTGTGTTCGTGTGCGGGGGACAGGTGCTCTCGGGTGGGTATGAGAAGGTCCTGGGGCTGCACCAGCGATGTGCGTCGAGCAAATGTTCTGGAGTATGTCGGGGGCCCCAGTACGGCAGGTGTACCTGCACGGTGGCGCTTGGCTCCGCCTCCGTAAAAACTTTCATCCAATGACCTCAATCAGACGGTTACATGGCCCACTACGCTCGGTTACTTCTGCGGTTAGTTCGCACGCGTTGTAGGCCTAATTCACGAGCTAAATATCGATAGCTTTATGGCCACACTCGATCAAAGTTTGCAATATTTCAATGGTCTCCGGAGAGGAAGACCCCTCCGAGATGATCGGTGGTCGGATAGACAGCACTGTACTACATGTAGGCATATTCTTGCATTTTTTAGAATTTCTGTGGAATAACGATTGACATGCATGCATCCATTATGGGGGTTTCTGATCTAGTTTATTAGTCACTGATAATAAAATAATTCAATTGTATAAATAACAATTTGTATTATTGCTTTTTTTTCACCACAATTATATATAGATCTACGTATCACTCTGAGCATGTTCACGGCCAGTGTGTTACCACCACTGAGCTTGCACGCACACACACTCATTTAATCAACAAAATTGTGAATTTCCACCAAAAACATTTGTAAAAAAAAAAACAAAAAAAAAAACATTGCCCCATTCACAAGCATAACGATGAAGTAGTACGAAAATAAGAAATACTTCTGAGGAAAACTATTAGTATATGTCAATTTTCACATTTCAACATATTTTATCAATACTATATTGGCAGTCAGTAAATTTAACAACTCGTGTGCACTCAATGTGTGATCTTGGACGACTGATTGTGACTACATGTATTTTGAACTGTATGATATATAAATTTCTAATAAAGTGTTATAAATAACCCCCCATCATTGATACTTGATTGAGTGAAAGGCTGATAAAGATCATTGTGAAAAAACAAGTTCCAACACCGAAGAAACGATGCACATTTTTATGTGGGTATATATTTCTCGAATTATGAACCTTTCTACTGGTAGGCTAATTTGGCATGGAAGTATTCATTTAGCTCGTCAGAATAGCCTACATAGCCATAGCATCATGTAATATCTACAGATTTGTTAAGGAGTGAAAATTAAGTTAACTTCTGGTAATTCCAGACTGAGTAAAGCGAACTTATTATCCAGTCTCCAAAAGAATATATTGCCACGCTGCCCAAATTGCGCTATTTTTTCCTCTTATATCTTATATAGGCACATGTGTACAGAATCATAATGAACCCATATATGCTCAAGACGCGTGAAATGTAGGCCTAGAGATGTGAGGGTATAATTCTTATTGACCACATCTGGTGTAGAGATGTGAGGGTAGATCTGCTATAATATAATACTTATTGACTACATCTGGCGATTCACCGGTCCCAAAAGGTACATTCAAATACAAACTTAAATTCACCACAAATCGCAATGACCTCTTTCTAATATTGGGTTGAACTCACTTTCATTAGATCTAGTCTCTACAGATTTCGTGTAAAATAATCTATAGTCCCAGTGATATAACTTGTTCGACTGTTTAGAAAATAAATCAAAATGTTCCATGTTTAATCAATGGTGCAGACGCACACATCTTAAGCTTATTGCAGTCTTATTGCACATGGTATTTTTATCCGATGGTCTTTCCAAAACGCAACATCTTTGAGCTGTACAGTTCAGACATAAGCCTACTAGTAGACCTATTAAAGTGAATTTCAACACAAAGCCTCATATGAATTTTGGCCATAACTTCGTTTAGGATGATCGAATCAATTTGAAATTTTGTTTGTTTCCATTTGGCATAAAACCATATTTCTTCACCTAATTTCAGATCTTGAAAATTTAAAAAGATTGCAATCTACTCCAATGTTAAATTTCATATCAAACATGAAATTTGCAAGTCTGAACCGAATTTGGCATATACCGTAATTTGATGTTCGCATTGCACTGTACTTTGTAAAAATGATATTTTATTGATATACACTTCTATGATTCTTCCTGTTCCAAAACTTTCCTCATACTACATTCTTTAGCGGAATAAAGGTCATGAAAACCATGAACTTGCTTGAATTCCTGTGATATGATTTGTGTCCAACATTTAACATTGGGGTAGATCTAGGCCTAGATTGCCAACTTTTTCAGTTTTCAAGGTAGAAGTCTGAAATTTGGTGAAAAAATATGGTTTTATGCCAAATAGAAACAAACAAAATTTCAAATTGATTCAACCATCCTAAACGAAGTTATGGCCAAAAGTCATATGAGGTTTTGTGTTGAGCTTCACTTTAGGCCTAGATCCCTAGTCTAGATCTAGACCGTGTGCCTAGACTATGCCTAATTTAATAAGACATGAGGTCAATCAATGTATTGAATTAATTTTTATGGCTATTATACGCGAATGTCTCGTGTTTCTTCTCGCGGATGTTTTTTTTTTTACCCAGTGGAGGGGGGCACTAGTTTCTCCCACTGAGATCCGCTCCTTGGTTTAAAACTCGCGCGCGAGCTTGCGGAAGTACCTTCCATGCGCAGAAATATGCGCAAAACATCGAAATCTCGTTCAAGAAAGAAGATGGGAATTTCCTAATGATGAAGACTGACAATAACGATGTTTATTCGCGATTAGATGGCGTTATTCATGTATTATATTGACACAATCGACATACACAGGTATCACAAATACCCATAGTGAACGAATATTGGTTATACCCCCCGTGTTAAGTCGATAATTTTGAAAATCATGAAGGCAAAAAGACAGCGGTTTTGTCAAAAATGGCTTCCCGGGCACGGTCTGTGCTGGATGGCGGTGGTTTACCATTGCCATTGTGTCAGACTGCTCACCATTTCGTTCGGTCTTATCGGTGCTGCTTGTAATTTTTTTAGTTGTATCATGTTGCGTTGTTATCTGGAATGAGCTTGTGTCGTTTATTTGCCATCATTGTCAGTGACAGGCTGACTTTTCAGTGTTTCCCATACTTCACCACACTCACATACACAAAGTGTCAGTGACAGTCCACATACTCAGTCTTGACTATCGTTTAAGGTGAATAATGTTACATAAATCTACATGCTGTCATGCAGTCAACATTTTCCTTCTCGGGTTAATTTTAAAGTAGCAGCCGTCGCACCAGCTGATTAAAGCAAATCTTTACCCCCCAAAAATCAGAATCATAAAGATTTATAAATTATATTGTGTTCATATTTGGAGACTATCACTATAATTGCCGAATAATCATCTATGGTTTGGTTGAAACTTCGTAGGCTGGTGATTAACCTTCATTGTACAAGTCCTTTTGAGTACTAAACACCCCAATTTATATATGAATCTACCAGTCCAGCATGTGCAAATTCAACGTAATGGGAGGTTCTAGCCTGAATCCACATTATGTTACATTTATCTAAATTCCTAATAGCTACACTCTGCTTTTGTAAATTGTGAGCTCACTGTATGATAACTAAATATAATTTTGTTTATATTTTCAGATGGCAGCTGATGTTGTTTCTGTTTCTCAGCTCCGGATTGGTTGTGCATATATGCTGTGAATAAAAATGCCACATCACCAAAAAACAATAATTGGATTACCTTTTTGATGTAATGGACACTCACAAATATTTTGATCCATCTTTTGTAATCTAATCAGTCAAAATGGGTGTGGATTTGGACCTAAAAACATTCTGCCAGAACCTCAAGGCCACAAAGCCACCTTATGAATGTCCAATTGGTGGGTGTGGGAAGGTCTACAAAAGTTTCAATGGCATTCAGTTTCATCTGTATAATTATGATCATGACAACCCAGACACGAACACTCCTGGCAAAACCCCAAGTTCAAGTAAGAAGTCTGGCCGAGGCAGATGGCCACGTTCAACTCCAGGCCAGTCAGCGTCTGCATCTCCAATGCCATCGCCGCTTCCCAGATCTCCAGCACGTGAAACCCTCTCCTACGCTGAGGCCCAACGTATGGTCGAAATAGACCTGGATGGCGACATCCACCGCCTGAATATTTACGAGCCATTGGACATCATCATGCAGGAAGAGATCGACAATTGTGACAACACGGAAAAGGAAGAGAAGCCATTGGAGATTGAAGTGAAAAAGGAAGAGGAAATTGTTGCACCGGCTACCCCGTCCTCTGTCACCAAGGTCCAAAAGACCAAGGACAAAGGCAAAACCAAGGAGTCAATGCTGAACAAGACACAGCCTCCTGTTCCAGTGGTTCCGAAGCTCCCTGAAGCCATCTACAAAGAGCTGGACGATTATGTCAGACCACCAGAAGCTCCTCCTCGACCTTCATCGTACTATAGGTTTATTGAGAAAACTTCAGAAGAAATGGATGAAGAAGTTGAATACGACATGGATGAGGAGGTAGGTTTTGTTTAGGTTTGTTCTGTAACTACATGTGAAGTCAACTGTTGGATTGATGTAAAAACATAACACATGCATTACTGTATACAAGCACATATATGTACATGAATTATTTCACTGACATGCTTGTTCCAATACTTTTTGTAGGACTTTGCCTGGCTTGAGCTCGTCAATGAGAAGCGTAAGAAAGACGACATGCCTGCTGTGTCACAGGAACTGTTTGAGGAGGTCATGGACCGGTTTGAGAAGGAAGCCTTCTTCCAAAGTCAGTCATCTGGCAAAGATGTGGGTCCATCTATTGATGAGGATGCCGTGTGTTCGATCTGTATGGATGGCGAGTGTCAGAACAGTAATGTCATTCTCTTCTGTGACATGTGTAACCTTGCTGTGCACCAGGAGTGTTACGGTGTTCCATACATCCCTGAAGGACAGTGGCTCTGTCGCCGTTGTTTACAGTCGCCGTCACGGCCAGTAGACTGCTGTCTCTGCCCAAACAAGGGCGGCGCTTTCAAACAGACGGACGATAATCGCTGGGCGCACGTGGTCTGTGCTCTTTGGATACCTGAGGTGGGATTTGCGAACACAGTGTTCCTTGAACCTATAGACAGCTTCAAAAACATCCCCGCAGCTCGCTGGCGACTTAGCTGTTACATCTGTAAACAGCGTTCATGTGGAGCATGTATTCAGTGTCACAAAACAAACTGCTACACAGCTTTCCATGTGACTTGTGCGCAGCAAGCTGGTTTGTATATGAAAATTGAGCCAGTTCGTCAAAGCGGTGCAAACGGACTGACAGTCACTGTTCGGAAAACTGCTTTCTGTGACGTTCACATGCCGCCTGATGCGACATTTCAGCCAATGATTGACAATGGTGTGGACATTGACGACGAGAGGCGAGTCATGAGCCCGGAAGAAGCAAAGGCCAAATCTCGACAGAAAATGCGAAAGGCACGGAAGATTCTTGCTGAGAAGAGGAATGCAACACCGACAGTCTCAATTCCTGTGATTCCACAACAGAGGTTGGTAATACTCCGTGCTGGATGATATAAACAATACTGAAACATCATGAAGATTGTTCATTCAAATAATGTGTTTTGAAATAGTCTACCATCCTTGGTACATGCTTCACTCCTGCAGATTGTCGAGTATAGCTGGCAGCATAAACATAGCCAAGAAGTCACAGTTTCTGACGATGCTGCAGAGCTACTGGACTCTGAAGCGCCAGTCCCGGAACGGTGTGCCCCTGCTGCGCCGTCTCCAGTCCAACCACATGGCGAGGAGCCAGGTACCAAGCCTTGGACCCCTCGTATGTGTTGTCTGCTGTTTTATGTTGGTGTTCTGCACATGAGCTGATGAATTTCCTGCATCAGAAGGGCAGGAATTTTCCTTCTGCTATGTTTTGCTTTTAATTATGAATTTTAAATGCAAATTGAATGCAAAATTTTGACAGAATAAAAGCTTCTGAAGTGGCTAGTTGCAACAAACAAATTTTGTGCTCAGACTCTATATAATCTGCATGGTTTGGCCTACATGTATCCCATTATTTTGTCAGTTCATGTGCTAGAACCATGATTTTGGCATGGTTTGATTTATTTGAAAGTTTTACATATCTGGCTGTCAAAAAGCATGCTATCTATTTGATTTCGTGCTGAAAACAGAAATCCAGAAATATGCATGATCTGTTTTCCCGGCGTGTTATATAACTGTAGTAGTTTTCTACTCTGTATACGTAGTGTTTTAATGGTGCTGCTCTGGTTTTGTATTCATATTGTCTTTAGAGATGCATGCTTCTTGTAAAACTTGACTCTTCTGGGCAAGATTGAAAAATATTTTTGTAGTTGTTGGTCTGTTAGTTCGGCGATTCGTAGCTAAGACAGGTATACTTAGTCCTGTGGATCAAGGTTCGAAGTTTGTTTAATTTTCCTGCATTGGTAAGGTATGTAAGGACTACCTAGATAGCACATAATCTGTCATAGTTTTAATGATTCTTACAAAATTTCCACAAATTATCCTACTACATAGCAGAGTTCTTTTCTTGATTAATTAGTTGCACTGAACTGCATGCCAACCATCATTCTTACATTGAATATATGTAAATTGACTTCGTAAATAATGCAGTACATGTATACAAGTAAAATATGTACTGATTATGCACTGTCAGAACTGTGCTGGTTCCACTGCAGGACAAGAACGACAAAGAATCTGAGGCTCTGAAGGCACAACTCAAGTACTGGCAGCGACTCAGACAGGATCTGGAGAAGGCTAGACTACTCGTCGAACTCATCCGCAAGAGGGAGAAACTCAAACGGGAAGAGGTATGTCTTGAAACTTGAACACCCAATAGTTTTGCACACAGAAAAATTATTACACACACGTTACCGGGAAGATGTGACTGGGTATGAGGTGCAAACTTTTCATTGAGGAGCAGTTGTGTAGATTCTTGCACATGTTTGCCTGTTGACAGCTGCGCCTACACCAGGCAGCGACGGAGCTCCAGCTACAGCCATACAACTTCTTTCTGAGGAATACTCTCAAGGCTCTGCAGGAGAAGGACACTAGCAACATTTTCGCTGAACCCGTCCCACTGGATGAGGTGCGTTCACCTGGTATATTCTTTTACTGTCCTCGTGAATATTGTTGGATGGGATCTGTTATAGCATACTTTTTTAACCACAGTGCAACTTGGCTACAGTTCAGTATTCAAATTGGAGATTGTGTCTGATAAAATGAAAGTACTGCACTCTTTTCTGTTCAGTATTGATGTAATATATATGTATATATTTGCAAAGGTTCCTGACTACCTGGACTATGTTTCCACTCCGATGGACTTCTCTACGATGAGCGACAAGATTGACAAGCACTGCTACTCAGACATCGACAAGTTTGAGTCAGACTACAACCTGATGATCAAAAACTGTCTGTCGTACAACTCCAAGGACACAGTGTTCTACAAAGCAGCTCTCCGCATGCGGGAACAGGTACAGTGTTTGATTGGTGGAAGACAGTAGTTACGAAATGAGAAATGTTAATGTTGTTGCGTAAATGACACAATTTTTCACACTCACAATAGCAATTTAAAGTTCTGAAAAGCAGTAACAAGGTTTGTTGATCTTACTCAACAGGGTGGAGTGATCATTCGAGCAGCCCGTCGGCAGATTGATAGTATAGGCTATGACCAGAAGGCTGGACTGCACACTCCTGAGAAACCTCCACCTCCAAAGGAACCTCTCATCCTGGAAGACAGTAAGTCGATCTGACTTATTGTTTCTGAGGAATCTAAAGCAAAAAACACATACATGACATGTACATGTGTTTCATTTAGCCAGTAAAAGTTCCTCCATCATCGTTTGATATCTTTGTTGTTTAACTAGGTCTAACCAACTTTCTCCTATCAGTGGACAGTGTACTGACTCCTGAGATGAAAGAGAACATGAGTCTGGAGGACCAACTTCGGCTTCTTTTGGACAAACTGGACTTGGTCAATGCGTCTAGACCAAGTAAGCACTCACTGGGAGTCAAATTTCTTACAGTTCTTATCTTGCAAGTTGCAAGCATTCATACATATATGTTGTCAGGTCACAATTCAATAAATGTTAGAAATTCAATAATGTGACATGATTGGCAGACCGGAAGTCACGGCTCGCCAAGCAACTGAAGCGGGAGATCATGAGTGTTCGACGACAGCTGGCTCTCCAGAAGGGCCAGGATGGCTTCCTCAGTGATGATCTCAAGAGTGCCACAGAGACAGGTACAAACCAAGCAATGTTGCAATAGCTGTGGAAGCTCTCACAAATTCGACTTCCAGACTTTTATGTACATCATACTGCCAGATCTAAAATGTTAGAATACCTGGTTCCAGCTTCGGACACTGCCGCCTCAGACGACGAAGATGTTAGCAGCCCCAAGCGTGAACAGAGCACGCCAACGACTCTGAACCAGCCTGAGGAAGGCCAGAGCATGCAGCGGCGCAGAGGCCGACCGCCGATCAAGCCGAGGAAGACCAGCATCAGTGTTGAGACAACCGATGCTGGTACAGGTCGGTCACTCACTCTCATTGTCCTAGCAGGAATACTGTTCAGTAACTGTTGACTGTTACGTGGGCACATGACTGAAGTTTTGATCATGTTGAATATAATCCTTTGATTCGATCTGGAATCATATAAATATCATCTAGAAAAGCAAGAATTGTAACTAAAATGGAAATTAGAAAGATCTATGTTTCCCTTAAAAATGTTTTTCCCTGTTACTTGATATATATATATGGGACTATGGATTTTTCAGGGGCAATTGCTGATGATGAGCCAGGGCCTAAGCGGAGGGATTCCAAAGATGGGTGCAATAGCCCAGCTGGTGTAAACCGACGGACGTCTGTTCTCTTTGGCAAGAAAGCTCGTAAACGATCTCGTAAGGACAGTGAGGATGTTACATCACAAGATGATCAGCCGACGCCAGGCAGGCGACACCCAGGCCGACCATCCAAGTCCAAGCTCCTTCCAGTCAGCAGTACCCTTGTCACAGACAGTGAGGTCCCCACC
This sequence comes from Terebella lapidaria, assembly GCA_949152475.1. Taxonomy (NCBI): domain Eukaryota; kingdom Metazoa; phylum Annelida; class Polychaeta; order Terebellida; family Terebellidae; genus Terebella; species Terebella lapidaria. The sequence goes on along the minus strand of OX424555.1, from coordinate 53,719,363 downwards.
GCATCCACAAGTACAACCACCACAACCACCTCCACCACGACGGAGAAACGGACGGACACGTCAGACTCAAAAAATGGCACCAGTCGTAAGCGGACTGCAAGTACTGCTGGCATCACCACAGCTTCCCCAAACCCCGAGGGCACCACCTCTAGTCAGCCAACCAAACGGAATACCGCTTGTGGCAATGACGCTATAGCGACCACAATCGCCGATGGTCCAACTCTCTTCTCGCATTCCTCCAAGCACGACAGTTTCACCAAATACCGTAACTTGAACCAGTCGCAGTCGGACATGGACTCTTCTTCAGAGAACGGGAACACTGACAGTTCTATGTCTGACTCGGACAGCAGCAGCAAGGACAGCAGCTCAGACAGTGACGACGGAGGCTCCTCATCCAAGAGATACTCCAAGCGAGGTCAGTAGTTGTGTGGAGAGGTAAGCTATGTGTGGTAAATGTGGTCAGGCATATATCCCAGACATCATGTACTAGCATCTGGCTTCCAACATTCATATTGCTGCATGTACACAGGAATTAATTCAGATATGTTGATTGCCAAATTGATTGCTTTTTGCTACAGTTGCTTGTTAAGTTGGTGTCATTATTAGACAACTGTTCAATCTTGTCTTCCTTTGAAGTCGCATGCATTCATAGAAAAGTTTTTGCTTCGCCTCGATAAAAGGGCCCTGTGTTTTTCGTTTCCTTTTATTTGGTTGTGTTATTAACATTTTCTGTTTTCCATATAGATATCTATGGAAAATGCAGCATCTAACTCAGTCTGAGTTTCAAGCTTACACTTTGATAAGTTTTTCCTGTATATTCAAAGACAGAGATGAAAAGAGGGAATTTTTTCAAGCTTGATTTAGAGACTTGATTTTGATGCCTGTGTTATTTCCTGAATGGCAACCCAGTCTGATGTGTTGTATACATATTGCTGTGCCATGTATGCCTGTGTTGTCATTGCTTCAGTCTGTTTCACTGTATATATATAACCAAGTGATTTCTCCGAAGGTGGCGGGGATGGGTCAAGCTCAGCACGACGAGAGGCTCGTAGGAAACGCAGAGAAAAGCACAGAGATCAGTCCCGCAGTAATTGTAACAGTGTAGAGCAGAACAAGCTCAGTAATACTGTGGATGAAGACTCCCGGCCAGATAGCACCCCACTAGGTCGCCGTCGCTCCCGGGGCAGCCTCGATAGGAACCCCTTCCGAGATTTTAACCATAACTCGCCGAAAAAAAGGCCCCCAGTGTCCCCTTCAAGGAGTTCTGGCAGTAAATCAGGCATGACTCGCTTTGTGGAAGAGGTCGAGATGATAGTCGACAACTTTGTGTCCAGACATAAACATTTAATTAAGCTCGGTGCTGGGGACTCCTTAAGCTCGCAGACTTCAGATATCGAGCTGATCCCTAATACAGAGGACGATGCCACCTCACAGGATGAACCAGACCCGGCCCCCGACAACGATTGCACTCCAGGTGAGGAATAGCTAAGATCTCCGGCATTGGCTGCAAAGGGTTGTCATGGCAACCCAAGCATTGTAGGTCTGGTTGACAACCTAGGCGGTTTGTGCAGAGCTGCAGTGAGAGAAACTGTTCTGTCCTGTGCAACTTGGGGACTAACGCAGAAGTAACTGTTCTTGGTGACGATGCATGATTGCAGTCTGGATACGGCACACAATGAACTTCACTGTATTTACTTAAGATTGCACCATTTGCTGGATGAGGGAAACATAGCTACACCATCCTAAAATTAATTGATTCGCTTGCATCTACCTGTTATTAATATTGATTAACTGAAAACAACCATGGTAGAACTAACAAACTGACCCATACAAAACACATCCCCTTTGTAGGTAGTGTTCGCCACACAAGACACACAATCTGTTCTCTAATTAGTGGATTAGTGGGCAGTACCACAACGACAACAGTTCCAACAGTGCATCTGATCAGAACAGTTGCTGAATATTGAAAGTTCCAACTGAATGTAGCCAGACTCTGATATCGACTTGGATTTAACATCCCGAGCTTCCGTGAACATTATAGTGTGTCATCTGTTGGCCATTGGAAGCTAGGAATTTTGGATACAGGGATTTGTGTTGATAATCACTGATGTTGTGTTTATATTAGTAGTTAATAAAAAACTGCATTTGACCTGTTTTCAGCATGTTGATATTGTGGATTTTGGAAGTGCTTGTGGTGTACCAGTGCCTGATTTTGCTCCCCGTTGTACCTGTCTCATTCTTTGTTTTGTTGTTCCATGCCTTATTATGCATGACAGATCTCACAAAATCTAAAATTTGAAACCTCCTAATGATAACAAACATACTTTTTGTGCAAAATTTTCAACATGAGATATGTTACATTTTTGATACTTTCTTCCATATGATATTTCACCAAACATAGCAGAATTTTTCTCACCCCCTATACGCTGTAGCATGCCGGTAAATAAAAGCTGACGTGTCGTGTGTCGTTGCAGTGAGGAAGAGGAAGCACAGTGGAGACGGTTACCTGGAGGAGGAGAGTGAAGACTCGGTGCCTCTGGAGCCCCTGGACCTCGTCTGGGCCAAGTGTCGCGGATATCCCTGGTATCCCGCACTGGTAAGTGGCAGTATGGACGTTTAATAGAACCGCTTGGGAACAGACTGAGGGTTCAAGGACTTGCATCGTGTACAGTGGATCCTGTGTTAAAGACCACCTGGTTTGAGAGACCACCCTGTGTTTTGAGACCGCTCCACATGGTCCCAAGTGACCTTTTATCATGTAAATGAACCTGTCATGAGAGACCACCTGTCATTTGAGACCACCTTTTTGGGGTCCCTTGGGTGGTCTTAAAACACAGGATCCACTGTACATGATTTCTCCGTTGTTGTTATTCGTAGATCATCAATCCAAAGATGCCAAAGACGGGTTACTTCCACAACGGTGTTCCCATCCCTGTACCGCCGGAGGAGGTGCTGCTCCTGCAGAATAAACACGACGTGCCGGTCTACTTGGTTCTCTTCTTCGACACCAAACGCACATGGTATAGCTTTTGTTATGATGAAGTAAATATGAAAATATATTTCATAACTAAACTATACTGACTGGTTTCAATGTATGTGATAAAAGTAAAAATATTCCACGCGGTTTCACGGAACTTATTGTGAAACCAACATTATGTTGGTCTTAGACGTAGAACTAATCGTAGAACTAAAAACTACAACCAGACCTCAATACTGCTCTCTGTTATGATATTGCATGACACTTCATCATATGTGTATTTCTGTGTCCAGGCAATGGCTGCCACGATCAAAGCTTGAACCGCTCGGTGTGGACTCTGGTCTCGACAAAGCGAAACTCCTGGAGAACAAGAAACCGAATGTGCGCAAAGCTGTCAGAAAGGCCTATGAGAAAGCTGTTCTTCATCGCTGTCGAGTCACTGGGGAACCAAATCCACTCTCCAGTACGGAGTCTGATCTCGATGACTGAAGTCTTCTACTCAGAATTTCATGTATATAGCTACATTTGTTGGGAGTCTCTCGTGTTGACAATGTATTGTAAAATAATCACACATTTCAGACATCACGTAAGGGCGAGCATCATACAGATAGAAATGAATTTGACCTGGGGAGCTGTATTGCATGATTTTTAATTGGGAAACTTTGTTGTACTGATGATGAACATTTGTGTTAGATTAATATGGCTACAAAAAAATACTCCTTTCGTATTCGACAGTAAATGCAAAATTGGATGTACCTCGTAAGATTTACACAACTCCAAGGTTCATTCACGCAATGCATGTTATATCTATTGTGGGTGTAAGATCTTGTTATGTATTTGTTGCTTTGTCAGTATACAATGTATTGTGGTTTACCTAGGAATATTACAGTCTTGTGCTTGCTGATACAGACAGAATCCATATTTATGTAGGAAAAGTTTCTCCAGAAAACTCCCTCCAACACTTGCAGTTTGTCAAGCTGATATAGATGTTTGCACATGAAATATACATCATGAGAAATATGTTGTTTCTACGATAACCATTATGATCAAATTATTTCGTAAATTACAATATGTCAAATCTCGCAAGTAGTAGATCTGTGCAAATGAAAATTATGCTGTTCCAATAAAGTGCTGGTTTGGTGAGGAATAAGATGACAAAATATCCTTTTGACAGATCATTATCAATTTTTGTACAGAATTATGAGACTATTGTTTGTATAGTTCATGTGTTGGTTGCAGCGTTGCTGTTTTGTTGTCACAACTCGCAAGCACTGGGATACTGCGGTATGAACAAAACTAACATGGACTGGTATATAAATCTCTTGTAAACGCAGTTGTATTCACTTGCTATTCAGAGATGCATACATGTTTTAGGAAATCAATTGTTATCTGTAGAAGACTGGAAAATAGTCTTTAATGAAGTGCTTTCATCTGAATGACGGACTAGAGATTGTTTGCGATGTGTCGCCCAATTTAGTATCAAGAAATGCATGATTTTTAGAAAGCATACAGGGTACGAAAAATAGGAAAGAACAAGATGACTTAGGCGGGATTTTATTGTTGACACCCAGTATTGGTTAGCAACAGTACTCTAAATATTGTATGTTTATATCGTGTATTTAATATTGAATAAATTGTGACTAAAACAGTTGTTGAAAGGAAAGTGTTTCGTGTGGTATGCTCTGGGATGACTGCAAGTGTGCTGGTCTCAGACTATAGACGATATGACTCCGCTGCATGTAGGCAGAGATTTCCTGCAGAAAAATCCACCCCTGGTGGTAACCATTCAACCTCTCCCACAGTGCTCAATTCCACTCCTAATCAAGGTCCACTATGATGACCGCTCATGGTCATCTGAGACTATCACCAAAACATAAACCATGCATGTATATGATTTCCTATGCTCACAATTCAAATCTCTATAACCTCGGCCGTTTTGTATGCCGAGTCTAATTTACACATTTCCGGTCAGATGTGACCTTCGGATTTACCACTCGAGGTCATCTGAGGTCAACTTCAAGAGAGGATCCCCAATATATGACTTGCTATACTAGTACGTTCATTTATAATACAAACCTAAGCTCTTCAGTTATCTAGTATGTAGAGACCAATTTACACATATCAGTTTGGACGTCAAGGTCATGTGAGGTCAAATTCAAGGTCATCAAAGATCCCCCATATATATCTTCAAATACAACAAAATGTATGTACATAATACATGCCCAAGCTGTATCTACAAGCGTTTTGTCTACAGGGGCCTAAATTTTAGGCCACTTCGATAATGAAATAAATAAATCATGAATTTCGTTTGTCAAATTAGAGAAAAAGTTACTGAATAAGTTTCAAGTAAAGTGCCAAAAAGTAAAATTTTGGGTCTACATTTCGGGCCTTTTGTACTAGATAAACAGTCCTAAATGATCTCAACCTGTGAAAGGAGAAAGTCACTGAACAGATTTCGGGCAGAAGGTATAATTCTGACCATATTGGGCCTTTGAGCAACCATTTTTGCGGCTTTTTCTTTTTCTTCCTCCATACACATATCACTGAATAGATTTCGAGCAAAGTGCCTTTTGGGCCTACATTTTGGGCTTCTCGAGCGATTCAAAGTCTAACATCTTATACACCTAATAGATGGCTGAAAACGTCATGATTATGCAAAATTAGAAAAAAGGTAATGAACAGATTTTGATAAATTGACCACCAAAAACGAAATTAGGAGAAGAGAATAGGCCGTTTTTCATCGTAAATGGCTGTCATTTTGGAAAAAAAAAGTCCTGACAAATCGTGATGAACCAGGATCGACCTGGGCGCAATCGGGAAGGCCCAAAAATTTTGACGGCATATCGGCAATTTCTCCAGGTAGCACAACAGTCTCGCCACCATCGCACTATGGATGTCACGGTGGAGCTACGGATGTCACATGGAATCCCGTAGTGAAATGGTAGTGCAACTGGGGCACGACTGTGGTGGCATCGGGTCGTCTGTAGCGCTACAGTGGTGAAACCGTGGCCAAACTGGACTAACGGGATCGAACCGTGGCCAAACCATGAAGCTACCGAGGATTTTCCAGAGTCTTTTCCGGAGTCCGGTGGTACTACATTTCAACTACGGATGACCATTGGAAACTGTATTCGAATCATGACATGACCGGATGTTTTAGTGAGACCATTTCTGTTCCATTTTTTACACCCGGACGTCCCAGACCATGCCAGAGCACCCCGGTAGTGCCACTGGTGCAGTGAGCCACTGGAGCCGTTCTAATGTCGTGAGATCCGGGATGTCCACCAGAGCAGTTCCTCGGCCCCACTTGAGCGGTTCCTGATGGAGACAATGGCACAGAGTTTGTTGACGGCCCCATCACCTTCTCTGTGCCTGGTTAGGCCCAGCGACCAGTTCAGCCTTTGCCAGTTCCACCCCCTCTGCCTTCTTCTTTCATGGAAACACTATCACCAGGAGAAGACTGAGGACGATGAGCCCGATGAGAGTTTCAGCATCGCTCTTCTCAGTAGGTGGAACACACTTCTCACAACTTACTTTGCAGGAAGAAGCTCTTTCTTGTGCAACCGCCCCTGATGTCGCAGTTCCCATCGGAACCCCAAGAGGACATGTCCACTTCTGTGGACCCGATGTCCTTCCCTGACCTCCTGCTCAACGTCACCAGCAGATGCCACTGAGCAGGAATGTGCACCCGACCTTCGAGGGGCATCGGCAGGAGGCTTTGAATAACAAAGGGGACAAAGCCAAACGGCCTAAGCTCTCTGAGCCTTCCCAGTCAGACTTTCTTGCAAAGCCGTCCAAGCTCTCCAAGAAGGCATTGTATCACATGACCACTCTAACCTTCACCCCTGCAGACTTCAGTCTTGATAGAGTTTACCCACGATTGGCTATTCGCCTCAATCAGAGATTTGCTGGAGCAACTGTAGTGCCATTATGCTACGGTCTTTATCTATCAAGAGAAGCTGGAGGAAGAATCAGGCAATATATCTCCTCAACAACACAGGTTTCGTGGTCAAGGAACCATAACCTTCAACCAGATCAAGGTCTTCTCGTTATCTAGACAAGGTAGCAGAAGTGGTGGTGTAGCACTGCTTTATCAGGATTCTTTGGTTGTTACTGACCTGTGTGATGAACGGTGTGCATCATTTGAATCACTCAGTGCAAAAGTTTCCACAGAAATTGCTACTTTCACCATAGTTGTCATATACAGACTACTTCCGAATACAACATCAGGACCAAAGAGTGCTGAGTTTTCCAGTGACTTTGGAAACCTTATTGACAATCTCTCTGTGAATTTTCAACCTCAGATAATTGTTGGTGATTTCAATATTCATTGGGACATAGTCACAAACAGGGTCAGGATAGAATTACATTAGCTTTTGCTGTCATCAAATTTAAAACAGCACCAGACACACCCTGGTGGACACACCAATGACTTGGTCATCTCCAGATCAGATGACTCCTTGATCAAATCTCTGTCAGCAACCACGATGATAACTAACCATGTAGCAATTCGTGTGGACTTGACCATTATTGGAAACTGAAATATCTGATTCTGCATCATGTGCTTATCGTGGAAGTGACTTGATGATAAATCAGGATCTAGATGTGGACATCTTAGTCGATGTCCACAACAACACCATTCACGATACAATGGATGAACATGCTTCAATTAAGATGCACGAAATGATATCTCGACCCCAAGTTCCTTGGTTTATTGAAGCAATTCCTGAAGCGAAGAGAAAATTTCAACAGCTTGAACGTCAGTGAATAAAATCAAAGCTTGTGGTCCACAAGCAGATGTTTCAACAACAATGGGAACGTCTTCGAACACTGATAGCCAATGCCAAGGCTAATTACTTCAACAGCAAGATCCTTACTGTGGACAAGATCAGAAAAAACTGTTCAAGATCACGAACAGTCTCCTGCATACCGAGGATTGCAACGCATTGCTGAAAGCAGCATCGCAAACAGAGCTATGTGACCGTTTCAGTTGCTATTTTATAGATAAAATAACAACTATCCAGAATGGTTTTGATTCGACTTTGGATCATGGTACATTCGACCTTCACCAAGAAACAGTAACATCAACAGCCCAGCTCACGACGTTCAAGCCTCTAAGTGATGAGAGGATAACGCGTCTCATCAAAGACTCACCCAACGCTTCGGGTCCCTTGGATCCATGGCCAACGTGGATGCTCAAGGATCACCTCGACTTCATCACACTTGTGCCCTGATTGAGAAGTAGATACATGTAGCTTATCAGCTTTGCAATCACATGACTGACCATCATCTTCAGGAACCACTTCGGTCGGCCTACAGACCTGGCCATAGTACAGAAACGGTTCTCCTCCGTGTTCAAAATGACATCCTGGCAGCTATGGACAACAAGCAGGCCACCATATTGGTTCTCCTTGGTCTTTCTGCGGCTTTTGACACCGTCGAGCACTTTCTTTTGTTGAATCGAATGGCCACATGTTTGCACGTTGGGGGCAAGGTGCAGGCATGCCTTGCGTCTTACCTCAGACGTTGCAGGTCGCTGTTGATGCGGCGAGAAGTCCAGCCAATTCTTTATGCTTTGGTGTGCCTCAAGCGTCTGTGCTGGGCCCACTTCTTTACCTGATTTCTTTACCGAAATATGAGCCCGTGATGGTGCTGCAGTGGCCCACAGCAGATATCACAGATAGCTCCGCAGATGGGAGCACCGAATTTGCAGCCAGTACCGGTAGTGATCTCTCATCAAATGCCACCGACCGTCCAACCCGGGCAGATGACCACACCAATATCATTCTGAGAGTGAAGAAGATGAGATATGAATTCGGAAACAGTCGACTCTACCTTCTCTCACTGAGTCCACGGAGATGGCAAGGCGGGAGGAGTGACTCCGAAGGGATGATCTAATCCTCTGCATTTGCGTCAGCACCTGCGGTGCGGCAGATACAGGAATGGCCGGAGAACCTGAGCCCCATCTTTGTGGTTGCCGAGAGACTCCTTTTCTGGCTCACACAGGTGGATTGACAGAAGGAACCCATCCTACCGTGTGCAATTTGAAGCCCTGAAGGAAGTGATCGGCCTTTCGGGGAATATCAAGGAGTCAACTGGTCGCTCCGGAAGATCAAGAAGCGGATATACTGGTGTGGGATGACGAAGGACATTGAGACCAGGGGCCCGTTTCACTAAGATCATAAAGAGCTCGTTAGCAGCAAAATTCTCGTTAAATTAAAGAATCCTCGCTAATAACGTGGGTTTATCAATCACTAAGATTTCCATCGTTAGAAATCCTCGTTGTATCCATCGTTAACAATATGTTATCATAGTTATTTTTGTGTTTTTATTTCCATTGGTGAAAACTTCAAGGACGACTTTATATAACGAGCTCGCTATCTTAGTGAAACGGGCCCTACCTGGTGTAGAGCTTGCCCAAGATGCAGTATGCGGAAGCCACAGCCTAGCACTTGACACCAGACCATGGGCACTGCACCAGTGGGTTTCCTTCTAAAGAAGGTAGCAATGGAAGTGCTGGAGATCGGTGTGGTCTCTTAGAGGAGAAGGCAGTAAGTTCTTACAGACCATACGTATTCATCACAGAGTTTGTGTGCAGATGGGGAGTTACAGCTGACATCTTTTCAGACATGGGTCGATAATTCGAATCCGGCCCATATCCCCCACAATCTAACGCCATGGTGGAGCAGTTTTTCGAGTGATCACTCCTCCAGATGTTACCTGCGGTCGTCAATGTCACCACGACGACTGGATGACTGGTTGCCATACCAGACGTCTGCCTACCGGGCTTATTTACATGATAGTACGGATTGCACGCCGAACAAGATGATGATCGGCAGGGAGGCAACCACTCCTATTGATCTGATGTATCGGACGGACCCTGAGGAGAGAGAGGAGGCCCCGTCTGCATGCTCCCACGAGTACATGGAATGGGTGGGAGAAGCCATTGCTATCGTTCACGAGTTTGCTTGTACTCGCATGAAGCCAGCTCCAGTACAGCAGCAGAAGAATCACGATTCAAAAGCGGCATGGAGACGGTTCACAGTTGGTACTTGGGTGCTGTACTGGTACACCCCAAAGCTTGTGTTGGGGTTGACCCACCCTCACCTGGTCCTAGACGTCCAACTCGGGTGGAGAGCAAACATCCAGAATTCTCCAACGGAGGCACCGTGGGAGGTCCACATCGATCACTTGGAGACATGTCCATACACTATGAAGCAGCCCCTTTGCAGCCAGCAGATCCACACTGCTGGCAGAGCCAAAGGTACCTGCGGGGGATGCGGAGGACATGGCGAGAGAGGACGAGGGGGACACGCCTGAGGTGTCGGCCGCGGAGGAGAAGTCGGGTGCAGAGAATCTGGAGGACCCCAGGAAGGCGATGGGCATGGAGCAGGGTGCAGAGCTGGAGACAAGGAAGGAGGAGGAGCATCCGAGGCAGAGCCAGAGGGCACTGCCAAGGCTGGGAGACTGGGCATACTGGGCCACCGAGGAGCCTGCGCCAGCCCTGGCCATGAAAGGAGGCCGCCTCCGCCAAGAGAGATGCAGCGGTACAGTCAACGCCTTCGAAGTTTTCCACGTTGCTTTCATGTCTTATCTGCCTGGGAGGGGTTCTCTAACTATGCTCCCATGCTGGTTCGAAATCCTAATGGGTAAATGATGATAATATCTGGATATACAGAAATCTGGTGCCGCTGGTAGATCCGTTTTTGATGTTGTGGACACAAGAGTTAATGCTGCGAAGAATTGGCTCTAGAGATGGGGAGAAAGGGTTTTGGAAATGCGAAGTTTCCACCTCATAGGTGCAGCTGGGAGAGTGAATGAGCAGTGGAGGCGGCACACCGACACGCCTCCACACCCAGGACACAAAGACGTGGCCAACCCAGAGGGGGTGGAAATATAACAAACTGCCAAAACTGGTGGACTGTCCATGTGGTTGCGAAGTCTGTTCACGTGCGTTCGGAGCCGGGTCCAAGTGCTTACACAGGATCATGCATGTTTTTGCGGAGATTAACTTCAGGTCTGTGTGGACTATAAAAGCAGGCAGCCACAGCTCTCTGGGAGCTCAGTATGGATGAGACAAAACATATACCCTGAGACGAACCTGCTTCCTTTTACTGACTTTCTTGCATAGGAGTGCAGATGGAAGTGAAGAAAGACCTCTGGCACGTGGAGATACCTGTCTCCGCAGGTTCACGATAATCTCTGCACCTGTGGAATAGAGGGAGGTCCCCTGACATACAGAGACCACCCCAGTCTCCGCAGGCGATACACCTAAGCCCCAACGCTGTCCCCTCCAATCTCAATGGCCTTCCTCTCTCTGGAGTTCGGACTGAGCTTGTCTCAATCAAACCTTTGATCTCGAAACAGGAAGTCAACACAATACAGGACTCTAAGATGTTCCTGATTTTCTATTCATTAATCAGATTATTGTCTCATGGTTCATATACAAATCGTTAAAAATGATATATACATTTCTGGTACCACCAGTCAGATAATCAATACAAAGGAAAGACGAAATATATTCACTGGCTAACATCAACTTCCAGCATACCTCCAAATGAACTTCAGACAAAAAAAAATTCTGCTAGCGGTCATTTCACACTGAATAAATACTAATGAACACTTGTGTATTGTTCTTGTTAAGATAAGACTTGGTAATGTATATTATGCATAGCTAGGTCATACATGATTCCCGCAAGTATATGTACTTATACTGCGGTGCGGTGCGGTGCGGTGCGGTGCAGGGGCCCGCATTGGCTCCTATTGCGGTGCGGGTGTGGACAGAGGCCTTGCGGGTGCGGGGGCACATATTGGGCCAGCGCAGAGCCTCACCAAGCACCCGTGTACGGAAGAAGTGCAGCAAACGTGTGGAGACAACCATCTCTGCTGGTGAAGAGGACCCCACATCGGCGAAGCAGAGGTACGTCTCTGGTGACGGCCAGCTCCCTGGCACTGACGACGACCAGACCCCTGAACCTTCGCAGAGACGAGGACCTCTGGAAAGAGGAGGACCTTCGAAGAGATGGGACCTCCACACATAAGGCACTCCCGTGAATGGCGGCACAGCGAACACCGCCGTGATCACCCTCCGAAGATGGACGAGTTGCGGAGCCTAGGATGATTCACTCAATGCTGGTTTTGAGCTCTAATGTTAAGCAGGGTCCTAGTCTAAACCTGGATCCGGTGTAATTTTTTAACTATTGTATAACCCACTGACCAAACCTAGTCACCGTCATAAGAGAATTCTATTCCATATATTTCAAGTGAATATTTGCTCGTTGTAAATTGGTACAAAAACCTGTGTCTCGTCGGACAGCACTTTTTCTTCTCGGAGAAATACTATGGAATTGCGGACATCTCACCAATAATTGTCTCTAGAGTTTGGAGAGAGAGAGAGAAGGGTATTACGGAGAAACTATACAAAAAATAAACACAAAGAGAGAAAATAACACACACACATCACCATGAAATCGCTACAGTTCCATTGAGCATGTTTACACCAAATTTCAAATTTCTCTTTTCCAAACTGGAATAAAACAGTTTCCAGTGTTAAATTTCAACTCAAATATGAAATTTGCGAGTCTGAACACAATTTTACAAGTTATTCAAGTTTTAGAAGAGAATGTTTGACACCCGTGTGTGCCTTATGGCCCGAAACCAGCACACATGTTTACTAGGCTACGCATTGGCTTGAAAAAAATGGAAACTCACGAAAATCAAATTAGGTGGATTTATCAATTTTAGAAGTATAAAATTTGTCGGAAAAAATACATCTCTCGTTGTGTATTTCTGATTTCATCTAATGGAAACTATATGAGTTTTCAATTTGATCAGACAATCCATTCCAAAAGAGACGTTTAGGCCTAATGGGCAAAATCCTAAAAATCAGTGAACGAAACAGTCGGGATAATCTTAATATTGTCTGTGCCATAGCCTAAATAGACCTAAAAGGAAGGTTCCTTTATTTGGGTTCAACCAAGAGTACACGGTATTCTTGGTTCACCTATGTGTGTGCTGCCCTCAGACCAGAACCAGTGAACGTTATGATAAGCCATTATTGTAGGCTATTGATAGACGAGAGTTGAGTAGTGATATCTACTGCTATAGCCGTTATCTTGTGTAATTCATTTGTTGTAGAGCACTATCTTATTAGAGAGCCGTATAGATAGGTTTCAGTTGGATTGAAGGGACATTCCCCAAGTGCCCGGTAAAATGCATACCAACGATTCGAATCCACATTGCAACCGCAATCCACATGCTCCCATTTCTGAAATTCGATTTTGCGCGCGCCTCTAAAAGTAGTTCCCCATCCATTCAGGATAGTTGGGCCAAAACAACGTCTTGAGTTTAGGATTTCAGGTCTTTGGTACCAGAGCCTTTGGATTACAACATAATCATCATAACCGTGTTTAATATTCACTAAAATTTGATAATAAATGAAAGTTACGCAAAATCGTAGGTTCTATATTTCTTGTGTGCATGAATATCACGGCCGTTTCACAGCTGTGACGTCACATTATGAACACCACAACCAACGGAAAGCCCGTGGAGAAAATGTCAACTGTAACAACATGAACATGTATTCTTGTCGCTGTCATTCTGGATACTGGTGATATATCGGATTTGAATTCTAAATAAACATCCAAAGCATTGGTGTAATTTAAACTGCAAACTGTGCAGCTTGCAACACCGTGCAAAATGAATTTCGAGATTCCAACAGGTTTGACAGACTTGCTGCAGGACTTCACTGTTGCCGTGCTGAGGGATAAACCCTCGGATCTCGTTCAGTTTGCTGCAGAATATTTCAACAATCTCAATGAAAATAGGATTTCGCAATTGAGAGATTCAACAAAAGGGCAGGCATTCCCAGGGACGTCTGATGATGAACCAATGCAAACCGATTCAGACGATGAACCGATGCCAGGTAAAAAGTGAAATCAAGGAAGTTTCAAGACCCGGCCTCGATCAACGTCAAACTCCCTGATCAATATTATAGTATTGATTCATTCCCAAAAATTCCCAGGTCCGAGACCCCGAGTGTGCATCCCATCTCAACCAATCTTGTAGATCTATTCTTGTTGTCAATCAGCACAACTGTTTGCATATTTACTAGTTAGCCTAGACTTTTTTAAAGGGCGTAGATCTACTAGATCTAACTGACTTCGCAACAATCATTACAAATGGATTCATTCTAGAATTCTAATTTTATTGAAGGGGTAGATCTTCATGGGACATTTAAGTAAGTTGCAACATGGGGTAGATGGGACATTTAAGTAAGTTGAAACATAGACTGTCATCAACTTGGAAGAAACTCATCACATGGACCAGGAGTGAATAACGTGGTGCCAATGTTTGCTCATACCATCATAATCATCATATTATAGATTGCAGATGTGCTTTGAATTCAACATCATTAAAATAGTCTTTGTTTTTCAAGAACTTTTTTTATAAAGTAGACCTCAGCCTGTATATTAGAGACTAATGCCTTGTAGGCTAGCTAGCCTGTTGACTGGATCCTAGTAATCCTACTAGAACATGTATTATTGGGGGAACAATTTCTCCTTTCAGCCAATCTATTTACTTCCAGTGTCAAGCACTACGTTAGTGATTACTAATACTTCTGACTACTGTCATTTATGAGCATGATTATCTCTTTGAAGAGAGTTTTTTTTTGCTCGATATACTGTACTTTACGAATCATTCACAATATTGTACTGCTGATAAAATTCCGAAGAAAGCCTATCATAGAATTTCTGGCTGTAGACAATCTTGACTCGAGTACACGTGTCAATATTTGTTGTCCCAATATCACTGATGATTTGTTGTCATTGATTTATAGTTATCGATAAACACCAGGATTAGTAGAGCTTGACTACTAAGTATTTGATTTACTAACTAGATTCTAGTACAAAAGTATGTATTCATTGAATGTCCTGATTTTTTTATGCTCATGCAGTCATGCAGGAAAGGCTTTGAAACTGATGCTCGATTATGGTATATCCATGAATGATTATGAACATGATGAACCTCTACTTTTGCATGTTTGGACTCTTGGTAACATCCGATACACCAACTCGGAATCCCTTACAGTTACTTATAATGTACTATGGTTTTCTATGCCTGCGGCAGTGCCTTTGGCAATAACCCAAGTTGGATGACAAGATGTTAAAGCATAATTTTTCTACATCCATTATTTTCACATGAGTTCACCCCCACAATACTTTGAATGGTATTTTCATGCCTTCCTTAACAAGCAACAATTTTCGCGAAACAATATGTAGACATGTAAATGTAGGTAGTAAATTATATCTCTTTTTGTGTTAAATTGGTATTTGTTCAGCACTTGCCTGGACGGGAATAAATATTTAGACTTCATGTCCTTTAATTCAGTGAGTGGCTTGCTTCTCGTGTGAATGCGTTTCATACCTGTACACATGTTGACATACTTGCATGTGTATTCCACTGTAATCCACACCAGTGTAGAGATCAGACGAACTCAACTATAGGATATATATATATATATACATACAAGTTTTGGAGTTATCAGTAATAAATGTGTTAAGTTGTTGTTACAGCATCTATTGCTAGATCTGTAGCACATACGGTGATACAGACTTAGGGACAATGTTGACAGAGCAATCTGACAGCAAAATGATATTCATTGTGTCACTAAAGACTGAATATCTCGTTTGGGATTTTTCAGAACCTCCTAAGAACCGATTCCAGCGACGAAAATCAGGTGAGTGGAAAAACCGGAAATTGATTGACGTTACTTCAGTGTGTCAGTGATGAATGTCTCATACAGTATGTACGGGACCGAAGACTTTGAAATAAGAAAACAAGTCTCCAGAGAAACAAAAATCCATGATGTTCTCTTGTTACATGCTTCATACATGTGCAAGATATTGGACAGTGACACTGCACGGAATTATTCCAGAATATCATAGTTCAACATACGTCTTGCTCTTGGCTTCAGTGATAGTGTTACAAATTAGATTGTCAGTGTATCTGGCTACATTGTACATGTAATATGCTGCACAGTCGCTGTATCATGTGTATTCCTGTTGCAAGTCTGAAAACATGCAACTTGACACTTGGCATCAAGAGTGAACATTGCACTCTGATTTGTATTTTGTATCCTCGTCAGGTGCAGATCCAAACAAATAAAGTATTCACCAAATATTACAAAAGATGGGTTACATTTTGTACTTCTGACATTTTTTTTGCATTGCCTTTCAAGCTAGTCACTAACATTTTGGTAATACATTATATGTACTTGGATGAAATAAATAATGTGAAATTGAAGAATAAAAAGGCAATGCATGAATGCAATGCAAGGCAATGCAAATTTATGAATGTATAATCCATCCTGATTTTCATCTGGATTTTTGTGTGTGACTCATCTATCATGTCATTTTCACTTTTAATAGGTCAAGTTCAGTACTGTAACTATAAGTAATAACATCGTTGTTGGAATCTATAAGCATGTTCATTGTTTTCAGTTGCTGCTGAAAGATACAATCCATCAGATGATGAAGATGAAGGCGAAAGTGTGAGTTTCTTTTGACCAAAGCAACTTGAACTTACTACTTGTTATAAATGTTTGTAGCATGAAAACACTGATACGGTGGTCCCTGTAAGATAAGACCTCACCTTTTGCAGAGAAAATGAGGTCTTATTTTACAGGAAGTCTTATTTCACAGGTTCATTTACATGTTGAATTGATCTTTGGGGAATACAGAAAAGTCTTTACAGACAGGGAAGTCTTATTCCTGAGGTGTCGTGTCTTAGAGGGACCACTGTATATAATTTTATGTATGATAGTTTGAAGAATGACTACTAGTATTAGTTATGTACATGTACTGATAAAACAAAATGAGAAATGGTTCCACTGATGACATACGTTTACCCAATATGCTGAACTTTACAATTTGTTTTATCATTTGACAGGTTGTCTATCCCAAAACAGATGAACAGAGGAAACGATTGAATGAGGCTGTCAAACCTATCCTGTTGTTCAAGTCCCTAGACGTAGTAAGTTGCGAGTACTGCATGATTGTCTCAATTTGTCTACTCTACATGCCTGTGTTTCAGTTAGTATCAAATGGTTGGAAGATTCACATTAAATAAATAAATATTCTGAATCACGAATTGTAGTCCATGCAGTTTCACTGAAATATATTGCTTGCGGTATTATGATTTTACATACATGTATGGGATCTGCAAATGTTCATTTTCAATTGACACGTCGGTTCATAATTGAATGTTTTGCATTCATTGCACATTGATTGTGCAAATGGGACTGTGTTCCTTTCAAATATTTTTGCGTATTGTTATAAATGAGATTTTGATGGCTCATACAGATATAATGATAATGTTCATTCGATGAAGGCATGAGAGAACCATTACCTCGGGGGCTACAATCTATTAATGTGTAATCACTTGCTCTTTGAGACTAGAAACATGTCATCATACATGTACATAAAATATACATGTAAGGCCTCCATGATAGAAAATGGCATTTGCAGGCTAATTTGGCATTGATACAAGTATAATACAGGAAAAATGCTGCACTGTCTACTGTGGCGTTGCCTTTGCCATAGCCATACAACTTTCCCTTTTTGATCGTGCTGAATGGCAGACTTGCAAGATTGTCCGCTGCAACAGACTGAACAATGTGAGCAAATGTTCACATTGTGTCTGCAGTAAATAGCAATATATCCCTATTTCTGATCCCATCCCAGGCCAACAGACCAGACCAGATACCTCTGGGAGCCCTGACCCAACACAATCCTTGTCAATCTCACAAGTCTAGTTCTGAAGCAGACCCCGTGTGACCTTTTGTGTTTCCATGGATGTAAATTCCTTCCCTTCATCCCCCCCCCCCCCCCCCCCCGATACACACACATACACACTAATTCCACCCCAACTGTCATATTTTTCAGGACCAGATGCAAGAAGTGATAGATGCCATGTTCGACAAAAAGGTGAGTTTCTGCCGGGACACAACATCGGAATTGGCGGGTTCTGTCCTTCCTTCAATACATGTCTAAATACACGGATTAAAGCATTGGTCTTGAGCGGAGTTCAAGCACATGTATGAGAAAATGTTCAGTGTCATGGGAGTTTTATCTTACAAATTTGATTCAGTGAAGAATCTAGTACAATTTGAATATCAAGTAGTCGTATATATTGTCTCCTGAACAAGGTGGTATCATGTTAAATCTACAGGGGAAAATATGGCATTCAGAAGTGTTCAGTCATCACTGAGTCTGACATACATGTCACGTATTGGTAGTGATGAAATTTACAAATGATGTTGTAATGTTACAGGTACAACCAGATGACCACATCATAGACCAGGGAGATGATGGGGACAACTTCTATGTCATTGACAGGTGAGTCTCCTCCCAGTCACATGTGGTAATCATACCTTAGTAATACATGTAATCATCACCTTCATCACCCTCATCGCTGCATGTACAGACTGACCATTTGGCCAGCTCAATCACCGTAAAATATCAATTGTCATTCCGTTATAATAGGCAGCCATGCCTTGTGTATCTATTACATGTGTAATTAAGTCACCTGACACCTTTGTTGTTGCTCGTGCAGAAATAATGACAACTTGAAGATGTAGTGGAGAATGTCTGTGGGAGCTGATGGGAATGTCTAAGTGTTTCCCTGATTTGGCCAATAGAGTTTGGATGGCTTGGCAGTTTTGTCTGCATGCCTCCATACACACATCTATAGGCAGCTTGCAGACTGCCTTGCTTGCAGCAATTTGTCTGCGGGGTACTTTGGTGGCATCATCTTGTCTGAGTGAGAATAAGAGACGTGTTCTTCGTGGCTCTGGGCAGCTATCAAATTTCTCCTTCGTCACGTCAAGGCGGCGAAGGACGTAGCAATACACAAGACTCCTAGGACGCTGCTGCTGCTGCCAGTATTGTCCAGCCTTCTGAGGAAACATGAAAATACTAGCATCGTCCATCACACTGACATGCAAATGTCATCTCTTGTAATTACGGAAGTTGTTCCAGCGCCGTTTAGGACATGCGCCATTATTTTATACCCAGTACCTGTACCTGTTGCCCTCTCTCTCTTTCTCCCTGTCCCCTATTCTACACCCCACCTTCGTGCCTCCCTCTCTCATCCAACCCTTACATGAATAATATTTGTGGCAGGTCTTTCATCTCAGATTTTCCTTCTGTTAACTGAACTAATCCAGAGCTTTCTGACTCAATCAGAGGGAGGGAGCTGCTGTTCCCATGGCAACAGATGACATAAACCTAGCAGGTAGTGTGTGCCCGTGGGGGTAGTTACATGTAGTGAGGGTCCCTCCAGGGCAGGTAGTGGCCCTCAGTGTGGAGGACACACTGCTCTACCTCATCAATAGGCCGGGGCCCAGGCCATTTGACACAAGTAGCTTCAGTAGCAACATGGATCTTAATAATCTGCGGCTGCATTGTCATGTACAGTAGAAAGGAATAGCTTGCCAGGGTATTGACATTTAGCCCTGCGGTATATACCTTCTACTCATTATTATATTCAGGAAAGCCTGTTAGCATGGTTAATTCCTGGGGGAAGTTGGCCTGGGGGACTGGTATGACCTGGGGGACGACTTGGACAGGACAACACTTCCATGAGGACACCAAGAGAATTACTGTTGCAGACATCAACAAAATCACAGGGATATACTGAATTTCCGTTGTCTGAGACCTGTGTCACTCCGTTTGTCATGGACCCGGAAATATTGCAGGGCTGCCGGCATAAAACTTTCATCCAGCTGATTTGTAGCTACTCATTTAGCTCTTCCGCCGCAATATTGGTCGTAAATATTGAATAACTTTTCTCTGTGGTTTACACTGGACTCCAATCTCTTTCATCTAAATCTACTTCTACAGATTTATCTAGTGTAATACATTTATGAATCTTTATTAAAAAGTGTATTAAGGGAAGTGCCCTTCAGATTTGTAAGTTATTCATATTTGATTAAAAGTGAGAGTATATTAGTCTTGTACAGAGATATATTCAGTATGTTGAAGAGGAAATTACTCAAAAACTTCTCTTTTGTGAAATCGTTGGCGCTTACTCAAGTGTATTGTAGTGTTGCAGCCACTTCAGTTCTGTAATTAACGATAAAAATGTACAATAAATAACGGCTTGAACTATTCATAAACATGCTCGGCTATATATGTGACTCGAGGCAGTAATGTTTTCGATCAGTAGTCAGTTTCACTGGTTTTGTTTTATTGCTTGAACGTTGCAAAACTTGGGAATCCATGTTGTCGCCTATCGGCTCCAGTGTGTGAACAGGCACATTACAACACACGTCACAACTTCTGAAGGGCTCTCAGAGAGATCAATATTAAAGACACTCCCTGCAGTTAAAATCAATCACATGACAGCTCCTTGTGATGGATAGTGGATACTGAACCTCGCATAGTGTTCGGCCTTGAGCTCGCTCTGTCCGCGGACGAGCCAACATCGATATATCTAGAAATAATAATCATAAAACAGCTTCGGAGAGTTACCTATATTGCAGATATTGGCCAATGATCAATAAATTATCGGACAGCTTGATTAGTTACACATAAAATGTGGGTCGGAACAGATGGTAGTGTCACTGAACTGATCTGGTTGGTGCGAAGTGTTTGCTTCTGTCTTTACCAGTACTAGTAGGTTTACAATACAGAATAAAAATACCAGGCCTAGGAATTTTTGGTATTCACATGCTCCATACTTATATGGATGTGTGTTTTCCACATATATCATGTATATGAACCCTATAAATTACACTGTCCGATGCCTCAGACTAATTTTCGAGTCCTGCCTGTCATGGTGATTTGCAGCAGCGAACTTTGATCACTCGGTGTCATTGGCGAGCGCACTGTGAAACTATAAACCACTGACACTCGCTTCAATACCGTACTGCTTTCTACAAAACAATAGCTCAAGTTTGCAACGGGACCCGTTAGGGTACTGTGGCCTTTGCCCAGACCATTAATATGACATCAAAATCAAATATTATTGAAGCGTCAATAATAGACGGCAATTGCTGGGCCAGAGAGATGCGTTTGAGTGAATATGTTGGGTGCGGGAGGGGGGGGGGGGGGGAGTTTGTGGGGGATGATACATTGAGTAGGAAAGACGATGATACATGTATTCGATACTATCAAGGGCACAGCTCTAGAGTTCAGGTTTGGTTTTCTGACCGGGATATTCAATGTAGCTCTTTATACACAAAAAGTATTTTGTATATATGATAATGACATATTTAAACATGATACATGGTTTTATAAACATGACTAAGGAGCAAAAACTTTTAGTAGTAGGCCTACAATGATACTACCCAACAAAACATGCGGCCTGTGTATATTCCATCAGAACACACCAAACTCTGAACATGATTCGCTGGGTATAATATATGCTACACAATGTATAGTATATGCAGTTTATATATTGATTGCTGTTTCCGGCAATCTGCACCCAGTTATTGCTTGAGCCCTGGAACTGTATATCTCCCAATCAACACTTCAGTGATGCTTGCATGAAAAAAATTACAACATACCAATATTAACATCATGTTACATGAGCAGATAATAATACCAGTAATCTCTGTGTGGTAATCCTATATAATTCATCACCTACGACTGCAAGGCTGTTGATCATTACGTAGAAAAGTATGTGCTAGTATGTTATGTTACGGGCATGTTATTGTTAGTGATTACTGTATAATGGTAATACTTATAAGATCACGGGAAGAATCAGAAGACGCGGGGGGGGGGGGGGGGGGGGCTCTTATATGAGTTACTCAGGGACGAATCTAATGTAGGATCTAGAAACCCTTCAATGCTAAAAACGACGAGGAAAAAAGGGCTTCTCGTCTTGATGGAAATGAGGGAAGGAAATGGTGAAATATGTTTGATCGGGGATGAGCTTTATGACGGTAACTTATAGGGACAAGGGTTAATGGAAAGTGCTGCCTTTTACGGTAACAGCCTCTGGAAAATGACTGGCAATATCTATCGCTGGGTGGCTGTGGCGCTCACCTTAGGGTCTACCTGCCAATTGCTTCGCCTTACTCCTGCCAGCCCTTTCAGAGTAAATTGGTTCAAGACAGTGGCTTGGTTATAATGATGCAGGCCTTGATTCTTTCCACATATACAACAGTTCATATACTGCTCACAGCTTCGAACATACTTCTGTTCCCTTCAATCCCCGACAACTGTAACAGACAAGATCGGTCTGTTTCCGAGTGTTGCCTTTTCCCCTAAGTTCCCAGCGTGCGATTGATGGTGCAAAATGAGATGCTTTACATGCCACACCATGATTGAAATACATGTAGATTGGCCATGTGTAGGTGGATTGCACCATTGTTACGTTTATAAACATGACGCCATAAAAAATTTTGAATGTTTCTTTTCTCCTCCCGTGAATTTGTGATTTATATATAAATTCTCATGACTTTTTACCTGAATGCAAATACGTGTACATGTATATGCTAGAACCCGGTAGTTGAAATTTGGTCAGTGATAAAATCACGCTATGACTGTCTACAATAAACTGATGATTCCACATGTCTGAATATAGTTGCATGTCTTTTCTCCCTGCAGTGGAACCTACGACATCTACGTGAAAATCGACGGCGCTGACAAGCTGGTCGGTAGCTATGACAACAAGGGCAGTTTCGGTGAGCTGGCTCTCATGTACAACATGCCTCGAGCGGCCACAATCGTCGCCACGTCCGAGGGTGTTCTCTGGGCCATGGTGAGTAGTAGGGAGGCACCTGCTTCTGCAGGCAAAGGTCAGGGGTCAAGTACATGATAGTGCCGGTCCAGTGTAGCCAAAGCTGTAATGACATTAGCGACAGTAATGGAAAGCGTGTTGCTTCTTGTGAAGGTGGCGGTATAATGTGTTGAAGGCAGTTTCAAAGTGGCGTGTTAGTGAACATTGGGTTGTCGGGTTTGTTTTTCGATGAATTATGTTGCATTACTGCATGTATACATGTGTTTGTTTTATCATAGACTTGCGGAACTCTTGGAAGATTGTGCATTTCACTTGTGTGATAAAAGTAGTTGTTAAAAACTTAATGTGCCGAAAACTTGTAAATTTACCCAAACCTAAAGGCTAAATGGTGTTCAACTGTTTATGTGGTTGGGAAATTTTCCCCAAACAATCTGCTCTATTCCTAAATATAACCTTCGTTTTTCCATCTGCTTTCAGGATCGATCCACCTTCAGGCGAATAGTACTCAAGAACGCTTATAACAAGCGAAAAATGTATGAGAGTTTACTAGAAAATGTACCCATGCTCAAATTCTTAGATGTAAGTATTTTATTGGTATATTGGTAATTCTTCAAAATATCTGAAAATTATTACAATATCAACTGAGAAAAATGACTAAAGCTTCCAATACGTTATCATGCTTTATACATGTATATGGTATTCAAACTTGCGATAATCTTGTTGATGTACTGTAAAAGTAAATGGGAAGGTGCTGGATTTTTTTCCCCACTTACATGCTCACTGTTAGTATAAGCTTTTTAGTTTGGCATTGGGAGAGCTGGGTTTTAACCAATTATTCTTGTGAAGACTGCTTTAAGTCCTGAGGCTATGACAAAAACTGCTAAGCTCTTGTGTTTTCTGTACTAACCCCAGCTCTAGGCTAAAGTACCTAGAATTTATAGACATAGGTTTTTGTCAATATTTTATCCCAACGAGTTATCAATTTGACTTTCACTGAAATTGCGTCATGTTGGATGTGACCGACGCTAGTTAGTAGTCAGTGCCTGTGCTGACAAGATCAGTGGAGATTTAATAGCATGGCTTTGGCTATTTGGTAATTATGTATTAAAGCATCGTTAGCATTTTGTAAATGATGGTTGTAGGGGTAATGTTCTTGCACAACATTGCTAATCGTGTTGTAGTTGCATCTCTGAGAGGAATTATCACAGGATAGCTCCCAGCTCAGCCTGTTGGCTCTCCTTAACTAGTAAGAAGAAACTGGCAATTTCTGCAGGTTCTTTCTCGGTAATAGCGCACACATAGATGATAACAGTAAAACAAAACTGGGTAGTTTTGGATTTTCTTCTCCTTCTAACAATTATCGTGGTATTTGTGAGGCCTTTAATGTGTTTATTTTTCAAGGGTAAATATCAGGCATTTCTTAGAAATTGGAATTGTCAAATATATTTGCCTCAAAGGTTCTGTCAGTTATGATTTATCGATGAGTTTCTTTGTACATGTACATGTTGTGGGTTGTACATTAGATCCCGCCAGGGATGGTGGCGCCATGGCTTTTGTCTTCACAGTCTGACGAGATAAATCTATGATGGCTCCAAGCTATTGTGAGGCATTTGTTAGGCTATTGTTAGGCATCCCAGACTTTGTCTGAAATATGCTTGAAGGAATTTGAAGCCTTTGTTAACTGTTGATACCCAGCCAGGACTACATTTAGTGGTACAAACATGCAACCATGTGATGTAATAGACGGGACCACTACTGGTCTCTCCTGAGTATGTGTATCTTGCGAGTATCTTGGGTTAC
Source organism: Terebella lapidaria (assembly GCA_949152475.1). Lineage (NCBI taxonomy): Eukaryota > Metazoa > Annelida > Polychaeta > Terebellida > Terebellidae > Terebella > Terebella lapidaria. Next base: position 53,694,837 of record OX424555.1, on the reverse strand, counting down.
CAGAACCACTATATCCTGTCCACCATCAGTCTGGCTCCTTCCACTGTCTCCTCCCCGAGGTAAATCATGCTTCCCAATGCTACATGTGATAGCCACCGCTGAGACAGGGAGAAGCCCAGCCGTGCCGGAAGGAAGGCAAGCACTGGAGAGGTGTCAAGGAGGATACTGGTGTACCACGGATGACAGCCGAGTTGGATGTCCTGATATCAACACCAGCCACAAGATACCCACCACCACCATCTCCCCCGCTGGTCCCTACCCTCCCCATCCACACATGTCCTGCTTTCTGTCCACCACCCTCACTTCAATTACCAGCGTCAGCATAGTGGTCTACCTAATGAAGAGAAGAATAAACTTACAGTACATTGTTTCCGCTCCCCCCTCCCCACAACTACCTACCCTCCGTCAACCTTCCACAGAATGTGAATTCTGCTGGCGGCTTCGGCGAAAATCAGCTAACATTAGCACACGATTATCATGAGCCTGATTGCCTGTGACATGCAAAGCCCTTCCAATTACCTAATGAGAGGCAGGGCACATGTTGTAACATTTGTTGGGGTGGATCAGGGCAGGCACCTAATGCATGCGTCCTGCCTTCCAATCAGTGCTGAGACCTGCGACTGATGACGCTTTGCTTCTTCGCCAGCGTCTCCTCGCGACCACGCAGCTAGCAACAGGCTGCGGCATCGGGCTTCTTGCTCCACTCCTAGTCTCCTATTGACTAAATACAAGTCATTTGTCAGGGTCTCGATGGCTGCAACCTGAGCCTGACACGCCAGATCCTGTGATGGGCACAGAACTTGCGTAAATCCTCCGCGACAGTCCCTCATTCCTCCTGACTATCCACTGATTACGTACTGCAGTGATATGGGCTTGGTTTAATGGAGTCTTTGTATCTGTTTAGTTTCTTCACAGTATCACTTTTGCTCGGGGTATGGGCGTCTTGGGAGTACCTCTGTTTCGACCATTGTAAAGACGTCTTAACATATTGTCAGGCTGTCAGCTTTTTTGTTACAAAGGCTTCACTCTGTTTCGTGCTCGCACCTCCCTGTTAGCTGGGCCTCGAGTGTTTGTAACAGCTCTACTTCAGTGCAGTATTGATTAGCAGTCCTGGGTATAATTTTTAGGTTACCGGACCTATGGTCCGATAACCTATTGGCATGGCGTTGCGTCCGTCGTCCGTCGTCGTCCGTCGTCGTCGTCCACATTTTTATCTTTTTTGTTTACAGGCGAATTCTTCTGAAATTTTGCACAAAAATACTTAAAAATAATTCAAGAAGGAGGTATTTTTTAGTTTTTTGATTTTCGCATTTTTTTCAAAATGGCGGCCATTTTCGACGAAAAATGCCTGATTTTGGACTTTGGTGGCCATTTTCTCAAAATCTGTTCAGTAACTTTTTTTCTTTTTGATACATAACACTCCTGATATGAACTCCTATGATGTCTATAAATTTCGTTGCGCTTGAATCGCTCGAAGTGGACCATTTTGGCCCAAACTCGGCCCAAATGGGACTTTCCCATGTTAAATTCTCCTATGCTTTATAATGGGACACATTATGCCTAATATCTCACTTAATATTGAGATTAGAGACTAGGAATCAATTGTGGACATATAGGAAATGATATATGCTGAATATTCTCGTGACCTTGAATTTGACCTCTGACCTCAATTTCAAGGTCAGAGCACAAAATGGCTGATATCTCGCTTATTATCGACTCTACAGCTTAGGAATCAATTGTGGACATATAGGAAATGATATATGCAGATTATTGTCATGACCGTGAATTTGACCTTTGACCTCATTTTCAAGGTCACATGACAAAATTGCTAATATCTCACTTATTATCGACTCTACAGCTTAGGAATTAATTGTGGACATATAGGAAATGATATATGCTGAATATTCTGATGACCTTGAATTTGACCTTTGACGGCATTTTCAAGGTCATAGGGCAAAATGGCTAATATCTCGCTTGTTATCGACTTCACAGCTTAGGAATCAGTTATGAACATATAGGAAATGATATATGCAGATTATTGTCATGACCTTGAATTTGACATTTTTTATCCATTTTCAAGGTCATCGGACAAAATGGCTAATAGCTCACTTATTATCGATTTTACAGCTTTGGAATCAATTGTGGACATATAGGGGATGATATATGCTGAATATTCTCGGGACCTTGAATTTGACCTCTGACCTCATTTTCAAGGTCACAGGACAAACTGGCTCATATCTTGCTCCTCTATTGACTGTATGGCTTGGGAATCAATTGTGGACATGATATAGAAAATGATATACATTGAATATTTTGATGACCTTGAATTCGACCTTTGCCCCTTCATTCTCAAGGCCACAGCACAAAATTGCTAATATATCTCTGATTATTGAATTTACAGCTTAGCAATCAACTGTGGACATGATATATGCTTAATGTTATGCTGAATTGACCTTGAATTCAACCAGTGACCTGGCTAACATCTAAAATATTAAATATTGTCCGGTAACCTATCTTCGGCCCTTGGCCTAATTTTTGTTATAAAATCTTTTTCTTGTCAATGGTTCACTGTTGAAATCATACTGACCAGTTCCATTCTCACAATTGCTTGCAGCCGTATGAAAGAATGAACGTAGCTGATGCCTTGGTGCCACGGAAATTCGAAGATGGAGAACTCATTATTAAACAGGTATTGAGTGCAATTTGTATTATGCTGTTAATCCATTATAAAAGACCAAGTATTGTGGATTCCCTGTTCATCAGATCAAGCTATAGATTATGTACCATCGATAGGCTTATTGCGTTATAAATTCATTACATTCAATCAATGTCTTGTGGTGTATGTGATTCAGAAAGAAAAAAGCTATTGTCTCATACATCAGTCTCAAAGTTAGTATTGTTAAACTGGAAGAATAAGATGAATCATTGTTTTATCGATGAATATTATTATCATGCTGGAATATTTCTATGTGTATTGCAGGGAGACAATGCTGACTGCATGTATTTCATAGAGGAGGGCGAAATCAAAATCACTATCAAGCCAAAGGTTCGCTCTTCTCTTTACACATATTTCGCATGTTGTATACTCGTTCTTGAACTATATTACTTACCAAATTACAAGTTCATTTCTACAAAACGCCACGCAATGATACAAAATGTAGTTCGAGAACAAGAGAGTATGCATTTACATGTAGTCATGTACTAACGAAAGCAAAAATGTTCCCTATAAAATGTTAGTATGTTGTATTCCCGACAGGATTCCGATCCAGAAACAGAAGTCACCCGCTGCACCAAAGGGCAGTACTTTGGGGGTAAGAATCTCTTTGTGGATAGCAATTTGAAACAAAAATTGAATGTGAAGTTACGCATAGGAATGTAGGGATAAACATGTTCTGCACGGACATCAAAGTGAAGCGAAGTGGCTCCGGGGACTTTGTCCCGGCCTTAAACAAATTAATGTGCCCCACATATATTTATGGATCTTGAATTACATTCTTCGAGTTGACACATTTCTTCACAGGCGCTTATAGATTGCAAATTGCAGTGGTACAAATTGTAAATTACCATCCCGTCATGTAGTTGATTTCAACACATGACAACAGCCTTGCCTTGATCAATTGAATAGCTCGCAAGGGAAAAATATAAACACCTTCTGCTGACATCCGTGATGGATTAGCAGCAGAACCCTCGGGAGAAATCTGCAGTGTTACACAACTTGCAAGTATTTTATCATTTGTCCCAGCAGCGTTGTCACAGCCAGACTTACATTATTTCATGCATATTACAGGGAGTCGACTAATCCATCTTTCAAATACATGATTACTGTCAGCAGAGTTATGGATTTTTGCTTAGACTTCGTTGTTGCAAATTCGTACAAAGTACATGACATTGTGCAGGAGCAAACGAGGTGGTTGCTGTTTTGTTCTGGTACATGTATCACTGACCAGAAACAAGTTGACTGTTTGCATCTGGTGACCAGTTCACCTGTGTAATGTAAAATTATATTATTCCCAGATATAATGTCAAAGTGTGACCTCGTCAATAATTCAGGGGGAAAACCATGTGCCTCATACTGGTCCCGATCAAAGGACGATTTAGCCAAACTAGAGTGACTTGTGCGGGTTGGTTCCTTCGCTCATTGTCGCATGATTTCTACGTTGGGATATAAGCCTCTTACTGCGTGTCCCTGAAGCTGGCTCACGGACTGACCGGCCTGGCTCTTTAGCAGAGTCCAAATGTCTTCCTGAATTCATAGCCACAGGGACAGCAACTATCAGTATTGTGGAAATGATGGCTTCTTTTGAAGGGCTTCACAGGAATCTTCTTGGTGACAATGCCTGGCCCTACAATGCTTGGCAATATTACAGCGGTTGACAATTCCCTGTTACCCCTGCCTTGAATAATCTTGACTTGAATGCCATAAATTTGGGCGTTATTGAGCCATTTTTCCTGACGATCTGTTTGTTGGATACCTGAAGGCTTTCTCTAATGACCATGTTGCTGTCACAGCCACAGACATATACACATGTATGCAGAGGAGAATTGCCATGATTAAAGCCTGCTTGTCTGCAATCATCACTGCATGCCAGTTTCCCTCCGTGTTCAGCATGCAACTGTATCACTACTGGTTGACTCATAATAATGTTACATGTCATCACTTGAGAGATTGATTTCGCCAACCATCTCATTTTCAAGCATAACATGCAGATTGTCTGAAAGAAAAGGGGAAAAAATATCTATTGATTTTTGTGCCTCGTGCCATATACTGGTCTCACGCATGTCATGGCTCGGCATGATATGAAATTATTGGATATTGCAATTTTTCTGCCCCATGCTCTGTGTTATGATTAGCAGGCAGCGACTTATTGTTTTCCTGCATGTCAGGCAATTAACCAGGGGTACTTTGTTCATAAGCAACCCAACAAAATGCTTGGATTAATTGCTTGATATTGTTCTGGTATGATTCATGTATGGCCCAGATTGTGATCGAGACTTCCTTGGATACCCTTGTAAGATTTACTGGTGAGTCCTTGTAGCTCAATCACTTGTGTGATTTGTTCATGATCAGGTATCTAATTGGGCATGTCCCTGTCAGCTGATGTTGCGCTCTCTGTGGCCGGTGTCTGGGAGTGACCACTAACCCCCAGTGACCCACCTGTCCATCAGGGTACTGACCCGTCTTCTCCGGCCTTAATCACCACTAATCACTGCTAATGAGGCCGGCAGTGTGGACCCCTTGTCTGCCGCTTACTCCAGCACCTTGCCACTTCTTCCCCTAGACAGCTCACTGGGGATCAGACGACCCTCAGCATATCTCCAGCCTCGTTATTGATGACCACAGTGGAAGACCGATAGCCGCTTAAAAACCAATGATATCTTTCATTTGGGTTTCCCCTGCTGGCCCTCACCCCATAGATCTGTCCGTTATAGCCACAGCATCGTCCATCAGAGGGGCTATCAGGCAGGGCACTGGATTGTTGTGGCCACACTCTCGCCTTCCAGTTGTGTGATGTCCTTGGCAGACAAGTGGTCACTTAGCTGATAGATTCGGACAGCATTTATACGTCCATGGCGGTTTAATGGACCATCACGGTAGACATTGTCTCCTGACACAAAGGCTCCACTCCCCAAGTCCAGGCGTCCGAGGCCTGTGGCTATGTCCATGTGTCTGGGGATTGGGACGTGATAGAGCGAGCAATAGATCTCTGATCAGGGCACCCTACTTCAAAGCAAACGGTGTTTGGTTCGGTGGAGTGTGATGAGGATTGGAATGGATTATTGGTACACAATGTGTACCAAGGTTGGTTATGCCATCTTGCGTTACTTCATTACCCGTTCATTCTAAACTTTGTAGTATCAGAAATACATAATCTTATGTATTTCTGGAAGTATTATATCACAGAGTTGATTGATACTGTATAATGAATGTGTATAGAGTTACATGAAAAAATGGCCGACTGTGATTGCCATAATAAGCAACTTCATCCACAATGAGTGGTGCTGAGGCTATTCCTCATGTTGTGATACTGAACTCTTGCAACAAAATTTAAAAGGAAATTGTCTTGTCGGATTTCTCGTACAGGCGAGTCAACAATTTGGCAGCAGATACAGCTGAAGTGAATGTTCCAAGTATTACCTGGACAGGGAAAGGTCACCGTATCTAGATCTGCCCTGAGCCAGTGATCCGCTCCACCCTCCCCCTCCATCAGCATACTACTGTGTAGGAGATGCATTAAGGACAAATTGATGGACAAGTGACATTACCCCGGTACCCCAGTCGCAGCTGATGTGACTGTAACCTCCCCGGTGACATCCATTGCTCAGCAATCTGCGAATCAATTACCTTTCCCCCACGAACCAAGGCGAATCGTGTTCTAGGCTCGGCTCGCTCGCTTGGCTCGGCTACCGATTTAGAGTCAGTCCATCCAGTTCACCGTTGATATCTTTCAATTTATTAGCGAGGGTTTCAGCGACTGGATGGATGTCTCTCCGCTGAAAAGTTTGGAGCCCCCCCCCCCCCCACTCCCCCCCACCCCGTGTGAGATTAGCGTCTGCACTTGGCAGCATTTGTCATGTGTTTTTTTGTTGTCGTCACAGGGTTGACTGTGTGAAGGATACTTGGGTCAATCACATGGATAATCTGTTACTGCAGCAAAACATGAAGTCAAACGGCATGTAATATGTAATAATGTTGACTTTCCCCCAAGGGTTATTGGGTTGGGATGAGTGGGGAGAAGTGACAAGTGTCGTTGGCTGGTACCCACCGTACCCACGTGCTTGTTGACTGAAATTGAAACTTCTCTCTCAATCAATGCTCTATGGTTGAGTTTCTTGGGATGCAGTTGTCGCACAATTATTCACTGCTTTTAGGAGCTCCAACGCTTCCAAATGAAATCTAATTTTGAGGTCAGACTTTGGGATGGAGCTCTAAGCTTTACCTGTGTGTTGCCATGTCAACTGTTAACCAGTGGGTGAACATTGCAATATACAGGGTATAGAATGGGTGGCTAAGATCAGAAAGTGGGATGAATATCATTAACCGTTATTACATGTCTGTTAGATAAGATGCAAATTAAACATGAGAAGCCCAAATTAGTTTCATGCACGCTGTGACAAACCCAACCCACGTGATAGGAAGATCTGACATAACATTGTATGCAAATGAGGAGCCATTGATCAAGCAGGTCCTGATCCCCATCTGACAGGGAGCTGGAGTCTCCATGTCTTTACTGTGGCATTCCCAGCTTCCTAACGATACTAATCCCCGGCTAACATGAATCATTGATGGCTACCACTTGTGGCTCAGGTGATAAAACCCTGGCCATGATGGTCGGCCTTGTATGGTGGACCGTTTCCTACCCCGCTAAATCCCGGTGGTGGCCACGGCTGGTCCTCGGCTGCTGTCTCCTCCTCGGCGGGGGCAAACCTGTTCACCTCTCCCGGCCCTCGTCCTCAAGCCTCGCGCAATTGTGTCGCTCGCTCGCTTGGCAAAACTTTTTTTGTCCTGTCTAATAAATCAATGGCAATCGAGCACGAAGTGATTGTTACATTCGGTCACTCGGTCGCTGCTTTTCCTGTGTACCTACGTCATATCAAAGTCAATCGGAGCATGTGAGAAGGGAGATTTAGAACTGGGCGACCCAGCCAGTATTGTCTCAGCCTGCTTTCACTAGCCGCCTGTGAGTGACTTGACTTAGCCAGTAATATATGGCAGATCTCAGCAGGTCAGATTGGGCAACATGGCCTGGCACAGTGGGGGATGAATGTTGTACCCCCCTGAATATTTCCTAATGATTGATTCTATACAGAGGTGTTTTATTTGGTGTCAATATATGGAAATTTATACAAAAATGAGATGTCTCCCAGAAAGCCTCAAGAGTAAATCTTTATGGGACGCTGAGTGCAAACTGTGGAGCAACACCACACTTTCTTTCAGCTGACTCTTGTGAACTTTATTTATAACTGCTTGTTATCCGAGGTCCAGGAGTTATAATTGATCAGACCGAGGCAAATCCCCGCCCCAATTTTTTCCTCCCGATTACGTCGCCTTTCAGCTGGCGGTTGGGAAAACGTTATTTCGTCTCAATCAGTTGCGATACGTCTTGACAGAACAAGACCGTAGACAGATTATGTCAGGTAGAGCGGGCAGCACATGACAGATTATCCGCCAGCTTTGCCTCAGATACCTTGCAATGTAAATGGTAATTTGGGACACAACCTCATGTCCCTTTTGACCCGAGGAGAACCTTACAGGGTTCCACTATGTTGTTTGAGTAATGTGTATTGGGAAATAACTGTCCACAAACTATACACACAGATTCATCTGTAGACATCTGTAGTGTTGGAGTTTCTTACAGCACTTTGGCAAAACTGACTTTCACTGCAAAAAGCAGTTTCTAAACATCTTCTTACATCTGTCTCTGACTTTCCATGGAAAACTTGTTTCATTTATAGAAACAATTGTGATGATGCGAAACATATTTGAAAGGGTCTGGCAGGAAGCTTTGACATGTCCCTCCCAAATTTGGAGAAGAAATTGGCCAAGAAAAATGCCTTGCGCTGGAGAGTAAGGTCGTTACCGAACCATGACGTGTACTGTTGACGTCATTGGCCGCGTACCAGGAGATAAATCAGTCTGGACAAGTCCCCTCCAACAGGAACTGGACTTCCTGGCCACGCCGTCTCCCGACAGAAATGTCAACGTGCGTGGGGCTCAGACTTGCAGTCCAATCAACAAAAGATGAAATCACGTGTCCCTAGCACTAAGCCCATAAAGACTGCGGAGTTATGTCGTTAGGATTATGTCGATGTAAAAGGGCAAAGGTAGATATAAATATGAATAATGTGGCACAATTTTACGTAGTAAGGTAGTAGGCGCTCAGGTCAGGCACATGATAGATTTTTAGTAGTTTCGTCGGGGAATGTAATTAGTCGAGTTAGTTAGTCACAGCAAGATATCGATATCAAATTTCAGGTTAGAACACACAGGCAAATGTTCCCACAGAAATGTACTACCTTCCGGCAAAATTACTTCCCATTTATAAGTGATCTGAGTTTCATGCAAAATTGTGTAGCACTTGTAGTAGAACATTAAGAAGACTCGAACATGAACAGAGCCATAAATACTGGTACAGTGGTCCCCCTCAGATAAGACCTACCCTTCTGCCACAAAATTAAGGTCCTATCTAAGGGGATGTCTTATTAGAGGGGTTCATTTACATGTTAAAGTCATTCTAGCGCCACAAGAAAAAGTCTTTACAGAGGGGGAAGTCTTTCTTGAGGGGGGTCTTATCTGAGGGGGACCACTGTACCTGTAGTACCTGTTATTTCATGAGACTGCTTTCATTCATGAGTACATGTAATTCAGTAATGGTAGGACGCACAGCAAACAATTCATACATTGTGGAGCATTATTGAGTGTGTATAGTAGACATTGTAAAAGTTTTACTTGGACTGCTAACTACTTTCTAAGCCTTACTCAATGGACAAAAGCAGAATTATGCAATACATTGCCACTGTTTTCCCCATGAATGAATTGTAAGTAAGGCTAGGCCCATTGAGGCAGGCAAACTAGGCATGTTGATTGCCTATACCATTATGAACATCGCCAGCTAGCTCATGTCAATTATACAGCACCACGCACTACCCATGGATGGCAATTTACTATCATGGTAATGCAACTTGCTCATGTCAATAAACAGACCGCATAATATGTGTGCATATTGAATATCAAAGTAGAAGTTGTACGCAGATTGTCCATAGCTATCTGTTTTCGTCCTTTACAGCACTCGTAAAAGTATGGGAGTTGTAAAAATGTAATGCTGTTTGTGTAATTGATATTTTCATTGATCCCCCCCCCCCCCCCCCCTGTGGGGCTGGTCCAATATAAAAACACTAGGATACCAGTATAGATGTCCCATGCTGGGGGTATCACAAAACCATTACAGACCTGTCAGTCCTTCTGCCAAAACAAGCTTAGACCCCTTCCTTGCACCATAAATTCCTTGCAATACCAGCAGTGAAATGTTCACTTGGAAGTGTTGTGTATACAGACGTGTGGACCAAACATGGGGAGTTCATAAAGTTGTTCAAGAAAAATGCGATCTGATGTCACAAGTTTTTGTGCGCTGTAAATTTTCTGGTGAATTTTCCAAGGTTGTGGCCCAATTGTCTGTGGTTGCAAGTAGTTTGAAGCTCATGTTCAAAACGACAAACCTCATAATGTTAGCACAGAGCTGAGTTTATTGCATTTTCATGGGGAAATAATGATTGGCTATGATTTACTGGACCACAAACTTTGTATTATGTACGTTCTTCGGCCAATAATCTTTATGACAGCCCCCAACGCTGAGGCCCTTCGTGTCTGTCAGCGGATCGATTCAGAGTGTTCCACTGCACGCCTTCTGACATTATATCTCTGATGCCGTTTTGTCCTGAAACTTTGTTGGGCGGTGGTCGACTTCCTCTGCTTTACGGTGTAACTCGCACTAACATAGTTTGTGGTCCAATAGCCACCTCTGCTCGCACCAGCAATCAAGCCGAGATTAAATGGTTGGCCCTGTCATGTTACACTGCGAAAGCTTGAAAGGTTCGGCCAGTTCATAAATTGCGGGTCATAATTGGCGACCACAAAATCGTTGTTGATTGCTTTGACAATATCCCAGACCAGGGATCAAGCTGTCTCGGGGTCGGATGATTGCACCTTGTGGGTCTTTGGTTAATACTGGGCTGTCTATAACACTGGGTAACACGCTCAGATGCAACAAATTTTGTGCAAGATTACAAAGAACTGTATGCAATTTATAATATATGTTACATGTAGCATTGTATATTCAGTTGATTCAGTGTTATGAAGCTGCCCACACATGAGCTGTCAACAGAATGTTGTTGCACGTAATTATACCAATTTCATACGAGTAGGAAATACGAATACCGGTACGTCAGTGGCCATATGTTGAACTGGTCACATATTCCGGGTGCCTTGCTTAATAAACTCGGATACAACATCTGTATCTGAGATACATGGGTAGAGTAATATGTATACTACCGGTAGAGGAAATTTTGAGTACAGCCTATGACATCTAATGACATCTAATATTTATGGATATGATCAGGAGGAACCCCTGAAATACACACATCACTTTCTTGCCGATTATTGTTCAACAGAACACGAGCAAGCCTATCATGTGATATCATTTATCAGTAGCTCTACACACAAACACAGATAGTATGCCCAGTCAGTCAGTCAGTCAATAGCACATACATGAAAGACGCCTGTAAATTTGCAAGGTATGCAGCAGAATGGTACTTATGAGGTACTATTCTCTGACCTAAAATTCCCCCAACCTTCTTGGCTTCCTAGTCATTTGTTATCAGCGAGAATGCATGACTTCCAGTCCAGGACCCCTTTCGGCAAACAATCGCATGAGCAAAACATTGCCCCTTGAAGTATGAGCTTGCACAATCGCTGATAAATAACGCACTAGAGTTACGGATTGTTTTGGGGAGAAGAGCAAGTCACTGGCTCTCATCAGTTACCCGGCAGGCGCGGGCCTCTTGGAGATGTCAGTCCACGGGGCGGCAGTTCGTGCGCATTGCTCTTCACCTTCTGTACCCACACGACCGCTGTTGGCAAACACCAGAACGCACGGTCATAAAAATCCTATCATGCTTTATGTTTTCGTGTCAAGAGCCGCTCTCTAACAGTTATTGGTGTTTGGCTGCCCATAGGCTGTAATAATATTATGTATGACTATAAAGCTCGTCTAAGACACCTGGTGCCAAAAAATAATGTTGCTTGGTGAACATATCGACACATCGAGTCTGTGCTGCCACCTCGTGTCCGTAATAACAGTCATAATGAACCCAAAAATGTTAGATTCTTGGACATCACTGGCATGTCTGTGCAAGAACGGAATATATTGTGTTTTGAAATGTTCGTAAAACTTCATTCACTCGTTTTTGAGAGCTACACTTTGAAATCATACTACCCATGTGAAATTTATTCAACCTATATCTAAAGTGGTAATACATTTGATGTTTGTTTCTGTTACAGAGCTGGCTCTGGTGACACACAAGCCTCGAGCAGCCTCGGCATACTCAGTGGGAGTCTCCAAGTGTGCAGGTATGCGGCAGCTCTGTATAGATGATCACTGATGAAATGATAACATGCATGTGTAACTTTGGGCACACATCGTCATTTGTCGCAAAAAGCATGTTTCTGAGACCACCTGAGGACTACACGTGTCAAATGTTATCATAGTTAGAAAGTGATTGTCCGTCTTTGTTTGGCCATGAAATGTAGGATTGGTGAGAACATCACATCTGTTCAATGACCACACCTATAGATACCTATCTCACTGCTAAATGTGTAATGTGAATGCCATCTAACTCTCAGCTGAATCTTCCCTAAACCAGTGTTTTCTCGTCTGTCTGTCCGCCAGTGCTGGAGATTGAGGCATTCGAGCGCCTGCTGGGACCGTGCATGGACATCATGAAGCGTAACATAGACGACTACGAGGAGCAGCTCACCCAAGTCTTCGGCTCCAAGGCCGAGATTTCCGACCTCCGATGATTTCCGACCCGCCGTCGTCATTCGCGGCCGGCGCCACTCGCTCGTCTGCGACCCGCGCCGCTTCCTTGTTTACAGTTGTGCGTCGAGTATGGTGTGGTTCGATGAGTCTTCGAGTGCAAGAACATTCCTGATTTGCTCACTGCAGATAGAGCAAACATACCTCCCCCATCCCCTCCATCCCACCTTCTACTCATCTTCCCCAGCAATGTCAATAGTACTGGCCAATGTCTGTAATTTCTGGAAAGTAACTTTCATGAGAAAACAGTTCTACAGTCAGTGTTCATTTCAGTCAGATGCTGTATAAATATTGTGAAAGTACTGCTAAAATTTGGACCAAAAGTGTGGGCACATGATTGTATCGTAAAAGTTTACAGTTAAAAAACAAGCAAGAGTACACATTGCTGTAACATTGGTGATGTTGGAATAAGCAATCAATCAGACAGAGTAAGTGATAAGAGAATTGTACTGTATTTGTAATGCAATAAGAGAATGACTGCTGTTCCAAGCTTGTGGTGCTGAGCTATCCTCTCCACTGTATTTGTATGATCCTTCACAAGATCTGTATCCATCAGTCATATTTGTTATTTATTTGTGCTTGGTAACTTATTATGGGTTCAGAACTACTTTCCACTTGGCTTACTGTATAGTTTACCTGTAGTGCTCGCAGCATGGTACTGTTGTACGATGACATAGTTTGAGAATCCTAACCTCAAGTTCCCGTCGTGTGTAATGTGCAAGGCATATAGCCGTCAAGCCGAGGACAAAACATCTTGGGTCCGCTTCTCCCAGGGATCAACAAAACTTCACCAAGAGTTATTTTTGTATGTTAGTGAATGGCTTTGCTTGTTTGAGGTCCTTTTGCATATATTTGTTGTACTTCTATTGCAATAGAATCGGTGTACATTTTTCAATATGTATGTCTCCTTACTGCTTTGCAAGTCTCATGTTTGCTGCTGTAAATGAAATGTTCTCGAGTAGAATTTTGTTTTTTTGCCTGTTTATTGTTCGCCTCCTGGATACAACTTATGTGTCCTCTAGCTGTTAGCCTTCTTGTTTTCATAAACTTTCCCATTTAAATGTGATCTCTTGCCAGTCTATGACAATGAAGCCACGTTTAAGGGGCCACAATGTTCTTTTCTTCTCAACCCATAGTACTAAAACATTCTTGTAGATAAGCTACGATATGTGTCGAGACAGTTCTATCCTTTCCTCTGATTTGTTCATACATATTTTGCATGCTATTGTGTGTTCTCCAGTCACAGTTTTTGATCATCGTACTCTAGGATATTTGATTCGATTTGTATAGATTTTCACCATTAATCATTGTTTTGTTGTGTATCTGTTTGATGCCAGTGTTGCATTGCTTTTGAGGCATTAGTCTGGTGAGAATTTTTACGAGATTCTCCACTTTAGATCTAAGCTAGTAGGGGGCCAAACGCCAGGCTTATCAGTCCCCAGACAGGGAGTGAGGAGACTTAGTTCACATTATTGTATCGAGTTAGATTTATCAACTTGTAAATCTTGCCCGATTGAGATACAAAATGAATACCTCCGATCAACACGAGTAGAAAACATCCAATCCAGTATTGTACAGAAACAGTCTAAAAGTTGTACACGTTGTACGCTATTTTGTCTTGTTTCGGTATATGTCAGTCATTGTGAGAGTGTGTGTGTTTGCCATGGATCCTGTCCAGTATTTGTTGTAAGTGGCAAGGCATGTCTATGTTCGTTCACATGCTTGCTTCTCTGTATAGCCAATTTAATAAAACATTGAAAGAGTAAACAAAACAAGAAAAAAAGAAGAAAATTTAAAGTATTTATTTTGAATTGTTAATAAACCAATTACAGTGACACCATTGTGTGAAGTTTTCTCTCCATGGACATTCAAAAACCATTCACTGCACAAACTGGTCCTTGTATGTCGCGGCCCAGGCCACCTGTTACACAACATGATGACCTGATCCATACCCAGGGATTAATCCATGACATGCACCTCATCACGGGGCCTCACTGAGGCCAGCACTTTACTGAGCCTATCTCACAGTTTATTCCTGACACCGCTACTGCTCGAGATCACTGACGTCCATACGCAGACTGATGGGTCGGTCGTCCATTCTGTTCACTGGCAATCGCCACAACGTATAGAACTAGTCGTCCAAATCCTCCTCATCACTAAAGTAACTGTCTTTCTTGTACTTCTTGCGTCTTGGCTCTACACTGGAAGATGCTGCGCCATCCTGCGAGCTCCCCTGGTGCATCTGTTGCTGTAAAGTATATAGTACATAGACACAAATTTATGAAATAACTGGCACACTAGCACATAAACCATGCATGCAAAAGAAGAAAACATCACATATCTATATCTACAGTGGATCTATGGAATCTACAATTATCTCAGTATATGTACAGTACCTGATATTGTATGGCAGCTGCCAGGCTGTCCAAAGCTGGATCCTCCCCGGCATCATCATCATCAGAGTCCTCTTCTTCCACTTCTTCTTCCTCTTCTTGGTCTCTGCAAACCAAGATCAAACTTGAGAACTGCTGGTGTATATTGTAAAGAACAAAATGTGACCCTGGATGTAATGGATTTCAAAGTCTACCTGTTCTTGCGTTTCTTCTTTTCTTTCTTCTTTGGGCGTTCTCGTTCGCCGAGAAGGTTCTTAGGACATTCATAGCTCAGGTGACCTTCCTCCTGTTCAGGAAAGCAATGCCATTGAATGAAATGAGAAACGCAAAGTGATATCAGAAAAAGATTCATAAGAACTGTTTGAAAGAGATCATTATGCACATAACATGATAGCCTAAAAAGAAGTCACTGTCTTATTCACTGACCCCACACTCGTAACAGCGTGACTTGTCCTTGTACACTTTACGTCGTATGAACTCCTCAGTCCGTCCATTATCTTTAGCAATGCTGCACTTGATCGTTCTCCCAAACATCTGCCGCAAGAAACGAACACTCAACACACAGAATGAGAGCTTGTAAATTAGGAATAGGTACATTTTACAGACATACCGATATTACTGCCTACTCTGAAATATACACATTAAAGCTAATAAAACATGCCCCCCTTGAGATATCATGCCTACAAATTTGCACATAGCTATCTGATATCCCGAAATGTTCATATTCATCATGTTCCAAGCACTTCAACTGTTTAATAGCTGCAGGGCGCATGCAATACTAGTACATTGACACAGAACTGATACCAGAACTCACCTCAGTGTTGTTAACAGCTTTGCAACATTTATGTGCTGAATCACGATCAATGAACATTATGAAAGCTACTCCTCTGCTTCTTCTGTCCTTGCCTCGCAATATTGTCACTCTGGTTGCAGACAGAAAAATAAAAATAACTTCATTTTTTTATTTATGTTACCTAATGGTTATCATAAACTCTGATTTTAGTGCGTATTGAAGTATACCAGTACAAGGCATATCATGACTCACTTAGCTATCCGACCATGCTGCTCGAAAATTTTATGCAGATCGTTGTTAGTGAGGGAGAACGGTAGGTTTGACAAGTAGACTGTGCTCTTGCTTGGTGCCAGCCCAAAACTCATGCTGTCCTTGGGGAATCTTCCGCTCGATTGGCACAAATATCTACATGAAAGAGAAAAATTATTTTTTAAAGTGACCTGAACTTCCAGCTTGGAAACATGTAGGGGAGCACATGTACAATCTAGTGGGCAATCCTGTTTCTCTATGATAATCAATGACAACGATGAGTTAATCAGTGACAAAATGATAAATACAGATGAAAAGAACATCTCGTGTGTAATAAAGAACACTTTTCTATCATAACCAATTGTTATTCCGGATCATAAGTAGATCTATGGGAAATTAGTTGAAAATAAAATTGCCCACATACTGTACATCCTAGCCGTGAAGTCTTCTCAAAAACCTCTATTATCGCTCACAACACAAACTAATAAACTTTGATAAACACACCTCTTTGTGTTTGTGAAACAATCAACAGAGCAACCAGATCGTATGTTTTGTATAAAACACAGTTATATTTGCATTGTACGATTCATAATCACATGTATAACGACTGAATTATAAATTTTCATTTTGTTTTTCCTCAGCCTTTGCTTTGAAGCGCAACACAGGTTGTTCTATGCAATCGCCCGGTGGCAGCAGTGCGCACAAAACGGAGACACGAGATGAGGGCACATTTCGGTAACTCCAGCTACCATTGAAACCATGCTAGAAGAATTTTTGTATGAGCGA
Organism: Terebella lapidaria; assembly: GCA_949152475.1. Taxonomy (NCBI): domain Eukaryota; kingdom Metazoa; phylum Annelida; class Polychaeta; order Terebellida; family Terebellidae; genus Terebella; species Terebella lapidaria. The sequence goes on along the minus strand of OX424555.1, from coordinate 53,678,026 downwards.
CCCGTTTGTTTAGGTTGATTCAGAAATAGCAATGTGCAAATGGCTCCGAAACACTTATTGTGCAATGCCATTCAGTTTAATTTCACAGGAAACAAAAGCAAAGTATTACTCGCTCACCTACTTGGTGTGCAGGGTTTCTTCGAAATAGGAACTCCTCTGATGTGATGGTCATTATAATTTGTATACATCATGCCATAACACAATGTAGGGGTGTATCAAAATATTTCAAAAGGATAACAAATTCATGGATTTTATCCTCAAGAATTACACATTTGAAAATATTAGAGCAGATTTGTGTCAAAGAGTGTTATTTTACACTCTTTGTGTTCTTTCTTGATTTTGAATGAATTCTTATCTTCAATGTCACCTATTCTGGTGAATAAGCTGCATAATTATATTCACAGTGACTTTGAAACAATAGATATTTTTCGGTTTTTTTTTTTGTCAAGAAAGAAAATGAAACAACCAAATTTTTTCAATCAACAACTTTATTGGTGGACAATTTACATGTATACTCAAATACCTAAATAATATGATTCGCTTAAATTTTGTTTGATTTGGATTTGAATGAAAATTTTTTATGAAAGATATACAACACAATGTATTTGGAATACTTAAAAATTTGTTGGTCAAGAACGACTTAGAAATTTGTAATATAATTTGTCACATATTTTACAATGTTGTGATCAAGTCTTCATACAAATACAAGATCATTGTAAAAGAAGCGACTAGAAGAGCACAATGAAAATCGACTTAAAATCTGATATCTTCCTAAACAAACACAATGATGAATAATAATTTCAGAAATTTACTGTTGTTTTTAAAACAAAATTCGAGATACAGTATCAATGCCAATTGTGAACATACAGAGTACCTTACAATTATGTACCAGCATACAAAGCTCAAACTTTGCTAAACCATTCTCCAAAAGCAAACTAATCATTGTACAATAAAACCTCTCAGAGAAAATTTGTTCCAACATGAAAGGAAGTCTGCCATCAAATACTAGATCAATGCCCACAAGCTTCTTTTGTCTCATTTAACATTGTAACTATGTAAACGACATGAGAATTACAAGAATGACTCCTTGGGCTTCATTTCACCAACATTTGACGAAATTCATATCATGGTACATAAGACAGTATATCTAACAACTGAAATTCACAGATTTGTTCTGATTTGTATCCTGACAGTGCAGTGTTCACCATTTATTTGACAAGTATGACATTATCTTTATCAATAAGAGCTCAATCATTCTTCTGCATGTACCCTCACAATTGAACAGTACAAATGTACATATATATGCATTGATATTTAGATATGAACTAATTGCAAAACCCGTTGAACTAGATGCTGAATTTTGTGCCAAAAACTCGAAACTTCAGTGCAAAACACAAACTTTTGTTTTTGTATATTTTTCTTGGCTAAAAACAACACTTCAATGCAGTGAATGACTTTCCGTATAAAAGCAAACAAAAGAATAGTTAATAAATAACCCGCTGCTACTGAACTCCCAAATATACAAGCACTGATGTGACACATGTATATATATATTTGTATAATTTTCTTCTTTAACTTATGGCACACACCGGATAAAATTCAGTGAAGCAAACGGGCAGACAGGACTTGAAACATTCTAAAACACATTCTGAAACAAACTTGTCAAATCATCAACAAGGACAGAGGACACAATCTCAATATCCAATGTTGTTTCTTGGCATGATATGAAATTACGGCTGTGTCATGGGTTTCCTGCGATCAAGCACAGTTATCAAAAGTATAAAACAATGCATTGTTAATTGCATGTTTGAAAAGCCAATTTCATACATGTACAGTTCAAACATGCTGTTAAAGCATGCACTAGGATTGCTCAGTAAGTCAACAAAGGTAGTCGCTGATGGCTACATTTTCGTAAGTGAAAACAGATGATCAAATAGATCACCCATAAAAATTCATGACAGTCAACCTATTGGATGCTGAATTCAAATCGCCTGGTGAAAATGTTGCAACTTGCAAATCTAAGAATAGTGATGAATGAACAACAGTGAAAAGGTATACAGATGTCAGAAAAGTAGCATATGTCAATTTTGATCAGCGAACAAACACAGCGAAGAGGACATGGCAGTTACTGAGCAGTATGCATATAAATAACACTATACTGTTACCAATTCGCATGTATATGTTAAAAGAATAAATCATGGTGAGAAATGCCTGTGGATTTTGGTTTCAAATCATTTTGAAATATGCGAAGACAGTAAAGAACAAAACTTTTTACGTTGAGAATAATATAACGTGAAAAAAATATTTTAAAAATCGAAACAGCTAAGGGCACTTCACATGTACAAATGCCCGAAATAAACTTGAACAAGTACATGGGGATTACGTTGAATCTGAACACAACACACAATGTACAAGACATTTTCATGAGAGATCAAGCCAATACTCATGACCAATGACGTCACATACCTTTTCAAACAATAAGTGGAGGGAACTAACACACACGAGAATGGACAAACCCAAAATATAACAGGTGTGTGTATATTACAAATACATGCTCACATACACACAGTCAAATGTTCCTCATTCAATAGGTAGGATACACACATAAATGCTCCAACATCACTCCTTATATAGCAACGTGGAGTGCTGTAGCTAATTTGTAACAATCTCTGACACAGGCCTTGTTTAATAAGGCAGAGAAAGTACGAAATTTCATTTGGAACAACTCCTATTAATAAGATTAGACCATGAGGTACTTTTGAACAACCCTCTGAATCAGTGGGAAATTATCTTTGGCAATTACAGTGGTATTCAACCATAGAGAAACTGACAATTTTAAACAAAGAAATCAGAACCAAGCCTACTTTCAGCCTTATAATACTACAACGTATGTGCATTGTAAGCATATACCCAGACACAAACAGTCACAAACACACAAACAGACGTCAAAATAAGCTTCAATATGGCACATTTTGACAGAGATGTCCATACAGTGGAGGTCCAATGAAAAACAAGCTCAACCATAAATAAACGCTGCAAGTAGTGCAAAAAAGTGTACACATTGTGACATATTTTGACGAAGAAGAACTAGAGTATAAGTGCAGTGCAGTTAATTAATGGCTGTACAAATCATTCAATAATACAGAATTAATCATATACATCATTAGCTCTTTTGCAGATTACTGCATTCAATTAAAGAGCCTTTATCTAGGTAATGTACCGATAGTTACTGCACGAATCAAGTACATTTACTACTAGCATGTCGGACATGTATCATACTATTCATAGAGCACTAGAGCTAGAACTATGTACAACAAATAAATCATCTATCAAATCGAAAGCATTTAGCATCAGTCAAATGAAAGTCTCGATCCTGATCACATGAACGTAAGTACACATCCGTGTATGAAATTAAGCCAATCAAACTTTTTATACACACGAAGCACTATTTAGGTCATCAGACTCTCGATACAAATTACAAGCTGTGTTCATAGTAATATCAACAAGTATTGCCTCTCATTCAAGTCTGAACAATCCTGAGGATATAAGCAAGCCCAATGTGTTTCGAACCATCGCGCACTAATCAGTCACCAACACAACATTACAATTGATGTAGCCATTGATAAGACTAAATATTTCAAACTGAAGCTTGAAGCTTGCACGAATAACTGCTCTACATCCAAACCAGAAAATGACACGGAGCATTCACACAGTTCGTGAGAATCTAAGACAAAGCCATGACAGAATTTGTAAATATCACACTAATGCAAACATGAATATGCAAATGAGGCTCCACTGTTGCTATGTTGATGGAGGTCATGCCCGCTGGGGTCATGACCTGTCCAGAGTGCCGCCTCTACTTGCCAACTCCAAGTTCAAACTCTTGACGTAGGCCTCGTGTAGATTGTTGAGAAACTGGCTATCATTCTGCAATGAAACCAGAAACTCGTGACAACTCGATTTGAAATTTATATATTTTTTTGGCAGCTGTAAACCATGGAAAGTCAATCTTGAGTAGTCACTTGAAATCGCTACACCTGCATCTTTAGTTCTAGCAGTATCCCATACAGAGAGCTTGTAGTGAAAGAGGTGGCCTGACCTTGAGTAGATGGATGAAGGCCTGCTGAAGCTGCTGCTTTGTGAGGTGGGTCACCGTAGGGGAGGATCCACTCCCCACCGTCGGAGATGGGGCAGGGGGTGACCTGTTCAAGCACCCACCGAGATCCACCCCAGACATGTCGTGGGGGCTGATGGACTTCACACTCAGCGAGTCGCCACTAACTTTGGGTTGAATCACACATCATCAGTATATTTTACAAAAAAGGTTGGCTTCAGAACAAGAGTGATTCTAATATTTTGCATAGAATTTTGTACTTCTCATAGGAAGTCGTCATTACCTGGATTTTGTAAGGGGGCAAATGGCTGTACTCCTCGAGATGTCTGGAAGACCATTGGTGACAACAGAACATTGGCAGCTTGACTAGCAGAAGTACCACTGGCTTGCTGAAAGTCATCAGACAACACACAAGGTATGACCAATCCATTATGTTAGATATTGACGTTAAGAAGCAATATTTTTGCACACAAAAAACAACAACTCAAAATCGCCCATGAGGACCTACCTGCGGGACTGAGCCTGACTGAGACATAGTGGGGCACTGCTGCATTAGGTCCTGAGGGGTGATGAGCGCCTCACCTTCCAGTCCACTACCAGGACGCAGCCCTATGGGCACCGACGGCGGGAATACCTGTGGCAGTCCTAGCACTTCTGGCCCCACAGGTCGCGTCTGAGGATCCGCGATGATTGCCACGGGGATCGGAGCCGAGGTCATCCTCAGTGGCGTGACGGGGAACGAGGCAGGTGGGGGCCCCCTCGGGGGATGACTCTGTCCGAGGGTGGGGACCTGTGGGTAGGCACGAGGTTGTGGCAGGTCCCCCGCTGCAGGGGCTGTGGGAGTCCTTGGGGAGTCCTGTGGGATTCCCGTCCCGGGCGCTGTCATGTCTTTGGGTTTCACAGAAGGCAGCATGTTGAGAGATCGCTTAAGGGCAGTGTTTGGGCTGTCAGGTCCCTTGTGTGGCACGTGCTTAGGGAATCCTTTCTGGGAAATCCCAGGCATGGTTGCGAAGGTAGCACCGTTAACGCCACCAGGGGGAGCCTCCTCGCTGGCGGGCGGGTCTCGAGAGACGCCATCTCGCTGTTGTCGCTCTATTTCCTCGACTGTGTTGGACATGAGACGCTGGAGAAGGGGCGGCATGTTGCCAGTCGGCGGACCTCCGGGAACACTCGTACTGGTGCAAACATAAACACACTTATACAAAGACCTGCACATATAGTGTCACTAACGAGACAATATCATCAAGTTAATTTCGTTACCTGGGTGCTGTTATAGGTTCCTGCTGTAGACTGGCCTGTCTGAACAGTTTCTCCAGTGTGTTGCCGGTGGACATCTCCAGTGATCCTGAGGCGCCGGCTGTCGCTCCAGGGAATGCTGCTCCTCCCGCCGGCTCTGAGTCTGGTAAAGACAATTCATCCTCCATTTATTCATTACAATTCAATGGGTATACATCTTTACCTAATGTTCAGCATGTTCAAATTAATTAAGACTATTAAGATGACGTTTATAGCTATACCACAATACCCACTCACCCCCGGGACTGGCACCTTGTGCCACAGGAACCTTCACAGGCTGTGGTTTGACGAGATCTGAGGACTTTGTAGCAGACGCATTGGGGTTGTCTATGAGAGGCTTGGGATCAAATCCTGGCTTGGACTGGAGTTAGCAAATACAGACTACATGTTACATTGAGTACTAGTGCGGCCATGGACATAAATTTACTATGGTTTAAAGTTGATGATTTGACGTGGTAGCATGTAAGTTTGAATTTGAATCAAGCCAAAATCATATTAATTCATTGCATACAATCATACAGCAAACACACAGCAATCATAATGTACCTTGTCATACTCATCCTGGGCTTTGGAGAGCATCTGGAGTATGTCGACATTGCCCCGGACCCCGAGCTGGCCTCCCACAGCGACCAATGCTGAACGGCCATTCGTCTCTGCGGAGGTGGTCTTCGGCAGAGCGCGGTCCACCATTGAGTCGCTCTCGGACGCACGTCTTTGTCGCACTGACGAGTCTCTGTTGTCATGCGTCTCCACGGCAACCTGGACGAGGCTTCACAGAGAAAAAACAACATGACTGATTAGGAAGCTCCAATCTTTATAGCATTTGAATGAGAAAATGTATATGTAAATTGGAATATCTAGTCTTCAAACTACATTGTAGTTTGTTTCTATTCAATGTATCTTGCATTGATGCATTATGATTCTCCTCCAACTCTATTATTCATCAGTTTTGTTCTTGTGCAGTAGCGAATAGGAACCAATTGAAATCCACTCTCGATCAAGACCTTCATAGTATCTATATGTATACAATATAATACATGTATATGTTCAGTATTTGTTTACAATACATGAATAATAATTAGTTTTTTGGTAAGCAAGATCTTTCTGTTGTTTGGCATGCCAGCCTACTGAATATAGTCGATCGGAATGTTTTTCTGACTTGACCTATCATACTGTTGGCACACAGCTGGTTTTGTTAGTCAGACAGCTGGTCCAAATGACATTCAATACAACAGCCCACATACAAGTCTCCACTCCCCCCCTCACAAATAATGTGAACTCTACCGCAATCCACCCTCTCCACTATTACATCCAAGGTAGCAGTACAGGCAGATCCAAGAACATCGCACGCCATCCCCAGTGTTGATTTATCCCTCAGAAACTGATCTAACAATAGGACCTGTGCCTCGGCAGCAAGTACAACTCGTTTTTACGACTTGTTTCTCGCTCCCTGCCAGCAGTCGAAGACGAAACGAGGGAAAAATGCGAGACCCTATTCTATGTTCTATGCTTCGTATTATGAGAGTTCCTTTTTACCCCATCCTTTTTTTTTTGTTCCATGGTGATTTTTTCACCCACAATTTATAAGTTCCGTCCCCACTCCCAACGCAGAAAAAAGATGAACAACAAAAACCCGTGCCATTCCCTAAACACATCCTCAATCAGTCCTACTTTCTTTTTCATGGAACAAGGTTCTACCTGGTCGGTATACCTCAACTCCTAGGCAATGTTCTTGCTCTCGTCGTTGGGCAAACGAGCAGCTGCCATCATGGATCTTTTAGTCAGGTACAGCAACTGACCGAGACAGCCAAATCAGTTCCACCAATGGCTTATTACTACAACAGCGGCAGCCAGTGCCCTAGAAGTCACTTCCTACAGGCATGAGTGTCGGATTATTGCCTGTTGTTGCAGAATTTGCTCTGTTCTGCTCCTAGTTGGAAAGCAGAAGAAAAAGAACGTTTTTCTCTGCAGACATCTGTGCTATCCGTAACCACTTGTTGAGAGATACGTACAGACTCATCCATAAGTCATGGGGCGATCACAGAAATTTAACAACCTACCGCTATGTCTAATTTATATTCTCTGCCAATCAGGCGATTTCTGAAACACTTTTGATAAAGCAAGTTGAGAGACCTTTGTCCTTTTACACCATGTACATGTTGACTCCAAATCAAAATGTGAGCCAAATTGAGACTCACACGTGCCATTTTTTGCAGTTTTCCAGGAAATCTCCGCAAAAAAGGTCGCAAGTCCAGGTGGGGCACGGTCCCAGTAATGGATATGATCAAAGAGTCAACATCAGCAGCCTGATAACCTTACCGATTAAATCTGTGTCTTTATTTTCATGATTTCTATTTTAGAGCCTCCTCTTACATTTCTGTTCACCCAGGCTCCTTGAAATCTTGATAGTTTTTTTTGGGTACAGAAAGATGCCGATTGTTATGTAATATTACCCTTTTGTGTGGGAACAAGTTTCCATACTGTCTGAACTGGGATGATAACACTGATTTGCACCGCGGATATATGAGACTTTGAATCAGATGATGTCTAACCTGCAACGAGTAGGCTACTATAGCACTCTCTAAGTCTACACATGCAATCACGTCTTTCACATGATATCAATGAGCAACCGAATGAATTCTCACGGAGATGCGTGCATTCACACATACTTCCTGCCCTTCTATGGGGTACTAAATTCCTGTCACTCACCAATGAGCATCTCTGATATTTTATCTACCAGGGATACATGAATTTCCATCCCCAACCCTTGACAAATACGAAACTCCCAATGCAGCGCATACTCCCCCCCCCCCCCCCTCACCCCATGTTTCATACTCTAACTGGTTCATTTTACCACCAAATCAATCACGGGAAACCTCAGGAAAATTTATTGTCCCTTGATCATAAAGTTTTGTTTCCCTGAACGACAAATTCACACTGATCAGGTGAGAGTTTCAGTGTCAGAAAATACGTATGGGATTCTAGAAAACATTTTAGTTTATAGGTATTCCGGACTTTTTTTTTTTTTTTTTCTTTCAAATTATACATGGGATGCAGGATGAAGATCCCATTCTAAATGCCATCTCCGAGTTTACCTCTACCTGGATAAAATAAACCTTCGCGCGGATCACATTTGCCGTTTTTGCTTCGGTCGTCTCTCAGCATTTGGAGCCGACAAAACCAAACACGAGGGTTCACCGGAGTACAGCTTTTCCATGAATCTGCCCAGCACAGATCCCTTCAAACCTGTTGTTTTGCGGCTAAAATAACGCCATTTCACTCATTATCGTGCGCTCGTTTCCCTGCGAGGCTTGGCCGATTAGTGCGGCACATTTTGATGAATACCGCGATGAAATTTTTCCCATCATACATCATTCTTGTGGATTGCTTCGCACCGAAACTTTTCGAGCAGACAAGGCTTCTGCGGGCCACAGGTGGGGAACAGTATGGCAAAAACACGGTCCCAACCTTTAGTTTTAGACCTAAACTCGCATCTCACAAGTTTCCCTGATAAACATGATACTGTAAAAGAAGTAACTACGTATTTTTCTCAGCCTGGTTTCGTTTACATTCGCTATTGATGAAGTAATGACGTGTACTGACAGGGGTTACGCAATGCTGATCGATGAGCCTAATGTTATCATAATTATCCGTGGTAAACATTTATAATCATCGATGAACATCAATAAATCGCCTGTACCGGTAATATGATATATCTATATAATCATGTATATTGTGTAAATCACATGTTGCGGTACATCCACTTTCTTGGTGCAAGTTTATGTCTGATCTTTAAAACCTACCAAGCTAATAAAAAGAAAATCTCTTGTTATTCATGATGTGATTACATGTACATGTAGCTGACTTGTGGTTACATTAAACATTACGATGATTACATCCCACTTTCTTATCAAATGATGCTATTATACCAATTTGTTATGTAACTTCTTATAAATCACTTACATGTACCACAAGCTTACTGGTGCGGTAGATTGTCTATATATTAGTGTGTTAAAACCTTTATGTTCCTGTTCGCAAATATTCGCGAGAGCCATTCACTGTTTGTGATTCATCTCAATGTAATTAAATGTGAATCAGCATTATAATTGTTTCCTGTCGAGTTTGCTATTTTATCTGCTTTGCAAAAATAAAAGTACACATATTTTACGCAAACTCAGTTCTACAGTAATATACCCTAACCCATTATGGCCCATTGCGTAGTATTATGAGTAAGAGGTTTCAATTCATTCTACTTTTCACACATACAATGGCTGGAAACAAAATTTCTACATGTCCAATCTTTCACATAATTATTATGTTTTTTTTTTCCGGAAAATCAAACTCTCAACTTCTGATTAACCACTATATAACCTCCATGTACTATGGTGTGACTGTGTATCACATGTGATTGCGACTTGTGTCCAGTTGTCTGCCCAGCTGAGCCTACACACCTGTTCATCAGCTGTCCAATCCTCGCACACTCATCCTTGTCGTAGAACCAGATACCAAATATGGATGCTGTAAATAGAACATAGAAATCACATGAAATCACGATGTGGGTTATATATATACAATCACGCAGTGATAATTTCCTGTGAGATTAATGAAATTCTGTTGATAGTAACATGAACTGGGGGAAATAAACGCGGTCATCGAGACTTCTATGGTGGGGTATAACTGTGGGTGTATGTGTGAACGTGCAACAATCTCGGCACACATAAAAGTGATAAGGGTCATAATTCTGGAAGAAGTATCGCGGTAATATCAGTGCAATATTCATATGCTTCACGAGTAAAAATTCCAGATTTTCCATAATTTTCTGGATAGATCCACATATGATCGGTCATATTGATCTATCACGCATGACAGCGTGAAGGGCGTTTTCCTGACATTATATGTACACGAGACCTCACACAAGTTGGGCTGGCAAATATCACGGAGAATACCAAAAATATTTTTTTATGCTCCCAGGTTTATTGAGGAGAATTTTGCACCAATCCAAGGACCCCCCATATCCCCTACAGGAGTTGTCGATGCACCTCAAAGCACCGAAATGGCTTGCACTGCAAGGTCTATCGAATGCAGACTGCATAAAATGTTTATCGTTTATGCACCATGACTTCCCGTTTGCCCCAGGATGTAATGCGATGCCTCCACTGAGCCAGGTAAATATGACAGGCATCAAAGAAACTCACCTGTGGAAAATATTACACAATGGAAACTGAGGGATATAAATGCACCTCTACAGCTAATCAAGGCCATACATTTCAACATAGGAAACAACAAGTTCCAACATGATAATTCAACCCGATATATCACTCATAGCCTATCGTAATTATTAAATTTGTTATTTGGAACGGATTGACTACAAGTCACCCATCATTCCTGTGACAACGCTCTTTGGATCGTACCTTTCTCGTTGCGGTAGAGCAAGAACGGGTCCTGTAGCTGGAACTCGAGGTTCCTATTGATGGGCTCGATCAGGTCGTTCAACCCGAGTCGGTTGAGGATCATGAAGCCGTTGATGGGCGAGGCAGACCTGCAAGCAATCACAACACGGGACGTTATGTAACGGGCAGACCACAGACCGACCGGGGCAAAGCATGGGCATGGACGGGAACTAGAGGAAATCATGAGCGGGGTGCGGGGGAAGGTGTGTTGTCAATCTGAAAGCCAGGCTGGAATCTGAAGCGACATCCACAAGGTAGCTCTACCGAAAACATATCGGCGTGGGCGGATTTTTTTTTTTTTTTTCATCTAAACTATTTCCTAGTTCTGACTATTTTAATTTCCAATACTCTGTAGCGTTGAAAATGTAGAACCCACATTTTAAATTTGTGTTATTAGAAATTATATAGGCCCGATCAAGAGTTAAACATTTACATGTGAATTGAAATCAGAAATATTACACTAGTTAATACATCTTTTCCAATCACCGGGTTTATTCGGTTCTCTAACATTGATCGTTCTGAACAGTGGTCCGTGGACCACACAAAAAACACAAGGAACTTGTACCTGCAAAAAATAACAATGAAGAATCTATCGAGATCTATCATTTCATGAAGCAGTAGTGTAAAACTGTTTTCATATCTGGATTCAATCAAAATTTGATAGAGTTTATGGCCTGCCATCGTTTGTCTCAATCAATGGAACACCCGCGATCCGCTCGGAAAAACCCGGCTCCGTAGCTGAGGTCTTTGACGTCATTCAAGCAAACTCATGAAACGTACCATGGAGCGGGGTGGAGGGGGGAGGGGGGATACTGTGGATAGAGGCGGAAAACGAAGACATGTACGGCAAAAATGCACGTTTTTCCGACAGCTTTCCGGGAACCTGCCTGTATTCTCACCAAGTCAGTGGCAGAAGTTAATTGGCCGGTTGTAAGGGAAGTCAACCGCCTTCATCAATAGCGCTCTGGATATCACAACAATGTCAACATGTCAGGCGGGTTTTTTGGTCTGGCCTTTCCCCGAGTTATGAGATACTTACGCGCACACCCAATTCGCATGATCTATGGGGTTACAAACTGCCTGAAAACTGAATGAACTTTTTTTCGTTGATCTAGGACTTAATGCCAAGATGCATTTCTGTTTCTTTTGGCGTTCTAGCTGAGGCTCATATTAGATGTGGTTCAGGTTTTTGTGACCTTTCTGTGCCACGAAAGGGCACACACGCTCAACGATGAGAAAAATGTGAAGTTCCAAAGGTAGAATGGAATGTCCTATTTACAACATGCAGTCTATCACATTTATCAACTCTCCCTGAACATGCTGAAATTGAACTGAACTCAGTGAACCACATGTATCACATAAAGGGTTGAGGATTATTGGCAAGTGCAAGAATGCTGCTAATAGCCTATAGGTTGCTAAGGACACTCATTTTCGAAAATAATTGGTGGGAATTCAATATCAAGTCATTAATTGATATGGTGATTGAAACTGGGATTTCCATTTTCAAGTATTCAGAATTATTCATAATGTACAAATTTGTCACTGAGAAAATTCAATACATTTACCTACTCTAAGATATATCTATGATGTGGTGTGATTGATTGAATTTTTGTAAAAATCAATAACTTCATCAGACGGAATGAAATAAGTAGGCCAAAAGCGTGCAATACCAACGAACCTGCAATGAGCACTGCACAAGACATGAATCCCGATCAGGCAGAATCCATGCACTGCTCATCACAGCATGCAACTTGAAATAAGATGCCCTTCATGCTATAGAGAAAACCTAGGATATCTGGTCTTGACTTTCACTGGATAATTCATTCTGTTACCTTGTTACGATGCTCCGATTTGGGCTTTTCCCTCCTGGATTTCTCCCCCTGCTGCTTACCTCACTTAGAATCCGTCACGGAACATATCAGGATGGTAGCAACGCACCATCAACAAATCATTTATCGCGGAACAGATTCCCCACCTGGCGAGGACCGAACTGACCGGTATTGGAAGTTTTCCCATTCGCACATTCGGAAGATTTGTGCAAGATCCTGGGTCAAAAGGGGGAAGTGGGGAGAGGGGGGGGGGGTGATAGGAAGGTGATTTGGCATGATTAAGGATAGTTTTCGCTATAGAACGCTATATAATTTATCAGTGAAACAAAGTTACACAAATCTTTGTGCAATTGTGCATGTCAACTTTCAATAAATTTTTTTCCCATTTTTTAATTCTGATTCTTCTTCTTTTTTTCTACCACTGATCTATTCTTCTTGATTCTATATATTTTTCTGTGAGTTTATATATTATATTAAAGGACAAAATAGAAGAATGCTTTGCAAGAATCATTTTCACGATGGTGGGAGCGTTAGACTGACCACACACGGTTTCACCGACTTGGACCATCTCAGCTTGCACTAGGGTCGCCGACTGATAGCAGACACAAACAGTTCTACCTTCTCAAAGCACAAACAAACTCGAGCGAAACATGTGCCCAGCATGTGCGTGATGTTTGCTGGAACCAGTCAAGGGGGGGAAATTGGACTTATGTCCAGTTGTTCACAGTTCCCGGAAAAGGAATATCATTCAAAATACAGGGCTCCATGGGTGACTGTATCAGAGTTGATCACATACAGTTCATTCCAACCATCAAAGTGCACCAATTCATGACCTCGGGTGTATGCAAACACATGTATGCATTGCAAGCACCTGGCTAGGGAAAATGCAACCTCTCTGAGAGATCATGGTCTGTTCAATTCGTCTTGTCATCTATATGATGAAGAGAGAGTTTTCCCCTTGCTTTTTCCATTGCCCTTTTCATCTTGACCTCAATTTGCGGCAATAGAAAAAGGTATAAAGTAAGAAATGAAGATAATAGAATGGCAAAGCTGAGAATCACAAGGATAGCCGACTCCACAAGTCATCCAGTGCAATGCATCTTCACATTTACAAGATCTCTTGGTGAAGACCAACCGACCAGTTCCAAATTGCATGGTTACTCGTACGCGGTTCCCACCTTTGACGCAGTTCCGTGAAGGTCGTACTCTAAGGAAGGTCATAGTCCTGGTGTCCATACTTCCCTGGTGGCATATGAACCTCCATGCAGAGTTCTGCAACTATTGCGTAAATATTTTTCCAGTTATCGTCCGGAAACCAAGTCTCAAAATTAGCCTTGATTTCATCCTCACGGACCTCACGGACCTCGGATCCGGCTCAAAAAGAATAGGGTTCTTCCACATATCATTTCTGACTTGTGGTGAAAATTTGACGAGGATCCGTCAAGGCAATCTAAAGTTATCGTCCGGAAACCAAAAGTGGCGGAAGAAGAAAAAAAAAAAAAAAAAAAAAGAAAGAAAAAAAAAAAAAAATTCTGCTAAAACCATAAAGGCATTTCTGCCGAAATGCCTTAATAACAATGAAGAATCTATTGAGATCTATCATTTCATGAAGCAGTAGTGTAAAACTGTTTTCATATCTGGATTCAATCAAAATTTGATAGAGTGTATGGCCTGCCATCGTTTGTCTCAATCAATGGAACACCCGCGATCCGCTCGGAAAAACCCGGCTCCGTAGCTGAGGTCTTTGACGTCATTCAAGCACTCATGAAACGTACCATGAAGTGGGGGGGGGGGGGGGGGGGATACTGTGGACAGAGGCGGAAAACGAAGACATGTACGGCAAAAATGCACGTTTTTCCGACAGCTTTCCGGGAACCTGCCTGTATTCTCACCACGTCAGTGCCAGAAGTTAATTGGACGGTTGTAAGGGAAGTCAACCGCCTTCATCAATAGCGCTCTGGATATCACAACAATGTCAACATGTCAGGCGGGTTTTTTGGTCTGGCCTTTCCCCGAGTTATGAGATACTTACGCGCACACCCAATTCGCATGATCTATGGGGTGGGTTACAAACTGCCTGAAAACTGAATGAACTTTTTTTCGTTGATCTAGGACTTAATGCCAAGATGCATTTCTGTTTCTTTTGGCGTTCTAGCTGAGGCTCATATTAGATGCGGTTCAGGTTTTTGTGACCTTTCTGTGCCACGAAAGGGCACACAGACTCAACGATGAGGAAAATGTGAAGTTCCAAGGGTAGAATGGAATGTCCTATTTACAACATGCAGTCTATCGCATTTATCAACTCTCCCTGAACATGCTGAAATTGAACTGAACTCAGTGAACCACATGTATCACATAAAGGGTTGAGGATTATTGGCAAGTGCAAGAATGCTGCTAATAGCCTATAGGTTGCTAAGGACACTCATTTTTGAAAATAATTGGTAGGAAAATTCAATATCAAGACATTAATTGATATGGTGAAAGAAACTGGGATTTCCATTTTCAAGTATTCAGAATTATTCATAATGTACAAATTCAATACATTTACCTACTCTAAGATATATATCTATGATGTGGTGTGATTGATTGAATTTTTGTAAAAATCAATAACTTCATCAGTCGGAATGAAATAAGTAGGCCAAACGCGTGCAATACCAACGAACTTGCAATGAGCACTGCACAGGACATGAATCCCGATCAGGCAGAATCCATGCACTGCTCATCACAGCATGCAACTTGAAATAAGATGCCCTTCATGCTATAGAGAAAACCTAGGATATCTGGTCTTGACTTTCACTGGATAATTCATTCTGTTACCTTGTTACGATGCTCCGATTTGGGTTTTTCCCTCCTGGATTTCCCCCCCCCCCCCCCTGCTGCTTACCTCACTTAGAATCCGTCATGGAACATATCAGGATGGTAGCATCGCGCCATCAACAAATCATTTATCGCGGAACAGATCCCCCACCTGGCGAGGACCGAACTGACCGGTATTGGAAGTTTTCCCATTTGCACATTCGGAAGATTTGTGCAAGATCCTGGGTCAAAAGGAAGGAGTGGGGAAGGGGGGGGGGGGGGTGAGAGGAAGGTGGTTTGGCATAATTAAGGATAGTTTTCGCTATAGAACTGATAATTTATCAGTGAAACAAAGTTACACAAATCTACGTGCAATTGTGCATGTCGACTTTCAATATTTTTTTTTCCTCATTATTTAATTCTGATTCTTATCTTTTTTTCTACCACTGATCTATTCTTCTTGATTCTGTATATTTTTCTGTGAGTTTATATATTATATTGAAGGACAAAATAGAAGAATGCTTTGCAAGAATCATTTTCACGATGGTGGGAGCGTTAGACTGACCACACACGGTTTCACCGACTTGGTCCATCTCAGCTTGCACTAGGGTCGCCGACTGATAGCAGACACAAACAGTTCTACCTTCTCAAAGCACAAACAAACTTGATCGAGACATGTGCAGAGCATGTGTGTGATGTTTGCGAGAACCAGTCAAGGGGGGAAATTGGACTTCTGTCCAGTTGTTCACAGTTCCCGGAAAAGGAATATCATTCAAAATACAGGGCTCCATGGGTGACTGTATCAGAGTTGATCACCTACAGTTCATTCCGACCATCAAAGTGCACCAATTCATGACCTCGGGTGTATGCAAACACATGCATGCATTGCATGCACCTGGCTAGGGAAAATGCAACCTCTCTGAGAGATCATGGTCTGTCCAATTCGTCATCTATATGATGAAGTTTTCCCCTCGCTTTTTCCATTGCCCTTTTCATCTTGACCTCAACTTGCGGCAATAGAAAAAGGTATAAAGTAAGAAATGAAGAAAATAGACTGGCAAAGCTGAGAATCACGAGGAGAGATGACTCCACAAGTCATCCAGTGCAATGCATCTTCACATTTACACGTTCTCTCGGTGAAGACCGACCGACCAGTTCCAAATTGCATGGTTACTCGTACGCGGTTCCCACCTTTGACGCAGTTCCGTGAAGGTCGAAGTCTAAGGAAGGTCATAGTTCACCCCGCCGTGCCGCGTGCTGCTGCATTCTACGGAAGCCATCCTGTGCGCGATAGATCAATCCGTCAGTCAATCAACGAGGCCATTCGGCAATCAGCTCAGGATCGCGAGACTACCTTCAATGGGCAGTTTTCATTGTTCAACATAAACCCCCTGGGTATAAAACTTCCACAACCAAGTTGCAACAGTTTCATCTGTTTTGTTTTAGAAGAAGGACCTCTTGAATTTTTATAATATTGTGTTTATGTGCTGAATTATTTGGTAACTAGACGCTTCCGGTCGCCTACGACCGCTTGGGTGTATCCCCCGTAGCCCTATCATCTCTGTTGCCCCAAATATATCACTGTCAAGTGTGAAAAACTAGAGCAAGGGCTAAAAAAGATTACCAGAGAAATGTTAAATCTCAAGTCACAACTGTTTTCTTTTCCCCACCAAAATTGCTGCACTGATTTTCCGAGGTTATTGAAGGTCGAATTCAAAATCACCACTGAAATCTCTTGATATGAATTTCCGTTTCGACATGTTTGATAAAATAACTGAAAATACAGATAGATCAATCTTTTCACCTATTTATATTTCAACTCAGAGTTCTTACAAACTTGGTTCCAAGTTGAAATTCAAAGTAAAATTTGACCAAAAATGCATTTCAAGATGACGAAATTGGAGCCAGATCGAACTTCTCACCATAAGTTATATTTCGACTTATAATACGTACATGTATGTGCCAAACATGGTCTCAAGTTGAAATTCAAAGTAAAAGTAAATCAAAACTGCATTTCAAGATGACAAAATTGGAGCCAGATCAAACTTTTCGTCATAAGTTATATTTTAACTCATAATACCTGCCCAACTTGGTTTCGAGTTGAAATTCAAACTAAAAGTTGACCAAAACTGCATTTCAAGATGACGAAATTGGAGCCAAATCAAACTTTTCGCCATGAGTTATATTTCAACTCATAATATGTGCCAAACTTGGTATTAAGTTGAAATTCAATGTAAAAGTTGACCAAAACTGCATTTCAAGATGACGAAATTGGAGCCAGATCGAACTTTTCATCATAAGTTATATTTTAACTCATAATATGTGCCAAACATGGTTTCAAGTTGGAATTCAAACTAAAAATTGACCAAAACTGCATTTCAAGATGACGAAAATGGAGCCAGATCGAACTTTTCACCATAAGTTATATTTCGACCTTTAATATGTGCCAAACATGCTTTCAAGTTGAAATTCGAAGTAAAAGTTGACCAAAACTGCATTTCAAGATGACAAAATTGGAGCCAGATCGAACTTTTCACCATGAGTTATATTTCGACTCATAATATGTGCCAAACATGCTTTCAAGTTGAAATTTAAAGTAAAAGTTGACCAAAACTGCATTTCAAGATGAAGAAATAGGAGCCAGATCGAATTTTTCACCATAAGTTATATTTTAACTCATAATTTGTGCCAAACATGGTCTCAAGTTGAAATTCAAAGTAAAAGTTGATCAATGTTTTCATGGAAAGCTATTGTGATCAATAATAGACTTAACTAGCAAGAAATAATGTTAACTTATTTGGTCACAGCCATAAAATCTCTACTGGACAAAGCCTTCACCTTGCTGAGCCCAATAATAGATATTTCTTGTCTTAACTATTTTCATTATGGTCAATAATAGACTTAACATGTAAAAATGATGTTAACTTATTTGGTTACACCCAGAAATTTCTACCGGACAAAACCTTAACCTTGTTGAGCTCAATAATAATTGTTTCTCATCTTAACTATTTTTATTGAGGTCAATAATAGAGCTAACTAGCAAAAAAAATGTTAACTTATTTGGTTACAGACATAAAATGTCTACTGGACAGAATCTTTACCTTGTTGAGCCCAATAATAAATATTTCTTGTCTTAACTATTTTTATTGTGGTCAATTAATAGACTTAACTAGTAAAAATAATGTTAACTTATTCAGTACACCCATGAAATCTGTACTGGACATACTTTCACCTTGTTGAGCTTAATAATAAATATTTCTCCTCTTAACTATTTTTATTGTGGTCAATAATAGACTTAACTATTTTTATTGTGGTCAATAATAGACTTAACTAGTGAAAATAATGTTAACTTATTCAGTTACACCAATGAAATTTGTACTGGACAAAACATTTACCTTGTTGAGGTTAATAAGAAATATTTCTTGTCTTAACTATTTTTATTGTGGTCAATAATAGACTTAACTATTAAAAATAATATTAACTTATTCAGTTACACCCATGAAATCTGTACTGGACAAAACCTTTGCCTTGTTGAGCCTAATAATAAACGATTCTCGTCTTAACTATTTTTATTGTGGACAATAATAGACTTAACTAGTAAAACTAATGTTAACTTATTCAGTAATATTGTCCTGTTTTCACTGAAAACATCAGTTCTCCATTCTGAACAAGATACCAGTGTCATTACATTCCATTGTACAGGCTATTGGAATGATCTCACATGTCAAAATGGATATTTCCAAATTCTGTAATAAGTTAGGCTGTTAACATATTAATATTTATATGATCATTCTAAAAAAACGATTGGTTTTGTGTGACAGCCCTTCCCAACAAAACTTCCAAACATTATCGAGATTCGTCAAAAATTGCCATCAGTAGAGCGTTCACAAGCCATGTGTCTCAAACAGGCTGTTTTCAATGCAAAATGTGTCCCCAAACGACCAATTCAGTTGCCACGGCAACCAAAATCGATTGGTGTCGGGATCTTACCATAATATATGTGCCTGTAAAAGATAATGGTGATCGGGTGAGAATTGCGGCCTGTAGCGCGTTCACAACCCATGTGTCTCAAACAGGCTGTTTTCAATGCAAAATGTGCCCCCAAACGACCAATTCAGTTGCCACGGCAACCAAAATCGATTGGTGTCGGGATCTTACCATTATATATGTGCCTGCAAAAAATAATGGTGATCGGGTGAGAATTGCGGTCTGTAGTGCGTTCACAAGAAAATCTCTGCGGACGCGGACGCGGACACGGACGCGGACGACGAAGCCAAATCCATAGTATCCGCCGAACTTTGTTCGGGGGATACAATTATTGATTTGTGGGCAAGTTAGTTGAAGAGACCGGCATAATGGCAGTGTATTTGAAAGTAATTGAACTGAAACAAGAGGCCACAAGTCCCTACTAGTGCATATACAACATTTCATTTTGCCTCCGAGAAACAGTTTTCATTTTCTAAACATTACCTTCGTCTAATTATCAAAGACCATCTTCAATCACTAACCAAGCTAACTGGCCCTGTTCTGTTGTTTATTTACTCCCCTTGAAAAACTCTGAACTCATTTCATGTCCTACTTTTTCCTTCCCTCTAACTGGATTCACATTGTGAAAGTATGATGTATCCATTATTTGTAGGTCTTTTACATTATATTCACATTTTGTAATAATTCATAACATTTTAAAATTTTCTACATCAGCTTTACAACAGCTACAGGTGCACAAAAAAATATGTTTCTTTTTCAAGCTGCCAAAACATCGAGCGAAAGAAATCATGAACAGGTCGAGAGGTCGGAAGTACAGGTGACAATTGAACGCAGCCACGCGTCTGGACCAGAATGCGAGATTGCGAGACCTTCTGAACATCGCGCGCGTTCATGCTTACACTCGTAAAATCAGAAACGAGTCAGGTGCAAGGCCTAAGAATCACTGGAAATTTTTACTCCCTTCGTTGCCAAGCTTGGCTGCATTACGAGGTTCCACCCGAATATTTGAGGTTATGACTAAAGTCATGACAAGTCATGCATGGCCCCCATTATGACCAACGATAAGTAACAAAGAGATGCCATTATCTTCTTGGATTTGCTTTCGAAACATGATTAGTAGTTGTTACCAAGTCTCCTTGTACAAGCCAACATCAAACATCCCACGTGGTACACGAGTATCGCTCGCCGGCCGGCCGTACCACGCAGATTCAGGGCTCGCGTCCCGCTTGTCGACGGACCGAGGAAGCCGCTTCCAGCTCCAGGGTGTGCCAATTGACAGGAGGCTCGAGGGGAAAAGCGGTGAGGTTATTTACTCCCGGTAAAACAACAAGTCTCCCTGCCCCGACTGCACCCATTGGGGTCCCTGAACCTGGCCTCCCTCTCAAACACTGCCAAACATACAATACACATTCATATATCCCCAGCCGTCCAACGAACCAACCAACCATCCATCCATCCCCTCGTTCCCTGCTCGCAGGGCCCCAGCAGCAAAGCAAAGCGTGGAACAAACCCCCGACAAATATACACGGACATGCAGCAGGCCCTGAGCGAGCAGCCAGCCTCCTCCGACAGTCGAGTCCGCAGGTTGGGATGGATGGATCTCCGTTCTATTATTGTACATGAGGATATAGCTGGGGTAGGCGAGATATGTGTCCCAACACCATCGGATACTGGTAGAGTTATCGTGCTTGCCGTGTCGAGTCTCTGCTGGATAAAAATGGTCCTCATCCCCATCAGGACGGAACCGACAGCCTCCCAGCCGCCACTTGGATATAAAAGCTTCAATCATTCCCTAAAATCATTTTTTCTCGAGTTTCATTTCTTTTCTCTCACGGATTACACGGATACTATCAACGCACAAAGAGGAATACAAGAAATACGACAAGATGCTGACTTGTGACTTGGGTAATCCGCCAAAGCTTGTGAGGTGAGTGAGCTGCCTAGTAACTGGTCATACATACATGTACTATGTTAATTATAACTTGCTTGTAGAGATATATCCATACGACTACCTCTCAGCACCCTCGCGAAAGGAACAGTTTAGCCAGCGTTTTCAGTTAGTGCCCTATCTGATAAGGACTTGGGTCATCCTCAGGATATCTTGTGTCTTGTAAAGGGGGTTAGTTCTTTCCACAGCTCCAGTTTTCTCAATTAGCGCCACTGCTTGTTGAAATAATGCCCTTGTTGGGAGGCGTTCAAGTGCTTATCACACGCTCACGATGGCCGTTTGAACGTAAGCGTTGCCGGTGCCGGGGAAAATCTGCCTGTCGACACTGCCGATGAAATAATAGCTACCAAGTCTTTGCCTCATTTGGGAACACTTGAAACCTCTTGCTAAAAACTTGTACCGCAACAACTGTTGTAGTTCACCACACAGCAAATGAGCTGCAGCTTCCAACGTTTGAATGGCATTGTACATGTACATGTATTCTCATAAGTACTACATGGTAATTGATGTATATCTTTAGATAAATGACAAACACTGGCAAATTCTCCATCATATCTGGAAATGTATCTATACGATATATATACATGATATGTTCAGCATATATACATGCAACTTGTTTCACATCTATATACATGATTGACATACAATGCATTATCATGATTATTATGATTTGTTGTAACACTAACAATATAATGCCATATTCACTGCTCTTCCTGTACTCGAACGGTGCGAATGATCAACGGCCTCCAATTAAGCACATTTTTCCGGCAGCTCTCCTCAGCCAACAATAACATGGAATATCAGGAATCACTCTGCATCCAGTTACAATTGATCCAATATCCAGTTTTTCTCCAAACACGGAACTGACTTTGCCTCAGACATGATCTCTGTTTTGTTTCCGTGAAGCCATGGAAATTTTTCTCCAGGTCTTGAAACAACAGTTTTCACCTGTTCACATTGACACCTTAATTAATATCAACAATGATTTGACAGAATATTTATTTTCCAATTTAAGTTGTAATTAAACTATGTGAACTGGTTGAATAAGTTTTATCACATTACCAGGATGTGTTCTGATACATTATTTTTTTACCTGGTACTTTATATCAATTAACACCATGCCAAGAATCAGAAATATACATATCTGCTTATAACCTATTGCATGAGAAGGAATTACGATACTAATACTGGGTATGGGAAGATGGTCGGGGAAAAAAAGTGATTTTTCAACAAAACCAACACATTTAAACCTTAATTTTTTTGCTCTAATTATTCTCCAAAAACTGCTCATGTATTTCCTCAGGAAGTACCCATTAATTATTGCTCAAATTTGCTACAAACAACCAGAAATCAAAGTCAGGAGGACAGATTGACAAATGAAGACCATACTGCACATGTGCACTACTACTGAAATCCTGAAATCAAGTCTTCTTCCTACTTACAAAGTAATACATACACGAAGAGCTCGACCTTGAGTCTGCCAAAAATTAGATTCAATCAACCATTGAACGCTACTTCTGACTCAGACCCAAGCAAAGCGAGCTGCCAAACCTCGGCAGAATGTACTCACTCGCCCAACAACTGTTGACAAAACAGATTAATTACAGCGCGAGTGCGGACCAGGTAAGCACTGCTATATTATTTCAGCATTTTTTACTCCTTCTTTATTAATGCCCAAAATCTGACTTAAGCAGCCATTCTCGTTGATTGAAAAGCACTCATTTGATTCCGAATGCAATTTTTCTTCCCCCGCTCCACTTCTCATGGCAATAGCATTCCTCAATCCGAGAATAATATCCCTTACTTGTAAGTGAGATTTTACCGTTGGAAAGGAGTTGCGAATCTTGGGAAGTCAACACTTCACCTGAAGCATATAACAAGTATGTACTATGAACATGCCCATCGTGACAAGATAACAGCTAGAACGATATGTTGCTGTTTGAAAATGTCATGGAATATCTTGGATTGGAACCAGCTGGTCCGTTTAGTTGTAGAATGCACCCTCCAGCTGCGGCCAGTATTTAGTACTAAGCCATTTCTACCAGCTATGATATTTGATAAAATCGACTGAGAATGTTGAATGGCACTCCACCGTTACAACTTTACATGATGTTCGCTTCCAGTGTGACCATGCAAATTATGTTTGTGACCAGCATGAAATTTAATGGCCACTGTAAACTTTAACGTTTCACAGAAAAGAGGCGATTGCGCAATATCTTTAACTACCCAAAAACTCCTTCTTTTTCTTAAAGTTGAAACCGAAAGTTTGTAAGTATGATACCGTGGTAGGTGCTGAAACACTGATGGGAACGATACCAGCTGCAACATCAGAACATCTACTGTTTCTTTTTTTCCCTCAAGTTCTTCAATGCACAACAATGATTCTACATACAGACTTTCAAGGCAATTACAGTGGATCATGGTTCATTAGCCAAGCAACACCGGATAGATCTGCTAACGGGGCTGGCACCGATAGGTCTAATACTATGATACCGGTGCTAACTACGGTTTTCCGCTGGTTCCAGGTGATACCTCTGCGTCTGGTCACCTCTTCCAAGTTGAGTGCCTCTTGTAGAAACGCGATCGCGTTCTGGCCCGCCAGAGCTCTCAGGTGAAACATTCATTCTCGTTTTTCGTCTTTATAAGCCAAAGGTAACAGGAACACGCCTATAATGCCCAGGGCTTATCATTCTCTCGTTGATGCTTGGATGCCAGACCTGATCTCAGTTCGCGTAACGTTTATTGATAAGGAGCCAGGAACCATGCAAAAAAATCGCCGAGTGTTGTACAATATCTGCATACAAAGTCTTCCGGACTACAGAGCAGTCATTCCAAGTTTTCCCTGCAACCTGTTGCGGAAGGGAGCTGTATGCATGTTCGGAAATGTAGATGTCTGTTGGTGCAAGACCTGTGAGCAATTCCTCACAAACAAACTACACCTTCAGTTTGTTGAACAACTGAACACGAGCCTGTTTTAAAACACTGTTGGAAAGTTTTTTTTTTCTCACAAGATTTATTTTCTCATTTTATTTCTGGCTCTTTCAAGTTTGAACAAGCATATTTTTGTGAGCAAAATCTTGCAATAGATCTGGCAATTGCAATGCAATCCGGTTTCTGATCCAGTTTCAGGAAGCTCGTGACATTTGCGACGTCTTTAATCGGCACAAAAGTGGTGGGCGGGAACAATGACTAATCGTTCTTCCACAGCAGGGTAAAACCTTGATACATTGATCAGTGTACGGCAGGTCGAAGGTGAACAAGTCCGACCAACTGGGGACATTCTGTACGGGCAGGCATCTTAATTAGTGGTTATGCAAGCAGCGTAATCAGAAAAAGATGTGAGGAGATCGGAAATTAGCTGATGATTTGGATTTCTATAGGAGCGTTGGATGTATGAGCAAGGAACTAGAGATACCGTAACTCAAGATATAAGTATGCCAATAGTTTCAGTGTTCCCAATTTTTGTCTCAAGCAAGATTTCCAGTGTAAGATGAAGTGCAGCAGGATGGTTTACTCAAGAACCACGGGGAAGTAAGGTTATTAGGGGATAACAAGAGACAGTTTGGGCTAAATGTATTGATGATTGATTTACAAACACTCCAGTAACCCCACTGATGTTGATAAACCGGTTCCTAATTTAGTTCATATAATGAGTTTACATATAGCTCCAGTCATGACAATGGACGTGGGTTGCTGAGTTCACAACAGTAAGTCTAACAGGTAATTTACATGTTCATCATATTATGGCCACAGTAAAACTTGTGTGTTGCGATAATTACGACAAAATTTGATCCTAATTAAATATCTTGAATAAACTCAAGGAAGTACATAGTCATACTCTTGAACATGATGAACGTATATTTGGCATGACGGATCAGTGATGACCAGGATTGTTAAAGTATGATCAGTTGACAGCACCATGCACTCAGGCATCCAGCCCACGACTTACTCTCAAGACAATGAAGCACACCAATTCCATTACAGTTGATACATGTAGTTATTATTCTCAACATGCTCAAACCACATTGCTCTAAGTTTTGTCTCCTGAAGAGGTCACCGACATGCATGATCGAGGATGCGACTGTCTGGAGAGCGGTGACCATGGTGTCTTGTGATTGGTTCTGATAGAGACATTTCTTTTTGTCATAGCATGCAAAAGAGAGTGAAGAATGGTACATTTTAACGAAAACAAATGACGCCACTTCACTTCCTCACAGTTCGCTGGACAGACCTGTTATTAGGGAACGGAATGTGCCGTAATCTTGCAAGCGATACATCTGGCTGTCATTGCCGATGTTCCCCTTATCTCGGGGTACACTGGGACGAACCTCTGTGTGATACGGGAACTAAGTGAAACTTTGGGATTGGTACTGACGGGGGATATAGGTAACTGGAATTAAATCCCTTGTTGCAAAACTTCCTGAAGCTAGCTCCACGACTTGCAATTGTGTTGATACCATTGATAGGTCATTGCTCCGATGGTGAATATACAGACTACCGGCATTATCTACAATAGGAGTCGGCGAAATCTTTTAGCGAGATGCCCTGTGGCACTCCAGCACGGAGATTATGAATCGCGCGTGGAGGGTGAAAAAAAGTGATAAACGGCCACGCCGCGCATACAGTGCAAAGATAAATGCAGGCGGGATCATCGAATCGGCAGCCAGTGCCGTTGTTTCGGGGGTGGGGGTGGGCCCTGAGGGTCAAGCGCGCCGGGATTCCACAAAGCTAATGGTGCCGTTCCGTGGGTAAACATGCTGCGTAGCAGCATCGATACTTCCGGACGACCCCGCTGGCCAGGTAACGGATACTTCCGCTCTCGGCTGCAGACAATCCAAGGTCGAGGCCCCTTGGACACAGACCCACCAACCGACCAACAATGATATACATATTAATCTACACAGATATCCCCAGAACCGGGGCCCTGTATCAACCACTGTGGCGAACAACAAAAACTTCGAAGTACATGTAGATGTGTAGATGTAGTACTTATTAGACGTCCTGAAAATAAAATGTGTCAGGGTGCAATAAACATGAATAACGGCCCCATTACCCATCATATTTTGTGAGGTTTAACTTATAATAGCGATATAATTGCCGTCCTTCACTGGACTCACATCCGATGGCTCAGTATGATGTAGGGCACCGTTCCCCGACATAACGTGAACTTTCGGGGTTGTTGTTACAGCGAGCGGTGCGGAGATGAGAAAACAACATCACATGCTGGAACACTGTCGCTGCAACTCGTGTATGAAATGTCAAGTCAGCGATGAAATATTCAACGTCCGACAACATACGTGTATGCAACGCACATTTATGCCATTATATAACTCCAGTTGTGGACAGAAAATATACAGTGTGATAGCAATAAATTGTTGAATATCACATCGAGTGGATTTTGCATGCAGGAAAGCTTATGTTTTACCAAAGAGGTTTTCTCCTTTAAAAGCTTTCTGATCTCCTATCCTACCAATATTTGGCAGGAGTTTATTGATATGGGCACGGGCATCAGCGAGATATGCCAATCAAAACTCTGTGAAGGCTGCTGAACTCGTAAATGATAGTTTAGTAATCCAATCAGATCCTAAACACGTTAAAAGTGTTACAACATTAGGTACGACAAGGAGTTAAGCACCAAACAATTTTTTTCTTCAATTCAAAGTTATAAGGAGGCTGTATCATATCAGATCATATCTGGTAGGAATATAATAAATTTCCAAGCAGTATTTTAATCTTCATGAGCTTATCTAAAGGCCAAAATCAAGAGCGTCAGGTAAAAACCACGCTCTAGAAAAACACACAAGAGCTTGGTGTACAACAGCGTACCAGTCACTACCCAGGCACGCAAAACAATTACTTCAAGTGAATTTATGCGTAAATGTTACTGTAACTCAAAGGTACTTCTGCAATTTCAAAGCACTAAAAGAATTGCATGCAGCGAGTGTATTTAAACTGACCTTGAATACACGAACAAGGTGCCTTCCACAGAAGTCTTCTCCTGAAAATACATAAGACGTTCAAAATGAATAAATTTCTATTGTTTATACCGGTACATCATACTTATACTGGGCATGCATTACTAATACACATATACCCGGTATCAAGAATTGTAAGTCACAAGGTAATTTATTCCTCTTCAATAACAGACGGATATATGTGCAAGTGAATTATATTTTTAAAAATATATTTTGATTAAATATATTATATAAAATTTCATATCTGGTATTCAGCATGTATAGTGTGTATGTATATGGGTCAGAGGCATGACATGAAACTCGAAGTTCAGTTTATTGAAATGCAATTGCAACTGCGCTCAGTGGTCTGATCCTGAATGCATTTCATGAGACTTAGTAAGTGAAATTATGGCTGGAGGCTAGGCAATGTAAGACACTTGAGGAATCGTGAGAACCAATGCAACTACTCTTTACTTCTGAAGGGTTCACGATGATTCTCATTTTTTCGTGCTGGAAAATACGGTCATTTCGCCCCCATGCTCCCACACAAGTTTCCCTCATTATCTTCCACCAAACAAAACAAAACTCGGGGAATACCGAGAACTTTTCTGTATTGATGGCTGAAGCCTGGCGAAATTTGCAGCATGATTGCCCCGAAATACACACTACTTGTGTTCATTATTGCTCATCCAGCAAGCCTTGGATAGACTACATTAACATGTACAACTGATACTAGAACAATAACTGGTTGTTATAACAAACACCGGCACTCTTTTCGCTCCCTATAGAATGTACAATTAAATTTTATATGTATTGTGTACATATGATATAACATTTACACTGTACCAGACTAACAGTAGCATGTCAGAGAATGCCAGGATATAGATATCCCTACTACCATGACTATCTCCTACAATAACAACATCTAGCTCACTAGTACATGGTCAGTTCAGCCCCAGGCCTGCCACTTATAAGTTATAAACCAGATATTCATAATCGCCTAACCCCCTCCATCAAGCCTACAACATTCCCCGACCCTGCCTCAAACTCTGGCCCTTGATATAAGCATGATAACTTGGCCATAGAACAGAATCTATTAGGAACTCCAGTGGTTACTTAATTACGGATAATGTGTCGATGGTCCCTTGGATATTGGCCCAGTGGGGCAGATGGTCCAGTGGTTGGAAGGGGGTCCCTACTAGGTGTTGATTTTTCTGTGATAACGCTTGCCTGCCCATGGCCGACTGAGTAATAGTGCCGACAATGGCCGAGATCCGCGGCGATCATACAGCATGTAAGCAATCGAAGGCAGCAATGCTTTGGATGATGCATTGCGGAGACTTGTTGCTCACGGATACACTACAAGCGGATAGCTACAGGCTCAATGGATATACTAGTAATATGGATTAGCTGAAACTGTGGCAAATTTTCAAATTTCACTCAAGTCGCAAAATTGTTCTCAGTGGATTACTCAAAGTGTGCATATAACATTTGGATATAATTCTGTGGATTGGCTGTAGATGATCATCGTGACACGACATGTTCTGGTATCGTAGTCGTCTCACATGTTAAGGTAGGAATTCAAACGCATGATTTATTTTATCGTGTTCTTTTATGATTTCATTTCATAATTTGCGAAAAAAAAAAAGTTTCCGTTTCGTAATAATCCTACTCACTGGTAACGCCAGAACGAAGTGAGCGGAATTATGACAGCCCGAGGTCGTAAACTTGTTACTTGGACGTGATGTACCTTCTGCAAATGTTGCAAGTGTTAGGAAAGCAACCTCGCCCAGAATCGTCTTCACACCAGATAAAACACAAAACTACCGAAAACCACTGCCACATGTGTAACAGTCCCTATAACCTGTAATAGCTGAAAGCGTTATAGGTCTTGGGAAAACAATACATAAAGAACCATGAAAACTTGGAAGATAAAAGTAATCCACTCGCGACCTACCGGCGTTCTGCCGAGATATAATGGTTATATACGTGTAATGTATGATATCTGTGCGTCAGGTCTCGATGGATTGTAATATCTCAAGATGTATTCACTCAGAAAGCATTGGAATCGGTCTGAGACGAGACAATACACTAAATACAGCATTGTTTGAAGCCGAACCATCTCCTCCGCACACGAGAGCAAAAATGAACGGGACAAAACTGTCCAAAGCTAGAAGCTGACTGTTTTTGAGTGTTTGATCCGAGCGGAAAAAGTCAAAGATGTCCATGAAATGCCCACCGAGAGTCTTACGTGGAGGGAAAACAAGTTCAGCTGCTCAGCGATTGCCAACATCAACCGAAATGCTAGCATATATTGGGACTTCAATGGATCGCTAATGAAAAGATGTGTGTTTGTTTTAACTACTGTTTTTTTCTTTCTACAAGTATGTTTCATTGCCGAGCGAGTGCTGGCAAAAGTTCAGAAGGCACGCAGGCCTACGCCGCTGTACAGATTAACGCGGACGTTTACGTGCAACGGCAATATATCTCGCCCGTTTAGATACCTATAACTCCTTCAGTTTAGTTTTCAAAATGGACAGGTTCATTCAGCCCGCTGCAGTTCCTAGAAATCTCTCAGCCAAATGGCGGGCTTTATCACCAAGTTCGACAATTTGTCAATGATGCAATTTTATTCTTATCAAAGAGTTTCCAAGTCGAGAAGTTGGCAAACAGAAACAAAATGCACAGATAGGTTACAATGGATATTGGTAGGTCAATGGGTACGTGGCATTCTGGTTGAAATGGCTACTGCAAGGAGAGTATCCATACAGAATCCACACTATTCCAATAATCATATTTAATATGATAATTATAACTTTACTGGGGAGTTCTTTACTCCAAAAATCAACCACATGTACAATATAATTGTTGACAATCAGAACAAATCAAATTTAAATCATTCAGTACATATCTGGGGTCAAATCAAATTGGACATTGGAGTAAGGTGAATCAAAAATTCATGGATATGTCATTCCGTGATGTTTTTCATCTCACGAACCAAAGCTCTACAAAATCCATCTCATTTGCTGTTGTTGTCAGGCACAAGGCCTGGACACAAAAATCGGGGAAGTTTATGGAGTGCTGTCCCTTGGCCTAGTAATACACTTCATACAAATTGAAATTATTGAAACCCACATTACATAAATTACCTGCCCAGCTGTCAGAGTGATTAGTTTACTGTAAATCTCTAAACTATTCTCGACCTTTTATTTCTGATAATTTTTCTAAATTGAACCAAATCGCAATGGTTTGAGGATGTGAATTGAAAAAGAATTGCACCACACCAGCGCATGAATTAGTCCACATAAAAATTAAAGAACACAAAATTATTCGGATTTACAGGATACTTGCATACGCAAATGAAACCAGTCCACATGCCAGCGACACGAATTCTGCATCATACAAATTTTAGCTTTTCGCTATTGTAAAACTTTCCCCAAACAATTGACGATTATTGATATTTAAAGGCGAATAAATCTCAACAACCAAATAGATGGAATCTATCATCATGATCATTACTGGGCAATCATCGGCTATTTCCTTATTCACAATTGACTGTTTATTGAACTAGTTGGCGTATAAGTATATAACTATATTAGCACCGAAACATCGAGTTTCAGGAAAGGTGCGGACCGTGCGAATGTTCATCATTCGAAGCCAAGTGCTAAATAAATGTTACCTGTTCGTCAGAGATGGCGATTAGCGAGTTTTTGTGCCGTAGACTTGGATGTTATCAGCAGCAAAATGTCAACCTTCAGCTAGACTTTCCAATATTGCACCCCCCAAAGAAAAACACTACATGCATTGGAAAAAGAACGTTATCTTTTTTTTTGGTTTTCTTCAGTTTCTCCCTGGTTAAAACAAGCAATGGGGGCCCTCTACCGCCGACCCAGTGATGCTTCTGGCGTTGCATGTAGTTCCAACTCGGAAAAAAGTTCACGAGTTTTTCTAGGAACACCTGTTTAAATATCCCTAAAGCAAGCACTGGGATACTGTTGGAAGGGCCATAATCGCTTGGGATCTTGATCGGGCTTCGCTAGCAGGCCGATAAATTCATCTTGGTCTCATCGCTAGATCGACTTCTAGGAACTTGCGGGTAGAAACATGTGCTTATCGCAACTCTATCAACCACTTAACCTGGCTAATGAAGGGGCGCCGATAATTTTGTCTACTGCTAATTACCGGGTGCGAATATTCAATGCTAGTCTATTGGAATATGAATATTGATCATCCATGAATATATTACCTGACAAATAATACCTGTCATTTCTATCACGAAGATTTAGTGTGCTACGATTAAAACGTACATCTACATGAACTTATCATATGGTTGATCAAATGGAGAAGTATTAGGTCGATAAATTATTGATGAAAGACAAAAATCAGAAAACTATTCCGAACAATTTTCTTGACACCCCTAAACTTCTCTCTACCAGTACTCTCGGACATAACACTGAGATCGATTCTTTTTTTCCCCCCAGAGTACGTAACTTTCTTGCGGGGTTCAGCTGTATATTTAACACCGGGTAAGAGCAGTGCACTGTACGTATGATTGGCGAGCTGCTAAAAGGTCAGCTCCACAGGTAACTCAACTACCCGACTACCACCTCCGGATGATTACCTCTACACGTCCAATATGGCAAGATGCCTCGGAATTTACTGCAATTACAAGTAAACTCAGCATAGGGCCATGCACCCGTTGGTAGAATGATGTGCGTTATAACCTTGTATACTATACTGCGGTAGGGGAATAACTTCTAAGTGGTTTTATGATTGCCCGAGGTTTTTGTGTAGTGTGTTGCCATGGCAGCCAATTGGGATATACCCTCGATACATCAGAACGATATAGATGTAGGAATTTTCTAAGTAATTACAATGCTTTTGTTGCTGCCATATTATTGATGTATTATGGTTTACCACATATCGTAAGACATATTCTATGGTGTCTCTAAGAGTAATCCAGAAGAATTCCTGACATTCAA
Source organism: Terebella lapidaria (assembly GCA_949152475.1). Lineage (NCBI taxonomy): Eukaryota > Metazoa > Annelida > Polychaeta > Terebellida > Terebellidae > Terebella > Terebella lapidaria. The sequence continues at coordinate 53,645,670 of OX424555.1, read as the reverse complement.
AGGATATTACTGATCGCCATAAAACCATTATTACTAGCATCATAGTAGGTATATATGTATTCAGTTCAGTACAGAATGATAAAGCTTCCGTTAGTTCTTTTTTTAAAGTTTAACTTGACAAACAATGTTGTTAGAATTCAGAATTCCTGACATGTCAGAATTCCTGACATTCAAAGGCTATTACTGATGGCCATAAAACCATTATTACTAGCATCATAGTAGGTATATATGTATTCAGTTCAGTACAGTATGATAAAGTTTCCGTCAGTTCTTTTTTTTAAGTTTAACCTGACAAACAATGTTGTTAGTTATGATGCGGCAGTCAAACTTGCTCTAGCAGAGATATTCATCAATAAGATTCAGCATCACAAGTGACCATCCTGACACCTGGTGAATGATAACTAAACTAAATGAGTCTACCTTTTGGTCACAATTTATGCATAAAAGCTCCAGAATTTCTGCAGTATGTATAGGGACTAAAATTAACAATGATATAAATTGGACCTCAAGATTCGATCAGTATCACTGAGTTGAGACATTTCTTCAACTCTCATCGAAAGCATTGAGTATACGTTATAAGCAATGCTGCGAAAAGAGCCTTTTTCCTAGTAGCTGGTTCAACGAATATGATGAAATATCATATGCATATTATGCGAAATACTAAAATGAATGGCACGGCAGTGAAGTGCTTTAACCAAATTAGGTATATACATGTAACATATTTTAAATTCTGTTATCCATATAAAATATGATCAAATACAATCTATGAAGCCCAACGAAGGGAATGCACCAAACGCACAGATTTTGTGTCTGTTGTATGTAATGTTTGGTACTTCCTTCTCTGATAGTACCAGTACGCATGCATTTAATAATATTCATTTAATGTACAGTTATAATGCGGCACATCACCATAGCTTCATTCAACAGTGAATAATGTGAAATCTGTTCTATGTAACTAGAACTGTCAGCTATATATACATGTATTTCGTACTACTTCCATGAGCAATGATCATCGGACATTTGCTGTTAGTTTGCGATCACGAAATTCTTGATTCAACAAATACTTAGTCTAGTAGTACGAGTGTCTGTATTTTACATCATACCAACGACTCTGAGGACTGGATGAGGTTTCATTTCCAAGCTGAGTCCAGCCAACTACATATAACTTCTGTCTCAAAAGATAAAACAATATAAAAGTTTTTATCAATTATTCTCATTGATAATGCATGCCAGGGTATGCCAAAGTCACCAGCCCACAGCCCAAGACTGGTAAAAAACATCCTGGGCTGGTAATAATAACAGTTTCACTGGCCCAGGTGGCCGGAAAGTTTTTATCAGCAAAAATATCATAACTCTAGTAAAATAAATTTTTAATATAGTAAAATATTACATTTGTCAGTAATATATCATTCAACCAGATCTTGGATCTTCAAATCATGAAAATGATACGCCTCAGCTTTAATGGGCAGTAAGACGGCTGATTGGAAATAAATGATATGCACAATTCAAGCTGACAATGTCAATTTTTTTGCTTAATATACTACAACATATCCACATATCGCCATGCATATCTCAATTCCACTATTTTGTTGGGTGTGACTTATGAATTCTGGGCCAGTAAAAATTGCTCTGGGCTGGTAATATCGAAATGTTTACTGGTCCAATGGACCAGTAATTTTTTTCCCACTTTGGCATACCCTGATGCATGCCATCGATAACATCGCATCACGCATGATTGACATGGCATGAGAGACTGTAACACTGACAGCACAAGTACATATTTCATAACTTGAGTACTCGGGGTGTTGTGACTCGACTTGTAACCGAGTGATCATATAAAATTACCAACTGTAGATTGCATTGGGCCTGATTGGCAAAATATTTGGAATAGATCGTCAATTCACTATGTATCTCACTTGGGCTAACAGTAGACTTTTGATTTAATGAGTCCGGGTATTCAGAATGTAAAATCTTACGTTGCTAAGCTGTTTAGCATTATATATCGTTATATATAATAACTAAATTACTAGGGGTGGCACAATATATCGATAATCAAATTCTACCAAGCCACGATATATCATATCAAAGGGCTCCAAAAATATTGATATCTTAAAATGTACTTAAACACCGAGTTTTGATGCTGCTGGTCAACCATATGCAGATGGCTTTCCCTGTATTGATCGCTTCATTTGCGCGTGGTTATAGCTGTTTACTGCTAAATGTCTTCAACTTTGTACATGTCACCCATAATCATGAGCTTTTGGTAAACTCCATTTGACTTCTATGTGGTTTTTGGCGATTTTGGTAGGCTTTTATTCTCAAGAAAAAAAATCGATATATCGACCTTGAATTCACGATATATATTACATATATATCGATATGAAATTGGCGTCGATATGCCACCCCTATAAATTACTGAACAGCTGAAGTTGCATTCCTTCTCAGATGGGCGCAGACATCTTGTTGGCATCAAACATCAAGACATAGTGGCAGCATAAGACCATTTTAGTGATTCAACAGGTGGCGCAGATATTTCAACAATGTCAACAACAACTAAAATTTATATCTTTTTACCAAGTTTTTCCAACGTTTGTTACGGTTTTACAAGAGCATTCATTTTGTGATAGACTATTTACTGAAAATTCTTAATTTCATCCAACGAGTACTCGGTTATCAATTTAAAGCTTGATTCTCGCTGTGACTCGACTCGTTGACGAGTACTCGAGTAGCTACTTGTAAAGTGTACTGTCCCTAGACGGCACTGCCACAGGCGGCATTGAGCAGCAGACAGCACTGACACGTGTTAGCAGTTGTTTCTGTGAGCGCAGTCAGGGCTGTAGCCGCCGCCAGACCACTGAGTAACTTACTGTAAGTTTGATGTGCAGGGGACCTAGGCGAGGGCGAGGTGGGTGAAGGTGTTTGTTTACGGTTTTTCACATGCAGCAAAAATGGCCAAACGACCGCTTAAACTCACCCATTCGCTGCTAGTCGAATTGAAACTGTAAAGGGCAACCTGACTGGCAGTGTCAACAATAACAGTGATGTACGGATCGCGCTGTTGAAGCGCTGCAAGATTCATTTGTCTTTCTGCCGAGGCCGCCATGTTGAAAAAACCCGGCGAATGAAAATAGACTAGTACTCATTGCATTCGGCAGGTGGAGCCCAGCACAGGGCCGACAGGTGCTGCCACCTGAGTATTGTAGATGGCGCTCTGAACAAATCATTTGGCGGGAAATATGTCTCGGCCACGTGTTCCTTCAAGTGCCATAGATCATTGGGCAGGCTTGAATGATGATCGATAGTTTATACCAGTAACTCACTGTAACAGACTGAAAACGGTAAACGGAGCGTCAACAGGGCTCAACACCATGTGTAATGCCTAATGGGCGCACTTCTTTGTGGTAAGTTCTGCCAAGTTGATTGTGGAGTTATAGTTAGGCCTACATGAAACGGAGGGGCCGATTCAGGATTTGACTAACGTGGTGGGGTGGGGGCGCAGACTTCCGGAGTGCGGTCTGGGGGTTGGGGAGGGGGGGGGGGGGGTGGTCGCCGTAAGCCCAACGAGCAAATTTTCCAGTTTGTAGGCCTACTCTGTGGTTAGTGTGGTACAGGGGCGGATTTAGGAGGGAGGGGGGTGGGGGGGGGGGGGGCATGTGGCCCGGGGCCCCCCTAGAGAACCCTGAATTTTTTTTTTTTTTAAATAACTACTTCTCCATTATGACCTCAAAGGACCCCTAAAATACACACCAGAAGTGCTAATACTATAAATTTCCATTTTTTCCCGGGGGCTTATGGCGCCCCCCGTACCCCCCACCGGATTGCTCTCTTGCTTCGCTCGATCGCTCTAGTTAGTATTGCCATATCTGCCTGCCCCCCCCCCCCCCCCACACATCTTCCTGGATCCGCCCCTGCTGTGGTACGCTCTCTAACAGCTACCAAAATTGTGAATTTGAGAACATTTTAGGATGTTTTTTCCTTACACTGAGGACGGAATTACCCTTCAACTGTCGTTGAATGCTTGTCACTGACTATCAACTATCAACTTAAAACCGGGCGCCATCAAGTTTTTTATGGTGCCGGAAACCGGCGGACGGGAGGAGAGGCTGAAACGCACATGATGTTGAAAAAGTTTAAATTCGACCTGACACAAAAAAATTTTTTCCCAAAGGCCAAGAAAGGTCACCGGAATCAAACCACAATTTTTTTCTCACCAAAATTGCCGTTTTGGCGTTCCAAGGTAATTGAAAAACAAATCAATGTCACCTGTAAATTCGCTAAAAATGTACCCCCCCCCCCCCCAACTTTTGTGGTGAACCCCCCCCCCCCCCCCCAACTTTGGGGCAGTTGTTTTTTTGTGGGAGATATAATGTTATATGTGTTTGGAATTAATGCTAAAAAGCCATCAGATGAAACCAAATACCAACATTTATCATGTGTATTTCCAAAAAAATTTCGGGGGCATGCCCCCAGACCCCCATATAGTGTTGCTTCACCCCTTCGGGGCTCGCGTTAGAAAATAATGTATTATCGAAACATTGGACCGACCCCCCAACTTTTACACCATGGTTGCGCCCCCTGCACACAAAGGTACATAAGAGGAATCTTGAGACAAAAAATCTCTGTCTGACAATAGGTTAGGTGACAATAGGCAATAGGTTATCAGACCAAAGGCCCAGCAACCTAAAAATTCGCCCAGTACTTACTGAAGGTGTCTTGAAAACTTCTTGCAGAATGACCAGATCTACTTTCCCGAGATGCATAACCCTGATGCAGGCCTATACCATATTAACTCTAGGCTCCTCCTATATGTTTTCAATATAGGGCATTCATAGCGAAAGAGTATATACTTTCATTCCAACGTATATCTTTTCATGAAATTGCATCACTCCCCGTAAACTGTTAAAGCGCTGGATATGCATGTGTGAAAACGGACACGACACATGTGTGAAAGATACGGTGCATGTGTGAAAAGATAGTACATATGTGTGAGTAATTGTCACCCAGCATGATTCCATGGCCAAAAAATTGTGGTATACCTAAAACAGGACACTGGAACCAGGAAGTGAGAAGTTGTGTCGTACTAAATGTATTGTAACATGCTCTGCAGTAATGTAGACCAGTTCTATTGGAACTAAAAACGCATACAAGTGTTACGATGACAGTTTATGTTAAATACGTATGAAAACCTGTTGATAATCCCCAATTTATTTATAATTTATAATTTATGGTACACGTGAATAACTATTGACTGGCCCGATGGTGAAAATTGCTCTTTATTTGCATTATTCACGCAGTTTTTTGGTCAAAATAATATTACCATGTCAATACACATGTGTGAGAAGACAGTACATATGTGTGAGGAGATAGTATGCATGTGTGAGAAATGATATGATATTTTGCTGCATGTGTGAGGAGTGTCATTCATTCAAATACATATTTTGACTATGTTTTAATATATTCCTGGATCTCCTGTTCCCGTTAAACGGAAATAAGAAATGTTCTTTCCCGGGTACTCGGGAAGGGAACCGGGAATGAGATCAATTCCAGCTTGTAACCTTTAAAATATCACATGTAACCTTCAGTTGCTATCAAACACATCATAGTGATGGTTTTATGTAGAAGTTATCATCATACCAGTTCAGGGTCAATTTGTTTAAATAATTATATGAGAATATTCATTTCATTCATCAAAATAATCATCTCATTTACCAATCAATTACCAACATGAATATTACTTTGAGAGGCGGGTGCTCTCGTGCATAAAATATATCTTAGTACTTTGGCGTCCTATCGGTTGTAAGCTGTGAACATATTATAGGGTTATTGCACAATATGGGGTTGCACAATATTGTGGCTTTCGACCACATCACATCCATGCAACCACGAAATCTGCGTAAGGTGCATTCAGCATGTTTTAATCGAAGATACTAGCATGCTTGAAAACCTTTACACTATTTGTGACTAGGTGATTACAGCGTGGACCGAGTGTCAGAAGTGATGGTTAAAATTAAATTCTGCATGATGATAGAAGGATATAACGCTTATAGAACAAAGACTGCTTTGGGGGAATGGATGTACGTTGAGCCCGAGGAAAACATCCTATATGATAAATAAATCTTCTTGGTCGTGGTACATGTCCGAGCAAAACTTGTGGCACTGAACAACTGCTTCTGTTTGTCGCTTTGTGTTTTTATAATATAAACTATAAAATACCCTACTAAAAATTGGATGGTATGTACGAATGATATACCTTGACTCTATTGTTATCTTGTGGCCTATAATATTCAACTGTCAGCTGTTTCAGCTCCATTGTCTCTGTACCTCTAGGGTCTTTCAGATCACCTAACTGGTCCAATACTTGATGTCAGGTAAATCATTACGATACACTCGCAATGAATTATATAATAAAATATCAATTTCCTTTTCGGTATGTACGTTTAGACATCTAGTACCTCAAATGATGATTTTCTTCGTCCTTGACGCGAAATCTCTCGATTTGCTGGCACACTTTTGTAAGTGATTCTACACTTACATGTACATCATTCAATATATTGACATGTCGACTAGAATACAACAGGATCCTCGATCAATTTATTTACCGTAAAACTTCTAATAGACTGATTTGTAGCAGTCTAATAGGTAAATGCTCACTGATCATTCAATACATTTCATCAATGCATTACTATTCGTGTTTTATTTATAAATTTCTCATGGATATGTATGCTATTTACACTTTAAAATGGCAGACACAAAACAGTAGGCCTACTGGTGATCCGTAAATGGATAGCATACATTACATACATACAGCATAATCGGGCCAATAGGCAGCCTATTAAAATTGTATGTGTAGATTCTACGGCGATCGCTTCGGCTTACTGTCTGGAAATTACGATGCAGAGTGGGACATATGCCGGATGCAAATCTTGGTAATCATGTTATCCATATTACCGATTATGGGAAACAATCCTGTATTACTGTATTGGCAATATTCCCAATCTATTCAACCCATTTCTGGGCACCTGTCTTGTTCAGACTTTGGAAATACCTGTATCCTAATCATAATAACTGGCTGCATATGTTACGCTATTAGGTTTAGTACACACAAACCATCATTTCTTGGTTTCTTTCTCGTGTAATGTGATCACACATGTGTACTATCCTCTCACACATGTGTAATATCCTCTCACACATGCATCATATCATGGCGAATGTTCCTCACACATGCATTGTATCATTTCGCACTAACATCATCAAATAACGTTAAATTTTAGGCGTAATGGTACGTGTGTGATTTGGTTTTCAATGGTATTCCTGTGTACACTTTTGCCACCAGAACCGCAAACTTTTACGATATATAGCAGTTTACAACCAAAACAAGCGCAACATGTGTGACTTACTGCACTAAATTAATTTGTGCATACCGTTTCCGCTGCTTGGTTCTAAATGATCGATATTGTTCCCATATATAAATGTAGGCTGTTGGTTCTGTGCAAATTCGTCTTAACCACACAATAATGATATAATTGTTTTCGGGCCTGATTTACTCACACATATGTACTATCTTTTCACACATGCATCATATCTCTCACACATGTGTCGTGTCCGTTTTCACACATGCATATCCAGCGCTTTAACAGTTTGCGGGGAGTGTTGCATGGAGATTCTAGTTTGGTACTTGCAGTATATATAGTCCAAACATTTATTTGGTTTCGCATACGTTATGACACACTTGCAATGTCATGCATAGATAATGCTCAGTCATTATGGACCCAATCAAGCTACGTTATTACTCCTGCTGGTAATTATGAGCCAACGCAATCGATCAAATTTACATAATTTTTATGTAACAATTATAAGAATAGAATAAACGACTACTAAATTACAAGGTTGATAAGATTAAATTGATTTAATACGGTTATTTCCGAAATGTGTATTCTTATACGATTTTTGTGAACTTGAATAACGATGAAGCGTGGATATTTTTTCTTCATTTGAGAGGTGGGAGCTTTAGGGACAGAATTAAACAACAACACCTTAATCAGCCCTAATTATCAACTTTTCCAGGATTATCGCAACCCAGGTTGAACAACAACATAATTTGGTCGCTGGAAGGTTAAATGTTTGGAGTTTTTCCCTCAACGAAATTCATTACGTGTTCCTATGACCTTTCGGGTGTAAGTAATTGTGGACCTATATTCGAAATATTGAACCAATATCAGCGTAATATGTTGGGTGTACGCATAGTGTTGATTTGTAGATAGAGAGCAACCGTCCATGAAAACTAGATCATATACGGTATAGTACAAACAGCAGCTGTGCAGATGACACTCCATGTTGCAAACGAAATAACAATATATCCCCTGAAATTATTCTGAATTGAATGCACAGTTTTGCTTTATTTTGTACAGTATGAGTGACAAACTAGATCATATAAAAGCCTAGGCCTATATACACGGACAATTCATTGGCGTTCTTATTGGATAGACTGACGCATCCTTATTTTTTATAATGAGGTGCCATCAAAATTATAGCTGCATTGCTTTTTGCTATTGTTTGACTTTGCTTATATGCATACATAATAGTAGATTTAGTAGGCTTAGTGGTATTCAACACATATGGTGTTGAGCTAGGCCTATATTTAATTAATATTCTCAAAACTAATTACAAACAATTTGAAACATTTCTTGCCTTGTCTGGCATATATTTCAGTTTTACAGGAGCGAAAAATCGTGTCAATCCAGGAGGACTCGTGGACTTTTATAGCCCCACAATAACGCGCAGTCAGGGGTGGGCGGAGTATATCATGTCATTTGTCGCAATATATTGGCTCATCAATAAGAGTTTTGCGTAATTAATCCGAAACAGGGTAAATTGTAGTGTTTTATATTTTTATGAGATAGGCCTACTAGTATATTGGAAACTGTGCGTTCGCTCCATGACTACTGAATGAAGCAGTGCACACATGGTGGAGGGAGCTGCATGATGGGCGAATTTGGCGCCGTTTACCAGCTAAGATAATCTCCGGAGCTACAGTGACTGGACAGTGACACAGTGGTCGGTGGCGCTGTCTGCACTGCCGTCTGTCCCCACAGTGCTCGGCCCTGACTGCTTGCCTGACCCACCGACAGCTAGAGCCAGCCCTTGGAGCCAGCCGACTGTCGACGCCGGCCGAGCCAGCAGCGAGAGGGACCGAGCAAGCGAACGGCGAGAGCCGAGCATTATATCGACAGCATTCCCGGATGGAATACAACACAGCGCTCACATCGTCGACGCTCTGACTGCCAGGCGCAGAATACAGGCGAAAAAATGGACGAACGATGGCTGCAAGGTCGCAGCCCATGGAATCTCTAGGATACATTTATACACATTGGTAGCTGACCGCTAGAAATGGCTTCGTTCTCGCAAGGTAAGGGTTATATTTCTGCACTGGTGGTCGCAGAACCCCGGTCGCCATTTTGCCTAACAATTACGGGCCGAGGACTGTTTCCATAGAAGGTGTGTTTGGAAAAAGCGATCAATGCAATGCCTCTGCTGTCAGCTGCATTGCACGGTGCACACAGGGCCGAGGCAAAGGTAGACGGGGGAAAAGATGAGCGAGGCAGCGGGCGCCTGCCACTCGACGGCTTAGCTTAGCATAATAAATGACAGCAGCTATAGATGTCCGTTATATGGCAGATGGTCGCCGCGACATACATGGACACGGACCCTGATTGACAGTTTTGCTCCCGGCGGTCGAGCGCGCACGCTGCCGACCGTGCACCGCCGGTAAAACGATCCGGATCTGGGCCGGGCGACCGGCGTCTCGCTCCAGTGGACAACACCCGTGTGCAGCAGACCGTGACCGATGACCAGGGGATTCCCCTAGAATCTGACAGATCACTCATCACTTTCAGTGTCTCTGCTCATCATGACGTCAAGAGGTGTCTCTTTTACTAATGTTCTTGTTGGGGGAAGATTCTGATTAGTACATTGTATTATTGTGTTATTGTCCTTAGGTGTTGTTTATTGGGTGTTTGTGTATTCAATACTACACATGTACCTGTGCACTGTTATGTTTCAGCGTTAATTAACAGAAATTACTGTCCATTGTTATTAGCCTGGTGTCATTGGTAATCTGCACTAATAAGCAGCACGTAATGTGGACTTGCTGTGGGTGACTCCATGTTACTAGCAATATTGATAAACACATTGGAGACTGGGTGGGCAGGTGAACACCTGGACGTTGTGTAATGTTCAAGGGAGGGAGCTGGCCACATGTACCTGTCATATTGCACTGTCTTGATGGGCAGCAAGGTGGTCTGCCGTCACTGGCGTCACACGCCTGAGCCAACGGCTATCTCAGTTAATTATAGCATCTTCCCCTTCGATGCGGCTGTCTCCTACATTTAAGGAACAAGGATAAAAGGAAGGGGAAGCCCTGCTTTGGAGGGGAGGTACAAATGTCCAACAGGAAGGAAGGTTGTTTGTGGTCTACAGAAGGATGTATAGGAAGGAGGACGGGGGGGGGGGGGGGGGTAATATGTTAAGGAAGCTGATTAAATTGCACAGGGTATTGTGGTAGGGGTTATGGCGTAATCTGCTGAGAAATTATGGGTGTAGTGAGAATGCTGCACGTCTTATCGGGAAATTGCGTGTTGTTGATGAACACGGACGACCAAGAAGAAAGCATTCTCGTGAAGTTTCAGAGAGGACCGAGGGAAAAAAATAAAAATAAATCGCTGACTAATGATTCTTCACCTGATTTCGAGAATCACAATGACCCTTTAGCGTCTTCTCGATGACATCTGAATGGAGTAAGTCAGAGACAATTTGGAATTTAATTATATATAAACAACTGGATATTGATCAGTGATATATTTTTGCAGTGAGTGGCATATTGGCCATGGCCGAAATGAAGATATGTGCACAGGCCGTCTGCTTTATGATCTGTGCTCAGTTGATTCAAGAATATGTTACTTCAATACTATATAGAAAATCAATCGGTCATTATTGCCATTGTTTGCTTGCGAGTTCATTGGGTTTCTCATTGTTGTTTTTGTTGGAGGTGATTTATAGGAACTATTCAAATATTCTGCACAAATACAGGAAATTTACAAATGTTAGTATATAAAATATGACCGTTGTTATAAGAATAGAGAATAGTGTACATCAAAAAGATGAGAGTGATTCGATCCAGAATATTTGTATCCTTTCAACACATTTCCTTCATCATGTTTATGCGCTGTGTAAATTCGCTTATCTCATTCTTCACATGCAATAAATACCTCTCACAAAATGAATAGATGTACGGTACATTTTTTTCTGCAGAACACCTTACTATCTGCACATTTGTGATGATGTACTGCTCGAGGCATGCAGTCCATGCAGGCGATAACAAAATCCAAGATGTTGCACACAATATTGCTAAATGTACAATGTAGTGTACCTGCCAAGTTAGCAGATCTATGTGTGTCGAAATTGTCTGGTTAAACTCCAGCTAATACCAAATGGTTGCATATGTATTGTATACTACACATTACATCATCATACATGTGACACTATATACTATATTGTTAGTAACCATGGTAGCAGTAATCGTATTACAGCAGTTTTATCTCAGGGAGAACATTTCACAGTTGGACAGATAATGGTGCACAACTGTGACTCATTGCTGGGGACAATTGATCTCTTCTTGCAAAGTTGGGTGTTATTCAAATATTACCGGGATTGTCCTTGTGCGCAACTGTTCATGCGGGTAATCTTATTGCTTCATCATGTCGACAACATGATATGATGTTCAGAGTCTCTGTATGATAATATATCTGTAAATATGTGTAAATAGGGGAGCTGAGGAGGAGATCACAGATGGAATATTACTAGTATAGGGGTCTCCAGTATATCGAATTATGACATGGAAGTCAATAACAAAAACAAGATTGAATAACAATTGACTAAAAACATACCCGTAAATTCACCTTTGCCTGTGTTTGGTGTGTTTCAGGACCGAGCTATGACGGGGGCTACCGTGCGAGCCCCCCGGACGGCTCCCCCGCCTCACGACGTAGATACAGCACTGCCAGCTACAGTCGCAGCGACACCGACGAGCATACCTCGACCTCGGACTATCACAACTCGCTGCACGCGTCGCCCACCCAGCGCACGTACAACACCACCACCCCGTACTCGCCCTCGTACTCGCCCGACCACGACGCCGGCGCCCGCGGCGACGATCTCGAGGACGGGCATCACTCGCCGGACCACGACCGGTCGTCTCCCTCACCCTCGTGTTCACAGCCAGGGGGCGACGGCCATCCCCGCGAGCGGAAACAGAGCAGGCCCAGCCCTAACACCCCCCTCAACCCGTACGGGAATCCCACCTCGGATAAACCGCTCAGCTCTGCTTGGAATACTGCTCTAGCGGCGACCGGCGTAGCCACCACAATGAGTGCGGCCGCCAAGCGCAGGACTAACACCCGTAAACCCAACCCCAATGTGACGATACGCCCCCCGCGCGCCCTCTTCTGTCTGACCCTCACAAACCCCATACGGAAACTGTGTATCAATGTCGTCGAGTGGAAGTATCCTTTCCTTGCGTCATTCGCAAAAATATCAAAATCTGGATTAAAGTGGTAGTTTGTATGGATATGATGTGTGAGTGATTGAGTCACTAGTACATATGGAGGTCTCCTTGTTAGATCATGCTGCATTCCGAATCTATGTATCAAGGTACTGGTATGTAATTTGCGTAGATTTTAGTAGAGATTACAGTACAGGCCTGCTCGATACTTGCTATGTTTACAGTTTCCTATGGCTAGCTTCCACAGTGAAAGATAATGAGCATTGAACTACATTTCGCAAAAAAAGAAACCTATTTTGCATATAACTGGGCATATATACTGGTTTCATATCAAGGAAAAAAGTATTTCATATGAGCGTAATCGTAAGCGTTTTCTGAACTGTATGATTTTGGTTTGGTACACAAAAAGTGTCCATTCTGGAGTCCTTCAAGTATACAGGGAGGGGGGGGGGGGGGGGGGGCAAGAGGGGGCGGTGTCAAAATGAACAGTCACAAACTCATTGCACTCTGCTGAATGATGAAGTCTTCAGTGTTTTGATGTTGAGTGTCGAGTTTTGTGTTCAAATGTGTGTAAAATTTCATGGAAATAGTTAATTCATAGATTTATGATCATCGAACATCTTGGTCATTAACTAATTAATGACTACTATACTATTTAGTATTAATATACTGTACAGCTTTGGTATCAATAGTCCAGTAAATATTGCACACATGAGTGAGAGGGTCCTATACATGCATCTGTGTACTCTGTTTGAAGGTCAATATTGTCAACATCATTGCCCCGAAACCACAGCATTGTGGAGCGTAGAACTGTAACATATATTATATACTTATGGCAATATGCTAGCATGTAAATGTCACAGTCACTGGTACTGTTTGGAGCGAGCATGTTACAATATAGTTTTCTATTGTGTTACATTTTACTCATAGTTGCATGTACTAGCAGTAGTATTATACAGGATAATCATGATAATAAAAATGTAGTATAAAGATGTACTGGCAATAGAGGAGATACAAGTTTGATATATGTCATTGTGTATTTGAAGTTGGTGTGTGAAAGTCTGGCAAAATGATCAGTGATTAGATGATATCTTCAACATAATTTGGCATAGATGTTGGATGTCAAAATGTGCACAAATTTATATATTACAAATGTTTAATTGCAACCCATTAGCTCTCATTGCTTACTTGTTTATGCAATTCAAACACAGAATGTTTGTTGATATATATTGGTTTCATGATGATATTTGTTGCAATCCTTAACCAAGACCCCAGGCCGTTTGAATATTTGGTGTTAATGACTATTTTTGCCAATTGTGTAGCGTTAGCGATATATACCCCCTACCCTGCCGGGGACTCCAGCAAACTGAATCAGCTTCTGGTAAGTGCAGCGCCATTACCGACTCTTGTATTCCGCTGACATTTACTCGCTCTCTTTCAGGGCAAAAATTCACCAGATTGATTACTGGGGGTTTTATCTAGTTATTGCTACGATTTACCAAATTACTTTCTGAAAGTGGTAATGCATTTTTAGCTGTTGTAGATAGGGGTACATGTGGTTGACGGAAAAACAAAGCGTTCAGAAGCTGACACCTCCCACATATTGTTACATTGAACGGTCCGGGCAGTATGGTGAGGCTGCCAGGACTAGGCCAAGTTAGAAGGGTTTGGGGGTGTCAGCACTGTTTGAATATAATGGAACTGTAGTTATTCACCTCATGAAGAATGTATGTAACATATTGTTATCACCACATCACATATTTAACCAGGACTATTGTGTATTATCCCTCAATGTGTGGCTTCATAAGCCAATGAAAAAAATCACTGATACTTAGTTGACATACATGTATGCATTAATAACATGAGCAATATAATAGTGCTCACATCCAAGTTGTGCAAAAAGACAAAGAAGGGAGCCGACCCCATTACAACAATAAGCTTTTAGGTCGTTGTTGTAGATTCATTCAGTTTAACTGCGTGTACAATATTCTTGAAATTAGTACAGTTTAGAAGTAAAGACTCCTTCCATCTTCGTTTAGTGCAATCCATTGGAAATCGGTGCTCAGTTATTTATTTCATTTGCATTGATTCCCATAAAGGATAAACTTGCCGTCTGAAAGTATTCCAATCTCCGAAATTAAAAGATGGATCTTAACCCTGGTATCGTAGCAATCTAGGTAAGTGCATAGCTCGCCAATGTCGCGGTACTGAGAATTTTGTCCCTGAGTTCTGAATGTGCCTTATGCAATCTCTATATTGACGGCAATCATAATAAAAGCCTAGTAAAGTCAACGAAACGGAATGAGTAATACATATGCAATGGTTCATCAAATGGGCAAATGAAGGATGGAAAAGTGCAGAAGAAAAAGGTGAATGCCATGCAGATACAGACTTATTCATGATGTTATTCCGCTGTTCAAGGCACCTAGAAAAGTCTTCCTATACGAATCGTACACCTGCGTAAAAAAGGAAAGGTTTTTAGTAGAATTACTCAAGACTTTCAGCGCTAACTGGCCATAATGATGACTGGCCATGAATTGCACAGACTCACCCGAGGAGCTTGGGAATGGGAAGCAATTTCTTTCGTGCAGACCGCCACAGAGTTACTTTCTAGGGACTGGTCAAGGAGCTGAAACTTCTCCTTCCAGTCTTTGATGAGCAATGTTGTTGGACCCAAGTCCATCCATGCCAACTCCTCGTGCTAGCTTGGCCTCGCAGCTCAGAAATGTGTCTTTGACTGGTAAAAATGAAAGCATTCCATTTAGTGAAGAAGCCGACCATTTAGGGCAAAGAGCAGAGGTGTCAATCTGTACAGTGGCTGCCGGTGTCTAATGGGTTTGAAGCAGTCGGGCCACACGCACTGTACAATGGACACCAGAGTGTCCGCGCATTTCAGGCCAGGATTGGAGAATGTCGCAAGTCACCAAGAAACACTTGCAGCTAATAGCATTGTGCTCTTCAGTGCTCCCGTCTGAATAAATAATAGGCCAAGAATCATCTTTTTCCTGCAGCCTTCTGTTCACAATTCAGGGGTACATAGTCATGGCCTTGTATGATGAGGCTGGGGTCGATTCCGCCCCAGAATAGAAAGTCTACAAAATTCATCAGTCCAATTGTTGATGAGAGCTTTGTGGAAATTCCAACACTGTGTGCTCACTCTATTGCAAGGTTCATGCATTTCTCGTGGTGAAATCTTGGGCTAATTACAGAGTAGTCGAACAGTATTACTAATGCAACTGGCACACTGACGGACAAGGGTTGTCCATGTAGGGTTTGGCGTTCAGATTTATGTTGCTTGGGTGTGATGGCCGGAGGGGACTCTGTGTGGGAGAGGGACATTACAAAGCAGATTTTGTGGTTGATAACAAGGGCAATGGGATACACAGCCCTGCATAGGTCGGGAGAAAAGCACCAGGGCAAATTTGCTGATATTGATTGGTCACAGCCTATTGATCAGTGCGGCATGAACTCCTGCGACCTGAACTGATGTCGTGTCAACTACGCGCTCAATTCGTCTGCTGCGTTGGAGGCTTGTAATTATACACAATCTTGACAGGCTGTAGTCGATTGGACACCGCTTATAGGGGGCGCTGCTGCCGTCTGGTGTAGCCGACTCTAATCTAATACTGAAAAACCTGAGACCAGCAAACATGCATCAGGAGACCGTCTGTGGCTTGAGCATTAAATATGACTCCATTTCTTGGCATGTCAATATCGCATGGCTGTCTGTCTGTCTGACGGCCTGTAGGGTTGTCCATCAGTGGCCCTCGGTTCTGGGGTTCTGGTGGGAGATAATCTCACTTCCAATTGGTTCCATTAATGGCAGTGGTGTTGAGTGGCCCGGATAATATGAGACAATGATCAAGCGCTAGTGGAAAACCATCTGCCATAATGAGGCTCCCCCCGTTTATTTGTTGATGGTGAGGTGGGAATCATAGGCGGGCAATATTGTCATGTGCGACAGTACCCACAGCCAGATGTTTACTCTGAACTTGTTAATCATTCTGAGTAGTTCCTTCTTATCCGTGATTCTTGAAGATTATAAGGATCTGCACCGAATTCCTCAAGCAGACTGTCACTTGAGAAACATGATGAATCTCTGCGATAATATTGGTGAAGATTGGTGATTCTTTGGCTCTTCATAGAGTGTCAAATTTGTTTGGATATTGGGAGATATTTTCAGCTAGAGACTGGGTCCGGAGGAAATGAACAGTGTAGAGTCCACAATCTGTTTCTGGTTTCTGCTGCTTTTTTGCTTGCAACATGATGAATATATCGCTAGTTTATCTAACAACATGTACCTTCCCAAAGCAGATAATGTAATTTTGGCTGCGAAAAAGCTACTCAACCGTCCACACTGAGATTAATGTTTGGAGTTTTTGCTGGGAAAACTCCTGCTGTAGACAGGAGAAGTATAAAAATCCTCCAAATTCTGGATGAAAGAAGATGGCTACAGTGCTGACTTGATTATGGGCAGAAATGAAAGCTTTCAGCAGCGAAGATTTCTGGTGGATTTACGAAGAAATGCAGAGAAAATACATGTACTGGGAGGTGTAGATAAGGAACTAGCAGCCTGGGAGCAGGAGTCTGAGGGGGAAGCTGTGTGCGGGAAGACATGCCATACTTTGCTATCATCCCACGATATTTTTATGCAGAGAACAGAAAAGTCAAAAATTATTTTCTACATTATATATATGTGTACCTGACCAACAACTAGCTGACTAAGTGTTTCACTTATTTTGGGGCTAAAAGAAAGTGCTCAGCTGAGTAAGATTTATGGAAAGGTAGCTAGCTTGGTATCGTTTTTCGATGGCCAGTTTCTGGCTGTACTGTTTGGAGTTGGTACTTCATTCACGGCAAGCCAGTTCTGAGGTGGGCTGGCTGTACACCCGGCCTTCCATCCGTGAGGTTGTTCATCTGTGCGTCCGTCCGTAATCCAGGCAAAAGTACACATAATCCCCACACCAGGCCGTGGTCCGAGGATTATCTCGATTATAGCTGGCCGGAAAATCCCAAAATCTCTGGCAGTGTACAAGTGCAGATTGTGGATCCACCCTGCGAACGCCACATTGCAAAGGGTTAATCCAAATTACCATAAGAAAATTGTTTTTTTTTCGGGGCTGTATTTGTTTTTGTCTGTGTTTTCCAGAGCCGCGATGCATGCAACAGTGTTTGTGTTCGAGATTTGCAAAGTGAAATTGGGAAATTGAAGAAAATTGTAGCTTTTTGATAGGTAGATATTTAGTTTTCGAGGCAGAGAAAACTAATTAAGAATATAATCGAGTTTGCGGTTTTAATGTGCTGGCAAGGCAGCAGACCAATTTGTAACAACAAACAAGGTTAGTTTAGTTTTGCCCACAGGATATTTATGGAAAGAACAATACAGTCAAATACTGTAACTTGCATGAGAACACTTCACTCTTACATGTATTGCTCATTAGCTAAACCATTGTAACCTCAAAAATGGGAATTTATATACATTGAAAATTCACCCAAACTATATATTATTATGAGGTAAACATAGTATCCAGCTGTTTCAATTTGCATGTCTGTTTTCCATGAAGAACCAACAATCATGAAGAATGTACCGGTGTGGTGGGAAAAACACATAATCAGAAAAACCAAGATTAGCTTTGCAAGAATTCGGGGAAAGTTGTTTTGCAGATTTCTTAATGAGTGCAAATTTGGATGATATATATCAGGATGGTCTGGATTTCCCCATGATGACCCGGATCCTGGACCTATGGATCATGATGATGGGGATAGGGTGTGGGGGGAAGAGAGGAGAGGTAGATCTGGAACATGTGAGGAATTATCCACAGGGAAGCATTGCCTCTACTGACCAGGGATAGATAGATTATGACCTATTGAAATGAGACTTGATCTATGTGGGGTGCTATTAGTATTGGCTATCTGAGCAGTTCCCGGGAAGGATTTAGATAGATCTGATGTCATGAATCGGCCTGGGCAGATTCAAGGGGGGTCTGCTGATAAGACAGGCAATATAACCTGTGAAATGGGAATTGCCTGTCGTGGAATATTGCTTGTTCGTGGGCGGACATACTTGATGTATATTTGGCAGAACATTTCGAATGTTGTTTTTAAAACACATTCATGCACGCAACATATACTTCAACATATATATATATGAAAGTATACAAAGGTTGCACGTATAATATCATACAAGATATATGAAGGTTCAGAGCTATTAATTGATCCATCTGATATCATGGATAAGGTTGATTTGTCCGAGGACGCCCACAAATTTGTACCGACTGTGCTGACTGCAGCTGAGATGTCGCTGCCATTACCACACAGTATAGTATCCCCAAACTGGCAGCCCATTGATTTGCTGTGTGTGGGGAGCCGGGACAGAGACACATCTCTAATTGACATGGTTTTATTGATAGGCGCACACCTCACCCGGCAACTAAGGTACTGGTTCTCTCTCGCACACACAGTGGCAGGCACAACCGCGGTGCCACAAGCCAGCAAACCCTCGCCCTCCCACCCAGTCCATCCATCTAGTGGTGTGTATGTTCCCAGACACACGCACACACACATACAGGTAACACAGGAGGGAGATTGTCCCACCTTCCTCCCCCCACACCTATCCGGCAGCATACTGCAGTGCAGAAGAACATGTAAGTTACGTCCCTGTAGGATCGCCTATAACAAACACAATAGTGATTTGTCTCGGGTAGAAATCTCGTTAATGGGAATTATTGACCCGGGTGGCATCACAGGGGAGGGAGGAAGTGGGCTACTCTGGGAGAGGAGGGGATGGCTGGCAGAAGAAGGATGAGGTAGAGGGGGGGTTGATTGGAAATGGGCCAAACGATTCCTTTACCTGGATGTATTATATATCTCCTGGTTGCTCACCATCCCTGCATGCCCTGGTGTCAGTGTCGATATGATTGTGTGTATACTCGTGGACACACCTATAGCCCTGCGATCGCTGTACATCATGTGTACCTTGATCGACTGTACCTTGGCACCTCTCATATTCTGCACACGTTTTCCGCCACCGCAGCCCGGAGACATATTTACCTGGCTGCTCATTGCCCCCGTCGCTGGGAATCGCTGGTGGATGTATCATGTTACCAGCGGTACACCACCATTAGTCATCTAGCTTCCCTTGATGCCAGTGTGCCTTCCCTACCTGTCTCCATACAACACCAAGGTTATACAAAACCTTCACACCAATGTCAGATAGATAATATTGTCACAGGCATGGCATTGTGACACTTTCTGTCTCAGTTGATTTCATTTTTCAGACTCATGTACATGCAGAATGATATGTAAGGCATCACACACTTGTTGCAGTGATATTATTCACATCATGCACATGCAGTCACATTGAAATACCACCAGTTTTACATGTCTTATAGCTAGTACATTATATTGCAACCCTCCTGGTTACTTCTAGTCATCATGCATTTGTAGTCCCTTTTGGAACTGTGCCCTACATGTACCAAACACATCTTCCTTTGTGACCTATCCAATCTTTATGACTCAATTTTGAGCTGGATTCGAACTGAGAGGGTGGTGCTTCAGTTTCCATACATCAAACTAAGGGTGCAAACACATCATAAACCAGCATCGTGAATTTGTACCCACTGTACCCGCTATGTATTGATAACGGTAGCATAAATATTTGATCTCCCAAGTCTGTGGCTTCCTCCAGTGGAGCATCTCTTGTGTTTACCTACTTACAGAACGAATAAAATGACCTTCAATGGCTTTGACTCGCAAGAACAAAACAAATCCAGTGGAAAACCGAATTTCAGGTCGGTGCTCCGAACTGGAGTCTGTGAGGGTCCCTACATTTCATGGGTCATTTCTTTTGCGCCACTGAGTACACATATCGTCTTCTGTGTTACTCACGGTCTCCCAAACATCCGAAGGAAATGACCGCGTGGACGAACTGATCTGGTGTATCTGGACGATATCGTTGTACTCCCTGCCCTGAGTCCCAGATTCAAATCGTCATAGATACCCTCCCGCTTCTGGTGGATCTTGCCCAACTCGGGCAATCATGCGGTTCCCAGCATGACCCTCTCTGTTCAGCAGTCGGGGCTCTATGTCCACACGGGACGCAGTGGTATCCAGCAGTAACCAGATCAATATTTGAGACCGTGTAGGTCACTGCTTCCTCAGGGGCTAGCAACCATTGTGATACGTCTGCGGAATGTTACCTTCCTCCGTCATGTGAGGAAGTGGACCTTTGCTTGACTTTATAATGTCAAGTGGTGACATTCCTCTTTGCCTATTATGTAGTGTCCATCATATATGTCATCATATTGGAAGATATACATGTGCTTTCCAAATTATTTCGATGATAATTGAAAAACATTCAATTATTATTAACTTCTATGTACACATGAAAATATCTTGCATATGAGCAGTGCGGAAGTCACTTTTGTACATTGTTAGTGCGCATTTCGGTCTCAATCATGACAGTAACAATTTCCCCAGAGTCCCATGTTCTACCATCCCCACAATTTATACCTCGCCCCCCACCCCATAAATGTACTTTGTTCAGCACATTTCTGCGATTTGATCAAATCCATCCATTGGGGTGATCAGATGTGCACAGATTGCCTGACCAGCGATGCCAGCCGGCCGAGAGGTTATCACCTCATGGCAGCCCGAGGCAGACCGCGGGTCAAACACCTCCCTAAACCTCATCTCCGTCGACGAGCTAGCGGAGCTCTCCCTCGGGAGGTAATAATGTCGTGGATCATATCGCCACTGATTGATGTTGGATCGCATGTGATGTCCGCCTTGTGGATAATGGTGACATCGTCAGGTTCCCGGAAGAGGGCGCCACTGAGAGTTGTGTATGCAACTGTCCTATACGACAGATGGTCAGTTTGGGCAGCGCAATGGTACTTATGTATGAAGGGAGAGGAAAGACGGCAGGAGGTGAAAATGAAGTCAGAAATTCCTTGATTCCTTGGTTGTTATGTAAATGTAAAATATGAATATAATATATTTATATACATATATGGTATTCTGGTTTAGTTTGTACTCTGCACTTCATACATGATTTGCAAGGTACAATCATGTGGGTTTTACAGATGCTTGCAGTGTTTCTAGAATGTTTGCAAAGAACTCTTATGTTTGTAGTATGGATTCTTATTATGCTCAGTGTACGTGACATGGACAGCAATCTCCGCCAATAGAACCCACATTTTAGTCTATATATAGACGAACCCAGAATAGCTTTCATGTTTACTACTCCTCCCGAGATCGGACCCCGACTGGCATAATGCATACCGATCGTTGTCGACAAACCGCGGTAGATGGCCAGCAAGCTCTTACTACATGGTCCTGGTGCAATGGAAATAAATAAATAAATCTATGCTCCATGATGTAGTGTGAAGTGGACAAATCTATGGAAACAGTTTTGCCCGATGAAGAAAAAAAAATAATTCTGCGGATCGCCCGGTCAGCCGGGAAAACAAATAAATTATAGCTACTGTTCAATATGGGTAAACATTAAGAGAACTTACAGCCCAATTGCGCACTTTGCGGCCCCACCATCCCAGCTAACCCCACCAATGCCTTACAACCTGTGTACGGCACTGAGCCTTTAACAGATTCCGCAGGTTCTTGAATGATCTTGCCCCGCCAAGGATAGCAGAACCATCGTTCTGATCGTCAGGGCAGCTGCTTCCAGTTGTCAGAAGGGAAAACTGCTGCCTCTTGGCTATGGTTCAGACAATGTTTTCCTTGTTTCTCAACTCTCTGGCTTTGGTATTTTTCACTAACTGTTATTTCATGATACACACATCTGTCGGAGGAAGAACCGAAAACTGCGTTGAGGGGTTTTCCCCCCAGGATTGACTCGGGTAGGGTTTTGGGACTTCAGTCGGATTGGCCGACTGACGGGATTTAGAGGAATGGATGCCTTGGAGGGACTTAGCTACCATCTGCTTCCTATAGCTAACAAGATAAATCATTCCAGGCGAGTTTTCCTCAAGTAGACACTCTTCCGTGGTGTAGACAGTGATGCAGTTGATGAGGTGTTGTGGTAACTACGAGTCACATAACGGCCAGATATTGCTAGTTGTGAGGGTGGGGAGCGCCAGATTGTGTGAATGGACGGGAAATAACGTGCACACTGTGGTGGATTAGTATTACAAGAAAGCAGCTGGACATTCGGGGAAACTACCTTTCTGAGAATAAAAACTTACTCAATTTTATTGTTTCAGCATTATGTAACAGAGAGGGATGCTGGTTTTGTTTTGTCGCATATTAGTTCAGCTAGGTCATTTCCAGGTAGATGTTATGTTTTTGTCATAGGGGTATAATTTGTGTCTCTTTTACGCAGTATTTTAATAGGCAATGGGAGGAAACAAGGCAGAAATTTATGGGGAAGCAACTCGAGAATCGGGAATCTGGTTTCCAGTTTTTACTGATCGTAACACAGGAACACGCACCAGATCAATTTCCAATTTGTTTTTTTTTTCTCCTCTGTGCCTGGTGTACCGGATTTTACTCCCAAATTTCATTTGAACCGGGAGTTTTATTATCCTGCAAAATGTAGAATATTCTTCCACTCTCTCAAAGCCTGGAGCCAGTTCCCCGGAGAACATAAAATTAGTTTTGGAAACGGCCATCCAGTGGGCGATAAATTCAGGGATTACTGCCCATGTGAGCCAAAGTTGTGCCAGCTGACAGAATTGTGTGGCTATAGCTTTGGTTAGTGTTGTATATGTGCCGTATCATGACTACCAGTGAATGTAGTTGGTCTGGAACAAAATTGGATGGAGCTAATATCAGCCACGTAGCTCGCAGTGGGGATGACCTTTGTCGAGCAGACAATATTACGTGACTGATGACAAAACTAATTGTGACATTATCGGATAGACCACAGAGCATCATAACCGATACCCCCTTTTCCCTGCCAGCTTTTTAGGACCTCCCGGGCCCCAGACCCTACCCTCCCACACGCATTCTCGTGACCGGTATCTTGGTCATAGGGTCAAGTCCCTTCCTTTCTGTGTTAATAAGCGACGAGATAAATGTCTACATTTTCTGGCCCTAAATACCCTGTGACTGTGTCTGCAATATGTTTACAGGGCGGCGCGATACTAAATCAAGCAACGTTTGACGTCACCGGGATAAGTACTGGGCGATCAATGGGGCCTTCATGCATGTGGCTCCTTTGCCACCCTGATCCCTCCCTCTCTGTCCTCCCTCTGATTTCTACACAAACGATATGGATTAGCACCATACAATTTCCAGGTTGTGGTTTTATCATACATATATTGCAGTGTACATGTATATCTATATGTGTGGCCATAACATGCAGGCAATATTAGTTATGCTTTTTGGTGCAGTGCTGTGCTGTGCGAGACTTTTACGATTGTATGGGTCTGGCTTTTATTGTGGGCTGTTGCGACAGGGCTGCGGATGTCGCTGTATTGTTGAACTGAGGCACAGTACACTGCTATAGAGCGACAGTGAAGCAGAAAAACTGCTCTGTGCATCGAGTGTAAGGTCTGAATAGCCAAGTGACATGGTGCACCATAAACAAGATCAGGTTTTCTGGAACAGCCGGCTGACATTGCCAACATGGCATAAACGCAGTTCGGCTTATAGTCTAGTCTTTAATACATCTTTGTCAATGTAATATTAATTTTGTTAAGTTAGGAACATTGGAGGAGATAAAACATCATAAATAAGTATGGGAATTGTTTCAATGAGATCATTTGCATATTCATGAATTAATGAACATATATCTCAACTAACAATTAATAAATCTGTAACATGTAGTACTTTCTTCATATCATGTGCTTTAATAAATTGGCATTCTACCAGGAAACCATTCTTTCCTGACCAGAACTGCCCATTCTATGTCAGAAGACAGTTTGTACATTCTGTTGGCTGTTGTGTGTGATGTCCATCTACCCCTTGCGGTGATACTTGTTACCGTGATGCAACTACATGTAGTCTTGTGTAGTTATATCATACTTGGCCCTCCCCATTGGTACCTTGCTGGGCTGTATATGATGTTTGCGTCAGTGGTACTCAGGTATGCCGGAGACGAGGACGTAAGCAAGACGCAGCAAGTGACAAGGGCGACCGTCGCCGGCAGTGAACGATGGCTGCTGCTGTGGTTGGGTTCTGCTGGAGGCAGGCAGCTCACTGGCCAGAGGTGACTGGGAGGTACATCAGGGCAGCAGTGGAGTGGAGGGGGGGGGGGGGGAGAAGAGGGCGATATAGGTATGTGCGATGTGTGTGTGTCTGCAGGCATTGATTGCAAGGTATTCCTGTGACGCAGGATCCGAGCCGGTCTGGCAATGACTGCGCCGCTAACGCCGTCGTAAAGAGCCGTGGAGTGGAGACCCACCGAGCATGGGGCGTCAGTCACCAGCCTTGTAATGGAATACTCCGCTACCTGCTTCAGTTGTTGGCCTTGCGTATTCCCTGTTCTCGCTAACTGCCCCTTCTCGAGCTTCCCAAGATATCACCAAATCCTTCAGATTTTTTATCTGACGGTCTGGGAAATACCCGTCTCACTCTGATCCATGCAACCTGTCATTGTTGTCATCAACGCCGTCGATACCCAGCAGCCAATGTGCCTCACACTGCTGACTGCAGTTTTTGTCGCAGTTTGATCAAAGATAGATTTTTCAAGGAGAGGATGTGCTCACGGCATTGCACACCGTGTGCCACGGGCAGCAGTCTATATATGTATGCTGCTACTTTGTCGATAGCAAGAGTGGAAAAGTGCTGTGAGCTGCCAGCAGAACCTTAGCGCCTTTTAGATAGTGGACTGGGAAAAAAACGAGCACAAGCTAAAAATGCATTATGTCAATTTATCTGCACTTGATCAGATATGTAGAGTGCAATTGAGCTCTTTGGCCAGAGGCGAGGAGTGTGTGTTGGTGGGGTGGGGGTGGGTGGGGGGGGTGGGGGGTAGAAGGGCTGTAGATAAGGGGTTGTGGGAGGTAGGAAATACGGAAATCATGACATGGATTATTGAGGGGTGAACTTCGTCCCTGGTTGCATAATGGCTGTGGTTTATAGACAGGATATTGCCAGTCTGTTTTTGTTTTGCGTACTTGCACTGGTTGGTCAGGGGCAGTCTAAGCAATACAAGTCCAAGCTGCAGAATGAGTTAGCTTGCCAAGCATGTTGGGTCAGGCCTTCCATAGATTGTACCTGTTACACTCACTGTTACACTGTATTGTGCCTTCCATACCTGCATAATGTTTTTTGCATCATCACTATCATCATTATATTGGTCGTCTTTCCTGCGGGCACATGTTGTATGATAAAGACCGCCACATGCATCCATTCATGAAAATAGCGCATTCTTTGCTACACTCGTGGCCGTGTGACCATGTAATGTATTGATTGGTTGACGGGATTGAATTTGTGCGTATTGTCTGGCATGGGTGAGGCGGGAATGCGGATGAGACATGATGGCCCAGTGCGGATTTGTCTCTATCCCCCTCCCCCTCCCACCCCCATCAGTGTGTCCTTGCACATCTTGTGTGTGTCATTGGGGACACAGAAGCATGCTGTTCCATTTCAAAACGTGAAGTTTGCAAGTACTACTCTCATCGTCAGTTCACCTAGATTACGGGATGCGACACAATGTGTGTGGTTGTGATATGAAAGCCTCAGGGGGGCAGTATATGTCATTTAAATATCATTGAGATTATGGGAATGCTTTGAAGTGTTCTGTGCTGTTTATTAGATCACATGAATTATTCAGAGGTTAACAACTCCCACCATTTAGTTTCTCCAGTGGATGCTGGGATTGTTGCTCCCACTTGAGGGGGGGGGGGGGGGGAGAGAGAGGGGGAAGTCCCTTCTGTATGCTGTGGTGACTCGTGGCCAGATAGATATATTTATATTAATATATGTATGCGTGTACATAGAGACATGTAAACCAGTATGTACACACACAGTATATACATAGTCATGCAAAAAAATATATATTTACCAGAGAACACTGCCGTTTGTGTAAATATTTTTTTTTGCTGGAATTTTTCTACGGTAATCTAGTGATAGATGTTTTATCATGTTTATTAGAATGTATTTTATTATGTGTCCATGTTATTGTGTATGATAAGATAATTTATGCAGGCATGTAGACATAGTTGCAATTTGAATGATAACCACATCTATTGGGTATTATGAGCCTTCGGTGTGCTCTAGAAAAAAGATAAAAGTGATTGTTTGACTGACAAGGATGATGTTGCTTGCTGAGGGCTTTTAAACTGCAATAGTAGTTGCAAGTTTTGTCACAGAACAACAATTTATACATTAAATGATTACACAATATATATGTACCTGGGCTTTTATGAAGGCGGTCAGTGAATGGTTATTTGCTGGTAACCACACCTGTTTGAATGGTCAAATAAGACATGGGGTCAATCCAAACAGGTACAATATCCAACAGCAAAGAGTTAATTAAGGCTTGCCACCTCTATGTTAATCATCACCTGAGGTACAATATCACATCACATTATTACACTTAGCTACATGTATCTTCATGCCTGTGTCCTCCCCCCCCCCCCTCCCCCCCCTCTAAGACTCCTGCTGGGTACATGCTACTTCCAGAGAAGTTGACCAGCATATTGCATTCACTGCCTCTGTGTTTTGTTGACTCCCTGTTTCCTGTCATTCACAGGTAGATACATTGTAATATGACAATTCCAGAGAGACATAGGTGTTATGTATCTCTGATGACACCTACCAGTAATGTAATAATCAAACAGCTTTTCCAGGAATTGGCTCCCAGTAATAACAGAATTAAACAGAATATTAAAAGATATGACATGTACATCTTCATTGTTGATTCATAAAGTTTAACTGCGTTGCTTTTGACTTGATTGTCATAATTAGTATTTCATTGACAACCATAATAATAATAATAATAATAATAATAATAATAATAATAATAATACTTTATTCTTATAAAGCGACATATAAGTAAAACTCTCAATGCGCTGAGAGTTTCAAAACCATGTCATTTTGAAAAGAATAAATTCTCATTGGGGTTATCGTCTTTGGACTTGTTTCACATTGATACATTGACAAGAAACCTTTGTAACCAATTTCAAGATGTTTACCGTTATATACTGATATTGACATTGGCTGATTTGTCGCCCGCTATTGGCCACAAGGTAGCATATTTACAGGTAATTCATTAGGTCCAAAGCAGTCCACCGTGAGTGGCTTACAGCAAGAAAACTGCCTTTTAACATGTCTAATGAGATTTTATCCCCTAGGAATGGCCGTGTAAATCCTGTCAGTATTTGCCACGGGCGTCCTTTTGGCATCTGCGTTGATGTGACGAGAAAGTACTCGGGGAATTTGTGTCGCTGACTGGAATATTGAACATGAATATTGATGGACTTCCTTCAGAAAAAAGTCATTCCTGTTCCATTTTCCCTCATCTAATGTGTATTATAGCATTCAGAAAAAGTAGGCCTTTGGAATTCTAGGAAACGGCTTGCAGATTCAACTGGGGGTTACACAAGTGAAGAGGTCTATGGGTTGCATGGCGTTAGCTCTGACTTGAGAATGGCGAGCTAGCTGCCAAGGTGTGCCGCCATGTTCCAAGCTGGTAGCTTGCACCGCGTATCGTGTTTGCGCCGCCGTTGGTATAAGGGAAGTCGTGTCTTGCTTGTATGGTGGCAAGGTGGAGCCAGTGCATAGCGGTGTGACCCAGTGCAAGCTCTCTCGCACAACGGAGAGGTCGCCCTAGCTAATGTTCCTGTACACAGGCCACTTCCTGGGCACACGTTGGGCAAGCTTGACAGAAGGGATTTTTGTTTTCTGAAAGAAGAGCCGTTTTCTCCATGAGATATAACTGTAATATATTGTAATCATGGTAATAGCTTTCCCCACCATTGAATCACCTTATGCCATGTGATACATCTACACGTATGTGTGTTGAAATTGTTTATTGGGAAAAGAATCAGGTATCTTCTGTCCTTTGTCCTGTTTTGTAAGGATCAAGCTTTATGTATCACTATAATGTTCATCATTTCCTATTTCAACCTACATTGTAGTTTGTGCTACTTGGCATGCACAAGGACAAACATGTTGTGGTACCGGGGTACTTTTGGGATAATATTCCATGTTCAGTTTTTTTCTTGCCAGTATTAACCAAAATTTTTTGAAAACCGTATGTGCTACTGGATTTCTCGTAACAGGAATGATCTAGCTATTCATTCGTGCTCTTCGAACATTACAAATTGGCGATTACTGAACACTTACGTAACGTCATGAAGTGGCTATAAAAATAACAACAGAAAAGTTCCCTTAATGATCTGCCGTTGATTCGGTTTGGCAATCAGCCACACGCCAGATAAAATCAAGTCATTATTTTCATGGCGATCATGAACGGATGGTTTTTTATTGGCGGGAAAAAGACTTGTACCCAGTTGGCCATTCAGGGGCGATTTCCCGTGAAGTGCAGACAGAATACGAGATGCACCGAGCTGGTCACTGTGATTGGCTGCATCCCAGTGCTACCTCCAAAGCACCCTTCCCCCAAAACGGCCCGCATCGATCGGTTATAAATTTCATGGGGCGGTGGCAGCACTGGGCTAATGATGTCTTTCTTATGGGCAAACGATAGGAAATCACCTGAGGAAATTCTTCTTGTGTGTAGTTTCCTGTCCATGGCCGTGATTTTATTTAGGATTTCAAGATTTATATTTTTGTCTCTGCGTATATATATATTGAGGTAGACTTATGGCAGATATGAGGTAGTGAAAAATGGGGATACCGGATTTGAGTTTTGTTTGGTCATGAACAAAACGCTTCTGGAATATGAATGTCACATCATAACACAGAGCTCATGCTACTCGAGAGCCTTACAATCGAGCCATGTCATAACACTACTCCTGCAAAATTAATATTACAGACAATGACCATGGGTTAAGCCTACATTTTGCATGTTACTTGTACTGCGTGAATTGAATGAAGCTATTTTGTTTGTCTGGTGGAAGGTCCCAGCTGATTAGTTCCAGACACAACAAGTTAGTCAGAATTAATCCATGTAACTAGTTTTCAATGCAGATAATATTTGCTCTTCTCCATGCACTGTTGTGAGAATGTCTGAGAAAAATCTTCATGAAATGTTTTCCTGCACATTTGGCACGGAGCAGAGCTGCTCGTGGCCCGAGGATAATTCATGTACACATCACGCCTCCATTCGCTCTGCAATTGCTCACGTCTTATCATTGCAGCAGAATCCCGTTTGAACTGAGTCTTCCGATAAATGGGTGGTCAAGTTTTGTCAGATTTGAAAGTAGAACCGTAGTTGGTATTTGTAGATGGTTTTCTGGAAGGAATAGTGAGTTCTCACCCAGAGCCGCCGAGTAAACAGCGACATCGTAGAATTTCATTGAGAATTCCTCGCAGGCACTCCATTCACGGCAGGTGATCTCTCCACATTCTTTGTGCAATATCTGCTCTATTGAAGACTCAAGTCTTGAGCTGAACCTGTAGCCATGAATCTGTGAATGTTGATTTTGTAGTGTTTCCTTCTGACAATCTGGGTACACTGGGTGGAAATGAAATGTGAAGATTTGATCCACAATGCCTTTGCGGCTTGCCACATTGATTGTAACCTGATACCACACCTTGAAATTCTGTCTTATTGTTCCATGAATGAATACACTTGTGTTGCATTACGTTACATGCACACTTGACAACATTGAACTCAGTGTGACTCCATGCTCAATTGTCTTGCTCCACCAGAACTGATCACTGGTCCCAATAATGAAAGCCTCCACTTAGTTAGAAGCTGCCTTGTTCCCGGTGAAGGCGATAATCATACTGTCACCCTTGCGGCCTCGCTGCACTCCCTGTCAAGGTCAAGCAGACCTTGCTGTATCCCAACCCTTCACGCCAGTGAATGGTCCACTGTACGCAGATTGCCCAAGGTTGCAGTCTTTCAGAAGTTCCTCTGACTGAGGACTTTTCCCGAGGAGGAGATTAGGATCGTTTCCCGCACTCAAAGCGGGGTCAGATTAAGTCAGCGATCCGGTGGACAACTTTAAGGGGCGCAGAAAAAGTACTGAGAAAAAGTCGTTCCGAGGTGCAAGAACACTTTGTTCATGCCAGCAAACTCCAAAGCTGGAAAATATGGCTGGGGCAAAGTAAAACCGCTTTTCAGCAGAACCCTTCCTCTCCTTTCTGTTTGTATGCACATGACAGAAATGGCAGTCTTGGGGCCGCTGTGGGAGCAGGTCTTGCATACAGATATCCCCTCATCCTGAGCACTGGACGGTCATTTGCGGGCACCAGCGCCATCAGTCCTGTCACTCCCGAGGTTCCCAGCTATGTGCCGACACGCTCCAGCGGAGAACTGGACACAAATCTTCGAGACCATGGACAATAAACAAGCTGGCGAATTACCGACAGTTAACTCAGCCATTAGCCTTTGAACAGCTAGCAGCATGTATCCGAGTCGTTGATTCTTTGTCGATAAATTGTTCTGAACTCTGCTGCGTCTTTATGGTCGTCATACACTCGAGAGCGGGCTGGGCGCAGGAAGGCCCCCACGGGGTACTGGGTCAAACGATATTGGCCCCATTTCAGCGATGGTTTTGGGGTCCTTACTAATAGGCTACAGCATGTGATATCACCATCTCTCAGATTTTGACACATTTCTGCTGATAACCAGGCTTTATTGCTCTAAGGGCCTTGGGCTGCTATTATCCGGCCAGAGCATCCGACAGGCAGTTGACAGTAGGGGAGTGAAAGAGACAATCCCCCTGAAGCAGACTCTTAATTAAAATATTGTGCAAAGACAGAGTCTTCTGGCCAGTGAAACAGCCATCACTAAATGAACTCAAGTCATTCTTTATAAAAATAGATTCTTCACAATGGGGCGGATTATTCCACAGCCACTATCATGATTATTTTACAACCTTGTTAATACAATGCATTACTTCATGTAATTTAGGGTTTGATGCCTCAAGATTTAAGTATTGTGATTATTCATTGTTATTTGGTTGAAAATTAAAAAAAATTCAATACAATTTAGAATATGGAACATGAACATGATGAAGTATGGTACTCATTATTCCAGATTATTTCCAGGCTCATGCCTTTGGTTTGTGAGATGTGGTGATAATATGACATATAAGTGATTTGAATGACAAAGCTTTTATCATCATGATCGTGGTTATATAATATGAATTGAACTTAGGATACTAGTACATTACTGAACAAAATTGCGCTGTAGGAAAGTTTCATCTTATTATGCAATGGTGCACTTTGTGACTTCACAAATTCAATTCTGTTTTGATATTGCATTGTCCATGGTGAAACAAATACTGTAAATGTTTTTTCTTCATGAATCATAAAATGTTCTCTTTATCTGTTTACAGGAGGATGTTGAATATGTGTTCATGGTCGTCTTTACTATAGAAGCCATTTTAAAAATAGTGGCCCACGGATTTCTCCTTCACCCTGGTGCTTATCTCCGCAACGGATGGAATATGCTAGATTTTGTAATCGTAGTAATAGGGTAAGTACAGGGCAGCATGGCAGGTTTTCTCTGTGTGTGTGTCCGTATTCCTTTTGTGTATTGGAAGTAAGTGTGCATGCAAGGATGCAAGGGTTCTCAGGATGAATGATAATTTCTTTGGTAGATTTTATTGTATTATGTATTGTAGATTTTGATAAGTTTGGATGGATCTACATGTATCATCCATAATTCCGAACATCTGTCAGCCAGACATATCTACGGACCAATACATAGTCAGATTTATTATGTAGCCCAGTATTATCTGTTGTCTGTTTACACCAATGGAGCGTATGAATTCATATGTACGTGTAATGTACCGGATAGTATAAAATATATCATCCGCTCTGTCTGTTAGCCATAAAATATATCAATATGTTATGTCCAAACAGACAAACAAACAACAATACATGGCTCTACTTGTAGTTATTTGAAGAAAAAGAAGCTTTAATCAATGTTTTGTGTGACTCAAATCCCATTTTGAGAATTCTAACAAGAAATTTGCAGCAGACATTCTGGCAGGATCATGTAATGTTCATAGTGTTGACTGTTGATGCTTCAAGTACAGAGGGTTAAAATCAGTGTACGTTTGCCAGACGTAAGTCAAACAAAGCCTGTTGCTTGGCTTATCCTGTCAGTACTGCTCTGTTAGCAACCGTTACCACGGGATCGTAACATGACCAGAACCCGTCCAGAAATACAAAGGGGAAATAATTGGCCGCCAGAGCAGGCCTGGATGTCTGCCTGCCTTCTGAAGATGCTCTAATATTGGATAATAGATAGGGACGGTCGCTACGGGATACAAAAAGTGTATCCACGGAGGATGTATGATGTATATCATATGTATGTGTGGTGTCGAAAAGACAGAAAGAAGAATTACTCGCAGGAAAGAGCTGAACACTTTGCTCTTCCGCAGTTTGGCGGAGGTATTGAGAGGGGCGAATTTGCCGATGGTTTTTATTTCCCCCCGGCTAATATCTCTTTTACAATGTGCTCGCCACTGTGATGGGATGAGCCTGTAACCACGCGAACAGTCAGAGAAAAAATCAGTTAACATTCCTTCCTCCCGCCTAGATTTCCTTCTGTTTCCTTCCACCATGCAGCCACGGTTTATGGATGCAGTTCTGCCGTTTCAGATGTAATTCCACGGTGCTGTGCGTGTTCACTGCATTCACTGCTTCATGTCCCACTTTTCTGCCCAAGTTTTTGCCCGCATTCAATGCTCTCCGCAACGGCATTAAAAGTTTGTGTTTATTTGTTTTAATCAGATTACATGTAGATCCGTGTTGATTGGTCGAGGTAGTTGTGACATGTATTCCTCAAGACGTTGATGCCAGTTTCCGTGCATGCAGTTTACCGGTGTCTGTCCTGTTTTTTGAATCGCTGAAAGGTACTACATGCTAAATTGTAAGCGTACGGCAATTAAAGATTAATGGCGCAATTACCATGAAGAAGTCAAGGAGAATGTTTAATTCTTCAAGTCAGGAATTTAATATTCACAGATAATATCACAGAGAATTGTTTGCAAGGGTATCAGCACAGGAGCGGCTTGTATTGAGAACAGGTCAATTTCCGGGGAGCAGTGTCCCAGCCGAGCAATAATATTTGTTGTATCCCATATTCCGGACATGCACATCTCTCATGTTTCTTCTGCCGTTCCTTCCGCTGGGTCTTTACATTCCGAAGCCATTAATCTGCTGGACCCTTTGTTGTTGACAGACCTTGGGAATGAGTGCTTGGAGGTGGGGGAGGGGCAGGTAATACGCGGGGAATTAGACCTGTCGACTGCACAGTGTGGTACAGTGACATCACAAATGACACGTACATTCATGATGCCCATGCAGTGTTCACCTGAAAACCAGGCCCTATCCTGGACTTGCAACAGCAGACATACACATAACGAAAAAGAACTGCTTTGTCCTGGGAAGGTTTTGCCGTTGACACCAAGTTGCTGACCCAGATGGAGTCCTTGATGGCCCATGGTCGCCATGACAACAGACGGACCCCGGAAAGTGGTGTGGGTGGCACGGGAAGCAGTCCCAATCTGCCCAAAGGTGTGTCAATATGCCTTTGCAAATGCTTTCAACTGCACCGTGGTTTGCTTCTGATGACTTTTTTCCCATCTTCGACGACGCAATATATACACATGCTGTGTTCAACCTGGAGCACTCCCAAGGAATAGATTTCTTCATCATGTGTGTTGTATGTTCGTGTCTGGTGGGGGTGGGGGGGGGGGGTGAGCCGGGGGGAGAGGATGGGGAAAAGAGTATGAGGATTGACAAAATCTTGTTACATAACCCATGCTTCAACCTGGCAGGTCATCTTTTCATCGCTTTGTCTTTGTCTCTTCCCCATCATTCCTACCCGAGCCCTGCATGCCCAATCTGGTTATCGCCCAGGGAACACCCGAAAATGGTCGCTGCGGAGAGGAAGAACGTCCTCGACAAAGCGCATCTAGGACGGCATTGCCTCTAAACCGGCGCGCGTCAACGAGGGCATCATCGAAGTGGTCTTGATTAGCTTTGTGATGGGGAAAACGCATCACTGTGAAGGACGGAAGATCATTAATCAAGTTTATAATTATTTACTAAAGCAGACCGGGCATAGCATATTACTCCCAGTGCCAGTGAGACACCAGCGCGTTCTCTCTAGGTTCTATCAGCGGCCGGGTGCTGACTGCAGTGCATGCCTTGACTCCAGGTCTACTCTCAATGGCGGACCCACAAGGAAATCTCATATTTCCCGTACCCGCTAGGTTCAGTGCGGTGTGCTATTGATTTGGCGGTGGTACGCTCCGTTGAGCCCTTGTAGTGAGGGCGGCGGTTGCTATACGGCACCGTCCTAGCGGCGGTGAGAACAATGGCTGCACACGCTGCGATACGGAGCATCAACGTCTGCTCACAAGTGAACGGACAAGTCATCAGGTCTCTTGTTGATGCTGAATAAATGACAATTGGAAATTCTGCTGTCAGTGTGTGCTTGTGCCTTGTCGGGGTTGTCAGACGATGAAGCTCGAGTCATTATTGTTTCCCGGGCAGGGAGATATGGTAGATTATGATTAATCTGCTTGTGAGATTGATGCATCTGTGAAGTCAATGTCGCAAGTGTAGTACATGTATATAAAACATTTTTTCTTTGTATTGAAACAATCATATTGGTTTCCATTGACATTAATTTATGAATCTTCCTACCTGTATGTTCATCATCATGATTCTGTTAAATCAGGGAAAACTCTTGTACCCCCATTGCAGACATCAACTATCAAATCAGCCAGGGGTGATCAGTGTACAGATATTTAGAGCAGTATATCTATCTTTGACATACATTTTGCATACATTTTGTCAGAGAGCCAAGTCACATGGTGGAACTGGTCATGGCGTCATGCCATTCCTATAATAGTTCGTTCCATGCACTGTGCATGTATATATTTGAATTGCCACATATAACTTCACATGTGATATGTTTTTAAGAATTTTTCGTGAAATTTCACTCCTGGATCAAGTAAATTTGAGAATCAATACCTAATGATTGTCATGTTTGGTCATGAAATGCTGAGGATGAATTTCTGTTCCTATTAGCCAGGTTCATGTTACATCACGATTGTGGTATAGAAATGTTTGAGAGAACGGCTTTAATAATTAAACACTTTTTGTCCTTGTATTTTCCCATGCTACTTGACTTAATAGTCAACAGTTTCTGTTATATAAATCAGGTGTGTGTATACATAGCAATCAGTGAGAAGGATAAAGTTCACCAGAGACTGTGCCATTCCATGAGCATAGAGCATGTCTCTATTATTAGGCATCCCGATTGAAAATCGGGAGGCCTTATGTTTTTGTCTGTTTTTTTTTTTTTTTTTTTCTTTTTTTTTTTTTTTTTTTTTTTTTTTTTTTTTTTTTTCTTCCGCCGTTTGGTTTCCGGATCATAACTCTTGAACGCCTCGATCTATCTTTCCGAAATTTTCACAGCTCATCCGAAATACTTTGCTTCTAACCCCTATTGTTTTTCGTCGAGATCCGAAATCCAAGATGGCCGCCAGCGGCCATTTTGGAAAAAAAAATCGGGCGATTCCTGTCAATGTCATAATTTGATTCAGGCAATTTCCAGAGGAAAAAAAATTTTGTAGGTGCATTTTTTTTTTTTTTTGGACTTAGAATTTTTCCCTCGCCTGCGCCCATGCAGATGTAATACTGTAACTGAGCCATGCTACTGTATTCACTTACTGCAGCCTGCATGTCCAGCATGAGGCTAGGCTCTGCCCTCTCAGCCAGTGCAGGAGATCAGCCAGTCTGTCCAGCACAGCAATGGGCTCTGCCCCTCTCAGCCAGCCCTGCTCGGTCATGCCTTACAAGATCAGCCAGTCTGTCCAGCTCAGAAATAGGCTCCGCCCCTCTCAGCCAGCCCTGCTCAGTCATGCCTGACAAGATCAGCCAGTCTGTCCAGCACAGAAATAGGCTCCACCCCTCTCAGCCAGCCCTGCTCAGTCATGCCTGACAAGTGATACAGCTAGCATGTCCAACATGACCCTAGGCTCATATCCATGCATTATCCCTCACTCCCCCCTCCAAAGCCTGGTTTACTAGTGTGTGTACATGGTAAAAGAATGAAGTTACATCCCACAGAATACAATAGTTGGTTAATAAGCC
Source organism: Terebella lapidaria (assembly GCA_949152475.1). Taxonomy (NCBI): domain Eukaryota; kingdom Metazoa; phylum Annelida; class Polychaeta; order Terebellida; family Terebellidae; genus Terebella; species Terebella lapidaria. Next base: position 53,608,949 of record OX424555.1, on the reverse strand, counting down.
AACACACATGACACAACATGCTTGGGGGATGATTTGCCCTGTCTGCATTTATATTGTACAAACATGTATTGTTTGAATGTTTTGTTATTCAACTCTATTTCACATGCAATGACCAAATCATCATTGTTTTAGTTAGCTGGCAAATGTTTGGCTTTGGTTATAATATGAATGCGAAAATTCCGCTGTATTATACAAGTTTTGAAATCACAAAATTGGCCAAGATGACACAGCATTCTTTTACACAGCATTCTTTTAGTCACGTATCATTTTATATTTGACAGGAGCACCTGAAAAATATCACGAACATTCTGATTAAATATACTAGTACGCTGAATAATATTGGCTGGGTAATTGTCCATTCATTTGGGGTGGCAAATGTCTGGTGGGCCAAGTTGTCAAGATGATAAAAAGCAGTTCTGGTAAGAAACTGTCTGATGAGCTCTCACTCTTACCCACATACAATGGCCTATGTATCCTTTTTTCTCAGTCCAGTATGACCATTTGAAATGATAAGAACAAAATGGGGGATGCCACAAAGCCTATAGGCTTTTATGTCTAGTTGATCCTAATGTGTCATTGCCTGCCAAAGTCCAAGCAAGCCGTCCCCAAGCAGTTCACAAATCATGTCACCACATGGCCATTCATTCATTATTGGAAAATCTCTGCATTGTCATTGGTGGATTTTTGGGTCGTCTCCCTCTTACTGCCCAGTGCCCAGTCCAGAATCCACGTATGATCGCAGCAAGCGCCTCTGCTCACAACCGAAGAGAACGCTATCATTGTTGCCGCTGTATTAGTATTATTGCCCATCGGTTCGTCCATCGTCCATCCGTCCGTACGCTTGTCCGCGGATCCTTGAAGGTCAGAGACATCCGTAGATCGTTAGCTGATAAATGTGCTCTCGCCTTTGCTGGGTCACTCTCCAGCAGCAAGGTCATGCGGAGAGGCCGATCAATACTTTATGCTTCTGGTCAATGCAGATCGGCATCTTCCATGTCAGTACATATTGTTTCGCCTGTGTGTGCCTGTGAGTGCATGAATATGTGACACATTCTCCATCCCCCCTCCCCCCAACTTTTGTTTACATGTCGGTAAGAACAGTCCCAAGGCCGCACCAAGTCCTCACCACTGCACAAAATCACTTACCAGGGAAACATGCGCATACCTACAGGACGCCCAACAGAACTGCCACACTTTCTCCTCGGCTGTCCGAGCAGCGAAGGTTGTAAATTGAAAGCTGCTTGGCCGTCCAGGGAGATAGCCTTTTCATTCAATTCCAACTCCCAAAACGAACTGACAATGGCCAAGCGAGAAGACGAAGATTGACCAAAATTGAAGCGGCGACATATTTTACTATCCCCGGCGGTCTCCCGCTTTGTGGGACTTATAGCGTTATGTTATCAGCGATATCCTGATTCATGTCCCTGGGCCGACTTACCGCGGTTTGGAGTAGAGGCAATGGGTGGAAAACACTCGTGTAGTCGCTCTCACGGCCAGGAAACCACCTCAAAACATATCTCGACAGCGCATGTAACAAGATGTTTTCCAGAAGTGTGCTAACCTTTACAGCTTATCGATGGTCAAGTTCATCTGTGAGTCTTCTGCACCGGAGAAAACAATGTGAATAAATACAATGACTGGGACAATTTAAGAATCCGCCCAGAGAGTTGAAAAAATACAATAAATTTCAAAAGTTTTGAGGAATGGCACAAAACATAGAACTCACATTATAGCTTACTACTATTGCAGTCGGAACTGCGAGTGGAGTTATATCTACATGTCATCATACCCTCAATGCTATTATGTCCTCTGTGCAAATATCATGTGTATCGTATGCCTATATATCGGGAGTTGTTTTTTGGCGGAGACAGATGGCTCATGTCACTCTGTACGCGGTGTATCATGCCGTGTGCTGCATATTGCATGGGGATAAATATTTATTGTCCAGGGAACGTGGCCGCCTGGGACAGGATCCAATCTCCCATATTTTCGGGGGCTATTAACTCACTGCCGCGAGCGAATGACATGGAGAATTTATTAGAGCACGTAAATAGCCAGCAGTAACCCACGAATGTTGTTATCGATTCAGCCGTGGTCGAAAATTAGGAATTTTCATTACTTCGTACTCACCAACGAGATAGATGAATATGAGACGCTAGTGATATACATGTATGAGTTCTGACATATACAGTAGCTTATTGAAATAAATTTATATTTCATCTAACTTCCATCGCTTTCCGCTCCACCCCTCCCCCACGTTCATATCGGCAACACTCGCACTTCTGCCAGTTATTCAATCATTCTCAATTGTGCGCTGCACTCGAAAACATTTGGCACTGATATAATCAATAATAATCCATGTAGCCTGAAATGGCGACAAGACAGGTCACCCCAGTGCAGCACTGATCGGAAACGGAGGACACTCGTGATGTAAAAAATGAAAAAACGACAGGCAAACCGCGGTTTAATCCCTAACACATGGACGTCGTCTTTCAGCTCAGTGGGTCCCATGGAACATGGCTTTTTCCAATAAAAATACTGATTATCATCCTGCATCAAGGTTAATGATGAAGCATTTTTTCCTCCCCTAAGTAATGATAAACACAGAAGATTAAAACATAACAGAATTTGGAGAAGAGTGTACATGGTGTAAGTAGAGAGGAATAATTTGGTACATTTATCTCGAATGGAGATAACCCGATGTTAGGGACAGGGTTAGGAACTATTGATACTCTACAGAAGTAGGGGAGTTGAGTGACTGGTGGCAGTCCGAGATGAGGTGGGGGGCTGTGGTATGGGAACAGTTTGATGCCTCGAGAGAACTTGTTTGACAAATTAATCGGCCCAGACGCATCAGACGATACATCACGGTTCTGGTTTGATTGGCATGGATTTGAGGAGCGCAGACTCCTGGTTGTGTGTGATATGCAACGCTGTCGCGGGTCGCGGACTGTAATTAATGTAATTGGGGGTCTGTAGAAGATCTCGACATATGATATCACAATGTCGGTAAACACGGAGAGCCCTTTATGTGGCATGTGTTCATCAGCGATAGAATCTTCTAGCTGGGTGGCAGATAAGGCGCTATCTGTTTGTCTCCAATAAGCCGCGGGAACACCTTGTTTATTCATGCAGTGTCTCGCCCTTGCATAAATTCACCACCTCATGCTGACTACCGCCACCGATCCTATTTCAACGAAAAACAACTTTTCTCGGTGTAACACCTTTCCCCATGCAGCAGTCGCTTGCCGTCAGGGTTTACTTCGTGAATACATCTGTTGGAGAATCCGCACCATGACCTGAACGAGTGAGACGACCAGAGGCGAACAAAATCCTGTAAGACTATTGTCTGGCGCCGGTCATGAATTATTGCGTATAGGCGTCCATGGTGACTGGCAACAGGAAGAGAGAGTGTCCACACATGAAATGATCCTGGGGAGGGGGGCAAGGTGAAACAACAAGATACATACCTCAGATTTGGACCTGGAAGGCTTGTACACACACGGAACTTAGTAACGAATAAGAAGAAGAGATTTGATGTATGATGACAGTTCTTTTGGGTACTGCGGTTGCCCGGGGAGCTTGTAAGGAGCAGCTCGTATCTCATGTCCAGTGATTTCTCTTTTTTCTTCCCTAAGTTCTCGCTCCCCCGCTCCCCCCCCCCCCCCCCCCCAGTTCTCGCCATCCATTGTTGCCTGACTTACCGCTGATGGGAAGCCACATTGATGGCCAGCACGAGGAGACCTTGGTCTACGGCTTTGAGTGAGTGTGTCCATCTTTCCAGTCAGCGAGCCGGAAGTGAAAACATACAAACAAGGTCTCGTTACACAGGCGAAAACATATTGTTGTCGCGACAGCAGGGCTCACGCCAAGTTGATTACCGCTCTCGCGCGATGGGAATATTGAAGGCTCCAATAGGAAAATTGTCTTCTTGAATTTCTTTTCTTCCCCCAAGATCATGAGAAACTGTTTTCCCCCTAGATCTTCCAAGACAGAAAAACGGGTTTTTGGACATTAATATATCAAACTATTGCTGCCACATCACCATGATTGCCGCAATCACCAGCTTCTCTCACATGTGATATCGTGAGAGCAGATGAAAGTTACCATTGGTTTCTACGACCCAAGAAAGTACCAGTAGCAATATCAATGAATGCGTTGAAAGCCGACCAAGAGTATCAGTGAGTAACGTGTCCAGGGCCTGCTCCTCAATAATGCATGCAAGTGCTTTTAATTTTATGGGACCAGCCTTGTTTGGTATTCGCTACTTGTTCTGCCTTCTGGAGGAACGAGGGAAAAACTGCCAGCGTGTAGTTGGAATATTGAATAACTCTATAGGTCAGAGGTGACAGATCATTACATGGGGGCTTGCACAGGGGGTATTTGTTAGAAGACAGATGCAGTGTAGGTAGGTACTATACAGTCATGATGTAATCCAGTCATAGGTAATAGTAGGTAATAGTAGGTATCCCAATTTCAATGAATGACATCGGATTCTACTTATGATGTGGGGAGTATGATGAAATTGTTGCTTGATCCCTGGTGTGTATGGTTGTGGTTTGGTACATGTATGCTGTGAAATGTTTATATGAACTTGTTGAATGTCCATCGTATTGTGCTGTATCATATTTGTTGGTATGATTAACATCAGAAACTGTTATAGGATTCTGGTAATATTATTTGCAAATCAAGTGAAATAGACATGATTGTATTAGATCCACAATCATGCAATTTGTGATTCTTTTTAAAAAGTAAACTGAAATCATATTGTGATGTACATCTCTATTCTCACTGGTCACTTGATCATTGTTCTGTCTATTGCAGGTTGGTGAGCGTCGTTTTGACGCAGCTACGGATCAAGGCGTTTGACGTGAAGGCTTTAAGGGCCTTCAGGGTTCTGCGGCCTTTGAGATTAGTGTCAGGTGTACCTAGTAAGTGTCCAGAATTTACAGAACATCCGCAGACTTACAGAATATACAAAACACAACACAGATCATGCACCACTAGAAGAAAATACAGAACACAACACCTCAAACTGTAAATGGATTTCAAATTATCCATAATCTAGACACCATTGGTGATCGCTGATCTTCATCTCATGCATATTCATGAAGTGCTATGGCGGTACAAGATGCCACTGTTTAACATGCTAAGACGTCCCAACCACACCAACGGTCGTTAGGGTTCGTTAGCACAGCCTTGCCTCAGTCATTGTCTGAGTTTTTGTTCCTTCGCGACCCCACATGGATGCAGAGTTATACGAAAATAATCAAACATGGCTAAAAGCTCCCTAAAGGCTCATTTGTCTGTGGTCTGGTGCAGGTTTCATCAGAGTTCTTGTCACATAGACATTGCTGACCAGGCCTCGTAGGCTCGCTCGTGTGGATGATGTATGGTGTCTCATACATACCAACAGCTGAAAAGGCTTGTTCAGTCTTCAGCATATTTATTGTTTTTGGTCATCGCATGAACAAAACGATAATCATCGTACATCAAATTTTGTACTTGCAATGGTACTTCGAAGCTTGAATGCTGAAACCTTGTGCGAAAAGAAGAAAAAAGTTGATACCTTAGGGAACTTCAACAATAGATTTCATTGAAAGTTCAAATGGAAAATTAATTTGAGCTGCATATTTGGAATACTGTTACACCTATATGCGATTGTGACCAGGCATATAATTCCTATGCTAACATGATCGCCATGGCAACTGATATTTTACAGCCATGATAAGTTCAGTCATATCGTATGACTCAGGTGAATGAACTAGAAACATGTACATGTACAACGACAGACATTTCAGATTAGAATATATGTCGTCATATGTCATAGCCAGGATTTATTGTGAGAACAAAATGTTTGGACTTCTCAATATGAATCCTTCCTAATCCTTCCAAGTCGCAAAAACCTATGATATAACAATTTGAAGAAGAAAAAATAATGATATTTATCAATAAAAGAAATTTTAAAAAATGACATATGAAAATTTGAGCTGGATTTTACATGATATCACATATTTTTCCCTTACCTTAAAATTGATTGGTATAAAATTTTCAAAATGTGTGCCGGTACATATTCGAATATTAGAATAACTTGCATTCACTAATTCACTGTTCCTTTTTCTTTTGCAGGTTTGCAAGTGGTATTAAATTCCATATTGAAAGCAATGGTGCCTTTACTCCATATTGCTCTACTTGTCATATTTGTTGTCATCATTTACGCCATAATCGGTCTAGAACTGTTCTCAGGAAATCTCCACCATACATGTTATCACAATGTCACAAGTGAGTAAAGTCAAGTTCAACACAAAACCTCAAATGATATTTTGCCTTAAATTTGTTCAGCATTGTCACATCAATTTGAATTTTAGATGTGTTTCAATTTGGCATAAAGGCCATATTATTTCATTAAGTTCAGACTTTCATGATGATTGCAGTAAACAGATTGCATGTGAAATAATCAAGTAAATTGACCAATTAAAATTATTTACAATAAATAATAATGAATACCCTTAAATTTCTTCACGCCCTCCCCCAGACGAGATGATGGACGAACCACACCCGTGTGGCAAGGGCTTTCAGTGTCCAGATGAATGGGTCTGTGACGCCGGCTGGGACGGCCCCAACAACGGCATCACCAACTTCGACAACTTCGCGCTGGCGATGTTGACGGTGTTCCAGTGTATCACGCTAGAGGGCTGGGTCGACGTCATGTACTGGGTATGTATATATACTTGTTTGTTGTAATTGTAAGTTGTCATGCATGGTATCTGAAAATTGAAACATAGATCAACACATTCGCAAATTCATTCATTTGAAAAAGCCAGTGGTGAAGACTTTTAACGACTTTACAATGAGGATATTCGCAATCGTTCCAGATAAATGATTCGATGGGCAACCAGTGGCCGTGGATATATTTCTTCAGTTTGATCATCTTAGGCTCATTCTTTGTACTTAACCTTGTACTTGGTGTACTTAGTGGGCAAGTATCTTCTTTGCATTCAATAAACTGTTAATTATTCAGTCTATATACATGGAGTTTATATTCTGAATCTCATGTCACCTATTCCTCAAAATGCATAATGTAATTTTTGTACAGTGTGTGAATTAACTTTGTCAGAAATTGTACAAGAACTTTTTAAAGACAGTTATGTTTAGTTATTTGCTTTCACGTTAATACGCCTTTGTGTGTGAGTTATATTTGATTATACGTTAATATGAATATATTTCATGGTACCAGAGAGTTTTCCAAAGAGAGAGAGAAAGCGAAGGCGCGCGGTGACTTCCAGAAGCTGCGTGAAAAACAGCAGATAGAGGAGGACTTACGGGGCTACCTCGACTGGATCACTCAGGCCGGTACGTAAAACTTGGGGAGCAAAGTGTTAATGGTAGGGGACTTACGGGCTACCTCGAATGGATCACTCAGGCCGGAACGTAATACTTGGGGAGCAAAGTGTTAATGGCAGGGAACTTATGGGGCTATCTCGACTGGATCACTCAGGCCGGTACGTGAAACCTGAGGAGCAAAGTGTTAATGGTAGGGGACTTACAGGCTATCTTGACTGGATCACTCAGGCCAATACGTAAAACCTGGGGGGGTACAGGGTTAATGATAGAGGAAGACTTATTGGGCTACCTCGACTGGATCACTCAGGTTGGTTTGTGAAACATGGGGAGTAAAGGGTTAATCTTTGAGGTATCAAAAAATGTGAATGGAATGGTCGAAGTTCTTCTTTTGGTTACCAGTATTTGTCTTAAGAATTATGAAAGAACATTACATATCCAACATGCAGAATCGATAACAACAGTTTCCATGGTAACTGTACGTCTGTTCCCATGGTTACAGAGGACATCGAGCCTGAGGGAGACGAGTGTGAGGATGACGAAGGCGGGTCACCACGACAACGTGAGTAAACTCAGTTTTTAACTGGTGGATTTACGTCCAGTATGGTGATAGCAGCTCGGTGGTGACATTTTCACTATGAGGGGTGCATGTGACTGAACCAAACTGAATTCCCTGTTTTTACTAACTCAATAACTGTTGCATAAATGTGAACAGTGCAGACATGGCACAAGTCATGGAACTCAGTAATATTAAATACAACTATCTTGCATGTTTTATACCTGTATAAATACAATCATTGAATACATTCGAATGTGTTGAAATTGAACATGGAAAAACTGCATTGTGGAACAAATTTTATTTCACCCAGAAGCTGAGATGCAAATGAGACACCATACATATTTTTTGTGTGTTAATTCTTACTTGGAAAAGAAAACGTTTCTTCCTCGTCCATGTTGCACTTTATTTCATGAATTGTTGGTAAAAATGTCATATATTCCTAGATGTTTTATGCATTCTGTATGTGGCAAAAAAATGACATTCAACCCCTTGTGGGACATATTTGATGAAATGCTGCGTCAAGCGACATGCTATGATCTTGAAATGTCAAATGCCAGACTGGCGAAGGAAGATGCCTCTCCCAGGGATCATGGAAGATGGGGAAAAGGAAGGAAAAAAGAAGAAAAAGAGGCGCAATCTGGCAGGATTATATGTGTGATATTCTTTGGGTGCAAACGCGGCCTCTCGATCCTTCCAGTCCAATGACTCGTCATGTTTGGCAGAGATTTATACACGTCTGCGTCGAGTCAAGAGCCATAGATTCATTACAAGCGATTGGCTCCGGGGGTTTTTTTTTGCATGATATTGCTGCTCCTTTCATGTAGTGAGCTGTCAGGACAGAATTCAGTGCGGTTTGAAGTGAATGTCAGAGATTTAGGTTGAAAATTGGGTTTTCAGTACCAGATGATACGGAATTTTCAAACTTGAATTGTGAGAAGTCAAAAAAAATCTGGACTGTAGGAAGACTTGAATTGACATCATGAGTAGTATACACTGTGGCTGTTTTTCATAAACCTTAAACCCGTTAATCCTGAATAGAGAACCTCAAACCCTGCTTCTTGAACAAATACTCAAACCTGACTCGGACAATGCACTCGCCGTCAAGCTCCCCGGCTCCCTGGCCATATGAAGTATTGATGGTCACTTTAATTAGAGCAGGGACCCAGAGGTGCTAGCCATGTGGCCCAGATCTAGATAGGGAGCCAGACCCGCGGAACGGGGGAAATCTACTTCGAGAGAAACTCACTCGGTTCAAACACAAGCTCCGATCTGGAGGGATTAGTGTGACACATGACATGATGATTGTAATCACGGGCTGTCTGAGATTGCCAGTGATTCCCGACTTGCTCGATGAGCGACCATATTTTTTGTGAACTTGAGTTCGAGCAAACATTCCAGAGGTGCAGTCGCAATGTAATTAACCTAGCCATCTCCCTTATCAGTACCTTTTTTCGTGCAAATATCTTGGCTGTCGGATATAATGCCAGGATCTTCTTCAGGTTCTCTTCAGTGGCGATTGCTGATAAACTGCTAATGTGTTGAGCGAAAAACTGTTTAAAAGAGGACAGTTTATTTAATTAATGTATTTCGTTGTCCTGTAAATTCTAGGCTGATCACCAGTAATCTTAATTCTAATCTCTCGTCGTTACCAAGGGATTATTTGGCAGAAGCAATGTAGTCTCAAGAATATCGGATGCGTAGATGAAAATTTGTGTCGACAGTTTCCTTTCCCCAGTTGAGTTTTTCGTATAGTGCCCCCATCTGAGTTAACCAAGTCAGCAGTTGTGGCATATAATCATGATAATAGTGCCATGATGGGTCCGTGTTTGTGGGACAGTGGGGCGGAATTGGCCTGATTATGGTTCTCGAAGGGAGGATTGATGGGGCCCCGTCTCGTGGGTGCACTTTGAGGGTCACCGTGGCCCAGGGAGGTGTGGTCGTTGCCAGGGGCTGCCAACAACCCCCACAGAAGTGGGGATTATTCCTCCAGCAGTCACTAGCTCCAACCTAAGCGGGATCTCCGGAATCGGTGCAATGCAAGTCGATCGATACCACTCCCGGAGAGATGACTTCTTACCAGGGCAAGCTCCTTGAGGTCAACTGCCGGAAAAAATGGGATGGGAACGGGTGAGAATATGCTGGAAAAATAAGGGGAAAATATCAGAAAAAGAAAAATATTGGTGAAGAAAAAACACAGGCTGGCATCTGTCAGGCATCCTCATGAAAAATCAGTTTGGATTAAGACGGAACGAGAGTGAGCGGGACGAGGCAGCCACTAGAAAAGAAAAATTGTGAATGACACGTAGGAAATGGGATATGTGGGGTGGGAGTGCAGAAACTCATGATGTACGGCAGCGCAGACAAGGCCAACTTTCTTGCCAAATTGAATCAGATTATCGGCAGCGTCTTTGTCATTGTCGGGGGAAGAGTTTTCGTTAGCGGCGCAGTGGCACACATGGCCGCACATTAAATCTGTGGTTTTATAGTAATTGCCAAATGAGGCGATGTGTGGTACTTTAAAGAGAAAAGACGAGGAAGTGTAGACAGAGCTGTCCTCGGCTAATGGTCGTGAAATATGACAGACTTTTCTGGTGCCATGAACGTTGTGAGCATAATTTCGAATGGTAAATGTTTCAGTGAAACAAACGACATTACGGTATTTCCCGTATGTTTAGCCTGTTTAGATACGTAAATATTTCACCCTGATCTATTGCTCTTTGGTCGGATGAGCTGCCCGTCTGCAGGACAATTTAGTTAGAACTCGCCACATTGACAAACAGACAAGTTTTGCCTACTCCCAGGCGAGAACGTACCGAGTAACATGATATTGGGTGAGTTCTGCGCTCGTGTTTGTCTCCGGTAAATAGCATGGGAGAGGCATCGAGAGTCAGGGATGCAATGCAGACGTTCACGAAACTCTCTGAAACATGATCTAGGTGTGAGATATTGGGGTTCTCAATAGTCCAGACATGATACGGAGGGGATTACCAGCCTTCCGATTACTGCTCCAGGCGAGAGAATTACGGACAAGTTCTGTGGCGTCTTCCGTGCGACCCAAGACACCATAATTCGTCACAATGGTGGCTGATCAGCCGACCCTTCTACTCAAATTGCACAAATTGACCACCTTATTGGCCCTGACCATAGGGAGGACAAACGTTGGGGTTCATACGGTCACCGCAGTCAATCATCAGACCATCGCATACTGTAGTTACTATTGACATCAGCCACAAACGTACGCTGATCTTTTTTTCTGCAACGAGGGAAAGTATGGTTCTTGTCTTTGTGAGAGAGTGAGTTAGTGAGTACCACTAGTAGATAGATAATAGCGTCATAACAGATTCCATGTACTCTTGTTTATGAATAAAACACAATATTGAATAATGCACAAGACACAGGAAGAATGCTTTTATTGCACGCCAGTACTATACTGGAACATAGTATTCCTCATCCCAGGGGGTACCTCCATTTTGGAAAGCCCTCTATTTGTTACCCCCCTGGGTCATGAAAAAGCTAAATGTCATACCCATTTGTAAACTTAATATTCGCCTTGCTGCATGGCACTATGGAGTTGAAAGCGCTCTACAGTCGGGGGAAAATTGCTCCTGTGGTCGTTGTAAAGCAGACAGCAATTGCATTTTTGCCACAGTGGCGTATACCGGTATATTTTGTGTCCATTTGCACGTCAGAAGTGAAGCACCCTGCCCAACCAGCAGTAACATAGTGGCCAACATGTAGAACAACGTAACTATGATGAAGCATGGCGGATTTATGTTCTCGAGTCTTATGGTCGTGAGTTAGAATAGAAAAGGAGACATTGTTAGTTTCTCCCTGTTGTAATACAGTTTCAACAATGTAAATGTGATGTTTCAAACAGAACTGAAAACAAGTTCATTTACATATAAAAGCACTTTCCGAAACAGGGAAAACATTGAAAATTTATACTTTTTGTAGGACTTTCATTTATACATCATGTACACACTTGTATACATGAATCTTTTCAATTAGACAGACTATCACTGACCTTTGCCTTTAATATGATTGTTCAATAGGATCAGGCTCATTGTCAAAAACTCCTAATGCCAAAGGTTGGTAACTAATAGGCAAATACGTGACCTTTTGATACTTAATTTTTCGTATTTATATTCATGTGTGTTTTTTGCGCAATCACTACATAAGAAAACCTGAGTTGGGCAAATTTTTATTACTATGTTAACTGTGCCTTTTTATGCGCATATTCATGTGTTGGTTTTTTTTGCATTACATTTTTTGTCACCTACACGAAAAATTTATTACATTATCGTTCTTTTAGCTGGTTATTATGCTATCGTGTGAATACTTAACGTAATTTTTGACTTTTTCCATCACATTTTTATGCAACGATTTATTTTGTGGAGATAGCCATGGTCCGAGTGCACAGACCGTTAGGCCTAAGGACACTGCTTTACAAGTGTAGGTCGTCCGAGCTGTGATTTTGTGTTCCTGGCTAGCCCCCCCCCCCCCCCCCCCCCACACACACACACACACACCTCTCCCTACCCAGGCACTTCCTATTGTCAATGTTTCGTCAGGTGTAACCCATAGTGCTGCACAAGTGTTCCGTGGCCTAATCCATCGAAAATGTATATTTGAGACTGGATTAATTAAATATCTTATTCGTTAAGGATGTCAAAGAGGTGATGTGTATCTGTGGTTTGTGATTACCCTGGATATTGTAAGTGTGCTGGTATATTACAGGATAGGTATTTCACTTAAACTGTTCTAAAGTAAAAAAATATGAATAACTAGGCTAAAATGAATGCAACGTATGAAAGGATGCAATCCTGCTTGCTAATTTTGATGACTAAATTCTGTTTAATAATTTGAGCAAGCATATGCAGTTTTTTGTTTCGAAGAGTGTGACTTTGGTATACCATTGTAATTTGTGAGAAATTTTGATATTGATGAAGTGATGAAGAAATAGCTGTGTTTATCTTCAGTTTGCATGATTCGTGACACGTCTTCAGCATATAACAGACGGAACATTGGCAGGATTTATTACTATAACATGTTGTATAATGTTGGAAAATTATTGGAGTTCCATCCCATGTCAATCATTTGTATTCCCCTCTGCGTATTGAACATGTGTAGGTCATATGGAGCAAAATCCATACATGTGTGTGAAAGTCATCTGTATACCACATATGTAATATGAACCAAGCATGCCGACTCCCTTATAAAACATATGTATCACCCTGCACACATCCACTGGATATATTACTGCTATTGAAAAACCCGGCCATAATACTGCTTGTTTGTATATATACCTGTGCACTGTTGTTTTTCAGTACTTGTTCAGTCATGTTTAAATAATTGTGTCAAGTATTATGGTAACCACTGTTCAAGGCCAATAGTGACATATAATTTTGCATTGAAACAAAATGATACCATATATTTTCACAAGTGGAATGAAAATCCAATGTGATGATAGCACAATATATTATATAATTATTATCAATTATGTGTATAAACTGGATGTCAACATGTATCTGCCAATCAACAATTTGTCGGTGAAATTTTGAATGTTAGAATAATTTTATTCGTACACATTGCATGATAATAAAACAAGTTTTTTTTTGCATAGATAATTTGCATGCTTTTCCTTTATGGATTTGTCCTAGATAGCACCCATCATGATTGCTGGTACAAAATCACTTTGAATTTGAATTCGTTTACATTTTCATATATAATAGTATATGACCTAGGGTGAGCAACATGATCCCAAAATACAATAGTGGTAAACAAATGTCTACAATTTGCTCAGCCGTTTGTGGTCTGTTCAAGAAAGTTGATAAATTTGACACATATACTGTCAAGGTATTTGAACAGCTTAAGGTCATTGTTGCCAAATTATGAGTAAACGTTAATTTCACTGAGACTATTGTGTCCTGTTGCAGGTAAACCGGTCAGCGAGGCCGACACTGCCGACAAAACCGAGGAACTGGGGAGCGGCGAAATCACACAACAGTCTTGGTTCCACAGAAAAAAGTAGGTCTAGAACAGTGTAAACGAGCGAATTGTCATAAATTCAAAGTTGTTTGGATAATTTTTGCACCTTTTTTGTGGTGTAAATGGTAAAGGTATTGATGCAGGTTGTCATAATTCATCAAAATAAGAATATTTTGCTTTTCGTTGATTTGAGATTTATGTTCACAGGGGAAAAATCATTCTCCCGTTCATTTCCGGATTTATCAATTGTAATTACTTATTTTTGCATGTGGCATAAATTACATTATAACTCGATACATCCATGGCTTATAATAACATGCCACTTTCTTCTTTCCTTTTCGAAGATTCTTTGGCCTTTCATTTGAAAATAGGTAACTTGTGAAGGACTGCTGTCTTTATCGAAGTGTAGCCGTAGAGCTCAGTGTAAAAATGTACTCCCAAACTCTGCCATTCGATGCTTTTCATTGGAAAACTCGGCTGCTTTTCATTCTCAAGCATGACCTTCAATTTCAGTGATAAGTTTATATGAATTGACAACAGAATAATGGTCTAATAATCATTCTGAAATTTTGACAAATTTTGATCGGAAATCATTCTCGTCATGCAGTTAACTTGAGACTCAAATAAATGAAAAATGAGTGGCGGAGTTTTAATACATGTACATGTAGACCAGCATTGTCTGTGAGATATAGATGTGTAATACCAGTAACATTTTATAATTTATATAAAACAGTTAGTAGTCATCTCGTCCATGGTTGATGTCGGATGTGTATATGTAGCTGTACCCCTTCCCTAGTCATCCCAGTCAATACATGTATATTGTCTCCCTTATAGTATCTCTTTATTTATGTGAACTTGTATGTGAATTGATGAAAAAATGATACACAGACTAGCGATTTTAATTAACTTATCAACGTAGGAGAGACAGTAGAAATAATATTTACATATTCTGTTCATTATTTTGCATCCCATTTAGTAGAAATTTTCATTCCATAGTCTAGAAGTAGCGAACTAGTTGATAAATATACTAGTGCAGGAATTAACATAATATGTAGAACGTGTAGTCTATATTTAGATGTTTTCCCATAAAATTCATGATCTATATACTAAAATTACACATATGCAACATTTAAATGTATCCCTAAATATTGATGTTATAACCTTCAATGTTGATTGTCCAAAATGCATATCTATATGGGATCTGCATGTCAAGTATTATTAAAAAAAGAATAGAAACAACTTATATATAAACTTATAACATCAATTTATAAATTGCTAATGCAACTGCTATTTAGTACTTTCCTGCATGTAGCTGTAGGCCACTGAAAATAGGCACGGCTGATAAAAATCTGCTTACATTATCAGTAATATATATTTGCATTATTGAGTCATATATCGGTACTTATTCCAGGTAATAGCCAAATAAGATTTTAAAATTACTTCTTTTCGGTACACATATAATCATAGTGATGCCCTGTTTCTCCCCACAAATTTCTTCACAAATGAGATTTTGAATATTGTAGTTGGACAGTGCGAGTAGATTTGTGTGCTTATAGATTGCTTACGTTATTGAGACGGTGATGATTGAGTCTTGAATATTATTTTGTGAAACGTGTGTGACTGTGCGTCCATGTATTTTATTGTCAGGGATGATTGTGTTTGTGAAAGTAGCATCAAATCATCGGAATATTCAACATTTTTTTGACACGAGCTCATTTTACCATCCAAAATATTTGTGGATATAAAATTAAAAAAAAAAAAACAAGTTAAAAAAGCTGTATTTCATTTCATTTCCTTTTGCCATTAAACATTTATCCTTAATAATCTGTTCAAGTTTCTTTTCTCTTCAGTCGGTTGGATAAAATTTCCTAAAAGAATTAGTGTCCGATATCTGGTTTCTATTTCCATTTGAAGTATTCATAATTTGTTTTTGTCTTAACTTTTTCAGAAAAAGACTAATGAAATGGAATCGTAGATGTAGGAAATCTTGCCGGCAAGCTGTGAAATCCCAGGCTTTCTACTGGCTCGTTATCATCATGGTGTTTTTGAATACATGCGTATTAACATCGGAACACCACAGACAACCTGCTTGGCTTGATAAATTTCAAGGTTTGTGCGCATTGGAAATGTCACTAAAAGACACTTTCCTACTATTTCTGAGATCATTTTATGAATAAAACATTGGCACAATACACATTTCGAAATGAATCATAAATAAATTACTGGTATTTGTTAGCATTAAATACACTTGTATAATTATATTGTGATTGTTTTTTTTTTCGTTCCAGAAATTGCCAACTACATATTTATTGTGATATTCACCCTGGAAATGTTCCTCAAGATGTACAGTCTCAGTCCCCAGGGCTACTTTGTGTCGCTGTTCAACCGCTTTGACTGCTTCGTCGTCATCTGTAGTATTATGGAAGCTATCTTAGTATACACAGATGTTATGCCCCCGTTAGGTGTCAGTGTGCTACGTTGTGCTCGACTGTTACGTGTATTCAAAGCCACCAGGTTTGTACAAGTTGTGTGATTGTACCGTCAAAAGATAAACCATGTTAACCAATTAATCTCCAATATTTTCATTATTAATTACTCACGGTAATAAGCAGGTTCGTGATCGATCTGTATCAATATTTGATTGTGGATATTATGAGTACGCATTGCACTGTATTTCTCCTGATATATAAACAATATATCAGAATAATGAACTTGCTGCTGGGTGCAGTTTCCACTAATGTATACATATTGTATAATAATATATATATCAAGTAAAACGGTGATACATATGACAGTTATAATAAGATGACCAATGCCTCTACCAATACCCCCTGATCATGCAGGTACTGGACGTCACTGCGTAACTTGGTGGCGTCACTGTTGAACTCGATGCGCTCAATCGCCAGCTTGTTGCTGCTTCTCTTCCTGTTCATCGTGATCTTCGCGCTGCTCGGCATGCAGCTCTTCGGCGGAAAGTTTAACTTCGACAGCAAGAAGCCGCGTAGTAACTTTGACACGTTCTGGCAGTCCCTGCTCACTGTCTTCCAGGTGATCTTGCTATGTTCTAATCGCTTTCAATGACTGTAAATTTTATATTATTCATGTGTTATCTACCGTAGGTATAATATGCACTGTATATAAAGCTATGACAAATGTTACATGCTGCCTGTTTGTGCTGATTTAGATCCTAACTGGTGAGGATTGGAACGCTGTGATGTACGACGGTATCCGAGCATTCGGTGGCGTCGGCTCACTCGGGGGTCTCTACTGCTTCTACTTTGTCTTCTTGTTCATCTGTGGTAACTGTATCCTTGGCGTCAACTGGTGCAATAACTCAAGCAATTGAGTACATGCATTTTATGCAGATTTTGTTTTGTGCAAATGTACGTATATTCACTGGAAATGTAACATCACACATGCCACACTCAAACATTCATTCTCAAATACAAAAACTGTAAGGACAGAATTTTATACACATTTCAGCGAATTCAACACATCTAAATGATTCCCAAACTCTATGTATCAGTACACACACTTTGCCCCCTCTCGGCCGTAATGATTGTTTCCTTGACCAAGTTGCGCAGACATTCTGCTGAACGTCTTCTTGGCTATCGCCGTGGACAACCTGGCAGACGCGGACAGCTTGACCGAGATGGACAAGGAGAAGGAGGAGGAGGAAAAACGCTCCAAGTCCATCCGCCGCTCACAGAGCAAGAGTCCCCTAGAGGGCGAGGGCGGCGACATCACCGGCTCAAAGGTTAGGGAGAGGCATGTGATAACAGGTGTTACAGGATAAGTTATATGGATTGCTATAGGATATTGTATGGTGGTGTCAAATCTGTTTCCATCAGTGTGATCTTGAAAAGTGGGGAATGAAAATTTGCATGTATATCATAACACAGCAATGAAATAGTCTGCCATTCATTGGAGTAACTATGGAGAACTAAAATTCATTGTGCTCGTTTCATTCTCCCCGTGCAGGAAAACATCTCTGGAGAAGTGATCGAAGCAGACCCGCTGGAGAAGAAAAATCCTGATATTATCGATAGTGCCAACCCGAACAACAGTTCACCAACTAGCAACCACAAACCTCATGGGTACGGAATGGTCTCAATAGTGGAAAGTCTCCTGAAAAGTTCATATAATCTATAATTCACAAATGATCCAAAGTTTCTAACTGATGGTCGTCTATATTTCCCCTGTTAGGCTCTACAGCAACATGTCACCTGACAGTCCAGAAGACCGACAAGTCCGGATAGACATCGTGGACACCACGGACACAGAGATCGATGACGAGTACCGCAAAAAACATCTCGGTATTTCCTCAACTCCGTTTTTAAAAAAAACGATTATGATCAAGTACAACAAATTTGTAATAGTGAATGAATTCACATTTTTTCAGTAGTCTCGATTCTTTTAAATTTTAAATGATGATTCAATCGGATGAATTTGTACTTGTAGAAGATGACGAAGACTTAGACGAGGATGAGGAGGATGAAGAGGAGTCCGACACGAAGACAGCTTCCACGACGATGGCGCGGCCGCGACGACTGTCCAAAATCAAAATGCCGGAGTCCAAAAACCCCATCCCACCGTTCAGCTCACTGTTCATCTTCTCACACACCAACAAGTAAGACCCACGAACTTAACGGTTTCGAAAATTTATATCATAATCGAAGTGAATGTCCTTGCATGATTTGATGACCATTATGGATGTACACGTAGCAGTTTTTGCCCTCGTTGAACTGATCAAGACACTTGTTTTGATGCGTGTTTGTACCCTTAGGTTCCGCGTGTTCTGCCACATGATCTGCAACCACAACTACTTCGGTAACATCGTGCTGGCCTGCATCCTCATTAGCAGTGCCATGTTGGCCGCCGAGGATCCGCTCCGGGCCACCTCCGCTAGAAACAACGTAAGCATCGCAGAGTCACTGGAACAACTGTCAGTGAGAGGTTTGGGGTGGAGGGGGGGGGGGGGGGGCTCATGAAATCAGTGAGGAATATGTGGCACCCACTCTTCTTTTCACTGCAAGTCCTGCTGTGTGTAGTCTATACACCCCAGCATCGTATATTATAATGTGTGCCCTCGAAGAGCTAAAACTAGTTCCTCTTCTGCAAAGAATTGCAGACATTGTCATGTGATCATCCAATGTGCCTATCTTCCATGTGTACTGCGAGTTCCAGCTTCACTTGCGCACCCTGTGAATCATGGGATTGTATCTTGCACATTTCATGTTCATCGGTTACCTTTTTCGCATAAATACCTGGCTTTGTAAATATGATCTGTGTCCCATTGGAAAAATATCACTTGTAAAATCATTATCTGGATCAGAAACTTTCATGACTTCACTTGTTGAAAGTCACGTCATTTTACATGTTTTACGTTCGTTGTATCACACCTTTAAATCAATCCATTCCATGACAAATATTAAACTACTCATTTTTGATCACTGTCTATATTTTTGTTACTTTAATTGCTTTTTTCTAGTTAACTTGGCCGAAGGTTAGCTCTTTTGTTGTCTCGACATGCGTCTGTTCGTCAGTTGTCATATTTCATCATTATACAGAGCAATTGTCTGCAGAAGAAGATGTTAAACCAGACATTTTAGTTGTGGATCACTGTCATGTTTGAGTTTCTGTACTTTTTGTTGACTATCACTTTTTATGTTGACCAGCACCAAACAAACAGAGAGTTTAGAACAGTCGTAGAACCCTCGTGTGTGCTCGTTTGTTGTGAAACTAGGGATAAAGTTTACATTGATGGTTTCGATATTTTAGCTGTTGTTTGTAGAGAGGTTGAAAATATTTTTTTTAAAAACCAAGAATTCAAAATTTGGTCGCAAACAGTAAATTGTTGTGTCCTGTGTATAGCAAAAGTTCTCAATTTAGGAATACATGTTAGCATAAATATAACTTAGTTGTGTGACTAGATAATCATGTTCACTAGCAATATAAAATGATTTGATTCATAACCTGAATTTAACATGTGGGAACATCTTTCATTTCTATTTCAGATTTTGAAATATTTTGACTATTTTTTTACAACTGTGTTCGGAATTGAGATCGGCTTGAAGGTGAGTAGAGCTGGAAGACTTTTGCTTCGTGAATGTACTGAACTGAATCAAGCAGTTTCAGTGACTCTGTGCCAATTGTCGATTCTTTGCCTGGTGTGCTTCTGCTGGTCATTGGCATGTCTTCCTGCAGGCTTTCTTAAGCATAATAGTATGCATTAACATAGAGAAGGCGAGCAACATGTGTTCCATTGTGTGCTTTGGCTTCTCAATGTCAACTGGCATTTGCATTTCAATGAATTGATTGCAGTGATAAATTCGCATAAATTAGTATTTCATATAAGAGATGCTAAAGTCGCAGTTTTTATGATAAACTTAATGCATGAAACACACTAAGTATTGGGCTTTATGTCCATGTTCTTGGGTCAGTTTATGACTCTAATATCCCATCAATTGTATTACCGGTACTAATTAAGGCATTTCGGCAGAAATGCCTTTATGGTTTTAGCAGAATTTTTTTTTTTTTTTTTTTTTTTTTTTTTCTTTTCTTTCTTCTTCCGCCACTTTTGGTTTCCGGACGATAACTTTAGATTGCCTTGACGGATCCTTGTCAAATTTTCACCACAAGTCAGAAATGATATGTGGAAGAACCCTATTCTTTTTGAGCCGGATCCGAGGTCCGTGAGGTCCGTGAGGATGAAATCAAGGCTAATTTTGAGACTTGGTTTCCGGACGATAACTGGAAAAATATTTATGCAATAGTTGCAGAACTCTGCATGGAGGTCCATATGCCACCAGGGAAGAACCCTATTGATTTTGGGATCGATCCGTCAAACGACCTTTGACCTAGAGGTCAAAATAATTTTTTGCTGATTCATCCTTGAGGCTTCCTGCATATCTCAGAAACCGTGCATCGTAGAGCGAAACGGACGTTATTTTCGGACTCGTCGCCCTAGACAAACATCTCTAGGGTGTACTTTTTTTTTTGATCCGGCTCCGAGGTCCGTGAGGTCCGTGAGGATGAAATCGAAGAACTTGGTTTCCGGACGATAACTCAAAAAATATTCAGGCAAAAGTTGCAGAATTTTGCACGGAGGTTTATATATCACCAGGGAAGAACCCTATTGATTTTGGGATCGATACCTCAAACGACCTTTGTCTCGGAAACGGTGCGTCCTAGAGCGAAACGGACGTTATTTTCGGACTCGTCGCACTATACTCGGATTTTTCTAACTCGTTTACACAGTTTTTCGCTGAAATTTTTGTGATGGTAAATGCTATCGTTCTGTAACTTGGCATACTTCACCTGAGAGTCAAACGGCAATTTTCTATCAAATTTCAGACAGCTATCGCGAAAATTGAAAAAGTTGGCAATCTACCACAATGTTAAATTTCAGTCTAAAACAGGATCTCGAGAGTCAGAGCATATTCGAGGAATTGGTCCTGTTTACATCCATCAGGATTCGAAGTATTCTTGTAACTTTGAACCAGAAGATACATTGGGGTGTACTCTACACAAACATGTTGATTTGGAAACATTACTCCCCTACAAAATCGAGCAAAAGCACGAAATTGTGTGCGGGCCCAGAAATTATATAATAGGGCTAAATTTAACATTGGGGTAGATTGCCAACTTTTTCAATTTTCGCGATAGCTGTCTGAAATTTGGTAGAAAATTGCCGTTTGACTCTAAGGTGAAGTGTGCCAAGTTATAGAACGATAGCGTTAAGCATCACAAAAATATTAGCGAAAAACAGTGTAAACGAGTTAGAAAAATCCGAGTATAGACATGTCTAAGGGGTATTATGGATGAACTTTGACCTTGACCCGAAATTTTTTTGCCGAGTCGGCATTTTTCGTTTTCGTCGATATCTCGGAAACGGTGCGTCGTAGAGCGAAACGGACGTTATTTTCGGACTCGTCGCACTAGACAAACATGTCTAAGGGGAATTATTGATGAACTTTGACCTTGACCCGAAATTTTTTTGCCGAGTCGGCATTTTTCGTTTTCGTCGATATCTCGGAAACGGTGCGTCGTAGAGCGAAACGGACGTTATTTTCGGACTCGTCGCACTAGACAAACATGTCTAAGGGGTATTATGGATGAACTTTGACCTTGACCCGAAATTTTTTTGCCGAGTCGGCATTTTTCGTTTTCGTCGATATCTCGGAAACGGTGCGTCGTAGAGCGAAACGGACGTTATTTTCGGACTCGTCGCACTAGACAAACATGTCTAAGGGGTATTATGGATGAACTTTGACCTTGACCCGAAATTTTTTTGCCGAGTCGGCATTTTTCGTTTTCGTCGATATCTCGGAAACGGTGCGTCGTAGAGCGAAACGGACGTTATTTTCGGACTCGTCGCACTAGACAAACATGTCTATGGGGAATTATTGATGAACTTTGACCTTGACCCGAAATTTTTTTGCCGAGTCGGCATTTTTCGTTTTCGTCGATATCTCGGAAACGGTGCGTCGTAGAGCGAAACGGACGTTATTTTCGGACTCGTCGCACTAGACAAACATGTCTATGGGGAATTATTGATGAACTTTGACCTTGACCCGAAATTTTTTTGCCGAGTCGGCATTTTTCGTTTTCGTCGATATCTCGGAAATGGTGCGTCGTAGACAAACATCGCGAAACGGACGTTATTTTCGGACTCGTCACCCTAGACAAACATGTCTAAGGGGTATTATGGATTAACTTTGACCTTGACCCGAAATTTTTTTGCCGAGTCGGCAGTTTTTGTTTTCGTCGATATCTCGGAAACGGTGCGTCGTAGAGCGAAACGGATGGTATTTTCGGACTCGTCGCCCTAGACAAACATGTCTAGTTTTTTTTTGATCCGGCTCCGAGGTCCGTGAGGTCCTTGAGGATGAAATCGAGGCTGATCTTGAAACTTGGTTTCCGGACGATAACTCGAAAAATATTCAGGCAATAGTTGCAGAATTTTGCACGGAGGTTTATATATCAACAGGGAAGAACCCTATTGATTTTGGGATCGATACGTCAAACGACCTTTGACCTAGAGGTCGAAATAATTTTTTGCTGAGTCATCCTTGAGGCATCCTGCATATCTCGGAAACGGTGCGTCGTAGAGCGAAACGGACGTTATTTTCGGACTCGTCGCCCTAGACAAACATGTCTTAAGGGTATTATGGATGAACTTTCACCTTGACACGAAATTTTTTTGCCGAGTCGGCATTTTTCGTTTTCGTCGATATCTCGGAAACGATGTGTCGTAGAGCGAAACGGACATTATTTTCGGACTCGTCGCCCTAGACAAACATGTCTAAGGGGTATTATGGATGAACTTTGACCTTGACCCGATGTGTCGTAGAGCGAAACGGACGTTATTTTCGGACTCGTCGCCCTAGACAAACATGTCTAAGGGGTATTATGGATGAACTTTGACCTTGACCCGAAATTTTTTTGCCGAGTCGGCATTTCTCGTTTTCGTTGATATCTCGGGAACGGTGTGTCGTAGAGCGAAACGGACGTTATTTTCGGACTTGTCGCTCTAGACAACATTTATCTTATATGTATTATGGATGAACTTTGACCTTGACTAAAAAATTTTTTGCCGAGTTGGCATTTTTCGTTTTCGTCGATATCTCGGAAACACTGAGTCGTAGAGCGAAACAGACTTTTTTTCGGACTCGTCGCCCTAGACAAACATGTCTAAGGGGTATTATTTTAACGGTAAATTTTTTTGCGGAGTCGACATTTTTCATTTTTGTCGATATAACGGAGTCGATATCTAGTATATATTATAAATTAATCATCACACCGAAATGCCTCCAAGGCATCTTTAGGCCTTGACGTCTAGTTTATGTGTGTATTTTGCAAGCGCCTCTGAAAATTGCACCTACCCTAAGCCATGACTCACGAAAAAAATTGATATCTAGAAAATGACATCTAGAGGATAAAATCTAACAATGACTCATGTTCTTTTTGAAAAAATAGTCCTTCACAAGTTATCACATCCCAGAATGCTATTTCAACCTCATGTATGATATAATTGTCTCCGTTCCGGTCCAGGTGATCGCCTACGGGTTGATGCTGCACAAGGGCTCGTTTCTGCGAAGTCTCTTCAACTTGCTGGATCTGTTGGTGGTCGCCGTGGCGATCCTGTCCTACTTTCTCAAGTAAGTAACCATGGCAACATGACTGCAGTCACAAGACTTGTCCGATATTGAGAGATATCAATAATAATTTGATGCTTCTAATTATAGTAGAAGTATCGTTCTAAAGAAGTTTAATAATACACGTTTCTGTATATATAGTATATGGTGTAAATTTGTAAAGAAAGAGCTTGGAGTTGGGTATACATTGTATGCAATTACCCTGGTATATTCATTTTCACATGCCTCGAAATGTGTGTTGCAAAACAGTAATTCATGTACATTATGCAATACATCCGCAACTGTACAAACATCTTTGCAAAGTGCCATTTGAATTTTCTGACACCAAGATATTTTTTCATTGGTATAAATTAACAAGCTTCAAATTTATCATACAGCTGTAAATCAAGAATTCATCTCGTTGTCAGAAAATGGATTTTTGTAATTTTAGTTATTCGGCCCGAGAGAAACAAACTAAAACAATGATAGATTTTGCTTTTATCAGCATGCAGATTCCCCTACCGACATGTATCAATTTATGTATAGTTTAAAAAAATGTAGTAATTTAATGGACCCTCTGTTCTTCCATAATGATACTTATGTTTTCAATTGTACCTCGACTAATAAAGAGCTACAATTCCTTTTCCCAGAGCTTGCTTCCATTCCATCATAGGCTTTAATAGAGCTAGAAATTTGGTCTCAGTAACTGTTCTTTGTTCACTGAAATACAATGTTGTACTGGGAACTTAACGTAGGTTTTTACCAGTAAACACCGGAAGGTAAGCACGCATGGATGACCTCATCATGTCGCGCGGCGCAAGTTGAAACAAAGTACTTCTTGCATATAGAGCATATTGGAAAAGACGTCGCCTTGCTGTAGTTTGGAATTGTGTGGAACTGAACAGTGCTCCAGGAAAAAAACCAAAAAAAAACCAGATTGTTGTCAGATATTTAAAAGTATGTGACAAATGATTTATATTTCATGTGGAAATGATGTCAGTATTTTAATTGTCTGTCGAAGCTGACAGAAAGTCACAGTGCAATTTCGAAAAGAAAATTTAATGATAATATGGATGTGCTTTTGAATTAATGTAAGCATTGAAAAAATGAATAGATGTTGAATGACAATGAAAACTTTATGCATCATGTAAAATGATCATGGCATGTGTGGAAACTAACTGTCTCATGCATGAGATATAGGTAACAGTAGCAGAAAATGTCATCCGTTTATTGATATGAAATGAACTTGTTGACTGGAAGGCTTTCAGAAATTTGATTCGATTCAGGAGTTTTGGGATTTTCTGCATATACCTGATGCATACATATATGTATATATTTTCAAGATGGCGACTGTTGATATGATGTACCGGTACCGCGGTACTTGAATTGATGAAGTTTATCAATGTTTGAAATTTTGTGATTGTCCGTCAAGACCATGAGGCTGTTTCTGCATCCCAAGTGACCCAATGAGTGGAAAAACGCATTTTTGCTGAATTATGTGCATTAGAAGAAACTTTGACTTGGAATTTGTCAGTGAAACAACCAATTGTGATGCCATATATCTTCAAAATAATTGAAAAAGAATATCATTTTGCTGCCTCGGCCATTGTTGTTATTTCTAGCTTTCTCATACCAAATTTCTTTAAACCTCTTGACAGTAAAATATCATTAGGTTAATCAACAAAATCTTCCTAAAAAATCTCTACAGTTTATTAAGTCGATGTTATACAATCACACATAGATGAAAAACGCTTCCACCTCAGATTGATAGTTAATAGTTATTCAACTAATATTGAGTTATTAGTTATTCAACTAATGTTAGCTAATGTTGGCTAATGCTAGCTAATCTAATAACCCAATAGCATCGAGAATTGGGAGTGAGAATTATGTACCGTCCATTCTTCACCAAACATTTCTGTGCCGTTTTCAGAGCGGATGCGATCAGCGTGGTCAAAATTCTTCGTGTGCTGAGAGTGCTTCGACCGCTGAGAGCTATCAACCGTGCCAAAGGCCTTAAGGTGCACTCTCTGAAAACAAGGAATAATTACTAAATTAGAGAATGAATTGCTAGGACTTAAGATGATATATACCTCCCTGTACTGCCTTGTTATAAAGTGTCAACTTTGTTTTTCCTGAAAACAGCACGTGGTGCAGTGTGTCATAGTCGCAGTGAAAACCATCTACAACATCATGTTGGTGACGTTTCTCCTGCAGTTCATGTTTGCTGTTATCGGCGTTCAATTGTTCAAGGTTTGTATAACTGCTCTGATGATGTGTTTTGATTTCCAAAATAAAATTTGTACAGATTTCAAAGATTGTGCCAAAAGATTATGTTAATTAGTTTTTTACACAATGTTAGTAAATGAATATGGAAGTTTTTTTGTGTTTTGCGTTTTTCAGGGAACATTCTATTATTGCTCAGATGCATCTAAAATGACAGCAGACGAATGCAAGTAAGTATATGGTGACTTCTTCCACTGATTTCATTGATAAAATCTGATATATCATTCCAGGAAACAATAGCTGTGCAAAAAAAATCTCCAAATGTACTGGTAGATGCATGCTACGACTAAAATTATCCCATTGCCTCGGTCAGAGGTCAGTTCATCGAATACAAACACGGAGACATCAACAAACCGGACGTGACAGAACGAGTGTGGGAAAACAGCAACTTCAACTTTGACGATGTCAGCCAAGGAATGTTGACGCTCTTCACAGTGTCCACCTTTGAGGGCTGGCCAGGGTAAAAAAAACTCATTCTATGTCTAAAAATACGTACTGGTTGTCCAATGAACAAATTATCGACTCAAAAACACACATTTCATGCTTATCAAATCAAAAACACCTTTTTCCAAATGGTATATTTATTGTGGGGACAATCATTATTGAATAAGCTTACCCCCACTAAAGCTAAAATGCTGTATAAAATCAACGTGTATTGTTTGTCGTACATGCCTGATATCTGTGGTATGTTGTCCACACAGTCTAATGTACAAGTCTATAGACTCGCACACGGAGGACCAGGGCCCGATCCACAACTACCGGCCGGCGATCGCCATCTTCTACTTTATATTCATCATCATCATCGCGTTCTTCATGGTCAACATCTTCGTGGGTTTTGTCATCGTCACCTTCCAGAACGAGGGAGAACAGGAGTACAAGAACTGTGAGCTCGACAAGAACCAGGTACAGTAGAAACCCTCCAGTCCGGACACCTGACTAGACTGACCAGTGAGAGGGGATTTAATGTGTTTTAGGTTGAATGAATAATTGATAGAATATGCAAGGTATATTCTACTTCTTTAGTCTTATTTTTCTGTCTCCTGAATATTTCTGTGCATGCGTACAACAGCGACAATCACCGTTGTTTCTCGTTTTCAGCGCAAGTGTATAGAGTTTGCTTTGAAGGCCAAGCCACAGCGCCGGTACATCCCGAAGGCGCGCTTCCAGTACAAGATCTGGTGGCTTGTTACCTCGAGACCCTTCGAGTATGCCATCTTTGCGCTCATCATGATCAACACTGTTACCCTCGCTATGAAGGTTTGTACACTACTGTATCGGGTAGAATGACTTGCAGCAAAATCCTGTATTCGACGACAATGAGGGCAAGAGATCTACCTAGAACGAAACTATTTGTGCATGCCTGGGAATGAATTGTTTTAGAAGTGGACGATGATGCTGATTTCTAATGCTTAGTGGCATCACTGTATATATGTAGTGGTATTCGCTCAAAGTTAGGAGAGAACTAACTGTGAATATTTCTGTGTGTGTGTGTGTTTCAGTACCACAATCAGAGCAAGAAGTACCAGGAGGCACTTGACTACATGAACATGATCTTCACCGGTGTCTTCACACTCGAGTTCATCCTCAAACTTATAGCCTTCAGAGTCAAGGTCCGTATCCAGTCGTGTTTACCTCATCTGACACACCATGATTTATACATATACAATATATAATGTCTCAATTTTAGTAATATTGATGAATCGTTGAATTGATAATTAAGGCATTTCGGCAGAAATGCCTTTATGGTTTTAGCAGAATTTTTTTTTTTTTTTTTTTTTCTTCCGCCACTTTTGGTTTCCGGACGATAACTTTAGATTGCCTTGACGGATCCTTGTCAAATTTTCACCGCAAGTCAGAAATGATATGAGGAAGAACCCTATTCTTTTTGAGCCGGATCGGAGGTCCGTGAGGTCCGTGAGGATGAAATCAAGGCTAATTTTAAGACTTGGTTTCCGGACGATAACTGGAAAAATATTTATGCAATAGTTGCAGAACTCTGCATGGAGGTTCATATGCCACCAGGGAAGAACCCTATTGATTTTGGGATCGATCCGTCAAACGACCTGTGACCTAGAGGTCAAAATAATTTTTTGCTGATTCATCCTTGAGGCTTCCTGCATATCTCGGAAACCGTGCGTCGTAGAGCGAAACGGACGTTATTTTCGGACTCGTCGCCCTAGACAAACATCTCTAGGGTGTACTTTTTTTTTTGATCCGGCTCCGAGGTCCGTGAGGTCCGTGAGGATGAAATCGAGGAACTTGGTTTCCGGACGATAACTCAAAAAATATTCAGGCAATAGTTGCAGAATTTTGCACGGAGGTTTATATATCACCAGGGAAGAACCCTATTGATTTTGGGATCGATACCTCAAACGACCTTTGACCTAGAGGTCGAAATAATTTTTTGCTGAGTCATCCTTGATTCATCCTGCATATCTCGGAAACGGTGCGTCGTAGAGCGAAACGGACGTTATTTTCGGACTCGTCGCACTAGACAAACATGTCCAAGGGGTATTATGGATGAACTTTGACCTTGACCCGAAATTTTTTTGCCGAGTCGGCATTTTTCGTTTTCGTCGATATCTCGGAAACGGTGCGTCGTAGAGCGAAACGGACGTTATTTTCGGACTCGTCGCACTAGACAAACATGTCTAAGGGGTATTATTGTTGAACTTTGACCTTGACCCGAAATTTTTTTGCCGAGTCGGCATTTTTCCTTTTCGTCGTTATCTCGGAAACGGTGCGTCGTAGAGCGAAACGGACGTTATTTTCGGACTCTTCGCACTAGACAAACATGTCTAAGGGGTATTATGGATGAACTTTGACCTTGACCCGAAATTTTTTTGCCGAGTCGGCATTTTTCGTTTTCGTCGATATCTCGGAAACGGTGCGTCGTAGAGCGAAACGGACGTTATTTTCGGACTCTTCGCACTAGACAAACATGTCTAAGGGGTATTATGGATGAACTTTGACCTTGACCCGAAATTTTTTTGCCGAGTCGGCATTTTTCGTTTTCGTCGATATCTCGGAAACGGTGCGTCGTAGAGCGAAACGGACGTTATTTTCGGACTCGTCGCACTAGACAAACATGTCTAAGGGGTATTATGGATGAACTTTGACCTTGACTCGAAATTTTTTTGCCGAGTCGGCATTTTTCGTTTTCGTCGATATCTCGGAAACGGTGCGTCGTAGAGCGAAACGGACGTTATTTTCGGACTCGTCGCACTAGACAAACATGTCTAAGGGGTATTATGGATGAACTTTGACCTTGACCCCAAATTTTTTGGCCGAGTCGGCATTTTTCGTTTTCGTCGATATCTCGGGAACGGTGTGTCGTAGAGCGAAACGGACGTTATTTTCGGACTCGTCGCCCTAGACAAACATGTCTAAGGGGTATTATGGATGAACTTTGACCTTGACCCGAAATTTTTTTGCCGAGTCGGCAGTTTTTGTTTTCGTCGATATCTCGGAAACGGTGCGTCGTAGAGCGAAACGGATGGTATTTTCGGACTTGTCGCCCTAGACAAACATGTCTAGCGGGTATTATGGATGAACTTTGACCTTGACCCGAAATTTGTCGACATTTTTCATTTTCGTCGATATCTAGTATTATAAATTATTCATCACACCGAAATGCCTCCAAGGCATCTTTAGGCCTTGACGTCTAGTATTGCTATTGAATTTGTTCATGTTTGGAGAAGTTGAGAAGATATAACTAGTAATGTTAATAATTATTGTAAAGAAAAAAATGTGGTTTTATTCATCTTGATAAATTCATGTTATGCTATGTCTTTTGAAATTTTATTCTCTTTCTAATGTTTATTTTGCGATCTTTTGCCTTCTTCCACACTGCTGGTCGTACACTATCGCTGTGGCCTCTGCTCTGACTCTAGTACAATATTGACCCCCCCCCCCCCCCCAGGACGTATGTGAACTGAACTGATTCGGTCGTTTGTTTCTTTTTCAAGATGTCCACTAGGTACTACATGTACATACATGGTCTGGCATACAGAGCTGATCGACTGATATCAACAAATATTTATTAACCTATAATAATGGATATACATGTGGCTATCTATTGTGTAATGTTGGAGATGAAATTCACTTATATCGCAATCTGAATGACATCAGTGTTGCATGCACATTAGACCCTGTGCCGCATTCAGTTTGGAGCTATGTGTCTGTCCGAAAATGATTAAAATAGTAAAGTAATGTGCGATTCTCTTGCTGTTCGTCCGTAGATACGCTCAACTATGTGTACATGGCAACTCGGTGGCTTGGCTTATTTTGTACAAGTGCAACTTGTGTGAATAGAAAACCCTGAACTGCATGTAAATTGAGAGAGAAAGTTGGGAAAAAAGCGAACTCTCTGAAGAGCTCATTTCACGGTTCTCTGTTCAACCTTCGCATTGGAATTATGCTGACAAAAATATGCGCTTTTGACTTTGCTGATGTGTGTGGCCCGTCCACTTTTGCAAATTTGAAGTAATAACACTTGATATTTAATATGTGTCAAGGTAAAACTTAAGTGTGTAAAATAAATGATGTTGTAAGAAGTGTATTCTCACCTCTGTGTAAACAATGTTGTGTTGAGGTGTACCTCTCCCATTGTATCCAATAGAAAGTCAGTATTGAAACTAGGTATATGTCTTGGACATTATATGTGTCTAGGAGATTACCCAATTTGGTAAACTAAAATAAAGATTACATGCATGATAATGCCATTTTGTGTATTTTACAATGTAAAAGAAAATAATTTTACGAAAAAAAATTGTCGTCATGAAATTTAGATCTAGTAGATTTGGATAAGTTATCGTGCATGTAGTCCACAGCTGTGAACCACCCTGTACATTTATAAAGCCCACAATGGATTATGTATAATGAGATGTTGTAACATTTCCACACATTACTATAACTGATGCTGTTGTAAATATGTTGTAATACTTTTGTCTAATCAGGATTTTTTGGTGTTTTCTCCCATTTTGTCCCGTTTCGTCGCACCCGCCGGCCAATTTTGACTCCGATGTTGTCTCTTTTGTCTTTCTACAGAGCTATTTTGGCGATGCGTGGAACATACTTGATTTTATAATTGTAGTTGGAAGTATTATCGATATCATAGCAAGCAACCTGCTAGTAAGTCTGTCAAGTGATCCGTGGCTGACGGCTGCCGATTGCATTGTTTTTGATGGCTGCCAAATGCTTCAACTAACGAGTGTTCGTGTTTTTAGCTCATGTTTTTAGCTAACGTTATCTACCGTGTGCTGTGCTTGTTCTCTTGCTAATATATGTTCAAACTAAACATGTTTAATTCACGTTGGCACATATATATGTGTGTGTTTAGTTTGACAAACATGTATATATGTATGATTATGCAACATTTTTGTGTTCCTTTGACCAGGTATTGGTTTCATCATGATGACAGTTGAGGAGTGGAATTCTGTGGGAGAAAACTACCAAATTTAATCTCTTTCAAAGGATACTAAAAATTCAGCAACTTTAGAAAAAAGTTTCAACACACAGTAATTAACCACTGAAAACTGTGAACATGAGTTTTGTTCCTTTAATATTAGTTCACATACATGAAGCTATATTTCATTTCTATATACTATGGTCATTGATATTGTTAATTAATGATTATTATCACGTTAATTAATTTCTTCTACTCCTTATGTGTATCAATGTGCCTTAATATGTGGAAATGGAAATTGTTGTATCCATAATGCACTTAATACATCGAGTTTGTTTTCAACCTGCAAAATATGGACACGCTGTATGTAGCAAAGTGAAACAGCAATATTTATGATACATCTGCAATAGATATATATTGATCTAGAATACGAGAATGAAAATTTTCACAAAAATATTGAAATCATGCGGATTATATGGCATAGTATATCGTTGTTTCACTGCGCAGCCAGCACATCTGATGATTTTGTTTCGACACCCATCACGTTGTTTGTTTGGAAGGTGTTTCTGCTGACTTTTAACAACTTTTTTCCCTAACCTGCGCATGCCCGACATTGATCAGGTAGAACCCATCCCATCCCTCCGCCTCAACCCGTCTGGCTTGAATCATACAAACAGGTTAATTTCCTACCGAGAGAAGACTTGCCACAAGGACTGATCGCTGTGGCGAAGGAGCCACTCTGGATTTTGTCTGCTTCCACCCACTGCTGTCAAACTCCCCCAGCCCGCATTTTGCGCTTTGTCGTCCATTTTTCGGACATTTTGAGTGCACCCTGCCCCCAATATGACCTGAGTGTATACACACTGGCGCTAGCTTTGGAGCACTCTCCAACTCTGCTTCCTGCCGTCACCACGGTAACCAGCTCTCCTACAGTGTCCTTGCTACTCTCTCCCGCAGAACTACTTTGGCGATGCCTGGAATGTGTTTGATTTCATCATTGTCCTAGGGAGCTTCATTGATATCATATACACAGAAGTCAATGTAAGTAGCTCTGACCAACAAGCAGTCCCACAAATTTGCTTGGCCTTTCGGCTTTCGTTCCTGTGGGCGTCAGGACCTCGTGACCTTAGCGAGGCTCCCACTCGGAGCCAAAGTCAGGTCCTTTCAATTCAGATCTTGACAAGCAAAAAGAAACTACTTATTTCTTTTTGCTTTTTTGAAAAAAAATTCAAATGCTTATAACATCCTTTATTTGGTGGATAATTTTTGCTTTTTATGATGCAATATCTTTATGATGTAATTATTTAAATTTGTACAAAGCACTTTTTCATTTGCATATATATGAATTTACCATTTCTTGATAAGACAAGTAATATGACCACTTGGAGCTTCGCTTTGTGTAGTATAAAATATTGCGATAACTAATTTGAAATAAATATGTCATGCTTAAATTATGTTCGAACTCTATGTTATGTTATGAAGATTCCAGTGAAAGAGTTTTATAGTAATTGTGACATAAATAACAACACTTCACATCAAGAACAACTATATTTCCGTCAGTGTACCCCGACCAAGAAGCAGATTCCTGAAATATTTACTGACATTCTTATCATCTTGGCCCACTTACTGTGTTCATTGCATTGCATGTGAAAGTTGAAATTTTAGCAGTATTATATTTTTATCTTTTATTCTTTTTAGAAGTGCTCCGATATATGCCGTTATTTTCAAGAATTATAATTGTGAAGTACAATAAATATTCAGTTTTAAAAAATATTTATATACATTCCTCAAATATACTTATATTTTTACACATTTGAAATTTCTTGTTTGAATAGTCCACAAAATTATACTTTACCAGATGAATATTGGTTGATTTTTTATCAACTTTTGATTATTTGGTGTTATTATTAACCTTACTCATATACGACACCAATAATACATAACCATATGTTTGGTCAAGCTGTGAATATATTTTGCATTGTTGAATGAGTAACTGCAATTAAGTATGAATAGATCACTTAACACTGTAATTTTATACAAGTAATTTTGCTAGCATGATGATAAATTAAGGGCAAAGCATGTAGTTATATCATGTTACCGATATATGGTGGCCCCTGACTTCTAGAAATTGACCAAAATTTAGTTGACGAAAAAAATACCGAAGATTTTTCTTTGAAAACGGAAGATCAGGAGCCACTGTACATGCGTGTGCACAAAATAATTTCTCGTGTGATTTATTAATTGACTTTTGCATGGTAATGTAATACACGTAATGAAGTTCAAGCAGTATGCCTTTTGAGAAATAACACCTAAGATATTTACATATTGCACTTTCTGTTAATAACATGTGCATCAGTATCTTGGCTCATATCTTTGAAAGTCTGTTTTTGAATTGTCACAAATTTACCTTGATATAACAGTTAAGATCATGTGTTCAATTTATAAAAAGGTCTTTATTCCCCAGTGAAACTATGATATCGGAATACACAGTTTAAAAACAGACTTGGCAGTGATTGCATTTGTATATATACATGTATAGCCCAAGATTTTTCAGTTGCTGGCCAGTTTGAAATGTTGATTGTTAACGTATTTTATACCATCCTTGTCCCTCCTGTGCTAACTTGGCATAATTACAGAGGTTTAAAAGTGAAATACAAGAGGTTGGTAACGAAGCCCGCCACGGTTCTCTGGCACATTATACACCCCCCCTCCCCCCCTCCCTCTCGTCACACATGTATATATGTACCTCGATGTCCACTCGTCATGTTCACCTTGTCAAACAATTATTGGTCATGTGCCTCGTCTCCAGTCACTTGTCGTCTCGGGTAGAACGTGGGACAAAAATATTTAACGAGTGGAATCTTTGGATGCCTCAATGGGAGTGTGCGGTGTGTGTCTGTGTGAACTTCGTGTCAAAAATTATTAAGCGACTGAAAGGTGATCCGGTTTCGAGGAATACAGAAAATAAGTAGTTTGGGTCCAAGTTAGATATGCATGAAGCAACTACTTGTTGCCGTAAGCCTGGGATGTTTGAGAGAATTAGACACAAATTCTAGTTTCTGCTTGACCATATAAACTTCTTGCCTAGACAGTGCCCAAGATTTTACATTCCAGGATTGTTATAATAAATATTATTGAATATTCTAAATATTATTATCTCACAGTTAGGAGCGGCAAAAGCGAAGAATTTGGTGGTATGTTCATTAAAGTGAATAGGTTATATCTCTATCACATTATCTTGATATGCAGTTTGCACTATCTGTAGAGGTATAGATATACCTATGTACTGGTAGTAGTGTATTTTCAGTATATTCAGTAGCTTATAGCAGATGGCTCGTGAAATGGCTTGGACTGTAAAATAAAGTCCCCTTGTATACAGCTGCAGAGATCTTGAACTTTATAGAAAGTTACAGAAATCCAGGAGAAATCGGATCACTTTTAAAGTTTTATCGCATGTGTGTGTTTGTGTATGTGGGTGGTGGTTTGTGTGATCTTGAGAATGGAACGCTTATGGGCAAAGGCATATGCAGGGCTCTCATGGTTGAAATATCACACTAAAATCATGCACAGCACACACCTAAAGCAAGAGGTCACAAACTCACTTGCACACTGACACGCAACCTTTAGGTGTCCGAATTCCCCCACTCAATTATCCAACCAAAAAAGGCACATGTATGTGGACCACGTACACTTCTAAAGACCGAACTGTCACCCACTACTTTGACACCAATATAATATACTGTCGACACGATCGATGATCTATTCTATATCTTGCCTTCTCTCATCGACTTTGGCAGTTGCGTACTGGAAAGGTAAGTCCATTGTGTTCAAAGTAACTCGCGTCCACTCATTTCCAGTTCGTCCAAATTGACCGAAAATCATTCAAAAAAATTCACAAGCGAAAATAAAAAGTAAAAAACTAAAAAAAAATTGCATTTAGCATCATTGGTTAGGAACCTCCCTGAAGCATTACATTTTGAACTGGGACGGACGAAAATGGTGTGACATCACATGATAATTGACATACATATATAGTGGTTGAAAGTCGGTATAGCGCTTGACGTCTTATATTTTTTTTGCCAAAGCAGTGTATTGTTCTTCTATCTTGTAGCAAAAGAAAAAAAAACATTCTCTGTCTATAGACTTCTTGTTGTAGATGTAAAACCAGTTACCAGGAATAACTAGAATAACAGTCATGGTGTCGATATGAGTATAGTTTGTTGGTAAATATCGATGTAGGATTCCCATACAAACCTAGGATTCCCATACAAAATAGTAGGTCATGCTCTCGTAGTTCTTTCCACAAGAAAAGACTCGCTCCACACTTTCAATTATCTCATGAAAAAATTAAGTAGCTGGATTTTGAGTGTCAGGAAAACTGACCTTGCTGAAAGTAACAAGCATAATGTGTACCAGGTCGTGTCTGACAACATGACGACGGTTATAAATTCATGTCCGTGTCCCCTTGGAATTCGTGTCATGTTCAATCTGTTCAATGTTCCAACCCATAATTTTTGTCTAAGCCATTCCCTTCGATCCTGGAGAAAATTCAAAGCTATATGATCTTGGAAATAATATACCTTGTCTGAGCTGTCACCTGATGTACCTTTACCCCCTCATCCCCCCACCAAGTATACAACCAGCTGTTCCTTCAGTCGACTCCCACCCCCTCCTTTCCTCAGTAACCCGTTCCAAAACCCCCCTCACCCCCTTTGTCCAACAACTCTATCCAATGTGCGATTGTATTAAACGTTTAGTTGTCTTTGTCAACCTCGTCTAGTTGTAATGTTGCATTTCATATCAATTATCACTACATATTTTGAACAATTCATTCTCGTAACATACTAACCGTTCTAATATTGCACAGAAAATGCACTTTGCAAAATTGTCAATGTAATTTTATCGGTTTCAAATGAAAGCAAAAAACACACTAACCACTAAAATTTAATTGGCTGGAGAAAATCCACCTGTAGTTTATGTTGCTTCCAGTTATATTTAGTTATCATTGGTCTTGGTAATGCATCGAAAATCATTTAACTTTTTGTTAATTTAGTGCATTTACGCATGAAAACATTAATAAAATTTCAATATTTAGACTAACGTTCACTGAAAGTGGTGCAGTGTTTATCAAGTGAGACTGAACGTTACTCGTCTTTCCGCCTATCAGCCAGAGTCATCGAACATCATCAGCATCAACTTCTTCCGACTGTTCCGAGTGATGCGATTGGTCAAGTTGCTCAGCCGGGGGGAAGGCATCAGAACTCTCCTCTGGACCTTCATCAAGTCATTTCAAGTATGCAAATTGGACAGATTTTTGGAATTTTACACAATGGTATAGATCAAATCCAATGGCTCCATTATTAAGAGAACAAATAGATGTTTGCTCGTGGGAATAGTCTATGTATCTCCTTATATAAGTAAAAAATCATTCCCATTCAGAGATGATAATGTCATGCGATATCGTTTCAGGCCCTGCCGTACGTCGCACTGCTCATTGTCATGTTGTTCTTCGTCTATGCAGTTATTGGCATGCAGGTGAGGTCACATTCTTGTACATCACACATCACACTGGACCTCATACTTTGTTCAATGTTGACGGAAACACAAAGCACAAATTCAATTTTTACCACTTTTGAGCTTCTGTGTTGACTGTATTGCGGTTTGTCCTTAACAGATGTTTGGAAAGATTGCGGCCAACGACGGCACACAAATCACCAGAAACAACAACTTCCAGAGCTTTCCCCAGGCTGTACAGGTGCTATTCAGGTGCGTGCCTACTGTTAAATGACTCCAGAACAAATTGAGTCTTTCATTAAACGCAGAACTCTCAATTTGAGTGAGTGACACTGATGATAAACTCGATCAACAAAAAACTACCTCCGTCAATGAAACCCTCACATGTATCCATGGATATGAGCCGTATGTGTGTTTTGGCAGGTCGGCGACGGGTGAGGCGTGGCAGGAGGTGATGATGTCGTGTAGTAACAAGCCGGACGTGTTCTGCGACCCGCTGTCAGACGAAGATCCCGGCTCGCACTGCGGCACCTCGGTCGCCTTTCCCTACTTCATCTCCTTCTACATCCTGTGCTCATTCCTCGTCAGTGCTTGCAGCATATATCTGGGGGATGGGGAGGAGGGGTCAAATTATGGTCATATGGGTGTAATGATTGAACATTTAAAAGAACCATTCATTCACTGTGACATTTTACTAACCAAGACTTGTATCTCGCCAGATCATCAACTTGTTTGTGGCTGTCATCATGGACAACTTTGACTATCTCACTCGTGATTGGTCGATTCTTGGCCCCCACCATCTGGACGAGTTTGTCAGATTGTGGTCGGAATACGACCCTGAAGCCAAGTGAGTTCTGCACATTGTAGTAGTACAGAATCAATGAAACATCAACTATGAATGAATTGAATATGCGATGCCTGCAAATTTTAAAAATATTTTAATGAGTTATTGTGTCGGTGTTTACAGAGGACGAATCAAGCACTTAGACGTCGTGACATTGTTGAGAAAGATCTCTCCACCCTTGGGCTTTGGCAAGCTTTGCCCACATAGAGTGGCCTGCAAGGTATGAAACTACACACTCCTGTACAGCAAATTGAGTTTT
Source organism: Terebella lapidaria (assembly GCA_949152475.1). Classification (NCBI taxonomy): domain Eukaryota; kingdom Metazoa; phylum Annelida; class Polychaeta; order Terebellida; family Terebellidae; genus Terebella; species Terebella lapidaria. Next base: position 53,570,615 of record OX424555.1, on the reverse strand, counting down.
ACACTGTCATGGATTTGATATAGTTCACAAAAATGTGTTCGTGACATTTTTGCAGCGTTTGGTGTCTATGAACATGCCGCTAAATAGCGATGGTACCGTGATGTTCAATGCTACGCTCTTTGCACTGGTTAGAACTTCCCTCCGCATCAAAACTGAAGGTAATCTGATTTTCTCTTGCATATATCACATTGATTTGAATTGGGAAAACAGTGAAAATGCTAATAAATATTATGATTATAATACAATTGTGTGCTCTTGTACAATTTTAATTATATATTCGTTTGCGCAATGCAGGAAACATTGACACAGCCAATGAGGAGCTGAGAGCCGTCATCAAGAAAATCTGGAAACGCACGAGTCCCAAGCTCCTTGACCAAGTCGTCCCCCCAGCTGGTAGTAAGTTTTTCTCTTTTACGGTTCAGTGGTCACGAGCGGGATCAAGAGCACAAGGCTGAGGTTGAGTGGGACCAGGCCATGCAGTGGAGCGAGGCGTTCACCGCAACCCGACGACCTCCCGGAAGACCTCTGGAGGTCATGCCAAGGTCCCCAGGGTCCGAAGGGAGGGGACGGTTGTCGAACAAGTCTGTCACTGTGGCTTCAGTCGTTTTACTTCACTGATGGATTGAGATATATAAAATATATACATGTAAATGTATATATCGTTAATGATGAAGGTTTTTTTTGTTTCAAATTTTCATCGATCTCTTCTTTTCCATATCTCATATTTCAAACTTTCGTTTTACTGAAAATTTAAGACGAATTCATCTTTTGGTTGTTTTGATGATTTTATTTCAATTTGTAGAATGGAACCTGTTTATTTTTAAAATTGGTTTGTTTTGTTGTTTTTGTTTCATAATTATATCTCCATTTCCTCAATTATTCTCCAGATATTATGGATTTCCTGCTGATATGTATGCTACAGGATCCTGTCACCCATATTATACATTCATAATCAACAGTTCATGAAATTTACATCATGTTAAATTTTTGGCATTTTGTCCATTATCGAAGTATTTTGTCTTCTAAATTGTAAAAATCGCTGTCCATTGAAGAAATATGGGTGTTCGGAGACTTGTTGTCATCAAAGACACATTGTAGCATCTTAGCTTGATTAATCATCCGACACTAAAAACTGGAAACCGTATTATTTATACCCCCACACACCGAGACCTGCGTTCTAGCAGCACTAGTGTTTGTACCCATTAACAATGGCCTAAACTGCAACTATGTTACAGTATTAAATGTCCCATGCTAAACCAACCCTGCCAAATGTTCCAGAGCCTGTCTCCAATGTTCCTGACCATGCAATACACCAATAGCTAACACCCATTGAAACTGTGCTAGATATACCTACACATAGATAGTGAACACTATACTTCCATGTACCTTAGCTATTTCACTTATGATTACCACAATATACAGTACATGTAGCATGGGGAGGGGGCATTACAAATTTATTACAATTTGTATGAAATAAATTATATGCATGCACCATGAGATTTGTTTATATTTTAGTTCTGGCAAACAAATATGTACCGGTTGATGCTTCTAGTTCTTCGCCTGTGCCTTAATTAAATAAGTGAATTTGTACATGTATGTATTGCAATTAATTAATCCAAGCTAGTCTGACAACTGGATGATCTTGGTGTATCCTTAGCCTGGTCTGTGTCTATGCGCTTGTGTTAGATGTGTTGCTTGCTAGAGGCTAGTGTTGTGCATATTGCCTGCTCCTACTGCCTGTTACAGTAGTTTGCTGCTTCGTCTGTCGCTATTTGATGTCTTGTAGAAGATGTCCGTGTTTGAATCTGGTCTGTTGATCACTTATCTGTCCTGTCTAAACTGTCTTTTTTCCTTTCTTTCGTTCAGTTTATTTCTGTGAATTATTTTTTTCATGCCATTTCTTTTTTTTTGAGGAACAAAAATTTATTGTAATTCGTACCAATATAAATTAAGGAAATTATTTCATGATTTTTTATTTGATTCGAGGAAAGAGTGCTAAAGTATTCCTGTATGATTACTGTAGGACTTGTATCCTGCTTGGTATCACTGGGCTAGTGGGAGGGGGGAGGATTAGTTGTAGTCATGTGATGTGTTTGGCCAGTTATTTTGTGCTTGTTTGTATTAGAAGTACAAAAACCATGTGATACATAGAAGCAGTTCTCACGTTTTTTGAAAGTCAAAGATCAAATTTGGAAATTTACGGAATTCACATCCGGTCTCTGACATTCTGCAATGAAACAACTGGTCAAACCATGCCTTTACGTTGGTTAATATGAAATGCCTTTCTTTCAGTTTTGGTACATATTCCCGTGTTTTGGTCAAGGAATGCTGTCTATTTTGATAAGGTTGTTCGTCCTTGTCGTGTAAATAAACTCATCCCATACCCCAGTCACACCTTGCCGTGCTGGTCGGTATATTGTTTGGCGGACTACAGGATCGCTATGGTAACACGTACCGTACTTGTAGAATATTTGCTGCTGAGTTTATTCGCTTTCTGAAGGTATTGTTTCATTAGCTTTTGATAAGAGCTGATAAGAATTGTTGACTGAATATTATGTGTGTGTCTAATTAAAGATGCAAACAATTAAACAATTGTCTATACCATTTTTTCTGCACTTGCCTCCTTTTCTATAAGTAGGGCTGACTTGTTAGATTTTGTTCTTTACATGTATATTGTGATATACCCTGCACAAAAAACAAACAAATTTATTCCGCTGGGTGAACTTGTATGACATTTGCATATTTTCAAACTTCATACATGCATTCAAGTTTTATCACTCCTCAGACAGCAACAAAAACTCTGAGAGTTTTCTCATCAAATTGCCAATCTCAGTTCCAAGGTCTTAAAAACTTTCTGTAGACGTCAAACATTAAAGGAAAGAAACCCTTTAAAATCTTTCAATGAAGAATTCGCTATGATCTGCCTCTTGTTCTCGCATGATATTCATCAAAACTCAACTCTGCATGTATGCAACAAAATTACTGGATTGTGAATTGAGAAACTACCGTGCAGTGGTTGAGAACATACATGACTGTAATCCTCGATCATTCCCAATGAGCCTCCTCTGAAAACATCGACAGTACCAACAATTAAGTAGTCCACATGAATTATCCTCTACCAATACACACATACACACATTTATAAATACATACCACATGTAAACCGTCCCTCCCCCCCCATAAAAATTGACACCCCCACCATACCCCCCTGCCCTGCCCCACCCCGTTCACCAGAAATGCCGCCCCTTCTAAAATTTCTCTTTTCCGATGTCCACAGGAGATGATGATGTCACGGTCGGCAAGTTCTATGCAACGTTCTTGATCCAGGACTATTTCCGTCGCTTCAAGAAGCGCAAGGAGCAGGTCCAGCGCATGCACCAAGTGGGCTTCCAGCACACCAATGCCCTCACGGTATGTTCTATGGAACCGACAGAGGGCCGACTTATATCTGTAAAAACTTTTTGGTAACAGTGATTGGAGTATTGCATGTATTTTACATTTTATTTTTCGATAAAATTTTTTCAATAAACCTTTTTTCGATTAAAATTTTGATGGCGTACGGAAATTCTTGGGTATTTTTCACTCCAATTTCAAAAGTTTCCAGGTCTTATCTCTTCCAGTACAACCATTTCTACACTGAATCTAGACAAAAACTGCTTAGCAGCAATCACTTAAAAAGAGAATTTTTGGGTGTGCATAACCTTCCTGAAAGTAGATTCACACTGAGCTGCTGATTTTGATTATGTATACATGAAATTTTCGATACAGTAATCATATTTTTCAAAATCTATACATTTGTGTACCATACATTTGTCTTGTGGTATTTGTTCGCTCGCTATTATTGCTGTTAAATATACCCTACAGTTGGCATATAGATACATGTGTTGTCAGAACCGTAGCCACCTTTGGGTCTGTCCTGCGTAAATTTAAGTTAAACTTTGTATGTTGCATCGCATTTGCTCGCAATCCAAAAACATACCATAATCAGTTCCCATAAATGTGAAAAAAAAAAATTGCGAGCTTTTGCAGTTTTGACATTCCAAAATTATGTTCAGTTACTTTTAAATATTTTTACCACATAGAATTTGTATATACAATGTATTGTGCTGCTGTTGAATATAAATGTGATCTGAAAACCCCTAACCCAATATTTTACGATGTCAGATTACTTTACGTTATGCATTGTGTAGAGAGCAGTTTTGTCAATGAGCCCTGTCCGCTATAACCCTCCTTGACCTGGCCTTCCAACAATCTCGTGAGTCTATTACTACTCGCTGCTACGTCAGCCTGGAGCGGCCCGGCCTCCTTGTCAGAGGGAGAACTTTGAGTTGAGCATCCCCGGCCAGCGTTTGGTTGATTCTGATTGGCTGTGCTTGTTTTTTCCGTCCCCGTCAGGCTGGGCTCCGTGCCGTCCATGACCTCGGTCCCGAGATCCGTCGCGCGATCTCGGGCAACCTGGATGAGGAGGAGGAGCCGCCCGATAAAGACTCGGAAGAGCCCATGCACCGGGTAACGATAACAAAACAAAACTTCCATCCTCCTAGATATCGTCAGATAAGCATGTGTTTTCTCCCGCTCACTTCTTCCCGAGATTTATGACGCTTCGTCGCTTACAGCCTTCGCTCGCATTCGCTTCCTCGGTCGGTGTCCCACTTCTGGCCGATCGACAACTCGCTCATAAATCTGGTCGTCGCTGTAGTGCCTCGCTTCAGTTGTTCTGCTGTCATTTAATCCTTGCTAACTCTTCTGGTTGAACTCTAGTTGTCATGCAGTCTGTATGCTTACATCTCACACTCCATATTCAGACCTTGCAGATGTTTCCTCAAGTAGGAAACTATTGTATTTAAGGTAACTTCAGCATGTTTAGTACATATATGTGAATATATATAGCACATGTAGCTTTCTTTTACATTTCTTTAAATTTATATTCCGTGACTTCATATAATAAGAGTGTATGCATACAGATTACACTGTCTTGGTTCAACAACCTCGCTTTTGTAGTGTGGGCACGCTTACTTGTTACACAGCAAACTTTCCTGTTGTATATGTATTTGCCCCTGTTACATTGTAGTGTGTGATATGTCTTGTAGGCTGCTTCATGCGTATTGTCTTGTTGGTGTGATAACAATAATAATCATCATTTGCAATGTAAATTTTGAAAACTAAATTTTTTTTTTGGCAGAGTACACATGAGTGACAAATTTTCCCTCAAGGCTGCGTCTTATCATAATAATCATACAATATCCTCTCAGAAAACACATATGTATATCCCAGACAGAACTACTGGTTCAGGATATATTATGTTTGTGCTTTCCATAAAAATATGCCTGTTTTGTATTGTTGTGATTCAGCTGGCATGAGTTCTACAACAGTGATTGGGTTTGGTGCAACCATTGCATGCAGCTTTGTAATGTGCATACGAGAAACGCTAATCGGATAATAATTTACTGATAATGTGGAATAGACACTTCGGGCACCAGCCTTCTTAGGATGTTTACAAACTCAGCTCAATTTATTGAATAATCAAGGATACTGTATCTTAAAATTGAACAACAAAAAGAACTTTCGTGACAGGATAACATCTGAAATTTTCTCGATCACGATTATTATTGTTGTCATTAATTTCGCAAATTTCAGTTATACTTGTCCTATCAAATAATATATTTTTGATCCCATGTGCATATCGTTTCATGATATAACTGTGGTGTTCTTTCTCAATGAATGACCTTGTTGTTATTGAAATGTGATGATAATTTTCTTTTAACCCTTGTGTTTTTGGTGCTTGAAAGTGCTGATCATTTGAATTACATGTAGTAGTATTATGATCAATATGCATGTGTTTTCTTATTCCAAAAATTCACATGTTCAATATTACCTCCCCCTCGCAGAGAAACCACAGCCTGTTTGGCACCGTAATGTCCAAACTGAGTCACGCACGAGCTGGAAGTCTGCTCGGTAACCGTAGCAACTCGCTCAGCATCAACTACACACCATCGAACCAGAAGATATCGCCGTCGGGCTCGATCAAGGAGCATCCGAAAATCTCGCCGCAGAACTCGCTCAACAATGGCAAGGTGTCGCCAGCCAATTCGTACTTGAATGTGGACTACCACAATGCCATGAACCACACACCGTCACCGATGTCACCGTCGCCACGGCAGTCCTTCCACCTGTCACCCGTGACGTCATCGGACACGTCACGGCGACCCAGTCACCAGTCTAGGTAAGGGTTGATAACTTGTCAAGCAGGAGTCCAAGTAGGTTCATGTACCATTTGACAAATAGTAGGATACATGTGTAGGCTCATGTATCCTGTGATAAAGGTCGAATATATTTGGATTGTAAAGATGCTTTGCTTGCAAATCAAAGTTTTGGGTGTACTTTCATTATGTTCAATGTCGGATCTAGAATATAACAGATGAGAGCAAAAAGATATAAATCGAATCATGTTGAACACTGTCCTTGATATTAAACATGAATTCTGATTGGTTGACAGTGGTGGCGGGTCGGGCGATGACCGGCCTGTGATTGGCCGGGACGTGTCGGTGGAGATCCCCGGGTACAGCAGTCCTAGCGAGCCGAGGGAGGTGGAGGAGAGCATACCAATGCGGCAGCTCGACACGGACAGTCCCTACGGCGACCAGGAGCAGGGCAACATCTCCAGCCCCCTCGCCGGTGACCGAACGGTCAAGAAGGGCATCTACGTCTACCGCGAGTGAGTATTGGTGGACGTCGCTCAGATGGAAAAGTTCTCATCTCATTTTGGTGCTTTGCACTGTTGATCGATGCTTCATGCATGTTATACATTTGTTATTGCTTCTCTTGTTTACCCAATTTATGCTTCATACAGGCTTCAACGAATATAAATTGCAATATATTTTTCTTCCGAATATTTATGTACATGCATTTTGAAAACGATGCACAAGCTATTTGAATAGCTTGCTAACGATAACTACATGATAACAGTAATGAAATGATGTGAACTTTGTTGTACACAAAGCTGTTACCCAGTAAAGAATTCAGGCCTACGAAAGACGTACAGCTACCAAAATATCCCGGCCAATGTCCTTCGAGATATTGAGTGGTGTAACGGCAGGTCTGTTTGCCGTGTTGTCATGTTATCGGCATTACCATAACTCAGCAATTCTGGCACAGATAATTCATGCAGCTTTCTTGCACCACACATAAATTTCTCGTCCACTCTAAGCGTGTTGGGTTATACATGGTGCCAGATACTCTCATTAAGCAAGCATCTTGCTGTGCACTCTTGGTCTGGGAAATTCACCGATGCACCAAAAAATATATTAATCTACACGTGTGTAGGTGACAAGAATTCAACCGATACTGTATTAGAAATCGTACTGATTGCCTCTTACATTGATATTGAAAATGCAGTCTGTTTTAAGAATCAAGCTTGAATGTTTATTATGAATATGCCATACCAAATATAGTAAATATAAAATTTCATTTCACATAATTTAAATCATCTGGCAAGGAATTTCCATTTTTTTCAACCATGTTTAATCCATGAGTATGTCGGGAAGTGTTATCGGGCATTCTAAATAAGCGCTGTTTCACCGAGCCGTGTTATTCTCTCCCCAGTTTGCCGCAGGAGGACAGCGACTACGAGCGCGAGAGAACTCCACCGACACCTCCTCCTCGCAAATATGGCCGCCGCGGACCCTTCAAGTTTGCCTGCATCGGCAAGAAAAACAACGACGAAAACCCACTGAGAAGAATTGCTGCTCCTCTGAAACTTGCTCAAGCACAGGTGAGGCAATCAAACTTTTCTGCATCGACCTTCTTCGAAAAAAAAAATCAGCGCTCTTTTCGCTGTATTGTATACATGTATTTCTTTTTGCATGGTCAATATCGTAAAAAAATTGTAATGTTCTCTGAAACTTCAATTTATCTCCAGTCATCCAGGAAGTTCAGAAATAAATTTTTCCATTGAATTTGACTCAATCACGTTGAAATTTACTCGAGATTCGTGTGCTGAAACTGTAAACATTTATCCGATGAAAAAAACCCAGAAAAACTTCTTTTTTGTTGTCAATTGAGTTGTGGTCATTTTCAGAATTGTCACGATTGCTATGATCAAATTGAACGTCATTACATTGGTGTAAGTTTGAAGCCAGAATGAAGACAGATAAAAATTAGCCGACAAGTGATATTCTGCACTTAAGCTACAGTAGACTCCACAAACTGCTATGTACCAGAGCTTCTCCAGTTGTCCTGCAGTTTTCTATCGTTATCACAGAAAACCCATCCGATATTATATGTGTAATAGAATGTAATACCTGTAGGTAGTATTTTACATGTAGATACCTTTTAGAATGTCCACAAATAGACAAAGTAGTTTATCCCTGTGTTTATGATAGGAATAAATTCTGTGAGAAAAGAGTGGCAAATATTCGACTTTTGTCACTGCTTTGGATAGTGAGACCTATATAGCATTCCTCTTCATTGCTTCGTAAGCTCTCTACCGTTATGATGCTGTAGAATTTTACCTTGTGCTGCTCAGATAAGTCAGTGTTACGTGAACTCATTCTGGTCAACAAGCAAGTGATTGGAGATGCTTAGCACATACGGAGACGACATTGAGGCCAGCACCAGTTTGGAGTTTCCACCTTTCACAGTTTTGGCTATGATTTGTTTTTACTGTGATATGTATACTAAATACATTTAAATATTTGAATGGCAGGGCCGTGGCAGTGATGAAGAAGTCTTTATAAAACCTAATAAGCCTGATAAAAAGAAAAAACGTAAAAAGAAATGGGTAAGAGATGTTGGACATGTATGCATGTTTCCCTCCATACCCAGTACAATAACATAACAAAATTAATCGGACTTACTGTTGAAATCACCGCATGATTACAGTTCAATATAGACCGAGAGTACTAGGAAACTGAATGAGTCTGGATAGTCTTGGATGTTGATTTGCAGTGAAGTCAAGAATTAACTCTGAACAAGCCATTCATTATATTTATAATCATGATCAGTGTGACCCGTTTTCTGCCTGATTTATGAAAACTCACACCATTCACTGCAAATTTTTGAATAAACTGGCCTTGTTTACTAACTTTACTAAGCATGCACGTATGGTCAAGGGTTACCATGACAACAAGTCTTCAGGCTATCAATATGAATATCAGCGTATCCATGGTAACTCACATCATCCGAAAAAGGTAACACCAAAAAACTAGATCTTCTCCAAAACTCCCATATTTTCACATCTATATATTTCACTTTATGTGAGTACTTTCCCACGTACAGCTTCAGAATCAATGTTCGTGAGATGACTGTTCATCTCTCATATATAGACCTTCTATGCCACAGAGTACTTTTAGTTTGTTGTGTGTTATTAATAACTTCTGTGTTCATGATGTATTGTCCTACATTGAATTAACTCTTCTGAAGAAGTCATTTCCATCCTGATGGTTTTGAATATTTTGCCAGCTGCTTAAATATTGATCAGGGAAACGTTATAGTCTATATTTTGGAGGACAGTTTTGTTCCCATGTGCCTTGCTTCACAGCACTATTCATGTGACTCCCATTACCACATATATCCCTCCGCCTAGCCGCTAACAACTGTATGACTTTGTTTCCGTTTTTGTTACCATCTCAAGCATGGTCATATTGACCCACTGAATACATTTTCCAGTCAGCTAGACCAAGTTGTCCTACAATTCCTACTTCATTTCTCAGATTGATGTTTGAGTGAATTTTCATGAACCAGATGATCAAGCTACTGAATTGCAGGAATTTTATGTGTAAACTCAACGAATGAAAATAAATAATTTTTTATCAATAAGTCACAGATAAAGTATCGGATATTCAACTAAATTCTGATTTATATTTAAATCATCTAGGCCTACTGCATGGAATTGATTATAGAGTGAATAATAATACCACAGCACATCAACCTTTTGTAGAAAATTATATATTCTTTGCATATATGAAGTATGGTGCCAAGATGTAATATTGTTGAGGACTGTTGTAGGCCATGGCGGTTGCTGGGATGACCTCAGACGGCCGCCACAGATCTATTGACCATCCTAAAGTCCTAAGAACTCCACCTGGGTCTCCAGGTCGTGTCCGGGCGTCGTATCACACCCCCGGTGAGTGCCAACCAGGTAATATACCATTTTCATATCTTCTGTTTGTTTTGAAACTTTTTCTTCAGAGATTTGACAATACTCCATTATTCATTCGATTTGTTTACCTTGACTTCAAATGTTGAGATTATCGTTGCTATAACTTATTTAAAATTAACACAGTGATAACTGTTCACCTCCACTCCTCCCCACACACCTTTCGTTACAGTTCCTCGGCCTTTGGTGCTGTCACCCAGCAAGGCCACTCAGTTCAGGCCGCCAGGGCGGTCGCCCGTGGGCGTGGCCTCAAGGTCGCCCCCTGCTGGGCCAGTAGCGATGGAGGAGGGACGAACAGGGCCGGAATCACCGATCAGACGACCCTTGACCCGCCGTGAACGTCGCTCCAGCGCTGAGAACCTTATGGGCAGGGTAAGTCTGGCCAAACACAGGATGTTCTCTTGTTGTTGATGATGTTCCCGTTCATCATGTTTACAAGACAAGTGTTTTCTGGCGGCAGGTGCTTGAGCAGGAGGGACTGGACCGGTACGTGGACGCCAAGTACCTGCAGCGTGAGATCGCAGAGGCACACGACATGACCTCGGAGGACCTGGACCGGCAGGCACACGACCTCATGACCACCTCCACCACCTCCTCAAACAGTCGGTCCCCCTACTATGAGCACATGGGCGGCTACAGCGCACAGGAGCTCAAGGACTACAATCAGTATTCTAAACAAGATGATCTGCTCAAACCGAAACGTGGCTATTCCAATGATTACTCGGACGATGGCGACGACACCGTCTATGTAACGACGCTATAATGGACACCTTCACTAGGTCCTGTGATTGTCAATTGTTTGCTTGTGGGGGCTCAGCCAGACCCACTGCGTCAGGATTCGGTCTGGTGTGTATTGCACTTTGCAGGTTGGAGTCCCTCACCATGAGTGTGCAGGAATCATTGCAATTGAAAGACCTGAGTTGATGCTGGATTCATCTGGATTATTGATTCTCGATCAGAAAAGGTCAGGGTTGCATTGTTTCAAGACTTGGTGATAACACAGCTGGATATTGGAATATGCGTGTCATATCCTTGAGGAGGATTGAGGTTGAAGTCAGCTTGCTAGCACCTCACTTTCTGATGCCTGTTGCCAGCCACTGTGGATAAAAACAACACCTGGGCCACCTTTGACGAATGCTGCTCTCTAGTGCCATGCATTGTACACATCGTTATCTTCAAGAGAACTGCCTGGATCAACCTGGATTGACTGGTGGAAGGAGAGGATCTACACCGTGATTGGATCAAGTGGGCCACTGTTACCTCATGCTGCCCACACAAGCCTGCCAAGTTCATCACACAACAACGCCCTCAAGCTACTGGCTGAGCCAGACAGCGGGAGGCCGGGGCTGGCGGAGTACATCCTGGACCAGACACAACTTACAGAGTCTCAACCCACTGACAGTGACTGTTGTACTGTGTTCTTAGTACAGAAGACTAAACTGTTCACACTGATTTATCACGCTAAGTTTCATGCCTTTCACTTTTTATCTACCAGAGATAGCATGAGCTGTACCATGTGCCTTCAACGATTTTTTCTCTTTGGTATTCGGACCGCTGGTCTCTATTCTCAACCTCTTGAGCAGTGTATCGCAGATAGGGCTAGGCCAATGTTTGTGGCGACACAGCCGTAGGAAAATTTTTGATACTTTTTCAGACTGTTAGATAGTCCCGTTCAAAGTGTCGACTGCCTTCGAAAGAGGAGAAAACATTACTGAAGAGCTTGCTGCCAGCCGCGGAGGTCAACAGCAGGAGCTTCTGTTTTCCCACAGTGCTTAAGACTTTGTCAAGTACAACCCACAGTTTGTTTGTTTGCTACACAAGTTCAACATGGTGCATGCAGACCGACAAAGTTAGAAATTCTGGTCACCTGTAAACACGACGTCTCATTGATGAGCTACATGGCAGTGTGTAGTAACTGTATCTGTTGTACAAATGTAATTCATCAAATATAACTTGCTTACTGTGTAAACAATGAAGAAGACTTTAGTTGGCTGGGCAACAAATACAAAACTGTTGATGTGATTTGTTGCTCAGCTTGAATATTCAAAGATCGACTACTCTGTATTATACAATGACAAAATACTCAAGTGGAGATTTGATAGGTGATTGTGTTTGTTGTTTGTCATCGTTTGTTTGCCCATTTTAATATGTGTTTGTCAGTAATTCTGTTACATCGTTGATCTGGACAGGTTTCTGTGTAACCATAGCAACAGCTGATATTCTCTCCCACAGGGTAGTAGTTTTCATGTCCGTGATCATCGTCTGCAGTGTGTTGTACTTTTAAGTCAGTTTTTTTGTTGTTGTTTATTTATTTATTTATTGTAATTTTTAAGTCTTCCAATTGATGAGGGACACGAGAATACGAAGGTGTATTTGCGTGTCGGTGTACAGTTCATGATGACGTGTAGTTCCGAATTTGCCGATGCTTAGTTTGTTTACATTTTTATACTTAGTTGCAATGGCCACTGATTTGAGGGAGGATTCCAGTTTATCGTAGTTTTATATTGTGCGTGGTACTGCAAGTTGTTGTGTCTCTCGTGTTTTTGTCCTGACTTTCCTAGGAATGTACCTATATTTCTGTATGGACAGAAGTGAGAGACTGCATGTACATTGTCAGTAGCAGTTTATTCTCATTGACTAGAAAGTTCAGCATTGACGGATCAGCTGTGTTCCGAGGCACGTTCATGTAATACCGAGTTTGTGAGACTTTGTTACTGACGTAACTTACTTGTAAACCGAGTAAGCAATGTCAATGATCATTTAAATTCCTTCGTTACTGGATGGTGCAGTATGTTGCATGCTAGTCAATATTATCAGTAATATTATTGTTACTCTCGCCAAAAAAAGACACCTGGTGTATAAAGATGCAAAAGCCAATGAATTTCTTGATAGGAAACTAATGATATATTTTGATCAATGTAGGCATTTTTATCACTTAAGTGCCTTACACAAATTAATTCAGCTTGAGTGAAATAACAGCTCAGAATTTGGATCTTTTTACCTTCCGTATGGATCTACAAGCTACAGTCGTGGTTTTTCTCAGTTATCCATGCTGTGTTCTCGCATCCCTCGGTCTGACAGATATTTTGACGTGATGAATTTTTGACTTGATGAATAAATTCGAAACCTATTTCGGCTTACCAGTAATACATTCTTTCATGTAATTGGACAAGGACTGGTAAAATTTGGGTCCCTTCTAATTTTGAACATAATATGCTTTGGTTTGTGAAGATGATCGTGAGAATTTATAGCCTGAAGAAATTACAACAAAATGCTGATATGCTACAGAACCCTTGGTCCTAGTTTTTTAAAACAATTTACTCATTGAAATAATTTATTTGAATAGGTGAGTTGTTTACTTTTCCCAAGATGGCATATTGGTTTAGTCTAGTTATAGGCATCAATTATTTGATAAACCACAAATAATGCACACTGCAGAAAGACTAATTACTGAACATGTTTTGTTACCCAGTAAATGACGTAATGGTAGATTTATTGTGTATGTTGTACTCCTGTTATTGTGCTACCAGCTCATCCGTGGAAAAGTGTGATCTATAACATCGCTCTATTCATTTTATTGTTCACATTTTTCAATTTGATCATTTATGAAAACGCTAGCATTTTGATGTTCCTCATCTTGAAAACGAATCCATTTTAAAGAGTCGAGTAAGATGTATTTTACTTTTTTACGTGTAGACTGGTCATGTGTGTGTATGATTATTAGTTCTGTTTGATATTTGTTATCCCGATGTTGTTACGTTGAGACAGGCCACTGAAGAGTTGTTCTTGCTGTCTGTGGTGTTCAGTGGTCCAACTTGGTATCTGACGTGTGATATGTAAAGTATTGACCCCTCTGTTGTTGTTGTTGGTGATTGTATTTTGACTACGTATGTTAACAATTGTTATTTGATGGTTTCACTAATAAAATGCTAATATTAAAAATATGTAATATATCTGTTGATCGACTGAACTCAAAATTGTGAATGTCAAAATATCTTGTATATTTGTGAGACTGATTTTATTGTGAAAGCAGGTATGCATCTTGCTGTGTGATCGCAGAAGTGGCTAGCATGTAAGCATTGTATTTATTTTGTTTCTACTGCAAAGTAAACTTGAAGCGAAAAGTGATGATTTCTTGTGTGAATTTCTTGTGTGCATTTTTCAAAAGAATTCTCTTTTCAAAACTTTTTAACGAATATACTCTTTTTTCATTACTGTAAATTTGACAACAAATGAAAGACTATTTTTCCAAGGTTGGATAATAAGAGAAAAGCCATATAACAGGCTTTGTTGTGTTCACACATATGGAGTTCAAAACTCCTCACTGCATCATTTTACCAGGTCAGCACAGTACTTTGTTAATTGGCTTCAAAGATAGCTGAACCATAGGGTCATTAAATGAAAAGGCAAGTAGAGTGTGCAATTAAATATCTGACTGTCCATTTTGTGTTCAAACTGGACAATCTTTCCAATCATAGTTTGGGAATGGTACAATCTTTATAGATAAAGTGATACTGTCAATTACAAAACTATCCGATTCAATGCATATTTTTCTTTGCAACGATTAGGAAAATTGGATGAGAGCAGATCAAAAGTTTGTAGAATTTTTCAGCTTCATGGTTAGATCTCATCATTGTTCCATGAAAATTGACACCAATCCCGGTCAAATCTTTCAATAAAATCAAACTGACTATTCCCTGCATGTTGTTATCAATTTCAAAATTTGTTCATGACACCATCCAATTTTGCATATCAGTTTCCCTTAGGTTTTGTGTTTACTTTTGTTATGGTTGAGGTTTGGTTGGGAGAAGTGGAGGTCACAAGGGCTGCCCGTGTGTCATCGCCGCTGTATTTGAATGCACAGTGTACTGCATATTGTGCTCGGTTCAGTCCAGATCTGGTGATGCCCAGCTGTATTTTGTTGGATGGATATCAACGCAATGTCGCATATTATTGGAATTCCCTTGTCATTCTAACGCCTAATTACATACGGTGTACCATATGATTCAACCATAAACATTGCTACAAGGATTGTTTTTGAAATGTGCAATAAAATATATTGGTTAAATATCACAGAGTTTATTTTGATTTCCGAGAAAAAGGTTCCTCCTTCTATATTATGCCATAATTTGTTAGGTTCTGGAGAGGACTAGCAATATAGAACAAGTACAATAATCGGTTTTATTTCTTAAAAAGTTAAAATATGGTTGCCCCCAATAGGCAAAATCACACATTTATGCACACAACATCAGTTTGGCTATTTCTGATTATTTCATTATTTATCCAATATCCAGAATACAACTGGATGAAACCATCTGTTACACTGTAATACACATACATAAACAGCTCATAATTCTATTAAAAAATTAGACATGATTTATGATATGTTCGTTCCAAGTTAGTGTGTCTGTGAAAATTGGGATACACAGACGAGGCGACCTACAAAATTGTTATCCTCCTAAAGAAATTCCTACCAGTTTCAGAGACTGATCAATGATCACGAGAATGATCGTTCCCCGCCACATGGACCAAACAATTTACTTGAACATGACAACCAGAAGAATTGCAATCTTACTGAAGAAATTGCTTATCAATTCCAGAGATTGATTAATGGGCCCAAGTATCATATCCTGCGCCTTCCTCTATATTCAATAAGGATTAAAAGGTGATAGACGGATTGAATGGTATTCATTTAGTGGACGAGTAGATACTCGGGCGGATTAATGATACAAACCACGGCCCATGTAGCGCAGCTTACTATTTCTTCCAAATTCAATGAAGATTAAAAATGTGGGCCCCCAAGGGCCCAAGTATCATATCCTGCGCCTTCCTCTATATTCAATAAGGATTAAAAAGGTGCGAGACGGATTAAATGGTATGTTTTCAGTGAACGAGTAGTATTAAGGAGCAGTGTACGGTACTTGGGCCAAAATGTGCCAGACGGATTAAATATAGTATACATTCAGTGGGTGAGTAGTATTAATAGAGTAAGGTGCGTTACTTGGGCCCCACAAGAGAATAATCGTTCTCGACCAAATCTAATAAGGTTTAGCCAATCCATCCAGATACGAGAATTTGGTCAATGATCTTGGACACTCTAATCTACTCGCCCACGTGTTATAAGTTTCAGATAAATTCCAAGTTTAGTGAATAAACGCTTAGCTTTTTACTCCACCGACTGTGTGAACGACATCTTCCTTCATTACACATGGTCGTTTGGTTACAAATGATCATCTCCCTATGGAAATAGGCATAGGCAATATAACTATAGTTTCATTTCCACTATCAGATCTTGATGATTATGTATCTTGAAACAGAAAAATAGTGGTTCGCTAGTTGTATATTGCAGTGTGTGAACTTCTTCTTTTATACGTATCCAATCCTTTTAGGGACTGTCCTCCAATGAAGTTGATGAGTATGTTCCTCCGGCAATGTATGACACACACATAGCACCCAATGACTATAAGAATCTCGGACCTGACAATATAGATACGCTGGCACGGCTTGGCCTCGTGGAACCACCATCAGTGGATCAGTGACAGAGGAGGTGAACTCACTGAGGTCGCCAGCAATGCTTGATACCATCGCTACTCCGTCAGGGTCGTTTTTTTGCAAGGTCGCTCAGGAACTTCCTCCTTTCGTCCCAGAGAGAGGGACACTGGGCAAGAAAATGTGTGATGTCTTCACTCCCGGTGGCGTACATCAGGCATGTGGGGTCTGTGTCGCTCTTGTAGAACTTCACTCGATTGTGCTGCAGGATGTAGGTACTACCTGTGGCCAGTCTGAGGTGTACACAGGATCGCATGACATCGGTCACTGCTCGAGGAGTTGCCAACGCATACTCTGATGAATAAGTTGTCCAACATCGTCTTTCTTGGGAGCCAGTTGTCGTTCATTCCTAGTTTCCTCATCACAGAATCATGCCACACCATGTCGAACGCCTTCCGAACATCAAAGGCTGCAGCAAGGGTAGTGAGTTACACTAATTTCATGTCCCTAGACTCGGCAAGTGCCTCAGTGAACATCATGGAATCCCAGGATGGGGACATGCCCTGAGTGAATCCCATTTTTAGTCTGTTCTGACGCCTGGTAATGAGATGTTCATCCTGTGCCAGCAGTACGTCTTCAAGGATCTTGATGATCATGTGGGTGAGAGTTATGCCTGGGTAGTTCGTTTGAAGGAGTGGGTCCTTCCCCCTTTTTGGTATGGGTATCATGGTTGCAGAATGCAGTTGTTGGGGGATATATCGCAGGGCCATCACGCTTGTGAGGAGTTTGAACAGGTGTGGTGCTAACGTTGCCGCACCTAGCTTGAAGTGCTCAGCCTGGAGAGCTGACGGCCACTTTGCCAGAGTTCAGCTTGTGTATAACATCCAGAGTCTCCTTCAATGTCACTGGGGCTGCGATGTGGTCATTAGATTCATACAGGGCTTTGATCGTCCCAGTGTCATACTGAATCCTGGTTCTGCGTTCCTCATCAAATTCTGGATGGCAGTTAGGGGTTCCCAGTTTGTGGAAGTATGCTGCCCAAGCTTCGGCTACCTCTTCTTTGTCGGATATGATTTGGTCATCGACAGACAGTGTCATGCTCGCAGTGTTGATTCTGGATTGTTGCCTTGCCACGATTTTGTGGGAGATTTTGTCTTGTTGGAGTGTGTTGACATCATCTTCTTGTTGTGTCTTGGCTGTTCGATTCCTAAAGGCTCGTCTCAGTAGCTTCCTGACCGCTTGTCTGGCTGATGAAGTTGGGTCTGTACCATCAGGTATGCCGGCATCCTTTCAAGTCTGGAAGGATTCTTTGTTTTCTTTGAGTGCAGCCTTGATAAGGGTAGACCAGGGGTTTCCCCGATGTCGTTTGATTGTTGTATATGGGACGGAGGTTTTAGCAGCCAATTTCAGTTAGATGTCCGAGCAGTTGGTGTATCTCCTGGACCGACTCTGGGGGGTTCTCTGGGGCCCTGGTCAGACTTGTGTCAAGGGTGATGTTGAACTTGAATTTGTCTGCTTCGTCCCAAATCCAGATGGATCTATTGGTCTTCTCAGATTTCTTCCTCGGAGCGGCAGTGAGGTTGACATCCAGGAGGAGCTGGGTCGACACTGGTACGTGTGCAGATGTATATCTGGCGTCTCTGTCCATGACCCTGTAGTCTGTGATGGTAGTACCATGATAAAATCGATGGTGCTGCTTGAGGTGTAATTGTGGTGATAAACGCTTGGAGCCTGTACTGAGTCAGGAATCCGGAACTTGTGCTTGAGGAGGAACGACACACTGTATATCTATGATGCCTTGGGTTGATAGTATTGGAATTGAAGTCACCGAGTGGAATGGTTTCACAGTTGGTAGCTCAGTATTTGGTGATGATTTCTTGTGTGGCGATTTTCCCCAAAGATCGCGGCAGGAGATTTGTTATTAACACTGTTCTTGTTTTGGCCGCTTCTGTTCGAAGCTCGTGAGTTGTCATGGCGACTCACCCTCCTTCTCTCTATCCACTATACTGAACAATGGTCTTGTGTCATCCATTGTCTCTCGTGCGCTGGGAGTATAAATAGCCAGCTTTGTTTACTCGAAGTTGTCTCAGAGCTGGCAAGGCGAGAGGACGACGGTGGGCCAGTAAGGCCCGGGGACGATTCCCAATGGGGTCCCAGGAGGGGGACCGTCGCTGACTTGGGGCTCGTCCCTGGATCGCAAGTCCCTCACCCTTTGATGGTGTGACATGGACTCTGGCAGACCGTCGGGCTGTCTGGGTTTCTATCCCCACGGCAGTGCCATCGGCGAGGCCGGTCAGCAACATGCCCACGTGCACGAGTTCTATGGTGCCACTCAGGCATCTCAGGCTCCGCATATGACTACATTACCATAACTGATGTATAATGTATTTTGTATGTCTATGCTGTGTTATGATGTGATCTATGACGGTCAGATTCATCCGGACAGACTGTTACCTGGTTGTAGTTCTAGTAATCACGACGCCCGCCGTGACCATGCCTCAGCGCAGGGCGCTTGGGCCCTAGGTAGCGAGCGTCAAACCTTACACTTGTATGATATCGAGATTCTCGAGGAAGTCGTCCTCTGCTCCCTTGGGTCCATGGCATGTCAGATATGCACTGATGATCACCACATCACTGGGGCCATCGATGGCAGTACATGTGTTGTTCCCGTCGTCCAGAGGTGTGACATGTGGGATGAGGCGGCCAGATGATGGCTGCCTCACGGTATCCACGTGGCCTGTGAATATTGGGTCGTCGTCCGTGGATGTGATGTGGAAATCAGGATCAGGATTAGGTTGCCAAGAGTGTGTTTCTCCTACTCGAAGAGCCAGTGTTCCTGGATACTAGTAGCTACAATGCTACCGTTGTGTAGCAAATCCATGAGGTGAGCGGGGTTGTTTTGGGCTCCTTCAATATTACAGGTGATGGCCTGATGTCATTCTGGCTGTGTGTGTCGTTTGTATCTTGGTTGGTATGAGGCTCGGGCTGTTGTCCTCAAGGAGCTCATGAATGGATGTGTGCTGAGTTCTGCATCGAAGAGCAGGACTTGGGTATCGCTTTCTCTGGACTGGATGGGCGATCAGTGTGCAGGGACCTCCGTTGTGACTGGGCTCCGGTTGTGGACCTCTGGTGTTCTGGGAGCCATACCGGTTGTAGCGCCCCTGTGGGCAGACTGGCAAGGTCATCCTGGGTGTTTTGGTTTATTGATCCTGCCGTACGATGAGTGTGTTTTATGGACACATCGATGCGTAGGTTGATGAGATCGCCCTGGGTACTCTGGTTTACTGTACCTCTGATGGTGGGGTGGGTGTGGTCTGGTGCTTGTTAGGGGCTGCCCCTGGTACCAAGTTGGGTCAGGGTGTTGAGGTAGTGTTCCGTAGCCAGGTTGATGTGTTCCAGCCCATGACGGCATCATATTGCTTGGGGAGGTCCATGACACCACACGCTCATTTGTCCATGCCAAAATTGGGGCGCACGTATCATGATATTTTGCTGATGTCTGGTTTAGGTACATGTGCATTAGTTAAATTGAAAATTGAATAAATGCGAAATACACCATGACGTGGTTGCTTTACTACACTGTTTAACAAATAATTCTCTGCCATAAACACTAATTGCAATCAAAATTGGGGTGTAAAATATCGCAGCGAGATGTTGCACCCCTATTGAAGATCAAAGGAGGGGTGCAATATTTCTCAGGGGTGCACTTTTTCGCGTTACACCGGCATGTGCCAGCCAGGATACATCGAGCGCCACAGAAGATATTCGTCCATGCAGGAGGAGGCATTTAGTTAGCCATGGGTGGGTACACATGGTACATGCGTGTGGTTGGCATCACCTGATCGTAGGCCCGGGCATCCTGTGGGTACTCAGCTTGATGTGATGCAGACAGTGTAGCATTAAATTGACCTCTGGTCCGAGTATATCAAGTCCGAGGCTATTGATAGTTGTGGAGTCTAGGTGGTGTTGCTGACATGACACATGTAGTCAGGGTTTTCACGGTACTGCCCTGTTCTCTGGTATCAAGGTTGCTGGTCAAGGATTCTCGTATTCTGACCGTGTCTTCGAGGTCTGCGACCTTGGCCTTCCGACGTGCGATGTAGGCGTTCTGAAAGATGGCTTGTTAGCGCTGTAACCTGCTGTTGTTCGGCTCGCTATTAGCTGGCTGTGCTACTCGCGATCTTGTGGGTCATTGATTGTCAATGCATCGGGAAGCGGGCCAGAGGGATTGGTTGGGCTCAGTTGGGTTTTAGTTTGGGTAGTTGTGTCTTCCGTCATCTGCATTTCGGTGTTTGGAGCAGTTGATTTGGGTGTGGCACTTGGTCTCAGCAGGTGATGTGCCTCATTTTTGGACTCTGTCAGAGCCAATTCCGGTGGTAGATGGGCCTCTGCTGCCTGTGCATATCAGGAGTGCATTGGAAATGGTTCTCTGTTGATCTTACTTGTCGTGGAAACCTTGATCACTCATTTCTCATCAGCCCCAGATTGATCTGAACATACTCTGACTTCGGCCGTGGTTCCGCGGCGTGGCTTATTGTAGTATGCCCAGGCTGCATCATTACGTAGCTGGTAGGCACCTGCTGACAAGCGTATGCCACCACCTGTGTTTGAATTTGCGTATCCCACCACCTGTGTTTGTGTATGCATATGCCACCGCGTATGTTTTGCGTATGTGTATGCCACCACCTGTGCATGAATATCATGCTGTAAGGAACCGTCAATGGTATAACTAGATGCTTCCGGTCGCCTACGACCGCTTGGGCGTATCCTACATAGCCCTATCATCCCTGCTGCCCCAAATATATTACTTATAAGTGTGAAGATCTAGAGCAAGGGCTGAAAAAGATTACCAGAGAAATGTAAAATCTTAAGCCACAACTGTTTTTCCTCCCACCGAAATTCCTGCATTGATCTTTCAAGAATGTTGAAGGTCGAATTCAAGGTCACCACTGAAATCACTGCATATAAATTTCCATTTCGACATATTCGATAAAATAACGAAATTACAGCCAGAACAAACTTTTCACCTAAAGAAGTATGGACATAATATGGACATATTTCAACTCAGAATATTTGATAAACTTGGTTCCAAATTGAAATTCAATGTTTTCACAAAAAGCTTTCACAATGTTTTCACAAATATGTTACAAATTAGGTTCGAATGTGAAATATCAATTACCTAGTTGAGCTCAATAATAAATGTGTCTCGTCTTGATTATTTTTATTGTGGTCAATAATAAATTTAACTAGAAAAAAATAATGCTAACTTGTTTGGTTACAGCCATAAAATCTCTACTGGACAGAATCTTTACATTGTCGAGCCCAATAATAAATATTTCTTGTCTTAACTATTTTTTATTGTGGACAATAATAGACTTAACAAGTAAATATAATGTTAACTTATTCGCTTATACCAGAAATCTCTACTGGACAAAACCTTCACCTTGTTGAGCTCAATAATAAATGTTTCTCGTCTCAACTTTTTTATATTGTGGACAATAATAGACTTAACTTGTAAAACTAACGTTAACATTTTCGATAATATTGTTCTGTTTTCACCAAAATATCAGTTCTCCATTCTGAACAAGAATCCAGTGCCATTTGCTTTCATAGTACAGGGTATTGGAGTGATCACAGATGTCAAAATGAGGGGGTATTCTGATTAGTCCATTGACTAATTAATATTTATTCGATCATCCTGAAAACAATAGGTTAAAGGGTTTCAAGTGACGGTCTTTCTCATCGAGCCTGTGCTCATCATCATTCATTGAATACTCCCACTCGTAGACCGTTCACAAGCCATGTATGTTAAACAGGTTACCGTATTGGTCCTAATAGTAGCACGGCGAGCTGAAGCAAGACCTCCTGCAGCAGCGCGGGCAAAAATGAGGTCAAATTTAAGAAAATCACTGATTAATATACCTATAGCCTTCAATCCCCTTCATCATGATTCAAATAACATAAATGTGTGCATTGGAACACTCCAACATCTTATTAGAAAGATATGAAATGAATTACAAGATTACAAAATTTTAACGTTTTTGATGAAGAGGGGGGCGCTTTACTAATAGGGCGCGTGCCACTATTAGGACCAACACGGTAATTTGAGCACGAAATGTGTCGACAATCTGCCAATTTGGTTGCTATGACAACCAAAATGGATTGGTGTCGGGATCTTACCACAAGATGTGTCTTATTAGAATCGGTTAAGATTTGCAACCTGTAGACGTTCACAAGAAAATCTCTACGACGGACGCGGCAGACGCGAAGCGCGACGGAGACAAATCCATAGTTGAAAAAAAAAACCGTTGGATTATGTACATACATTTATTTAGAAATAACACATTCTTTATGAATAAGCACAACTTGGAATATATACATGATATCGAGAAAGGTAAACAGAGAGAAAATATAAAAATGTGAGCAGTGGTCATTCGACAAAGACAACAATTTCAACAACAATGTGCAAGACAATCATTTTCAATCGTTCGATATCTTTTCTTGTATCTTGCATGGATTTTTTGCAAGAACACCTAGTATTCCTTTTCAAAGCTATGTAAATAGAATGATTTTTTGAGGGTGAAATCCACACCGAACTTGGATATTTCATCTTCAACATGATTGAGGTATACACGTGGGTATAATTCTTTCAATTGATGCAATCTCGATTACTAGTATTGAAATTTTGGTGCAGGAAATCAGTTGAACAATTTCAACATCAAAACAACATTATAAAATATGTATACTTTTGAGGTCTGAATACTGTGCTCCCTGAGACAACATTATAATCGTGAAATAATATAAAATAATATATGGAATTGTTTTTTTATGACACGATTGTCTTGCATATGTAAAGTTACTATCACTATTTGTATATGGCCGTTATTCACTGTATATCACATACATGTGTTATCACATACTGTGCATATGTTTGTCTAGTGATGTCTATACACACAAAGTTGATTTATACACAGGTATCACATCAGGCAAGAAATCATCAAATGATCCAACAATACAATATCACAGCCTGACAAAACTAACACCTGTGAGATACCGGCTCCTGATACTTATTTCAACCAGGTTGCCTTCTGTCAAATACTCTTCAGTCCATCAGGTCAACTTAAACATATGCCAGATCTGCAATCGAGAATAACATGTTTTATCAGTTGAAAATCAGTTGCTAATTATGTCTACAAAGTTACAGGTCGATTAATGTACCAAGTGATGCCTCAATGACTATAACTCAACTTTGTGCCGTTGATTATCGAATCTGACCAAAGCATTACCTTCGAGTTCTCCTCGCTCTGGTGCTGGCGCCGGCGCCGTCTGGATGACCTTCGGTCGTTGGTCCTTTGAACTCTTCCGCGGGGCACTAGACCCTGACGTCGTACTGGGCTCGTTCAGTTTGCCCGTGGGTTCCACATCTGGGAGAGTGGATGGTTGTTGTCTAACTGGACGGCTGGAAGGTCGTGGTTGACCCTGCGAAGATGGACCTGGCTGAGGTGATTGACGATCCCTCCCCGTCCCCTCAACCTGGCCAGCTTCTTGGTTACTTGAGGATGGTAAATCAGCTGGGTAGATGGTGGTCGGTCTGTGAAGGGAAAACATATATATCAAACATATGCAGTGCTGTGGACGATATTAATCAGATTGCTTTATTCAAGTTATTTGAGCACTGTCTATTGTCAATCTTTACCTCTTGCAGACGAACACTATCAACAGCAAGAGGACAAGCAGTAATATCACTGAGCCCATGACTGCAACTGCTATTATCCAGGGTGATATCCTGAGAGCGGTGGAGGTCTGGTCTGTCACCTATAAGATAATGGATCTGACATGTATTCAGAGAATATGATGAACATGTTTGAGCTGAGTTAGTGGTAAGTTAGTACTATACTTACAGTTACTGGTGTTGATGAAGAGTAGAATGGAACTTGGGTTGCTGCCCCATAATTCACTATGGTAATATCCACTTGTAAACCAAATATGGACTGCACTGATTTTTCCAGATCTTGGGTGATGAACCTTGCAAGACAAACATGAAGATGGAAAGAAATGTCACCACCAGTCACATATGCAACTAACCAACTAGCCCAAACCAACTCTGAAATTTACTTAGATATAATGGTTATCTCCTTATCAAAGCCTTCATTTGATACTCACGTGCCACTGTCGGCTAGGAGCATGTCAATTATCTCAGGTGGTACAGCGCCTTGACTCTGGTCCAGGGTGATACCAAGGTCTCTCTTCTTACGCTGCGCATCTTGGCGTGGCATAGCTGCAGCACAAAGCTCCACATCCTTGCTGAACTTGAACACCAGCAGCTGTTCTAGCACATCATCTCGTTCTATTGGGTAGTGGTAGTTCATCTCCACCCCGGTAGACTCCATGAACGACAGTAAGATGTCGTCAGTTAGACTGTTTGATTGGGAGGTAATTGTACAGCTGATTATGTCATCTATACGAAATATACTTGTTCCTTTAATTAGGAAACTAGCATTCTTTCTACTTGATTAGTTATGCATTCCATATTTACATGATCTCCATGTCGGCACCAAGTCCACAGCAAATTTCAGCAATGGAAGAATTCCTGTTGCAGAATGCTGTTATATGTTCAGCCATAGACTGTTGTAATGTCGGGTAGACCTGGTCAAACTGAACAACAGAAAACACATGAAATGAATCGTATGAACTGCCAACTAAAGATGATTTTGTTTTTGGAATATTTAACTGGCAACTTACATATTCTATACCCAATCCGTCGATTGAATACATGTATCCATATTCAGTTTCAACTTCAGTCACTGCAAGACAAGTCAAACAGCATGGATACACAAGCGCCACTGTCTCCAGTCTCATGTATACCAGTATACTGAAGTGTTGTTATGTAGATGGAATTGTAAGTGATGTACTCACGTGGACAGTGTTGTGTGTCACAGGCCTGACTCTCCTCACTGTCCCCTGTACACGGAGCCCCGGCGCCCTTCTGTGACGGGTTGTCACACTGGCGGACACGCTGCTGGCTGCCACCGTCACACGACTGACTACACTCGGTCCAGTTGGACCACGCTCCCCAGACACCGTCTCGGTCTACATTCAAGTCAACATCTTACATTTTACATATTCATTAAATGCAAAATCTCATTGAATTCCATTACTTCATTACTAATACAGTTTGGATTCTATCTGCCTATTCAAAGACAAGTACGTGTATCATCATGATTGTGCATGGTTTTCACTGTTCGACGTGGTATTGAGGCCGACAATTTTCTGTAGTTGTGATTCCCTATATAAGATCGAACTGTGAGTTATGTCTTCAAATAATGACCTCGACAGTTTTGCATTTAATAAAAGTGGGGCAGACACTACAACTGACCGGAGCAAAGGTTGTTGGGGCCGAGTGTGTAGCCGTCCGCGCAGTCACAGTTGTAGGATCCGTCAGTGTTGGTACAGAGGCCGTGGTCCACATCGCACGGAGTGCTCGGCTCGCCGCACTCGTTCACGTCTGTGGGAAGAGGCGGTGGACAACACACAATCAGTGTACCACACACACAGTCTCCTTTCAGTTAGGCAATAGTGGTAGAGACACCTACCCTGGCAGGATGTCCCGTTGATCAGCTGGTACCCAGGCGCACACAAGCACGTCATAGATCCCGATACCTCAGCGCACCTGTACTCACAGTCGGCGCTGGTGGGTTCGTCACACGGAACATTCACTGCAGTATGAGGTAACAGTGGAATTTACATGCTGACACTAACGAGGTATGCCGTTGACAGGTTAGTGAAGAACACGTTGATTGGGGGAGGTACATGTATACATGTAGTTGTCACATTGTTATTCACATACAGTAAACTCCCGTTATTTCAAAGTCGGATATATCGAAGTACCCACTTATAACGAATCAGGTTGGTGGTCCAGCCCAGTCCCCATCCAATTACATTACAAACGACGCCGGATATAACGAAATGGATATTTCGAAATTTCGCTTATATCACACACATGAGCTGGTCCCAACCCCATCAAATACATTGAAATTACTACGGTTAAAGCGAAGTCATTGAAGCTGGTCAATTTCACGCCCCATTGGTTTCTTGACAATCGCGCCTCAGATAGAATTCGTGGCCGAATACATTGGCTATTGGTGCACGGCACGCTGTGATTTTTGTTGTCGGCTGTCTGCACGTGTCACTGGTCGATTGCCATCAGGTCGGCTATATGGTTTCAAGAGGTAGTTACAGTCTTCTATTCACATGAAGCCGAGCAGATTTTGTCATATTGAGTAGATTATGTACCAATAGAATGTTGATAATGTTTTACAGGGCGGACAGTATGAATAGAGCAAATTATGAACTAATTTATCAAAAGTCACCATGGTTGCCAAATAAAAATGTGTATCCATTTATCAACAAAAACGAACTAATTTTTATCCTATTTTGAGAGAAACCACATGGAAAATGAACGAGAAACAACATTTAAACTTCTTTTATAACGAAGTACTCACATGGGTCCCATCGACTTTGTTATAACGAGAGTTTACTGTAATATAATGCAAATTTGATACCAAGGACACACTTATCTTGCTTATCATGTGTAGGCATATGGTGAGAAACATACACATCAAAACAATGACACAAACTGATGCCGCACCTAGACATGACTTCTGGTCGGCAGCTAGTCGCAGACCGGTCTGACAGGAACACCGTAATCCACCCGGCACGTTGAGGCAGGTTTCTTGACAACCGTGCGTGTCTGCCAGACACTCGTCCACATCTGAGGGCAGAAAAAATTGGGGTCATTGAGCTAATCCTATCGAGGAATCGAATCTGTATGAATAATAATGATCTGTGTCTTTGGCAGTGTGTCACATCACAAACATATAGGACCACTTTCATAATGTTCAAAAGATACTGTGTCTTACCGATGCATGTCTTGCCGTCAGCGGCCAACATGTAGCCGTCCGCACACTGGCAGTAGTAAGCGCCGACGTCATTGACACATGAGCCTATCCCGGGCCGCGGGTCACAGTCGTGGCCTCCAAGACACTCGTTCTTGTCTGTTGGTGAGAGACGTGAATGTCAACGAACTGAACGAATCTTGGGCAAGGTAAAAACTGTGTCGTCATGTAGGTCAAGCTGTTGTTGTTACCTGTGCAGGTCACTCCGTCGCCCTCGTAGCCCTCAGCACACGAGCACGTGAAGCCGCCGTCCACGTTGACACAGCGACCGGATATAACACAGTTGTGAGAACCGTCCGCGCATTCGTCGATGTCTGAAAACACAAGGTTTAGTCCTACATCTCACTCAACTTCACTCTTGAGCCTAGCAGCGACATCAATGACAGGTATTTCGTCCAGGTATGATATACTAATACTGCCGTTGTTGTATGATTGTGATTGTCGTTCATGATCTCTTCATTGCTTGTGCGTATTTCACCATGTTGAGCAGTTATCAGTATTACCTCTGCAGATGCGCCCAAACTGCTCGTACCCCGGCTGGCATTGACAGCGGTAGCCGGGCTGTTGGTTGACACAAGTTGAGTGGATTGGACAATCGTATGTGCCCAGAGAACATTCGTCCGCATCTGGCAAATACAATTAGCATGTGGTAGTGATCCAAATTGGATCAAATTGAGGTCGAGGTCATGACATCTTCAGGCCTGCATTGAATACACGATAGGTTACAATTTAAGACAGGTGTGTGGGCCTGTTTGGAACTGACCGACGCAGCGCCTGGCTTCGACCTGTGTGAAGAACTCGCTCACACACTCGCACTGGAAGCTGCCGTCAAGGTTGGCACAGCGGACGTTGTTGGCAGCTAGACAGCGGTGAACAGTCTCGTCCTGACACTCGTCAACATCTGAAGAAAAAGACGTAAACAAGGCTGGAAACACTTGTGAATGTTTGACTGAGAATACAAGTAGTCAAATGGCTTGAAGAGTCAGGCTCACGAAGAATCAGTAACGGTCGGCTAGGAGTGAGATCCCCAAAAAGTTCCTGATTGTAATGTATATGAAGCACTTTTTCCCAAGTTTGTGGAGTACACGAACCATCGCATGACAGGGAGTCAGCTGCTAGAACTTTGCCTTTCGGACACTGACAGACTTCCTTCTCATCTATCGTGGCGCACTGGTACTTGCATCCGTGACCCGAGGCGCACTGGTCCACAGCTGTACGACAGGAGACATGAGACATTCACCGTGCAATTAGAGCAGAAAATATATTTAGTTTCTCAGCACAGAAAGGATGAAGGATACGTACGCTGGCATGACTTCAGGTCGGTCTTGAGGCTGTAACCGGATGGACATTCACAGGTGTATCCTCCCACAGTGTTCGTGCAGTAGTCGTTGGAGAAACATGGATGGTCTGCCTCAACCTCACACTCGTTCACATCTAAGGCAAAAAGAGTTGTAACCTTGTAAGTAATTGTTACAGTGCTTCGAACAGAAATGTGTACACACGTTGTGAAGAGATTGGCATACATACCACTACAAGTTCTGTTGTCATTATTGAGAGTGTATCCCACCCCACAGAAGCAGGTATGTCCCGTCTGTGTATGAAGGCAGCCCTGTTGACACCCTCCGCGGTCCGGCTCCAGGCATTGGTTTATCTCTGTAACAACGATTCAAATGGTTACGTATATCAAGGCTACAGTTCATAATCCATGTACATAGGCCTATAAGACTTGTATTTATTTGCTTATCAACATTATGAATAAGATGGAATTAACAGTCTATCCCTATGTTGACGTCTACCAGAACAGACGAATCCGTTGCCACGGTAACCGTCCAGGCACGTGCATGTATATCCCGTCTGTCCCTGGGCAGGTTCCAGGTCCTCGCACAGAGCGTGGCTCGCATCACAGGCGTTCAGCCCAGGATCACTGCACTCGTCAATATCTGCAAAGGTAAAATTCATGTACATTTTTAGGGACTGTATATATCCTGCATACTT
Source organism: Terebella lapidaria (assembly GCA_949152475.1). Classification (NCBI taxonomy): domain Eukaryota; kingdom Metazoa; phylum Annelida; class Polychaeta; order Terebellida; family Terebellidae; genus Terebella; species Terebella lapidaria. The sequence goes on along the minus strand of OX424555.1, from coordinate 53,541,020 downwards.
TCAGCTGACCTCAGTTGATTCGAACCATAGATATTAAACACATACGTTTATCTAATGAAGAATCAGTCGTTGATACTCACTAGTACAAGTTTTGCCGTCGACATCAAGAGTATAGCCGTTGTAACAAGCACACAAATGACTGGCGTCTATGTTGATGCAAGTCTGTGAACAATCGTTCAGCTCTCCACTGCATTCATCAATGTCTGCAACAGGATATACAACATTTACGACGTATGATTTAAATACATTAAGTACATTACTGTTACATGCTGTAAACTAAAAGCACAATATATATATATATACTCTAGGCAAGTAAGTGTGATTAAGCGGCCACTGACCAACACAGTTCCTGCCACTGGTATCCAGGGTGTAGCCGTCGTGACACTGACAGGTGTAGTCACCGACCGTGTTGACACAGTCACTGATGGTCGTCCGACACAGGTGTGTGCCCGTAACGCATTCGTCCACGTCTGCATCAACATGGAACAAAGGCCTTAGACGTGTGGGTGGAATCTTCTAATGTTATGAATAACTAGGTCATCTAGGTAGCACACGTCTTCCAAGATTTCCAACTTGGGAAGTGGTTCGATAGTGTTACGATAGATTTATTTTACACTGGTCACCAATGACATAAGAAGTAGATGAATCTTATACCTTGGCAAACATTGCTGTCATCAAGCGTGTAACCATGAGGGCAGACACACAGAACTGCCCCTGATGTACGATCCACGGCACAGTCAGACCTGGGGTTGCCTCCGTCACAGGTGGCCCGCTGTTCACTCGAGCAGGGCAATATTGCTGAAGTACATAGCAAGTGTAAAAAATATAGGCACACATTCAGACAATGACATTATGTGTTGTTGGTAATTTTCGCCTGGTGTACCAGTGAATCAACTCGGGCTGCTGCTTGCGTTTACCTGTACATCGGATGAGGTCAATCCCCAGGGTGAAGCCCGCCTGACACCCGCAGGAGTACCCACCCAGGGCGTCTGTACACGTCTGTGAGCAGTTGTTGCCCAGCATGCACTCGTCTATCTCTGCAAGCGTACCGGGCACGGCCCATGTATCTTTCACTGTACCATGTTTGTCTTGAGTGAATCTACATGGTACATAAGCACTTTCTTGAACTCTTACCTTGACAGAACGATCCAACTTGTTCGTATCCCACTCGACACAAACACTCAAAGCTTCCATCCAGGTTGTGGCAGATTGCGTTTTCGGGACAATTGGTCACCAGACACTCGTTCTTGTCTAAAGGCGAGATAGAATCAAATATACTGAGCACGTATCCACGTGTACTTGCAACATGGTACTTGTCCATTTGTACACCGCAATTCAGTCTGCAGGTCAGTGTAATTTTGACTTCAAACAGGCCTACCGGTGCAGTCCCATTTTTGTCCTGAGCCCTCGTAACCTTGGATACAGCTGCACTGGTAGGTCCCAGGGATGTTCGTGCAGTGACCCAGCACCTGATCACACGTGTGCTCGCCCGTCAAACACTCATTTACATCTGTCAAGGGTGACAGAGGTATGCGTCACAGTTCCCCAGTTTCCAAGCCTAAAGGTAAGTCTCGAGTATGGATATAAGAGGTACGCTATATCAAATCATACCTGAACAGGATTTTCCGTCATCAGCTAGAGCATAGCCCGTTTCACAGGAACACTGGTAACCACGAGGAACATTGGTACATATCTGATCGCAGAGACTTCTGTCCAGGCATTCGTCAGTGTCTAATTGGCGAAAAAAAGTATCATATTCAATATATTTCATTGTGGTATTGAATGTAAAAAGAAAGAACATTTGTCATGATTCACACTCTTGCAGTGTCTTTTCTAAAGACATACCGACACAACTCTCTCCGTTCCCCTCGAGGCCGGGCGGACAGGATCCGCACGTGAAGCCCTTGGAGTTGGCTGTCAGGAGTGGCGCTGGGACATCCGTGCAGGAGCTGCCCGAGTAGCAGGGGCTGTCCCGACAGCCATCCGCGTCAATCTCACAGCTGTCACCCTCGTACCCAGGTGGGCAGATACATGGAACTCGCATAAATGTTCCACTTGTCGTCGCCTCGAAGTTACATGTTCCTGAGTTCTGCATGGACAAATATGAAACTATTATGACTGCATTCTACAAGTACAATCAATGAATGCGAAATATAGGGCTAAGCATATCTAGTTGTTGTTTTATCGTTTTAAATACAACTGTTTAGCGAGTAGGCTACCTGACAGTCACATAGTTTCACAATGACAGCTAGCAGCGAGCTCGCCGTCTGGTCAGAGGCGACCACGTGGATAGCGGCGGTAGTCAGCCCAGGTACCGTGATCCAGGACAGCGAGCCACTGTCTGAGTTCACAGCTAGGCCCTCGGGCCCATTCAACAGCGTCATCGTGACGGGATCGCCATCCAAGTCAGTCACCGCCACGTGCGTCAGACCAGGATAGTCATGACCCACCTGAACTTGTATCGTGATGTTGTTCTCAGAGAATAACGGGGGGCGGTTCACTATGAAGTACAAACGAAGAGATAATGATGCAATATTTGCATGAATGACAATCATTCCAATCGATACACAACTGATGAACCACAAGTACAGCCTGGTATAGCATGCGTAGGCCTACAAGTGGATACACGTTCTAAACTATTACGTACGAATCTGCATCCTCTCTGTTTCATACTGGTCGTTGAGTCTTAACGTGTCCTGTGCCACTTCTAAACTGCCAGTGAAGCGGTAGTCATAGTAGCAGACTCGCCTCTGGTACGGGTCTGGGTCGGCGAATGGGTCAGTGGTGGTGTCGTCATAGCAGGCCTGGACAGCCTGGAGTCGATTGTCCAAGTCCGGGAACAACAAATCCATGTTCCCGTCAAAGAAAAATGGCCTAAACGTCAAAACATTGAAGTCGCCCCAAACGTTCGAGCCATATTCAAACAGGGAGTCAGAAGGCGTGGTTCGCCCTGAAGATGATGATACAAATTCATTGTCAGCAACAACTACTTATGTCTATTGCAATAATTAGGAATGTACATAGTATAAATGTCATGAGAACATATGCTCTTCTATTTCATTGTACTGACATGTTTCACCATAGGTGAATAGTTCCTCATCTGTAGTTACGACATTGTTGAACACTTGTCCATCGGCATATGTCAGGTCATCGAAGATGTTACCATTGTTTGTTCCCAGCAAACCTGCGAGTGTTAGAATTATCATTACTCGCAGTGTATGGGTGCAAATAAATGGATGCTATAATAATTCACAGTAACATTGTTGCTGCGGTCGTAGTATATAGAAGTATAGCACACCTTTGCCGACGATGTTGGAGGGGATGACGAGTTTCAGTTTGAGCATCCCAGAGGAGACGAGGACATGAATGCTGAGGCCAACAGCAAAAGACATGGAATATGTCATCTGACCGTCCACAACAGTGCTACTCACACGAACATTGTCCCAGTTTCCTGGGGCTCCCTGCAGGGCCTTATTTCTGTATATATCTGTCAATGGACATGGACATGATCATTGCAAGGCACGCTGAATAACATAGGTAATTACATTACCTAATGATTGGGATACACCACGTGATTGGGATTGCTGTATAAAATAACAATATCAAATACATGACCATATGAGGACGCGCCATCTATTCGTATGCGCGAGACAACTGTCACAACAACTTACCAATGTCCTGCTTGGAACTATCCAGTCTGAACTCGACAATGTCACTGACTGGGTCGGTCTGTCTCGCAGCCACCGAGCTTAAGTAGGTGGCGGGCTGGGCGCCTGAAGTACCATCATCTACCTGAGAGGTGCGTCCCTGCACTTGAACCTGGTCATCCGACACCAACCAGTACTCGCCAAGACCGTTGAACGTGTATGTGAAACCATCCACAGTGTACAAATGTGGATCGCCAATCGATGCAGCTGACAAGATATAAATGAAATAACATGTATGACTTCATGTACATATGTGTGGTTATATAGGCATACAATGTAAAGATGTAACTGTAATGTACCATCATGTTTTAAAGCTAGTGATCATCAACAATAACAACGATTTTGAGAAAAAACCTACACGTTCGTGCGTTTTGGAACTGAGCACATGTTGAAACTGGACGGCGACGCAGATAGGCGTCACACAGCTGAGGTGTGCTGTAGCCAACTTCTACGTATGCCTGTCCGCAGCACAGGCCATAGATCGATTCATCCTCGATCAGACGGCTGCCTGTGTATCTCATGTACAGGTTCTGTCCCTGCAGCCAGCTGTGGTCAGTGACGATCGCACCGCTGCCATCGTAGCAGCACTTGGGGGCGTGCACAGACACTCCATCGGAGAAGATGGGAAAATTTCGTGTGTAGCACGTTATGTCACTCGGAATGGTACTACTTGGGTACCCTGTATACAGGAGCTTATCTAATTGATCCAAGATGCATGGACAGTTGGCTGCATCGAATGTAATGGCTGACACCAGATCTGCCGTGTCAGACACTGTGTCTTCTGCGATCCACTCCTGGCATTTCAATCCAGGATGTTGAAAGTTATCTGGGTTGTTACTGGACAGTTGGTACATGAACCGACCTGCCTCATATGGGTGGAACGTGGAGCTGTGTATGGAGTTTCCAGACACTCGGTCAATCTGCTCTATTCGCCAAATGTTAGAGGCACTTGAACTGTCACTGCTGTCGAGGAACGAGTATGAATACTCTTCAGAAATGTGGGCGCCATCTGGGAAGGCAACGTAACCGACACGCACTGGGTAGTACCGGAGCGTGGCTGGACTGATTGGGACACTCCAAGTCATCTCACCATCTCCGTAGGTGGCACTCAAGTATGTGTTCACGAAGTCAGTGATGAGGATGCTCTGGAAGCTCACCGTCTTTTGGAAAAAAAAGATAATTATGATCACCATAGCTTATTTCTTGCATTAAAATCAACTACAAATTCTTATAAATATTCTTTATAAATATATTTGTGCGATGAATAGGGCTCATCACGTCCCTATTAGACCTATCTCGGCGTGTAGTGTACTTTGATTGCTGTGTGGCTAGGCATGACTCCAGTGTTCAACACCACATCCCTTATTGGCACGAATAATCCTGAATGGAACGAGTGACGATCACGACTGCTTTCACAGCGTTTTTTACACCGATATGTCTGTGTGTCTGGGTATTTTCCCGCCTCGAGTTGCGGGGTCGTGTATGATTGGCTGTGGGTGAACTCATGTCGTGTACTGTGCACATGATGTCTGAGTGCACGGTGAAGGCTGTGTTGGTGTGTCAAGTCTGTAAGTGTTCTGATTGGTGTGAGTTATGGTGTGGCTGTACTAAGTTGAATGTGGGTTATGTTGGCGCACGTAATTCTGAGAAGTGCTCAGCACTTCCAGGAAGGAGAGCTATTTATAGATGGTGATGTAAGGGTGTGTGTATGCTTGTAAAGTGAGAGTTCGTGCGGGGAAGGGTTTTGGGACGTGCAGTCATAAAATTATTCTACATTTGTGATAATCAATGTTCTGGATTACTATGAACGTGTCATATTCATACCTGTTGCATATTACCAGCGTATTCCATCTGGTTCCAGGTGACGACTAGAGCCCATGTGCCGAAGAAGTCAGAGAGTGAGAATCGATCACGGACTGCGGCAGACAGGTTGGTGAGAATATGATCCAACCCCAGATTCCCTGCCGACACCTCTTGGTAGTACACCCCACGTTGTCCATTCTAAACAAGGTCAGTAATTTATTTAAAATATTGGATATCAGCAGACGAGTTTGTTCCTACATGTCTTCGCCCTTCAATATCTGATTAGTGACATGATTTTTTATTCGAAAAAACGTCAATAAGAGAAAAAAGCTTACGGCAGTGTTTTTCAGTTTCATGTTAGACCAATATGGTGCGGCATATCCTATTTCCTGACTTGTTTGGTCAAAAGCACTGTTAGCAAAGTCCAATGTGGAGGGGTTCTTGTAAGCACGTCTTGTCCCTGACGCCTGTGACTCTTTTGTCACTCGTGAGAATACAATAAGACCACTCTCAGTGATCTGAAATATTTGGATCGATTGGAGAGTTACAAGATTTGTATATATTATTGACAATAAACTATGAAATCTCCAGCAGATTCCATCTGATACATTCTATGAATGTATTATAACTACTAATCAAACAATAAAATAGTGTTATCTTTATTCATTATATATTCATGATGTACTCACGTAAATAGAAGGTGCCAGCGTGCTGAAAAGAGGCACTGCTAGGTCTGGAAATATGCGGTCCGAGTAAGGGGCCCCAATGGGTACCTTTTTGTGCTGAAGAAAGTCACTAGCGAAGAATCTTGGATCTACGGAAGACGACAACATTACAGATGTTATAATGCGTGGTAGATAGAACGTTTCGAATAGTACAATACGTTATGTATTGACAGTATATATCCAGGATTTAGTATACATTTGTACTTTCATTCATGTACCTTTGCACGTTCTACCATCGCCAAGGAACGGATCCATGCACTGACACACGTAGCTCCCGTCAGTGTTTGTACACATAGCTCGTGGGGACGATGCACAATCGTCGATGCCCTCTGCACACTCATCAATATCTGTCAAGCAAGACACCAAACTACAACTTACTCTCGGAGCCTCATCCCAAGGAACATAACTGATACATTTACGAGCAGATAATATATATTATATGTACCTGTGCACTGTTTGTTGGAATCGAGGGAGTTTCGATAGCCTGTTGCACACACGCATTGGTAATCCCCCTCAGTATTGGCACAGTGTGACACACCAGTTTGACCAGAGCACAATGACTGGGAACACTCATTCACATCTGAGACACATCAGAAATATATCATCTGAGACATATCAGAAATATATGGTTACATCTTAGACATATCAGAAATATATGGTTACATCTGAGACATACAAGAAATATATGGTTACATCTGAGATACATCAGAAGTATATGATTACATCTGAGACATATCAGAAATATATATGGTTACATCTGAGACACATCAGAAATATATGGTTACATCCGAGACACATCAGAAATATATGGTTACATCTGAGACACATCAGAAATACCTGGTTACATCCAAGACACAACAGAACACTATCATTAGATATTATGTCAGATGTTATGCAATATTGACCTATACAACTCGTCCCGGACGGCGTTGCAACAAATCCCGCGGCACATTCACACTGGAATTGGCTCGCCATCAAGAACACACAGATATGACCATATTTGTTGTTTACGTCACATGGATTGCCAGCGCATGGATGATATGGACCTGTACAAAATGAAATCTAGTCAATAACAAAACACAACTAAGTATAAGTACATATGATTTTGAAAAAACAAATCTCAAGACTTATGCCCAGTCTAACATTATGCCCAATTCAACAAGTAGCTAATGGTAGCTATGTTGTCACTCACCTACAGCTTTACATGTGTTGTCAACAATACTGAACTGGAAATTGGAGGAACATTGACATCTTCCGTCTCGACATATGGAATATTGTAATCCTCTCTCAAAACACAATTCATCTGTACTGCACACTGAGTTATAAACTGAAAGAGCCACATAGTGATATGTTATATTGTGTGAACTATTTGCAAAGTATTCAGACCTGCAGGATTAAGAACTTAAAACATGCGATAAATTGGCCATATTCATCTCGAAATATTTTGGGGTTTCACAGATATATATATGAATGTCCAACTGGTAACATTTGGGCCAATTTTGAGGCCATGTCAGTCAAAATGATGGTGAAATTATAATTATATTGTTTATTCAGCCCTGCCCCCCCCCCCCCCCCTCCAAAAAGTATCATGGTTCTGGTTATTGGGGTTCCCAAAAAAGTGAGTCGGCGATGCGATTTTCCTTCTTTTCTTCTCGTTTATTCCCTAAAATTGGCTACTGGTGAATGATCGAGTCTAATATTGGCCATTTGGACAACCATCTTTCCCTGAAATTGGTTGCTGATGACTGACCCGGTCGAATCTGGCACATTTGGCCAGCCATACACCTCATTTAGCAATGTTAAAAACAATTGAGAGAATTTAGGTCGATCATTATCTCCCAAAAATCGGTGTACGGATGTCAATTTACTATAAAAAAAAGAAATTCAGCTCTCAAAAAGTGATGCGCGCGATTTTTTTTTGGTTTCGTAAAAAAACGAGTGATCGTGTGGGGGTAAAACTGATGCGTGCGCCTAAACAGAACCATTATACTGTTTTGTGGCCTTACTATTTGTCCTGTTTACTTACAGATATGTAAATGGAATTATATCACTACCAGGCCTGGGGTAATAGTAATATGTAATTGTAATAGTAATAGTAACGATTACATTTTTTCAAGTAATAGTAATATAATAGTAATCAACTTTTCCAACATTGGATGTAATAGTAATAGTAATACTAATATATTTCAATTGTAATATGTAATATATATTACAATTGCTATTACTTCAGATTATATTACCCTCAGCAGGAATATTTGGGGCTTTTCTTAATTAGGGCATTCACTTTGTTCTTGTAGCTGGTCAGACAAACACCAACTGTAATGAGGCATTACCCCCCCCCCCCCCCCCCCCCCCTGCCTTTTGGAGGGAGTGATTGCGTAATCAATTTGATGGCAATCGAGGCATCAAGGCAGCCACTATGTCTATCATACAGTCAATTCAAGAAATAACCACATTCATTTGTTTGATGATCTTGTTCGCACCATTCTATAGGGATTCAGACTAAAAAAGCACTGTGATCATAGGTACAGGTGTTGTAAAATGTTATATCAACTCTGATTCGATAATACAGGTCAGGGGTGGAGTTTGCCTGAATTATAATTCTTATACTTGAAACCAAACATGCAAAAGTCCAGCCAACACGGTGTGCGAACGTGTGTTATAGAATGATCGATACACTCATGAGTCTGTTGATCATGATACTGATTTAATCTTGTAATCGTTTTTCAATGAACGCGATGACAAACTTTGTTTTATGAATACATTAATTGTTGCTGATTTGTGTTGAACAATATTTGTTGTGAACTTTGAATTTGGAAAGTAATAGTAATTGTAATAGTAATTGGTGCAAATGTAATAGTAATATAATAGATTACTTTTCAAAAATAAAGTAATTGTAATAGTAATAGTAATAGTGCAAATTCTGAAGTAATAGTAATATAATAGATTACATTTCAAAGTAATTGACCCCAGGCCTGATCACTACACGGGGGGGGGGGGGGGGGATATCGGACACACACCAATTGATACAGGTTGAACCAGAAGGTTAACGAAATATTGCCAATGCACGGTATTGTATCATACGTGAACATTGTCAAAGATATATATAAAACCATGCGAGTGTGTTTTCCGCAAAAAGATATCGGTCGAGTTTGGTCTGACGGATGAATTCAGGATGCACGAGTCCGAAGGACGAGTGTATTCTGTGTTCATCCGCCAGACCAAACGAGACCGATATCTTTTTGCGGAAAAGCACGAGTCCGAAGGACGAGTGTATTCTGTGTTCATCCGCCAGACCAAACGAGACCGATATCTTTTTGCGGAAAACAAAAGAGCGTGGTTTTTAGGTTACCGGACCTATGGTCCGATAACCTATTGGCATGGCGTAGCGTCCGTCGTCCGTCGTCGTCGTCGTCGTCGTCCACATTTTTATCTTTTTTGTTTACGGGCGAATTTTTCTGAAATTTTGCAGAAAAATACTTAAAAATAATTCAAGAAGGAGGTATTTTTTAGTTTTTTGTTTTTCGCTTTTTCTTCAAAATGGCGGCCGTTTTCGACGAAAAATGCCTGATTTTGGACTTTGGCGGCCATTTTCTCAAAATCTGTTAAGTAACTTTTTTTCTTTTTGATACATAAGACTCCTCATATGTACTTCTATGATGTCTATAAATTTTGTTGCGCTTGAATCGCTCGAAGTGGGCCATTTTGGCCGTAACTCGGCCCAAATGGGACTTTCCCATGTTAAATTCTCCTATGCTTTATAATGGGACACATTATGCCTAATATCTCACTTGATATTGAGATTAGAGACTAGGAATCAATTGTGGACATATAGGAAATGATATATGCTGAATATTCTTGTGACCTTGAATTTGACCTCTGACCTCAGTTTCAAGGTCGCAGGACAAAATTGCTAATATCTCGCTTATTATCGACTCTACAGCTTAGGAATCAATTGTGGACATATAGGAAATAATATATGCTGAATATTCTCGTGACCTTGAATTTGACCTCTGACCTCAGTTTCAAGGTCAGAGCACAAAATGGCTTATATCTCGCTTATTATCGACTCTACAGCTTAGGAATCAATTGTGGACATATAGGAAATGATATATGCTGAATATTCTGATGACCTTGAGTTTGACCTTCGAACTCATTTTCAAGGTCACAGAACAAAATGGCTAATATCTCGCTTGTTATCGACTTTACAGCTTAGCAATCAATTATGAACATATAGGAAATGATATATGCAGATTATTGTCATGACCTTGATTTTGACCTTTGACCTCATTTTCAAGGTCACAGGACAAAATGGCTAATATCTCACTTATTATCGATTTTACAGCTTAGGAATCAATTGTGGACATATAGGAAATGATATATGCTGAATATTCTCGTGGCCTTGAGTTTGACCTCTGACCTCCTTTTCAAGGTCCAAGGACAAACTGGCTCATAACTAGCTCCTCTATTGACTGTATGGCTTGGGAATCAATTGTGGACATGATATGCAAAATGATATACATTGAATATTTTGATGATCTTGAATTTGACCTTTGCCCCTTCATTTTCAAGGCCACAGCACAAAATTGCTAATATCTCTCTGATTATTGAATTTACAGCTTAGCATTCAACTGTGGACATGATATATGCTTAATGTTATATATGCTGAATATTCTCTTGACCTTCAATTCAACCAGTGACCTGGCTAACATCTAAAATATTAAACATTGTCCGGTAACCTATCTTCGGCCCTTGGCCTAATTTTTTTTTATCACACACAACTGTTCAGACATAATTCTAGATATTGTCGTATATCATACGAAAATTTTGAATGATCATTAATATAATAATATTAATATTATAATATTCATGAATATGCATGCTGTGATGTCCGAAAAATCTCAAGTCGGCTTGGTAACTTTCGGTTGCTAAGATCGTTTTCATATATATGACTTCATATTGTTCTTTTACGTAATAACGATCTTCACGTAAAAAAGTAGTTTCGGCCCGATGTGGCTCAGCGAGTGATACAGAATAATTTGAAGTAGGGTAATACAGAAAACGTTATCACACCCTTTGGGGTCCTGTAGCATTGTAGTTTATAGTGTGTGATAAATACGTTTATTAATATGTTGTTTCGTAACGCGTTTATAAGTTCCCCACATGATAATCACACATAAGTCATGACTTTTTGACAGTGTCAACACACTTAACATTAACATTCAACATTGAATAGCACCAAATGGCTGTTTAAATTATCATATGTTCAAAGTGTTTGCAATTTCATTGTAAACAAATTTTGATATTGTTTTCTTTGGTGATAGAGCTTCCAAACTATCTTCCCAATCCATCATTCACTTTTTCAGCCAATGTCGTTATTGAAACACATAATTTGAAATGATTTAATTCTGTTGCACTCTGCTTTGCGCCATTGCAAAGTAATGTCTTTTGCAAATTATCATGTTTCTGCAACACATTTGTTTGTTGCCATGGTAACAACAATATTTATGCACTATTTTTATATTACCTTGTTTTCTCCTAGCGTATCAATTTTTTAGAATGATCCTGGAAAAACTAGCATGCAAGTTCTGACCCCGAATGAAATATGTGTTTAACAATATTTGTTAATCTTTTCTGGCTTACATCAATATTGTTGCAAATTGTAAGGGTATATAATTGCAAGTGTAATTGTAGTTTATGTCTAATAAGCAAAATGTAACAGTCAATGGGGTTAAATGATACACACAATTTAATAATTTATGACCAATGTTCAAAAACATTTACCCAATTCACATTGATCCTTATGGATATCATGGTATAATCCGGTGACACACAGACACTCATATGTCGGTCCAATATCCACACAAACGCTACCTGTAGGACAGGGTTCATCTTGGCAGAAATCAATTTCTGAAACAAAAAACAAAACAAACACAATGAACATCACACAAAAATTCACTATGGAGGTCATGAAAATGCACTAGAGAAACATACTTGTGGAGCAGGCTCCATCTGTATATCCAGCTACACAGCTGCAGCTGAAATCATCCACAAGATCTGTGCACGTTCCTCCATTCTGGCAAGGATTGGGATCACAGTCATCGATATCTGCAAAATAGGCAAGCTACATTGTGGTCACAGAAAACAACCATGTTGTGTGATGGTGAGAGAATTTGTTGTTGGCACAAATTTGAAATGGTGATCATGAAACAATGCATCGAGAAAACATACTTGTAGAGCATGTTGTATCTGTATATCCAGCGACACAACTGCAACTGAAATCATCCACAAGATCTGTGCAGGTTCCTCCATTCTGGCAAGGATTGGGATCGCAGTCATCAATGTCTGTAAGATGGGTCAAGAACACATTAGTCAAACAATAGAACCATGCTTTGTTTTGAAAAGTAAGATTGGTATTATAGAAACTCATGGTATGATGATTATGAAACATATTAAGAAAACATACTTGTAGAGCATGTTGCATCTGTATATCCAGCAACACAGCTGCAGCTGAAATCATCCACTAGATCTGTGCACGTTCCTCCATTCTGGCAAGGATTGGGATCGCAGTCATCGATATCTGCAAGATAGGCAAGCTACATTGTGATCACAGAAAACAACCATGTTGTGTGATGGTGAGAGAATTTGTTGTTGGCACAAATTTGAAATGGTGATCATGAAACAATGCATCGAGAAAACATACTTGTAGAGCATGTTGCATCTGTATATCCAGCGACACAGCTGCAACTGAAATCATCCACAAGATCTGTGCAGGTTCCTCCATTCTGGCAAGGATTGGGATCGCAGTCATCAATGTCTGTAAGATGGGTCAAGAACACATTAGTCAAAGAATAGAACCATGCTTCTTGCTGTAAAGTAAGATTGGTATAAAAGAAACGCATGGAATAATGGTTATGAAACAACATATTAAGAAAACATACTTGTGGAGCATGTTGCATCTGTATATCCAGCAACACAGCTGCAGCTGAAATCATCCACTAGATCTGTGCACGTTCCTCCATTCTGGCAAGGATTGGGATCGCAGTCATCGATATCTGCAAGATAGGCAAGCTACATTGTGGTCACAGAAAACAACCATGTTGTGTGATGGTGAGAGAATTTGTTGTTGGCACAAATTTGAAATCGTGATCATGAAACAATGCATTGAGAAAATATACTTGTAGAGCATGTTGCATCTGTATATCCAGCGACACAGCTGCAACTGAAATCATCCACAAGATCTGTGCAGGTTCCTGCATTCTGGCAAGGATTGGGATCGCAGTCATCAATGTCTGTAAGATGGGTCAAGAACACATTAGTCAAAGAATAGAACCATGCTTCTTGCTGTAAAGTAAGATTGGTATAAAAAAAACTCATGGAATGATGGCTATGAAACAACATATTAAAAAAACATACTTGTGGAGCATGTTGCATCTGTATATCCAGCAACACAGCTGCAGCTGAAATCATCCACTAGATCTGTGCACGTTCCTCCATTCTGGCAAGGATTGGGATCGCAGTCATCGATATCTGCAAGATAGGTGAGCTACATTGTGGTCACAGAAAACAACCATGTTGTGTGATGGTGAGAGAATTTGTTGTTGGCAGAAATCTGAAATGGTGATCATGAAACAATGCATCGAGAAAACATACTTGTAGAGCATGTTGCATCTGTATATCCAGCGACACAGCTGCAACTGAAATCATCCACAAGATCTGTGCAGGTTCCTCCATTCTGGCAAGGATTGGGATCGCAGTCATCAATGTCTGTAAGATGGGTCAAGAACACATTAGTCAAAGAATAGAACCATTCTTCTTGCTGTAAAGTAAGATTGGTATAAAAGAAACCCATGGAATGATGGTTATGAAACAACATATTAAGAAAACATACTTGTGGAGCATGTTGCATCTGTATATCCAGTAACACAGCTGCAGCTGAAATCATCCACCAGATCTGTGCACGTTCCTCCATTCTGGCAAGGATTGGGATCGCAGTCATCGATATCTGCAAGATAGGCAACTACATTTTGGTCACAGAAAACAACCATGTTGTGTGATGGTGAGAGAATTTGTTGTTGGCACAAATTTGAAATGGTGATCATGAAACAATGCATCGAGAAAACATACTTGTAGAGCATGTTGCATCTGTATATCCAGCGACACAGCTGCAACTGAAATCATCCACAAGATCTGTGCAGGTTCCTCCATTCTGGCAAGGATTGGGATCACAGTCATCAATGTCTGTAAGATGGGTCAAGAACACATTAGTCAAAGAATAGAACCATGCTTCTTGCCATTTATGGGGGTTCATGAGTTTCCCTGTCATTTTTGTTTTCTCTCACTTCGTATGCCTGATATGACTTTCTGTCCCCGAACTATGAGATTGGGTAACGGACCCTGTTTTGTTTGCTCGGAATACTTAATACTGGGTATTGATTCCACGTCTATTGGTATAAAAGAAACTCATGGAATGATGGTTATGAAACAACATATTAAGAAAACATACTTGTGGAGCATGTTGCATCTGTATATCCAGCAACACAGCTGCAGCTGAAATCATCCACTAGATCTGTGCACGTTCCTCCATTCTGGCAAGGATTGGGATCGCAGTCATCGATATCTGCAAGATAGGCAAGCTACATTGTGGTCACAGAAATCAACCATGTTGTGTGATGGTGAGAGAATTTGTTGTTGGCACAAATTTGAAATGGTGATCATGAAACAATGCATCGAGAAAACATACTTGTAGAGCATGTTGCATCTGTATATCCAGCGACACAGCTGCAACTGAAATCATCCACAAGATCTGTGCAGGTTCCTCCATTCTGGCAAGGATTGGGATCGCAGTCATCAATGTCTGTAAGATGGGTCAAGAACACATTAGTCAAAGAATAGAACCATGCTTCTTGCTGTAAAGTAAGATTGGTATAAAAGAAACTCATGGAATGATGGTTATGAAACAACATATTAAGAAAACATACTTGTGGAGCATGTTGCATCTGTATATCCAGCAACACAGCTGCAGCTGAAATCATCCACTAGATCTGTGCACGTTCCTCCATTCTGGCAAGGATTGGGATCGCAGTCATCGATATCTGCAAGATAGGCAAGCTACTTTGTGGTCACAGAAAACAACCATGTTGTGTGATGGTGAGAGAATTTGTTGTTGGCACAAATTTGAAATGGTGATCATGAAAACAATGCATTGAGAAACATACTTGTAGAGCATGTTGCATCTGTATATCCAGCGACACAGCTGCAACTGAAATCATCCACAAGATCTGTGCAGGTTCCTCCATTCTGGCAAGGATTGGGATCGCAGTCATCAATGTCTGTAAGATGGGTCAATAACACATTAGTCAAAGAATAGAACCATTCTTCTTGCTGTAAAGTAAGATTGGTATCAAAGAAACCCATGAAATGATGGCTATGAAACAACATATTAAGAAAACATACTTGTGGAGCATGTTGCATCTGTATATCCAGCAACACAGCTGCAGCTGAAATCATCCACTAGATCTGTGCACGTTCCTTCATTCTGGCAAGGATTGGGATCGCAGTCATCAATATCTGCAAGATAGGCAAGCTACATTGTGGTCACAGAAAACAACCATGTTGTGTGATGGTGAGAGAATTTGTTGTTGGCACAAATTTGAAATGGTGATCATGAAACAATGCATTGAGAAAACATACTTGTAGAGCATGTTGCATCTGTATATCCAGCGACACAGCTGCAACTGAAATCATCCACAAGATCTGTGCAGGTTCCTCCATTCTGGCAAGGATTGGGATCGCAGTCATCAATGTCTGCAAGATGGGTCAAGAACACACTAGTCAAAAAATAGAACCATGCTTCTTGCTGTAAAGTAAGATTGGTATAAAAGAAACTCATGGAATGATGGTCATGAAACAACATATTAAGAAAACATACTTGTGGAGCATGTTGCATCTGTATATCCAGCAACACAGCTGCAGCTGAAATCATCCACTAGATCTGTGCACGTTCCTCCATTCTGGCAAGGATTGGGATCGCAGTCATCGATATCTGGAAGATAGGCAAGCTACATTGTGGTCACAGAAAACTACCATGTTGTGTGGTGGTGAGACAATTTGTTGTTGGCACAAATTTGAAATGGTGATCATGAAACAATGCATCAAGAAAACATACTTGTAGAGCATGTTGCATCTGTATATCCAGCGACACAGCTGCAACTGAAATCATCCACAAGATCTGTGCAGGTTCCTCCATTCTGGCAAGGATTGGGATCGCAGTCATCAATGTCTGTAAGATGGGTCAAGAACACATTAGTCAAAGAATAGAACCATGCTTCTTGCTGTAAAGTAAAAATGGTATAAAAGAAACTCATGGAATGATGGTTATGAAACAACATATTAAGAAAACATACTTGTGGAGCATGTTGCATCTGTATATCCAGCAACACAGCTGCAGCTGAAATCACCCACTAGATCTGTGCACGTTCCTCCATTCTGGCAAGGATTGGGATCGCAGTCATCAATGTCTGTAAGATGGGTCAAGAACACATTAGTCAAAGAATAGAACCATGCTTCTTGCTGTAAAGTAAGATTGGTATAAAAGAAACCCATGGATTGATGGTTTTGAAACAACATATTAAGAAAACATACTTGTGGAGCATGTTGCATCTGTATATCCAGCCACACAGCTGCAGCTGAAATCATCCACTAGATCTGTGCACGTTCCTCCATTCTGGCAAGGATTGGGATCACAGTCATCGATATCTGCAAGATAGGCAAGCTACATTGTGGTCACAGAAAACAACCATGTTGTGTGATGGTGAGAGAATTTGTTTTTGGCACAAATTTGAAATGGTGATCATGAAACAATGCATCGAGAAAACATACTTGTAGAGCATGTTGCATCTGTATATCCAGCGACACAGCTGCAACTGAAATCATCCACAAGATCTGTGCAGGTTCCTCCATTCTGGCAAGGATTGGGAACGCAGTCATCAATGTCTGTAAGATGGGTCAAGAACACATTAGTCATAGAATAGAACCATGCTTCTTGCTGTAAAGTAAGATTGGTATAAAAGAAACTCATGGAATGATGGTTATGAAACAACATATTAAGAAAACATACTTGTGGAGCATGTTGCATCTGTATATCCAGCAACACAGCTGCAGCTGAAATCATCCACTAGATCCGTGCACGTTCCTCCGTTCTGGCAAGGATTGGGATCGCAGTCATCGATATCTGCAAGATAGGCAAGCTACATTTTGGTCCCAGAAAACAACCATGTTGTGTGATGGTGAGAGAATTTGTTGTTGGCACAAATTTGAAATGGTGATCATGAAACAATGCATCGAGAAAACATACTTGTAGAGCATGTTGCATCTGTATATCCAGCGACACAGCTGCAACTGAAATCATCC
This sequence comes from Terebella lapidaria, assembly GCA_949152475.1. NCBI lineage: Eukaryota > Metazoa > Annelida > Polychaeta > Terebellida > Terebellidae > Terebella > Terebella lapidaria. The sequence continues at coordinate 53,523,373 of OX424555.1, read as the reverse complement.
ACAAGATCTGTGCAGGTTCCTCCATTCTGGCAAGGATTGGGATCGCAGTCATCAATGTCTGTAAGATGGGTCAAGAACACTTTAGTCAAAGAATAGAACCATGCTTCTTGCTGTAAAGTAAGATTGGTATAAAAGAAACTCATGGAATGATGGTTATGAAACAACATATTAAGAAAACATACTTGTGGAGCATGTTGCATCTGTATATCCAGCAACACAGCTGCAGCTGAAATCATCCACTAGATCTGTGCACGTTCCTCCATTCTGGCAAGGATTGGGATCGCAGTCATCGATATCTGCAAGATAGGCAAGCTACATTGTGGTCACAGAAAACAACCATGTTGTGTGATGGTGAGAGAATTTGTTGTTGGCACAAATTTGAAATGGTGATCATGAAACAATGCATCGAGAAAACATACTTGTAGAGCATGTTGCATCTGTATATCCAGCGACACAGCTGCAGCTGAAATCATCCACAAGATCTGTGCAGGTTCCCCCATTCTGGCAAGGATTGGGATCACAGTCATCAATGTCTGTAAGATGGGTCAAGAACACATTAGTCAAAGAATAGAACCATGCTTCTTGCTGTAAAGTAAGATTGGTATAAAAGAAACTCATGGAATGATGGTTATGAAACAACATATTAAGAAAACATACTTGTGGAGCATGTTGCATCTGTATATCCAGCAACACAGCTGCAGCTGAAATCATCCACTAGATCTGTGCACGTTCCTCCATTCTGGCAAGGATTGGGATTGCAGTCATCGATATCTGCAAGATAGGCAAGCTACATTGTGGTCACAGAAAACAACCATGTTGTGTGATGGTGAGAGAATTTGTTGTTGGCACAAATTTGAAATGGTGATCATGAAACAATGCATCGAGAAAACATACTTGTAGAGCATGTTGCATCTGTATATCCAGCGACACAGCTGCAACTGAAATCATCCACAAGATCTGTGCAGGTTCCTCCATTCTGGCAAGGATTGGGACCGCAGTCATCAATGTCTGTAAGATGGGTCAAGAACACATTAGTCAAAGAATAGAACCATGCTTCTTGCTGTAAAGTAAGATTGGTATAAAAGAAACCCATGGAATGATGGTTATGAAATAACATATTAAGAAAACATACTTGAGGAGCATGTTGCATCTGTATATCCAGCAACACAGCTGCAGCTGAAATCATCCACTAGATCTGTGCACGTTGCTCCATTCTGGCAAGGATTGGGATCGCAGTCATCGATATCTGCAAGATAGGCAAGCTACATTGTGGTCACAGAAAACAACCATGTTGTGTGATGGTGAGAGAATTTGTTGTTGGCACAAATTTGAAATGGTGATCATGAAACAATGCATCGAGAAAACATACTTGTAGAGCATGTTGCATCTGTATATCCAGCGACACAGCTGCAACTGAAATCATCCACAAGATCTGTGCAGGTTCCTCCATTCTGGCAAGGATTGGGATTGCAGTCATCAATGTCTGCAAGATGGGTCAAGAACACATTGGTCAAAGAACATAACCATGCTTCTTGCTGTAAAGTAAGATTGGTATAAAAAAACTCATGGAATGATGGTTATGAAACAACATATTAAGAAAACATACTTGTGGAGCATGTTGCATCTGTATATCCAGCAACACAGCTGCAACTGAAATCATCCACAAGATCTGTGCAGGTTCCTCCATTCTGGCAAGGATTGGGATCACAGTCATCAATGTCTGTAAGATGGGTCAAGAACACATTAGTCAAAGATTAGAACCATGCTTCTTGCTGTAAAGTAAGATTGGTATAAAAGAAACCCATCCAATGATGGTTATGAAACAACACATTAAGAAAACATACTTGTGGAGCATGTTGCATCTGTGTATCCAGCAACACAGCTGCAGCTGAAATCATCCACTAGATCTGTGCACGTTCCTCCATTCTGGCAAGGATTGGGATCGCAGTCATCGATATCTGCAAGATAGGCAAGCTACATTGTGGTCACAGAAAACAACCATGTTGTGTGATGGTGAGAGAATTTGTTGTTGGCACAAATTTGAAATGGTGATCATGAAACAATGCATCGAGAAAACATACTTGTAGAGCATGTTGCATCTGTATATCCAGCGACACAGCTGCAACTGAAATCATCCACAAGATCTGTGCAGGTTCCTCCATTCTGGCAAGGATTGGGATCGCAGTCATCAATGTCTGTAAGATGGGTCAAGAACACATTAGTCAAAGAATAGAACCATGCTTCTTGCTGTAAAGTAAGATTGGTATAAAAGAAACCCATGGAATGATGGCTATGAAACAACATATTAAGAAAACATACTTGTGGAGCATGTTGCATCTGTATATCCAGCAACACAGCTGCAGCTGAAATCATCCACTAGATCTGTGCACGTTCCTCCATTCTGGCAAGGATTGGGATCGCAGTCATCGATATCTGCAAGATAGGCAAGCTACATTGTGGTCACAGAAAACAACCATGTTGTGTGATGGTGAGAGAATTTGTTGTTGGCACAAATTTGAATGGTGATCATCAAACAATGCATGGAGGAAACATACTTGTAGAGCATGTTGCATCTGTATATCCAGCGACACAGCTGCAACTGAAATCATCCACAAGATCTGTGCAGGTTCCTCCATTCTGGCAAGGATTGGGATCGCAGTCATCAATGTCTGTGAGATGGGTCAAGAACACATTAGTCAAAGAATAGAACCATTCTTCTTGCTGTAAAGTAAGATTGGTATAAAAGAAACCCATGGAATGATGGCTATGAAACAACATATTAAGAAAACATACTTGTGGAGCATGTTGCATCTGTATATCCAGCAACACAGCTGCAGCTGAAATCATCCACTAGATCTGTGCACGTTCCTCCATTCTGGCAAGGATTGGGATCGCAGTCATCAATGTCTGTAAGATGGGTCAAGAACACATTAGTCAAAGAATAGAACCATGCTTCTTGCTGTAAAGTAAAAATGGTATAAAAGAAACTCATGGAATGATGGTTATGAAACAACATATTAAGAAAACATACTTGTGGAGCATGTTGCATCTGTATATCCAGCAACACAGCTGCAGCTGAAATCACCCACTAGATCTGTGCACGTTCCTCCATTCTGGCAAGGATTGGGATCGCAGTCATCAATGTCTGTAAGATGGGTCAAGAACACATTAGTCAAAGAATAGAACCATGCTTCTTGCTGTAAAGTAAAAATGGTATAAAAGAAACTCATGGAATGATGGTTATGAAACAACATATTAAGAAAACATACTTGTGGAGCATGTTGCATCTGTATATCCAGCAACACAGCTGCAGCTGAAATCACCCACTAGATCTGTGCACGTTCCTCCATTCTGGCAAGGATTGGGATCGCAGTCATCAATGTCTGTAAGATGGGTCAAGAACACATTAGTCAAAGAATAGAACCATGCTTCTTGCTGTAAAGTAAGATTGGTATAAAAGAAACCCATGGATTGATGGTTTTGAAACAACATATTAAGAAAACATACTTGTGGAGCATGTTGCATCTGTATATCCAGCCACACAGCTGCAGCTGAAATCATCCACTAGATCTGTGCACGTTCCTCCATTCTGGCAAGGATTGGGATCACAGTCATCGATATCTGCAAGATAGGCAAGCTACATTGTGGTCACAGAAAACAACCATGTTGTGTGATGGTGAGAGAATTTGTTTTTGGCACAAATTTGAAATGGTGATCATGAAACAATGCATCGAGAAAACATACTTGTAGAGCATGTTGCATCTGTATATCCAGCGACACAGCTGCAACTGAAATCATCCACAAGATCTGTGCAGGTTCCTCCATTCTGGCAAGGATTGGGAACGCAGTCATCAATGTCTGTAAGATGGGTCAAGAACACATTAGTCATAGAATAGAACCATGCTTTTTGCTGTAAAGTAAGATTGGTATAAAAGAAACTCATGGAATGATGGTTATGAAACAACATATTAAGAAAACATACTTGTGGAGCATGTTGCATCTGTATATCCAGCAACACAGCTGCAGCTGAAATCATCCACTAGATCCGTGCACGTTCCTCCGTTCTGGCAAGGATTGGGATCGCAGTCATCGATATCTGCAAGATAGGCAAGCTACATTTTGGTCCCAGAAAACAACCATGTTGTGTGATGGTGAGAGAATTTGTTGTTGGCACAAATTTGAAATGGTGATCATGAAACAATGCATCGAGAAAACATACTTGTAGAGCATGTTGCATCTGTATATCCAGCGACACAGCTGCAACTGAAATCATCCACAAGATCTGTGCAGGTTCCTCCATTCTGGCAAGGATTGGGATCGCAGTCATCAATGTCTGTAAGATGGGTCAAGAACACTTTAGTCAAAGAATAGAACCATGCTTCTTGCTGTAAAGTAAGATTGGTATAAAAGAAACTCATGGAATGATGGTTATGAAACAACATATTAAGAAAACATACTTGTGGAGCATGTTGCATCTGTATATCCAGCAACACAGCTGCAGCTGAAATCATCCACTAGATCTGTGCACGTTCCTCCATTCTGGCAAGGATTGGGATCGCAGTCATCGATATCTGCAAGATAGGCAAGCTACATTGTGGTCACAGAAAACAACCATGTTGTGTGATGGTGAGAGAATTTGTTGTTGGCACAAATTTGAAATGGTGATCATGAAACAATGCATCGAGAAAACATACTTGTAGAGCATGTTGCATCTGTATATCCAGCGACACAGCTGCAGCTGAAATCATCCACAAGATCTGTGCAGGTTCCCCCATTCTGGCAAGGATTGGGATCACAGTCATCAATGTCTGTAAGATGGGTCAAGAACACATTAGTCAAAGAATAGAACCATGCTTCTTGCTGTAAAGTAAGATTGGTATAAAAGAAACTCATGGAATGATGGTTATGAAACAACATATTAAGAAAACATACTTGTGGAGCATGTTGCATCTGTATATCCAGCAACACAGCTGCAGCTGAAATCATCCACTAGATCTGTGCACGTTCCTCCATTCTGGCAAGGATTGGGATTGCAGTCATCGATATCTGCAAGATAGGCAAGCTACATTGTGGTCACAGAAAACAACCATGTTGTGTGATGGTGAGAGAATTTGTTGTTGGCACAAATTTGAAATGGTGATCATGAAACAATGCATCGAGAAAACATACTTGTAGAGCATGTTGCATCTGTATATCCAGCGACACAGCTGCAACTGAAATCATCCACAAGATCTGTGCAGGTTCCTCCATTCTGGCAAGGATTGGGACCGCAGTCATCAATGTCTGTAAGATGGGTCAAGAACACATTAGTCAAAGAATAGAACCATGCTTCTTGCTGTAAAGTAAGATTGGTATAAAAGAAACCCATGGAATGATGGTTATGAAATAACATATTAAGAAAACATACTTGAGGAGCATGTTGCATCTGTATATCCAGCAACACAGCTGCAGCTGAAATCATCCACTAGATCTGTGCACGTTGCTCCATTCTGGCAAGGATTGGGATCGCAGTCATCGATATCTGCAAGATAGGCAAGCTACATTGTGGTCACAGAAAACAACCATGTTGTGTGATGGTGAGAGAATTTGTTGTTGGCACAAATTTGAAATGGTGATCATGAAACAATGCATCGAGAAAACATACTTGTAGAGCATGTTGCATCTGTATATCCAGCGACACAGCTGCAACTGAAATCATCCACAAGATCTGTGCAGGTTCCTCCATTCTGGCAAGGATTGGGATTGCAGTCATCAATGTCTGCAAGATGGGTCAAGAACACATTGGTCAAAGAACATAACCATGCTTCTTGCTGTAAAGTAAGATTGGTATAAAAAAACTCATGGAATGATGGTTATGAAACAACATATTAAGAAAACATACTTGTGGAGCATGTTGCATCTGTATATCCAGCAACACAGCTGCAACTGAAATCATCCACAAGATCTGTGCAGGTTCCTCCATTCTGGCAAGGATTGGGATCACAGTCATCAATGTCTGTAAGATGGGTCAAGAACACATTAGTCAAAGATTAGAACCATGCTTCTTGCTGTAAAGTAAGATTGGTATAAAAGAAACCCATCCAATGATGGTTATGAAACAACACATTAAGAAAACATACTTGTGGAGCATGTTGCATCTGTGTATCCAGCAACACAGCTGCAGCTGAAACCATCCACTAGATCTGTGCACATTCCTCCATTCTGGCAAGGATTGGGATCACAGTCATCGATATCTGCAAGATAGGCAAGCTACATTGTGGTCACAGAAAACAACCATGTTGTGTGATGGTGAGAGAATTTGTTGTTGGCACAAATTTGAAATGGTGATCATGAAACAATGCATCGAGAAAACATACTTGTAGAGCATGTTGCATCTGTATATCCTGCGACACAGCTACAACTGAAATCATCCACAAGATCTGTGCAGGTTCCTCCATTCTGGCAAGGATTGGGATCGCAGTCATCAATGTCTGTAAGATGGGTCAGGAACACATTAGTCAAAGAATAGAACCATTCTTCTTGCTGTAAAGTAAGACTGGTATAAAAAAAACTCATGGAATGATGGCTATGAAACAACATATTAAGGAAACATACTTGTGGAGCATGTTGCATCTGTATATCCAGCAACACAGCTGCAGCTGAAATCATCCACTAGATCTGTGCACGTTCCTCCATTCTGGCAAGGATTGGGATCGCAGTCATCGATATCTGCAAGATAGGCAAGCTACATTGTGGTCACAGAAAACAACCATGTTGTGTGATGGTGAGAGAATTTGTTGTTGGCACAAATTTGAAATGGTGATCATGAAACAATGCATCGAGAAAACATACTTGTAGAGCATGTTGCATCTGTATATCCAGCGACACAGCTGCAACTGAAATCATCCACAAGATCTGTGCAGGTTCCTCCATTCTGGCAAGGATTGGGATCGCAGTCATCAATGTCTGTAAGATGGGTCAAGAACACATTAGTCAAAGAATAGAACCATGCTTCTTGCTGTAAAGTAAGATTGGTATAAAAGAAACCCATGGAATGATGGCTATGAAACAACATATTAAGAAAACATACTTGTGGAGCATGTTGCATCTGTATATCCAGCAACACAGCTGCAGCTGAAATCATCCACTAGATCTGTGCACGTTCCTCCATTCTGGCAAGGATTGGGATCGCAGTCATCGATATCTGCAAGATAGGCAAGCTACATTGTGGTCACAGAAAACAACCATGTTGTGTGATGGTGAGAGAATTTGTTGTTGGCACAAATTTGAATGGTGATCATCAAACAATGCATGGAGGAAACATACTTGTAGAGCATGTTGCATCTGTATATCCAGCGACACAGCTGCAACTGAAATCATCCACAAGATCTGTGCAGGTTCCTCCATTCTGGCAAGGATTGGGATCGCAGTCATCAATGTCTGTGAGATGGGTCAAGAACACATTAGTCAAAGAATAGAACCATTCTTCTTGCTGTAAAGTAAGATTGGTATAAAAGAAACCCATGGAATGATGGCTATGAAACAACATATTAAGAAAACATACTTGTGGAGCATGTTGCATCTGTATATCCAGCAACACAGCTGCAGCTGAAATCATCCACTAGATCTGTGCACGTTCCTCCATTCTGGCAAGGATTGGGATCGCAGTCATCGATATCTGCAAGATAGGCAAGCTACATTGTGGTCACAGAAAACAACCATGTTGTGTGATGGTGAGAGAATTTGTTGTTGGCACAAATTTGAAATGGTGATCATGAAACAATGCATCGAGAAAACATACTTGTAGAGCATGTTGCATCTGTATATCCAGCGACACAGCTGCAACTAAAATCATCCACAAGATCTGTGCAGGTTCCTCCATTCTGGCAAGGATTGGGATCGCAGTCATCAATGTCTGTAAGATGGGTCAAGAACACATTAGTCAAAGAATAGAACCATGCTCCTTGCTGCAAAGTAAGATTGGTATAAAAGAAACTCATGGAATGATGGTTATGAAACAACATATTAAGAAAACATACTTGTGGAGCATGTTGCATCTGTATATCCATCAACACAGCTGCAGCTGAAATCATCCACTAGATCTGTGCACGTTCCTCCATTCTGGCAAGGATTGGGATCGCAGTCATCGATATCTGCAAGATAGGCAAGCTACATTGTGGTCACAGAAAACAACCATGTTGTGTGATGGTGAGAGAATTTGTTGTTGGCACAAATTTGAAATGGTGATCATGAAACAATGCATTGAGAAAACATACTTGTAGAGCATGTTGCATCTGTATATCCAGTGACACAGCTGCAACTGAAATCATCCACAAGATCTGTGCAGGTTCCTCCATTCTGGCAAGGATTGGGATCACAGTCATCAATGTCTGTAAGATGGGTCAAGAACACATTAGTCAAAGAATAGAACCATTCTTCTTGCTGTAAAGTAAGATTGGTATAAAAGAAACCCATGGAATGATGGCTATGAAACAACATATTGAGAAAACATACTTGTGGAGCATGTTGCATCTGTATATCCAGCAACACAGCTGCAGCTGAAATCATCCACTAGATCTGTGCACGTTCCTCCATTCTGGCAAGGATTGGGATCGCAGTCATCGATATCTGCAAGATAGGCAAGCTACATTGTGCTCACAGAAATCAACCATGTTGTGTGATGGTGAGAGAATTTGTTGTTGGTACAAATTTGAAATGGTGATCATGAAACAATGCATCGAGAAAACATACTTGTAGAGCATGTTGCATCTGTATATCCAGTGACGCAGCTGCAACTGAAATCATCCACAAGATCTGTGCAGGTTCCTCCATTCTGGCAAGGATTGGGATCGCAGTCATCAATGTCTGTAAGATGGGTCAAGAACACATTAGTCAAAGAATAGAACCTTGCTTCTTGCTGTAAAGTAAGATTGGTATAAAAGAAACCCATGGAATGATGGTTATGAAACAACATATTAAGAAAACATACTTGTGGAGCATGTTGCATCTGTATATCCAGCAACACAGCTGCAGCTGAAATCATCCACTAGATCTGTGCACGTTCCTCCATTCTGGCAAGGATTGGGATCGCAGTCATCGATATCTGCAAGATAGGCAAGCTACATTGTGGTCACAGAAATCAACCATGTTGTGTGATGGTGAGAGAATTTGTTGTTGGCACAAATTTGAAATGGTGATCATGAAACAATTAAATGCATCGAGAAAACATACTTGTAGAGCATGTTGCATCTGTATATCCAGCGACACAGCTGCAACTGAAATCATCCACAAGATCTGTGCAGGTTCCTCCATTCTGGCAAGGATTGGGATCGCAGTCATCAATGTCTGTAAGATGGGTCAAGAACACATTAGTCAAAGAATACAACCATGCTTCTTGCTGTAAAGTAAGTTTGGTATAAAAGAAACTCATGGAATGATGGTTATGAAACAACATATTAAGAAAACATACTTGTGGAGCATGTTGCATCTGTATATCCAGCAACACAGCTGCAGCTGAAATCATCCACTAGATCTGTGCACGTTCCTCCATTCTGGCAAGGATTGGGATCGCAGTCGTCGATATCTGCAAGATAGGGAAGCTACATTGTGGTCACAGAAAACAACCATGTTGTGTGATGGTGAGAGAATTTGTTGTTGGCACAAATTTGAAATTGTGATCATGAAACAATGCATCGAGAAAACATACTTGTAGAGCATGTTGCATCTGTATATCCAGCGACACAGCTGCAACTGAAATCATCCACAAGATCTGTGCAGGTTCCTCCATTCTGGCAAGGATTGGGATCGCAGTCATCAATGTCTGTAAGATGGGTCAAGATCACATTAGTCAAAGAATAGAACCATTCTTCTTGCTGTAAAGTAAGATTGGTATAAAAGAAACCCATGGAATGATGGCTATGAAACAACAGGGACCCTAAGCTACAAGTTCGTTTTGTGATTAAAACTTGTACGTGTAACTTAATTGTGTAGACGGACTGGCTGTTTTAAGGTATTGTAACCCCTTAAAACACACAGGGTGACCTCTATTAAAGGTCAATACGTCTGAGTTACTTATTGGTTGATTGAACCTAAAACACCGTCTGACGCTGGGAAATTAACCTACAAGTAGGCCCTACACCAATTTGTACTTGTAACTGAATTGTGTATTTTGAATGGTTGTGTTAAAGTTTAGCCATGCAATGAAAACACAGTCATATTCACCTTCATTAGTAGTAACCCTATGTGTTTTATGGGGTCCTTATTCACTAAAACAGCCAGTCAATATACACAATTACGTTACAAGTACAAGTTTTCATCACAAAACAAACTTGTAGCTAAAGGTCTCTAACATATTAATAAAACATACTTGTGGAGCATGTTGCATCTGTATATCCAGCAACACAGCTGCAGCTGAAATCATCCACTAGATCTGTGCACGTTCCTCCATTCTGGCAAGGATTGGGATCGCAGTCATCGATATCTGCAAGATAGGCAAGTTACATTGTGGTCACAGAAAACAACCATGTTGTGTGATGGTGAAAGAATTTGTTGTTGGCACAAATTTGAAATGGTGATCATGAAACAATGCATTGAGAAAACATACTTGTAGAGCATGTTGCATCTGTATATCCAGCGACACAGCTGCAACTGAAATCATCCACAAGATCTGTGCAGGTTCCTCCATTCTGGCAAGGATTGGGATCGCAGTCATCAATGTCTGTAAGATGGGTCAAGAACACATTAGTCAAAGAATAGAACCATGCTTCTTGCTGTAAAGTAAGATTGGTATAAAAGAAACTCATGGAATGATGGTTATGAAACAACATATTAAGAAAACATACTTGTGGAGCATGTTGCATCTGTATATCCAGCAACACAGCTGCAGCTGAAATCATCCACTAGATCTGTGCACGTTCCTCCATTCTGGCAAGGATTGGGATCGCAGTCGTCGATATCTGCAAGATAGGCAAGCTACATTGTAGTCACAGAAAACAACCATGTTGTGTGATGGTGAGAGAATTTGTTGTTGGCACAAATTTGAAATGGTAATCATGAAACAATGCATCGAGAAAACATACTTGTAGAGCATGTTGCATCTGTATATCCAGCGACACAGCTGCAACTGAAATCATCCACAAGATCTGTGCAGGTTCCTCCATTCTGGCAAGGATTAGGATCGCAGTCATCAATGTCTGTAAGATGGGTCAAGAACACATTAGTCAAAGAATAGAACCATTCTTCTTGCTGTAAAGTAAGATTAGTATCAAAGAAACCCATGGAATGATGGCTATGAAACAACATATTAAGAAAACATACTTGTGGAGCATGTTGCATCTGTATATCCAGCAACACAGCTGCAGCTGAAATCATCCACTAGATCTGTGCACGTTCCTCCATTCTGGCAAGGATTGGGATCGCAGTCATCGATATCTGCAAGATAGGCAAGCTACATTGTGGTCACAGAAAACAACCATGTTGTGTGATGGTGAGAGAATTTGTTGTTGGCACAAATTTGAAATGGTGATCATGAAACAATGCATCGAGAAAACATACTTGTAGAGCATGTTGCATCTGTATATCCAGCGACACAGCTGCAACTGAAATCATCCACAAGATCTGTGCAGGTTCCTCCATTCTGGCAAGGATTGGGATCACAGTCATCAATGTCTGTAAGATGGGTCAAGAACACATTAGTCAAAGAATAGAACCATGCTTCTTGCTGTAAAGTAAGATTGGTATAAAAGAAACCCATGGAATGATGGTTATGAAACAACATATTAAGAAAACATACTTGTGGAGCATGTTGCATCTGTATATCCAGCAACACAGCTGCAGCTGAAATCATCCACTAGATCTGTGCACGTTCCTCCATTCTGGCAAGGATTGGGATCGCAGTCATCGATATCTGCAAGATAGGCAAGCTACACTGTGGTCAGAGAAAACAACCATGTTGTGTGATGGTGAGAGAATTTGTTGTTGGCACAAATTTGAAATGGTGATCATGAAACAATTAAATGCATTGAGAAAACATACTTGTAGAGCATGTTGCATCTGTATATCCAGCAACACAGCTGCAGCTGAAATCATCCACTAGATCTGTGCACGTTCCTCCATTCTGGCAAGGATTGGGATCGCAGTCATCGATATCTGCAAGATAGGCAAGTTACATTGTGGTCACAGAAAACAACCATGTTGTGTGATGGTGAGAGAATTTGTTGTTGGCACAAATTTGAAATGGTGATCATGAAACAATGCATCGAGAAAACATACTTGTAGAGCATGTTGCATCTGTATATCCAGCGACACAGCTGCAACTGAAATCATCCACAAGATCTGTGCAGGTTCCTCCATTCTGGCAAGGATTGGGATCGCAGTCATCAATGTCTGTAAGATGGGTCAAGAACACATTAGTCAAAGAATAGAACCATGCTTCTTGCTGTAAAGTAAGATCGGTATAAAAGAAACTCATGGAATGATGGTAATGAAACAACCTATTAAGAAAACATACTTGTGGAGCATGTTGCATCTGTATATCCAGCAACACAGCTGCAGCTGAAATCATCCACTAGATCTGTGCACGTTCCTCCATTCTGGCAAGGATTGGGATCGCAGTCATCGATATCTGCAAGATAGGTAAGCTACATTGTGGTCACAGAAAACAACCATGTTGTGTGATGGTGAGAGAATTTGTTGTTGGCACAAATTTGAAATGGTGATCATGAAACAATGCATTGAGAAAACATACTTGTAGAGCATGTTGCATCTGTATATCCAGCGACACAGCTGCAACTGAAATCATCCACAAGATCTGTACAGGTTCCTCCATTCTGGCAAGGATTGGGATCGCAGTCATCAATGTCTGTAAGATGGGTCAAGAACACATTAGTCAAAGAACAGAACCATTCTTCTTGCTGTAAAGTAAGATTGGTATAAAAGAAACCCATGGAATGATGGCTATAAAACAACATATTAAGAAAACATACTTGTGGAGCATGTTGCATCTGTATATCCAGCAACACAGCTGCAGCTGAAATCATCCACTAGATCTGTGCACGTTCCTCCATTCTGGCAAGGATTGGGATCGCAGTCATCGATATCTGCAAGATAGGCAAGTTACATTGTGGTCACAGAAAACAACCATGTTGTGTGATGGTGAGAGAATTTGTTGTTGGCACAAATTTGAAATGGTGATCATGAAACAATGCATCGAGAAAACATACTTGTAGAGCATGTTGCATCTGTATATCCAGCGACACAGCTGCAACTGAAATCATCCACAAGATCTGTGCAGGTTCCTCCATTCTGGCAAGGATTGGGATCGCAGTCATCAATGTCTGTAAGATGGGTCAAGAACACATTAGTCAAAGAATAGAACCATGCTTCTTGCTGTAAAGTAAGATTGGCATAAAAGAAACTCATGGAATGATGGTTATGAAACAACATATTAAGAAACAATACTTGTGGAGCATGTTGCATCTGTATATCCAGCAACACAGCTGCAGCTGAAATCATCCACTAGATCTGTGCACGTTCCTCCATTCTGGCAAGGATTGGGATCGCAGTCATCGATATCTGCAAGATAGGCAAGCTACATTGTGGTCACAGAAAACAACCATGTTGTGTGATGGTGAGAGAATTTGTTGTTGGCACAAATTTGAAATGGTGATCATGAAACAATGCATTGAGAAAACATACTTGTAGAGCATGTTGCATCTGTATATCCAGCGACACAGCTGCAACTGAAATCATCCACAAGATCTGTGCAGGTTCCTCCATTCTGGCAAGGATTGGGATCGCAGTCATCAATGTCTGTAAGAAGGGTCAAGAACACATTAGTCAAAGAATACAGCCATGCTTCTTGCTGTAAATTCTAACATGGTGACGTCAGCCGGCTCTTAGCATTTCAGTCATTTCAAAAGGTGTTATATCAGTTGATATACGGCCCTAGGGCCTATATCAGATTTCGTTTCCAGGAGCAACGGCCTACAAAAACGTCATGACCGCAACAAACATGTGTAGCTATGGTAACGTTTATTTCCTAACAATCGTTTACCATGTTAGAATAGAAATAATGTATATATTTGTCGTAATTGTCTGCAAAATAAACTTCTCGGGACAGGTGATATAGCCCTCGACGCCTTCGGCCTCTCGGGTCCATATCACCCTGCCCTCGAAGTTTATTGTACGACAATTACTCCAAATCTATACATTACTCCTTAAGTAAGATTGGTATAAAAGAAACTCATGGAATGATGGCTATGAAACAACATATTAAGAAAACATACTTGTGGAGCATGTTGCATCTGTATATCCAGCGACACAGCTGCAACTGAAATCATCCACAAGATCTGTGCAGGTTCCTCCATTCTGGCAAGGATTGGGATCGCAGTCATCAATGTCTGTAAGATGGGTCAAGAACACATTAGTCAAAGAATAGAACCATGCTTATTGCTGTAAAGTAAGATTGGTATAAAAGAAACTCATGGAATGATGGTTATGAAACAGCATATTAAGAAAACATACTTGTGGAGCATGTTGCATCTGTATATCCAGCAACACAGCTGCAGCTGAAATCATCCACTAGATCTGTGCACGTTCCTCCATTCTGGCAAGGATTGGGATCGCAGTCATCGATATCTGCAAGATAGGCAAGCTACACTGTGGTCAGAGAAAACAACCATGTTGTGTGATGGTGAGAGAATTTGTTGTTGGCACAAATTTGAAATGGTGATCATGAAACAATTAAATGCATTGAGAAAACATACTTGTAGAGCATGTTGCATCTGTATATCCAGCAACACAGCTGCAGCTGAAATCATCCACTAGATCTGTGCACGTTCCTCCATTCTGGCAAGGATTGGGATCGCAGTCATCGATATCTGCAAGATAGGCAAGTTACATTGTGGTCACAGAAAACAACCATGTTGTGTGATGGTGAGAGAATTTGTTGTTGGCACAAATTTGAAATGGTGATCATGAAACAATGCATCGAGAAAACATACTTGTAGAGCATGTTGCATCTGTATATCCAGCGACACAGCTGCAACTGAAATCATCCACAAGATCTGTGCAGGTTCCTCCATTCTGGCAAGGATTGGGATCGCAGTCATCAATGTCTGTAAGATGGGTCAAGAACACATTAGTCAAAGAATAGAACCATGCTTCTTGCTGTAAAGTAAGATTGGTATAAAAGAAACTCATGGAATGATGGTAATGAAACAACCTATTAAGAAAACATACTTGTGGAGCATGTTGCATCTGTATATCCAGCAACACAGCTGCAGCTGAAATCATCCACTAGATCTGTGCACGTTCCTCCATTCTGGCAAGGATTGGGATCGCAGTCATCGATATCTGCAAGATAGGTAAGCTACATTGTGGTCACAGAAAACAACCATGTTGTGTGATGGTGAGAGAATTTGTTGTTGGCACAAATTTGAAATGGTGATCATGAAACAATGCATTGAGAAAACATACTTGTAGAGCATGTTGCATCTGTATATCCAGCGACACAGCTGCAACTGAAATCATCCACAAGATCTGTACAGGTTCCTCCATTCTGGCAAGGATTGGGATCGCAGTCATCAATGTCTGTAAGATGGGTCAAGAACACATTAGTCAAAGAACAGAACCATTCTTCTTGCTGTAAAGTAAGATTGGTATAAAAGAAACCCATGGAATGATGGCTATAAAACAACATATTAAGAAAACATACTTGTGGAGCATGTTGCATCTGTATATCCAGCAACACAGCTGCAGCTGAAATCATCCACTAGATCTGTGCACGTTCCTCCATTCTGGCAAGGATTGGGATCGCAGTCATCGATATCTGCAAGATAGGCAAGTTACATTGTGGTCACAGAAAACAACCATGTTGTGTGATGGTGAGAGAATTTGTTGTTGGCACAAATTTGAAATGGTGATCATGAAACAATGCATCGAGAAAACATACTTGTAGAGCATGTTGCATCTGTATATCCAGCGACACAGCTGCAACTGAAATCATCCACAAGATCTGTGC
The DNA here is from genome assembly GCA_949152475.1 of Terebella lapidaria. Taxonomy (NCBI): domain Eukaryota; kingdom Metazoa; phylum Annelida; class Polychaeta; order Terebellida; family Terebellidae; genus Terebella; species Terebella lapidaria. The sequence goes on along the minus strand of OX424555.1, from coordinate 53,507,373 downwards.
AGGTTCCTCCATTCTGGCAAGGATTGGGATCGCAGTCATCAATGTCTGTAAGATGGGTCAAGAACACATTAGTCAAAGAATAGAACCATGCTTCTTGCTGTAAAGTAAGATTGGCATAAAAGAAACTCATGGAATGATGGTTATGAAACAACATATTAAGAAACAATACTTGTGGAGCATGTTGCATCTGTATATCCAGCAACACAGCTGCAGCTGAAATCATCCACTAGATCTGTGCACGTTCCTCCATTCTGGCAAGGATTGGGATCGCAGTCATCGATATCTGCAAGATAGGCAAGCTACATTGTGGTCACAGAAAACAACCATGTTGTGTGATGGTGAGAGAATTTGTTGTTGGCACAAATTTGAAATGGTGATCATGAAACAATGCATTGAGAAAACATACTTGTAGAGCATGTTGCATCTGTATATCCAGCGACACAGCTGCAACTGAAATCATCCACAAGATCTGTGCAGGTTCCTCCATTCTGGCAAGGATTGGGATCGCAGTCATCAATGTCTGTAAGAAGGGTCAAGAACACATTAGTCAAAGAATACAGCCATGCTTCTTGCTGTAAATTCTAACATGGTGACGTCAGCCGGCTCTTAGCATTTCAGTCATTTCAAAAGGTGTTATATCAGTTGATATACGGCCCTAGGGCCTATATCAGATTTCGTTTCCAGGAGCAACGGCCTACAAAAACGTCATGACCGCAACAAACATGTGTAGCTATGGTAACGTTTATTTCCTAACAATCGTTTACCATGTTAGAATAGAAATAATGTATATATTTGTCGTAATTGTCTGCAAAATAAACTTCTCGGGACAGGTGATATAGCCCTCGACGCCTTCGGCCTCTCGGGTCCATATCACCCTGCCCTCGAAGTTTATTGTACGACAATTACTCCAAATCTATACATTACTCCTTAAGTAAGATTGGTATAAAAGAAACTCATGGAAGGATGGCTATGAAACAACATATTAAGAAAACATACTTGTGGAGCATGTTGCATCTGTATATCCAGCGACACAGCTGCAACTGAAATCATCCACAAGATCTGTGCAGGTTCCTCCATTCTGGCAAGGATTGGGATCGCAGTCATCAATGTCTGTAAGATGGGTCAAGAACACATTAGTCAAAGAATAGAACCATGCTTATTGCTGTAAAGTAAGATTGGTATAAAAGAAACTCATGGAATGATGGTTATGAAACAGCATATTAAGAAAACATACTTGTGGAGCATGTTGCATCTGTATATCCAGCAACACAGCTGCAGCTGAAATCATCCACTAGATCTGTGCACGTTCCTCCATTCTGGCAAGGATTGGGATCGCAGTCATCGATATCTGCAAGATAGGCAAGCTACATTGTGGTCACAGAAAACAACCATGTTGTGTGATGGTGAGAGAATTTGTTGTTGACACAAATTTGAAATGGTGATCATGAAACAATGCATCGAGAAAACATACTTGTAGAGCATGTTGCATCTGTATATCCAGCGACACAGCTGCAACTGAAATCATCCACAAGATCTGTGCAGGTTCCTCCATTCTGGCAAGGATTGGGATCGCAGTCATCAATGTCTGTAAGATGGGTCAAGAACACATTAGTCAAAGAATAGAACCATGCTTCTTGCTGTAAAGTGAGATTGGTATAAAAGAAACTCATGGAATGATGGTTATGAAACAACATATTAAGAAAACATACTTGTGGAGCATGTTGCATCTGTATATCCAGCAACACAGCTGCAGCTGAAATCATCCACTAGATCTGTGCACGTTCCTCCATTCTGGCAAGGATTGGGATCGCAGTCATCGATATCTGCAAGATAGGCAAGTTACATTGTGGTCAGAGAAAACAACCATGTTGTGTGATGGTGAGAGAATTTGTTGTTGGCACAAATTTGAAATGGTGATCATGAAACAATTAAATGCATTGAGAAAACATACTTGTAGAGCATGTTGCATCTGTATATCCAGCGACACAGCTGCAACTGAAATCATCCACAAGATCTGTGCAGGTTCCTCCATTCTGGCAAGGATTGGGATCGCAGTCATCAATGTCTGTAAGATGGGTCAAGAACACATTAGTCAAAGAATAGAACCATGCTTCTTGCTGTAAAGTAAGATTGGTATAAAAGAAACTCATGGAATGATGGTAATGAAACAACATATTAAGAAAACATACTTGTGGAGCATGTTGCATCTGTATATCCAGCAACACAGCTGCAGCTGAAATCATCCACTAGATCTGTGCACGTTCCTCCATTCTGGCAAGGATTGGGATCGCAGTCATCGATATCTGCAAGATAGGCAAGCTACATTGTGGTCACAGAAAACAACCATGTTGTGTGATGGTGAGAGAATTTGTTGTTGGCACAAATTTGAAATGGTGATCATGAAACAATGCATTGAGAAAACATACTTGTAGAGCATGTTGCATCTGTATATCCAGCGACACAGCTGCAACTGAAATCATCCACAAGATCTGTGCAGGTTCCTCCATTCTGGCAAGGATTGGGATCGCAGTCATCAATGTCTGTAAGATGGGTCAAGAACACATTAGTCAAAGAACAGAACCATTCTTCTTGCTGTAAAGTAAGATTGGTATAAAAGAAACCCATGGAATGATGGCTATAAAACAACATATTAAGAAAACATACTTGTGGAGCATGTTGCATCTGTATATCCAGCAACACAGCTGCAGCTGAAATCATCCACTAGATCTGTGCACGTTCCTCCATTCTGGCAAGGATTGGGATCGCAGTCATCGATATCTGCAAGATAGGCAAGCTACATTGTGGTCACAGAAATCAACCATGTTGTGTGATGGTGAGAGAATTTGTTGTTGGCACAAATTTGAAATGGTGATCATGAAACAATTAAATGCATCGAGAAAACATACTTGTAGAGCATGTTGCATCTGTATATCCAGCGACACAGCTGCAACTGAAATCATCCACAAGATCTGTGCAGGTTCCTCCATTCTGGCAAGGATTGGGATCGCAGTCATCAATGTCTGTAAGATGGGTCAAGAACACATTAGTCAAAGAATAGAACCATGCTTCTTGCTGTAAAGTAAGATTGGTATAAAAGAAACTCATGGAATGATGGTTATGAAACAACATATTAAGAAAACATACTTGTGGAGCATGTTGCATCTGTATATCCAGCAACACAGCTGCAGCTGAAATCATCCACTAGATCTGTGCACGTTCCTCCATTCTGGCAAGGATTGGGATCGCAGTCATCGATATCTGCAAGATAGGGAAGCTACATTGTGGTCACAGAAAACAACCATGTTGTGTGATGGTGAGAGAATTTGTTGTTGGCACAAATTTGAAATGGTGATCATGAAACAATGCATCGAGAAAACATACTTGTAGAGCATGTTGCATCTGTATATCCAGCGACACAGCTGCAACTGAAATCATCCACAAGATCTGTGCAGGTTCCTCCATTCTGGCAAGGATTGGGATCGCAGTCATCAATGTCTGTAAGATGGGTCAAGATCACATTAGTCAAAGAATAGAACCATTCTTCTTGCTGTAAAGTAAGATTTGTATAAAAGAAACCCATGGAATGATGGCTATGAAACAACATATTAAGAAAACATACTTGTGGAGCATGTTGCATCTGTATATCCAGCAACACAGCTGCAGCTGAAATCATCCACTAGATCTGTGCACGTTCCTCCATTCTGGCAAGAATTGGGATCGCAGTCATCGATATCTGCCAGATAGGCAAGTTACATTGTGGTCACAGAAAACAACCATGTTGTGTGATGGTGAGAGAATTTGTTGTTGGCACAAATTTGAAATGGTGATCATGAAACAATGCATCGAGAAAACATACTTGTAGAGCATGTTGCATCTGTATATCCAGCGACACAGCTGCAACTGAAATCATCCACAAGATCTGTGCAGGTTCCTCCATTCTGGCAAGGATTGGGATCGCAGTCATCAATGTCTGTAAGATGGGTCAAGAACACATTAGTCAAAGAATAGAACCATGCTTCTTGCTGTAAAGTAAGATTGGTATAAAAGAAACTCATGGAATGATGGTTATGAAACAACATATTAAGAAAACATACTGGTGGAGCATGTTGCATCTGTATATCCAGCAACACAGCTGCAGCTGAAATCATCCACTAGATCTGTGCACGTTCCTCCATTCTGGCAAGGATTGGGATCGCAGTCGTCGATATCTGCAAGATAGGCAAGCTACATTGTGGTCACAGAAAACAACCATGTTGTGTGATGGTGAGAGAATTTGTTGTTGGCACAAATTTGAAATGGTGATCATGAAACAATGCATCGAGAAAACATACTTGTAGAGCATGTTGCATCTGTATATCCAGCGACACAGCTGCAACTGAAATCATCCACAAGATCTGTGCAGGTTCCTCCATTCTGGCAAGGATTGGGATCGCAGTCATCAATGTCTGTAAGATGGGTCAAGATCACATTAGTCAAAGAATAGAACCATGCTTCTTGCTGTAAAGTAAGATTAGTGTCAAAGAAACATATGGAATGATGGCTATGAAACAACATATTAATAAAACATACTTGTGGAGCATGTTGCATCTGTATATCCAGCAACACAGCTGCAGCTGAAATCATCCACTAGATCTGTGCACGTTCCTCCATTCTGGCAAGGATTGGGATCGCAGTCATCGATATCTGCAAGATAGGCAAGTTACATTGTGGTCACAGAAAACAACCATGTTGTGTGATGGTGAGAGAATTTGTTGTTGGCACAAATTTGAAATGGTGATCATGAAACAATTAAATGCATCGAGAAAACATACTTGTAGAGCATGTTGCATCTGTATATCCAGCGACACAGCTGCAACTGAAATCATCCACAAGATCTGTGCAGGTTCCTCCATTCTGGCAAGGATTGGGATCGCAGTCATCAATGTCTGTAAGATGGGTCAAGAACACATTAGTCAAAGAATAGGACCATTCTTCTTGCTGTAAAGTAAGATTGGTATAAAAGAAACCCATGGAATGATGGTTATAAAACAACATATTAAGAAAACATACTTGTGGAGCATGTTGCATCTGTATATCCAGCAACACAGCTGCAGCTGAAATCATCCACTAGATCTGTGCACGTTCCTCCATTCTGGCAAGGATTGGGATCGCAGTCATCAATATCTGCAAGATAGGCAAGCTACATTGTGGTCACAGAAATCAACCATGTTGTGTGATGGTGAGAGAATTTGTTGTTGGCACAAATTTGAAATGGTGATCATGAAACAATTAAATGCATCGAGAAAACATACTTGTAGAGCATGTTGCATCTGTATATCCAGCGACACAGCTGCAACTGAAATCATCCACAATATCTGTGCAGGTTCCTCCATTCTGGCAAGGATTGGGATCGCAGTCATCAATGTCTGTAAGATGGGTCAAGAACACATTAGTCAAAGAATAGAACCATGCTTCTTGCTGTAAAGTAAGATTGGTATAAAAGAAACTCATGGAATGATGGTTATGAAACAACATATTAAGAAAACATACTTGTGGAGCATGTTGCATCTGTATATCCAGCAACACAGCTGCAGCTGAAATCATCCACTAGATCTGTGCACGTTCCTCCATTCTGGCAAGGATTGGGATCGCAGTCATCGATATCTGCAAGATAGGCAAGCTACATTGTGGTCACAGAAAACAACCATGTTGTGTGATGGTGAAAGAATTTGTTGTTGGCACAAATTTGAAATGGTGATCATGAAACAATGCATTGAGAAAACATACTTGTAGAGCATGTTGCATCTGTATATCCAGCGACACAGCTGCAACTGAAATCATCCACAAGATCTGTGCAGGTTCCTCCATTCTGGCAAGGATTGGGATCGCAGTCATCAATGTCTGTAAGATGGGTCAAGATCACATTAGTCAAAGAATAGAACCATGCTTCTTGCTGTAAAGTAAGATTAGTATAAAAGAAACCCATGGAATGATGGCTATGAAACAACATATTAATAAAACATACTTGTGGAGCATGTTGCATCTGTATATCCAGCAACACAGCTGCAGCTGAAATCATCCACTAGATCTGTGCACGTTCCTCCATTCTGGCAAGGATTGGGATCGCAGTCATCGATATCTGCAAGATAGGCAAGTTACATTGTGGTCACAGAAAACAACCATGTTGTGTGATGGTGAGAGAATTTTTTGTTGGCACAAATTTGAAATGGTGATCATGAAACAAAGCATCGAGAAAACATACCTGTAGAGCATGTTGCATCTGTATATCCAGCGACACAGCTGCAACTGAAATCATCCACAAGATCTGTGCAGGTTCCTCCATTCTGGCAAGGATTGGGATCGCAGTCATCAATGTCTGTAAGATGGGTCAAGAACACATTAGTCAAAGAATACAACCATGCTTCTTGCTGTAAAGTAAGATTGGTATAAAAGAAACTCATGGAATGATGGTTATGAAACAACATATTAAGAAAACATACTTGTGGAGCATGTTGCATCTGTATATCCAGCAACACAGCTGCAGCTGAAATCATCCACTAGATCTGTGCACGTTCCTCCATTCTGGCAAGGATTGGGATCGCAGTCATCGATATCTGCAAGATAGGCAAGCTACATTGTGGTCACAGAAAACAGCCATGTTGTGTGATGGTGAAAGAATTTGTTGTTGGCACAAATTTGAAATGGTGATCATGAAACAATGCATAGAGAAAACATACTTGTAGAGCATGTTGCATCTGTATATCCAGCGACACAGCTGCAACTGAAATCATCCACAAGATCTGTGCAGGTTCCTCCATTCTGGCAAGGATTGGGATCGCAGTCATCAATGTCTGTAAGATGGGTCAAGATCACATTAGTCAAAGAATAGAACCATTCTTCTTGCTGTAAAGTAAGATTAGTATAAAAGAAACCCATGGAATGATGGCTATGAAACAACATATTAATAAAACATACTTGTGGAGCATGTTGCATCTGTATATCCAGCAACACAGCTGCAGCTGAAATCATCCACTAGATCTGTGCACGTTCCTCCATTCTGGCAAGGATTGGGATCGCAGTCATCGATATCTGCAAGATAGGCAAGCTACATTGTGGTCACAGAAAACAACCATGTTGTGTGATGGTGAGAGAATTTGTTGTTGGCACAAAGTCGAAGTGGTGATCATGAAACAATGCATCGAGAAAACATACTTGTAGAACATGTTGCATCTGTATATCCAGCGACACAGCTGCAACTGAAATCATCCACAAGATCTGTGCAGGTTCCTCCATTCTGGCAAGGATTGGGATCGCAGTCATCAATGTCTGTAAGATGGGTCAAGAACACATTAGTCAAAGAATACAACCATGCTTCTTGCTGTAAAGTAAGATTGGTATAAAAGAAACTCATGGAATGATGGTTATGAAACAACATATTAAGAAAACATACTTGTGGAGCATGTTGCATCTGTATATCCAGCAACACAGCTGCAGCTGAAATCATCCACTAGATCTGTGCACGTTCCTCCATTCTGGCAAGGATTGGGATCGCAGTCATTGATATCTGCAAGATAGGCAAGCTACATTGTGGTCACAGAAAACAGCCATGTTGTGTGATGGTGAGAGAATTTGTTGTTGGCACAAATTTGAAATGGTGATCATGAAACAATGCATCGAGAAAACATACTTGTAGAGCATGTTGCATCTGTATATCCAGCGACACAGCTGCAACTAAAATCATCCACAAGATCTGTGCAGGTTCCTCCATTCTGGCAAGGATTGGGATCGCAGTCATCAATGTCTGTAAAATGGGTCAAGAACACATTAGTCAAAGAATAGAACCATGCTTATTGCTGTAAAGTAAGATTGGTATAAAAGAAACTCATGGAATGATGGTTATGAAACAACATATTAAGAAAAGATACTTGTGGAGCATGTTGCATCTGTATATCCAGCAACACAGCTGCAGCTGAAATCATCCACTAGATCTGTGCACGTTCCTCCATTCTGGCAAGGATTGGGATCGCAGTCATCGATATCTGCAAGATAGGCAAGCTACATTGTGGTCACAGAAAACAACCATGTTGTGTGATGGTGAGAGAATTTGTTGTTGGCACAAATTTGAAATGGTGATCATGAAACAATGCGTCGAGAAAACATACTTGTAGAGCATGTTGCATCTGTATATCCAGCGACACAGCTGCAACTGAAATCATCCACAAGATCTGTGCATGTTCCTCCATTCTGGCAAGGATTGGGATCGCAGTCATCAATGTCTGTAAGATGGGTCAAGAACACATTAGTCAAAGAATAGAACCATGCTTCTTGCTGTAAAGTAAGATTGGTATAAAAGAAACCCATGGAATGATGGTTATGAAACAACATATTAAGAAAACATACTTGTGGAGCATGTTGCATCTGTATATCCAGCAACACAGCTGCAGCTGAAATCATCCACTAGATCTGTGCACGTTCCTCCATTCTGGCAAGGATTGGGATCGCAGTCATCGATATCTGCAAGATAGGCAAGCTACATTGTGGTCACAGAAAACAACCATGTTGTGTGATGGTGAAAGAATTTGTTGTTGGCACAAATTTGAAATGGTGATCATGAAACAATGCATTGAGAAAACATACTTGTAGAGCATATTGCATCTGTATATCCAGCGACACAGCTGCAACTGAAATCATCCACAAGATCTGTGCAGGTTCCTCCATTCTGGCAAGGATTGGGATCGCAGTCATCAATGTCTGTAAGATGGGTGAAGATCACATTAGTCAAAGAATAGAACCATTCTTCTTGCTGTAAAGTAAGATTAGTATAAAAGAAACCCATGGAATGATGGCTATGAAACAAATTAATAAAACATACTTGTGGAGCATGTTGCATCTGTATATCCAGCAACACAGCTGCAGCTGAAATCATCCACTAGATCTGTGCACGTTCCTCCATTCTGGCAAGGATTGGGATCGCAGTCATCGATATCTGCAAGATAGGCAAGTTACATTGTGGTCACAGAAAACAACCATGTTGTGTGATGGTGAGAGAATTTGTTGTTGGCACAAATTTGAAATGGTGATCATGAAACAATTAAATGCATCGAGAAAACATACTTGTAGAGCATGTTGCATCTGTATATCCAGCGACACAGCTGCAACTGAAATCATCCACAAGATCTGTGCATGTTCCTCCATTCTGGCAAGGATTGGGATCGCAGTCATCAATGTCTGTAAGATGGGTCAAGAACACATTAGTCAAAGCATAGAACCATGCTTCTTGCTGTAAAGTAAGATTGGTATAAAAGAAACTCATGGAATGATGGTTATGAAACAACATATTAAGAAAACATACTTGTGGAGCATGTTGCATCTGTATATCCAGCAACACAGCCGCAGCTGAAATCATCCACTAGATCTGTGCACGTTCCTCCATTCTGGCAAGGATTGGGATCGCAGTCATCGATATCTGCAAGATAGGCAAGCTACATTGTGGTCACAGAAAACAACCATGTTGTGTGATGGTGAGAGAATTTGTTGTTGGCACAAATTTGAAATGGTGATCATGAAACAATGCATCGAGAAAACATACTTGTAGAGCATGTTGCATCTGTATATCCAGCGACACAGCTGCAACTGAAATCATCCACAAGATCTGTGCAGGTTCCTCCATTCTGGCAAGGATTGGGATCGCAGTCATCAATGTCTGTAAGATGGGTCAAGATCACATTAGTCAAAGAATAGAACCATTCTTCTTGCTGTAAAGTAAGATTTGTATAAAAGAAACCCATGGAATGATGGCTATGAAACAACATATTAAGAAAACATACTTGTGGAGCATGTTGCATCTGTATATCCAGCAACACAGCTGCAGCTGAAATCATCGACTAGGTCTGTGCACGTTCCTCCATTCTGGCAAGGATTGGGATCGCAGTCATCGATATCTGCAAGATAGGCAAGTTACATTGTGGTCACAGAAAACAACCATGTTGTGTGAAGGTGAGAGAATTTGTTGTTGGCACAAATTTGAAATGGTGATCATGAAACAATGCATCGAGAAAACATACTTGTAGAGCATGTTGCATCTGTATATCCAGCGACACAGCTGCAACTGAAATCATCCACAAGATCTGTGCAGGTTCCTCCATTCTGGCAAGGATTGGGATCGCAGTCATCAATGTCTGTAAGATGGGTCAAGAACACATTAGTCAAAGAATAGAACCATGCTTCTTGCTGTAAAGTAAGATTGGTATAAAAGAAACTCATGGAATGATGGTTATGAAACAACATATTAAGAAAACATACTTGTGGAGCATGTTGCATCTGTATATCCAGCAACACAGCTGCAGCTGAAATCATCCACTAGATCTGTGCACGTTCCTCCATTCTGGCAAGGATTGGGATCGCAGTCATCAATGTCTGTAAGATGGGTCAAGAACACATTAGTCAAAGAATAGAACCATGCTTCTTGCTGTAAAGTAAGATTGGTATAAAAGAAACTCATGGAATGATGGTTATGAAACAACATATTAAGAAAACATACTTGTGGAGCATGTTGCATCTGTATATCCAGCAACACAGCTGCAGCTGAAATCATCCACTAGATCTGTGCACGTTCCTCCATTCTGGCAAGGATTGGGATCGCAGTCATCGATATCTGCAAGATAGGCAAGCTACATTGTGGTCACAGAAAACAACCATGTTGTGTGATGGTGAGAGAATTTGTTGTTGGCACAAATTTGAAATGGTGATCATGAAACAATGCGTCGAGAAAACATACTTGTAGAGCATGTTGCATCTGTATATCCAGCGACACAGCTGCAACTGAAATCATCCACAAGATCTGTGCAGGTTCCTCCATTCTGGCAAGGATTGGGATCGCAGTCATCAATGTCTGTAAGATGGGTCAAGATCACATTAGTCAAAGAATAGAACCATGCTTCTTGCTGTAAAGTAAGATTGGTATAAAAGAAACCCATGGAATGATGGTTATGAAACAACATATTAAGAAAACATACTTGTGGAGCATGTTGCATCTGTATATCCAGCAACACAGCTGCAGCTGAAATCATCCACTAGATCTGTGCACGTTCCTCCATTCTGGCAAGGATTGGGATCGCAGTCATCGATATCTGCAAGATAGGCAAGCTACATTGTGGTCACAGAAAACAACCATGTTGTGTGATGGTGAGAGAATTTGTTGTTGGCACAAATTTGAAATGGTGATCATGAAACAATGCATCGAGAAAACATACTTGTAGAGCATGTTGCATCTGTATATCCAGCGACACAGCTGCAACTGAAATCATCCACAAGATCTGTGCATGTTCCTCCATTCTGGCAAGGATTGGGATCGCAGTCATCAATGTCTGTAAGATGGGTCAAGAACACATTAGTCAAAGAATAGAACCATGCTTCTTGCTGTAAAGTAAGATTGGTATAAAAGAAACCCATGGAATGATGGTTATGAAACAACATATTAAGAAAACATACTTGTGGAGCATGTTGCATCTGTATATCCAGCAACACAGCTGCAGCTGAAATCATCCACTAGATCTGTGCACGTTCCTCCATTCTGGCAAGGATTGGGATCGCAGTCATCGATATCTGCAAGATAGGCAAGCTACATTGTGGTCACAGAAAACAACCATGTTGTGTGACGGTGAGAGAATTTGTTGTTGGCACAAATTTGAAATGGTGATTATGAAACAATGCATTGAGAAAACATACTTGTAGAGCATGTTGCATCTGTATATCCAGCGACACAGCTGCAACTGAAATCATCCACAAGATCTGTGCAGGTTCCTCCATTCTGGCAAGGATTGGGATCGCAGTCATCAATGTCTGTAAGATGGGTCAAGATCACATTAGTCAAAGAATACAACCATGCTTCTTGCTGTAAAGTAAGATTGGTATAAAAGAAACTCATGGAATGATGGTTATGAAACAACATATTAAGAAAACATACTTGTGGAGCATGTTGCATCTGTATATCCAGCAACACAGCTGCAGCTGAAATCATCCACTAGATCTGTGCACGTTCCTCCATTCTGGCAAGGATTGGGATCGCAGTCATCGATATCTGCAAGATAGGCAAGCTACATTGTGGTCACAGAAAACAACCATGTTGTGTGATGGTGAGAGAATTTGTTGTTGGCACAAATTTGAAATGGTGATCATGAAACAATGCATCGAGAAAACATACTTGTAGAGCATGTTGCATCTGTATATCCAGCGACACAGCTGCAACTGAAATCATCCACAAGATCTGTGCAGGTTCCTCCATTCTGGCAAGGATTGGGATCGCAGTCATCAATGTCTGTAAGATGGGTCAAGATCACATTAGTCAAAGAATAGAACCATTCTTCTTGCTGTAAAGTAAGATTTGTATAAAAGAAACCCATGGAATGATGGCTATGAAACAACATATTAAGAAAACATACTTGTGGAGCATGTTGCATCTGTATATCCAGCAACACAGCTGCAGCTGAAATCATCGACTAGATCTGTGCACGTTCCTCCATTCTGGCAAGGATTGGGATCGCAGTCATCGATATCTGCAAGATAGGCAAGTTACATTGTGGTCACAGAAAACAACCATGTTGTGTGATGGTGAGAGAATTTGTTGTTGGCACAAATTTGAAATGGTGATCATGAAACAATGCATCGAGAAAACATACTTGTAGAGCATGTTGCATCTGTATATCCAGCGACACAGCTGCAACTGAAATCATCCACATGATCTGTGCAGGTTCCTCCATTCTGGCAAGGATTGGGATTGCAGTCATCAATGTCTGTAAGATGGGTCAAGAACACATTAGTCAAAGAATAGAACCATGCTTCTTGCTGTAAAGTAAGATTGGTATGAAAGAAACTCATGGAATGATGGTTATGAAACAACATATTAAGAAAACATACTTGTGGAGCATGTTGCATCTGTATATCCAGCAACACAGCTGCAGCTGAAATCATCCACTAGATCTGTGCACGTTCCTCCATTCTGGCAAGGATTGGGATCGCAGTCATCGATATCTGCAAGATAGGCAAGCTACATTGTGGTCACAGAAAACAACCATGTTGTGAGATGTTGAGAGAATTTGTTGTTGGCACAAATTTGAAATGGTGATCATGAAACAATGCATTGAGAAAACATACTTGTAGAGCATGTTGCATCTGTATATCCAGCGACACAGCTGCAACTGAAATCATCCACAAGATCTGTGCAGGTTCCTCCATTCTGGCAAGGATTGGGATCGCAGTCATCAATGTCTGTAAGATGGGTCAAGAACACATTAGTCAAAGAATACAGCCATGCTTCTTGCTGTAAAGTAAGATTGGTATAAAAGAAACTCATGGAATGATGGTTATGAAACAACATATTAAGAAAACATACTTGTGGAGCATGTTGCATCTGTATATCCAGCAGCACAGCTGCAGCTGAAATCATCCACTAGATCTGTGCACGTTCCTCCATTCTGGCAAGGATTGGGATCGCAGTCATCGATATCTGCAAGATAGGCAAGCTACATTGTGGTCACAGAAAACAACCATGTTGTGTGATGGTGAGAGAATTTGTTGTTGGCACAAATTTGAAATGGTGATCATGAAACAATGCATCGAGAAAACATACTTGTAGAGCATGTTGCATCTGTATATCCAGCGACACAGCTGCAACTGAAATCATCCACAAGATCTGTGCAGGTTCCTCCATTCTGGCAAGGATTGGGATCGCAGTCATCAATGTCTGTAAGATGGGTCAAGAACACATTGGTCAAAGAATAGAACCATGCTTCTTGCTGTAAAGTAAGATTGGTATAAAAGAAACCCATGGAATGATGGTTATGAAACAACATATTAAGAAAACATACTTGTGGAGCATGTTGCATCTGTATATCCAGCAACACAGCTGCAGCTGAAATCATCCACTAGATCTGTGCACGTTCCTCCATTCTGGCAAGGATTGGGATCGCAGTCATCGATATCTGCAAGATAGGCAAGCTACATTGTGGTCACAGAAAACAACCATGTTGTGTGATGGTGAGAGAATTTGTTGTTGGCACAAATTTGAAATGGTGATCATGAAACAATGCATCGTGAAAACATACTTGTAGAGCATGTTGCATCTGTATATCCAGCGACACAGCTGCAACTGAAATCATCCACAAGATCTGTGCAGGTTCCTCCATTCTGGCAAGGATTGGGATCGCAGTCATCAATGTCTGTAAGATGGGTCAAGAACACATTAGTCAAAGAATAGAACCATGCTTCTTGCTGTAAAGTAAGATTGGTATAAAAGAAACCCATGGAATGATGGTTATGAAACAACATATTAAGAAAACATACTTGTGGAGCATGTTGCATCTGTATATCCAGCAACACAGCTGCAGCTGAAATCATCCACTAGATCTGTGCACGTTCCTCCATTCTGGCAAGGATTGGGATCGCAGTCATCGATATCTGCAAGATAGGCAAGCTACATTGTGGTCACAGAAAACAACCATGTTGTGTGATGGTGAGAGGATTTTGTTGTTGGCACAAATTTGAAATGGTGATCATGAAACAATGCATCGAGAAAACATACTTGTAGAGCATGTTGCATCTGTATATCCAGCGACACAGCTGCAACTGAAATCATCCACAAGATCTGTGCAGGTTCCTCCATTCTGGCAAGGATTGGGATCGCAGTCATCAATGTCTGTAAGATGGGTCAAGAACACATTAGTCAAAGAATACAGTCATGCTTCTTGCTGTAAAGTAAGATTGGTATAAAAGAAACTCATGGAATGATGGTTATGAAACAACATATTAAGAAAACATACTTGTGGAGCATGTTGCATCTGTATATCCAGCAACACAGCTGCAGCTGAAATCATCCACTAGATCTGTGCACGTTCCTCCATTCTGGCAAGGATTGGGATCGCAGTCATCGATATCTGCAAGATAGGCAAGCTACATTGTGGTCACAGAAAACAACCCTGTTGTGTGATGGTGAGAGAATTTGTTGTTGGCACAAATTTGAAATGGTGATCATGAAACAATGCATCGAGAAAACATACTTGTAGAGCATGTTGCATCTGTATATCCAGCGACACAGCTGCAACTGAAATCATCCACAAGATCTGTGCATGTTCCTCCATTCTGGCAAGGATTGGGATCGCAGTCATCAATGTCTGTAAGATGGGTCAAGAACACATTAGTCAAAGAATAGAACCATGCTTCTTGCTGTAAAGTAAGATTGGTATAAAAGAAACCCATGGAATGATGGTTATGAAACAACATATTAAGAAAACATACTTGTGGAGCATGTTGCATCTGTATATCCAGCAACACAGCTGCAGCTGAAATCATCCACTAGATCTGTGCACGTTCCTCCATTCTGGCAAGGATTGGGATCGCAGTCATCGATATCTGCAAGATAGGCAAGCTACATTGTGGTCACAGAAAACAACCATGTTGTGTGACGGTGAGAGAATTTGTTGTTGGCACAAATTTGAAATGGTGATTATGAAACAATGCATTGAGAAAACATACTTGTAGAGCATGTTGCATCTGTATATCCAGCGACACAGCTGCAACTGAAATCATCCACAAGATCTGTGCAGGTTCCTCCATTCTGGCAAGGATTGGGATCGCAGTCATCAATGTCTGTAAGATGGGTCAAGATCACATTAGTCAAAGAATACAACCATGCTTCTTGCTGTAAAGTAAGATTGGTATAAAAGAAACTCATGGAATGATGGTTATGAAACAACATATTAAGAAAACATACTTGTGGAGCATGTTGCATCTGTATATCCAGCAACACAGCTGCAGCTGAAATCATCCACTAGATCTGTGCACGTTCCTCCATTCTGGCAAGGATTGGGATCGCAGTCATCGATATCTGCAAGATAGGCAAGCTACATTGTGGTCACAGAAAACAACCATGTTGTGTGATGGTGAGAGAATTTGTTGTTGGCACAAATTTGAAATGGTGATCATGAAACAATGCATCGAGAAAACATACTTGTAGAGCATGTTGCATCTGTATATCCAGCGACACAGCTGCAACTGAAATCATCCACAAGATCTGTGCAGGTTCCTCCATTCTGGCAAGGATTGGGATCGCAGTCATCAATGTCTGTAAGATGGGTCAAGATCACATTAGTCAAAGAATAGAACCATTCTTCTTGCTGTAAAGTAAGATTTGTATAAAAGAAACCCATGGAATGATGGCTATGAAACAACATATTAAGAAAACATACTTGTGGAGCATGTTGCATCTGTATATCCAGCAACACAGCTGCAGCTGAAATCATCGACTAGATCTGTGCACGTTCCTCCATTCTGGCAAGGATTGGGATCGCAGTCATCGATATCTGCAAGATAGGCAAGTTACATTGTGGTCACAGAAAACAACCATGTTGTGTGATGGTGAGAGAATTTGTTGTTGGCACAAATTTGAAATGGTGATCATGAAACAATGCATCGAGAAAACATACTTGTAGAGCATGTTGCATCTGTATATCCAGCGACACAGCTGCAACTGAAATCATCCACATGATCTGTGCAGGTTCCTCCATTCTGGCAAGGATTGGGATCGCAGTCATCAATGTCTGTAAGATGGGTCAAGAACACATTAGTCAAAGAATAGAACCATGCTTCTTGCTGTAAAGTAAGATTGGTATGAAAGAAACTCATGGAATGATGGTTATGAAACAACATATTAAGAAAACATACTTGTGGAGCATGTTGCATCTGTATATCCAGCAACACAGCTGCAGCTGAAATCATCCACTAGATCTGTGCACGTTCCTCCATTCTGGCAAGGATTGGGATCGCAGTCATCGATATCTGCAAGATAGGCAAGCTACATTGTGGTCACAGAAAACAACCATGTTGTGAGATGTTGAGAGAATTTGTTGTTGGCACAAATTTGAAATGGTGATCATGAAACAATGCATTGAGAAAACATACTTGTAGAGCATGTTGCATCTGTATATCCAGCGACACAGCTGCAACTGAAATCATCCACAAGATCTGTGCAGGTTCCTCCATTCTGGCAAGGATTGGGATCGCAGTCATCAATGTCTGTAAGATGGGTCAAGAACACATTAGTCAAAGAATACAGCCATGCTTCTTGCTGTAAAATAAGATTGGTATAAAAGAAACTCATGGAATGATGGTTATGAAACAACATATTAAGAAAACATACTTGTGGAGCATGTTGCATCTGTATATCCAGCAGCACAGCTGCAGCTGAAATCATCCACTAGATCTGTGCACGTTCCTCCATTCTGGCAAGGATTGGGATCGCAGTCATCGATATCTGCAAGATAGGCAAGCTACATTGTGGTCACAGAAAACAACCATGTTGTGTGATGGTGAGAGAATTTGTTGTTGGCACAAATTTGAAATGGTGATCATGAAACAATGCATCGAGAAAACATACTTGTAGAGCATGTTGCATCTGTATATCCAGCGACACAGCTGCAACTGAAATCATCCACAAGATCTGTGCAGGTTCCTCCATTCTGGCAAGGATTGGGATCGCAGTCATCAATGTCTGTAAGATGGGTCAAGAACACATTGGTCAAAGAATAGAACCATGCTTCTTGCTGTAAAGTAAGATTGGTATAAAAGAAACCCATGGAATGATGGTTATGAAACAACATATTAAGAAAACATACTTGTGGAGCATGTTGCATCTGTATATCCAGCAACACAGCTGCAGCTGAAATCATCCACTAGATCTGTGCACGTTCCTCCATTCTGGCAAGGATTGGGATCGCAGTCATCGATATCTGCAAGATAGGCAAGCTACATTGTGGTCACAGAAAACAACCATGTTGTGTGATGGTGAGAGAATTTGTTGTTGGCACAAATTTGAAATGGTGATCATGAAACAATGCATCGTGAAAACATACTTGTAGAGCATGTTGCATCTGTATATCCAGCGACACAGCTGCAACTGAAATCATCCACAAGATCTGTGCAGGTTCCTCCATTCTGGCAAGGATTGGGATCGCAGTCATCAATGTCTGTAAGATGGGTCAAGAACACATTAGTCAAAGAATAGAACCATGCTTCTTGCTGTAAAGTAAGATTGGTATAAAAGAAACCCATGGAATGATGGTTATGAAACAACATATTAAGAAAACATACTTGTGGAGCATGTTGCATCTGTATATCCAGCAACACAGCTGCAGCTGAAATCATCCACTAGATCTGTGCACGTTCCTCCATTCTGGCAAGGATTGGGATCGCAGTCATCGATATCTGCAAGATAGGCAAGCTACATTGTGGTCACAGAAAACAACCATGTTGTGTGATGGTGAGAGGATTTTGTTGTTGGCACAAATTTGAAATGGTGATCATGAAACAATGCATCGAGAAAACATACTTGTAGAGCATGTTGCATCTGTATATCCAGCGACACAGCTGCAACTGAAATCATCCACAAGATCTGTGCAGGTTCCTCCATTCTGGCAAGGATTGGGATCGCAGTCATCAATGTCTGTAAGATGGGTCAAGAACACATTAGTCAAAGAATAGAACCATGCTTCTTGCTGTAAAGTAAGATTGGTATAAAAGAAACCCATGGAATGATGGTTATGAAACAACATATTAAGAAAACATACTTGTGGAGCATGTTGCATCTGTATATCCAGCAACACAGCTGCAGCTGAAATCATCCACTAGATCTGTGCACGTTCCTCCATTCTGGCAAGGATTGGGATCGCAGTCATCAATGTCTGTAAGATGGGTCAAGATCACATTAGTCAAAGAATAGAACCATTCTTCTTGCTGTAAAGTAAGATTTGTATAAAAGAAACCCATGGAATGATGGCTATGAAACAACATATTAAGAAAACATACTTGTGGAGCATGTTGCATCTGTATATCCAGCAACACAGCTGCAGCTGAAATCATCGACTAGATCTGTGCACGTTCCTCCATTCTGGCAAGGATTGGGATCGCAGTCATCGATATCTGCAAGATAGGCAAGTTACATTGTGGTCACAGAAAACAACCATGTTGTGTGATGGTGAGAGAATTTGTTGTTGGCACAAATTTGAAATGGTGATCATGAAACAATGCATCGAGAAAACATACTTGTAGAGCATGTTGCATCTGTATATCCAGCGACACAGCTGCAACTGAAATCATCCACATGATCTGTGCAGGTTCCTCCATTCTGGCAAGGATTGGGATCGCAGTCATCAATGTCTGTAAGATGGGTCAAGAACACATTAGTCAAAGAATAGAACCATGCTTCTTGCTGTAAAGTAAGATTGGTATGAAAGAAACTCATGGAATGATGGTTATGAAACAACATATTAAGAAAACATACTTGTGGAGCATGTTGCATCTGTATATCCAGCAACACAGCTGCAGCTGAAATCATCCACTAGATCTGTGCACGTTCCTCCATTCTGGCAAGGATTGGGATCGCAGTCATCGATATCTGCAAGATAGGCAAGCTACATTGTGGTCACAGAAAACAACCATGTTGTGAGATGTTGAGAGAATTTGTTGTTGGCACAAATTTGAAATGGTGATCATGAAACAATGCATTGAGAAAACATACTTGTAGAGCATGTTGCATCTGTATATCCAGCGACACAGCTGCAACTGAAATCATCCACAAGATCTGTGCAGGTTCCTCCATTCTGGCAAGGATTGGGATCGCAGTCATCAATGTCTGTAAGATGGGTCAAGAACACATTAGTCAAAGAATACAGCCATGCTTCTTGCTGTAAAATAAGATTGGTATAAAAGAAACTCATGGAATGATGGTTATGAAACAACATATTAAGAAAACATACTTGTGGAGCATGTTGCATCTGTATATCCAGCAGCACAGCTGCAGCTGAAATCATCCACTAGATCTGTGCACGTTCCTCCATTCTGGCAAGGATTGGGATCGCAGTCATCGATATCTGCAAGATAGGCAAGCTACATTGTGGTCACAGAAAACAACCATGTTGTGTGATGGTGAGAGAATTTGTTGTTGGCACAAATTTGAAATGGTGATCATGAAACAATGCATCGAGAAAACATACTTGTAGAGCATGTTGCATCTGTATATCCAGCGACACAGCTGCAACTGAAATCATCCACAAGATCTGTGCAGGTTCCTCCATTCTGGCAAGGATTGGGATCGCAGTCATCAATGTCTGTAAGATGGGTCAAGAACACATTGGTCAAAGAATAGAACCATGCTTCTTGCTGTAAAGTAAGATTGGTATAAAAGAAACCCATGGAATGATGGTTATGAAACAACATATTAAGAAAACATACTTGTGGAGCATGTTGCATCTGTATATCCAGCAACACAGCTGCAGCTGAAATCATCCACTAGATCTGTGCACGTTCCTCCATTCTGGCAAGGATTGGGATCGCAGTCATCGATATCTGCAAGATAGGCAAGCTACATTGTGGTCACAGAAAACAACCATGTTGTGTGATGGTGAGAGAATTTGTTGTTGGCACAAATTTGAAATGGTGATCATGAAACAATGCATCGTGAAAACATACTTGTAGAGCATGTTGCATCTGTATATCCAGCGACACAGCTGCAACTGAAATCATCCACAAGATCTGTGCAGGTTCCTCCATTCTGGCAAGGATTGGGATCGCAGTCATCAATGTCTGTAAGATGGGTCAAGAACACATTAGTCAAAGAATAGAACCATGCTTCTTGCTGTAAAGTAAGATTGGTATAAAAGAAACCCATGGAATGATGGTTATGAAACAACATATTAAGAAAACATACTTGTGGAGCATGTTGCATCTGTATATCCAGCAACACAGCTGCAGCTGAAATCATCCACTAGATCTGTGCACGTTCCTCCATTCTGGCAAGGATTGGGATCGCAGTCATCGATATCTGCAAGATAGGCAAGCTACATTGTGGTCACAGAAAACAACCATGTTGTGTGATGGTGAGAGGATTTTGTTGTTGGCACAAATTTGAAATGGTGATCATGAAACAATGCATCGAGAAAACATACTTGTAGAGCATGTTGCATCTGTATATCCAGCGACACAGCTGCAACTGAAATCATCCACAAGATCTGTGCAGGTTCCTCCATTCTGGCAAGGATTGGGATCGCAGTCATCAATGTCTGTAAGATGGGTCAAGAACACATTAGTCAAAGAATAGAACCATGCTTCTTGCTGTAAAGTAAGATTGGTATAAAAGAAACCCATGGAATGATGGTTATGAAACAACATATTAAGAAAACATACTTGTGGAGCATGTTGCATCTGTATATCCAGCAACACAGCTGCAGCTGAAATCATCCACTAGATCTGTGCACGTTCCTCCATTCTGGCAAGGATTGGGATCGCAGTCATCAATGTCTGTAAGATGGGTCAAGATCACATTAGTCAAAGAATAGAACCATTCTTCTTGCTGTAAAGTAAGATTAGTATAAAAGAAACCCATGGAATGATGGCTATGAAACAACATATTAATAAAACATACTTGTGGAGCATGTTGCATCTGTATATCCAGCAACACAGCTGCAGCTGAAATCATCCACTAGATCTGTGCACGTTCCTCCATTCTGGCAAGGATTGGGATCGCAGTCATCGATATCTGCAAGATAGGCAAGTTACATTGTGGTCACAGAAAACAACCATGTTGTGTGATGGTGAGAGAATTTGTTGTTGGCACAAATTTGAAATGGTGATCATGAAACAATTAAATGCATCGAGAAAACATACTTGTAGAGCATGTTGCATCTGTATATCCAGCGACACAGCTGCAACTGAAATCATCCACAAGATCTGTGCAGGTTCCTCCATTCTGGCAAGGATTGGGATCGCAGTCATCAATGTCTGTAAGATGGGTCAAGATCACATTAGTCAAAGAATAGAACCATTCTTCTTGCTGTAAAGTAAGATTTGTATAAAAGAAACCCATGGAATTAGTCAAAGAATACAGCCATGCTTCTTGCTGTAAAGTAAGATTGAAACTCATGGAATGATGGTTATGAAACAACATATTAAGAAAACATACTTGTGGAGCATGTTGCATCTGTATATCCAGCAACACAGCTGCAGCTGAAATCATCCACTAGATCTGTGCACGTTCCTCCATTCTGGCAAGGATTGGGATCGCAGTCATCGATATCTGCAAGATAGGCAAGCTACATTGTGGTCACAGAAAACAACCATGTTGTGTGATGGTGAGAGAATTTGTTGTTGGCACAAATTTGAAATGGTGATCATGAAACAATGCATCGAGAAAACATACTTGTAGAGCATGTTGCATCTGTATATCCAGCGACACAGCTGCAACTGAAATCATCCACAAGATCTGTGCAGGTTCCTCCATTCTGGCAAGGATTGGGATCGCAGTCATCAATGTCTGTAAGATGGGTCAAGATCACATTAGTCAAAGAATAGAACCATTCTTCTTGCTGTAAAATAAGATTTGTATAAAAGAAACCCATGGAATGATGGCTATGAAACAACATATTAAGAAAACATACTTGTGGAGCATGTTGCATCTGTATATCCAGCAACACAGCTGCAGCTGAAATCATGGACTAGGTCTGTGCACGTTCCTCCATTCTGGCAAGGATTGGGATCGCAGTCATCGATATCTGCAAGATAGGCAAGTTACATTGTGGTCACAGAAAACAACCATGTTGTGTGATGGTGAGAGAATTTGTTGTTGGCACAAATTTGAAATGGTGATCATGAAACAATGCATCGAGAAAACATACTTGTAGAGCATGTTGCATCTGTATATCCAGCGACACAGCTGCAACTGAAATCATCCACAAGATCTGTGCAGGTTCCTCCATTCTGGCAAGGATTGGGATCGCAGTCATCAATGTCTGTAAGATGGGTCAAGAACACATTAGTCAAAGAATAGAACCATGCTTCTTGCTGTAAAGTAAGATTGGTATAAAAGAAACTCATGGAATGATGGTTATGAAACAACATATTAAGAAAACATACTTGTGGAGCATGTTGCATCTGTATATCCAGCAACACAGCTGCAGCTGAAATCATCCACTAGATCTGTGCACGTTCCTCCATTCTGGCAAGGATTGGGATCGCAGTCATCGATATCTGCAAGATAGGCAAGCTACATTGTGGTCACAGAAAACAACCATGTTGTGAGATGTTGAGAGAATTTGTTGTTGGCACAAATTTGAAATGGTGATCATGAAACAATACATTGAAAAAACATACTTGTAGAGCATGTTGCATCTGTATATCCAGCGACACAGCTGCAACTGAAATCATCCACAAGATCTGTGCAGGTTCCTCCATTCTGGCAAGGATTGGGATCGCAGTCATCAATGTCTGTAAGATGGGTCAAGAACACATTAGTCAAAGAATACAGCCATGCTTCTTGCTGTAAAGTAAGATTGGTATAAAAGAAACTCATGGAATGATGGTTATGAAACAACATATTAAGAAAACATACTTGTGGAGCATGTTGCATCTGTATATCCAGCAACACAGCTGCAGCTGAAATCATCCACTAGATCTGTGCACGTTCCTCCATTCTGGCAAGGATTGGGATCGCAGTCATCGATATCTGCAAGATAGGCAAGCTACATTGTGGTCACAGAAAACAACCATGTTGTGTGATGGTGAGAGAATTTGTTGTTGGCACAAATTTGAAATGGTGATCATGAAACAATGCATCGAGAAAACATACTTGTAGAGCATGTTGCATCTGTATATCCAGCGACACAGCTGCAACTGAAATCATCCACAAGATCTATGCAGGTTCCTCCATTCTGGCAAGGATTGGGATCGCAGTCATCAATGTCTGTAAGATGGGTCAAGAACACATTGGTCAAAGAATAGAACCATGCTTCTTGCTGTAAAGTAAGATTGGTATAAAAGAAACCCATGGAATGATGGTTATGAAACAACATATTAAGAAAACATACTTGTGGAGCATGTTGCATCTGTATATCCAGCAACACAGCTGCAGCTGAAATCATCCACTAGATCTGTGCACGTTCCTCCATTCTGGCAAGGATTGGGATCGCAGTCATCGATATCTGCAAGATAGGCAAGCTACATTGTGGTCACAGAAAACAACCATGTTGTGTGATGGTGAGAGAATTTGTTGTTGGCACAAATTTGAAATGGTGATCATGAAACAATGCATTGAGAAAACATACTTGTAGAGCATGTTGCATCTGTATATCCAGCGACACAGCTGCAACTGAAATCATCCACAAGATCTGTGCAGGTTCCTCCATTCTGGCAAGGATTGGGATCGCAGTCATCAATGTCTGTAAGATGGGTCAAGAACACATTAGTCAAAGAATAGAACCATTCTTCTTGCTGTAAAGTAAGATTGGTATAAAAGAAACC
This sequence comes from Terebella lapidaria, assembly GCA_949152475.1. Taxonomy (NCBI): domain Eukaryota; kingdom Metazoa; phylum Annelida; class Polychaeta; order Terebellida; family Terebellidae; genus Terebella; species Terebella lapidaria. Next base: position 53,483,055 of record OX424555.1, on the reverse strand, counting down.
CATGGAATGATGGCTATAAAACAACATATTAAGAAAACATACTTGTGGAGCATGTTGCATCTGTATATCCAGCAACACAGCTGCAGCTGAAATCATCCACTAGATCTGTGCACGTTCCTCCATTCTGGCAAGGATTGGGATCGCAGTCATCAATATCTGCAAGATAGGCAAGCTACATTGTGGTCACAGAAATCAACCATGTTGTGTGATGGTGAGAGAATTTGTTGTTGGCACAAATTTGAAATGGTGATCATGAAACAATTAAATGCATCGAGAAAACATACTTGTAGAGCATGTTGCATCTGTATATCCAGCGACACAGCTGCAACTGAAATCATCCACAAGATCTGTGCAGGTTCCTCCATTCTGGCAAGGATTGGGATCGCAGTCATCAATGTCTGTAAGATGGGTCAAGAACACATTAGTCAAAGAATAGAACCATGCTTCTTGCTGTAAAGTAAGATTGGTATAAAAGAAACTCATGGAATGATGGTTATGAAACAACATATTAAGAAAACATACTTGTGGAGCATGTTGCATCTGTATATCCAGCAACACAGCTGCAGCTGAAATCATCCACTAGATCTGTGCACGTTCCTCCATTCTGGCAAGGATTGGGATCGCAGTCATCGATATCTGCAAGATAGGCAAGCTACATTGTGGTCACAGAAAACAACCATGTTGTGTGATGGTGAAAGAATTTGTTGTTGGCACAAATTTGAAATGGTGATCATGAAACAATGCATTGAGAAAACATACTTGTAGAGCATGTTGCATCTGTATATCCAGCGACACAGCTGCAACTGAAATCATCCACAAGATCTGTGCAGGTTCCTCCATTCTGGCAAGGATTGGGATCGCAGTCATCAATGTCTGTAAGATGGGTCAAGATCACATTAGTCAAAGAATAGAACCATGCTTCTTGCTGTAAAGTAAGATTAGTATAAAAGAAACCCATGGAATGATGGCTATGAAACAACATATGAATAAAACATACTTGTGGAGCATGTTGCATCTGTATATCCAGCAACACAGCTGCAGCTGAAATCATCCACTAGATCTGTGCACGTTCCTCCATTTTGGCAAGGATTGGGATCGCAGTCATCGATATCTGCAAGATAGGCAAGTTACATTGTGGTCACAGAAAACAACCATGTTGTGTGATGGTGAGAGAATTTTTTGTTGGCACAAATTTGAAATGGTGATCATGAAACAAAGCATCGAGAAAACATACCTGTAGAGCATGTTGCATCTGTATATCCAGCGACACAGCTGCAACTGAAATCATCCACAAGATCTGTGCAGGTTCCTCCATTCTGGCAAGGATTGGGATCGCAGTCATCAATGTCTGTAAGATGGGTCAAGAACACATTAGTCAAAGAATACAACCATGCTTCTTGCTGTAAAGTAAGATTGGTATAAAAGAAACTCATGGAATGATGGTTATGAAACAACATATTAAGAAAACATACTTGTGGAGCATGTTGCATCTGTATATCCAGCAACACAGCTGCAGCTGAAATCATCCACTAGATCTGTGCACGTTCCTCCATTCTGGCAAGGATTGGGATCGCAGTCATCGATATCTGCAAGATAGGCAAGTTACATTGTGGTCACAGAAAACAGCCATGTTGTGTGATGGTGAAAGAATTTGTTGTTGGCACAAATTTGAAATGGTGATCATGAAACAATGCATAGAGAAAACATACTTGTAGAGCATGTTGCATCTGTATATCCAGCGACACAGCTGCAACTGAAATCATCCACAAGATCTGTGCAGGTTCCTCCATTCTGGCAAGGATTGGGATCGCAGTCATCAATGTCTGTAAGATGGGTCAAGATCACATTAGTCAAAGAATAGAACCATTCTTCTTGCTGTAAAGTAAGATTAGTATAAAAGAAACCCATGGAATGATGGCTATGAAACAACATATTAATAAAACATACTTGTGGAGCATGTTGCATCTGTATATCCAGCAACACAGCTGCAGCTGAAATCATCCACTAGATCTGTGCACGTTCCTCCATTCTGGCAAGGATTGGGATCGCAGTCATCGATATCTGCAAGATAGGCAAGCTACATTGTGGTCACAGAAAACAACCATGTTGTGTGATGGTGAGAGAATTTGTTGTTGGCACAAAGTCGAAGTGGTGATCATGAAACAATGCATCGAGAAAACATACTTGTAGAACATGTTGCATCTGTATATCCAGCGACACAGCTGCAACTGAAATCATCCACAAGATCTGTGCAGGTTCCTCCATTCTGGCAAGGATTGGGATCGCAGTCATCAATGTCTGTAAGATGGGTCAAGAACACATTAGTCAAAGAATAGAACCATGCTTCTTGCTGTAAAGTAAGATTGGTATAAAAGAAACTCATGGAATGATGGTTATGAAACAACATATTAAGAAAACATACTTGTGGAGCATGTTGCATCTGTATATCCAGCAACACAGCTGCAGCTGAAATCATCCACTAGATCTGTGCACGTTCCTCCATTCTGGCAAGGATTGGGATCGCAGTCATTGATATCTGCAAGATAGGCAAGCTACATTGTGGTCACAGAAAACAGCCATGTTGTGTGATCTTGTGGATGCAACATGCTACTTGTAGAGCATGTTGCATCTGTATATCCAGCGACACAGCTGCAACTGAAATCATCCACAAGATCTGTGCAGGTTCCTCCATTCTGGCAAGGATTGGGATCGCAGTCATCAATGTCTGTAAGATGGGTCAAGATCACATTAGTCAAAGAATAGAACCATTCTTCTTGCTGTAAAGTAAGATTAGTATAAAAGAAACCCATGGAATGATGGCTATGAAACAACATATTAATAAAACATACTTGTGGAGCATGTTGCATCTGTATATCCAGCAACACAGCTGCAGCTGAAATCATCCACTAGATCTGTGCACGTTCCTCCATTCTGGCAAGGATTGGGATCGCAGTCATCGATATCTGCAAGATAGGCAAGCTACATTGTGGTCACAGAAAACAACCATGTTGTGTGATGGTGAGAGAATTTGTTGTTGGCACAAAGTCGAAGTGGTGATCATGAAACAATGCATCGAGAAAACATACTTGTAGAACATGTTGCATCTGTATATCCAGCGACACAGCTGCAACTGAAATCATCCACAAGATCTGTGCAGGTTCCTCCATTCTGGCAAGGATTGGGATCGCAGTCATCAATGTCTGTAAGATGGGTCAAGAACACATTAGTCAAAGAATAGAACCATGCTTCTTGCTGTAAAGTAAGATTGGTATAAAAGAAACTCATGGAATGATGGTTATGAAACAACATATTAAGAAAACATACTTGTGGAGCATGTTGCATCTGTATATCCAGCAACACAGCTGCAGCTGAAATCATCCACTAGATCTGTGCACGTTCCTCCATTCTGGCAAGGATTGGGATCGCAGTCATTGATATCTGCAAGATAGGCAAGCTACATTGTGGTCACAGAAAACAGCCATGTTGTGTGATGGTGAGAGAATTTGTTGTTGGCACAAATTTGAAATGGTGATCATGAAACAATGCATCGAGAAAACATACTTGTAGAGCATGTTGCATCTGTATATCCAGCGACACAGCTGCAACTAAAATCATCCACAAGATCTGTGCAGGTTCCTCCATTCTGGCAAGGATTGGGATCGCAGTCATCAATGTCTGTAAAATGGGTCAAGAACACATTAGTCAAAGAATAGAACCATGCTTATTGCTGTAAAGTAAGATTGGTATAAAAGAAACTCATGGAATGATGGTTATGAAACAACATATTAAGAAAACATACTTGTGGAGCATGTTGCATCTGTATATCCAGCAACACAGCTGCAGCTGAAATCATCCACTAGATCTGTGCACGTTCCTCCATTCTGGCAAGGACTGGGATCGCAGTCATCGATATCTGCAAGATAGGGAAGCTACATTGTGGTCACAGAAAACAACCATGTTGTGTGATGGTGAGAGAATTTGTTGTTGGCACAAATTTGAAATGGTGATCATGAAACAATGCGTCGAGAAAACATACTTGTAGAGCATGTTGCATCTGTATATCCAGCGACACAGCTGCAACTGAAATCATCCACAAGATCAGTGCAGGTTCCTCCATTCTGGCAAGGATTGGGATCGCAGTCATCAATGTCTGTAAGATGGGTCAAGAACACATTAGTCAAAGAATAGAACCATGCTTCTTGCTGTAAAGTAAGATTGGTATAAAAGAAACCCATGGAATGATGGTTATGAAACAACATATTAAGAAAACATACTTGTGGAGCATGTTGCATCTGTATATCCAGCAACACAGCTGCAGCTGAAATCATCCACTAGATCTGTGCACGTTCCTCCATTCTGGCAAGGATTGGGATCGCAGTCATCGATATCTGCAAGATAGGCAAGCTACATTGTGGTCACAGAAAACAACCATGTTGTGTGATGGTGAAAGAATTTGTTGGCACAAATTTGAAATGGTGATCATGAAACAATGCATTGAGAAAACATACTTGTAGAGCATATTGCATCTGTATATCCAGCGACACAGCTGCAACTGAAATCATCCACAAGATCTGTGCAGGTTCCTCCATTCTGGCAAGGATTGGGATCGCAGTCATCAATGTCTGTAAGATGGGTCAAGATCACATTAGTCAAAGAATAGAACCATTCTTCTTGCTGTAAAGTAAGATTAGTATAAAAGAAACCCATGGAATGATGGCTATGAAACAACATATTAAGAAAACATACTTGTGGAGCATGTTGCATCTGTATATCCAGCAACACAGCTGCAGCTGAAATCATCCACTAGATCTGTGCACGTTCCTCCATTCTGGCAAGGATTGGGATCGCAGTCATCGATATCTGCAAGATAGGCAAGCTACATTGTGGTCACAGAAAACAGCCATGTTGTGTGATGGTGAAAGAATTTGTTGTTGGCACAAATTTGAAATGGTGATCATGAAACAATGCATAGAGAAAACATACTTGTAGAGCATGTTGCATCTGTATATCCAGCGACACAGCTGCAACTGAAATCATCCACAAGATCTGTGCAGGTTCCTCCATTCTGGCAAGGATTGGGATCGCAGTCATCAATGTCTGTAAGATGGGTCAAGATCACATTAGTCAAAGAATAGAACCATTCTTCTTGCTGTAAAGTAAGATTAGTATAAAAGAAACCCATGGAATGATGGCTATGAAACAACATATTAATAAAACATACTTGTGGAGCATGTTGCATCTGTATATCCAGCAACACAGCTGCAGCTGAAATCATCCACTAGATCTGTGCACGTTCCTCCATTCTGGCAAGGATTGGGATCGCAGTCATCGATATCTGCAAGATAGGCAAGCTACATTGTGGTCACAGAAAACAACCATGTTGTGTGATGGTGAGAGAATTTGTTGTTGGCACAAAGTCGAAGTGGTGATCATGAAACAATGCATCGAGAAAACATACTTGTAGAACATGTTGCATCTGTATATCCAGCGACACAGCTGCAACTGAAATCATCCACAAGATCTGTGCAGGTTCCTCCATTCTGGCAAGGATTGGGTTCGCAGTCATCAATGTCTGTAAGATGGGTCAAGAACACATTAGTCAAAGAATAGAACCATGCTTCTTGCTGTAAAGTAAGATTGGTATAAAAGAAACTCATGGAATGATGGTTATGAAACAACATATTAAGAAAACATACTTGTGGAGCATGTTGCATCTGTATATCCAGCAACACAGCTGCAGCTGAAATCATCCACTAGATCTGTGCACGTTCCTCCATTCTGGCAAGGATTGGGATCGCAGTCATTGATATCTGCAAGATAGGCAAGCTACATTGTGGTCACAGAAAACAGCCATGTTGTGTGATGGTGAGAGAATTTGTTGTTGGCACAAATTTGAAATGGTGATCATGAAACAATGCATCGAGAAAACATACTTGTAGAGCATGTTGCATCTGTATATCCAGCGACACAGCTGCAACTAAAATCATCCACAAGATCTGTGCAGGTTCCTCCATTCTGGCAAGGATTGGGATCGCAGCCATCAATGTCTGTAAAATGGGTCAAGAACACATTAGTCAAAGAATAGAACCATGCTTATTGCTGTAAAGTAAGATTGGTATAAAAGAAACTCATGGAATGATGGTTATGAAACAACATATTAAGAAAACATACTTGTGGAGCATGTTGCATCTGTATATCCAGCAACACAGCTGCAGCTGAAATCATCCACTAGATCTGTGCACGTTCCTCCATTCTGGCAAGGATTGGGATCGCAGTCATCGATATCTGCAAGATAGGGAAGCTACATTGTGGTCACAGAAAACAACCATGTTGTGTGATGGTGAGAGAATTTGTTGTTGGCACAAATTTGAAATGGTGATCATGAAACAATGCGTCGAGAAAACATACTTGTAGAGCATGTTGCATCTGTATATCCAGCGACACAGCTGCAACTGAAATCATCCACAAGATCAGTGCAGGTTCCTCCATTCTGGCAAGGATTGGGATCGCAGTCATCAATGTCTGTAAGATGGGTCAAGAACACATTAGTCAAAGAATAGAACCATGCTTCTTGCTGTAAAGTAAGATTGGTATAAAAGAAACCCATGGAATGATGGTTATGAAACAACATATTAAGAAAACATACTTGTGGAGCATGTTGCATCTGTATATCCAGCAACACAGCTGCAGCTGAAATCATCCACTAGATCTGTGCACGTTCCTCCATTCTGGCAAGGATTGGGATCGCAGTCATCGATATCTGCAAGATAGGCAAGCTACATTGTGGTCACAGAAAACAACCATGTTGTGTGATGGTGAAAGAATTTGTTGGCACAAATTTGAAATGGTGATCATGAAACAATGCATTGAGAAAACATACTTGTAGAGCATATTGCATCTGTATATCCAGCGACACAGCTGCAACTGAAATCATCCACAAGATCTGTGCAGGTTCCTCCATTCTGGCAAGGATTGGGATCGCAGTCATCAATGTCTGTAAGATGGGTCAAGATCACATTAGTCAAAGAATAGAACCATTCTTCTTGCTGTAAAGTAAGATTAGTATAAAAGAAACCCATGGAATGATGGCTATGAAACAACATATTAATAAAACATACTTGTGGAGCATGTTGCATCTGTATATCCAGCAACACAGCTGCAGCTGAAATCATCCACTAGATCTGTGCACGTTCCTCCATTCTGGCAAGGATTGGGATTGCAGTCATCGATATCTGCAAGATAGGCAAGTTACATTGTGGTCACAGAAAACAACCATGTTGTGTGATGGTGAGAGAATTTGTTGTTGGCACAAATTTGAAATGGTGATCATGAAACAATTAAATGCATCGAGAAAACATACTTGTAGAGCATGTTGCATCTGTATATCCAGCGACACAGCTGCAACTGAAATCATCCACAAGATCTGTGCATGTTCCTCCATTCTGGCAAGGATTGGGATCGCAGTCATCAATGTCTGTAAGATGGGTCAAGAACACATTAGTCAAAGCATAGAACCATGCTTCTTGCTGTAAAGTAAGATTGGTATAGAAGAAACTCATGGAATGATGGTTATGAAACAACATATTAAGAAAACATACTTGTGGAGCATGTTGCATCTGTATATCCAGCAACACAGCCGCAGCTGAAATCATCCACTAGATCTGTGCACGTTCCTCCATTCTGGCAAGGATTGGGATCGCAGTCATCGATATCTGCAAGATAGGCAAGCTACATTGTGGTCACAGAAAACAACCATGTTGTGTGATGGTGAGAGAATTTGTTGTTGGCACAAATTTGAAATGGTGATCATGAAACAATGCATCGAGAAAACATACTTGTAGAGCATGTTGCATCTGTATATCCAGCGACACAGCTGCAACTGAAATCATCCACAAGATCTGTGCAGGTTCCTCCATTCTGGCAAGGATTGGGATCGCAGTCATCAATGTCTGTAAGATGGGTCAAGATCACATTAGTCAAAGAATAGAACCATCCTTCTTGCTGTAAAGTAAGATTTGTATAAAAGAAACCCATGGAATGATGGCTATGAAACAACATATTAATAAAACATACTTGTGGAGCATGTTGCATCTGTATATCCAGCAACACAGCTGCAGCTGAAATCATCGACTAGGTCTGTGCACGTTCCTCCATTCTGGCAAGGATTGGGATCGCAGTCATCGATATCTGCAAGATAGGCAAGTTACATTGTGGTCACAGAAAACAACCATGTTGTGTGATGGTGAGAGAATTTGTTGTTGGCACAAATTTGAAATGGTGATCATGAAACAATGCATCGAGAAAACATACTTGTAGAGCATGTTGCATCTGTATATCCAGCGACACAGCTGCAACTGAAATCATCCACAAGATCTGTGCAGGTTCCTCCATTCTGGCAAGGATTGGGATCGCAGTCATCAATGTCTGTAAGATGGGTCAAGAACACATTAGTCAAAGAATAGAACCATGCTTCTTGCTGTAAAGTAAGATTGGTATAAAAGAAACTCATGGAATGATGGTTATGAAACAACATATTAAGAAAACATACTTGTGGAGCATGTTGCATCTGTATATCCAGCAACACAGTTGCAGCTGAAATCATCCACTAGATCTGTGCACGTTCCTCCATTCTGGCAAGGATTGGGATCGCAGTCATCGATATCTGCAAGATAGGCAAGCTACATTGTGGTCACAGAAAACAACCATGTTGTGTGATGGTGAAAGAATTTGTTGTTGGCACAAATTTGAAATGGTGATCATGAAACAATGCATTGAGAAAACATACTTGTAGAGCATGTTGCATCTGTATATCCAGCGACACAGCTGCAACTGAAATCATCCACAAGATCTGTGCAGGTTCCTCCATTCTGGCAAGGATTGGGATCGCAGTCATCAATGTCTGTAAGATGGGTCAAGATCACATTAGTCAAAGAATAGAACCATGCTTCTTGCTGTAAAGTAAGATTAGTATAAAAGAAACCCATGGAATGATGGCTATGAAACAACATATGAATAAAACATACTTGTGGAGCATGTTGCATCTGTATATCCAGCAACACAGCTGCAGCTGAAATCATCCACTAGATCTGTGCACGTTCCTCCATTTTGGCAAGGATTGGGATCGCAGTCATCGATATCTGCAAGATAGGCAAGTTACATTGTGGTCACAGAAAACAACCATGTTGTGTGATGGTGAGAGAATTTTTTGTTGGCACAAATTTGAAATGGTGATCATGAAACAAAGCATCGAGAAAACATACCTGTAGAGCATGTTGCATCTGTATATCCAGCGACACAGCTGCAACTGAAATCATCCACAAGATCTGTGCAGGTTCCTCCATTCTGGCAAGGATTGGGATCGCAGTCATCAATGTCTGTAAGATGGGTCAAGAACACATTAGTCAAAGAATACAACCATGCTTCTTGCTGTAAAGTAAGATTGGTATAAAAGAAACTCATGGAATGATGGTTATGAAACAACATATTAAGAAAACATACTTGTGGAGCATGTTGCATCTGTATATCCAGCAACACAGCTGCAGCTGAAATCATCCACTAGATCTGTGCACGTTCCTCCATTCTGGCAAGGATTGGGATCGCAGTCATCGATATCTGCAAGATAGGCAAGCTACATTGTGGTCACAGAAAACAGCCATGTTGTGTGATGGTGAAAGAATTTGTTGTTGGCACAAATTTGAAATGGTGATCATGAAACAATGCATAGAGAAAACATACTTGTAGAGCATGTTGCATCTGTATATCCAGCGACACAGCTGCAACTGAAATCATCCACAAGATCTGTGCAGGTTCCTCCATTCTGGCAAGGATTGGGATCGCAGTCATCAATGTCTGTAAGATGGGTCAAGATCACATTAGTCAAAGAATAGAACCATTCTTCTTGCTGTAAAGTAAGATTAGTATAAAAGAAACCCATGGAATGATGGCTATGAAACAACATATTAATAAAACATACTTGTGGAGCATGTTGCATCTGTATATCCAGCAACACAGCTGCAGCTGAAATCATCCACTAGATCTGTGCACGTTCCTCCATTCTGGCAAGGATTGGGATCGCAGTCATCGATATCTGCAAGATAGGCAAGCTACATTGTGGTCACAGAAAACAACCATGTTGTGTGATGGTGAGAGAATTTGTTGTTGGCACAAAGTCGAAGTGGTGATCATGAAACAATGCATCGAGAAAACATACTTGTAGAACATGTTGCATCTGTATATCCAGCGACACAGCTGCAACTGAAATCATCCACAAGATCTGTGCAGGTTCCTCCATTCTGGCAAGGATTGGGATCGCAGTCATCAATGTCTGTAAGATGGGTCAAGAACACATTAGTCAAAGAATAGAACCATGCTTCTTGCTGTAAAGTAAGATTGGTATAAAAGAAACTCATGGAATGATGGTTATGAAACAACATATTAAGAAAACATACTTGTGGAGCATGTTGCATCTGTATATCCAGCAACACAGCTGCAGCTGAAATCATCCACTAGATCTGTGCACGTTCCTCCATTCTGGCAAGGATTGGGATCGCAGTCATTGATATCTGCAAGATAGGCAAGCTACATTGTGGTCACAGAAAACAGCCATGTTGTGTGATGGTGAGAGAATTTGTTGTTGGCACAAATTTGAAATGGTGATCATGAAACAATGCATCGAGAAAACATACTTGTAGAGCATGTTGCATCTGTATATCCAGCGACACAGCTGCAACTAAAATCATCCACAAGATCTGTGCAGGTTCCTCCATTCTGGCAAGGATTGGGATCGCAGTCATCAATGTCTGTAAAATGGGTCAAGAACACATTAGTCAAAGAATAGAACCATGCTTATTGCTGTAAAGTAAGATTGGTATAAAAGAAACTCATGGAATGATGGTTATGAAACAACATATTAAGAAAACATACTTGTGGAGCATGTTGCATCTGTATATCCAGCAACACAGCTGCAGCTGAAATCATCCACTAGATCTGTGCACGTTCCTCCATTCTGGCAAGGATTGGGATCGCAGTCATCGATATCTGCAAAATAGGGAAGCTACATTGTGGTCACAGAAAACAACCATGTTGTGTGATGGTGAGAGAATTTGTTGTTGGCACAAATTTGAAATGGTGATCATGAAACAATGCGTCGAGAAAACATACTTGTAGAGCATGTTGCATCTGTATATCCAGCGACACAGCTGCAACTGAAATCATCCACAAGATCTGTGCAGGTTCCTCCATTCTGGCAAGGATTGGGATCGCAGTCATCAATGTCTGTAAGATGGGTCAAGAACACATTAGTCAAAGAATAGAACCATGCTTCTTGCTGTAAAGTAAGATTGGTATAAAAGAAACCCATGGAATGATGGTTATGAAACAACATATTAAGAAAACATACTTGTGGAGCATGTTGCATCTGTATATCCAGCAACACAGCTGCAGCTGAAATCATCCACTAGATCTGTGCACGTTCCTCCATTCTGGCAAGGATTGGGATCGCAGTCATCGATATCTGCAAGATAGGCAAGCTACATTGTGGTCACAGAAAACAACCATGTTGTGTGATGGTGAAAGAATTTGTTGGCACAAATTTGAAATGGTGATCATGAAACAATGCATTGAGAAAACATACTTGTAGAGCATATTGCATCTGTATATCCAGCGACACAGCTGCAACTGAAATCATCCACAAGATCTGTGCAGGTTCCTCCATTCTGGCAAGGATTGGGATCGCAGTCATCAATGTCTGTAAGATGGGTCAAGATCACATTAGTCAAAGAATAGAACCATTCTTCTTGCTGTAAAGTAAGATTAGTATAAAAGAAACCCATGGAATGATGGCTATGAAACAACATATTAATAAAACATACTTGTGGAGCATGTTGCATCTGTATATCCAGCAACACAGCTGCAGCTGAAATCATCCACTAGATCTGTGCACGTTCCTCCATTCTGGCAAGGATTGGGATTGCAGTCATCGATATCTGCAAGATAGGCAAGTTACATTGTGGTCACAGAAAACAACCATGTTGTGTGATGGTGAGAGAATTTGTTGTTGGCACAAATTTGAAATGGTGATCATGAAACAATTAAATGCATCGAGAAAACATACTTGTAGAGCATGTTGCATCTGTATATCCAGCGACACAGCTGCAACTGAAATCATCCACAAGATCTGTGCATGTTCCTCCATTCTGGCAAGGATTGGGATCGCAGTCATCAATGTCTGTAAGATGGGTCAAGAACACATTAGTCAAAGCATAGAACCATGCTTCTTGCTGTAAAGTAAGATTGGTATAGAAGAAACTCATGGAATGATGGTTATGAAACAACATATTAAGAAAACATACTTGTGGAGCATGTTGCATCTGTATATCCAGCAACACAGCCGCAGCTGAAATCATCCACTAGATCTGTGCACGTTCCTCCATTCTGGCAAGGATTGGGATCGCAGTCATCGATATCTGCAAGATAGGCAAGCTACATTGTGGTCACAGAAAACAACCATGTTGTGTGATGGTGAGAGAATTTGTTGTTGGCACAAATTTGAAATGGTGATCATGAAACAATGCATCGAGAAAACATACTTGTAGAGCATGTTGCATCTGTATATCCAGCGACACAGCTGCAACTGAAATCATCCACAAGATCTGTGCAGGTTCCTCCATTCTGGCAAGGATTGGGATCGCAGTCATCAATGTCTGTAAGATGGGTCAAGATCACATTAGTCAAAGAATAGAACCATCCTTCTTGCTGTAAAGTAAGATTTGTATAAAAGAAACCCATGGAATGATGGCTATGAAACAACATATTAAGAAAACATACTTGTGGAGCATGTTGCATCTGTATATCCAGCAACACAGCTGCAGCTGAAATCATCGACTAGGTCTGTGCACGTTCCTCCATTCTGGCAAGGATTGGGATCGCAGTCATCGATATCTGCAAGATAGGCAAGTTACATTGTGGTCACAGAAAACAACCATGTTGTGTGATGGTGAGAGAATTTGTTGTTGGCACAAATTTGAAATGGTGATCATGAAACAATGCATCGAGAAAACATACTTGTAGAGCATGTTGCATCTGTATATCCAGCGACACAGCTGCAACTGAAATCATCCACAAGATCTGTGCAGGTTCCTCCATTCTGGCAAGGATTGGGATCGCAGTCATCAATGTCTGTAAGATGGGTCAAGAACACATTAGTCAAAGAATAGAACCATGCTTCTTGCTGTAAAGTAAGATTGGTATAAAAGAAACTCATGGAATGATGGTTATGAAACAACATATTAAGAAAACATACTTGTGGAGCATGTTGCATCTGTATATCCAGCAACACAGTTGCAGCTGAAATCATCCACTAGATCTGTGCACGTTCCTCCATTCTGGCAAGGATTGGGATCGCAGTCATCGATATCTGCAAGATAGGCAAGCTACATTGTGGTCACAGAAAACAACCATGTTGTGTGATGGTGAGAGAATTTGTTGTTGGCACAAATTTGAAATGGTGATCATGAAACAATACATTGAAAAAAACATACTTGTAGAGCATGTTGCATCTGTATATCCAGCGACACAGCTGCAACTGAAATCATCCACAAGATCTGTGCAGGTTCCTCCATTCTGGCAAGGATTGGGATCGCAGTCATCAATGTCTGTAAGATGGGTCAAGAACTCATTAGTCAAAGAATAGAACCATGCTTCTTGCTGTAAAGTAAGATTGGTATAAAAGAAACTCATGGAATGATGGTTATGAAACAACATATTAAGAAAACATACTTGTGGAGCATGTTGCATCTGTATATCCAGCAACACAGCTGCAGCTGAAATCATCCACTAGATCTGTGCACGTTCCTCCATTCTGGCAAGGATTGGGATCGCAGTCATCGATATCTGCAAGATAGGCAAGCTACATTGTGGTCACAGAAAACAACCATGTTGTGTGATGGTGAGAGGATTTTGTTGTTGGCACAAATTTGAAATGGTGATCATGAAACAATGCATCGAGAAAACATACTTGTAGAGCATGTTGCATCTGTATATCCAGCGACACAGCTGCAACTGAAATCATCCACAAGATCTGTGCAGGTTCCTCCATTCTGGCAAGGATTGGGATCGCAGTCATCAATGTCTGTAAGATGGGTCAAGAACACATTAGTCAAAGAATAGAACCATGCTTCTTGCTGTAAAGTAAGATTGGTATAAAAGAAACCCATGGAATGATGGTTATGAAACAACATATTAAGAAAACATACTTGTGGAGCATGTTGCATCTGTATATCCAGCAACACAGCTGCAGCTGAAATCATCCACTAGATCTGTGCACGTTCCTCCATTCTGGCAAGGATTGGGATCGCAGTCATCAATGTCTGTAAGATGGGTCAAGATCACATTAGTCAAAGAATAGAACCATTCTTCTTGCTGTAAAGTAAGATTAGTATAAAAGAAACCCATGGAATGATGGCTATGAAACAACATATTAATAAAACATACTTGTGGAGCATGTTGCATCTGTATATCCAGCAACACAGCTGCAGCTGAAATCATCCACTAGATCTGTGCACGTTCCTCCATTCTGGCAAGGATTGGGATCGCAGTCATCGATATCTGCAAGATAGGCAAGTTACATTGTGGTCACAGAAAACAACCATGTTGTGTGATGGTGAGAGAATTTGTTGTTGGCACAAATTTGAAATGGTGATCATGAAACAATTAAATGCATCGAGAAAACATACTTGTAGAGCATGTTGCATCTGTATATCCAGTGACACAGCTGCAACTGAAATCATCCACAAGATCTGTGCATGTTCCTCCATTCTGGCAAGGATTGGGATCGCAGTCATCAATGTCTGTAAGATGGGTCAAGAACACATTAGTAAAAGCATAGAACCATGCTTCTTGCTGTAAAGTAAGATTGGTATAAAAGAAACTCATGGAATGATGGTTATGAAACAACATATTAAGAAAACATACTTGTGGAGCATGTTGCATCTGTATATCCAGCAACACAGCCGCAGCTGAAATCATCCACTAGATCTGTGCACGTTCCTCCATTCTGGCAAGGATTGGGATCGCAGTCATCGATATCTGCAAGATAGGCAAGCTACATTGTGGTCACAGAAAACAACCATGTTGTGTGATGGTGAGAGAATTTGTTGTTGGCACAAATTTGAAATGGTGATCATGAAACAATGCATCGAGAAAACATACTTGTAGAGCATGTTGCATCTGTATATCCAGCGACACAGCTGCAACTGAAATCATCCACAAGATCTGTGCAGGTTCCTCCATTCTGGCAAGGATTGGGATCGCAGTCATCAATGTCTGTAAGATGGGTCAAGATCACATTAGTCAAAGAATAGAACCATTCTTCTTGCTGTAAAGTAAGATTTGTATAAAAGAAACCCATGGAATGATGGCTATGAAACAACATATTAAGAAAACATACTTGTGGAGCATGTTGCATCTGTATATCCAGCAACACAGCTGCAGCTGAAATCATCGACTAGGTCTGTGCACGTTCCTCCATTCTGGCAAGGATTGGGATCGCAGTCATCGATATCTGCAAGATAGGCAAGTTACATTGTGGTCACAGAAAACAACCATGTTGTGTGATGGTGAGAGAATTTGTTGTTGGCACAAATTTGAAATGGTGATCATGAAACAATGCATCGAGAAAACATACTTGTAGAGCATGTTGCATCTGTATATCCAGCGACACAGCTGCAACTGAAATCATCCACAAGATCTGTGCAGGTTCCTCCATTCTGGCAAGGATTGGGATCGCAGTCATCAATGTCTGTAAGATGGGTCAAGAACACATTAGTCAAAGAATAGAACCATGCTTCTTGCTGTAAAGTAAGATTGGTATAAAAGAAACTCATGGAATGATGGTTATGAAACAACATATTAAGAAAACATACTTGTGGAGCATGTTGCATCTGTATATCCAGCAACACAGCTGCAGCTGAAATCATCCACTAGATCTGTGCACGTTCCTCCATTCTGGCAAGGATTGGGATCGCAGTCATCGATATCTGCAAGATAGGCAAGCTACATTGTGGTCACAGAAAACAACCATGTTGTGTGATGGTGAGAGAATTTGTTGTTGGCACAAATTTGAAATGGTGATCATGAAACAATACATTGAAAAAACATACTTGTAGAGCATGTTGCATCTGTATATCCAGCGACACAGCTGCAACTGAAATCATCCACAAGATCTGTGCAGGTTCCTCCATTCTGGCAAGGATTGGGATCGCAGTCATCAATGTCTGTAAGATGGGTCAAGAACACATTAGTCAAAGAATACAGCCATGCTTCTTGCTGTAAAGTAAGATTGGTATAAAAGAAACTCATGGAATGATGGTTATGAAACAACATATTAAGAAAACATACTTGTGGAGCATGTTGCATCTGTATATCCAGCAACACAGCTGCAGCTGAAATCATCCACTAGATCTGTGCACGTTCCTCCATTCTGGCAAGGATTGGGATCGCAGTCATCGATATCTGCAAGATAGGCAAGCTACATTGTGGTCACAGAAAACAACCCTGTTGTGTGATGGTGAGAGAATTTGTTGTTGGCACAAATTTGAAATGGTGATCATGAAACAATGCATCGAGAAAACATACTTGTAGAGCATGTTGCATCTGTATATCCAGCGACACAGCTGCAACTGAAATCATCCACAAGATCTGTGCAGGTTCCTCCATTCTGGCAAGGATTGGGATCGCAGTCATCAATGTCTGTAAGATGGGTCAAGAACACATTAGTCAAAGAATACAGCCATGCTTCTTGCTGTAAAGTAAGATTGGTATAAAAGAAACTCATGGAATGATGGTTATGAAACAACATATTAAGAAAACATACTTGTGGAGCATGTTGCATCTGTATATCCAGCAACACAGCTGCAGCTGAAATCATCCACTAGATCTGTGCACGTTCCTCCATTCTGGCAAGGATTGGGATCGCAGTCATCGATATCTGCAAGATAGGCAAGCTACATTGTGGTCACAGAAAACAACCCTGTTGTGTGATGGTGAGAGAATTTGTTGTTGGCACAAATTTGAAATGGTGATCATGAAACAATGCATCGAGAAAACATACTTGTAGAGCATGTTGCATCTGTATATCCAGCGACACAGCTGCAACTGAAATCATCCACAAGATCTGTGCATGTTCCTCCATTCTGGCAAGGATTGGGATCGCAGTCATCAATGTCTGTAAGATGGGTCAAGAACACATTAGTCAAAGAATAGAACCATGCTTCTTGCTGTAAAGTAAGATTGGTATAAAAGAAACCCATGGAATGATGGTTATGAAACAACATATTAAGAAAACATACTTGTGGAGCATGTTGCATCTGTATATCCAGCAACACAGCTGCAGCTGAAATCATCCACTAGATCTGTGCACGTTCCTCCATTCTGGCAAGGATTGGGATCGCAGTCATCGATATCTGCAAGATAGGCAAGTTACATTGTGGTCACAGAAAACAACCATGTTGTGTGATGGTGAGAGAATTTGTTGTTGGCACAAATTTGAAATGGTGATCATGAAACAATGCATCGAAAAAACATACTTGTAGAGCATGTTGCATCTGTATATCCAGCGACACAGCTGCAACTGAAATCATCCACAAGATCTGTGCAGGTTCCTCCATTCTGGCAAGGATTGGGATCGCAGTCATCAATGTCTGTAAGATGGGTCAAGAACACATTAGTCAAAGAATAGAACCATGCTTCTTGCTGTAAAGTAAGATTGGTATGAAAGAAACTCATGGAATGATGGTTATGAAACAACATATTAAGAAAACATACTTGTGGAGCATGTTGCATCTGTATATCCAGCAACACAGCTGCAGCTGAAATCATCCACTAGATCTGTGCACGTTCCTCCATTCTGGCAAGGATTGGGATCGCAGTCATCGATATCTGCAAGATAGGCAAGCTACATTGTGGTCACAGAAAACAACCATGTTGTGAGATGTTGAGAGAATTTGTTGTTGGCACAAATTTGAAATGGTGATCATGAAACAATGCATTGAGAAAACATACTTGTAGAGCATGTTGCATCTGTATATCCAGCGACACAGCTGCAACTGAAATCATCCACAAGATCTGTGCAGGTTCCTCCATTCTGGCAAGGATTGGGATCGCAGTCATCAATGTCTGTAAGATGGGTCAAGAACACATTAGTCAAAGAATACAGCCATGCTTCTTGCTGTAAAGTAAGATTGGTATAAAAGAAACTCATGGAATGATGGTTATGAAACAACATATTAAGAAAACATACTTGTGGAGCATGTTGCATCTGTATATCCAGCAACACAGCTGCAGCTGAAATCATCCACTAGATCTGTGCACGTTCCTCCATTCTGGCAAGGATTGGGATCGCAGTCATCGATATCTGCAAGATAGGCAAGCTACATTGTGGTCACAGAAAACAACCATGTTGTGTGATGGTGAGAGAATTTGTTGTTGGCACAAATTTGAAATTGTGATCATGAAACAATGCATCGAGAAAACATACTTGTAGAGCATGTTGCATCTGTATATCCAGCGACACAGCTGCAACTGAAATCATCCACAAGATCTGTGCAGGTTCCTCCATTCTGGCAAGGATTTGGATCGCAGTCATCAATGTCTGTAAGATGGGTCAAGAACACATTGGTCAAAGAATAGAACCATGCTTCTTGCTGTAAAGTAAGATTGGTATAAAAGAAACCCATGGAATGATGGTTATGAAACAACATATTAAGAAAACATACTTGTGGAGCATGTTGCATCTGTATATCCAGCAACACAGCTGCAGCTGAAATCATCCACTAGATCTGTGCACGTTCCTCCATTCTGGCAAGGATTGGGATCGCAGTCATCGATATCTGCAAGATAGGCAAGCTACATTGTGGTCACAGAAAACAACCATGTTGTGTGATGATGAGAGAATTTGTTGTTGGCACAAATTTGAAATGGTGATCATGAAACAATGCATCGTGAAAACATACTTGTAGAGCATGTTGCATCTGTATATCCAGCGACACAGCTGCAACTGAAATCATCCACAAGATCTGTGCAGGTTCCTCCATTCTGGCAAGGATTGGGATCGCAGTCATCAATGTCTGTAAGATGGGTCAAGATCACATTAGTCAAAGAATAGAACCATTCTTCTTGCTGTAAAGTAAGATTGGTATAAAAGAAACTCATGGAATGATGGTTATGAAACAACATATTAAGAAAACATACTTGTGGAGCATGTTGCATCTGTATATCCAGCAACACAGCTGCAGCTGAAATCATCCACTAGATCTGTGCAGGTTCCTCCATTCTGGCAAGGATTGGGATCGCAGTCATCAATGTCTGTAAGATGGGTCAAGAACACATTAGTCAAAGAATAGAACCATGCTTCTTGCTGTAAATTAAGATTGGTATAAAAGAAACCCATGGAATGATGGTTATGAAACAACATATTAAGAAAACATACTTGTGGAGCATGTTGCATCTGTATATCCAGCAACACAGCTGCAGCTGAAAACATCCACTAGATCTGTGCACGTTCCTCCATTCTGGCAAGGATTGGGATCGCAGTCATCGATATCTGCAAGATAGGCAAGCTACATTGTGGTCACAGAAAACAACCATGTTGTGTGATGGTGAGAGAATTTGTTGTTGGCACAAATTTGAAATGGTGATATGAAACAATGCATTGAGAAAACATACTTGTAGAGCATGTTGCATCTGTATATCCAGCGACACAGCTGCAACTGAAATCATCCACAAGATCTGTGCAGGTTCCTCCATTCTGGCAAGGATTGGGATCGCAGTCATCAATGTCTGTAAGATGGGTCAAGAACACATTAGTCAAAGAATACAGCCATGCTTCTTGCTGTAAAGTAAGATTGGTATAAAAGAAACTCATGGAATGATGGTTATGAAACAACATATTAAGAAAACATACTTGTGGAGCATGTTGCATCTGTATATCCAGCAACACAGCTGCAGCTGAAATCATCCACTAGATCTGTGCACGTTCCTCCATTCTGGCAAGGATTGGGATCGCAGTCATCGATATCTGCAAGATAGGCAAGCTACATTGTGGTCACAGAAAACAACCATGTTGTGTGATGGTGAGAGAATTTGTTGTTGGCACAAATTTGAAATGGTGATCATGAAACAATGCATTGAGAAAACATACTTGTAGAGCATGTTGCATCTGTATATCCAGCGACACAGCTGCAACTGAAATCATCCACAAGATCTGTGCAGGTTCCTCCATTCTGGCAAGGATTGGGATCGCAGTCATCAATGTCTGTAAGATGGGTCAAGAACACATTAGTCAAAGAATACAGCCATGCTTCTTGCTGTAAAGTAAGATTGGTATAAAAGAAACTCATGGAATGATGGTTATGAAACAACATATTAAGAAAACATACTTGTGGAGCATGTTGCATCTGTATATCCAGCAACACAGCTGCAGCTGAAATCATCCACTAGATCTGTGCACGTTCCTCCATTCTGGCAAGAATTGGGATCGCAGTCATCGATATCTGCAAGATAGGCAAGCTACATTGTGGTCACAGAAAACAACCATGTTGTGTGATGGTGAGAGAATTTGTTGTTGGCACAAATTTGAAATGGTGATCATGAAACAATGCATCGAGAAAACATACTTGTAGAGCATGTTGCATCTGTATATCCAGCGACACAGCTGCAACTGAAATCATCCACAAGGTCTGTGCAGGTTCCTCCATTCTGGCAAGGATTGGGATCGCAGTCATCAATGTCTGTAAGATGGGTCAAGAACACATTGGTCAAAGAATAGAACCATGCTTTTTGCTGTAAAGTAAGATTGGTATAAAAGAAACCCATGGAATGATGGTTATGAAACAACATATTAAGAAAACATACTTGTGGAGCATGTTGCATCTGTATATCCAGCAACACAGCTGCAGCTGAAATCATCCACTAGATCTGTGCACGTTCCTCCATTCTGGCAAGGATTGGGATCGCAGTCATCGATATCTGCAAGATAGGCAAGCTACATTGTGGTCACAGAAAACAACCATGTTGTGTGATGGTGAGAGAATTTGTTGTTGGCACAAATTTGAAATGGTGATCATGAAACAATGCATCGTGAAAACATACTTGTAGAGCATGTTGCATCTGTATATCCAGCGACACAGCTGCAACTGAAATCATCCACAAGATCTGTGCAGGTTCCTCCATTCTGGCAAGGATTGGGATCGCAGTCATCAATGTCTGTAAGATGGGTCAAGATCACATTAGTCAAAGAATAGAACCATTCTTCTTGCTGTAAAGTAAGATTGGTATAAAAGAAACTCATGGAATGATGGTTATGAAACAACATATTAAGAAAACATACTTGTGGAGCATGTTGCATCTGTATATCCAGCAACACAGCTGCAGCTGAAATCATCCACTAGATCTGTGCAGGTTCCTCCATTCTGGCAAGGATTGGGATCGCAGTCATCAATGTCTGTAAGATGGGTCAAGAACACATTAGTCAAAGAATAGAACCATGCTTCTTGCTGTAAATTAAGATTGGTATAAAAGAAACCCATGGAATGATGGTTATGAAACAACATATTAAGAAAACATACTTGTGGAGCATGTTGCATCTGTATATCCAGCAACACAGCTGCAGCTGAAATCATCCACTAGATCTGTGCACGTTCCTCCATTCTGGCAAGGATTGGGATCGCAGTCATCGATATCTGCAAGATAGGCAAGCTACATTGTGGTCACAGAAAACAACCATGTTGTGTGATGGTGAGAGAATTTGTTGTTGGCACAAATTTGAAATGGTGATATGAAACAATGCATTGAGAAAACATACTTGTAGAGCATGTTGCATCTGTATATCCAGCGACACAGCTGCAACTGAAATCATCCACAAGATCTGTGCAGGTTCCTCCATTCTGGCAAGGATTGGGATCGCAGTCATCAATGTCTGTAAGATGGGTCAAGAACACATTAGTCAAAGAATAGAACCATGCTTATTGCTGTAAAGTAAGATTGGTATAAAAGAAACTCATGGAATGATGGTTATGAAACAACATATTAAGAAAACATACTTGTGGAGCATGTTGCATCTGTATATCCAGCAACACAGCTGCAGCTGAAATCATCCACTAGATCTGTGCACGTTCCTCCATTCTGGCAAGGATTGGGATCGCAGTCATCGATATCTGCAAGATAGGCAAGCTACACTGTGGTCACAGAAAACAACCATGTTGTGTGATGGTGAGAGAATTTGTTGTTGGCACAAATTTGAAATGGTGATTATGAAACAATGCATTGAGAAAACATACTTGTAGAGCATGTTGCATCTGTATATCCAGCGACACAGCTGCAACTGAAATCATCCACAAGATCTGTGCAGGTTCCTCCATTCTGGCAAGGATTGGGATCGCAGTCATCAATGTCTGTAAGATGTGTCAAGATCACATTAGTCAAAGAATGCAACCATGCTTCTTGCTGTAAAGTAAGATTGGTATAAAAGAAACTCATGGAATGATGGTTATGAAACAACATATTAAGAAAACATACTTGTGGAGCATGTTGCATCTGTATATCCAGCAACACAGCTGCAGGTGAAATCATCCACTAGATCTGTGCACGTTCCTCCATTCTGGCAAGGATTGGGATCGCAGTCATCGATATCTGCAAGATAGGCAAGCTACATTGTGGTCAAAGAAAACAACCATGTTGTGTGATGGTGAGAGAATTTGTTGTTGGCACAAAGTTGAAATGGTGACCATGAAACAATGCATCGAGAAAACATACTTGTAGAGCATGTTGCATCTGTATATCCAGCGACACAGCTGCAAATGAAATCATCCACAAGATCTGTGCAGGTTCCTCCATTCTGGCAAGGATTGGGATCGCAGTCATCAATGTCTGTAAGATGGGTCAAGAACACATTAGTCAAAGAATAGAACCATTCTTCTTGCTGTAAAGTAAGATTTGTATAAAAGAAACCCATGGAATGATGGCTATGAAACAACATATTAAGAAAACATACTTGTGGAGCATGTTGCATCTGTATATCCAGCAACACAGCTGCAGCTGAAATCATCGACTAGATCTGTGCACGTTCCTCCATTCTGGCAGGGATTGGGATCGCAGTCATCGATATCTGCAAGATAGGCAAGTTACATTGTGGTCACAGAAAACAACCATGTTGTGTGATGGTGAGAGAATTTGTTGTTGGCACAAATTTGAAATGGTGGTCATGAAACAATGCATCGAGAAAACATACTTGTAGAGCATGTTGCATCTGTATATCCAGCGACACAGCTGCAACTGAAATCATCCACAAGATCTGTGCAGGTTCCTCCATTCTGGCAAGGATTGGGATCGCAGTCATCAGTGTCTGTAAGATGGGTCAAGAACACATTAGTCAAAGAATAGAACCATGCTTCTTGCTGTAAAGTAAGATTTGTATAAAAGAAACCCATGGAATGATGGCTATGAAACAACATATTAAGAAAACATACTTGTAGAGCATGTTGCATCTGTATATCCAGCGACACAGCTGCAACTGAAATCATCCACAAGATCTGTGCAGGTTCCTCCATTCTGGCAAGGATTGGGATCGCAGTCATCAATGTCTGTAAGATGGGTCAAGAACACATTAGTCAAAGAATAGAACCATGCTTCTTGCTGTAAAGTAAAATTGGTATAAAAGAAACTCATGGAATGATGGTTATGAAACAACATATTAAGAAAACATACTTGTGGAGCATGTTGCATCTGTATATCCAGCAACACAGCTGCAGCTGAAATCATCCACTAGATCTGTGCACGTTCCTCCATTCTGGCAAGGATTGGGATCGCAGTCATCGATATCTGCAAGATAGGCAAGCTACATTGTGGTCAGAGAAAACAACCATGTTGTGTGATGGTGAGAGAATTTGTTGTTGGCACAAATTTGAAATGGTGATCATGAAACAATGCATTGAGAAAACATACTTGTAGAGCATGTTGCATCTGTATATCCAGCGACACAGCTGCAACTGAAATCATCCACAAGATCTGTGCAGGTTCCTCCATTCTGGCAAGGATTGGGATCGCAGTCATCAATGTCTGCAAGATGGGTCAAGAACACATTAGTCAAAGAATACAGCCATGCTTCTTGCTGTAAAGTAAGATTGGTATAAAAGAAACTCATGGAATGATGGTTATGAAACAACATATTAAGAAAACATACTTGTGGAGCATGTTGCATCTGTATATCCAGCAACACAGCTGCAGCTGAAATCATCCACTAGATCTGTGCACGTTCCTCCATTCTGGCAAGGATTGGGATCGCAGTCATCGATATCTGCAAGATAGGCAAGCTACATTGTGGTCACAGAAAACAACCATGTTGTGTGATGGTGAGAGAATTTGTTGTTGGCACAAATTTGAAATGGTGATCATGAAACAATGCATTGAGAAAACATACTTGTAGAGCATGTTGCATCTGTATATCCAGCGACACAGCTGCAACTGAAATCATCCACAAGATCTGTGCAGGTTCCTCCATTCTGGCAAGGATTGGGATCGCAGTCATCAATGTCTGTAAGATGGGTCAAGAACACATTGGTCAAAGAATAGAACCATGCTTCTTGCTGTAAAGTAAGATTGGTATAAAAGAAACCCATGGAATGATGGTTATGAAACAACATATTAAGAAAACATACTTGTGGAGCATGTTGCATCTGTATATCCAGCAACACAGCTGCAGCTGAAATCATCCACTAGATCTGTGCACGTTCCTCCATTCTGGCAAGGATTGGGATCGCAGTCATCGATATCTGCAAGATAGGCAAGCTACATTGTGGTCACAGAAAACAACCATGTGTGATGGTGAGAGAATTTGTTGTTGGCACAAATTTGAAATGGATCATGAAACAATGCATCGAGAAAACATACTTGTAGAGCATGTTGCATCTGTGTATCCAGCGACACAGCTGCAACTGAAATCATCCACAAGATCTGTGCAGGTTCCTCCATTCTGGCAAGGATTGGGATCGCAGTCATCAATGTCTGTAAGATGGGTCAAGAACACATTAGTCAAAGAATAGAACCATGCTTCTTGCTGTAAAGTAAGATTGGTATAAAAGAAACCCATGGAATGATGGTTATGAAACAACATATTAAGAAAACATACTTGTGGAGCATGTTGCATCTGTATATCCAGCAACACAGCTGCAGCTGAAATCATCCACTAGATCTGTGCACGTTCCTCCATTCTGGCAAGGATTGGGATCGCAGTCATCAATGTCTGTAAGATGGGTCAAGAACACATTAGTCAAAGAACAGAACCATGCTTCTTGCTGTAAAGTAAGATTGGTTTAAAGAAACTCATGGAATGATGGTTATGAAACAACATATTAAGAAAACATACTTGTGGAGCATGTTGCATCTGTATATCCAGCAACACAGCTGCAGCTGAAATCATCCAATAGATCTGTGCACGTTCCTCCATTCTGGCAAGGATTGGGATCGCAGTCATCGATATCTGCAAGATAGGCAAGCTACATTGTGGTCACAGAAAACAACCATGTTGTGTGATGGTGAGAGAATTTGTTGTTGGCACAAATTTGAAATGGTGATCATGAAACAATGCATCGAGAAAACATACTTGTAGAGCATGTTGCATCTGTATATCCAGCAACACAGCTGCAGCTGAAATCATCCACTAGATCTGTGCACGTTCCTCCATTCTGGCAAGGATTGGGATCGCAGTCATCGATATCTGCAAGATAGGCAAGCTACATTGTGGTCACAGAAAACAACCATGTTGTGTGATGGTGAGAGAATTTGTTGTTGGCACAAATTTGAAATGGTGATCATGAAACAATGCATTGAGAAAACATACTTGTAGAGCATGTTGCATCTGTATATCCAGCGACACAGCTGCAACTGAAATCATCCACAAGATCTGTGCAGGTTCCTCCATTCTGGCAAGGATTGGGATCGCAGTCATCAATGTCTGTAAGATGGGTCAAGAACACATTAGTCAAAGAATACAGCCATGCTTCTTGCTGTAAAGTAAGATTGGTATAAAAGAAACTCATGGAATGATGGTTATGAAACAACATATTAAGAAAACATACTTGTGGAGCATGTTGCATCTGTATATCCAGCAACACAGCTGCAGCTGAAATCATCCACTAGATCTGTGCACGTTCCTCCATTCTGGCAAGGATTGGGATCGCAGTCATCGATATCTGCAAGATAGGCAAGCTACATTGTGGTCACAGAAAACAACCATGTTGTGTGATGGTGAGAGAATTTGTTGTTGGCACAAATTTGAAATGGTGATCATGAAACAATGCATCGAGAAAACATACTTGTAGAGCATGTTGCATCTGTATATCCAGCGACACAGCTGCAACTGAAATCATCCACAAGATCTGTGCAGGTTCCTCCATTCTGGCAAGGATTGGGATCGCAGTCATCAATGTCTGTAAGATGGGTCAAGAACACATTAGTCAAAGAATAGAACCATGCTTCTTGCTGTAAAGTAAGATTGGTATAAAAGAAACCCATGGAATGATGGTTATGAAACAACATATTAAGAAAACATACTTGTGGAGCATGTTGCATCTGTATATCCAGCAACACAGCTGCAGCTGAAATCATCCACTAGATCTGTGCACGTTCCTCCATTCTGGCAAGGATTGGGATCGCAGTCATCGATATCTGCAAGATAGGCAAGCTACATTGTGGTCACAGAAGACAACCATGTTGTGTGATGGTGAGAGGATTTTGTTGTTGGCACAAATTTGAAATGGTGATCATGAAACAATGCATCAAGAAAACATACTTGTAGAGCATGTTGCATCTGTATATCCAGCGACACAGCTGCAACTGAAATCATCCACAAGATCTGTGCAGGTTCCTCCATTCTGGCAAGGATTGGGATCGCAGTCATCAATGTCTGTAAGATGGGTCAAGAACACATTAGTCAAAGAGTAGAACCATGCTTCTTGCTGTAAAGTAAGATTGGTATAAAAGAAACCCATGGAATGATGGTTATGAAACAACATATTAAGAAAACATACTTGTGGAGCATGTTGCATCTGTATATCCAGCAACACAGCTGCAGCTGAAATCATCCACTAGATCTGTGCACGTTCCTCCATTCTGGCAAGGATTGGGATCGCAGTCATCGATATCTGCAAGATAGGCAAGCTACATTGTGGTCACAGAAAACAACCATGTTGTGTGATGGTGAGAGAATTTGTTGTTGGCACAAATTTGAAATGGTGATCATGAAACAATGCATCGAGAAAACATACTTGTAGAGCATGTTGCATCTGTATATCCAGCGACACAGCTGCAACTGAAATCATCCACAAGATCTGTGCAGGTTCCTCCATTCTGGCAAGGATTGGGATCGCAGTCATCAATGTCTGTAAGATGGGTCAAGAACACATTAGTCAAAGAATAGAACCATGCTTCTTGCTGTAAAGTAAGATTGGTATAAAAGAAACCCATGGAATGATGGTTATGAAACAACATATTAAGAAAACATACTTGTGGAGCATGTTGCATCTGTATATCCAGCAACACAGCTGCAGCTGAAATCATCCACTAGATCTGTGCACGTTCCTCCATTCTGGCAAGGATTGGGATCGCAGTCATCGATATCTGCAAGATAGGCAAGCTACATTGTGGTCACAGAAGACAACCATGTTGTGTGGTGGTGAGAGGATTTTGTTGTTGGCACAAATTTGAAATGGTGATCATGAAACAATGCATCAAGAAAACATACTTGTAGAGCATGTTGCATCTGTATATCCAGCGACACAGCTGCAACTGAAATCATCCACAAGATCTGTGCAGGTTCCTCCATTCTGGCAAGGATTGGGATCGCAGTCATCAATGTCTGTAAGATGGGTCAAGAACACATTAGTCAAAGAATAGAACCATGCTTCTTGCTGTAAAGTAAGATTGGTATAAAAGAAACCCATGGAATGATGGTTATGAAACAACATATTAAGAAAACATACTTGTGGAGCATGTTGCATCTGTATATCCAGCAACACAGCTGCAGCTGAAATCATCCACTAGATCTGTGCACGTTCCTCCATTCTGGCAAGGATTGGGATCGCAGTCATCGATATCTGCAAGATAGGCAAGCTACATTGTGGTCACAGAAAACAGCCATGTTGTGTGATGGTGAGAGAATTTGTTGTTGGCACAAATTTGAAATGGTGATCATGAAACAATGCATAGAGAAAACATACTTGTAGAGCATGTTGCATCTGTATATCCAGCGACACAGCTGCAACTAAAATCATCCACAAGATCTGTGCAGGTTCCTCCATTCTGGCAAGGATTGGGATCGCAGTCATCAATGTCTGTAAGATGGGTCAAGAACACATTAGTCAAAGAATAGAACCATGCTTATTGCTGTAAAGTAAGATTGGTACAAAAGAAACTCATGGAATGATGGTTATGAAACAACATATTAAGAAAACATACTTGTGGAGCATGTTGCATCTGTATATCCAGCAACACAGCTGCAGCTGAAATCATCCACTAGATCTGTGCACGTTCCTCCATTCTGGCAAGGATTGGGATCGCAGTCATCGATATCTGCAAGATAGGCAAGCTACATTGTGGTCACAGAAAACAACCATGTTGTGTGATGGTGAGAGAATTTGTTGTTGGCACAAATTTGAAATGGTGATCATGAAACAATGCATCGAGAAAACATACTTGTAGAGCATGTTGCATCTGTATATCCAGCGACACAGCTGCAACTGAAACCATCCACAAGATCTGTGCAGGTTCCTCCATTCTGGCAAGGATTGGGATCGCAGTCATCAATGTCTGTAAGATGGGTCAAGAACACATTAGTCAAAGAATAGAACCATGCTTCTTGCTGAAAAGTAAGATTGGTATAAAAGAAACCCATGGAATGATGGTTATGAAACAACATATTAAGAAAACATACTTGTGGAGCATGTTGCATCTGTATATCCAGCAACACAGCTGCAGCTGAAATCATCCAATAGATCTGTGCACGTTCCTCCATTCTGGCAAGGATTGGGATCGCAGTCATCGATATCTGCAAGATAGGCAAGCTACTTGTGGTCACAGAAAACAACCATGTTGTGTGATGGTGAGAGAATTTGTTGTTGGCACAAATTTGAAATGGTGATCATGAAACAATGCATCGAGAAAACATACCTGTAGAGCATGTTGCATCTGTATATCCAGCGACACAGCTGCAACTGAAATCATCCACAAGATCTGTGCAGATTCCTCCATTCTGGCAAGGATTGGGATCGCAGTCATCAATGTCTGTAAGATGGGTCAAGAACACATTAGTCAAAGAATACAGCCATGCTTCTTGCTGTAAAGTAAGATTGGTATAAAAGAAACTCATGGAATGATGGTTATGAAACAACATATTAAGAAAACATACTTGTGGAGCATGTTGCATCTGTATATCCAGCGACACAGCTGCAACTGAAATCATCCACAAGATCTGTGCAGGTTCCTCCATTCTGGCAAGGATTGGGATCGCAGTCATCAATGTCTGTAAGATGGGTCAAGAACACATTAGTCAAAGAATAGAACCATGCTTCTTGCTGTAAAGTAAGATTGGTATAAAAGAAACCCATGGAATGATGGTTATGAAACAACATATTAAGAAAACATACTTGTGGAGCATGTTGCATCTGTATATCCAGCAACACAGCTGCAGCTGAAATCATCCACTAGATCTGTGCACGTTCCTCCATTCTGGCAAGGATTGGGATCGCAGTCATCGATATCTGCAAGATAGGCAAGCTACATTGTGGTCACAGAAAACAGCCATGTTGTGTGATGGTGAGAGAATTTGTTGTTGGCACAAATTTGAAATGGTGATCATGAAACAATGCATAGAGAAAACATACTTGTAGAGCATGTTGCATCTGTATATCCAGCGACACAGCTGCAACTAAAATCATCCACAAGATCTGTGCAGGTTCCTCCATTCTGGCAAGGATTGGGATCGCAGTCATCAATGTCTGTAAGATGGGTCAAGAACACATTAGTCAAAGAATAGAACCATGCTTATTGCTGTAAAGTAAGATTGGTATAAAAGAAACTCATGGAATGATGGTTATGAAACAACATATTAAGAAAACATACTTGTGGAGCATGTTGCATCTGTATATCCAGCAACACAGCTGCAGCTGAAATCATCCACTAGATCTGTGCACGTTCCTCCATTCTGGCAAGGATTGGGATCGCAGTCATCGATATCTGCAAGATAGGCAAGCTACATTGTGGTCACAGAAAACAACCATGTTGTGTGATGGTGAGAGAATTTGTTGTTGGCACAAATTTGAAATGGTGATCATGAAACAATGCATTGAGAAAACATACTTGTAGAGCATGTTGCATCTGTATATCCAGCGACACAGCTGCAACTGAAATCATCCACAAGATCTGTGCAGGTTCCTCCATTCTGGCAAGGATTGGGATCGCAGTCATCAATGTCTGTAAGATGGGTCAAGAACACATTAGTCAAAGAATAGAACCATGCTTCTTGCTGTAAAGTAAGATTGGTATAAAAGAAACCCATGGAATGATGGTTATGAAACAACATATTAAGAAAACATACTTGTGGAGCATGTTGCATCTGTATATCCAGCAACACAGCTGCAGCTGAAATCATCCACTAGATCTGTGCACGTTCCTCCATTCTGGCAAGGATTGGGATCGCAGTCATCGATATCTGCAAGATAGGCAAGCTACTTGTGGTCACAGAAAACAACCATGTTGTGTGATGGTAAGAGAATTTGTTGTTGGCACAAATTTGAAATGGTGATCATGAAACAATGCATCGAGAAAACATACCTGTAGAGCATGTTGCATCTGTATATCCAGCGACACAGCTGCAACTGAAATCATCCACAAGATCTGTGCAGGTTCCTCCATTCTGGCAAGGATTGGGATCGCAGTCATCAATGTCTGTAAGATGGGTCAAGAACACATTAGTCAAAGAATAGAACCATGCTTCTTGCTGTAAAGTAAGATTGGTATAAAAGAAACCCATGGAATGATGGTTATGAAACAACATATTAAGAAAACATACTTGTGGAGCATGTTGCATCTGTATATCCAGCAACACAGCTGCAGCTGAAATCATCCACTAGATCTGTGCACGTTCCTCCATTCTGGCAAGGATTGGGATCGCAGTCATCGATATCTGCAAGATAGGCAAGCTACTTGTGGTCACAGAAAACAACCATGTTGTGTGATGGTGAGAGAATTTGTTGTTGGCACAAATTTGAAATGGTGATCATGAAACAATGCATCGAGAAAACATACTTGTAGAGCATGTTGCATCTGTATATCCAGCGACACAGCTGCAACTGAAATCATCCACAAGATCTGTGCAGGTTCCTCCATTCTGGCAAGGATTGGGATCGCAGTCATCAATGTCTGTAAGATGGGTCAAGAACACATTAGTCAAAGAATAGAACCATGCTTCTTGCTGTAAAGTAAGATTGGTGTAAAAGAAACCCATGGAATGATGGTTACGATACAACATATTAAGAAAACATACTTGTGGAGCATGTTGCATCTGTATATCCAGCAACACAGCTGCAGCTGAAATCATCCACTAGATCTGTGCACGTTCCTCCATTCTGGCAAGGATTGGGATCGCAGTCATCGATATCTGCAAGATAGGCAAGCTACATTGTGGTCACAGAAAACAGCCATGTTGTGTGATGGTGAGAGAATTTGTTGTTGGAACAAATTTGAAATGGTGATCATGAAACAATGCATCGAGAAAACATACTTGTAGAGCATGTTGCATCTGTATATCCAGCGACACAGCTGCAACTGAAATCATCCACAAGATCTGTGCAGGTTCCTCCATTCTGACAAGGATTGGGATCGCAGTCATCAATGTCTGTAAGATGGGTCAAGAACACATTAGTCAAAGAATAGAACAATGCTTCTTGCTGTAAAGTAAGATTGGTATAGAAGAAACTCATGGAATGATGGTTATGAAACAACATATTAAGAAAACATACTTGTGGAGCATGTTGCATCTGTATATCCAGCAACACAGCTGCAGCTGAAATCATCCACTAGATCTGTGCACGTTCCTCCATTCTGGCAAGGAGTGGGATCGCAGTCATCGATATCTGCAAGATAGTCAAGCTACATTGTGGTCACAGAAAACAACCATGTTGTGTGATGGTGAGAGAATTTGTTGTTGGCACAAATTTGAAATGGTGATCATGAAACAATGCATCGAGAAAACATACTTGTAGAGCATGTTGCATCTGTATATCCAGCGACACAGCTGCAACTGAAATCATCCACAAGATCTGTGCAGGTTCCTCCATTCTGGCAAGGATTGGGATCGCAGTCATCAATGTCTGTAAGATGGGTCAAGAACACATTAGTCAAAGAACAGAACCATGCTTCTTGCTGTAAAGTAAGATTGGTATAAAAGAAACTCATGGAATGATGGTTATGAAATAACATATTAAGAAAACATACTTGTGGAGCATGTTGCATCTGTATATCCAGCAACACAGCTGCAGCTGAAATCATCCACTAGATCTGTGCACGTTCCTCCATTCTGGCAAGGATTGGGATCGCAGTCATCGATATCTGCAAGATAGGCAAGCTACATTGTGGTCACAGAAAACAACCATGTTGTGTGATGGTGAGAAAATTTGTTGTTGGCACAAATTTGAAATGGTGATCATGAAACAATGCATTGAGAAAACATACTTGTAGAGCATGTTGCATCTGTATATCCAGCGACACAGCTGCAACTGAAATCATCCACAAGATCTGTGCAGGTTCCTCCATTCTGGCAAGGATTGGGATTGCAGTCATCAATGTCTGTAAGATGGGTCAAGAACACATTAGTCAAAGAATATAACCAAGCCTCTTGCTGTAAAGTAAGATTGGTATAAAAGAAACTCATGGAATGATGGTTATGAAACAACATATTAAGAAGACATACTTGTGGAGCATGTTGCATCTGTATATCCAGCAACACAGCTGCAGCTGAAATCATCCACTAGATCTGTGCACGTTCCTCCATTCTGGCAAGGATTGGGATCGCAGTCATCGATATCTGCAAGATAGGCAAGCTACATTTTGGTCCCAGAAAACAACCATGTTGTGTGATGGTGAAAGAATTTGTTGTTGGCACAAATTTGAAATGGTGATCATGAAACAATGCATTGAGAAAACATACTTGTAGAGCATGTTGCATCTGTATACCCAGCGACACAGCTGCAACTGAAATCAACCACAAGATCTGTGCAGGTTCCTCCATTCTGGCAAGGATTGGGATCGCAGTCATCAATGTCTGTAAGATGGGTCAAGATCACATCAGTCAAAGAATAGAACCATTCTTCCTGATGTAAAGTAAGATTTGTATAAAAGAAACCCATGGAATGATGGCTATGAAACAACATATTAAGAAAACATACTTGTGGAGCATGTTGCATCTGTATATCCAGCAACACAGCTGCAGCTGAAATCATCCACTAGATCTGTGCACGTTCCTCCATTCTGGCAAGGATTGGGATCGCAGTCATCGATATCTGCAAGATAGGCAAGTTACATTGTGGTCACAGAAAACAACCATGTTGTGTGATGGTGAGAGAATTTGTTGTTGGCACAAATTTGAAATGGTGATCATGAAACAATGCATTGAGAAAACATACTTGTAGAGCATGTTGCATCTGTATATCCAGCGACACAGCTGCAACTGAAATCATCCACAAGATCTGTGCAGGTTCCTCCATTCTGGCAAGGATTGGGATCGCAGTCATCAATGTCTGTAAGATGGGTCAAGAACACATTAGTCAAAGAATAGAACCATGCTCCTTGCTGTAAAGTAAGATTGGTATAAAAGAAACTCATGGAATGATGGTTATGAAACAACATATCAAGAAAACATACTTGTGGAGCATGTTGCATCTGTATATCCAGCAACACAGCTGCAGCTGAAATCATCCACTAGATCTGTGCACGTTCCTCCATTCTGGCAAGGATTGGGATCGCAGTCATCGATATCTGCAAGATAGGCAAGTTACATTGTGGTCACAGAAAACAACCATGTTGTGTGATGGTGAGAGAATTTGTTGTTGGCACAAATTTGAAATGGTGATCATGAAACAATGCATTGAGAAAACATACTTGTAGAGCATGTTGCATCTGTATATCCAGCGACACAGCTGCAACTGAAATCATCCACAAGATCTGTGCAGGTTCCTCCATTCTGGCAAGGATTGGGATCGCAGTCATCAATGTCTGTAAGATGGGTCAAGAACACATTAGTCAAAGAATAGAACCATGCTTCTTGCTGTAAAGTATGATTGGTATAAAAGAAACTCATGGAATGATGGTTATGAAACAACATATCAAGAAAACATACTTGTGGAGCATGTTGCATCTGTATATCCAGCAACACAGCTGCAGCTGAAATCATCCACTAGATCTGTGCACGTTCCTCCATTCTGGCAAGGATTGGGATCGCAGTCATCGATATCTGCAAGATAGGCAAGCTACATTGTGATCACAGAAAACAACCATGTTGTGTGATGGTGAGAGAATTTGTTGTCCGCACAAATTTGAAATCTTGATCATGAAACAATGCATCGAGAAAACATACTTGTAGAGCATGTTGCATCTGTATATCCAGCGACACAGCTGCAACTGAAATCATCCACAAGATCTGTGCAGGTTCCTCCATTCTGGCAAGGATTGGGATCGCAGTCAGCAATGTCTGTAAGATGGGTCAAGAACACATTAGTCAAAGAACAGAACCATGCTTCTTGCTGTAAAGTAAGATTGGTATAAAAGAAACTCTTGGAATGATGGTTATGAAACAACATATTAAGAAAACATACTTGTGGAGCATGTTGCATCTGTATATCCAGCAACACAGCTGCAGCTGAAACCACCCACTAGATCTGTGCACGTTCCTCCATTCTGGCAAGGATTGGGATCGCAGTCATCGATATCTGCAAGATAGGCAAGCTACATTGTGGTCACAGAAAACAACCATGTTGTGTGATGGTGAGAGAATTTGTTGTTGGCACAAATTTGAAATGGTGATCATGAAACAATGCATGGAGAAAACATACTTGTAGAGCATGTTGCATCTGTATATCCAGCGACACAGCTGCAACTGAAATCATCCACAAGATCTGCGCAGGTTCCTCCATTCTGGCAAGGATTGGGATCGCAGTCATCAATGTCTGTAAGATGGGTCAAGAACACATTAGTCAAAGAAGAGAACCATGCTTCTTGCTGTAAAGTAAGATTGGTATAAAAGAAACTCATGGAATGATGGTTATGAAATAACATATTAAAACATACTTGTGGAGCATGTTGCATCTGTATATCCAGCAACACAGCTGCAGCTGAAATCATCCACTAGATCTGTGCACGTTCCTCCATTCTGGCAAGGATTGGGATCGCAGTCATCGATATCTGCAAGACAGGCAAGCTACATTGTGGTCACAGAAAACAACCATGTTGTGTGATGGTGAGAGAATTTGTTGTTGGCACAATTTTGAAATGGTGATCATGAAACAATGCATTGGGAAAACATACTTGTAGAGCATGTTGCATCTGTATATCCAGCGACACAGCTGCAACTGAAATCATCCACAAGATCTGTGCAGGTTCCTCCATTCTGGCAAGGATTGGGATCGCAGTCATCAATGTCTGTAAGATGGGTCAAGAACACATTAGTCAAAGAATAGAACCATGCTTCTTGCTGTAAAGTAAGATTGGTGTAAAAGAAACTCATGGAATGATGGTTATGAAACAACATATTAAGAAAACATACTTGTGGAGCATGTTGCATCTGTATATCCAGCAACACAGCTGCAGCTGAAATCATCCACTAGATCTGTGCACGTTCCTCCATTCTGGCAAGGATTGGGATCGCAGTCATCGATATCTGCAAGATAGGCAAGCTACATTGTGGTCACAGAAAACAACCAGTGTGATGGTGAGAGAATTTGTTGTTGGCACAAATTTGAAATGGTGATCATGAAACAATGCATCGAGAAAACATACTTGTAGAGCATGTTGCATCTGTATATCCAGCGACACAGCTGCAACTGAAATCATCCACAAGATCTGCGCAGGTTCCTCCATTCTGGCAAGGATTGGGATCACAGTCATCAATGTCTGTAAGATGGGTCAAGAACACATTAGTCAAAGAACAGAACCATGCTTCTTGCTGTAAAGTAAGATTGGTATAAAAGAAACTCATGGAATGATGGTTATGAAATAACATATTAAGAAAACATACTTGTGGAGCATGTTGCATCTGTATATCCAGCAACACAGCTGCAGCTGAAATCATTCTCTAGATCTGTGCATGTTCCTCCATTCTGGCAAGGATTGGGATCGCAGTCATCGATATCTACAAGATAGGCAAGCTACATTGTGGTCACAGAAAACAACCATGTTGTGTGATGGTGAGAGAATTTGTTGTTGGCACAAATTTGAAATGGTGATCATGAAACAATGCATCGAGAAAACATACTCGTAGAGCATGTTGCATCTGTATACCCAGCGACACAGCTGCAACTGAAATCATCCACAAGATCTGTGCAGGTTCCTCCATTCTGGCAAGGATTGGGATCGCAGTCATCAATGTCTGTAAGATGGGTCAAGAACACATTAGTCAAAGAACAGAACCATGCTTCTTGCTGTAAGATTGGTATAAAAGAAACTCATGGAATGATGGTTATGAAATAACATATTGAGAAAACATACTTGTGGAGCATGCTGCATCTGTATATCCAGCAACACAGCTGCAGCTGAAATCATCCACTAGATCTGTGCACGTTCCTCCATTCTGGCAAGGATTGGGATCGCAGTCATCGATATCTGCAAGATAGGCAAGCTACATTGTGGTCACAGAAAACAACCATGTTGTGTGATGGTGAGAGAATTTGTTGTTGGCACAAATTTGAAATGGTGATCATGAAACAATGCATCGAGAAAACATACTCGTAGAGCATGTTGCATCTGTATATCCAGCGACACAGCTGCAACTGAAATCATCCACAAGATCTGTGCAGGTTCCTCCATTCTGGCAAGGATTGGGATCGCAGTCATCAATGTCTGTAAGATGGGTCAAGAACACATTAGTCAAAGAATATAACCATTCTTCTTGCTGTAAAGTAAGATTGGTATAAAAGAAACCCATGGAATGATGGTAATGAAACAACCTATTAAGAAAACATACTTGTGGAGCATGTTGCATCTGTATATCCAGCAACACAGCTGCAGCTGAAATCATCCACTAGATCTGTGCACGTTCCTCCATTCTGGCAAGGATTGGGATTGCAGTCATCGATATCTGCAAGATAGGCAAGCTACATTGTGGTCACAGAAAACAACCATGTTGTGTGATGGTGAGAGAATTTGTTGTTGGCACAAATTTGAAATGGTGATCATGAAACAATGCATCGAGAAAACATACTTGTAGAGCATGTTGCATCTGTATATCCAGCGACACAGCTGCAACTGAAATCATCCACAAGATCTGTGCAGGTTCCTCCATTCTGGCAAGGATTGGGATCGCAGTCATCAATGTCTGTAAGATGGGTCAAGAACACATTAGTCAAAGAATAGAACCATGCTTCTTGCTGTAAAGTAAGATTGGTATAAAAGAAACTCATGGAATGATGGTTATGAAACAACATATTAAGAAAACATACTTGTGGAGCATGTTGCATCTGTATATCCAGCAACACAGCTGCAGCTGAAATCATCCACTGGATCTATGCATGTTCCTCCATTCTGGCAAGGATTGGGGTCGCAGTCATCGATATCTGCAAGATAGGCAAGCTACATTGTGGTCACAGAAAACAACCATGTTGTGTGATGGTGAGAGAAATTGTTGTTGGCACAAATTTGAAATGGTGATCATGAAACAATGCATCGAGAAAACATACTTGTAGAGCAAGTTGCATCTGTATATCCAGCGACACAGCTGCAACTGAAATCATCCACAAGATCTGTGCAGGTTCCTCCATTCTGGCAAGGATTGGGATCGCAGTCATCAATGTCTGTAAGATGGGTCAAGAACACATTAGTCAAAGAATAGAACCATCTTGCTGTAAAGTAAGATTGGTATAAAAAACCCATGGAATTATGGTTATGAAACAACATATTAAGAAAACATACTTGTGGAGCATGTTGAATCTGTATATCCAGCAACACAGCTGCAGCTGAAATCATCCACTAGATCTGTGCACGTTCCTCCATTCTGGCAAGGATTGGGATCGCAGTCATCGATATCTGCAAGATAGGCAAGCTACATTGTGGTCACAGAAAACAACCATGTTGTGTGATGGTGAGAGAATTGGTTGTTGGCACAAATTTGAAATGGTGATCATGAAACAATGCATTGAGAAAACATACTTGTAGAGCATGTTGCATCTGTATATCCAGCGACACAGCTGCAGCTGAAATAATCCACAAGATCTGTGCAGGTTCCTCCATTCTGGCAAGGATTGGGATCGCAGTCATCAATGTCTGTAAGATGGGTCAAGAACACATTAGTCAAAGAATAGAACCATGCTTCTTGCTGTAAAGTAAGATTGGTATAAAAGAAACTCATGGAATGATGGTTATGAAACAACATATTAAGAAAACATACTTGTGGAGCATGTTGCATCTGTATATCCAGCAACACAGCTGCAGCTGAAATCATCCACTAGATCTATGCATGTTCCTCCATTCTGGCAAGGATTGGGATCGCAGTCATCGATATCTGCAAGATAGGCAAGCTACATTGTGGTCACAGAAAACAACCATGTTGTGTGATTGTGTGATGGTGAGAGAATTTGTTGTTGGTACAAATTTGAAATGGTGATCATGAAACATTGCATCGAGAAAACATACTTGTAGAGCATGTTGCATCTGTATATCCAGCAACACAGCTGCAACTGAATTCATCCACAAGATCTGTGCAGGTTCCTCCATTCTGGCAAGGATTGGGATCGCAGTCATCAATGTCTGTAAAATGGGTTAAGAACACATTAGTCAAGAATAGAACCATGCTTCTTGCTGTAAAGTAAGATTGGTATAAAAGAAACTCATGGAATGATGGTTATGAAACAACATGTTAAGAAAAAATACTTGTGGAGCATGTTGCATCTGTATATCCAGCAACACAGCTGCAGCTGAAATCATCCACTAGATCTGTGCAGGTTCCTCCATTCTGGCAAGGATTGGGATCGCAGTCATCGATATCTGCAAGATAGGCAAGCTACATTGCGATCACAGAAAACAACCATGTTGTGTGATGGTGAGAGAATTTGTTGTTGGCACAAATTTGAAATGGTGATCATGAAACAATGCATCGAGAAAACATACTCGTAGATGTTGTGAGACCATGTTGTGTGATTGTGTGATGGTGAGAGAATTTGTTGTTGGTACAAATTTGAAATGGTGATCATGAAACATTGCATCGAGAAAACATACTTGTAGAGCATGTTGCATCTGTATATCCAGCGACACAGCTGCAACTGAATTCATCCACAAGATCTGTGCAGGTTCCTCCATTCTGGCAAGGATTGGGATCGCAGTCATCAATGTCTGTAAGATGGGTCAAAAACACATTAGTCAAAGAATAGAATCATGCGTCTTGCTGTAAAGTAAGATTGGTATAAAAGAAACTCATGGAATGATGGTCATGAAACAACATATTAAGAAAACATACTTGTGGAGCATGTTGCATCTGTATATCCAGCAACACAGCTGCAGCTGAAATCATCCACTAGATCTGTGCACGTTCCTCCATTCTGGCAAGGATTGGGATCGCAGTCATCGATATCTGCAAGATAGGCAAGCTACATTGTGGTCACAGAAAACAACCATGTTGTGTGATGGTGAGAGAATTTGTTGTTGGCACAAATTTGAAATGGTGATCATGAAACATTGCATCGAGAAAACATACTTGTAGAGCATGTTGCATCTGTATATCCAGCGACACAGCTGCAACTGAATTCATCCACAAGATCTGTGCAGGTTCCTCCATTCTGGCAAGGATTGGGATCGCAGTCATCAATGTCTGTAAGATGGGTCAAAAACACATTAGTCAAAGAATAGAATCATGCGTCTTGCTGTAAAGTAAGATTGGTATAAAAGAAACTCATGGAATGATGGTCATAAAACAACATATTAAGAAAACATACTTGTGGAGCATGTTGCATCTGTATATCCAGCAACACAGCTGCAGCTGAAATCATCCACTAGATCTGTGCACGTTCCTCCATTCTGGCAAGGATTGGGATCGCAGTCATCGATATCTGCAAGATAGGCAAGCTACATTGTGGTCACAGAAAACAACCATGTTGTGTGATGGTGAGAGACTTTGTTGTTGGCACAAATTTGAAATGGTGATCATGAAACAATGCATCGAGAAAACATACTCGTAGAGCATGTTGCATCTGTATATCCAGCGACACAGCTGCAACTGAAATCATCCACAAGATCTGTGCAGGTTCCTCCATTCTGGCAAGGATTGGGATCGCAGTCATCAATGTCTGTAAGATGGGTCAAGAACACATTAGTCAAAGAATAGAACCATGCTTCTTGCTAGAAAGTAAGATTGGTATAAAAGAAACTCATGGAATGATGGTTATGAAACAACATATTAAGAAAACATACTTGTGGAGCATGTTGCATCTGTATATCCAGCAACACAGCTGCAGCTGAAATCATCCACTAGATCTGTGCACGTTCCTCCATTCTGGCAAGGATTGGGATCGCAGTCATCGATATCTGCAAGATAGGCAAGCTACATTGTGGTTACAGAAAAAAACCATGTTGTGTGACGGTGAGAGAATTTGTTGTTGGCACAAATTTGAAATCGTGATCATGAAACAATGCATTGAGAAAACATACTTGTAGAGCATGTTGCATCCGTATATCCAGCGACACAGCTGCAACTGAAATCATCCACAAGATCTGTGCAGGTTCCTCCATTCTGGCAAGGATTGGGATCGCAGTCATCAATGTCTGTAAGATGGGTCAAGAACACATTGGTAAATAGCATGGTATGATGCTTTGTGTTGAAAAGTAAGCATTTCCAGTTCCACTAAGCAACATTCCATTGACATACATCAATTCCTATATAGCCTGTCCATTATATAGCCTGAATATACCAAATGTTCACTCTTTAAGAGGAATACATCATAAGAAGAGCTCAACTTCATTGGGCCGCAACATTTACAGCCCACCAGGCTCGATTTCGCGGGGCTCCGTTTTCGTTACAGTTGTCATTTTTGACACGTTTCGTCTACCATACCCGTTCCGCTATGTAAGCCGAATGGGGCTAACTTTTTTGTTTCCGCAGCTTATCTGCCCAGAAATTTACACTATGTTAGGCGATTTTCTGCCAAAATTAATCGAGATGCATGAAATAGACCTATAGACGAAATAATCTCCAAAATTCACCGCGCACAGATCTGCGCTACCCTCTCAGTCAAATCCGTTATCAGCCATTTATATATAATAAGCTATATCCTCACGTTGTCCGTATGTATAGGCCTACAAGTTATCGCAAAATCCTGTGCCAAATGTGGCGGTCATCTTGCTCAAGCTAATTGGGTGAAATTTATTCCTAAAGTTCTACTGACTTGTCAAATTTGATGGGGATATTTCAACTATTAGGCCTACTGAGTTGGCGACCGGAGAGAATCTCATCTGAGCCAATTGACCAGTCAACATCTAGTGGTTCATTCTAGCAGCCATACCGTTCATGCTAATGATCACATCTACCATGCCAGCCTTTTATACATTTCTGAGTCAAGTCAGAACATACAATATATCAAATATATGATTTTTTTTTCAATTCATACTCACAAAAACTTGAATAATTTGACATAGTATGCACTCCAAATTCATGAAATTATTGATTTTTTGTTTCCATAAAATGACACTTTTCATGTTTTAACGCTTAAATATCGCGAAAAGTAACCTGGATAGGTATATTTTTTACATTATTTTTACAAACCCAAAATATCATTGAAGAAATATGTGTAAAAAAATTAGAAAAAAATACTGTATTACTGACCGAGCAGTGATACTCAACGTTGTATGGATTATCAGAAGTTACTCTTTTTCTGTAAAATTTCAGTGCTGAAATATATACACATGTTCTTGCTCTTGCCACGAAACATATCAAACTCAGTGCTAGCGAATTTTGTTTCATCAGTTTAATGAACCGTTGCATATACAACAGTTCTGTACTGAAAAATCCTATAAATATATAGTTTTAGGCAAAAATATGCAGTTAGATTGCATGTCATGATGTAATGGATTGTGGCTATTGCTGAGGTACTTTCAAGACTGATAGGAGGTCAACAAAATGCATCATAGCAAAAAATATCATACGGTGACCT
Organism: Terebella lapidaria; assembly: GCA_949152475.1. NCBI lineage: Eukaryota > Metazoa > Annelida > Polychaeta > Terebellida > Terebellidae > Terebella > Terebella lapidaria. The sequence continues at coordinate 53,440,609 of OX424555.1, read as the reverse complement.
ACTATTTGTTTCTGCTTTTTGTAACCATCACATATCTAGCTATCAAGAAATATAACTTTTTACTCAATAAAAACACCTTTCCGGGTGTTTCGAACAACCTTAAAGATGGCTTAAAATGTTATGAGCGTTCAAAAACAGAAAGAAAGTTAATGGTCAATTTTAAGTTTATCTGAGAGATGCCTCCATTTTGATATATTTTTTACATATTTTTATTAAAAATTTCAGAAAGATTTGGTTGTAAATATTAAAGATGCAAAGCGCCTTGCGAATAGATTGTCAGTTACGTTCAGTAAACTAAAACCTAAAACATTCGGTAACCTAAAACATACACCAACTCAACCCATAAATTCAATTGGAGCTTCGTTTGGAATAGCCATGTGAGTCACAGGCATTTCAAGGTCATGATAACTTGCAATGCTGAACTACATCTTACACCCAGCTTTTACACCCATCCCCCTTCAGCACGCTTGAAAATATATTTGGATTGATTTAACTCAAGACGTGCCGCAAAAGGTGTCACAAAAATGACACAATTGCACAAACACGGTTCAAAATACACCCTGGAAATCATCTGGAATACTACCAAATCTCAAAATTTGCCAGGGGCATTATGGTGCCCCAAAAACCCGAGACCGGAATTTCTAAACATTTCAAAATATCCAAACTGCACAAATACAGTTATGAAATACACCTTAGAAATCATCTGCCAGACTACCAAATCACGAAAATTAACGTAAGCCCCCCAAAACCCCAGACCAGGAGGAGCTGTACTCCATCTGCTTGTATACATTTGTCCATAGAATCCTGAATAACCAAACAACACTTTCCTTAATCCGCCTTTGCTAAAGCCCATAATGTATGTGACTGTAAGCGTGTAGGCCCACAAACAGAGTGGGAGTTGTGGGGCGCCATAAAAACTTCCCCTCCCTTTTCAATTTGAAGAATCAATGAATGCTTCTATTCACTATTACAAATGAAATATTCAAGGGAGATCTTCTGGAAGGACTTTGTTACAATATGGTATGTATTATTTGGATTCAAAGAAAAAAATTATGATTCATGTCCAAGATTTGAGATTGATTTTAAGGATATTAATTCAATACATAAATTTATGTATTGATTTTAAGGATAATAATTCAATACATAAATTGATGGCTAAGATTTGAGATTAATTCACGGATATGAACTCAATATATGTCCATATCAACATCGAATATAACTGCTAGCGTCTAAAAAATGGGTGCACAGTAGAAGTAGGGGGTGTGTCTCGTTAATTGAAGTGTGCGGGGCAAATCACCATAATCAGTAATATTATTATATACCAGACACATTAGCAAAATAGAGAAACCTGATTGGATACTAAATGATCACGTCGTATGTGATATTTCCATGTCTTCCGAATCCTGGCGGTCAACATTTTTTTCGATAATCACCTGCGGTCAATATCGATTTTACCGCACTTAGGCCTACATGGCTTTCAATAGTTACGTAGCATTTGCAATGATAACTAATGTCTTTTGAACGATGTTTTGACACGCTTGACAACGTCTGAAAGTGCGGAGTAAGAGAATCCCATGTCGTTTTTGTGTGAGATAGAGATTTCCCGACGAGTCGTCAGTGCGAATCCAAGGCAAGCCTTCAGCATGCTTCAGGCAAGCCTGAGATGCTCTGAGGACGAGTCGGGAATGTTTTTTTCCCCACGCTGTTCTCATTCAGTCACAAGCCATGCACGCGGAGTACTGGAATTATGTTTCTGACGTGTCAGAACGAACATGTATGATACACACCTAAACATGGACAGGTCTGTGATATTAAGTATATAATAAAACAAATATTGTTTTGTTGTCGGTAAATACATTGTTATCTTTCCCTCCCTCAAAAGATGTCTTCTTCGGGAGGGAAAGATAACAATTTATTATTAACTGTACAAGTAACCTACAGTGGAGAGAATTATTTTTGTGGCCAGCGGAAATATGTTGGGATGGGAAAGTTTATGTGATCAGTAGCCTTAATTTTTGGATTAAAGAACATATCTATCGATGTATATCTAAGCCCAGACATTCAATGGTTTTAATGATGCCCAATGTTTTGGATCAAATTGATAGTTTATTCGTCTATTTTGGTGTAAAAAAAAACATTTGTCATCACATTTTATCACTTTTATATCTTAAGCTATAAAAGTTGGCAACCTTTCGTAATTGTTCTGTCAACATCAGAAATTTAGCTCAATATTTTTGTTGCGCTACTATATGCGTATGTATTACGGTAAATCAACAAATATCGCAAAGCTCTCACAGTATTTGCGTTTATTCACAAGATTAAAATGTAAAACCTCATGGAAACAATCAGAAATATTATTTTTGAAAGTGCTGTGATCCTTTTGTTGAGATTACTGTATTTAACAAAGAATAGCAGCATGAGCAGGACCGGGCCCACTCATATCTACCCTCCGTGGGTCTCATTTTAGGCAAACCTAGAAGACCAGCGCGACGCGCTGGCCAATAAGATTCCAGTTTGTGATTGGTTGAAATGGGGCCACGTGACTAAAATGATACTACAATATCCTGGTCGAGGTGTTCTGGAGAAAGTGATATTTCTGAGTCAGAGGTAAATATAAGTTTTAGTTGATCCTTTTCTGACCTCGCCAGATGGCGCGCATCACTCGATTACGCGCTTGGAGAGTAGCTATTTCCATGTCACCCTACAGCTAGCCGCCGAATATTATCTGACCCAATTATATTGTGTTGGGGTCAGGTCATGTTTATGTTAACGTTCTGTTGTCTTCAAAAGTCCGACACATGATGTAAACAGGTAAAAAATAACAGTTTCCAAGTAAGTACACTTTTATAATCTATTCGATTCCATGTCCGAGGATGTTATGAAAAGTTGTGCATTGAGATTGCTACACTGGGACCAAGAGTTTGGATGAAAAGTGTCTTGCACTGCGACGATGTGACACTAAAGGCTGGGATGGATGTAAACTTCCCTTAATTTGGAGCATGAAAAATTACCATCTTTGGGAGAAATTTAGCATATATGTACAAAGGTTGTTCAGTTTGAAGTTTATATACAATACATTGTTGTATCTGTCCGATATTTTGTGTTGTCAATTTATCCGTGACATGATAACGTTCTGAGGCTCGGGTTAACGTTCTGTTGATGCTTGAAATGTAATCATGGATTCCTCATCTCGCCATATGGAAGCAACATCCATGAGGTTGATATCCTCGAGCTTTTAGGTTCATTGTTCTGTACATTGTATAGGACGAACGAGACTGAAAAGCAACCACAGATATTAAATTTTGACTATAATTCGATCCACAGAACGTTAACCACGGTAGCAGAACGTCATTTCAACAACAAAACATTTATCATTTGTGTATTACACCTATTCGTGCCCTGTTGTCACACACTGTTCAATATGTGCATTCAATGTTACATATGACATTTCGCAATATTGTTTAATGACTAAAATTAGGTACAAAAATACACTGAATAGTGAATGATGGTTGTGGAAATGAGCAAAGTGTCAACATTACATGACACTTTTCCTAATAATGGGCTATGAAAGCAAGACCAAGAGCAATACATACAATTCTTGGGTATTCGAAACATGGAATTCACATGTAGTCGATGCACAAGTCCAAAAATATAATGAGGAAAAATATATTTTGTTCCCGTATATCTTCATATCTGGTGCAATAGAACGTCAACATAAACATGATCTGACTCCAACACAATAGAGTTGGGTCAGATAACGTTCGGCGGCTAGCTGGAGGGTGATCTGTGGTCTTGGTCGATGTGTTCTTCCAGCAGTAGTTCAGTCTGGGTGGACTGAATCGTTCACACAGTTAATAATAAAACAAATATTGACATTTTAGCTTTCGGTTGATACGTGAATATCTTCACTTGTTGGAAAGTTGTATTCACCTCGCAAGCTCGGTGAATACAACTTCCAACAAGTGAAGATAATCACGTATCAACCTCAGCAAAAGTCAATATTTGTATAGTATTCACCTCCACAAGGGCCAATACTTGTATAATAGAGGAAGTCATACGATATATGGGAGTTCAGATAATTATTATGTGGTCGAGAACACCTATATGCATTTACGTGGCAAACTCACTAGCACACGTTCCTGTATCTTCCGCATACCCGGCGTCACAAACACAGACCGTTCCATTGCACACACTGTTGGCCACCAAACATTCTGGGTCAGCTGTGCATGCCTCGTTCAACTGTGCCGCTGAAACATAAAGTGCCACAATGAGTTCCTTATAAGGCATGCATGCATTAATTACATTGGTTGAAAACTATTGGCAGGCCTATACCTATAATCTACTCTGGTGTTTTAAACGTGTTATATTTGTTTTGCGCATAATTAATCGATATTATTATTATGGTATATCTTGCTGCACGTCGGCATACCGGGGATTCCCGTATTTAAGCCCCTCTTTGGATAAGCCCATGGGCTAATACAAGGGGAGTACTACTCTAGCATAGGCCCATGGGCTTATAAACGGAATAAACTTTGTCTCGCATCAGGACTGGGCCTATATTTGGGAAAACATAGTTGACGTTTTGTTTTTCGTAGGAGACGTTGGTAAGTGTTGGTACCTAGAATAAGCTACTGAATTGATACTGAAAAAGCTACTGAGCTACTGAAAAAAACGTACATGTGCCTTGCCAAAGATTTTCTATATCAATCTTTGGTATAGAAAATCTTTGGCCTTGCCTAGAGCTACTAGTACGTATACACATGACCAGCTGGATTTTGTCCCGTACATGCTTATGTGTACCTTTTTATTCGTCATGCGTGCTATTAATATGACAATGAATATATGTGATTATACACTGGAATAAATGTTTGTATAAGTATAACTATCACGCAAAAAAGAAGTGCTTTCCCGCCTAATCCATTGTATATTCAAGCGTGCAAAATAAAAGTCGTAAAAGAATTATTCCCCCAATATAAGCCCATGGGCTTGTATATGGAGTTAAATTTCATTCGACACAACACCTTTTCCCCAATTATGAGCCCAGGGCTTGAATACGGGGATCCCCGGTACTTTACCTGCAGGGGGGGGGGGGGGGGGATGTTCTATCAGTATAAACGTAATTTTACCTTCATAATTTACGTCATTGATGATTACAGACGATATATCCGTTAGTGATTTGGCGCCAAAACTGACCCATATTACAATGCTGCCCCCTGTTGAATGATAGCTGAACACCCCCTATTGAACATATTTGTTACTCATACGAATAGAGCAGTAAGTCATACGTAAAGTTACACGAATGAGATACGAAGTCATACATTTGAAATGGTTTCCAAAAGTGTCCAATCGTTTGAAGGCTATTTCATTCACTGAACTTCAGTATCATCGGTTTCACTAATCGGTTTCACTAAGTTTTTAAAAAAAAAAAAACTTATAACAGGCCTACGAGTATATATTCCATTATAATGTAGCCTACGGGAATGCACTGAAATCATATGGAGGAGAGCTAATGTGATGATATCGATGTGTTCTAGTTCTAATGTCGTATCCCGCAGTTGACATCATTTTCTTCTTTGGGAATACTCTAGTATAGTTAGTAGTTCGCGTTTTTGGTTTTACTTTACCGTGTTAATTTCTGTGCGTATTTCACATTGTTGGAATGCTTTTGGGGTCACCTCTAAATTGGTGTATATATTTAGGCCTACTCATATAGCCTGCCATTGATGCCCCTTTCTCACATAGCCGGTAAATCCGTGGTAACTCACAGCAGTCCGTAAGGTAACATCGCCCGATCATAGCATAATTGTTGCGCGTGGCCTTTATGCAAATGACGTCCCGACATATCTCACGAACGTCGCAGAAAACAGCGGTAATACGTACGTAGATACGGCGGGAGAACGTTGAAAACGGGGCGAACATATCACGGATACGCGAAGTTACTCACGTATTGTCCTACGAATATCGCGATAGACCGCCAGCACACGCCGACTTGCCGGCGACTTGCGTCAGTATTAAACCACGGCAGCGGAATATGCAGATATATCAGGCGTATAAACGCAAGACAACAACGAATATACCTACGACATTTCGTACTAACTCTACGTATGTTCGTGCGGAGCCACGTAAAAGCCACGCCCCCTGGTTATCATTTCTGGCTAATGCACGTCTCAACTATAATTTCAGATCCTGGGTTTTTCGAAATGAATCTACTAGATGATTTCAGTGTGTGAAAGTAAACACAAGATAATGCTGTTCCAGAAAGAACGCGAAGAAGGCATGACAAAGATGACACTAGCTGCGCATGACATGTGTCCATACAACTCAAGGCACATCACGATATAACGCAGCTTACCACGATTTGTCCTGATGTTGGCAGAAGAATATACGTAACAACACACAATTATGCTCGGCCAGTGCTGGCGTATACTCGGCACCACTACGATAACTCTTTCGTGTATACGTGATATGCTGTGGGGAATACGTAGAGACCTTGAGGGTGTGGAACTCAATAATTATGCAATGATCCGGCGATGTTACCTTACGGACTGACGTGAGTTTCCTTTTCACGGACACCACGGATTTACCGGCTATGTGAGAATAGGGCATTACGTTCTGACGGGCAAGCCTATTTTAGAACATTGATGAGCGATTTTGTATTAAAGTTCATCCAATAGGCCTAGGATCCGTGAATGACACTTGCTTTAACACATTATTGTTGCTTCGAAACGATTTGAAAAATGAAGTATGGCGTGATTTATATCTAATTCAATATGCTTGAGTACACGCCTCAATCTTATAACTGTTACACGTTTCATCAAATGTAACATATTGTACATGTGTACGCATATTGTGTTTATTATGTTGAAACCCATTAATATTATGCTCATCTTTGGGGATCATTAAATGAAGTTTATAACAAAATACTTGATCGCAGGCCACAAATATATCCAGTGCTCCTATCTGGGGACTGCTGGAGTATACTAATGACTGTGAAATTCAAACATAGGCCTACAATGTGATGTCGGAGACGGTTATATGGCCCAGACACAAAGAAGCGGTGTTCAGCTTATAGAACAGTATTCAGAAACCACTCTCGATCATTTTGTCTGACGACAGAGAAATGGAAATGGATCGAATTCAATGGGTCCTTACGTGCCATTCAGTTTCGAAATGCACATTTTCTGTTTCAAAACACCTACCTTTGGAAAGTTTCACATTCGTGTAAACCAGCGTCGTGAGCAGTAGTGGGAATATCTGAAATACATAGTAGGAAAAATACCGTATACGTATTGCTATAAAAGAGGATCATATTTATACTAAAAATGGTATCATGCACAATCAATCATTTGCAAGACACGTGAAAACAGAATTATGAACAACAACCGTGTACAATTTTCTTTTGAATACATTATTAGCGAAATTAATTAGCCGTGCATTATTCGATTTTCACATGAAAGGTAACTGGAAAGTTTGTATTGCACGATTAAATCGGCTATTAATTACCGTGAAGTACATTCGATTATTTGTGTGTTTTGTTTCTAGGTTACTGCGTGCCACTTCTGCATCCGTCATCCAGTTCCTAACTCACCCCACTCCGCCCCCGGTTTCGATACCCCGAGTTCTGACCATGGAATTCTCGCGTGCAATTGCATGCATGGCATGCATGCAGCGGAGTTCGATCATTTCCCCTACAGATTGACACATGCCAGCACTGCCGACATAATGTTCAGTTCCGATATATCATGGGATTTGAAGAAATCAATATTTTGCTAATCATGTATCAATACCCAATGTTTTTTTTCGGTTTTTGTCTTCAAATGAACGTTGCCCGTTTACAAGGGTATTTTGAAAAAATAGTTTGTCAATCATCATGTCCATTCTCCTTTTCAAACGTCAATGGCAACTGAACATTGATTGTCATGGGATGTAAATAGGGAGCCCAATATGGAAATTTAGGTTAATTGGAATGAACTTTGAACGTCTTCATACACTTGCCTATTGCCTTCTGTTTGCTTTTCTTTGTGACAATGGCAGTTCAAATGGAGTGCAAAGATACTTAAATCACCAATAATAATATAATAATATGAAGATGTTGACAAATTTCATATGAAACTTAGCGCAAGGGATCGGATGTTCCAATGACATATACTGATTTCAAGTCGACGAAAGCACTTATGGGGAACACAAAAGCCCTTTTCACACATGTCATTTAACTGAGAGCACTACACGGTATTTATAGACAGCAGTACACTTACTTTCATCTTGTTCAAATATCCTGTATCCATAGATTATGACACACACATATTTAAAGTTATAAAGTAGCGATTAACGCCCGTTATTTGATTATCCGGGTGATAGCCCCAGCTCCCAGAGGTGATAGCACAGAAGAGGCCAAACTAGTTGTTCGACATTCCGTTCCCGAAAGAGATTTTACAATTTATGAGAACGCACTTTTTCCAAGGTTGCCTTCAAGGCACGTAATCACCTGTATGTATTGCAAGATGTCATGGCAATGGACCGTAGCCGTCCGCGTGGGCCGGGAGACCTCGGCCGGGGCCCTCGGTTGGATCGAGGGGAACACACGCGGCCGGGGGTTACGTCTCGCGCAGGTTACGTCGACACCCCGCAAGCTGGTCAGTCTTTGGGAAGTCGGGGGTAACGGATGGAGCCTAAAAATCAATATCCCTTCTCACGGGTCTCTGTGCGCCTGGTCTATCTCCACGCATGCCGAAGGCAATCAAATTTTTTTAATTTTCCTGATACGGTCCAAATTCGAATTCGATTTGGGGAATTATAATTAGGAGAATCGGGGATGACTCGCTAGGTGTACATGTAGTCATTGTACACGACCTCCCAGGGTTGATAGCTTCATTGTCTCACGAACGTTTGTATTTTCATGATGAAATAATGTTATGATGTGTTTGATTTACCAGTTTCACAATATCTCCCAGAGTAATAACTATACACGGTTTATACACGGTTATTATTTTGACATACGTGTATGGGAACTAGAATGGCAGGTAAATTTTGGTGTTCGATGTACTGCGTGAAACTTCATGATCGGAATAATTACTGCGCCAGATTTTAATCTGGGCTTAGCCCTCCTTACTCCCTAATACTGACATCTGTTGTGACACAATCATATCGATCAGGCCCACCAGCTATTCAGAATAGTCACACAACCACATGCGACGAAGAAAAGTATCCTATATTCCGGTGATTTATGTTAGACATTTTGTTTCATGCAGTCTAATAGCCTTGATCAAGCAGCGGTTAATTATACGGATGTTCAAACGATCTCAGGAATTCATCGAGCTCGCTCGAGAAAAAAAAATTGCATATCGACTGTGTATTTGTCGATCGATTTGTTTGATTATTGGCAGTGGCAACACCATCCAATCATGCAATAAATTCGACGTGAATGAACTGAGATCATCAATAATTTATCAGTTCTGGTGAAAAATCGTCTCCTAATCAATTTCTTGGAAAGTTATCAAAGAGATGTGAAACTGCGCTCTCTTTCAAATGCAGCCCACATCAATATTTAGAAACCTATGCAAGGTTTGTTTTCAGATTTTTTTTTTACTGTTAGGGATCAATTATTGTAACGATCTATGTTGATGTGGTGATGTTGATGTGGTTACCAAATTTTAACCTGGTTAGAGCTTTATGGGAAGGGCACAAACAATATGAAGTATCCCATGTAAAGAGGATGTACTGTATATGAATTGTCAAACTGATATTATTCAACCGTACTCACATGCATATGTATCTGTATTGCTATTCGACCTTATATTTCAAAGGTTCTTCTGAATATATGCCTATTCGGATGAACACTCCATAGATGCATTTGAATATCAACAGAGATACCTAGCCTTCTGGATTCTTGAATGAGTGGATGCGGTGCACGACAATCTTGAATTTTTAGTTGATATTTCATGTTGAATCAGGTTAGCTTTGCGTCATCATGAGGAATATATCTGCGTGCACCACTGGGCCGTCTGGACGGAATATACATAGCATCCACTTGATGACATGCAAGAAATGTCGGCGACAACATGTGGTCTTACTCGATCTAAATCACCTACCTTAAATTATCTTGAAGACATTTCGAGACTAGCGAGCAGATTCCAACAGTGCGGACGCTGGCGAGTGTTGAGGAATCACGACTTTTCTGTGTGGAGGTCATGGTTCTATAGATGTTGTACACTGGTGGGTGGGAATATTGCATAAACATTTTCCAATGAACTGCTAATTGATAGCCTTAGATATATCTATATCTATATATATATATCTATATATATATATATAGATATATCTATATATATATATATAAGACGACGAATGTACCATCATCATGATCATGGAGCCATCTGCATGTAGAACTCGACATCAACATCGGAAGTATGTAAATAGAAATCATGCCCAAGAGGAACAACCCCCATATTTCCTTTTTATATAAGAAACAATATACACACATACCGGTTCGTTGATAGATAAAGACAATTTCAAAGACCATATATCTCGTCGTTTTCATAAAAATTAGATTTTAGTACAAAAAATTATTTTTAAAAATTGATCCACTTTGCAGGTACTTCGGGGTCAAAATTACCCATATCCACATTTGTATGGCTACCTAATTAAAGCTAGCACCCATATGTCCGGCAAGCAGGCATCCGGCATCCAACATGCGGAAAGATACGGCAAACCACATTCCATATACGGTAACGATATGCGGCATCGTCCTTTTTGATGGGGTCCTGTCCTGAAGAGGTCATGGATGCAAATCTTTTGGCTCAAAAGTTCATGTTGGACCAGGATGCTGTATTGATCACACGAATTGCTGCTGAACTTTTGAATGTGAAATACAAAAAGAAGAAAAGAAAGCATCGTTGGTGGGTGCACACTATCTTACGCAAACGACAGGAAAAGGGTTGTTATCATAACTTGGTCAGAGAACTACAACTTGATAGTGTGATAGTGCAAAGTTCCAGCAGTACTTCAAACTGACTAGGAAGCAATTTGCATAAGTATTCTTTTTTGTGGAAGAGGATCTTACTTGTCGGACTAGGGCAGTTATAGGGTATGTAAGTCTCGTGCCGTCATGGTGTGATCCTGGGGACCAACAAATACACACCTTTTGTTCAATATGAGTAGAACTCCAGTTAGAACTCAAACTACTCAGGTAACACAAAAGGTGTATGTTTGTTGGTCCACAGAATCATACCGTGACGGCACGAGACTTACAGACCCTATTGGTCCAAGACTCGCCACCAATGATTGTTTGAGTAAACCTTCTACACTAAGCACCAAAAGTTTGGGTTCAAAATGTGAGAGACATCCGACTTAAGCGGTCAGCTTAAAATCCAGATATGAACTCAATCTAAATTCTATCTCACACCTTGTTCGGATGGTGTTACAGAAGCTTTCAGACACCTGGCAGCTCTTGAGACATGTCTGCGTGAAAACAAATGAACCCCTACCGAACACCAACCACCTTGGAGATATGCCATATGTCATCGTCGGGGATGCAGCATTCCCTCTGCAGATACACCTTATGCATTTCCAGGCAGGGGAGGTGTAGAAATGAAGCGGATATACAACTACCGTTTGTCCCGTGCTAGACGAGTAGTTAATAAGCTCTAAATTAAACCGTTCAACCTTCTATCATATTTCCATTGTCGTGATTTGTAATAAACATATCTAGAACAGAGTAATTTTGAGATTACCCTACATATGATTGAGCTGATGAACCAGCAGGTCCTATGATGCCTCTGGCAGTGTAAATTAGAGCGTTATTACGCTGTAATTTAGAGCGTTATAACGCTGTAAATTAGAGCGTAATTACGCTATAAAATACAGCGTTATAACACTCTAATACAGCGTAACAACGCAGTTTTTAGAGCGTTATTACACTGTAAATTAAAGCGTAATTACGCTATAAATTACAGCGTTATAACGCTCTAATACAGCGTACCCATAATAACGCTGTAATTAGAGCGTAATTACACTGTGGATTAAAGCGTGATTACGCTATAAATTACAGCGTTATCATGCTGTAAATCACAGCGTTATAACGCTCTAATACAGCGTAATAACACTGTAATTAGAGCGTAAGCACGCTGTAAATAAAGCGTAGTTACGCTATAAATTAGAGCGTTATAACGCTGAAATAGAGCGTAATAGTGTTCTAATTTACAGCGTAATTTACGCTCTAATTTACAGCGTTAATACGCTGTATTAGAGCGTTATACTCCACATTAGGCCGTGTTGTGTCAAGGGCTTGTTTAGCGTCAGCGTGCGGGTAGCTCTAACACACACAGAAGATCTTGGTCACTTAACAGCGTATGTGTTCAGATATTTGTTCCCATCTGCTCATAATACAAACATATGCTCCATAATCCAGCATATTGTCGCCGATGGTCAATTTACCTGCCTTGATATAACCAAAATCCTGACCACCGATGGTCAGAGGTCAATATAGGGTCACTAAAATAAGCCCAAGGCTAAGATAGGTTACCAGACAATTTTGGTTCTAAGCATTGCAGGTGACATATGACCTTGACATTTAACAACCAAGGTCATCTTTGTGAACTTCAATGTTACCATTAGGTATGCTGCATATGACTTTATATATTTTCATAATACAAACATATAAGCCTTATCAACGAGTATTTTGTCTATAGAGGCAATTTCACACATGTCAGGTCAGACAAGATTTTGAGGTCATCCAAGGTCAAGCTCAAGGTCATCATTAGTAGTAGTAGTAGTAGTAATTTATTTCAACAGATCATAAAATACATAAATAAATAAACACAAACATACAAAAACTGATCCGTCAGGGAGTCACATGACCAGTTGGTCGTCTTCCTGTGACCCCCCTCATAAAGGAAACAAAATGGACATTAGCAGGAAACAAACTTAATAAATAATTTGTTGGTAGAATATTAAAATGAAACTGGGAAGAAAACATGAATACAACTTATAAACACCCTTATCTAATCTATTTACAAACATACACGAGTTGAGCACGAGGAGGCAGAGGATGCGGAGGAGGAGGACAACACCGACGACAAGGCAAAAGTCGCCGACTGGCTCCGGCGGTGTACAGGACGATCACACTCAGATGTAATCGTACCACTAGACCACACCGGAGCCAGGCGGCGAGACAGACCAGACCAGAAATCTAAAATAAAGGGTGGTATATATATATATACACATACATACACACACACACACACACACACACACACACACACACACACACATATATATACATACACACACATATATATATACATACACATACACATACATATATATATATATACATATATACATATACATACATATATACACATATACATATACACATACATACATACACATACACACATATATACACATACATACACACACATGCATATATACATACACGTACATATATAGATCACTTAAACTTAATGATAAGTATGGCATTTAAGAAAAATAACGTCAAATTAGTAGTTACATTGTTTGCAAAAAGTATTTTCACAAGTTACATTATTAGAGTACAAGTCTATAAAATGATGCCTAAGCAGGGTGCTAAATCTCTTCCTGTTAATTTCGTCTTTAAATTTGACTGGGAAATTATTCCAAACATTGGGGATACTATAATACACATTCGATTTGGACCAGTTAGTTCTTGGTTTTGGTAAGGATATTTGATAATTTGCAGTACTTCTAGTGACTATTGAACTAATTCGATTTAAAGGGTAAAAATTATTGAAGGCTTCTGGTAGGCGATTATTTGTGTAATCATGTGCAAATTTCATAATGTTGTATAAATACAGGTCCCGTAGTTTAAGAATATTTAATTGTTTAAAAATCGGTTCAGTATGTGCTCTGAATGTACTATTTGTGATTATTCGCACAGATTTTTTCTGAATAGCGAATAATTTGGGAAGTGAATTTGAATTTCCCCATGCTATGATTCCATATGAAATTCGGCTATGTATTAAACTGTAGTAAAGTGTTTTAAGAGCCGAAAGTGGTAAAATTCTTTTAACTTTATTGAGACAATATAATGTATATGATATTTGTTTACGAAGGTTGTCAATATGTAGTTTCCATGTCAAATTTTCATCAATATGTAAGCCTAGAAATTTTATGCTTTCAGAATTATTATTATATCCACATTGCTCAATGGCTTCACCGTTGATAAAAATATTGATAGAATTGGTTTTGCTGGGCGAAAATGCCATGAATTTAGTTTTATTGGTGTTCATGAGAAGCTTATTCTCACAAAGCCATGTATATACTGATTTTAACTCATAATTAATTGTGTTCGATAATTCGACAGGATCACTGCTAGAATAATAGACTGTGGTGTCGTCGGCAAAAGAGAGGACTTTTAGTTTCGTAGAATAATGCAAATCATTAATATATATCAGAAAAAGAAGTGGACCCAATATTGATCCCTGTGGGACGCCACATGTAATATCAGAACTTGGGGAGAATGAAGATTTAAATTCGGTAAATTGTTTTCTTCCGGACAAGTAATTCGAAAACCATAATATTGATGAACCTCTCACACCATAATGCTCCAACTTCGTTAGTAAAATATCATGGGATATAGTATCAAATGCTTTGCTCAAATCCAAGAAAACAGCTGCAGTAATATCTTTAGTAGGTTTGTCATTCGCATTAGTTATATCTCTTATTAGTTTAATAATTGGGTGTATCGTTGAGTGTTTTTTCCGGAAGCCAAATTGGTTCTCAGTAAGGATTTTGTTCGTATTCAGATAGGAAGTGAGTCTTTTATACATAATTTTTTCCAATACTTTAGAAAATGAAGGTAATAAACTGATAGGTCTGTAGTTATCAAAAATACGCTCATCACCAGATTTGAACACAGGTATAATTTTCGCTATTTTCATCTTTTCAGGTATAACACCAGTTGAAAAAGATAAGTTGAAAATATGGGCTAAGGGTTGTGTTATATACTCAATTGTTTGTTTCACTAATTTGGTACTGATATCATCATGTCCTGAGCTTTGTTTAGGTTTCAAGGAATTAACAACATCATGTATTTCGCTTGCACAAGTGGGGTTTATAAAAAACGAATTGGGAAATTGTCCTGTCAAGTGTCGAGAGAATTTGGAGTTGACAGGAGTAATTTTGCTAACTATGTTCATACCGATTTTAGAAAAATAATTATTGAAATTGTCTGCGATATCTTTGCAATTTGTAATGAGAGTATTGTTTACATAAAAGTTGTCAGATAAGCTCTGTTTATCTTTTGTGTTGATAAGTTCTCTGAGGATTTTCCAAGAACGTTTTGAATCATCTTTGCTCTCATTCAGTAGATTTGTATAATATGTCTTCATAGCTAATCGTGATACTCTATTGAAAATTGAACAATACAATTTATAGCGAGATATGTTATTCGGTGTTGGCTTTTTGAATTTTGTTTTCAGCAACTTACGTTTGTGTAAAGAGGAGACTAATAATCCACTGGTGAACCATGGATCACGCTTTACATATTTAGATGTACACTTTATCAACTTCAAAGGAAAACACACGTCATATGCTGACTTGTATAATTCCATGAATTGATTATAGGAGTCGTTTGCACAGGAAGAATCGAATACAATTGAATAATCCATGTCACGTAGAATCGAATTGAATCGCATAATGTTATTCTGACTGAACGATCGTAGGTATTTATACACTGGCTTATTTTTTTCCTTAGCATTATCGACAATTGTAAACGTCGCAAAATGATCTGATACATCAGAGATAATTATTCCTGATTTGCAGGGCCTGTCAATGGCGTTGGAAAAAATGTGATCAATAATGGTTGCGGAGTATTCCGTAATTCTTGTAGGTTTTGTTATCAAAGGTAATAGGCCACTACTGTACATGTCATTTATAAAATCATTCGTTTTATTATTGTATTCAAATTTGAGAAGATCTATATTGAAATCTCCCATCAGGAATAATATTTTATTTTCTTTACTCACATGTTCTATAATATTCTGCATGGTTTCCATAAATACATTTATATCGGCCTTGGGTAGAGTATTTGGTCGGTATATGTTACCAATAACTATATTCTTTTTATTCTGGAATGTGATTTCAATGAATAAAGTCTCAATGATATGTGGGGTAAAGAAAGATAAATCATGCCTCACTGTATAATTAAGAGTGTCTTTGACGAACAATCCGACTCCACCTCTACCATCATCGTTTTCAGGTCGAATCTTGAATTCTAATTTGGAGTATCCGTTTAGTCTAAATTCCATGATATTATTAATATTGAAGATTTCTGAAAGACCTAGTATATCGAACGAAAATTTATCAGAGCTAAGATCCGCCACTAAGGATTTGAAAGAAATCCAATTTGCAGTTAAACTACGACAGTTTAGTGAAAAAAGGGACAAGCAAGTCTTACATGTTCTATTTTCTGCCATATTGATAAAGTCATCAGGGGCAAAGTATTCACAGGTATTCATATTACTTGGAATAGGATCATCTTCCGAGTTGCTATTTGAAGAATATACTTCATTGAAATTGTATGCCTTGTTATTTCTGATCTGGTCAAAATGTATGTTACCTAACATCAAACAGTTGTCGCCGTGTGTCCTCCTCAAAGACCGGCCCACCGATGCTCAACCCGTGACCTAAATGGCTTGGATAAAGCAGAGAATCCATTAGTTGATAGCCAAGCGGACATACAAGTATCTTAGCTGGGTAAGAGGCACATTATAATATAACAATACATGAGTCACCGATATAATTATATACATATACACGTTGAGTGACATGTGGCAGGACTTACTTTTCATTGAGAAGAAACACACAATTATGTGATTACCGTATTGCACATATTACCATTAGAAAATAGTTCAATTGTGTTTGGGTATATAGTAAAGTCAAACGCCTGCAAACATATCGACCAACGTAACACATTTTCCTAACTTATCACATGCTTATGTATACCAGATCTTCATGGTACGCTCGTGCTTCAAAAGTGTCACATTGCACATCAAACACATCGACACACTTAAGTATATGCTACTACTCCAGTACACAGGGTACATGGTGAAAAAAGTAAGTAAATACGTTAAACCTGTAATAATACATCATCAGATATGTATATATCACGATAGCGTAAACATGTTTACTGAGCTTTATAGGCCATAGATATGGCAATCAAATCCCGTAACTACTCAATACATGAATGGATGATGAGTACTGTCTGATATTGTGTGCATGAGTTTACGGACATGTTGTACCACCCTAAACCCAACAACAACACTATCTGATGAGTGTATACAGCCATGCCTAATATAGATCATGGTGGTCCTATGATGTTTGTGTGTATGATGCGTGTGGAGTTCAGCCATTGGCAAACTTTAAATTAAAAAAAAAGAATAGATTGACATATAGAATAAGATGTACTTGTCACGACTTGTGATCCATATGTAATCACGTGTATGGTTGAATTTGATGACGATATCATGGTTTAGTTTATAGTTACTGTGTGATATGTACAATTTATATATGTTTACAAAGTGTTGGGTTTCAAAGAGTGCGGCCACAATTCCAGAGACTCAATATAAGTGTTTTGTGTAAACGCAATACCATAGTAGGTATGTCGTAACAACATACTGATGGTGTATATGATAAAAATTGGATGATTACACACTACCGTATAGTACAAACGTATTAACTCATTTGCCAGCCTGAATATACTGTAGGGGTTAAATGTCACCTTCAGTATGAAGGAATGTTCATTCATATAACGAACATGACATCAGTTATATTTTCATATTTACGTTATGAATTGTACTTACATATAAACGACAGCAGAGAACATATTACCACAGAGTACTGTCCTATACTCTTTGATATTAATTATATGATCATATATATTTAAATTCAGTTTGATCATCACCATGTACACACAAACTCCGGCATATTAACATGTTCACATTATCAGTTTCGTTTCAGATAGAGCTGTACAGATCATACTGTTATTAGAATAATAACCAAATTTATACCATACATGTATATGAGACCTACTTACAAACCCTTCACATATTCAGTTAATTTCCTGTGGATACATATGGTAAATATCTCAATATCGTTTCAAAATTAGATCGTTCTTGAATATAACTATGCCATAATACCTATGAATTTGATGTCATATATATAATCACAGCATAAAAATGAGCTAGCAATCATGTTTACATGGTATCATCACGCCACAAAATGAGATAGCAATCACGTTGACATGGTATAATCACGCCACAAAGACATGGTATAATCACGCCACAAAAATGAGATAACAATCATGTTGACATGGTATAATCACGCCACAAAAATGAGATAACAATCATGTTGACATGGTATAATCACGCCACAAAAAATGAGATAGCAATCATGTTTACCTTTACCGGCTACGAGCATTATGGTAAATGCTCACATTAACCCAATCCTAGATACTGGATAAATATTGAACTCAAACCTAAGAGTATTACAAAGAAAAGTTGAATGATGCTTGAAATTGGGTGTGGAGAGCATGAGTTATGTATGCAAATATTGAGCAGTTGTAAATATCATTAGTTGTTCCATACATGATTTTTCATAGTTCATAATGCAAACTTAAGCTCTATCTGCACGCATTTCATCTGTAGTTGCAAATTTGGTCATTTTTTTCACCCCAGAATGGCTGTTTCGACCTTTCAAGGTCACCAAAGGTCAAATTCAAGGTCACCCCACAAATCGCCATATATGACTTCCCATTTGAAAGTGCCAATATCTAAGCTCTATCTTCAAGCATTCTGTGAGTACAGTCATGGCACCTCCCATATCTATCTAAGCTCTTTCTTCAAGGATTCTGTGAGTGCAGTCATGGCAGCTCCCATTATGAAGGAAAAATGTGCCGAAAATTTTCAAAAATTTTTCAAAAGTCCAAATTTTTTTTTGAAGGGTGAAAATCCACCCCCCCCCCCCCTAGAAATGACCCAAAATGGATAGTAACGCGATTTGGGGCAAAAATTATTTTTTCGCCGACCCGTCAAAAATTCACAATGTCCGTCACACGGAGACTGGCGATTCAAGGGCAACAAAACTTATATACATCATAAAGGTACATAAGGAAAATCTTTTGAAACAAAAAAATCTCATTTTCAGAAAAAAATCCGTCTGTAAACTTCAAAGATAAAAATGTGGACAGACGACGGACGCAACGTAGGTCCATAGGTTCGGTAACCTAAAAAACGGCAGCGTGTTTCACTGACAAATGCACTTGATTTTAGAGTCGCCGCAAACTTTGTCAGAAATCTCAGGGTCAAATGCCTCTATGACTATATTTGGAGTCCCGAAGGGTAAAATGCACCAAATGAATACTGTGAAGCCATTTAAAGAGCATGTGTCACGAAAATTGGGAAAATTTTCACATGATTCTGTGAAAATGTACATGTTTGAAGTGCTCTAACCTTGAAAATGAGAGCAAAGTTCAAATTCAAGGTCATGACAATATTCAGCATATATCATTTTCTATCTATCCACAATTGACTCTCAAGTTGTAAAGTCGATAATAAGCGAGATATTAGCCATTTTGTTCTTTGACCTTGAAAATGAGGTCAAAGGTCAAGTTCAAAGTCATCAGAATATTCGGCATATATCATTTCCTACATGTCCACAATTGATTCCTAATCTGTAAAGTCAATAATAAGCGAGATATTAGCCGTTTTGTGCTCTGACGTTGAAACTGAGGTCAGAAATCAAATTCAAGGTCACGAGAATATTCAGCATACAGTCATTCAGGCAGTTACGAGATTCAGGCAGTATCGAGAAATGTAAAGATTGATACGGTGTTAAAAATAAGAATATCTATTGTATGCCAAAGGTACTGATATTACGTTGAAACCATATCATTTGCGCTTTTATGGTGGAGAAAGAACACCATTACCGTATTTTCCTTACATGAGATTCAAGGATGAGCATATAGCAGTCGCCTTATATTTGTACCGCACAAACTGTCGTAAATCGCTCATGATGCGGAAGGCAGCTGAGAACATCCTAAAGCAATTGGATTTTCTTATATATTTATGTTTTATCTGTATGGTACGGAAGCGTATTAGGGCCACATGACTTTTTTTTTCAATTCAATTTGTCGACTTATTATCTCGATAAATCGAGATATTAACTCGATAAATCGACTTATTATCTCGATAAATCGAGATATTAACTCGATAAATCGAGATATTATCTCGATAAATCGAGTTAATTATCTCGATAAATCGACTTATTCATCTCGATAAATCGACTTAATTATCTCGATTTATCGAGATATTATCTTGATAAATCGACTTATTATCTCGATAATTCGACTTATTTATCTCGATAAATCCAACTTAATTATCTCGATTTATCGAGATATTATCTCGATAAATCGACTTATTTATCTCGATTTATCGAGTTATTATCTCGATAAATCGAGTTAGTTATCTCGATAAATCGACTTTTGTCTTAGGCATTTAAAGTTCAAGTAAAATGGAAATATGTTTAGTCACAATATTCTTATGTTGAATAGGCTTATGATGGACCATTATAACGTTAAATATTGAATAATACATACAAAACTACCTAGTTAAAACTATAATGAAGTTACTATATCACTATCTTTTATAAAGATGCAACATGTTCATCAATGAAAATGTTATAATTTTTTTTAACAATTCTTTAGCTATTAGACATGGATTGAGGTATATTCGTAAAGTTATTTGTAATGGTTTCTTTAATTGTATAGTTTGGTATTATTTCAGAGATTAATGTAATGACTGTTAATCATTTACTCCATATAGTTTTCAATATGAGTAATCAATATATTGTATTTGTCCTATTGTTGCCAAGGTAACCAATGAAATCGTATGGCTCGCCTATGGTCGATGCATATTCATTTTACTTGTACTTTAAATGTCTGAGTCCTAAGTCGATTTATCGAGATACTATCTCGATTTATCGAGATAATTAAGTCGATTTATCGAGATACTATCTCGATTTATCGAGATAATATCTCGATAAATCGACTTAATATCTCGATTTATCGAGATATTAAGTCGATTTATCGAGATAACTAACTCGATTTATCGAGATAATAAGTCGACAAATTGAACTTTAAAAAAACTCATGTGGTCCTAATACGCTTCCGTAGTATGGGGTGTGTGTCGGGATTAAAATATGAGAGTTTGAGACATCTACAGTATTTTATCAGTTAATGCTGAGTAAGAAACCTTTTGCAGAAATTCAGTCAGTTACGAGAAACGTCATTTTGGGGTGGTATCGTCGTACGCATATTATAGTTCGATGTGGATTTGACAGCATAGCCCCTGGCTACAGTGTTGTATCAACGTCACTCACCCAATGATCCAAACGAAATTACATGTACAGTATATATTTTGGACTTTATAAGCACGAGTTATTGGGTTAATATCCAAACTATGTATATTTGTTTTTATAGGAACACGAAAAACGTGTCAAAACGATTGTTAAATGATTTTCATCAATACATGTAATTAACATCGAATAAATTATGCATTGTATTGTCGTTAACTGTGTTTCCAGTTCATGTTTGTGACACGTCGATTTCGTACGTCTATTCATATGTTTACTGAGACGGTGACGGCTGTTAATTTTTAAATAAACAGTTATCTCATGTACTGTTTATAGGCCTATGTTAACATATGCAACCCTTGCTTGGCCTGTCAGCAACATTGAATTACGGCGGGTCGATAACCTTTCCCAAACACGGACCCGCGGCCGTGGGTATCACGTACACGGCATTTACGTTTTCGAGTTTCTCGCCTTTTGCCCGTGATGTTGTTAATCGATGTGATATTTTTTGCATAAATCTTTACAAATTACATAAAGTAATGATTCAATATTACATCAAGCATTCCGATAGTATTCATAATCTCTGTGTATACCAATGCGATGGTCCCTTGTCACTCAAACTGTTCACAACATAACATTTCTCGATACTGCCGGAATTCTATCTAAACTACCCAAATTTCATTCATTAGATTATGGCCTACAGCTAGAAATACAATGGAAATATATTCGCACGATTTTCAGTTGTTAAATGGGTACAATATTTGCTATCCATCGCAGCAAAAATATCATAACATTCGACGATCATTATAAAGATATATGCACTTTTCCAAAATGTTTCTCGTAACTGCCTGAACGACTCATCATTTCCTATACGTCCACAATTTAGTCCCAAGCTGTAAAATCGATAATAAGTGAGATATTAGCCAATTTGTCCTGTGACCTTGAAAACGAGGTCAAATTCAAGGTCATCAGAATATTCGGCATACCGGTATATCATTTCCTATGTTTACCATTCAAGGTGTTCTGAGCTCAACTTCAAGGTCCGCCATACATGACTTGCTATATACTCAAAATACAAACATAAGCTCATCGCAATATGATGCCAGTAGTTTATGAACGAATCCGCCAAATTTGAATTCCAGAAAGAGTTACCGCCGAGTTTGTAAACCAATGCGCCGTGTTTGTAAGCCAATGCACCCAGTTTGTAAACCAATCCGCCAAGTTTGAATTCCAGAAAGAGTTACCGCTGAGCTTGTAAAGCAATGCGCCCAGTTTGTAATCAAATCCGCCATATTCAAGAGTTTTCATCGAGTTTGTTAACCATTCCGCCGAGTATTCAGCACAAGCAGAAATGACGTTAGCATGGTTGAAACCTTCTTAGCATGGCGTAAACCTTCTCAGCATGGCATAAACCGTCTCAGCATGGCACAAACCTATCCAGCATGGAATAAACGGAGTCACCTGTGAGAATCTGAATTAATTTGAGAATTCTTTGGTATCAGTGGGTTTGGCATTTTATACAATACTAATTATTTAATATTGAATGCAGATGATTATTGTATGGAAATCAGAATGTCCTCCTCTTTCTGGTGGTATATCACAATTGGAAGTGTAACAAATATTGACGAAAATATGAACATTTCAATGACTTATACATGGGCCTCAAAAACGCAAAGAAAATGCAACTCCAGCTAGCCAGACGTCAAAAGATAATGCAACTCCGACCAGCTTAGGGTCGAGCACGTGCTAGAAAGCTTCACCCCAGTCTATAAAAGCTTATGCCATGCTAAAAAGGTTGTGTTGTGCTAAAGGTTTATGCCAAGCTAAGGTTTGGTTTCCGCCATGCTAAAAACGTTTTGTAATGCTGAAAAGGTTTATACCATGCTAGAAAGGTTTGTGCCGTGCTAGAAAGGTTTGTGCCATGCAAAAAAGATTCATATGCTAAAAAGTTTGTGCCATGCTAAAACGTTTCTGCTGTGTTAGAAAGGTTTATTCCATGCTTAAAAGGTTGATGCCCCGCTAAAGTTTCTGCCATGCTAAGGTTTCCGTCTTGTTAGAAAGGTTTATTCCATGCTAAAAAGGTGCACAAAGGTCTGTGCAGTGCTAAAGGTTTGTGCTGTGCTAAAAATGTTTTTGCCATGCTATGAAGTTTCTGCCATGCTAAGGTTTTCGTCTTGTTAGAAAGGTTTATTCCATGCTAAAAAGGTGCACACCATGCTGAAAAGGTTTGTGCAGTGCTAAAGGTTTGTGCTGTGCCAAAAAGGTTTATGCCATGCTATAAAGTTGCTAAGAAGGTTTCAGCCATGCTAAAAACGTCTCCGCCCGAGCTAAAAACGTGGCAGGATGAAAACTATTGTCTTGAATTCAAACTTGGTAGATTGGTTTACAAACTCTTTCTGCAATTCTTGCCTGATTGGTTCATAAACTACTTGGCAGCATAGGGCCACCGGAAGTAAAAGTCTACAAGCATTTTCAACTTTTCAGCATACTTGGTCATGAAACTTGTGAAAACTGACTGATCATCATTTGATGAGTCATCATTTGAACAGACCCAACTCCACGAAATGCCCATACAAAAATATCAGACCAATACACACAATTCTGAGTAGTGAAAGCGGACATGAATATTCCCAAATGAATGCCTATCTTTTAACATTGAGGTGCTCTTCCGATTAGTGAACATCAATTTGCAATACAAATGACCCTCTCCTTAGTGAACATAGGCAAATGCTCTGTAATCACACAGGGCAGAGAAATCCGTCTTCTGGGCAACAACAAGGTAATTGACCTATCGCCGAACCCATTTGTCCGAGTCTTTTTACGTCATGTACGACGCATTCTGCAAAACGTTATCATTGGCCAAAGAGAAGTTTGCCGACGTAATTTGTGAAACTCGGACAACTTTTGGGGGCTTTGGCGATAGGTCAATTAACACGTCTCATACACTGTTGTGTCTGGTTGCATCTTGGCCTGGCTCCACTGACTGGTGTCTCATACACTGTTATGCCTGATTGCATCTTACCCAGATTCTGCCTAACTGGTGTTAGATCATACAGTAGGAAGCCACAAGTATTTACTGCAGGGTAGGGTGACCTTATCTACTCAAGCAGATTATCATCAGCTTGACATAGCATTGTTTATGGGGCCTGCCCAGTGTGATGTTTATGTCTATGACATGCAGTACTTGAGCAGATTTCTAGGTTTCTTATGTGTTGCTTAAGAAGGTATATATACCAGATGTATTTCAGACTACATCAATGTTTCTTTCTCAGAAATCAAAACTGTTATTCAGTAGCCAGGGCCTCCAAAAGATTACATGTTTGATGTTTTTTTTTTTATCTTGGTACTTTTTCCGATTTGTGAACACCTCCATATAGTGAACATTTTTGCTGGGTCCCAAAGGTGTTCACTAACCAGAGGTTTGACTGTATATGCAATGTTCAACATGTCAGTCCTCCTTCACTGTGAACCCAGCCTTGGAATCTGGACCGACATGAACATTACAATTTGTTTATATCCTTCTAAAGAATTTGAAACCATTCTGCACACATTATAACAGCGAGATCCCTAACGTCGATGACAGATGCATGGTTTATGAATATCAATATGCGCTAGTGAACGCATTTTTGGAATTAAAACACACAAATTTCCACTTGCTAATGAGAACTTGTCTGTTCTCCAAAATAATGGATTACAAACACATGGATCCTTTCAAAGCATCAGAAAATAGTTATTTGTTTGTTACTATCGAAAAAAGTAAAATATACTTCCCAATTTCGAAAACCATATAATATTTGGGTATATATATATTTGTGATTCCAGACTTTTGGTAATGGGTGTATGTCAAACAAGTACTGGATGTTGAATGACCACATAAGCTTTCGGACCCAGTGGGCTGAAAACACGAAAAACATATATACTGCTGACAATAATTTGCTGTTGTTTATTGAAAGGAGATATATTTATACGGCTCAACATTATTGGTGACACAGGTGTCAAAACACAATTGCTTGCTTTGGCTACGGAAACAGAGATCACAAAATGAAGCAACTCAATTTTAATTTACTGGAGAAATGCAAGAGCAAATCATTAGTTGATAGATTCAAGATAAGCAATGAAATTTGTGTGTTGATGGAAATTACAACTATTTTTTTTTGTTATAAGGTCAATCATTTATGATGCACTGATGTGTATGGTATGCATGTAGGTCATATAATTACAACCAGAATAGAAAAATACATGCAACTGGAACATTTTAACATTAAGACACTCCCCCAACATGTAGAAATAAGGAAAAAACGTTGAAAAATTATCATATATCACAGATGAACAACACCTTTCCAAAAATATGAAAATACACAGGTTCAATACACAGTAATGACATTACATGGTCATACATACAGTGACTAATTTAGCAAATATCATTCCACAAAAAAACTAAGAGAAAACAATAAATAACTTAATTAAGATCACCACAGCAGTTTAACATGACAAAAATGCAGTTGAAAACATGGATTTAACAATATACACCGATGTTAGTGGAGATTTACAGTAATAATTACAATCATTATATCATTTGACGTCCTAGATGGTGGCTTTTCTGCTCAGTACAATAGTAGATCTAGTCGGGACAATAACAAAAAAAAATTAGCCCAAAGGCTAAGACAGGTTACCGGACAATTTTGGTTTGGCCATGGCAGCATTGGCAGGTAACAGACCTTGAGATTTACCAATCAAGGTTCGCAGTGTGAACAAATGACCTTGAGATTTACCAATCAAGGTCATCCGTGTGAACTTCGATGTCACCATTACATGTTCATAATACAAAGATATATCTGGGTGGAATCGTTTAGGCCGCTCAGGTCAATTTACACATTACGAGTCAGACATTTGGCACTCAAGGTCATCTAACGTCAAGATCAAGGTCATCATTAGTTGTGCCATATATGTCTTGCTATATGTTCATAATGCAAACATGAGTTCTATCTGCAAGCATTTCATCTATAGAGGCAAATCTGGGCATTTTTTGACCCCAAAATGGCTGTTCTGACCTTTCAAGGTCATCGAAGGTCAAATTCAAGGTCACCACACAAATCGCCATATATGACTTCCCATTTGAAAGTGCTAATATCTAAGCTCCATCTTCAAGCGTACTATGAGTACAGTCCGGGCAGCTCCCATTATGAAGGGAAAAAGTGCCGAAAATTTTCCAAGTCCCAAAATTTTTTCCAAAGGGTGAAACAATTTTTTTGCCTAGAAATGGCCCAAAATGGATAGTAATGCGATTTGGGGCGAAAAAAATTTTTTTGCCGACTCGTCGAAAATTCAAAATGGCCGCCACACGGAGATCAGCGATTCAAGGGCAACAAAACTTATACACATCATGAAGGTACATAAGGGGAATCTCAAAACTGATGGGACAGTTTTCGAGATAAGACGGACAAGGTGGAAATTTGGGCATTTTTCGACCCAAAAATGGCTGTTTTGACCTTTCAAGGTCATCCAAGGTCAAATTCAAGGTCACCACACAAGTCGCCATATATGACTTCCCATTTGAAAGTGCCAATTTCTAAGCCCTATCTTCAAGCGTTCTAGGAGTACAGTCCTGACAGCTCCCATTATGAAGGAAAAAAGTGCCGAAAATTTTCTAAGTCCAAAATTTTTTTCAAAGGGTGAAAATTTTTTTTTGCCTAGAAATGGCCCAAAATAGATAGTAATGTTATTTGGGGCGAAAAATTTTTTTTTCGCCGACTCGTCAAAAATTGAAAATGCCCGCCACACTGAGATCGGCGATTCAAGGGCAACAAAACTTATACACGTCACAGAGGTATATAAGAGGAATCTTTTTAAGCAAAAATCTCAAAACTGATCAGAGAGTTTTTGAGAAGATACAGACCAGGTGCAAATTTGAGTGTTTTTCGACCCAAAAATGGCTGTTTTGACCTTTCAAGGTCATCCAAGGTCAAATTCAAGGTCACCACACAAGTCGCCATATATGACTTCCCATTTGAAAGTGCCAATTTCTAAGCTCTATCTTCAAGCGTTCTATGAGTACAGTCCGGACAGCTCCCATTATGAAGGGAAAAAGTGCCGAAAATTTTCTAAGTCCAAAATTTTTTTCAAAGGGTGAAAATTTTTTTTGCTCTAGAAATGGCCCAAAATGGATAGTAATGCGATCTGGGGCGAAAAAAATTTTTTTCGCCGACCCGCCAAAAATTCAAAATGGCCGCCACACGAAAACCGGCAGATTTAGGGCAACCAAACTTATACATATCACAGAGGTATATGAGGGGAATCTTTTGAAACCAAAAACTCAAAACTGATCAGACAGTTTTTGAGAAAATGGCCGTCAAAGTCCAAAATTGAGCGTTTTTCGACAAAAACGGCCGCCATTTTGAAAAAAATGCGAAAATCAAAAAACAAAAAAATACCTCCTTCTCAAAATATTTTTAGGCATTTTTGTGCAAAATTTCAGAAAGATTCGATCGTTAACTTTAAAGATAAAAATGTTAACGCCGGACGGACGGACGGACGGACGGACGGACGGACGACGGACGCAACGCCATGCCAATAGGTTATCGGACCAAAGGTCCGGTAACCTAAAAATCAGTGGATACAGTGCTAATTGCTATCAGGGGGAACATGAATCATATATAATGTGTGCATATAATATGTGCTTAGCAGTTAAACAAATGAGAATTTCATTCAGTGATGACAGGTAAGGGACGAAGCTTAGTCTTAACAGTTTCATGAGCTCCAATAGCATTCAACTGCTGCAAAATTAGTGATATCGCAAAACTCTTAGGTCACTATAAATGATGAATCTAGTCCAGGTATTTTTGACTAAAACTTTGTACAAATGTTCCACACAGGAAGAAACAATACAAGAGATCGCTGTAAAATGTATTGGGTTAGGCCGACAACTCGGGTGACGTTCTTAATCACATGAAATTTGAAAATTATTTCAGATACTTTTTCTTCAACTAGGATTTATGGGAAGATTCATCTATGGAAAGCCTGTGCGACATGCAACAAGTGACATGCGAGAAATATTGTCTACATGCTGTTTTTTTAAAAGAATTCCCATTACGAAGTGCGACCTATAAACTACGATCTGCGAGATTTAAACTGTAACCTAACATGGAACCTGAATATATGGTATATACCCCAGTACGTTTTCGGCATTATACCATGGTTTGCTACAGAATGAGTCATATACGAGATCATTAGGCTCGTATGTAACTTCTTGCATGTGGCTTGTCACTTATCGCAGGTCGCACCGGCTTTCCATATTCATCACCCATTCATGTAACCCTCACAATTTAGCCTTTTAGCTATTAACACACCGTCCAGCTGGAAGTGTGATTTCACAAAATTAAAAAGGGAATTAAAGTTCGTTTGTGGGTTTAATTATTGCTGTGAAATATATTTAAATCTTGTGGTTACTTTCAAATTGTATGCATAATTAACTAACGAATCGTTCAAGTGCTGCCTTCAACTGAAGATTTGAATGATTTCAACATCTGAATTACTACCCGTAGGCCCAGTTTATCTTATCATACAGTCATAACTATTTTTAACTTTTAGCGAATCACCCCTCATAGGACTAATTATGATTCACTTCCTACTGGAAATTCACCAAAACATCACAACTGGAAATGAGGCACAGATTCAATAGTAAGTTGGTGATAATGTAAAGTATGATTGTATAATATAATCATTTTAGAATGAAGAAATATAGCAAATAAATTTTAACAGTAAACATAATGATAATCAACAAGAACATTACAAGGCACATGACAACATTGAGGAACATTATTCAAACTACATCACTCCAACTTTTTAAACAAAATCCATACACGCGAGCTAGTCTAAAGTATGATGATTTTGCAAACTACGGGAACTACTAAACGTAAATAGTGATCACTTTTTCTAATATTTGGCAACAAAAGCACCCAGACATAATAGAAAAAATTTGGTGTAACTGTGAGTAATAAAACACAGCATGCAGACATATTCTATCGAGATAAGAAATGAGAGAAGATAGGAAATGAAAGAATGGACGAAAAGGTACAAACAATTGTGGCAAGTGATATGCAAGCACTCTACAAGTACAGCACAAAAATCCCTGATTTTACAATTCTAGCAATGCACATCAAATGCTCTTGACATTCCATATGTGTGAGAAATCAAAGTAGCTTCGAAGAAGTTTTTTGGTGCAAAACATTCTATGTTATTTGTTTGGGAATCACAAACAACCCGAACCCAGGATATTACAGAATACATACGCATATCTCCAGATGTGCTCCATGGTCACCATTGGGGAACCACTCTCACTGAAGTCTAGGGAGTAGTTCCTGATTCACTCTCATGTAATTCAATTTAAACATTCGTATACGGAAGGTTCGTACATCAACAAATCACCTTCTGGGCTGTGATCTCTCAAAATAGGGCATCAACTTGATGTAATAACACACTGTCACAGTTGAAGAGAAGGAAGGTTCAACATCTGACTATGAATTTTTCAGTAACAGTGGTCAACTGCCTTCAAAGGTGCAAGTTATCATTGATCAGTGTAAGATGCCACTACAACCTATGTACATGAGCAAGGTAACGTCTGAACAGCTAGCAACCAAACATGGAACACGTGAGAAGGAAACTGACAACTACAATGAACAGCTGCTGGACTCCCAGCCAATCTACAATTAGTATGGAAAGGGATCAAAGTCTGAGAAATCCGAGTCGTCGTCGGACGAGTCCGCAAAGTTGAGATGGAAGATCAAGTCGTCAGCGTTGATCTCGATCAGATGGGAGTTTCTCTCTTCCAGGAAGTCCCAGAGGATGAGCTGTGTGATGAAGTCCAAGTCGCCCTCAGCGTTGTGTCGGCGGCGGCGACGAAGAGGCCTGGGGCTGGCCTTGCGTCCATCAGGGTATGCATGCAGGTAGAAACAGTTCTCGTTGAAGGGACACTCTCCCCGGCCTTCATTGAAGTACTTGCATTTCTTTGAGCTGAAAAGACAAAACCACAGAAGGATGACACTCAGAACCTGATACAGTGCAGTGAGAGTTGGAGAAAGAACAATTCATATGTAAGTCTAGTAACTGGCAGAATGAGGACAACAAACCTGAGAGCTTTTTTGTAGCCATCTATAAGTTTCTGCTTCTCGTTCTTATCATCAACCCAGTATTTGCTTGGAGTGACAAAATCGGACTTGACTCGACATTCGGGACATGCCCTGGATAAGGCATGAAACAAAGATTGTGATTGTACTGGAAACATGAAACACACCTACAGGCTTGTTTTAAATTCAAAATAGACAAACTCAGAGAAACATACCAATCAACGCCACTTACCGAACTGTTTTGTTTTCGAATTGTTTGGCTGAGCGCCACTTGCGGATACAGCTGAGGCAGAAGATGTGTGTGCAGTTGGAGAGGAGACCAAAGCGTTGCTCAGAGACTGGATTCTTCTCCCAGACGACCTCCATGCAGATACCACAGCTCTTCTCCTTGCTGCGCTGGATGGCAAACGACAGCTCCATGTCCTCTTCCATACTCCTCGTGCAGTCCTAGGGCCAATAGAATAGACAACGCCATCTTTGTGGGTGTTTTGGAAACTATTGTTTGCTTTAATGTCTTGCAAATTCTATTCTTGCAAATTTAAGAGTGAAAAGTTTCGAAAATCATACCTTCAGATGTTTGTCGCGCTTCTCTTTGTCATCTGGATGTAGGACGTCCTTGCCACACAGGTCGCACCGGTCTCCGTGCATGTAGGTGCACATCTCTCCAAATCGGCACTCGCCGTTAGCCGCGTACGGACACATCTCACTCTTGTCGCTTTGTTCCGGGGGCCTGATGACCTCGGGTGGTTTGGTGTCCTTGGCTGGGGTCACGCCTGTCTGAGCAGCATCCAGGTACGACACTGGACCTGTGTGGACCACAAGACATCAAGTGAATGGACATGTGGATTGAAATGAGGTGACTTAAAACAATGATCAGGTCTCCCAATTTGAGTTTCTTTATACTAGTATACTGTTCCTTCTTCAAATGCTTTATTATGATCGAAGTTCTTTCTTGAAATTCCTAATGTTAAAACTGGCATTCTGTCAATATCAGAAGTGTTTTTTGCGTCTGTTCCCATGAAAAACTTTTTTTCCAGATTCCACTGTACATGTTATATATCATCTAAGCCAAGAAACATCAGTAACTCATCATGGTTTACAACTGACCTACTCCTTGCCACTTCTGTCCTGGGATGAACTCTGCAGCCTGGACCCACTGATCTGCTGGTTTCCCGACTGATGTGACAGACGTGGCCTTTGCTGGAGCCTTGGTGCCCGACTTGGTCAGTGTGACCATATTACTTGTTGTACTGATACTGTTGTTTTGTGAAATTTTTGTTTTGCTGGAGCTGGTGTTGTTATTGCTAGTTCTTGTTGTTGTAGGTCGTATGTGGTCAAATCTGTAGCAGCACACACACATGTATCATAAATAAAGACTGATACTTTGTACTTGTGTAGAAACTATAGATTTTTTTTTCAAAATGAACATTCTTGAATCATACTATTTCTAGGTCAGTCTTATAACTTGATAAATATTGCTATCAACTGTGTTAATCAATTGATGTCTCGTCAAATGTTATATACACTCACTTGCATCCTGCCCCATACGAACAGTTGCCTTGTTTGTAGAATTTGCATATCATGTCTGGTTTGCTTCCCAAGTCATGGGAGTAGTTACACGTCGAGCCTCGCTGGCACACTCCATGCAGAAAATACCTGATAAATGCACAAAATCACACTGTGTTACTAGTATATATATCCAAGTGAATTGCATGTTTTGCAATACAGCGGTCCCCTCACACTATTCAGGGCAAGTCAGTCATGCTGCAGTCACACTTGTTGTGTTCTGTGGAAAGTACATTTATCATGTTTATTCAGGAGGGGGGGGGGGGGGGGGGAGGCCCAGGACATTAACAAGCCACGGAAGTGTACACCTTTATTTCCAGTGGGGTCCTGTTTTGTGTGATGTATGTACTGAATTGTCAGAATTTCTATGGCAGCCTGAGGCAGATCAGGGTACATCTATCAGCTTCCCCGATCACTGTCACCACTGCTGAGAATCCTGGTGCAGCAACTGTAATCCTCACCCAGCACCAAGTTTATGTGGTTCATGTGTTCCCCTCTACATAACATGGGGCTGTTCAAGTGTATAGAATTTCACCATGTCCATATGATATTGATATCACGTGTGAACATTGTATATTGTAACACGATATGTGAATTGATTGTCGATGTCAGTTTCAACACAAGTCCAAACAGCATGCAGAATCTGGGAGACATAGAAAGGTGTTGGTGATGTCCTGAAGCAGGAGTATCGGGCACAATTTTAGATACTAGGGCGAAACATTGCTCAGGCTGGGATTATATTATTTGTTCAGTGAATACCAGGACTTAAATCTAGTATAATATAAGCCACTTCGGTCGTCAAATGGCCACAAGGAGCAATGTGAGGAGCTGTCATGTGAAATACGTCAAAATTTCAAACTTGGTTTTGTCAATCGTATAAGGTGTATTTCAAGTGCAGGTGTACTCATTCGTAGCTGATTCAAATTTGAGCTTTCCGCCATCCCATGCGGAATTGACGCGGCATCAACAAGCAACGGTAAGATGGCCGCTTCAAACCGGCGACGGTAAGAGTGACACTTCTAACCAGCGCTATTGGTGGTGTTGTCGAGCGACGGTAAGATGGACACTTCTAACCGGCGGTATTGGCGGCATCATCGAGCGACAGCAAGAACAACAGTTCTAACTGGCCCGATTGGCGGCATCGTCAAGCGACGGTAAGAATGACACTTCTAACCGGCAGTATTGGCAGCATCATCAAGCGTCAGTAAGATGGACGCTTCTAACCGGCGGTATTGGCGGCAACTTTGAGCGTGAGTAAGATGGACGCTTCTAACTGGCGGTATTAGCGGCGTCGCCGATCGGCGATAAGATGGATACTTCTAACTGGCGGTATTGGCGGCATCGTGGAATGACAGTAAGAACAACAGTTCTAACCAACAGTTCTTCAAGCTTCAGTAAGATGGTCACTATTGGCGGCAGTGACGATTGAAGGTAAGAGCGACACTTCTAACCGACGCTATTGGCTGCATTGTCGAGCGACCATAAGATGGACAGCTCCAACCGGTGTTATTGGCGGCATCGTCGAGCGAGGGTAATACCGGCGCTTCTAACCGGCGGTATTGGCGGCATCGTCGAGCGACTGTTAGATGGACAGTTCTAACCGTCGGTATTATCGGCATCGTCTAGCGATGGTAAGAACGACGCCTGTTCTCGGTGCTATTGGCGGCTTCGTCGAGCGACAGTAAGATGGACATTTTTAACTGGCGCTATTGGCGTCATCGACAAACGACGGTAAGAACTACACCTCTAACCGGTGCTATTGGCACCGACGCTTCTGATTAGCGTTATTGGCAGCATCGAGTCATCGACGAACGATGGGACAGTAGGATGGACAGTTCTTACCGGCGGTATTGGTGGCATCATCAAGTGATGGCAAGATTGACGCTTCTAACCGGCAGTCCGGCACTATTGGTGGCATCGACGAGTGAGGGTAATATCGGCGCTTCTGACCGGCGATATTGGAGGCATCTTCGAGCGACGGTAAGAGGGACAGTTCCAACTTGAAACAGCACTATTGGCAGCATCGTTGAGCGACAGCAAGATGGACAGCTGTAACCGGCGGTTGGTGGTCTCGTCGAGCGACATTAAGTTGGACGCTTCTAACTGGCACTATTGGCGGCCTTGTAGCGACATTAAGTTGGACGCTTCTAACCAGCACTATTGGCGGTATCGGTGAGAGACGGCAAGATGGACGCTGGACATGCTATTGGCGGCATCGGCGAGAAAAAAATTGGTAGATCTAGGGTGAAAAATTTCGCGGAGGGTTACCATGAAGCCTATAGATATTGAAGGGGTATCTTGCAGTAATGAGTAAGCTGGGTCATGATTTCGAGTTTGTCTACTCTGCCCGACTCTGCTTAGCCCTAGATCATGTAATTTATCTGTGGCACCTGCAAAGAACACTAGATGTCCATCGGTCAGGTGTTTGCGCTTCAGCCATCTTCGAGAACTATTGCATCGTTTTGTGGTGGAAAAATGAAATGTTTGTGTGCTGGACAGTTGAAATAAGCTCACTAGGAGAAGAACATGAAACTCAAACACGTTTTTGCGCAATGAGTTTGAATAATCATTCGACAGATGGCGCCAGCACCACAAATAAATGCAGGAGCACAATTTTGTCTCGAATACTATACCTGTTTTTAATAATGCATAACATACGTGGGCAAGCTTCATGCGTTCTGATTAATTTAATCAGAGTTACTTTTCATAACATATAATTATTTGATGAAAAAATATATGAATTCATTAGGCCAACCATCAAGTTGCACATTTAATATCGAAAGATGCAAATTGTTTGTGTCTTTCTGTATTTTGGCCCACCTTACCATATGAATATATTCCAAATTTCACAGTTTAATCATGCATGACTAAAATTAATCATTATATTCATAGGACATGATCGGTGCTGACCAGTAAGGCGACTGAAATTTGTCAACAATACTGACTTCGCTATGCACGAAAGGTTTTCTCAGAAGAGGAAAACCACTTGTTTATCGAATGACTTCAATGAATTCACAATTGGCGCAGATAGCCCATTGAGATGATAGAAATATAGATGTTGACATCACGTTTTCCCCGAAAAAGTGATGAGCCTATTTTCTTTTGTTGGGGCTTCTTCTATATAAAATATAGGCTGCTGACGACTGACCTGTCAAATATGGCTCATGCGACCAACGATACTACAAATTATGCATGTCAAAGATATAGGTGTTCAGGTTTCAATTTACGATGAAAAAATAGAAATCGGCTCTTCGAAACTGATGCGCATGATTTTATTTTTGCAGGGTTATTAGTGAGGCGCACGCCCGAACAAGAAGAAGAAGAAGAAGAAGAAGAACAAAACAAGATGACGAAAAGAAGATGACGAAAAAGATGAAGGGTTATATACATCGCTATTATAAACACTTTTCAAGTGAGAATCAGTGAAGAGAACAATACAATATACCGAAACCCTAAACTACGAACGGCAATTCTTACTGAACCGTCTGAGTGAGTCCTCACTTCACGTTATGCACCAACATTTTTACCTACAGGGCCTACTATTGTTTCATATATATGAGATATGAGCAACCATGCTAAGTTGTTTACTATGAAATAACAGGAAAATATCAAAAGGTGTATATTTGTTTGTTTCCGAAATGACACGGCATGGTCGTGTGATTGTCCAGCTCTATAACATTGCAAATCATAAGAAAATATAACCGGGACTAGAAAGTAATGAATATTGAAACTGTGTCTCGATGATTGAGGTAGGCCTACATGTAAACTCGGAATATATGTGACAACAGGCAGGACAAAGGAAAACCTTACGTAGGCCTATGTTTTAATTGTCCCATCTAAAGAGTATGAGAAAAAAAAACAATCTAGAAGGAGAAGAATCTAGAAGAATTAATACCCTTAATTTTAGCACAATCGTGACATTTCGAGGTCAGAATCTGATTTTGTGCATTCGCTCAATGTTCTGATGTTTGAGCTGTGCAATCATTTGAAATTGAAATCAGCATGATTGGTTAGTATATGTCTTTGGTTCAAAATTGCAACATTTTTAAGGGACACCCGAAAACGAGTTTCAAGTTCCAAGTTCCGCATTTAAAGTCCCAAGAAAGTGCAGTTATCGTTTTTATATTTCTGCATCGGGTCTCTCCAACTCATTAAAGTCATAGTAGCAAGGTACCATTATATGATTTTATTCCTTCACATAAAGGCATTGTTGACATTTGGTGATGAAAAAGGTGTTCGCGTTAATTGGTAACTAATAACAGCGACATATAATGGAATATATTGAGCCAGTATTGCAATTACCTTTTCCAGCCGATGAAAGAAATAGCTTCGGCAATTTCCGTAATCGTGACGTCAGTTGAGGCAGAATGTGCTTTGATGGCTGGCCAAAAACGTAAAATACGTAATTTGTTGGCCAGCTCGAAGCAGGGAAAATCACCTCAAAATGCATGCTATTCAACAGAAAACACTCAAAAACCAGCAAATACTGGACATCTTGCAGTTCAACAAACCTCCGTTCTAGGTGAATAAATAGTGCTGATTCTAAATATCAAGACAAGAAATGCCGTATTTCTGCCATCTCACCCCTTCACTTGAATTGTCAAACATAGACCAGGGGAATGAATATGCGACATGCAGTTTATCTTGCTGGCTACATGTACTTTCAGGCCTGCCTCAACTGACGTCACAAACCACGTGACCCACACTAAAATCAGGATCAAAATCTTCGGCAATTTACGGAGGGAGTGCCTATTTGGGTCAATATCTCTAAACCCATTGATTGTAATTGTAAAATTCGTTCGAATTTATGGAAAACTATTCATAATAGACTAAATGAAAAGCACTTTCATCGGCATGCTACTAGGTCTTTAAATCACTTTCTTGTGCCACCTTTCAATATCACAAAGTCGACCTTCCAAGCTGATGCCTGGTACGCGCGGACCTCAGAGTGCCACGCGGGTATGATTGAAATTTCGGATAGTTTGCGGATTTGGGTGTGTTTTTCGTTCAATTCTATTTAGTTAAAATGTGTTTTTATATCATTTCTATATTTTACATTCACAAAATCAAATACAAATGATGGGAAAATTGAAAACAAAGGGGAATGAAAATAATACTTAGTGCATTATGACAGAATAAATTCGGATCTTGCCAAAAGGTGTTCGCGTTAATTGGTAACTAATAACAGCGACATATAATGGAATATATTGAGCCAGTATTGCAATTACCTTTTCCAGCCGATGAAAGAAATAGCTTCGGCAATTTCCGTAATCGTGACGTCAGTTGAGGCAGAATGTGCTTTGATGGCTGGCCAAAAACGTAAAATACGTAATTTGTTGGCCAGCTCGAAGCAGGGAAAATCACCTCAAAATGCATGCTATTCAACAGAAAACACTCAAAAACCAGCAAATACTGGACATCTTGCAGTTCAACAAACCTCCGTTCTAGGTGAATAAATAGTGCTGATTCTAAATATCAAGACAAGAAATGCCGTATTTCTGCCATCTCACCCCTTCACTTGAATTGTCAAACATAGACCAGGGGAATGAATATGCGACATGCAGTTTATCTTGCTGGCTACATGTACTTTCAGGCCTGCCTCAACTGACGTCACAAACCACGTGACCCACACTAAAATCAGGATCAAAATCTTCGGCAATTTACGGAGGGAGTGCCTATTTGGGTCAATATCTCTAAACCCATTGATTGTAATTGTAAAATTCGTTCGAATTTATGGAAAACTATTCATAATAGACTAAATGAAAAGCACTTTCATCGGCATGCTACTAGGTCTTTAAATCACTTTCTTGTGCCACCTTTCAATATCACAAAGTCGACCTTCCAAGCTGATGCCTGGTACGCGCGGACCTCAGAGTGCCACGCGGGTATGATTGAAATTTCGGATAGTTTGCGGATTTGGGTGTGTTTTTCGTTCAATTCTATTTAGTTAAAATGTGTTTTTATATCATTTCTATATTTTACATTCACAAAATCAAATACAAATGATGGGAAAATTGAAAACAAAGGGGAATGAAAATAATACTTAGTGCATTATGACAGAATAAATTCGGATCTTGCCAATTTCTTTCATTAAATAATTGTTCAGGCATCACCATTCACCAACGAACTATGCTGTGGATGAATGAACAAATATTAAATAGAAGAAGTTGATATTTATCATTTATTCAAACGTGTAACATACAGTGGTGCTGCGCCTTCAAACTGACGCCATGATCCCTCGTCTCTGCAAATTTTAGACTCAATGTTCAAAGAACTCCAGAAAAAGCGTGGCATGTGTAGAAATACCGCAAAACTTCTAATAGACGCCGGGTTTCTAATAGACACCGACGGGGGTTCAGGTATACTGAAATTAATAGGTACCGGGTCTACGTATACTGTGTAACATAGCAACGTATAGATACTAATATCGACAACGTCAACGCGTCCCAGTCGGGAATTTCCAGCTTTTAATATCTAAACTGTCGTCGGTTTTGTCATATCGTAACACAGGCCTCGCCAGTTCCAATAAACGCCGGGTCCAGACAACGATTGAAATCAATAAACGTCGGGTTCTAATAAACGCCGGGTTCTAACAGACGCCGGGTATAGAGTATAACTGAAATCAATAGACGCCCGGGCGTTTATTAGAAGTTTTACGGTACTGACTGAACACGGACGACACCTTTTTCTTAGAACTTTAAACGCGGAACTTGGAACTCGGAACTTGGAACTTGGAACTCGGAACTCGGAACTTGGAACTCGGAACTTGGAACTCGGAACTTGGAACTCGTTTTCGGGTGTCCCCATTTGGGACGGATATTTGAACATGAAACACTCAAATTTCCAGATAAGATTCCCAGAAACATTTTATATCCAACATTTGCCTTGGGCAAACGCATTCGCAATTCATCCGAATTCCCAAGAACGAGTAGGATATTATGTTTTGTGAAGGAAAATTAGACCTAAAAACTAAAAGTGAGATAATCGATTCTATAGTAATTACACTATTAGAACAAGGATCGTACCACATTGTGGTACGACCCTTGATTAGAACATCACCAGAAAACCAGATGGTAAACGTGAATCAAGTCGTCGTTGAAACATATTTGAGACCGCAAGTATGGCGGTAGTCATGACCATGACGTCATCATGTCAAAAATAAAAGTGGGAAATTCCGCCCTGGAAATCCCCGTAAGCAAGTTTTTACCGTAGTATTTGAGGAAACACGAACAAAAGGTAGACGTAATTGGAATATCATGTGATTCCGCAACGTAGCACTCTCTGAGAAAGTGGATCAGTAGATCTACTATCGTTAGAATTAGTTATGCTATAATTTGTTCGTAAATCTAGACTCTACACTGTATCTGAAATGACTGAATTTTAGCCCCAGGGCCAGGCTGAGTAGACCCAGGTGTCCCACTCTCTCGAACGCCGGAGGCGTGAGTGGCTTCGCGCTCGATGAGTGGGGCACCTGGGTCTACAGGCTCAGTAGAGCCACATTGACATTGATACCCTGTGGTGAAAGTCCGGCATTGACAGTCAAATCGTGTGGTTTTATGTTAGAGCAGTGTGGCTTCTCCAGAAAGTTTTAACACACATCCTTCCTTACAACTCGTGTATGAATAGAACAGCAAACTGATAGAACATGGTATCATTATTCGCCAAGACCTGTCCAGCCAGGCATATGCAGGTGCGATAATTAAACTGGCATGAAGTTGAACAGGCAGCCGGGTTGCGTATTACCGAGCGACCTGTTTGCATTGGCGGCCGGGTTTCGTATATACCCCATCTACACTATAGGACTAAACCAAGAAAGCACCCCTTAAAACTTCCAATCTGCCAATACGTATGTACATCTACTCTGATTTTGATCACCTGTTTACATGAACGTTTAGAAATGAGGCCATATGAAAAATGGACCTTTCTCTTTAACACTTTGCCGGGGAATACGAATCTGTAAATAGAAATGATTGTGTGTATTTGTCACCTTCCACATACATCTATATAGCCACACATGCACAATTTGCACATACATAATTGTATCGTTCCCGACTGACGAGATTGTATTTTTACACCAAAGATACCCCCAGTGACAGTCCATGTGTTTGACAATTTCTGTTTTCCATGTTTTCAGTTCCTTGCACATCTCTGACCAACTCCAGTTTGTGGAATTCAACCTGATAGTGTGCACAGGATACGATTTTCAAGGAGTCATTGGATAAGCCATCTTGAAGTAGTGCATGTATTAAAGCTGATGCCAAGATGGGGAACACCATAAAAAAATTCATTTTCGACACCTGTCTGCCATTTTTTGCCAAGCCCATATGTATCCTCGTGTTGATGCTGCAGATGGCAATAATGGATTACTACCTGATCGTCCACACATCACAAGACATTGCAGCCCGTGAAATTGTTCCGCCTGATGGTAACTTCACAACTACGGATACTCCACCTGACGTTCCATCACACTGGGCTTGGTACCTGTGGGTGGTTCCAGATGTTGCTGTCATAGTGCTCTTCATAGCTGCCTTCATCAAGAGCCACAAGCACTTCAAGCTCCCGACGAGTGAGCAGGAAGGCAATGTCGGGATTGGTGGTGAATTGCCCCTCGGCTACATTACCTGGCTGGTCTACTCTCTGTTGATGTCAATAAAAATCGGGATAATTTTCCGTTGGACAGCTCAAACTCTGGACACCAGTGGTCTGACAGGCATCAACCTGCTGAAGCTTGGAGTTTCCCTTTCTGCCGTTGTGTTCCTGATGTTGGTGTCTTCTCACTACAGTGTTGACAAGGACTCTGCCCGGGAGTCGTTCATCACACTGATCCAGCACTCCGTGACGATGGACCTGCTGGACACCACCGATATTCTTCACATTATCTTGTACAAGGAGTCCAAGGTCACCTTGACTTTTGACATCCATCGGGGCATCATCGCAGTGGCCTGCATCAATATGATTCTACCGACTATCCTCCTCGTCGCCCTTAGCCAGGGCCGATTTGGTCAAAGTATCATGTGGCAGAAACGAATCGTCGTCATACACAAAATCATCTACCAGGTCCTTGTCAATGTACCGCTGTTGATACTCAGGGCCTTTCTGACACACGTCTACAAGCAGAATGTCTCGGTGTTTGCCGTCAAGAATGTTATCGCTCTGGGGATCGTGGTCCGGACAGTAGCGATGAAGATTGAGGACGCTGTTCATGCGGGCGACACCACGGAGCCGACGGAGGGCACTGAGATGCACGCACTGACCGGGGCTGGCACGTCATCACCAAAGGGGGCTGGGGACGACTTCGAGTCTCCGGCAGCAAGTTTGGAGGGTGCTGCTGCCGCAGACTTGTCACCTGCCGATGTGGAGGGGGGCGATGAAAAGAAAACATCCTCAGTCTGATAGCATGGGGAAGTAATGAGGAACATATTGTCATGATTGTTAGGATTGGATCTGTCGTTTTATTTTGAGATTTGCTACATTAGTTTGTTCATCGATGTTGAGTTTATTTGTTCACATAATTATACTTGTCAAACTTTTCTTGTTTCTCACCTTCTTGTATGCACGATGAATATAAATAATATATTTTTTTATCGTTTTAATCACATTTGTTCACCAGTTTCTGATGATTGTCTACTTAATTAATAATCGTGCCTGACATGTATTTAGTATATTTTTTATGAATACATCAGAGATGGGTTTTTATCATAAATAATGCTGTAAAATCAAAGAGCGAAGCTTGACGGATTGACTTATGGCATTATCAGTTCACGTGAATCATGATCATTACACATTGTGTATATGTACCAGGTTTCATAGGTACTGGCCTGCAGGAGTTTTCATGCTGGGGCAATTCATCGGGATACCTCAGGCTCAGGTATATACTAATTAGTTGGTAGTATTATGTACAACAGCTTTAGTTGTATGTAGGTGATTCATAGCCTGGAATTTGATTTCAACCAGTTGTTCACAGCCATCAAACATCCTGGTCATGATGATATTGGTCACCAAGTGCTGGAATGCATGTATAATTCATTACATGTATACGTTCAAAATGTAGAGCAGTAGTGTGTGGATAATATATATTATTAGTATGCATTTCCATCCAGAGTCAGTATTGTGAATAACAGTGTTTCATGTTGATAAAGTATGTATGTACCGTATTGGTCCTAATAGTAGCACGGCGAGCCAGAGCAAGACCTCCTGCAGCAGCGCGCGAAAAAATGACTTCAAAATTAGGGTCAAAATTAAGAAAATCACTGAATAATACACCTATAGCCTTCAATCCCCTTTATTATGATTCAAACGACATAATTATGTGGATTAGAACATTTCAAGAACTTATTAGAAAGATTCTAAGTCAGTTACAAGGTTACAAAAATTTAATATTTTTTGGGAAAAGAGGGGGGCGCTCTACTATTAGGGTGCGTGCCACTATTAGGACCAATACGGTATGCTGTTTAAAACAACAGTAATCATATACCTGTAGACTACTGATGATTTAGCCTAGATTTACTGTTAGATTTGGATGCAATAATTTTGTGCTTGGTATATTGTAAACAAAAAGTAATGATCAAAAGCATGTAAATCAATACTGTACATGCATGTAGCAGTACATGTGTGTGTTTGTGCGTCACATGAGCAATAATTAAAAAAACAGAGCTTTAACTTCTGGAGAAAAGCAAGTGATAAAATATCATGTTTCATTTACTTACATGTATTTGCCATTTTGTGGACCATTACCAATTTACCATTACAGTTCTCGTCTTGAATGAAAATGAAGCATTTCGACAAGT
This sequence comes from Terebella lapidaria, assembly GCA_949152475.1. Classification (NCBI taxonomy): domain Eukaryota; kingdom Metazoa; phylum Annelida; class Polychaeta; order Terebellida; family Terebellidae; genus Terebella; species Terebella lapidaria. The sequence continues at coordinate 53,397,747 of OX424555.1, read as the reverse complement.
ATTTTGCATATAAACAAGTTATATCTATTTATAATACATATATACAATGATATAAGAGACCTGCCAGTCAGAAGTACAAAGAAAGGCCATACTTATTTACCTGGTAATCTTTTGTACAGAAACGAGCTTCCATTTGTTCTAAGAAAAACAAATTCTTTTGGTTGCTATTTTTGCCAGGTTTCCAAATATTGAGTAGTTTTGCTATGTGCCAGTTTGATTATTAGGGCATTTCGGCCCGAAATGCCCTTATGGTTTTGTCTGTTTTTTTTTTTTTTTTTTTTTTTTTTCTTCTTTTTTTTTTACTTTCCGTCGTTTTGGTTTCCGATCAATAACTCGGGAACGCCTGAACGGATCTTGTCCAAATTTACACCACTGGTCAGAAATATTACATGGAAGACCCCTATTGTTTTGGAGGCGGCTCCGTGGTCCGTGAGGTCCGTGAGGATGAAATCAAGGTTGATTTTGAGACTTGGTTTCCGATCGATAACTCAAAAAATATTCATGCAATGGCAAGTATTCTCTGCATGGGAGTTCATATACCACCAAGGAAGAACCCTATTGATTTTGGGATCACTCCGTCGAACGACCTTTGACCTAGAGCTCGGAAGAATTTTTGCTGATTCATCCTTGAGGCTTTCTTGCAAATCTCGGAAACGGTGTGTCGTAGAGCGAAACGGAGCTCAATTTCGGCCTCCTGGCACTAGACAAACTAGTCTAGTGTGTATCTTGGGTCGAAACGACCCCTGGTGTCGATTTTTTTTTCGCTGACTCGGCACTTCCTGTTTGGCCGTATCTCGGAAACGGTATGTCGTAGAGCGAAATGGAGCTCAATTTCGGCCTCCTGGCACTAGACAAACTAGTCTAGTGTGTATCTTCGGTCGAGACGTCCCCTGGTGTCAAATTTTTTTTTCGCCGACTCGGCACTTCCTGTTTGGCCGTATCTCGGAAACGGTGCGTCGTAGAGCGAAACGGAGCTCAATTTCGGCCATTTGGCACTAGACAAACTAGTCTAGTGTGTATCTTGGGTCGAAACGACCCCTGGTGTCGATTTTTTTTTTCGCCGACTCGGCACTTCCTGTTTGGCCGTATCTCGGAAACGGTACGTCGTAGAGCGAAACGGAGCTCAATTTCGGCCTTCTGGCACTAGACAAACTAGTCTAGGGGGTATCTTGGGTCGAAACGACCCCTGGTGTCGATTTTTTTTTTCGCAGACTCGGCACTTCCTGTTTGGCCATATCTCGGAAACGGTGCGTCGTAGAGCGAAACGGAGCTCAATTTCGGCCTCCTGGCACTAGACAAACTAGTCTAGTGTGTATCTTCGGTCGAGACGACCCCTGGTGTCGAATTTTTTTTTTGCCGACTCGGCACTTCCTGTTTGGCCGTATCTCGGAAACGGTGTGTCGTAGAGTGAAACGGAGCTCAATTTCGGCCTTTTGGCACTAGACAAACTAGTCTAGTGTGTATCTGGGGTCGAGACGACCCCTGGTGTCGAATTTTTTTTTCGCCGACTCGGCACTTCCTGTTTGCCATATCTCAGAAACAGTACGTCGTAGAGCGAAACGGAGCTCAATTTCGGCCTTCTGGCACTAGACAAACTAGTCTAGGGGGTATCTTGGGTTGAAACGACCCCTGGTGTCGATTTGTTTTTTCGCCGACTCGGCACTTCCTGTTTGGCCGTATCTTGGAAACGGTGCGTCGTAGAGCGAAACGGAGCTCAATTTCGGCCTCCGGGCACTAGACAAACTAGTCTAGTGTGTATCTTCGGTCGAGACGACCCCTGGTGTCGATTTTTTTTTTCGCCGACTCGGCATTTCCTGTTTGGCCGTATCTCGGAAACGGTGTGTCGTAGAGTGAAACGGAGCTCAATTTCGGCCTTTTGGCACTAGACAAACTAGTCTAGTGTGTATCTGGGGTCGAGACGACCCCTGGTGTCGATTTTTTTTTTCGCCGACTCGGCACTTCCTGTTTGGCCGTATCTCGGAAACGGTGCGTCGTAGAGCGAAACGGAGCTCAATTTCGGCCTCCTGGCACTAGACAAACTAGTCTAGTGTGTATCTTGGGTCGAGACGACCCCTGGTGTCGAATTTTTTTTTCGCCGACTCGGCACTTCCTGTTTGGCCGTATCTCGGAAACGGTGCGACGTAGAGCGAAACGGAGCTCAATTTCGGCCTCCTGGCCCTAGACTAACTAGTCTAGAGGGTATCTTGCGTCGAGACGACTTCTGGTGTCGAATTTTTTTTTGCCGACTCAGCACTTCCTGTTTGCCATATCTCAGAAACGGTCCGTCGTAGAGCGAAACGCAAAAATGCCTAAGGACGGGGTATGTCACTTAAACTTTGACCACGGACAGATTCAGAGTCATTATGGTTCTACGCGGTCTCTTAGGTAAATGTTAGGTAGGAATAGAACTCACACGAAATGCCCCAAGGCATCTTCAGGCCTTGACGTCTAGTTTTACCAGGAACCTATAAGAGATGGATAAGATGAGTTCGTAAATATGAGTTTTACGAACAAATGAATATTTCTATGGCATGATCAATTATACAGCTTATAATACTACATTTTATGTAATTTCTATGGCTAGTTATCGGCGGTGTTGTATGTATCAAGTGCCTATAACATATGGAGGTCTACATGTACATGTAAATGTACGTATGATTTTTAGCTAAGCGATTCCATTAATGCATTAGTTATTCATTGGGTTGCTGGTACATTATGATAAGTAGTGATCATAACGTATGAACGCTGTCCTCATCGTTGTGCATCAAGTATTGTCACTTATATGTAAGCTGTAAAACAAACCTGTCCTGTCCACCCAGTGTTCCGTATATGTTCTTTTATTGGAGCTTTTTAATTTTCGCATGATATTTTTGATGACTTTTTGCTGTATACATCTTTCTAAATAAAATTTATCGAATATGATCCGAGACTATATTTCACAGCAAAATGCAAAACATCCTGATTTCACACGTGATTTAATTCAATCAAAAACAAGTCATAGCACGCTTTGTACATGAATCTGTCCAATCCATTTCCAGTTTGCAAAATTGTTCATTCTCGATGAGGGCTACATCCGCGATCAAACGTTCAGTAATGCATGTTCAAAATATTCAAATATAATACATAACAAGATAAACTACATATATACACAATACTACAATGTAACAACAGTTTTTTTTCCTGGCATTAATACCACCCTGGGATCCGCAGTGGCATCAGTGCGAATGGGTGGAAGGGGAGAGGATATGCCACTGGTGTGCACGCTGCCAGCGGGTGGAACACGGGAGACGTGACTTTGTCGGCAGCTGTAGATGGCGAGAACTTTAGCGGGTAGGGGTGGAACAACTTGAGCTTCTCGTCTTTTGTTGCCGTGTTCTCATCCTGGCGTTTTCTCTTTCCTTTCATCGAGAGATCGAGAGGCGCGTCGGAGTCGTTGTCAGCGTCGATTGAGAGACGTACACGGCTAGTCTCACTGGAGTAGTAGCTGTCTGAACTCAGCTTCCTCCTCTTGAGTCCCGCTGCATGAGGTGCTCTCGGTGTGTCGTCGCAAGAGCTTGCCGAGAGGCGGGACACACCCAGGAGATTGGATGCCGTGGAGGCGGGAGAGCCGCTGTCGGGGGAAGAGTGTGCACTGCTCGGAAAGTCAGGCGGCGTGATGGCCTTCAGGTACTCGGCCAGAATGTCGTCGTGGGTCTGTCCCAAGCAGGGTTCGGTACTGTCGTGCTCCTTGTCGCATGCGACGGCTGCTGTCTGTGGACTAGGCGATCTACGGCACCGCTCCGGCCATACGAACTCTGGGTTGCCTAGGTTACAGAACGGGTGGTCAGCGGGCAGCGACACTTGTTGCATCTTCTGGAACTCGGATAGAGGGACACCCGCCGAGGGCGGCGACAAGTGCAGTTGTTTCCTTGCGGTTGGGTGAGACACGGCGGCGTCTTCACTCTCCTCTTCCGTAGTGGACGGCGAGGGGCCTCTCGCGCATTTATCACCGCTCCATCTGGACAATACACTCGTCTCCAGCAGCCCCGGGGACGCCTTGGTCGAGTCCTTGGACCAAGATCTCTCGCTGTCGGACCCGGCACTGCTCGTCGACGACTCGTGGATCTCGTGGTTCGTCTCTGGTGACGACGCGGTCGGTTCTTGCGGTCGGCCGTCTGTGGACGTCTCGCGGTCCCCAGACCTGGCGCCCGAGATCTTGAAACGACCGTACTGGAATACTACTGAGGAGTCAGGCAGTGTGACTTGCCGTGCTGCCAGCTTGTTGGCATAGAAACCTGTCACGTGGTCCGTACCTCGCTTCTTGAGCTTGGATCTGGCGTTCTGGAACCATTGCTGCAAAAAAAAAAAGTGTATTCAGCGAAACGCTAATATAACAGATAACTCAACTTTGAAGCTAGATTCATACTGCAATTAATAATTCTAAGGGCATCTAAGGAGACTTGTCGCGTGATATTTCGTCTATTTACCTTGACGCTTTTGTGGGAGACCCCGAGGGATTGTGCGAGTTGCATGCGTTCCGTCGCCTTTGGGTACTTGCAGTCCTTGAATACGTGCCTCAGTCGCTCCAACTGCTCCCCCGTGAAGAGCATGCGGCACCTGGATCGCTTCTCCTCGCTGCTAGCATCGTCCGAGTCCGGCAACTCTGGCTCACGTTGGACGCTCTCTGTAACAGAAATCAATGATAACTATATTTATTTGCTTTCCTTCTGGCCACGTATACATACAATCATAAGTGTTTACAAAAGTGGTAGAGGGCTATCTTCGTTTCAGGTGATTTTGAATCAATTGGCTTTATAAACCAGCTAATATCAGAGTAATAGCAATTATATACAGCACATATTCCGCCATCGCTTTATTTGTATTCATGTAGAGACGCATTCAAGGGAAGTCCCCCAGAGGAAATAAAAACATAAACCCGGAAATAATAAAACATATAGGCCTAACATGCCCGGGGACCAGGCCACCTACTCACCGTTGGGAGATGTCGCGGGTGATGGGCCTCTCTCTGGATGATTCATCGACACAGGCGGTGTCGAAGGCACGTCTGAGATCATGCCAATGATGTTCCGTGTGCAGCTCTGGAAGCCGGTGGCTTTTGTGGTTGTGGTCGCGCGTTCTTCCTGGTGTCGCTCGCCAAGTACTCGCGGCGGAGCTTCCAGTTTGTCGTTCGGCGCCATTGGCTGGTGTTCAACAGTGAAAAGGAATATCAACGTTTCGACCAAGTTCCGAGAATGACAAAAGAAAGTCGTGAGTATCTTCACCGTGCTGAGTTATTTCAGTGAATCCACGAAGAAGTATCGGTAGATATGGTTTTGTGCCAAAGTAAATAATATATCAATTGGTGGTTTTAAGGTTGATTCAGATTGTGTTCCATAAATAGTACTCCCAAGTTCCAAAGAACTTCCAGGTCCTCTCAATATCCTGTTATACTGTAGGCCTATATTTATGGACGACTCTTTTCTGGTGTTCGTTGTTTGATACCAAGTCGCTGGCGAGTTTGTGTGATGAGCTATGGGCTGACCGACCTTTATATGTGGAGACGAGTCCTCTAGCTGAAGGTAAGTCTGAGCAAGGTGTCAAAACACCTAGATGGAAGTGTGGGATGGCGAAGAAACTGAGAAAACCCCGCCTTTGTGATCTACCGACCAGGGGTACCTGAAGAAAAGATTATTACGATTTCACACTCTGTCTTAATTAGCAATGACGGTGGTGGGCGGTCCGTGGTGTTAAACGCCAGGGTCGGATTCGCTTTATAACACGTGAGGGCTGTTAAACGTGGCCACAATGGTGTGAAAACCGTGAAAAGCTCGGCAATTGCAATTAGCCGTTGCGCGCGACAAACAGCTACCTTTGAGGATCTCGCTTGCTGCACTTGCCGTGCTCCTTATCAAAGAAGTTATACAATGAACACCTAGACGTACGGGCAAACTGTGAAATGTTAATAACAGATCTGTATAACTATGCAACATTTAATGGTTTTTTGACCGTTCAGCAGTGCGCAGTGCTTTACACAATGGTTGTTTATCACGTACATCTCTTCCGCATCTGTGCTACACATACAAATATATTTTTATGACTTATAAACTAATTAATGGGCACATGCATGTACAGGTACTAACTATATTTCTATTACTTTAGAAACATAACATTATGTTTTATTTAAAAAAGATAACTTTCAAAATATATCACACAGAAAACCAGAACAATTACAGCAAAAAGATGCATTGATTGCTTCCGTCGAAGAAGTTATTACAGCTAAGGTAAAGTGTTCAGTTGAAAGCGAACACAAGCAGTGTATGGTCAGAACCAGACCGATCGAAAGTTTCTCAAATCTAGATCATTTTTCTCGACTTGATGTTATGAAATTGTGAAAACTACTGTATATTCAGTTTGTCCTTAGATTCGTATCATATCTGGACCGATGTATACATGTATACTCGAAAATCATTATTATTCAGGGTTGTTTGATTCAAGTCGTTGAAAACTATGTTTTTGAAGGTTATCCCATTCAAATCGTTGATTTAAATCAAGCCAAAAAAATCATGATTTAAATCAAAATGATTTATATGGCGAGTATTTCGATGTAATCGGAAAAATCCACCATTTTATCGCTAAAACCCGAAGCCTCTTTGAGAGAAAAGATGAATTTAGTGAGTTTTCAAGAAAATCTGTGGGAAATTATCGTGCAAAAGTGCTGCCGAAAACATCATTTGTGATATTCGAACAAGCTAACTTGACCTGAAGTGGAAATTAATGAAAAATTATGTCATGTTTTTTCTTGTATTGTGGCTCCAAGCAAACGATTTTACGTGAAAATTGCTTATATTACAAATTAATTCTTCAAGATGAAAAAATATTCAAAAAGTCTGATTTAAGTCGAAGGGATCCAATTTTTTTTTATTATCTATGATCTTTTAATTTTAAACCAAGAATGGTTTTTCTTTTATTTTTTGTCAGTACAAATTAATGTTTGTAAATGGTAATGAAACAGCACATTAATTTCTTATACTGTTAATAATCAGTTTATGTTTAACCTTCTCATGAAATCAGAAATTAGTTTCATAATCTCGCGAATCATTTGAATAAAGAATCGATTTAAATAAAAAGTCATTTTAAAATAAAAAAAACAAAACAATCATGACTTTTATCAACTCCATTATTATTGTTGTGTTCATTTTTGTTCTTAAAAAAAAACTTGTATAGTTCAGAGAAAGGTAATTGACGGGTAATTAATCGAATACTAGAGCGCGAGAATTACAAACATATATCTAGCTGTGAGATTCAAAATACTAGTATTTTACACAACATACATGTATTACACATGTAATAAGTAATAAATTCATACAACTATACAAGAATTTCCAACATTTATAGTTCAGATACTGAGATACATTCATTATGTAACAATTTCTTCAATTCCACATGTAAAGTACATATGTAGCCTACAAGAAATAGCAGGATAATTAAGAGTTATATTTCTTGAAAATGAAAAACAGCAACAACCGACCAATGATCAAAGCTAAACAACTCCTCGGACAATATATTTGGTTCATTAGAGACGCAATCAATCGATTTTATTCAGTCTTACCAGTATTACCAATATTGAACTTATTGTAAAAAAACCCCAGAGGTTTTGAGCAGTCTGTTCCAACCAATATATCGATTCTAAATAGATAATGAATTTATAGACGACGTGAGAAAACCAGGCACAAAACGTGTACGGTATTGGGGAGGTATTTGAAGCAGGATAAAATCTACAGCGCGAACACTGCACATGTGGCTTTTGCAAAACCAAACGTTATTACACTGTCTTTGCCATGTGAATTTACCCATATTTGATAAGGACCCCACGGCGAGTACGTATATCGAATCATATCCATGAAATACCCAGTCGTTATCAGTAAGTGTATGTTCTGTGATGGGTGATGGTTTCATTGCACTGTCGCTCACTTCATGGTAATATAACCTTACAACGTACATTCGCTATAATCGTGACAAGCATCATAATGCAACAAGAAACATTGTACGGGGCCTCGTCGCAAAGATCGTGATTTGAACCATATAAATTTGGGGTATTTGAATGTAGAAATGAATAATAATGCTTATATGTCATATGATATCTCTCGTTATCTACATCGTATGTTATATTGTTACATATTACACATGAAGAGTTTTGTTTTAGTGAGAATATGACATATTATATATTAGATATTGTTTTAGTGAGAAAATGACACATTATATATATATCAGATATAGTAGGAGTCTATAAACAAATTACAAGCGTTTCATAATGTTTTCTTTTATAGTGCAATACAGGGTGTTGGAAATTATTGCCCTGAATATATTGATACTGGTGTTCTGTATGGGGGACTTGTTGAAGGCACTGTGGGCCCAGCAATAATGTTGGGTTTTTTCTACACAATGCTCAAAACGGTACCAGAAATATCAATTGCATGTACCACATAGATACATGGGCTGATTTTTGCAAAGGGATGGCACTTTGAAATAGAAAGACGATCATGAAAAGGTAAATCACACACAGCTAGGTAGTTCCAATGACAGAGCTATCACGTTTCGTGGACCACAGGACAAAAGGTACAACTATAGGGGTAGGCACCTCAGGTGGACTGTTGTGTTTTGGAAATCCCCCTAACAGACATATACCACACGCTTTGGCCTCATTGACCCTGTAGTGAGACACTCTTCATGTGTAACCTACCAGTGCTTTTAGTACTGTTTGAGTTCGTTCTCTGCCACCCCAAGTTACATCATGTATATGTGTACGATAACCTAATGAAATGGGGTCCGGCGTCCATCGACGTATGTTAAAATTTTCGGGTAAATATTTCTGAAAATTTGAAAGTAAAAATATTCCAAGCGGGAGGTATTTGAACAATTTTGCGGGGTTTTTTTCGCACGAAATGTCGGACATTTTCAACGATTTAAAAAAAAATATACATCGTATTCTCCAAAAGAAAACTAGCTTTTTTTGCTTTTGAAAAATAGTTCAAACTGTTGCTTATTAAGTCCGCCCTCGGTGGCATCGTCTGTTGAATATTTTTGTTTGTTTGACAAATGGTCCGATGTATATATATTTGCCTCGATGTCTATAATATATACATGTACTGGATGAATAATTGAATACCTCAAAATTTCTTAATTTTATTTTCCGTTTTAGTTTTTCTCAATCACATTTGGTAAATATTTTGGTGATATTTCAAGGTCACGGCTACATTTGAGTGACATGTTCTTTTATGTTTTAATTAAAACAACAGTGACAATAGATGCGTGTCGCGGTCAATGTATAGACCCTATATATATCTCCCTTAAATACACGGTAGAAAATATAACAGTTCAACAAAAATACTATTTTTGTTTCAATAATTAACACTCCTATCTGTATTTGCTATGAAGTGACCCCGTTGTACAGTTCTAACTGGTTCACTGTCCGATCAAATTGAAATAAAAAATCTAGTACATACCGTGTTGAATATTTCGTGGAATGATAAATCTTTCTTGATTTGAGCTGATATTGTTCTTTGCCGTGAATCTGACATGATGATGTGAAATTCGCTTGACGGCAAAACGGTCATGTATGTGATCCACAATGAACATCATATAATAATAAAAGAACGAAAAAAATAGGACTCCGTTTATAATTAAGTAGGCCCTAACGTTAGTGTCTATACATGTACAATTCCTATTCCACTATGTGTTCAATTACTAAGGCATTTAGTACATTATCGTGAAATGTTCTCGTACATGTAGGCCTGTGGTAATTTCCTCGCTCTCAAGCTGTTCGCACTTTATGTAGCTAAAACTTTAGCACTGATAACGGATATTCAGTTCGCCAGCAAGAGCCCCGTCCATATCAAGAGAGTGAGAAAATCCCTTGTCAGCTAGGACGCAAGTCGCTGCCGACTATACTATACTAGAGGAAAACTGAACGAAAATTACACGACACTATAGATATACGTGTATATTCAAATAGGAAACAGCCCATTCGTGAAAAATAACAACGCTGGAGCAATTGTCATGTATGAATGGAGTATTTTCTGACTGAAACATGATGGCCGGTGTTTCCGTCGTGTAGCTTACATACATACATGTATATTTATCGAGTAGATATACGTATATTTGTGTATGTATGCCTAGGCCTACATGTAGTAATTTATATATGTACATAAGTACATTAGTCACTGGTAATAGACCTGAACTGACACTGCTGTGGGTATATAAAAGAACTTTCAGAGTGCAGAAACATGAACAACACCGAGAGAAGTGAACAATAATATTCACTGATAAAAAATCAGTATATTAACTTATTTGAAAAAAAAAAAATATTTAGGAGGGATACCTTTTGTGCTTTGTGCAAGTATAAGTTAATTTATCAAGAGAAATAATCTGGTAAGTTATAAATTATTTTTAATAGCTTTCAAAAAATACATGAAAAAAATAGTATGAATATAAGAAATACATCTCTCCTTCTTGCTGATATGTATCGTGAAATTATTATTTTATTCGGAAACAAATGTTATTTGATATTAAATACCGTATAAAGCGCTATGTATAGTTTATATTAGTTTATGTTTTATACTCGGAACTTCGGTACAGGAAAAATAGAAATAATGACTTGTTATACTTCCAAGATGGAAATTTGTGTGTTTTTTCTGTTTACAACAAGCTGCAGGTCACTGATCGACCAGGCGGAATGTCCCGCGCGGCTCATGTTTACGCCGAAATATGACCTCTTGCACGGTTGCGCCCTGCAAATAATATATCACTTCTATTTAGTAAAGTTGATTCACCTTTGATATTGAATCGGTGTCAGCTGGTCTTTGGTACAGATTAACACTCCCAGACAGTCATAACAAATAATAAAATGAGTGCAGTGAAGGCCTAGTCATTGCAGCAAGGTGCAGCGACCACATCGAATTGAACCTGGACCAAAGTACACCCAACAAAATTGACGACTACAAAAAGTAGGCCTGTACTACGGTGGCTCACCATGAGTATGACTACAGAAACTGAAAATCGGGTTTCCCCTTTATCTCCATCACCTATCGCAGAATACACCGCTCGCCTCTAGGTCTAGTTACCATTGAACACATATATAGTCGTGCATCGATCGTTTCGGTCCAAAAGTCACAGTGGTCGTGCAGGAAATACCTATTCCCCCTGCGAATACGTGAACTTTATGCTTCTTACATGTATCTGAAGATCCACTCATCGCCAAGATAATTCCGTGATAACGCTGGTATAAAATAGGAGTTTATGGCCCCGAAAGCGACAGAGACAATTACAGACTGCATAGGAAAGGAACAGCTAACTACACGGGGGCCTGATCAGAATTCGCTCGACCCGTTCGAGATATTGGATTGGAATTTGAAGATTGAAGCAAGTGAACAGTGATAAAGCTGACGTGTTAATTGTCGGTAAGCAATTATATTATGTAAACACATTTGAAAATGTGTTGTCAATCACGTGTTTATTAATAATATTATTAAAAACAATAATAGTAATGATAACAATACAACATATAAGATTGGAGCAAATGAAAATGTACTAATTGTTGGTGAGCACTTATATTATGTAAACAAAATTGAAAATGTGTTGTCCATCACGTAGTTATGAAAAATATTAACGACAATAATAATAATAATAATAATAATAATAATAATAATAATAGTAATATATGGGCTTAATAATTCCCGGGATTCGTAATATAGTCGTCTTTACATCCTAAAATGTTGCATTTACCTCATCATAACGTGGTATAATACCCCCATTATTATGATAATAATAATAGGGATTAATAATCTTTGTTCTTCAAAGGTCTGATTATACATGCATGATGGAATATCGCTTGCCGTTGTGCAGATGTTTAGGCATTTATAATGAACAAGTGAATGGAGGACTTTGCGCCCAGAGGTCTGGGGCTCGAACAAGGGCCGACAACCCAGAGCTATTTTCATGTTCTGTGGTAGCTTCATGGTCTCTCTTGAGTACATGTATTGAAATACACATTACATGATGCATATATGTGCTCTCAAAATGCCAATGAATCCAGAGTCTTTTTAGGTTACCGTACCTATGGTCCGATAACCAATATGTTATTATTATAAGCTTATAAGAAGTCATATATATAGGCCTATATGACACATCTTTTGGTGACTTTGATTTTGACCTTAGCATATGACCTTGACCTTAGACGAATCTCAAAGTCTAGCCCGACCTGAAATGTGTAAAGTGACCCCTGCACACAAAATACTTGTTAATAGATCTTGAATGTTTGTATTATGAACATGTAGAAGGTTATGTGCAGCACACCTAATGGTGACATTGAAGTTCACAAAGATGACTTTGGTTGGTAAATCTCAAGGTCATATGTCACCCACAATCCTTAAAACCAAAATTGTCCGGTAACCTATCTTAGCCATGGGGCTAATTTTTTATGTTGTGCGGAAATTTATTGGACTCTCCTTGGTATAAATTCCACCTAAATAGCTATTGATTCCTCTGCTCTAAGGAAAATGGTAAAACATTTTGAAAACAAAAGCCGGAACGATTCCACCTGGGGTCTGGGGCCCGCTGAAATGTCCTAGAATCCAGAGCCTTTTTATGTTTTGTGGTGGCTTCGTGGCCTCCCCTGAGTATAAATTATACACAAACTTACTACATGTACGATCATCCTGTCCAATATATATACATGTATATATAAGGCAATTTATTTCCATGAAGCAACGGGATTATTGCAGGGTTTGAAATGGACTGCCAATTTTCAAGGATCGATGACAGTATAGATATTAGCATGAATGATGAAGTATACTTATTTGATCAGCCCTATCGCGGTAAAGTACCGATTGTTACAGATATCGACCCTCTGTACACACAATTATTATCGACCCACGCCGCAAAATCTGTGTGCAAATATTCACCGCTCTCTGGATATACTGATTAAAAAGCAAATGACTTTGACGCATCAGTGTGTTGGGTGTGATGTTGCTATTATTATATAACAGTGACGTCACGGTGAAAATTCACAAGACCGGTATTGTGACAGGAGGGCGTTACACGTTGTGACCCATTAATTGTAAATATGTGGGGTCCCCGGCCGCATAGATCTACCATGAATGATCTACATGGAAATATGTGTCAAATACTCGACCGTTCGCGAATGCTCCGTAGCTGACTCACGTCATAATGATATGGGTTAGTGGCCCCAAGCCGTGACTCAACGTCCCCACACAGTGAGGGGCGGTACTCGTGCGCAACATCAAAATATATTGAGTATCATCTTACAAACATGTATATACATGTATGATCCACATTCGTGGGGGTATATAGTATAGAGATTGGTGTTATCGCCGTCACAACACTTATATGTAATCTGCGTTGCTGGTAATTCTCCGATACACACATCATTTCAGGAGATAACCTGTTTGCTCACGACAGCGGAACTTGGACAGTCATACAAATCGGAGCCACAGCGAGATTGACATTAAAGAATCACCGAACCACTGAAGGGATACAGTAAGATCTCTAACACTCAGCTAGGGACCACATCCATACAGGATATCTGAAGACAAAAGGACTTCTATATTTGACGACGACGAAGAAGACGTTTCCTCGAGTTGGGATGTGTCGGCGAGCGAAGCTCCTCTCCCAAGTTAAGCGAGGCGAGGTGGAGCAGGCGACGAACCGGTTGCTCTCCGAGTCCTGGACGCCGGACGAGCTGGATCACCAGGCGGACAGCGACGGTTCGGCGCTGTTCTGGGCGGCCTTGCGAGGCTACACGCTCCTTGTCGAGCTGCTTCTCGCCCGCGGCGCCAGCGTCAACGAACGATCCATGGCCTCCGGAGGTACGCCGCTCCATGGCGCTGCCGACAACGGCCACGTCGACGTCACTAGGTACGTCCCCGGTGTCTTCTACCTTACGTCATTTCAGTTTGACTCTAAATTCGATATATTACATCTAGGTAAATTTGAATAGAGTTTTACGTGTGCGATTAGCTTACACGTGTATACCTTTTCCGTTGCAGAATTTTGTTACAGTGGGGAGCGGACGTGCGGAGCACCAACTACTTCAAGGACACAGCGTGTCACTTGGCAGCGTACCGGGGCAACGCCGAGATCGTGTCGCTATTGCTGCGCGCGGGTACCGAGTGCGGAGCGATAAATGCTCGCAGTAACAGCGTGCTGGACGAGGCCAAGGCCGGGCAGTACATGCTGGCGGGTGGACAACACGCGCTCGTCCAGTACCTGGTCACGTCGCACGAGGCCACTGGGAGCAGGGGTTGTGACGCCCGAGATAACGGTGTTGGCGGCGGACCCCACGGGAGTGAACGCGGAGTCAAGCCGGCGTCCTCGCCCGAGAGGCGGAATGTGGTGGACTTGAGGATGATAGATACATATATGGCTGATAGCCGTTTGGGAATATGGGACAGGCGGGATACGACAGAGAGGAGAGACTTTGCTTCTAGTGATAACAGCAGACATTGCCCCACGTGCAAGTGTTCCGTACATATTGAACAGTGAGTACTATACATTTATATAATATCTATTACTATATTACATGCTCAACTACCAAAACATACAATTTTATGGGTTTCTAATTAAGGCATGAGTTAAATACACTTGAACAATGAAGTAGCAACTTTCTCTTCTACAATATTGAACATCCAATGGTATGTAATCAGGAACCAATAAGCAGTGCATGGTCATCGTCGTGATAACCTTGAAGTATTACGATTATACAAATTGCTAAGTGTTATTCACGACACAAGAAGGGTTTCACTCGAGCACACTTGAAGATCGTCCAGCACTTGTTGGAGTATACATGTACATTACGATGTGTTTTGGCTACCAAAAGGGGAATAGGCCTACCTAGCTGCTACACCTAATAGACGTTTACAACGTCTTGTAAATAAATAGGTTTGTTGATCAGCGTAACGCTACGATCGTAAGCGATTGTTCAAACTTGTTCAAAACTTTTATACTGTTTTCATTTTAACCCAGGGTTCATTCAAAAGTGTAGTTGAAACTTGAGCAAACAGAATTCCGTAATTAATAAAAATTGGGATTAAACCCAGGAAATGAACCTTCCACAACGATATATGTATGAACAAAAAAAATTGAACGGACCCTGTTTTGTTTGCTCGGAATACTTAATACTACATGGGTATTGATTCCATGTCTATGGAAAATTATACACGTAGGGGGGTAATAACTGTGGGAATTTTCGTTTGCACATTCATAAATTAATTTATATTCGCGGAATATGTCTGGGTTTATGACGGCAAAACCAGGCACCCTGTCGTACATAATATGTTGTTGTAGAAAACTAATTACAACAGGTCATTATCGGGGACTGGAAGGAAGGTTCCGGGTTCTAGTGGAGCTCAATAAGCTTGTGATTATAATGCGAAATTAGCAAACGCATTTCAGAACCCCGTGATATGTTGATGAGGGGAAGGGTGGAGGTTTTCTTTAATCTACACATGTAGAATTACCTCGAACGTTAACTTTGTCTGTAATGTTTTATCAAGCTACTTAGAATATGCCTTTTATGTTTACACCTACGTTTGAACAATATAGCCTTCATTTATTGATGAGCTGGGTATATATATGACTTGGTAAAGTCCATTAACATGACCCTCTCGAGAAGTGATTAATAAACTGATACAGGAGTCGTGATTAGACACTTAGACAGACCTTAGAACAGTGATTTATTCAAGTAAAAAACCACACGACGGGACATTCATTCACATGACAATCTATGAGTAGGCCCGATATAGTATCATCGAGTCAGGTAGCTTCTGGCAGGCCATTGGGGCCAACACGTGCCTACTGTTGTCGGGCAAAACTCACCAGCTCGGGCCGATCGAGCGCACCGCGGTGAATATCGATTACCAGACGAGCTCGGGACACACCGGCCTGGGGATTTCCAAGCCGAGCCGTGGGTGGGAAATCTGGGAAATTTGTCGGTGATTCACATACGTCATGATTCACATACATCTGATACATGTAGATGTATCAGTAGTATGCACGGGGGCTGTATCATCCATCGCGAGGGCAGAGTCATTGACCCCACGGAAAGAGGGGGCACATTTGTGATGTAACTGTTATTGGTTTGGTTATACGAAGGCAATTCCCAATTGATGAGTGATTAATTTCTCTCTCTTTTCCCCCCCAATAGAACGCGGAGATGAGAGTGAGCCAGCGGACACGGACGATCTCCAACCCACGCTACATGTATCGTCCATTATCATCGTGGGTTTACCCTCTACTAACCATCTGCAGTAATCTCAGGAAACCACCAACAGTTATGCGATTCCAGGACAATTCTCTCAAACACTCATAAACGGGTAGTACAGAGAGATGATATCATGCGATATTATGTGTCCGAAAGTGTTTTTCTTGAAAGAAAGAAATTTACCAAATATTAAGAAACCCATCAAAAACCGAAATTGTTCAATATGATCTCGTTATATTGTATACATGAATATTTATTGGTGATATGAAGTTGAATATTCACGAGGAAATGAGTCCTGACGTGCTTAAGCTAATGGCAGTGTGTCTGTAGGCATTCTCTAATTCTATTTACATGTAATGCGCTTGCAGTTGGCCTAATGTGAAATGAAAATATTGCAAATGTATACTATGTGCTTGTGTTGATTCGAAGCATTTTCCAAGAATCTCTTAAGTTTATCTTGCATGAGGAAATTATTGTATATATGATGTTCTACCATGGTATGTTTGCTAACGATTACCCATTTATGTAAACGGAATATTATTTACTCACTCAGGGAATATTGAACCTGTAAACGTTGACTCAGGGTTGTAATGTAAAATGTGTCTTGGATACGTGAAGATAATATGCTTATTAGCTGAATGCCTATATTTGTCGTTAGTACGTTGATAAGTCATGTATTGTGTACATGAAACGTCAACATTTATAAGTTGCTCAAATATTACGTGTTCAGTTCAACTGTGATAATTTGTATACATGTGTTTGTGTGATATTATTTTCCTCTATGAAAACCCCTTGCGGGCAAGGGGTCATTAAAAGAGTTTGTTGAAAAGAAGATAGCGTTTTTTGTTGTTGTTGCTTACTTCATAACCCTCGACAACTATTCAAATGCACGATGCGTTTTACTAGTCTTCCGTCATTATACCTACATGTATGACATGTAGACCTGGGCTAAGTAAGACATACCGCCACACCCTCAATTATGTGCACGGTCCTAGTGGGGGCCCAACTTACGTAATTTGTGAAAAAAAATTCAACTTTTTTCAAGACTACCACCCACATGCTTCAACTTCACACGAAATATGTCAAAAATACATCACCTAAAACCTATTTGCATGTCCATGGTAATATTGCAGGTAACCACCCTAAGCTTTTTTCATACCAGACTATACTCGCCACAAGTAGGCCTATCCACCCACTTATTTAATTAGTACTCAAAGACTCTCCTGTACATAATATACAGATATATCTGTCACCGTGAATTGAAGCTATTTTCCCCATGCACATGTGGTATTATCAACAGCAATCTAGTCCCGCCCATGCATTATGATCGGACTACATGAGTACTACACCAATAAACCCGGAAAATCGACAATATATCGTCTCGACAGTTGGTGTCAATTAAAGGAAAAAGACGCCGAAATCCATAGCTTCCCTAGAAATTCATATGATATATGTCACATACCAGATTGTCGTGTAAACATACATGTATCTAGCATTTCAGTTCAGATTCATGAGATTTAAAATAAGTGACCAGTTCTATCATTCGCACATATATATGCAAATGGAGCAAAAACTAGGGAATAAGTACATGTAAAAAGATTTTACACTACATTTCTCAAGACAAGAAACTATATACGCTGGTTTCGGTATCCAATAATAAAGTATTTCATATCATAAACTCCATCCTGGATGTAACAAAAAAAGTAACAAAAATGTTGCATTTTGCTGAATGATGAAGACTTCACTGCTTTGATTCTCTTTGTGTAGAGCATTGAGCTTTGTTAATATACCGAAACCGGTTTGCCCAATTATAAGCAACATAGGTTCTTTTTTTTAGACGTATAGTCATTTCAAATGTTGACTGGATACAGTCAAATTTATTGATTGAACGTCCTATATTACGAACATAATACACAAGCTTAATAATTCCAGTAAACTTCACAATTTCAGGAACTGCACGATGTCATACCAATGCAGACAGTGAATTTAGGTCGGCCTAAAGGTCACAGTATGAAGTATATCACGCTAGGCTAAACTGTTCATTTATTCATATCACTGTGTTGCACGCACACGATGCGAGATTCATTTCCACATCCGAAAAAAAAATTAATATCCCCCATGGGCTATATTCTAAACAAATCAAAACCTATTTAAAAATCATCTTCCTGATATTCCATCATGATTCCATTCGGTCATTCCTCTTTGTTTATTGTCGTGATTGGAGGGAGCCAATATCGGTAACATCCTCAGCTGGTGCACTGATTGACTCATTCAGGACATTCGCCTTGTCGGTACACGGCGGTACCAGGCTATGGATGCTGACAAGCACAAACCCACGAGAGACTAGTGTATGCTTCTGTAACAAGGGATTCGCCAGGGGGATCTGCCCAGTACTACCACGCCCAACACTCGTAATGCAGAGGCCTGTTGTATGAGCTTTTTTTACTGACATACATGCAATAGCCTATTGCATAGGTGTGATATTATTACCCTCGCCTCGAATGTATATCGTTGGAAATGTCTTGAGACGTATAGTGATGTCACATTTAGCTCATAAACATCGAATTCTAGATATTTCAAAATGCCATTTTGATATGCATCTCACAGGCTATGAACTCAATAGGGTCGCCTATCAAAGTCGAGGGTCATGTTCAAGGTCAAGCTCACTGAAAACCCGTAAAACACATTTTCGTTTATAACTCCGTGCGAGGTACAGAGATGCGGCTGCACCATAACATACAGGAAAGGAATTTGCTCATTTCAACTCTCTATTCGATTTCGAGTTGGTGAGATAATTGAGGACAAGTTGTCATGGTGTCAAGGTCGAATTTCAAAATCTTTTGACAGCTGTCAAGCTATATATCATTAGCAAGGTCTTGAGCCCCAGATTCCGGATATATCTCATGTTTGGCGCTGCAACATACAGTGACATCACAATGATGTTATATGTAGGCCTACATAAAATGTTCAAAATTTCAAAACGTAACAACTTCGTCAAAAATGCATTAACTCACTTGAATTTGGTTATACACGATTTGTCTTTTTCTATTTTTTTTATTTTAGGTCAATAACAAAAAGAAAAAAAGTCTGCAAACACGAATGCTGCGTTAAAAGGGGTGTTCAACCTGTAAACTGATTAAATCGGCGGGGCGATGATCTCTGATTATCTTGTTTTAAGTTGAAAATAGCGTGTACACGTAGATTATAAGTGCTTTGACATAGACCTTTCCCTGTATTCAAGACCTATCTAACTTCAAGAAAAATCAGTTTGGTTGTGGACCTGAACTCAGCAGTGCACACCCAGGGAACTATAGCCAGTACTTCACGTACCAATTCCCTGGGATCCGCCCCTGAGAGCATTTATGATTCACATTATGAATGATTTATTGATTTAAAACTGTGATTTCCATCACATCCTCGTTATGAATATGCAGTATTTCAATAAACCAGAATGTTCATATCAAAACCCATTTCTGATAAATCTAACGTGTTGTTCAGTGGTCAACCCCTCATGTCCTGTAATTCGTATAAACCAACGCGCATAATGATAGCGCGTGCTCAATCAATTAAAGGTGACGTCTTTTACGGTTCATACGAGTACACATTAAAAAGCGACATGTACGCACGTTGCTCATTGTCTGGGTGTCTGTTTGTTCCACTTTGCCACTAGCGAGGGAAATAAGATGTAATTAATAATTGATTTGAAAGCATGAACCAGGAGCACTTGGCCCTTTAGGCGTGGAGCATCAAGATAATTACATGTATGAAGTTTATACATTTAGCTCCCACCCCTTCCATCGGTAACCGGGAAAGCACTGAGTGCCCGCATAAATATAGCAATTGAGAAATAAGTCCTAATATTGAGTTTCACTAAACTAATATTATGACCTTAAGCTGAATTAGAAGGCTCGATGCTCGACTTTTAATTGGGACGTATGAGAACAAAAGAACAAAAACAAAAAACAAGTGCCAGTAGATTTTATGGTTTTTGGTATTCGTATGGTGTAGATTTTATGGTTTTTGGTATTCGTATGGTGTAGATTTTATGGTTTTTGGTATTCGTATGGTGTAGATTTTATGGTTTTTGGTATTCGTATGGTGTAGATTTTATGGTTTTTGGTATTCGAATGGTGTAGATTTTATGGTTTTTGGTATTCGAATGGTGTAGATTTTATGGTTTTTGGTATTCGTATGGTGTAGATTTTATGGTTTTTGGTATTCGTATAGTGTA
The DNA here is from genome assembly GCA_949152475.1 of Terebella lapidaria. Classification (NCBI taxonomy): domain Eukaryota; kingdom Metazoa; phylum Annelida; class Polychaeta; order Terebellida; family Terebellidae; genus Terebella; species Terebella lapidaria. The sequence goes on along the minus strand of OX424555.1, from coordinate 53,377,261 downwards.
GATTTTATGGTTTTTGGTATTCATATGGTGTAGATTTTGTGGTTTTTGGTATTCGTATGGTGCATCAACTTTCTACCCCTGTTAGCCCGGACTGGTATTCCTAGTGTGTTCCTAGGGCGCATTCCTATAAGTGTGACGGGGACGTTCATGGATGCCGTGGGATCCTACTTAGGACGCGAAAGGTGGTCTGAAGACTACGGTGGCTGATATATGCCATAGTTTTATTCTTTAGTTTTCATTTAATTACGATATTTTCCAGACGGATGTAATACACGTACTTAATATTAAATACGCGTACTTAATATTAAATACACGTACTTAATATTAAATACACGTACTTAATATTAAATATGTGTACATAAAATTAAATACGTGTATATAATATTAAATACATGTACTTGATATAAAATACACGTACTTAAGATAAAATACACGTACTTAATATTAAATACCCATACTTAATATTAAATACGCGTACATAATATTAAATACGCGTACATAATATTAAATATGTGTATATAATATCAAGTATGTGTACTTAATATTAAATACGCGTACTTAATATTAAATACGCATACTTAATAATAAATATGTGTACTTAATATTAAATACGCGTGCTTAATATTAAATACACGAACAAAATATTAAATACGCGTATATAATATTAAATACGTATATTTAATGTTAAATACACGTACTTAATATTAAATACCAGACAGTTCTTTTTTGCAGTTTCAACATTGCGTATGCGTATTTAATATTAAAGGGTATATATCACGAAAATATGATATTATTTTATTTGAAGCCACTCGTTGAGCTGAATAGAACAGTCTTTACAGAATGTTGATATCTCGATTTGTTAAAAAGTTATAGCTATTTTAATATTGAAAATCTGGCAAATTTCTCCAAATAGTCTTGAAAAATCTGTCAGCTAATTAGTATGCAAATGATATGTGTGACGTCATTGACAGATTGCTTTTTAATGAGGTGTTTAAATAAGTCACAATTAGGCATTTAAGCTTATGTTAGGTCACTGAAACTTATCAGGGATATTGTACAGTAGGAATAGTCAGTGAATGCATATCAATTTTAGTTGCCATGGCAACCAATGGACTGATTTGGCCCTTAGCAACCAGGTTGCTATGGCTGGTATTCGATTTAAAACAAGACATAAAAGTATCAAACCAATTTAGATTACCGGGTAGTGACAATATTTTATGTAATTGATCAACAAAAAGGTACAAAAACACTCCTTAGCAACCGATACAGGCCTGAGAAATCACTGACGTTTAGAGCCATGTTAAGTTAATGTGTCCTATTATCGCTGGTTTCCAATGCCTGTACTGGTTGCTAAGGGTTGTGTTCAGGCATTTTTCTGATATTTTCCTCAATATATTGCTATTACTCTATTGTCTGAAATGGTTTCATTCATGTATATTTCGTTTTTAATTAGATATTGGCCCTAGCAACCATGGTTGCTAAGGGCCCAGCCAGGTCATTGGTTGCCATAACAACCACAAATTTCATGTAAATACTGACTATTCCACCTATAAACCATAAAAAATGGATTTTGGTTAAAAAATATGGATACGAACGGTATCAATTTTCCATTTTAAAATGCCTAATTAAAAAGCAGTCTGTCAATGACGTCACACATCTCATTTGCATATCAATTAGCTGTCAGATTCTGTTGCCAGATTCTGTAAATATATTCATGTTTAAAGTGGCATAACTTTGGAATGAATCATGATATCAATATGCTGTGAAGACCATTTTGTTCAGTTCAAATAGTGCTTTCACATACATAACAAAAACCAATATCCAATTTTCGTGATATATACCCTTTAAGTACACATATTTAATATTATATACACGTATTTAATATTATATACGTGTATTTAATATTAAGTATGTGTATTTATTATTAAGTACGCGTATTTAACATTAGGTACGTGCATTTAATTATTTCATTTTCTTTAGAATGTCCTTCTGGAAAAATTAAATGAATAAAATCTGAAAAATAAAACTATGGCATATATCAGCCACCGTAGAGGACTGCAATATTAAGACGCGTAAGATCGCATAGTATAGCGTCGGCAAATACTTATGTGAGGTGTGTTGGTGGTGACTGGCGTTATATCCCAATGCTACAAAGTGCAAACAAGCTAAATTAATTAATAGTTTCAGCATGTCAATAATCTAAATTAGTTGTGAAGATATTGCAGTTTTAATGAAATAAGAATGCCTCCAATTTGTCTAACCCTAATAAACGATAATGAATTTTAATGAGGTCACTTCGTACGATTAATCACACAAGAACTAATAAATTTGATGAATTTCCGACTTTTCAAATTGGAAACAGTTAATTTTCAAGTGATTTATAGAAGACAATAATCATTGCCTGGTTTCACAATTTACTAAACCATTCTCGAGACATATCTCATGGTAGCGACGGTGCTAGGGCCCGTATTCAATGAACATTGAATTATTTATGGAATTTTTATGAATACATGTGTGTGCACGAGACTTTATTTGCATGAAGTTTGAAAAGATCGAGCATTTTAATCCAAAATATGAACTTCAGGAAACCACAGTGTCTATTGATTGTATGTATCGATGCCATGACGACAGCCCGCACCTTATGAACAATTCCAACTGTCAGATCTGACGGGATATTGATTGCGATAAAGCCGTATGTATACGATGGACAGAAATGACCCCGTCAAAACTAATGACCCAGCTTATTGTAATACATTTATGCTAGAGGTGTGGTGTCGAGAAAACAAGTGTTGCTCACCAAAACTGACACAAAAGTCATATCTGAAGTACAAAGAAAAAATTCAAATTCTGTAAAAAACAAACAAACACACATACATTTGTTTGTTTTGTTTTCATTTAACTGTTTACCAAAATGTGATAGTGCTAGGACATGCCCCTCTGTATGTTGCCATGAACAACTATAACAAAATACATATTGTCAGATGTTTACACTATGCACTTGGGGGCCTACGCATACCGGCATACATAATAATTTTTAATAGATGGTGACATAAGCACAGAGTTCAGAGCGAAATCATCATATGGACCAAGTGTAGGCAGGTATAGGTATGCAGGTTTTATTATTTTTCGCTCTGAATTACTAGATCATATATATAATACAAAATAAATACCACTGTGAAAAGTTAACGGTGTTAGTGTTATGGACTATGACAAGTTTTTATTTTCTTACCTATCCACGGGACATTTTTGTACACAATTAGGCATTTAAGCTTATGTTAGGTCACTGAAACTTATCAGGGATATTGTACAGTAGGAATAGTCAGTGAATGCATATCAATTTTAGTTGCCATGGCAACCAATGGACTGATTTGGCCCTTAGCAACCAGGTTGCTATGGCTGGTATTCGATTTAAAACAAGACATAAAAGTATCAAACCAATTTAGATTACCGGGTAGTGACAATATTTTATGTAATTGATCAACAAAAAGGTACAAAAACACTCCTTAGCAACCGATACAGGCCTGAGAAATCACTGACGTTTAGAGCCATGTTAAGTTAATGTGTCCTATTATCGCTGGTTTCCAATGCCTGTACTGGTTGCTAAGGGTTGTGTTCAGGCATTTTTCTGATATTTTCCTCAATATATTGCTATTACTCTATTGTCTGAAATGGTTTCATTCATGTATATTTCGTTTTTAATTAGATATTGGCCCTAGCAACCATGGTTGCTAAGGGCCCAGCCAGGTCATTGGTTGCCATAACAACCACAAATTTCATGTAAATACTGACTATTCCACCTATAAACCATAAAAAATGGATTTTGGTTAAAAAATATGGATACGAACGGTATCAATTTTCCATTTTAAAATGCCTAATTAAAAAGCAGTCTGTCAATGACGTCACACATCTCATTTGCATATCAATTAGCTGTCAGATTCTGTTGCCAGATTCTGTAAATATATTCATGTTTAAAGTGGCATAACTTTGGAATGAATCATGATATCAATATGCTGTGAAGACCATTTTGTTCAGTTCAAATAGTGCTTTCACATACATAACAAAAACCAATATCCAATTTTCGTGATATATACCCTTTAAGTACACATATTTAATATTATATACACGTATTTAATATTATATACGTGTATTTAATATTAAGTATGTGTATTTATTATTAAGTACGCGTATTTAACATTAGGTACGTGCATTTAATTATTTCATTTTCTTTAGAATGTCCTTCTGGAAAAATTAAATGAATAAAATCTGAAAAATAAAACTATGGCATATATCAGCCACCGTAGAGGACTGCAATATTAAGACGCGTAAGATCGCATAGTATAGCGTCGGCAAATACTTATGTGAGGTGTGTTGGTGGTGACTGGCGTTATATCCCAATGCTACAAAGTGCAAACAAGCTAAATTAATTAATAGTTTCAGCATGTCAATAATCTAAATTAGTTGTGAAGATATTGCAGTTTTAATGAAATAAGAATGCCTCCAATTTGTCTAACCCTAATAAACGATAATGAATTTTAATGAGGTCACTTCGTACGATTAATCACACAAGAACTAATAAATTTGATGAATTTCCGACTTTTCAAATTGGAAACAGTTAATTTTCAAGTGATTTATAGAAGACAATAATCATTGCCTGGTTTCACAATTTACTAAACCATTCTCGAGACATATCTCATGGTAGCGACGGTGCTAGGGCCCGTATTCAATGAACATTGAATTATTTATGGAATTTTTATGAATACATGTGTGTGCACGAGACTTTATTTGCATGAAGTTTGAAAAGATCGAGCATTTTAATCCAAAATATGAACTTCAGGAAACCACAGTGTCTATTGATTGTATGTATCGATGCCATGACGACAGCCCGCACCTTATGAACAATTCCAACTGTCAGATCTGACGGGATATTGATTGCGATAAAGCCGTATGTATACGATGGACAGAAATGACCCCGTCAAAACTAATGACCCAGCTTATTGTAATACATTTATGCTAGAGGTGTGGTGTCGAGAAAACAAGTGTTGCTCACCAAAACTGACACAAAAGTCATATCTGAAGTACAAAGAAAAAATTCAAATTCTGTAAAAAACAAACAAACACACATACATTTGTTTGTTTTGTTTTCATTTAACTGTTTACCAAAATGTGATAGTGCTAGGACATGCCCCTCTGTATGTTGCCATGAACAACTATAACAAAATACATATTGTCAGATGTTTACACTATGCACTTGGGGGCCTACGCATACCGGCATACATAATAATTTTTAATAGATGGTGACATAAGCACAGAGTTCAGAGCGAAATCATCATACGGACCAAGTGTAGGCAGATATAGGTATGCGGGTTTTATTATTTTTCGCTCTGAATTACTAGATCATATATATAATACAAAATAAATACCACTGTGAAAAGTTAACGGTGTTAGTGTTATGGACTATGACAAGTTTTTATTTTCTTACCTATCCACGGGACATTTTTGTACATGCATGAGAGCTTTTGTGCTATGAAATCTTACCACGTCGGATTTCTCGAAAACAGCAGGGTAAAGCGAATTCCCAGAATTTAACGGTATTTCTACCGATAAAGTTTGTACCGGTCATGTGGCAAATGAGCTGAATTTATGATTTCCTCATCTTTGCAAATATCTTCTGTCGTCTCACCAAATGTCTTCTTTTTGCTTGGTATGGCCAGTGAGATTTTCACTACATACAGACTAGAGTGCTGGAGGTTAGGTTTACTGGGCTTCCCCTTTTCCCCTTGATGAAATTCAAGGTCATAGTTATCAACGTTCTGCGTACTTTCATATCATACATGTTGACTGTACGTACATAAAGATGCCACGAGGCACGTAAACATAGGTTTTCAGAAAAATATTACATAAAGCACCCGAATGTTGTCAAAATATACTTACAATGAAACTCGAACTTGATTAACATACCCGCTGTGTATGATTTATGACATAATAAAAAGTATATCATCATAGATTTAGATCGAACGATAATTCCACGAATTGAAGAAAAAAATTCACAACGGGATTTTGCAAGCCGACGAAATTATATTATTGATGATAGGTAAATTGTCGGAATTAATATATTCCATGTCTACATGTGCGTCTACATGTGTGTTGTACTACGCGACATTGTAAGTCCGTGAAAAACGTGCGCGATCCGCAAAACTAAACCGCGATTACATGTATAGTGAATAATTTATGTCGAGTTGTCAACCCACTACCTCTCACGTTTAGAAAAAAAAAATAAGGCGAGTTATGCTGTTCCTGCTTATTATATATTACACAAGGATATTTGAAGTTAATTATCATAAAGCAAGGATACCGAATACGAAGAATGATCTATGAACAACATGGGAAGAGTTGACAATGTCATGTACTGTAGGGCAGGCATACGTGTATCATGTTAGGCCATCCAGGAAGTATAGAACTCCAACTATTCAGGCGTTTCAAGATCTATTTGCACGTGCTTTCGAGGGGTTTGTTATTTCGAGGTTAACGTTCGTTTAACATTGTTTACTGCACTTTCGGTATAGCGAAGGTCTGTTTTTACACTTTGAAGCACTGCCAAATTTCGGCGGAGGATGAAATTAAGTACACCCAGGCATTTATTTTCAATTACTGGTATGTGCATGGAGTCAGATAACCGGAACCAGAGAACCACACATCCAGGGGAACATGTCATTTGTTTGATATGGTGTCGGGCTTTTTATTTCGATTTTTGATCGATAACTCGTGATTGATGTTTCAGTTATTAATTTGTTTTAGGATAACTAGCTCGGGATTATGTGCAAGTTACTTTTAAAGGAAGGTGATGCAGAGTCCCAAACGGTTTCTGATGACCGAGTCAGCGGTATTTAGATAGTGCCTCATGCAGTTTTGGGGATTTAGGCATAACTTACGCGAATTCACTCATAATGCCCTTATAGCCTACATACCCTATAGGCCAGGAGGCCTAGTTTTCATTCTTAAACACTATTTATTACAGTCGAAGTATATTAATGTTAATTAATTCTTTCGAGTTTTTCGATAAAAATTGGGCCATTGTTTGAAGCATAATTTATTCGGCGTTGATTCTTCAATTCAACATTCCAACACAACATTTATTAGGAAGCTGTTATCAATGTGATTTATGTTCTCAAGTCAAAGTCATAAGGGGCTCTTCTTCCTCTCCCGTCTACACTATCGATTCCCCTAAATAAAATTCTTCTAAATCGTCGGTACATTTCCTCGGACGATGTCCCTGGAGCACTCCGGACGTCCGAACGGTCAGCCAGTCACTCACACGAGACATGCCCGCGTCAGTCGCCGGGACAGCATCAGACCACGGGCGGCCACCCCGGGACGATTCTCCTCGCTCCTGCAAGCACATATTCAGGAATCATTATACTTCCTTATTCTTACACTTTATATAGTAATTGTTGTCTGCTGTCCAATGGATAATACGTTATCAGTAAAGTAACTTAGTATTGGAATTGGGCGGAAATGGTGTGTGCGAGCATATCAATTCTTCATTAAAATGAAGTTCGTCTACATTCAAGTGTTCGAGCGAGAGCCATAACCATGATATAGAATGAAATATTGGGATTGATATAGGCCTATATAGCCTATATATCATCATGATAGCTCACCATGTGCAGGAATTCTCTGATGACACCCAGTCGTTGAAATTAAATTTCGGTACTAGAAAATATTTAATAATTCACTAAATAGCACGGACGATGGTAACATGAAAATCCGTTCAAGAATTTATTTTAATGAATATATATATACATAAACCTGGGAAGAACCACCACATGACTTAATATGATAATTCTCACGTGATACGGTGATAGAGATTGGCCACAACCAGAGTAATACATGGGTGACACTGTGATAGAACGTGACCACAACCAGAGTAATACCTGGGTGACACTGGGATAGAACGTGGCCACAACCAGAGTAATACCTGGGTGACACTGGGATAGAACGTGACCACAACCAGAGTAATACCTGGGTGACACTGGGATAGAACGTGACCACAACCAGAGTAATACCTGGGTGACACTGTGATAGAACGTGACCACAACCAGAGTAATACCTGGGTGACACTGGGATAGAACGTGGCCACAACCAGAGTAATACCTGGGTGACACTGGGATAGAACGTGGCCACAACCAGAGTAATACCTGGGTGACACTCGGATAGAACGTGACCACAACCAGAGTAATACCTGGGTGACACTGGGATAGAACGTGACCACAACCAGAGTAATACCTGGGTGACACTGGGATAGAACGTGACCACAACCAGAGTAATATCTGGGTGACACTGTGATAGAACGTGACCACAACCAGAGTAATACCTGGGTGACACTGGGATAGAACGTGGCCACAACCAGAGTAATACCTGGGTGACACTGGGATAGAACGTGGCCACAACCAGAGTAATACCTGGGTGACACTGGGATAGAACGTGGCCACAACCAGAGTAATACCTGGGTGACACTCGGATAGAACGTGACCACAACCAGAGTAATACCTGGGTGACACTGGGATAGAACGTGACCACAATCAGAGTAATACCTGGGTGACACTGGGATAGAACGTGACCACAACCAGAGTAATACCTGGGTGACACTGGGATAGAACGTGGCCACAACCAGAGTAATACCTGAGTGACACTGTGATAGAACGTGGCAACAACCAGAGTAATACCTGAGTTACATTGTGGTAGAACATGGCCACAACCAGAGTAATACCTGGGTGACACTGTAATAGAACGTAGCCAAAACCAGAGTAATACCTGAGTGACACTGTGATAGAACGTGGCAACAACCAGAGTAATACCTGAGTTACATTGTGGTAGAACATGGTCACAACCAGAGTAATACCTGGGTGACACTGGGATAGAACGTGACCACAACCAGAGTAATATCTGGGTGACACTGTGATAGAACGTGACCACAACCAGAGTAATACCTGGGTGACACTGGGATAGAACGTGGCCACAACCAGAGTAATACCTGGGTGACACTGGGATAGAACGTGGCCACAACCAGAGTAATACCTGGGTGACACTGGGATAGAACGTGGCCACAACCAGAGTAATACCTGGGTGACACTCGGATAGAACGTGACCACAACCAGAGTAATACCTGGGTGACACTGGGATAGAACGTGACCACAACCAGAGTAATACCTGGGTGACACTGGGATAGAACGTGACCACAACCAGAGTAATACCTGGGTGACACTGGGATAGAACGTGGCCACAACCAGAGTAATACCTGAGTGACACTGTGATAGAACGTGGCAACAACCAGAGTAATACCTGAGTTACATTGTGGTAGAACATGGCCACAACCAGAGTAATACCTGGGTGACACTGTAATAGAACGTAGCCACAACCAGAGTAATACCTGAGTGACACTGTGATAGAACGTGGCAACAACCAGAGTAATACCTGAGTTACATTGTGGTAGAACATGGTCACAACCAGAGTAATACCTGAGTGACACTGTGATAGAACGTGGCAACAACCAGAGTAATACATGGGTGACACTGTGATGGAACATGGCTACAACCAGAGTAATACCTGGGTGACACTGTAATAGAACGTAGCCACAACCAGAGTAATACCTGAGTGGCACTGTGATAGAACGTGGCAACAACCAGAGTAATACATGGGTGACACTGGGATAGAACGTGGCCACAACCAGAGTAATACCTGGGTTACTCTGTGATAGAACATGGCCACGACCAGAGTAATACCTGAGTGACACTGTGATAGAACGTGGCAACAACCAGAGCAATACATGGGTGACACTGGGATAGAACGTGGCCACAACCAGAGTAATACCTGGGTGACACTGTAATAGAACGTAGCCATAAATAGATTAATACATGGGTGACACTGTGATAGAACGTGACCACAACCAAAGTAATACCTGGGTGACACTGTGATAGAACATGGCCACGACCAGAATAATACCCGGGTGACACTGGGATAGAACGTGGCCACAACCAGAGTAATACCTGGGTGACACTGTGATAGAACGTAGCCATAACCAGAGTAATACATGGGTGACACTGTGATAGAACATGGCCACGACCGGAGTAATACCTGGGTGACACTGGGATAGAACGTGGCAACAACCAGAGTAATACATGGGTGACACTGTGATGGAACGTAGCCATAACCAGATTAATACATGGGTGACACTGTGATAGAATGTGGCCACAACCAGAGTAATACCTGGGTTACTCTGTGATAGAACATGGCCACGACCAGAGTCATACCTGAGTGACACTGTGATAGAACGTGGCAACAACCAGAGTAATACATGGGTGACACTGGGATAGAACGTGGCCACAACCAGAGTAATACCTGGGTTACTCTGTGATAGAACATGGCCACGACCAGAGTAATACCTGAGTGACACTGTGATAGAACGTGGCAACAACCAGAGTAATACATGGGTGACACTGGGATAGAACGTGGCCACAGCCAGAGTAATACCTGGGTTACTCTGTGATAGAACATGGCCACGACCAGAGTAATACCTGAGTGACACTGTGATAGAACGTGGCAACAACCAGAGTAATACATGGGTGACACTGGGATAGAACGTGGCCACAACCAGAGTAATACCTGGGTGACACTGTGATAGAACGTGGCCACAACCAGACTAATACCTGAGTGACACTGTGATAGAACGTGGCAACAACCAGAGTAATACCTGGGTGACACTGGGATAGAACGCGGCCACAACCAGAGTAATACCTGAGTGACACTGTGATAGAACGTGGCAACAACCAGAGTAATACATGGGTGACACTGGGATAGAACGTGGCTACAACTAGAGTAATACCTGGGTGACACTGGGATAGAACGTGGCCACAACCAGAGTAATACCTGGGTGACACTGTAATAGAACATGGCCACAGCCAGAGTAATACCTGGGTGACACTGTGATAGAACGTAGCCATAACCAGAGTAATACCTGAGTGACACTGGGATAGAACGTAGCCATAACCAGATTAATACATGGGTGACACTGTGATAGAACGTGAACACAACCAAAGTAATACCTGGGTGACACTGGGATAGAACGTGGCCACAACCAGAGTAATACCTGAGTGACACTGTGATAGAACGTGGCCGCAGCCAGAGTAATACCTGGGTGACACTGTGATAGAACGTAGCCATAACCAGAGTAATACCTGGGTGACACTGGGATAGAACGTAGCCATAACCAGATTAATACATGGGTGACACTGTGATAGAACGTGACCACAACCAAAGTAATACCTGGGTGACACTGTAATAGAACGTAGCCATAACCAGAGTAATACCTGAGTGACACTGGGATAGAACGTGGCCATAACCAGAGTAATACCTGGGTGACACTGTGATGGAACGTGGCCACAACCAGAGTAATACCTGGGTGACACTGGGATAGAACGTGGCCACAACCAGAGTAATACCTGGGTGACACTGGGATAGAACGTGACCACAACCAGAGTAATACCTGGGTGACACTGGGATAGAACGTGGCAACAACCAGAGTAATACCTGAGTTACATTGTGGCAGAACGTGGCCACAACCAGAGTAATACCTGGGTGACACTGATAAAACAGGGCCAGGACCTGCGTAATACCTGGGTGACAGTGTGATAGAACGTGGCCACAACCAGAGTAATACCTGGGTGACACTGTGACGGAACGTGGCCACAACCAGAGTAATACCTGGGTGACACTGTGATGGAACGTGAGTTCAACCAGAGTAATAGCTAGAATCCTGGCTGCAACAATGGAATCAGTGATAGTGATGTGGAATGATTGGGAAACCTTAGCTAAACCCAGTATACTAGGAATATAATGTAGGTCTGGAAATACGCCCATATGAAATGTTCCATCAGTAGGTGTATGCATGTGCTCAGATTCACATTAACATAGGCCCAAGGGACCTGTAACTTATCGATTAGCCAACAGGTGATTGGACCGATCGTCCGGTACCTGCTAGGTCACAAGTATATTCAGCATAATCATTTCTCATATGTCCACAATTGATTCCTAAGCTGTAAAGTTGACAACAAGTGAGATATGCTCCATTTTGCGCGCTGACCTTGAAAATGAGATCAAAGGTTATATTCAAGGTCATCAGAATATTCAGCATATATCATCAGAATATTCAGCATATATCATTTCCTATATGTCCACAACTGATTCCTAAGCTGTAAAGTCGATAATAAGCGAGATATTAGCCATTTTGTGCTTTGACCTTAAAAATGAGGTCAAAGGTCATATTTAAGGTCACAAGAATATTAAGCATATATCATTCCTTATATGTCCACAATTGATTCCCAAACTGTAAAGTAAATAATAAGCGAGATATAAGCCATTTTATGCTCTGACCTTGAAAATGAGATGAAAGGTCAAATTCAAGGTCATCAAAATATTCGGCCATTTCCTATATGTCCACAATTGATTTCTAAGCTGTAAAGTCAATAGTTAACGAGATATTGGCCATTTTGTGCTCTGACCTTGAAAATGAGGTTAAAGGTCAAATATAAGGTCAGGAGAATATTCAGCATATATAACTTCCTATATGTCCACAATTGATTCCAAGTCTCTAATCTCAATATTAAGTGAGATATCAGGAACATTGTGACCCATTATAAACCATAGGAGAATTTAACATGGGAAAGTCCCATTTAGGCCCTGTAGAAAACATCAAAATGTCCGCCACACGCAGACCGGCGATTCAAGAGCATCGAAACTCATACACATTATAATGAAATACGAGGGAAACATTTTGAAACTAAAATCTCAAAACTGATCAGACAGTTTTTGAGAAAATAATTTTTGAAGTTGAAAACATGCAAAAACAGCCATTTTTGGCATTAAATTGGCCGCCAAAACTGTATAAACGATTCAATAAAAAGTGAAAAAAACTGGGGGTCTGGGGGGTATTAGCCCAACACATATTCAAACAAATTTATGGGCAAATTCATCAGCCCGAAAAAAAAGATAAAACATAGCACCAAGGGTGCTGTAGCTTACTGGCAATCATGAGAATTGCATAGAATACTGATTTTCCAACATATAAATTGTTACACTGATGTTAAAATCTATTGTTAAAACATGTTCGTAAATGTTGCTAAAAAATATATCTGTATGGAATATAACACGAAATCGAGCTATATCTTGATTTTTAATTTTTTTGCTGGAAATGGCTCAAAACGAATAGTGACTCGATTCGGGACAAAAAATTTTTTTTTCGCCAACCCGTCCAAAAATCAAAATAGCCGTCACACGCGGACCGGTGATTCAAGGGCAACGAAACTTATATACGTCATAGAGGTACATGAGAGGAATGTTTTGAAACAAAAATCTCAAAACTTATCAGTTTTTGAGAAAATGGCCACCATTTGGCAATTTTTCATCAAAAATGGCAGCCAAATCGGCAAAAACGATAGATACTAGCCCAAAGTATGTTCTGACAAGTTTATGGGGAAAATCATCATGTCAAAAAAAAGTTACAGGCCTGGACGGACGACGGACGAATAACCACGACAATAGCTTTTCGGCCCATATGATGCAAATCTTACCATTAATTATTGGGTCACTTACGTAAGGATTGAAATATACTTTAGTCAGTTAATTTATTGATAACCTATTGATTGATTGATTTTTTGTGAATCATTGAAAATCTCTGGAAGTGTCCAAAACATAATCAGGAAATATATGTGTTTATTCTGTAGCCCAGATTTTCCATTAGGTATAATAGATATATTATATACACATCCTCATAACAGTGTAACATGTTCAAACTTAAATAAAACATCATTAGTACAATCACATTCACAGCATAATACATGTTCAGTTTTAATAGCCTTTTAGTCACTTTTGCAGTGGCATATTTTGCATAAAATGGCAGTGAAGAATATCACTGACATATAATATTAAATTGGCTCTGGTATTTTTCATTGTGTGACTGTATCATCTATAAAAAAACAATTCATCTTGTCGGGTGAACACGCATAACTTTGCACAGAATCTAAAATGTTTGGCCTTCAACTCAATTGTGTTGACAAAAAATATTCATTCAGGTTTCTTCGACATACAATTCAAACACATACACCACTTGGTCAATTTGCATAATATGAATAAACTAGACGTCAAGGCCTGAAGATGCCTTGGGGCATTTCGTGTGAGTTCTATTCCTAGCTAACATATACCTAAGAGACCGTGTCTAGAACCATGATGATTCTGAAACTGTCCGTGGTCAAAGTTTAAGTGACATACCCCGCCCTTAGGCATCTTTGCGTTTCGCTCTACGACGCACCGTTTCCCGAGATACGGCAAACAGGAAGTGCTGAGTGGGTGAAAAAAAATTCGACACCAGAAGTCTTCCTGACCCAAGATACCCCCTAGACTAGTTTGTCTAGTGTCAGAAGGCCGGAATTGAGCTCCGTTTCGCTCTACGAGGCACCGTTTCCGAGATACGGCCAAACAGGAAGTTCCGAGTCGGCGAAAAAAAAATTGACACCAGGTGTCGTCTCGACCCAAAATACCCACTAGACTAGTTTGTCTAGTGCCAGAAGGCCGGAATTGAGCTCCGTTTCACTCTACAACGCACCGTTTCCGAGATACGGCCAAACAGGAAGTGCCGAGTCGGCGAATATAAATTCGACACCAGGGTCATCTCGACCCAAAATACCCCCTAGACTAGTTTGTCTAGTGCCAGAAGACCGGAATTGAGCTCCGTTTCGCTCTACGAGGCACTGTTTCCGAGATACGGCCAAACAGGAAGTTGCGAGTCGGCGAAAAAAAAATTGACACCAGGTGTCGTTCGACCCAAAATACCCACTAGACTAGTTTGTCTAGGGGGCAAACTAGACTAATTTGTCTAGTGCCAGAAGGCCGGAATTGAGCTCCGTTTCGCTCTACGACGCACCGTTTCCGAGATACGGCCAAACAGGAAGTGCCAAGTCGGCGAAAATAAATTCGACACCAGGGGTCGTCTCGACCCATAATAATAACTAGACTAGTTTGTCTAGTGCCAGAAGGCCGGAATTGAGCTCCGTTTCGCACCGACGCACTCGATACGGCCCTACAGGAAGTGCCGAGTGGGCGAAAATAAATTCGACACCAGGGGTCGTCTCGACCCAAAATACCCCCTAGACTAGTTTGTCTAGTGCCAGAAGGCCGGAATTGAGCTCCGTTTCGCTCTACGACGCACCGTTTCCGATATACAGCCAAACAGGAAGTTCCGAGTCGGCGAAAAAAAAAATGACACCAGGGGTCGTCTCAACCCAAGATACCCCCTAGACTAGTTTGTCTAGTGCCAGAAGGCTGGAATTGAGCTCCGTCTCGCTCTACGAGGCACTGTTTCCGAGATACGGCCAAACAGGGAGTTCCGAGTCGGCGAAAAAAAAAAAATTGACACCAGGTGTCGTCTGGACCCAAAATACCCCCTAGACTAGTTTGTCTAGTGCCAGAAGGTCGGAATTGAGCTCCGTTTCGCTCTAATACGCACCGTTTCCGAGATACGGCCAAATAGGAAGTGCCGAGTCGGCGAAAATAAATTCGACACCAGGGGTCGTCTCGACCCATAATACCCACTAGACTAGTTTGTCTAGTACCAGAAGGCCTGAATTGAGCTCCGTTTCGCTCTAATACGCACCGTTTCCGAGATATGGCCAAACAGGAAGTGCTGAGTCGGCGAAAATAAATTCGACACCAGGGGTCGTCTCGACCCATAATACCCACTAGACTAGTTTGTCTAGTGCCAAAAGGCCGGAATTGAGCTCCGTTTCGCTCTAATACGCACCGTTTCCGAGATACGGCCAAACAGGAAGTGCCGTGTGGGCGAAAATAAATTCGACACCAGGGGTCGTCTCGACCCAAAATACCTCCTAGACTAGTTTGTCTAGTGCCAGAAGGCCGGAATTGAGCTCCGTTTCGCTCTACGACGCACCGTTTCCGAGATACGGCCAAACAGGAAGTTCCGAGTCGGCAAAAAAAAATTGACACCAGGGGTCGTCTCAACCCAAGATACCCTCTAGACTAGTTTGTCTAGTGCCAGGAGGCCGAAATTGAGCTCCGTTTCGCTCTACGACGCACCTTTTCCGAGATACAGCCGAACAGGAAGTGCTGAGTCGGCAAAAAAAAATTCGACACCAGGGGTCGTTTCGACCCAAGATACCCCCTAGACTATTTGTCTAGTGCCAGGAGGCCGAAATTGAGCTCCGTTTCGCTCTACGACGCACCGTTTCCGAGATACGGCCAAACAGGAAGTGCCGAGTCGGCAAAAAAAAATTCGACACCAGGGGTCGTTTCAACCCAAGATACCCTCTAGACTAGTTTGTCTAATGCCAGGAGGCCGAAATTGAGCTCCGTTTCGCTCTACGACGCACCGTTTCCGAGATACGGCCAAACAGGAAGTGCCGAGTCGGCGAAAAAAAAAATCGACACCAGGGGTCGTTTCGACCCAAGATACCCCCTAGACTAGTTTGTCTAGTGGCAGAAGGCCGAAATTGAGCTCCGTTTCGCTCTACGACGTACCGTTTCCGAGATACGGCCAAACAGGAAGTGCCGAGTCGGCGAAAAAAAAATTCGACACCAGGGGTCGTCTCGACCCCAGATACACACTAGACTAGTTTGTCTAGTGCCAAAAGGCCGAAATTGAGCTCCGTTTCACTCTACGACACATCGTTTCCGAGATACGGCCAAACAGGAAGTGCTGAGTCGGCAAAAAAAAATTCGACACCAGGGGTCGTTTCGACCCAAGATACCCCCTAGACTAACTGTCTAGTGCCAGGAGGCCGAAATTGAGCTCCGTTTCGCTCTACGACGCACCGTTTCCGAGATACGGCCAAACAGGAAGTGCCGAGTCAGCAAAAAAAAATTTGACACCAGGGGTCGTTTCAACCCAAGATACCCTCTAGACTAGTTTGTCTAGTGCCAGAAGGCTGAAATTGAGCTCCGTTTCGCTCTACGACGCACCGTTTCCGAGATATGCATGAAAGCCTCAAGGATGAATCAGCAAAAATTCTTCCGAGCTCTAGGTCAAAGGTCGTTCGACGGATTAATCCCAAAATCAATAGGGTTCTTCCCTGGTGGTATATGAACTCCCATGCATAGAATACTTGCCATTGCATGAATACTTTTTGAGTTATCGATCGGAAACCAAGTCTCAAAATAAACCTTGATTTCATCCTCACGGACCTCACGGACCCCGGAGCCGCCTCCAAAACAATAGGGGTCTTCCATGTAATATTTCTGACCAGTGGTGTAAATTTGGACAAGATCCTTTCAGGCGTTCCCGAGTTATTGATCGGAAACCAAAACGGCGGAAAGTAAAAAAAAAAGAAGAAAAAAAAAAAAAAAAAACCAGACAAAACCATAAGGGCATTTCGGGCCGAAATGCCCTAATAAATAGTCATTCACACAGTAAAAACAATTTGATCAATGCCAAAGAAAACACAGTGGTAAAATATTGTTCATTTCCAAACACAGCTACACTGTATGATGTCCGTTTGCTATAGGTATATTGCTTGATTCAACTGAGGTATTTTTCTGTGCATTTGAAAAATAAAATCAACGTCGTGTCCAGTTCACACTCAGTCATGGTGACACAGACAATTTTCAAGCAATCAAACTTTTTCACTCTTTGTTTATAAAAGGAAGATTTGCTGCCAACATAATTGGATTTTTTTCTGCTACATGTAATAATCTAGCTTGATGAGTTATATATTCAGGATATATTTCAGGCACAAGGCTAAAGATTATGGATTTTGTGGCATATCTAAATACGTGTATGTGTAAGGGGTCATGCTGATCGGTGCCTTTTTGAGTTTTTGACACCACCTTAAAACTAAAGAGAGATCATTTCTATATTTGTGAGAACTACAAGTACCTAAAAAATGTCAATCGTTTGATCAAGTCTTAAATATGAACAAAAATAATGTATAGGTCATACATTTGGCTAAAAGGATCACAATCAGTTTGTTCGTGGAAAAATCATAACAAGGATTCAACAGTGTCAGAGTGATGAGGGAATTCAGGATCCTCCACCATTTAAAGGGGTATATATATGTACGCCACAATATTGCTTCCTGAAAACATGTCACCATGAATCATTCTTACAATGCAATTCCCTGCATGGGCATATTTGCACAAGGCCAGCTCAATCAATCCGTCACCATCCAGACATCATTATACATGTACATCAGAAGTAAATGTATATAAAAACTAGACGCTTCCGGTCGCCTACGACCGCTTGGGTGTATCCCCCGTAGCCCTATCATCTCTGTTGCCCCAAATATATCACTGTCAAGTGTGAAAAACTAGAGCAAGGGCTAAAAAAGATTACCAGAGAAATGTTAAATCTCAAGTCACAACTGTTTTCTTTTCCCCACCAAAATTGCTGCACTGATTTTCCGAGGTTATTGAAGGTCGAATTCAGAATCACCACTGATATCTCTTTATATGAATTTCCATTTCGACATGTTTGATAAAATAACGAAAATACAGATAGATCAATCTTTTCACCTATTTATATTTCAACTCAGAATATTTTACAAACTTGGTTCCAAGTTGAAATTCAAAGTAAAATTTGACCAAAAATGCATTTCAAGATGACGAAATTGGAGCCAGATTGAACTTCTCACCATAAGTTATATTTCGACTCATAATACATGTATGTGCCAAACATGGTTTCAAGTTGAAATTCAAAGTAAAAGTTAATCAAAACTGCATTTCAAGATGATAAAATTGGAGCCAGATCAAACTTTTCGTCATGAGTTATATTTTAACTCATGATACCTGCCCAACTTGATTTCAAGTTGGAATTCAAACTAAAAGTTGACCAAAACTGCATTTCAAGATGACGAAATTGGAGCCAGATCAAACTTTTCGCCATGAGTTATATATCAACTCATAATATGTGCCAAACTTGGTAATAAGTTGAAATTCAATGTAAAAGTTGACCAAAACTGCATTTCAAGATGACGAAAATGGAGCCAGATCGAACTTTTCACCATAAGTTATATTTTAACTCATAATTTGTGCCAAACATGGTCTCAAGTTGAAATTCAAAGTAAAAGTTGATCAATGTTTTCATAAAAAGCTATTGTGATCAATAATAGACTTAACTAGCAAAAAAATAATGTTAACTTATTTGGTCACAGCGATAAAATCTCTACTGGACAAAGCCTTCACCTTGTTGAGCCCAATAATAAATATTTCTTGTCTTAACTATTTTAATTGTGGTCAATGACTTAACATGTAAAAATAAAGTTAACTTATTCGGTTACACCCAGAAATTTCTACCGGACAAAACCTTAACCTTGTTGAGCTCAATAATAATTGTTTCTCATCTTAACTATTTTTATTGAGGTCAATAATAGACTTAACTAGCAGAAAAAATGTTAACTTATTTGGTTACAGACATAAAATGTCTACTGGACAGAATCTTTACCTTGTTGAGCCCAATAATAAATATTTCTTGTCTTAACTATTTTTATTGTGGTCAATAATAGACTAAACTAGTAAAAAATAATGTTAACTTATTCAGTACACCCATGAAATCTGTACTGGACATACTTTCACCTTGTTGAGCTTAATAATAAATATTTCTCATCTTAACTATTTTTATTGTGATCAATAATAGACTTAACTATTTTTATTGTGGTCAATAATAGACTTAACTAGTGAAAATAATGTTAACTTATTCGGTTACACCAATGAAATTTGTACTGGACAAAACATTTACCTTGTTGAGGTTAATAATAAATATTTCTTGTCTTAACTATTTTTATTGTGGTCAATAATAGACTTAACTATTAAAAATAATGTTAACTTATTCAGTTACACCCATGAAATCTGTACTGGACAAAACCTTTACCTTGTTGAGCTTAATAATAAATGTTTCTCGTCTTAACTATTTTTATTGTGGACAATAATAGACTTAACTAGTAAAACTAATGTTAACTTATTCAGTAATATTGTCCTGTTTTCACTGAAAACTTCAGTTCTCCATTCTGAACAAGAAACCAGTGTCATTACCTTCCATTGTACAGGCTATTGGAATGATCGTACATGTCAAAATGGATATTTCAAAATTCTGTAATAAGTTAGGCTGTTAACATATTAATATTTATATGATCATTCCAAAAAACGATTGGTTTCGTGCGACAGCCCTTCCCAACAACACTCCCAAATATTATCGAGATTAGTCAAAAATTGCCATCTGTAGAGCGTTCACAAGCCATGTGTCTCAAACAGGCTGTTTTCAATGCAAAATGTGTTCCCAAACGACCAATTCAGTTGCCACGGCAACCAAAATCGATTGGTGTCGGGATCTTACCATAATATATGTGCCTGCAAAAAATAATGGTGATCGGTTGAGAATTGCGGCCTGTAGCGCGTTCACAAGCCATGTGTCTCAAACAGGCTGTTTTCAATGCAAAATGTGTCCCCAAACGACCAATTCAGTTGCCACGGCAACCAAAATCGATTGGTGTCGGGATCTTACCATTATATATGTGCCTGCAAAAAATAATGGTGATCGGGTGAGAATTGCGGCCTGTAGCGCGTTCACAAGAAAATCTCTGCGGACGCGGACGACGAAGCCAAATCCATAGTATCCGCCGAACTTTGTTCGGGGGATACAATAATCAATAATATATAGATAATACAATGCACATTGATCTTTGCTTACATTGCTTATTATAGTTATTCCCTAGTGCTCTTGAGTTGCCTATGTTTACAAATACATGTATTTCAAAGCAGTAAGTACATACGTATTTGTGCTAGTCAACAGTAAACCGCAACACAAGATCAATGAAATGCTCATCAGCAAACTAGTATAGGGCACTGATCATCCCCCATTTAAGTACAGTAAACTCTCGTTATTTCAAAGTCGGATATATCGAAGTACCCACTTATAACGAAGCAGGTTGGTGGTCCTGCCCAGTCCCCATTCAATTACATTACAAACGAAGCCGGATATAACGAAATGGATATTTCGAAATTTCGCTTATATCAAACACATGAGCTGGTCCCAACCCCATCAAATACATTGAAATTACTACGATTAAAGCGAAGTCATTGAAGCTGGTCATTGAAGCTGGCCCCATTGGTTTCTTGACAATCGCGCCTCAGATATAATTCGTGGCCGAATACATTGGCTATTGGTGCACGGCACGCTGTGATTTTTGTTGTCGGCTGTCTGCACGTGTCACTGGTCGATTGTAATCAGGTCGGCTATGTGGTTTCAAGAGGTAGTTACAGTCTTCTTTTTACATGATGTCGAGCAGATTTTGTCATATTGAGTAGATTATGTACCAATAGAATGTTGATAATGTTTTACAGGGCGGACAGTATGAATAGAGCAAACTATGAACTAATTTATCAAAAGTCATCATGGCTGCCAAATCAAAATGTGTATCTATTTATCAACAAAAACGAACTACTTTTGATCCTATTTTGAGAGAAACCACATGGAAAATGAACGAGAAACATTTAAACTTCTTTTATTACAAATTTCTTTTATAACGAAGTACTCACATGAGTCCCATCGACTTTGTTATAACGAGAGTTTACTGTACATCTCTATTATAAGTACTACCCTTGAGACAAGTGGAATGAGATAATTCTAGATACTGCAGGCAATGGCTGTTCAAGAATTAATCTGGTAAAGACATGAAACAACAATCGTGAGCAGGTGACACCTACAAACAATAGTTACCAGAATCTGGCAATCTGTTTCATTTTCTCTATCACTGAGAGCACAAGCAACAACGAATGTGTTGCTTTGCGGCAACTTTGCGGGATCGTATTTGTTATATAATCTCGGATGTACATGTAAACTTCTGATGCCTCCATATATCACAATTCGATCATGCCAGTCATACAGCCCCTACTAGCACAACCCCCCTGACTAACGCTCCCCTCTCCCCCACTATTCGCCGACGTCGGCGTCCCGATCACCGATGACATACAGGAATGCGAAGGCAAGGAAGAGCAGCCCGGTGCCAAGGAGGTCCCCCATCGCAGTCAGGTACGGGATCGAGAAGTTGTCAGGGTCGTTACCGCGCATCCACAGATAGTGCACCAGCCAGCTCGCAAGGTACAGCAGTATCGCAACCTGTGGGGGGGGGGGGGGGGGGTGTAATAACAGACAAGATTGGTAAGCATGTATTCAATCATTGTCCAGAGGAAAAGCCAGTGATACCTAAGTGTATGTACTTGTATTTGCTTTCCAGTGGCATTTAGTAGCAGTAATAAAAGAGAGTAATATCTTATGATTTGTGTCTTGCCTCGAAAATATAGGCTTTACTCATCACTACTTAACATGCTTATTGACATGACAACTTATTGCATTGAAACATTAAAACACAGTATCATTCCCCTGACCTGTATGAGAGCAGCCAGCAGGTACACGGCTGTGAAGATGATGGTGATGGACGTGTGTCCGGCTTGCATGAAGTATATTGTGTACATGAACACGAGGTGTCCGGGAATCACAAGTAGCATCAGAACTCGCACCGTCCTCGCACTCAGACCTGCAGCATGTTTGGTACCAATGTTACATATCAAGCATGTTTGGTGGGTACAACTACTTATTAATTAGATAAGCAACAGAATTGAACTGGCATGAAATTGGCACAAAATTGATTTGGAAAATTGATTTTTTCAATATTTGGAATCCCCAACAATAAATTTAATATTGACAGGATATTACTGCATACGCAGTGATCACAGCTAATGTTATGTGCTACCGTACTTTGTAACTGTATCCAGAGATGTACTTGGATACAATTTACAATTTGATAAAATTTGCCCAAATGCGTCTCTGTACATGTATACATTTACAAAGTACTGTAGCACATAACATTTTCCGAGAGCTGGATAATGCTGAGATCATCTATTATGAACACCAAAGCAGCAATGGCTGCACTGACGTTACATATAAGTACACATACTGGAGCTGAAGAACGTTGAGCAGCAGTTAGGGCAGCCGTGGATGGATTCCGGGGGCAGCGTGCCCGGTGATGACACCTGGTGGAGCGCTGTGGACAGACGACTCGCCTGCACCGCAACCAGATTACCCCCCACACCTGTCACCATGGAAACATTGATATATCAGGAGTGAAATTGTGATGATATAACTTTGCATATTTATAAATGAATGGATTTTGCTCAGAAGCAAAATATACTACTTTTAAACAGATTTTTTTCACAGAACAAACTCACCATTTATCACAGGTTGAAAAACAGCTATTCCCTTGTAAGCTTCTACACCAAAGTCTAAAATTAACCCTCCTATACTGCAAACACAAAACAGAGAACACCTCCTACTTACATGTACTTGTAATCAAGCATGAATATCTTGTACATATTCCTGCTCGTTGATAATTCATGTTCACCAATCGTCACGAAATGCTTAACGTTCAATACACAGTTATCAAACATGGCATATACCACGGTCTTATGTATTTCTGCATAGACCCAAGCTTTTGACTTGAACTCTGTGACAAGTCTCCTGTGCTGACCCACCTGCTGATGACCATGGCTCCTATGACCGGTGTCCAGCCCTCGTACAGGACCTCGTGTGTGTACTTGTTACGATGTGAGATGATGCACCAGAGTGGCGTAAGGCACAGAAATACAGCGAGAATCACAGGACAGACCCACACGTGCGTCTCTGTATGGTAACCATGGCAACAGTATGAGTGAATAGTAATTCGCATTAGACTTTACTTGTTATTATTTCTCCCGATCATGTGTTGAAAATGTGTACAAAATCTTTGAAGCTGAGCAAGAAAACTCAAGACCAATGTCGCTTAAGACACATGTGGTTTATGATCAAACCATTAAAAGCAATAGCAACTCATTACATGTATGATAATGTTATAGGCCACATGGGATGCCTCCTGGTGTACACACCTATAGTCATGAAGAGTACAGAGGACACAGCTGAGAGCAGCGCGAGGGTCGTCAGGTCCCCGAGACTGGCCGCTATCGGCGTGGCAACGTTGTCCGGGTTGATCTTACAGTAGTGAGAGCCCAGCACCACCCCCACCATTATAGAACCTGGGGGTGAAGATAATTCAAGATATAAAGGACATGGTTAGAGAACTGAGACTTTACAGGTAGGAGTATTCAAGATTAGTTCACATATTACTTTTCAGTATTACATAAATACATTCCTAGAAAAAAGATATAAAACTGCTTGCTATTGTCTTTTCGATACCTCAATTCAGTTACACTAAGTGTTGATGTGGTCAACATTTCAGAGCCATTCAATGAGTTTTCCAGATATTTTTTTTCCTAAGTCTATCAATTTTGAAATTTAGGTAAACATGCTCAGCATCAGTAGAAGCAAACCACAAGTAAAGTTATGTCGTACCTAGCACAAAGCTGGCGAGAGCTGCTGTGGACACGCTGCTTGCACACAACAACAACCCGTGCATCAGGTTCAGTTTACCGTCTGGGATCCAACCGAACACCATTGCGGCTACCGACGCCAAGAAGCCCACCACTATCGCCTGCGCCTGGCGGTCAGAGAAATGTTACAGTGTTTTCTGATCAGTCTAGAATATGTTGGATGGTAAGAACTAGTTTACTACATGTATTTTACTGAGTGCACTCCCAGGCTGTCAGTATCACAGCAACACTACCTGCGTCAGAGCGAGATTTCCTCCAATCATCTTCAGCTTCTCCTTTCTACAGTCCATATTTCCTAAATTTGCCTTCAGAATAAAGCATAAACCGATACTCATTATAGTACAATACACATACAGGTGTTACACATGATTACATGTTATACCGTTCTACTTTCAAAATGTGATAGTTCCATGATGAATACGTAATCATGATCATAACAAATATATTATCATAAGCATCATGATTACTGGTATGGTATCCTGCACCTACTTCTGATATCTCAGAGTTATTGCCATGGTTACCTGTGTTGAGAGCCTTGAGGCCAGCGTCATCTCCAGGTTACCTTTGAGACCGAGTAACGACGGAACGAGAATGAACACTTCTGGGATCTTCTCAAACACTGCCCAGTGCTGAAGTTATGATGACAATACTGAACCTTATTATACAACTGCATATATACAACATTATACACATGCATGCATCGGTGTAATTTATTACTTTCAAATATGGTAAAGAGGATAGATGTAATATCTTGATACATGTTTCATGCAAATCTACAAAATATTTACAGTACATGTACATGTACATGTACTTACCTGTACAGTGTCAAGCACCATGCCTGCGCCGACCATCCCGAAGCCAGCCACCATATATGGGAAGAACACTTGAAGGCCGATCTGCAGCGATGTTTCCTGGCCGACGGCTGCCACGACAGTCTCGTCACCGCCCAGTTGCCCGGCCATACCCATGAGCCCGCTCTCCGAGTCCTCACTGTCAGAGCCGCGGAGTAACGGCTCCGTGAGGCTCGTCTCTTGCATGACGGAGCCTGTGTACGTGTCGAAAGTCCGTCCTGGTGGAGTCCGGCTGTCCAAGGCGTCGTACGTACCGTTCCGCTGTGCATCCCCATTTGGGGGCGCGGTTGAAGATGTCTGCATTGCGAGTAAAGCTGGTCTGTCATCTGCAGTCATTTGGTTAGAGTTTTGAGTTTGTGATGGCTGATTGTCCACGCTTGCATGCGGCACCATCTTTCGCTGTCTAAGATTGTATTGGCGAGTTGAGTCGGCCATCACGGATGGTTTTGGGATACGAGAAAAGGAACACCGAACTATCGAAGAAGATCCAATCGGCTGAGGACGATCCCAAGTCTATCCTGGTTGAGTAATCCACTGTAAAATACAAATACATCATGATAAGCATGTAAACACGGTAGAAAAGATGACTAACACTAAAACTCAGACTGCATGCACATGTACTGCATATTATTTTCATTCATATTCTTATCACATTTAATCTCACACTACATTGTATATGTGTATCAGTCTGTCTGCTCCAGAATTATGCAAACAACACAGTACTGTGATACTTATCCATACTATTATACCTGATTAAAATTGCATTACCGCTATTAATATTTCAAAATATTTCCATGTTAATCGAGAGTTTCACCCTTACAATTATTATTCTCCGTAATCCCAAAACATCTGTACAGGCAAGCATAGACTTGTGAACTATTCCCATACCATCACCATAATGGCAGTCTTACCGGTATAAATAGTGCCCACTTAGCTAATGATCCAATTTCTAAACATGTCTACCACCGAGCGCATTGGTGTGATCAGGATACCTGGTTACCAAGGTAACCAAGTTCTATTTGTACCAATCTATTTCTGTGACCATCAGGAGAGGTTCAGTTGCAAATCACCGTAGTTTCCAAGTCTATCACATGTACATGTACGTGTATGTCACATATTGATATAGTTTTTTGCTTGGGGTTCAAACTGTTTTTGCACGGCAATCTTCTCAAAAATGTTAATCAGGTTGATTCGTATTTCTGAAACAGCAAAATCTGTGCTGAATCTTACCACGTTCTCGCATTAGTGTATTTCAGTAAATGCAGTTTTACCCCATTTACTGAACATTTAATGTGCATGTATTATGGTTTGCTGGTATTTAGTTTGTATAAATTTCTATTGGAAATTTGTTGTTCTTAAGCAAGTTGCTAATGTGTATCAATATTGACAATTTGGCTGGTTTTACTTACTAATTTTCAAAACCATGTTGATCGCATTGATTCCGATGTTCTGCATTTATCGAGATAACTCCACTCAAAATGTTAACACAATATTGAATGTCATGTACAACTATTCAGCCTGTAGTATTCAGTGTTCACACATGAAGCACCACTCCTGAGAACAGACGAATGTTTTCATTTCATACTTTCCGTGCCTGCGACACATGTACGTATCCACACAAGCTGTTGTCAAACTTTCAGCAGCTCTGCACAATCGACATCATATTCTTCATTAAGTCAACACTGAAGCTAACATTGTTAAAGCTGCTGCCTTCGAATGTATGCAATATTTCTTTCAAAACCAATTTTTTGTTAAACACATCTAATGCAATATAAGAATAGGTGTGCTCAATGGTTTTGATGATTACAGTCCGTCCGAGTTGTCTTTTCATCCGTTTTAGTGCCCATTTTGTACCGGTTTTGTAAATAAACAAACGAAATCTATCCATCAAACCTGAATGTAAACAAATGCTCAAATCATGCTTGAAAGTCCATATCGAGTACATTTTCCAGTTTGTATGTGCATACATGTATATAGTGTAGTTGTGAGAAAATAATCAGTGATACACCATGATGTGCGTGGAATTGTCAGTCTATCTCGCACTTCTATGCTTTATTAACATCTGCTTGTGATGGATACAGTTCCTGTATTTACGCGAGTAACGCCTGTTCAAATGAGCAAAACTTGCCTGAGGACTGGTTATTTTCATTACATTTGATGTGAGTATGTTTCATTCAGTTAGTTTAGCATGTTTAATATGAAAAGTAGTTTTCAAAAAATATTGACTGGTTTCGAAGGCAGCTGCTTTAACAAGGCATATTATGTAACATGTGCTTTACATGAATATTACATTTGGATGAAACCATGCATATTGTATTATATAACTAGACGTCAAGGCCTAAAGATGCCTTGGAGGCATTTCGGTGTGATGATTAATTTATAATATATACTAGATATCGACGAAAAAGAAAAATGCCGACTCAGCAAAAAAATTTCGGGTCAAGATCAAAGTTCATCCATAATACCAATTAGACATGCTTGTCTAGGGCGACGAGTCCAAAAATAACGTCCGTTTCGCTCTACGAAGCATCGTTTCCGAGATATCGACGAAAACGAGAAATGCCGACTCGGCAAAAAAATTTCGGGTCAAGGTCAAAGTTCATCCATAATACCCTTTAGACATGTTTGTCTAGGGCGACGAGTCCGAAAATAACGTCCGTTTCGCTCTACGACACACCGTTTCCGAGATATCGACGAAAACGAAAAATGACGACTCGGCAAAAAAATTTCGAGTCAAGGTCAAAGTTCATTCATAATACCCCTCAGACATGTTTGTCTAGGGCGACGAGTCCGAAAATAACGTCCGTTTCGCTCTACGACACACCGTTTCCGAGATATCGACGAAAACGAAAAATGACGACTCGGCAAAAAAATTTCGGGTCAAGGTCAAAGTTCATCCATAATACCCCTCAGACATGTTTGTCTAGGGCGACGAGTCCGAAAATAACGTCCGTTTCGCTCTACGACACACCGTTTCCGAGATATCGACGAAAACGAAAAATGCCGACTCGGCAAAAAATTTTCGGGTCAAGGTCAAAGTTCATCCATAATACCCTTAAGACATGTTTGTCTAGGGCGACGAGTCCGAAAATAACGTCCGTTTCGCTCTACGACACACCGTTTCCGAGATATCGACGAAAACGAAAAATGCCGACTCGGCAAAAAAATTTCGGGTCAAGGTCAAAGTTCATCAATAATACCCCTTAGACATGTTAGTCTAGGGCGACGAGTCCGAAAATAACGTCCGTTTCGCTCTACGACGCACCGTTTCCGAGATATCGACGAAAACGAAAAATGCCGACTCGGCAAAAAAAAATGGGGTCAAGGTCAATCTTCATCCATAATACCCCTTAGACATGTTTGTCTAGGGCGACGATTCCGAAAATAACGTCCGTTTCGCTCTACGAAGCACCGTTTCCGAGATATCGACGAAAACGAAAAATGCCGACTCGGCAAAAAAATTTCGGGTCAAGGTCAAAGTTCATCCATAATACCCCTCAGACATGTTTGTCTAGGGCGACGAGTCCGAAAATAACGTCCGTTTCGCTCTACGACACACCGTTTCCGAGATATCGACGAAAACGAAAAATGACGACTCGGCAAAAAAATTTCGGGTCAAGGTCAAAGTTCATCCATAATACCCCTCAGACATGTTTGTCTAGGGCGACGAGTCCGAAAATAACGTCCGTTTCGCTCTACGACACACCGTTTCCGAGATATCGACGAAAACGAAAAATGCCGACTCGGCAAAAAATTTTCGGGTCAAGGTCAAAGTTCATCCATAATACCCTTAAGACATGTTTGTCTAGGGCGACGAGTCCGAAAATAACGTCCGTTTCGCTGTACGACGCACCGTTTCCGAGATATCGACGAAAACGAAAAATGCCGACTCAGCGAAAAAAATTGAAGGTCAAGGTCAAAGGTCATCCATAATACCCTATATACATGTTTGTCTGGGGCGACGAGTCCAAAAATAACATCCGTTTCGCTGTACGACGTACCATTTCCGAGATATCGACGAAAACGAAAAATGCCGACTCAGGAAAAAAATTTAAGGTCAAGGTCAAAGGTCATCCATAATACCCTTAGGACATGTTTGTCTAGGGCGACGAGTCCGAAAATAACGTCCGTTTCGCTCTATGACGCACCGTTTCCGAGATATCGACGAAAACGAAAAATGCCGACTCAGCGAAAAAATTTAAGGTCAAGGTCAATGGTCATCATTAATACCCTTAAGACATGTTTGTCTAGGGCGACGAGTCCGAAAATAACGTCCGTTTCGCTCTGTGACGCACCGTTTCCGAGATATCGACGAAAACGAAAAATGGCGACACAGCGAAAAAATTTAAGGTCAAGGTCAAAGGTCATCCATAATACCCTTAAGACATGTTAGCTAGGGCGCCGAGTCCGAAAATAACGTCCGTTTCGCTCTACGACGCACTGTTTCCGAGATATCGACGAATACGAAAAATGCCGACTCAGCAAAAAAAATTAAGGTCAAGGTCAAAGGTCATCCATAACACCCCTAAGACATGTTTGTCTAGGGCGACGAGTCCGAAAATAATGTCCGTTTCGCTCTACGACGCACCGTTTCCGAGATATCGACATAAACGAAAAATGCCGACTCAGCGAAAAAATTTAAGGTCAAGGTCAAAGGTCATCCATAATACCCCTAAGACATGTTTGTCTAGGGCGACGAGTCCGAAAATAATGTCCGTTTCGCTCTACGACGCACCGTTTCCGAGATATCGACATAAACGAAAAATGCCGACTCAGCGAAAAAATTTAAGGTCAAGGTCAAAGGTCATCCATAATACCCCTTAGACATGTTTGTCTAGGATGACGAGTCTGAAAATAACGTCCGTTTCGCTCTACGACGCACCTTTTCCGAGATATGCAGGAGAGCCTCAAGGATGACTCAGCTAAAATTATTTCGAGCCCTAGGTCAAAGGTCGTTTGACGAATCGGCCTCAAAATCAATAGGCTTCTTCCCTGGTGATATATGAACCTCCATGCAAAGTTCCACAGTCATTGCCATAACACTTTTTGAGTTATCGTGCGGAAACCAGAAACATTGATTTCATCCTCACGGACCTCACGGACCCCGGAGCCGGCTCAAAAACAATAGGCTTCTTCCACACAACATTTCTGACCAGCAGTGAAAATTTGGCGAAGATACATCGAGGCAAACTGAAGTTATCGTGCGGAAACCAAAAAGTGAAAAAAAAAGAAAAAAAAAAAAAAAAAAAAAAAAAAAAAATTTTTTTTTGACAAAACCATAAAGGCATTTCTGCTGAAATGCCTTAATTATTTTGACCTCTAGGTCAAAGGTCGTTTGACGTATCGATCCCAAAATCAATAGGGTTCTTCCCTGTTGATATATAAACCTCCGTGCAAAATTCTGCAACTATTGCCTGAATATTTTTCGAGTTATCGTCCGGAAACCAAGTTTCAAGATCAGCCTCGATTTCATCCTCAAGGACCTCACGGACCTCGGAGCCGGATCAAAAAAAATAATACACCCTAGAGATGTTTGTCTAGGGCGACGAGTCCGAAAATAACGTCCGTTTCGCTCTACGACGCACAGTTTCTGAGATATGCAGGAAGCCTCAAGGATGAATCAGCAAAAAATTATTTCGACCTCTAGGTCAAAGGTCGTTTGACGGATCGATCCCAAAATCAATAGGGTTCTTCCCTGGTGGCATATGAACCTCCATGCAGAGTTCTGCAACTATTGCGTAAATATTTTTCCAGTTATCGTCCGGAAACCAAGTCTCAAAATTAGCCTTGATTTCATCCTCACGGACCTCACGGACCTCGGATCCGGCTCAAAAAGAATAGGGTTCTTCCACATATCATTTCTGACTTGTGGTGAAAATTTGACGAGGATCCGTCAAGGCAATCTAAAGTTATCGTCCGGAAACCAAAAGTGGCGGAAGAAGAAAAAAAAGAAGAGAAAAAAAAAAAAAAAAAAAAAAAAAAAAAAATTCTGCTAAAACCATAAAGGCATTTCTGCCGAAATGCCTTAATAACTGAGATGCATATTTGTACACAAACTGAAACAGACTGTAAGCTACATGTAGACAGCAAATGAATCAATATAGATATATATATAGGTACGCGTTTGTTCATGTTGTTGCATATCTGATATTTTATCATGTTTATTCATGTCTGAATGAATTTTCTAAATGTGTGAGTGCGCAGTAGCATGTGTGACACAAATCTGTGTTGATTAAATTACATGACGTAATTATTCTCCCGCCAAATAAATAACAAAACATTTTTCATACGATTGTAGCGAAACATTTAATATTTTACATGTAGATGTATATGTGTACCAGTGAAGCTGAATATTGGCAACGTGCACATAACTTTTTCATCATTTCATGCAACATGAAAATCTGATAGTGTTGCGGAAAAGCTACCGCAAACAATTCTCTGCCGAATAGCAGATTTATTATGTGCACAGGTGCTGAGGCAGTTCAGTAGGCAAGGTGCGAAATACAGCAATGACTGGCCATACAAAACATGTGGCATGAACATTATGCATAATCAATGATATTTGTATGCCAGCGTGTGTTAACATGGTTAATGGATTGTGAGCTTTTAGCAGACGACACCTGTGACAATTTGTCATGGCAGCTTCACATAGGAGTTTTGTTCTCACTAAGATTACCAAATGCAAAGTAGTTCCCACATGATCAATTTATCCAAATTACTTTTATGCATCTACATACATGCAATACATCTATCTATGTAGTTATAAGATCAAAGTTAATCAATGAAGATTAAATTCCTGTAACTGCCGGTAAGACTTAACTGTAATAGCTATATATAACTTAATCAGGTTAATATCATGTTACATGAACATGCAAAATTAATACCGAATGCTGGTACAGGTATATGCATGTTTAAAGTAGGAATATTTACAAGAAACAGAACACAGATAAAATAAATGTCAATGTACTGTAGAGGTAAACTTTAACCTGGTCATGCTCAAAAGCAAACTGGTAGTAAGAATACCATGGCAACAAGTGAAAGTATGTGTACCTTTTCTGGACAAACTTGTACGCTGAATAAAGTAACAAGACAAAATAAGATGGTTTGGTAATTTCAATCTCAAATGTGCAATATATTCATCGTTTCATGATGAGTTGCAGACATGTTGCAAGTACCGGTATTCGTTATTTGATGAAACAGAAAAGATGCGCCTTCATATCAATGAATTACTAAGTATTCAGTTTCCTCTGATACATATACATGCATGAACAAAGGCCAAAATTTACAATTTTTCTGTTTTTAAATTTTCATAACTTTTAATTACTTCAATTCTTGAATCATTCCCATTAACTTCTGAGCTTTGTGCAAGTTGTGTACGGTTCACCAATTCATATGTACATTTTTTTTTTCAAATTGCTGTCTGTTGAATTGAATGATATCAATTGGGGTAGAAGCAGTCGTTCCTTCAATACAATGGACGACACGGGTAGCACATGTGAACAATTCAAAGCAGACCTTCATATCAGTTGGTACATGGAAAAACCCAGAGGCAATTTTCATACTGATGGGAGGTGTTGAAGCAAAGCCTTACTAATATGCTGACTCATCATATTAATTAACTACTGTAAAGCCATTTGAGTTCGCTGCCACAAATTTTTGCGTTTTTGTGATCAGACCATGTTCGAGGCCGTTTAATTTCGCGATTTGGCCGTCTTGAACAATTCCTTCATAACAATGTGGGTTGTCATCAGAAATGTTTCGTGTCCATTTAATTTCGCGATTTTTTTGGATTCGCGAAAATAAATGGAAGCAAATAATTTGTGGCTTTACAGTCAGTGGGAAGCCTAGAGAGAAAAAAAGGAAACACATGCTTACTGATCAAACAGAATTCACCATCAACACAGAAAACACTTCTGAAAAAACAACAACATAATGTTGTAAATAAAATAACACAAACAGGTTAATTTAACAGGGATACAGCCAACAAAGTTAGAGTAAATTACTAAGTTGTCTGGGAGGATGAAAAGAATTTTAAAAACTGCATGATCATTCAATGTCATCATAAGTGCACATTCAATATTTCAGATTTGCAGAAAATTGCCAGGGCAGAAATGCTATACAACTCCCGATCTGGGGTGGAATTTTCACAAAGTTTGTACATCATGCACATGAAAAGTACATCACACGTACATGTTATATGCGAAGGAAAAAGTTGGTATGGAATCTACGGGCCAAGTAACCTGGCAACTTGTACTGCGATGTAAAACTACTAAAACCATTGAAAATATACCATTTAATCCGTCTCACACCAGTTTAATCCTCATTGAATATAGAAGAACAAGCAGCACAAGTTACTTGGGTCAACAACTACTAGTGTAGCAAGTGTCACTGGGGTACAGGTGATCAGGCCGCTAAAGTGATCAGGCAGCAATTAAGAATGATGAGACTACAGGTTAAGTGAAGGATGACAAGCTTCATGACAGAAAATTTACACCCTAATGATTTTGTTAGGCTTCTCATTAGGCTCGCTGCTCAAAGTATTTTTTATTGCCTACCATGGCAAATCTTGCTGCTGTCAAGTGATGCTAATGATCTCAATTTTGTTCTTCTTTTACGAAGTAGACTAGATCTGTTCTTCTTGTAGATCTATTCAAATTGAGATATATTGATTGTTACTGGAGTGAATGCTAGACGGTTCACCGCCTCGGACGATTCACCGCCAATTTTAACGAGACGATTCACCGCCTATAGAAACAGTCCAACTCACTGCCTCATCGGGCCCCATACATACCGATACATACCGATGGACGTGAATCGTCCGAGGCGATGAACCGTCCTGTTACCACTTGAGTCAAGGTGTTGTTTTATATTGTACATAAGTGTATGCTAATATGCGGCCTGATCGCTTGGCAGCCTAATGCCCTTATCGTGTGGTAACACAGTTTCCCTCCCTCTACTGCTCATCTCACCACTGGACGCCAAAGGTGGGCAAAACCCATCTCGCACTCTGAGGTTGTCAAGCAAATTACATGAATGAAATACAAAAACGTCATCATTGAAAAAGCTACGTAACTAAGGTCATGTAAACACTGATAAAATGGCTTGTGTTTTGGCGTGAAATGTGAGGATTTTCTGAATATTCTGTAAAGCGTAGGTGGGCTGATGCATGAACATATGTTATATGTTTATGCATAATAGGAATGTTCAAAAATGTTTCTCACAACCAGGATAAGATCACGTGTAGAGCGGTGTATGGTTAAAATTGCATTTTATTGTTGTATTGCAAGTGTGTGCGTGTGGGGAGGGGGAGTTGGTGTGTGTGTGTGTGTGTGTGTGTGTGGGGGGGGGGGGGGTGTGCATGGGGGCAGGGGGTGTAGGTGGGGGTGGATGCATGATATATGAATGCATAATAAGTGTTATCAAATATGTTGTATTGAGGTTTTTTATTTTTCATCAAGCTGTGGGATGCCTCTTTGTATATATGTTCAAATATTAGTTTTGTGCGATCATTACTTTTTGTGTCATCGGTTTTTACAGTCTGTCGAGACTTCAATCCCACAGCTCAGAACCATATAACTGATATTGGCATTTGTATATTCACGCAATTTTATGTGGATCTGAAATAAAATCCATCTATCTATCTATCTATCTGTGTGTTTTGGACATCTTGAATACCTGTAAGTACTGAAATCGAGCGAGAAAATGCACATGACATTGAGTGGGAGATGGGTTGATCTCAACACTCGTCTCCAAATCTGGGCTAAATCTTGCCTAAAGGTTTGGTCCAGATTCAGAGACTCGTGCTGAGATAAACCCATCTCGGCGATCTCGCACTCAAAACATTGCCATATGCATATCTAGACACACTGACGACTGAGACTGACTGACTGACTCACTGACTGAGGTTACTGTTATACAGCGCTGTACACAGGAACAATGACTGAGGCTGAGCAATATTCCAATATGTGTGCAATGTTCAGCATTTTAAAGAGGCACAGGTCAAAATATAGTATTGAAATACGATGTATGTATATGAGCAAATCGTTCGGTCACATACTCAGAATGTATCGTTCACAGTTCAACAGGAAATTAGGTTAAAATCAACTATTTTCCATCGAAACTGCCACTTGTCACGTCCATTATTGACCTTTGACCTATCAATATTTACTTCCGGTGTGAGGCAATCAAAATTTAGATTACAGAAGAACTCGGATTTGGTATCATAACGTTCTTCGAACAAAATTAATGTTCACAATGCACAATTTTGTGGTAATGCTATTCTATTAATTACTTATTTACTAAAAGCTTTGGGGTTCATTATGAGTGTAGTACTGTAGTATAAATTGTTTTTTTTTCACTGAGCCATAATCTTTTGCAACGTAAACAATGTATTCTAGTATAAGTAAATGATACCCGCCATTATACCGTTGTATTTACTTCACTGCCTAGATGTGAGCTTTCGGTCTGAGTCACAAAATTTTGGTCTGCGCGTGAATATTCCTGCCAGGGTGAAATTCTTTCCACCAGGATATACATTTTTTTATGCATATTATTATTTTTTTCACATTTTTTAAAAATCACTAGGAGGATATATTGTGTCATAAAAGCTTGAGTTTACATGTGGTCGATTGTTTACATGTACACACGTTGAACTCCTTAAATAGCTAACTGATTCCTTATATAACTCATTGTATAGATGATTGTTTACACAGCGCAAAAGGTTTACACAGAACGAAATAATTTAAACACAACGAAAGGTGAAAATGCCAAAAGAAAAAATTGCTGAGTCGGCATTTTTCATTTTCGTTGATATCTCTGAAATGGTGCATCGTATACAGAGTGAAATAGACCCTACCCGAAAAGTTTGAGTTAGCATTTTGATTGTTTGTTTGGTATCTCAATTCGGTGTGTCATAGAGCAAAACGGATGTCATTCGTGAGAAGCATATTATAAATGTTATAGGTTAGTCTCTACACTGAAATGCTTCCAAGGCATCTTTAGGCCTCGACGTCTAGTTATTATTATTTTGTGATTTTAATTTCTCGGTTTAGATTTTATAATTTCCAATAATTGGCAAGAGACATAACCAATGTATGTTTCCCTAATCTGACTACCACTATCACTGATTCTTTGTGACTGATTTTACACATGTGCACTGAGTGTATAGTTTTGTTGTAAACCAGGTGTCATGAACGGTGATTCCTTCTTTCAGAACAAAATAAATTTTAACAAAATTTAACATTCCCATCATCCACTTGTGTGACATCTTGAGCACTTCATGAATACTTCTTTTACACTAACTCTGGCAAGCATATTCCAATCTCCCAAAGGAAGGAAATATGTTAAACTATCGATCGAAAATACATGTTCAGTCGTGGAACAGGGCTACTTCTACCAGAGATACATATTCTCGTTTCTGCTTTTACACTATGAACAATGAATGACCAGTGAGCAATTTTAATGCTGCATTGAAGCTTTCTGAAAGATGATGACAGTGGAGGCGGTTGCATTTGAAAAGTTAGGGCGGGGGGGGGGGGGGGGAAGTTTTGGAATTTGGTGTTCTCTCAGGGCAATTCTTTAGTTTAGTTTGCCTGTATGTATTTTCGCCAAATTTTCAGCATTGGTCAGAGATACTATGTGGATAGCCCCTTTCAGTGTTATGTTTGTGGGGGTCCACCTATATATAAATATCATATATTATCATACTAGAGCCAGCGTACGGATCAATTCATGTCATTTACCTAACTGTCATTAGGTACAGATTTATTTTTAAAAAACGATTGAAAATCAAATGATTGAAAATCAAATGTGCACAAAGTTTCCGTATTTTAGTTTGTATTTCTTGTAAACATCGTGCAAAATAAATATCCATATAATTACCAAAAATATGAATGCCAACGCAAAAAAGAAAGCTTCTCGAGAACTTATAGAGGTGGAGGCACATATGAGTGAGATAATTGATATTATTATGACATAATTGTTGTTACCAGCAAGATATTAAAATGAATTCCCTATTATCGCCCACCGGCACACGCATCATCACTAAAATTAAATAGCATCTGCATCTGCCGTTTGCTAGCCTCCTTCATCATGTTGAAGATTATGCTAGGTTTTTGGAGTTGCGCATGCGGTAGAGACGAACAGAAAGTTTGTTGGCAGTTTGGGGTTTAGGTCTTGGCCACTAGGTAATTAAATCTAAAAGATCAGGTGCATTTATGTATAGGTGCACTATGACTGCATGACAGCTCGGCCCAAATACAACTCGGACCTGGACAAGTCGGCCCGGAAAAG
Organism: Terebella lapidaria; assembly: GCA_949152475.1. Classification (NCBI taxonomy): domain Eukaryota; kingdom Metazoa; phylum Annelida; class Polychaeta; order Terebellida; family Terebellidae; genus Terebella; species Terebella lapidaria. The sequence continues at coordinate 53,339,648 of OX424555.1, read as the reverse complement.
ACAGCTCGGCCAATTGCATCGGACCACTCGGCCCGGGCTGATGAGACAAGTCGGCCCGCCGCTCACTTGACTGTAGTGTGATGTTACGGTTCAATTACTGAGTGACAACCTTTAGTGATCGCGCTCAACGATTGCAGAATAGTATATTTCAAATGATAGATCTATATACTTACAAATAATAAATAAGATGAATATCCACTATATATCCAAGAATATTTTGTAATCGAGATATATACTTATAAATAATAGATAATATATATCCACTTTATGTTGCGTGTCTTTATTAGTTATCTATAATTAAAACAACATGCCCGTATATGCGAAAATTTCAATAAACTTATAGGGGGCCTAAATATGGAAGGAAATAATATGGAAACTAAGAATTAATACGATAAATTTTTAACATGTATAGCATTATACATGTTGCGCATATTTCACCTTTAATTCACAACGAAAACCTACAATAGTGGGGCTTACACACTTGGTTGCACCGGTAGTAATCAAGTAGTCTGCGATCTAACTATTGTCTCCATGGTCGGTTGACAACTTGACACTGATTGCCAAGTAGATATTGGATAAGGTTAGCAGATTTCTGAGTTATATTAAACACAATGGGAAGCTACTATCCACATCACAGACATGTGGAGCTCTATACCTTTACCACCTTTGTTCGTTGATTTGACCGTGACTGTTTCATTAATTTGTTCAAATGTGATTGCAATTCAGTCATATTGCCCAGTCGACACAGCTATAGGCTGTCTCACTGAATACTCATGCCCCTCCCTCCGCCCCCACTGCGACACCTGAGCCGTCTCCAATCAGCCGTACAATCAGCGGGACGAGTTGTCCAATCAGTGGGACGAGCTGGGCCGACTTGTCCTGGCCGAGTTGTCCAGCCTGGGCCGAGTTGTCCTGGCCGAGTTGTCCCTGAGCCGAGTTGTCCAGTCCGCGTGCACTATTTACATGGCTGAATTCTGGTACTAGTCTTGGTGTGAGTTGATGGCGTTCTTGAAGGCACTGATGGATGTGGCACAGACTGTGGACTCTGGCAGTGCGTTCCAGTCCCGGATGGTTTTTGGGAAGAACGACATCTTTTTGATTTCGGTGCGGCTGTGTGGGTCTTTGAAGGACCTGCTATGGCTGTGTCGGGCCTGACGACTTGGACGGCTCAGGTAATCCCTTGGGTCAACAGCGACTTGGTTGTTCACGATCTTGTAGAACATCACAAGTCTGGCGTCCTTGCGGCGGCTTTCTAGTGGTCTCCAGTCGAGACTGATGAGCATGTCACTGACACTGGACCTGTTCCTGTACCTGCTTGTGACATATCTGGCAGCTCGGCGCTGGACCATCTCAACCCGGTCGACAGCTTTCCTTGTGGGTGGGTCCCAGACAGTGCTTGCGTATTCTACTAGTGGTCTGACTAGGTGGAGGTAGGCTCGCTCCTTTATACCTTTGGAAGAGATGTTAATATTCCGGCGCAGGAACCCGAGTGTCTTGCTTGCTTTGTTGCAGATCCTTGATGTGTGAGCGTCCCAGTTAAGTTCAGAGGTAAGGGTTACGCCGAGGTAGTTTGCAGTGCTAACCCGCTCCAACACATGACCGTGAAGGGTGTAGTCAGTGAGCACAGGAGTCCTTTTCTTTGTGACGCTGAGTACCTGGCATTTCAATGGGTGAAATTTCATCAGCCACTTGTCACCCCAGTTAGCTAGTTGGTTTAGGTCATTTTGAAGGTTTTCTGCATCCTTCTGTGACTTTACAGTTAGGTACATGTAGGCAACCGTGTCATCAGCGAACAGTCGGACCGACGAGATGAGGCCAGCGGCAATGTCATTGATGTAGTAGAGAAAGAGGCAAGGCCCCAGTACAGAGCCTTGGGGCACGCCTGACTCGACATTGATGGCATTTGACGTGTGTCCCTCCACAACCACGGATTGTGTTCTGTTGGCAAGCCAGTTGTCAATCCAGTTGTTGACCTTGCCTCTGATGCCGTATGTGTGGAGCTTGTGGACCAGGAGTTTGCGGCAAACTTTGTCAAATGCTTTCGCAAAGTCCATGATCAGGACGTCAGTTTGCTGGCCTTTGTCTAAAGATGTAGCCAAGTCGTCGATGAAGCCTACGAGTTGTGTTTCACAAGAGCGATTACGTCTAAACCCGTGTTGTAGTGGATACAGGATATTGTTTGTTTCTCCGTGGCACATTATTGCTTTAGTGATAATGTGTTCAAGTGTCTTACAACATACACTGGTGAGAGAGATTGTTCTGTAGTTGGCTGGATCATATTTTGGTCCCTTCTTGTACACTGGAGACACGTTAGCTAAACGCCAGTCTTCTGGTACTGTGCCTGTGGCCAGGGACTTCGTGAAGATCTTGGATAATATGGGGCCGATGACATGGCTCATCTGCTTCAGCACAAGGGGGTTAATGTTGTCAGGGCCGCAGGCCTTTCTTGGCTTTAGCTTTTGGAGTAGTTTGGTTACACCTGTAGGTCGTATGACAATGGAGTCCAGGATTGTGTTTGTTGGAACAGCCTCCAAGTACCCCCCAGAGCGGAACTCTTGGTTGCTGATGGTGGAGCGTTCAGAGAAGGCAGAGTGGAACTGGGTGTTAAGAATGTTTGCCTTGTCGACTGGGGACTTGTAGATTTTACCGTCCTTTTTCAGAGGAGCAATACCCGTGTTGTCTTTGCGTTTGTGCTTCACGTATGACCAGAATCTCTTCATTCCGTCTTGTGGGTTTTCTTCGTCTTGAGTTAACAGACCATCCACGTGGGCCCAGTACGCTTGGCGGGCTTTCCTTTGGACTAAGTGTTTCAGGGATCTGTATTTGTCACGATCATCTGGGGAGCCGGATTTTTTGGCTTTGTCATATAAGCATTTTTGACGTTTATATAGCTGTTTCAGTTCTCTATTGATCCAGGGAAACCCGTTCTTGGTCTTCGCCAGTTTGGTGGGTACATGTGTATATGTTTTTCGGTAATGGTGTGGTACTGTGTCTCGAAAGTGTTCCACATCTCAATGGTGTTGTCTTCATAGCGTAGTTAGCACTAAAGTACTATGCGTGGACTGATCGGATAGATGTCCACACTGCATAGTACTAAATGCAGCCATGCCTTCCTTGTTTGGATGCAGATACTCCACAAGATCGAGGCAAAAAGCAGATACAATTGTGCATGGAGGAAATCAAGATACGCACAGTTTGATCCCATACATCAATTTCTGGCGTTGGGTGATGTTCTTTCAAACAACAGGATTTTATTTCAAGTATCTTGGGCAAAGTTTCTCACAAAGTTACAACAAAATAAAAATCAGCCATTACTGTGCCTATCTATCTATCCGATCAGTCCACGCATAGTACTTTAGTGCTAAGCGTAGTGACCAGTAGTCGTACTGGGACCAGTGCTCGTACAGTCAATAAAATGATCAAATAATGGCAGACACATTTTTTATTATTCTGCAGACATAAGAACGAATGGGGGTAAATTTACATGGGAACAAAAATTCCAATTTCACACCCTGTCAGCAGCTCATATGACACATTTTATTGAGTGTACGAGCACAGGTCACCTTACTATAACCCATGCAGTGCATTGAAATGGTGGCCGGGGGGGGGGGGGGGGGGGGGACACCTGTCGAATCTAGTTGGCAGTTTTTGCTGCCATTGTTGTAGCATAGGGAGATCAAGATTAAGCTGCCAGGGGATTCGTCAGTTTGAGTTGACAGTTCGAGATGATAGTTCGAGTTAGAGTTGAGAAAGTTAAGTTGCCCGACATCCTGTTACAGGTTCACTTTGATACTCGTATGTTTATCATGCAATCCCTGCTTTCGTGTTTCACAACATCTTCCTCGACTTTAGAATTTTATTCAACCGCGAACAGTAAACCAAAAGAGAAACAAAATCGGGAACTATTTTATTCCATGGAATATGCGACAGCCTCCGTGAGATCACTTCCGGTTTATTTAAAGGAATTGGGCTGAAACACAAGCATTCCTTGTGAGGTGATTTGGTTGCACAACAACAATTAGTTTGTGAGAACCTGTTGTTACTGTAAAAGCAAACACTAAAGTAGGACTGGTGATTGAGTGATTCATAAGGACCCCAGTTACAAACAGACGGGCACACAGATTGGCATAGGAATATGTGATGGGGCAACTCGAATTGAACTGTCATCATGGTCATCTCGATCTGTCAACTCGAACTGACACATTCCCGACACTCATTGAAATGGGTCTCCGACTAGAGACTGTCCATGCGTTGTCTATCATGTTCCTGTGCTTCATGTGCTTAGGTGAAGTTCCAGCAATCCTGAAGTTGAAACATTCCAAGAAACCTGAAACCAAAGGACCAACATTCAAGCCTCCTCCAAGTTCTGGTGAGGATCCATGCCATTTGAACAGATATTTGCCTGCTCATCCATGATTCTAACGTATCACACCTTCAAAAAAATCTCATAAATGTAACACATGTTCCTGTAAGACCTGTGTATATTGTCAATCTATGTATGTCGTGAAAATTGAATAGACACTCTTAACAAAACAAATAATGAATCTGCATATTTATTGTAGTTTTGGAGCGTGCGAGGAGTTTCCTGCCGCAGATGGCTCAAGCCAATCATGACATGGAGGCACAGCTTGCAGAGCTCCCGCCGGGCGCTCTAGACATCGAGCAGGTCCACGATGACCAAAATGTCATCGAGATGGTGAGTCCTGTTGGTATCTTGTGTTTTTATGGTATCGCAGTTAAGGGTTGAATATCAGACTTATTAAATGTACATATACTGAGGCAAACAAGATGAACCACAATGTCTTCACTGTTAAGAATCTGGAGATTGCTTTGATATTGCAGAATATTGCGCTGGTTGAGCGAGATGATACCGACACAGACACCGACAGTGACAGTGACAGTGACGGAAGTGTCAGTGAGCTTTCATCACTGTCAGGTGACAGTACGCACAGCAGTGAGGAACATGAATCTAGCCAATGTGACTGTAACCATGGCAACCTGAAGCCTCGAGAGTCAGGGAATTCTTCAAACTTGGAAGTCACAGAGAACAATCTGAAGCTGCCAGAATTTGGTAGCAAACTGAAAGTGAAACCGGCAATTGAAGTATTGACAACTTCTCCAACATCGGGCTCATGAAATACTGTCAACTTTTTGAATGATTGTGTTGAATCATATGAATGAATGTGTTTGTGATTTGTGTGCATATGTATCTCCTACATCATGTATATAATATAAAGCAGACTATCGATGTGTTCTAACCATGTATATAAATGCTGTCAAATTAAAAAAAATGCAAGCTGAATAAATTAAATCATTACTTTACATTACTTTACGTTGGTTGTTAGAATCCAACACATATGTCTCTCAATTACAAATTAGTATGGCCCATATGAGTAATTCAAATATTTTTCCAGCTACGTTTTTTCAAATCTGTATGTCATATCTGTATGCTTTATCTCACAGGTGAAAACACAAAAAAGCTCTGGAATCAAATGGGTTTATGTTGAACCTAAGAGCCTCAATGTCACGTTATTGTGTGTTTATTTACACACTCGAACGAACCTAACCTAGGGTCACGTGGACAATATACATGAATAATAAATGCATGCCAATATTGTCATCATTTTAGATCCGTTCATGTTCATGACATTTCGTGCTGACCTAGACGCAGACGGGCCATAAAAGCAAATGGAGTGACATGTACAAATATTGAGATGCAATTTTATGTTTGAGCCCCCCCCCCCCCAACCCACATATACACATGGCAGATTATGTTATCCTCTCTATCTGAGTCCTGCCAAAAGTGGTGTTTGAAGGTCAATGCCGCAAAATCTATTATCATATGCCAGAATGACAGTCGATGCGAATAGCGTAGTTAATGCTATTATACAGTAATTTAAATTACTATCAACAAACTTAGACCTGAAAATACACCATTTCTATGTATTTTGTTTTTCAATAGCTGTGCCTATTCTTCCAATAACAAACTTCTGCCCGGCGGGCTGTAAATTCCACACTTGCCTGGGCAGCTCCCAGTTCAAGAAAACGTCATTATTTTGAAGGGTAAACAAAAGCACATGGTCGCTCTCCTGGCCCGATTCCGTTATGTTTGACGTTTTTGCCGCTAATTTACGTTTTACGCTGATGCTCTTGGAACTCCGAAATGGCTTGTGAATCGAAAAAATGTGTGAATATAAGCTGTATTTCTTGCTTATTTCTTTCTAATCGGATATGATTCGGTCATATGAAACAGACTAAAATGTCCCGGACATGCACTGGCATATGATAAACGGGTTATTGCACAATATGGGGTTTCATGCCCTCGGGCCAAGTCTTCAAGAAGCCCTCCGCTTCGCGTCGGGCTTCTCGAAGACTTAGTCCTCGGGCATAAAACCCCATATTGTGCAATAACCCTATAATATTATACATTTTCGCTCAAGCTATGACAAGCTATGACTGAGTTTGTATTTCATTGTGGAAACGTTGAGCTTGAATTGGTCACCGATATAAATATTTAGGGGTCGTGCTGGATGAATATCTTAAGTATGATATGTGTAGTAAGTTATTATCAGATGCAGCTGGGCGAGCTCTGGGGGTGTGATTTCGAAATTTAAGGATTTGAAAGGGGCTGGTTTCAAAACAGTTAGCAAAATGTATGAATGTGGGTTGACAAGCGTGAGTGACTATCATGGGGCTGAGGTGTGGGGGTATAAAGACTTCTTGTACAAACCAAGTACAGTACCGTGCTATGAGATATTTTCTTGGTGTTCACAGATATGCAGCAATTTCTGTTATGGAAGGTGATATAGGATGGTTGTGTTCTAGATACAGAACATTTATTAAAATTTGTCAGTATTGGAATAGACTGATATCGATGGATAATTCCCGTTTAACAAAATTTTTATTTGATATTGATTGGAAACTTTGCAAAAATAACTGGTCTAGTGAGATTAAGCACATTTTTAGGGATATTGATCTTTGTGGTGTGTTTGAAAGTAAATCTTTTTGTAATTTGGATTGTGTTAAATATAGACTCAACGGGATGGTGCAAAATGTTTGGGAAACTGCAGTAAAGGAAAAACCAAAACTCAGAACGTATATATTGTATACAAATATAATTGAAACTGAATCATAATTATGTATCCGATTACATGTCGAGAAAGAGTAGGTCAATTTTAGCACAGTTCAGACTGTGCATATTACCACTACATGTTGAAACTGGACGGTTAAGTAACACTTCTTTGGAAGATAGAACATGTAGTATTTGTGATTCAAGCAACATTGAAGATGAAGTACATTTCCTGATGGTTTGCCCTAAATATTGTACATTTCGCAAAGAACTTTTTGATAAAGTATCAAATAATAATGTAAATTTTCTTGACTGTAGTATGGTTGAACAATTTTCTAATTTAAATTCAGTGTGTCAAAAGCAACTTGTTGTGTATTTAAGTAAAGCATATGAATTACGCCAGTCTGTCATATATAACTATAACAAAAAACATTAGTAGTGACTTATAAGCCCTGTGAGGCTGGATACATCTGATTATGTGTGTGTGTAATAATTATATTCATTTTGTATTATGTCACTTTAATAAACGATTTAAATACTTGTCTTAAGGGATGCCATGAAAATTAAATGCAATACCTGGATTTCCAGTCGATGAGACATCTATCCCAATAAGTACATGCTGGAAAATTTTCACTGATAAAAATCTTTGATGTGGCTTTTAACTCTCAATCTGATGTCTCAATCTGAGTGGAGAGGCAATTATAACGAATGAGTATTTTGTTTCCCTTTTATTGAATACAGCGATCGAGCCGTGTGTCCCTAAATGTCAATCACACTTTACCGAGTTTCCCCCATTATCCATATCCGCAATAGGCACTTGAAAGAGCAAGTGAAAGAGCAAGTCATATAAACAGACGAGAGGATTTGCTGCTGTTCACATGATACGCGTCCAATCTGTGTTTGAAGAGTTCGAGGAAATCACCTATTGAAATTATAATAGAAGACTGGATATATCTCATCATGACAAACTCTTTTCATCCAACCAGCGAATATACCTCACCTGATAGAGTTCTGTGATATATTTAAGTCGAGATGATGTTCTTATTTAATTAAAATACCCAAGAGTATATTACTGAAATGGTATGTATACGAGTTATACGTTATACGTTTTATACGTTTTAAAGTTCGTGTTATAAAAATATGAGGTACACAATCTGAATAATCACAACACGAATGAATGTGGCTTAAGTAAATAGATATTAGTCTTACCAGCTTTCTAAAAAAAACAAATTGACATTGCATAAATATATCAGAGAATCTGGGATGAAACATGAGTTGTAAAAATGCTGTTACAATCTACAATATCCATGTGAGGAAATGAATATTAGCAGTACATCTGGAACCATGCTAGCCAACAAATTATTTTCATGGCATTCCAAACTTAGTCGGTTTTAAAGACTACAGATTCAAATTCCAAATTTTCAAATTCGATTTTGAGATAAATTCAAATCTTCAAATCAAAAGTCAGTTTTCTGTGAAATAGAAAATAATTTATTTTGCAAATTAAGATATAGACTGATTATGACTTATATTTACCATTCGTGTCCTGTCATGTTATATCCAGGCTCTCATATTCAACTGGTGGAGAGTCCAAAGTCTACACTGCTCTTTAATGCTCTTTGAAATTGTACATCGAGTGAATATTGCGGATATGAGTGAGATACTTTGGTACAGTGTGATTGACATTATAGGGACACATGGGTTGAGGAGCAAAATACCACTTCATTGGATGAATTTTCTAATTTGTACTTGAAGAAATGATTCGTTGATTGGAAATCCAGGCACTGCATTTAATATTCAAAGCAGTCCCTAATAATTAATGTTCTATATCCTTGTCGAAAATAAAATTGCATTTCAGCAACTATACAGATCACCCCATTTACTTTTATAACACTTCTTTTTCTAGGACAGCACGAAATGTCAAAAAAAAAAACGAGAACTAATCCAGAGAGATGATAATATCAGCACGCATCTATCATTCATGTTTATTGATCCTTCCATGTCATGGAACCCTAGAGATAGGTTCGGTCAAGTGTGTAAATAAACCGTCATATGTGTTGGCTGTCAGGTCAAACACGAACCGACTAGTCTCCACAGCTTTCAGTGTTCCCACCAATTTAAGGGATGTGGTTAGAGAAAATAAGCGAGACATGATGTGAGACATGATGAATGGCGAATGTAATTGTTGACATGTTTTATTATTGAATACATCAATTGCATGTGTCAAATTGGCAATCACATTCTACCAAGATACCCCAATATATGCAATAGGCACTTGATATGTACAGCTTCAAAGAGCATTAAAAGAGCAGTCATTAAAAGACGAGATCATTTGCTGTTTCACACGATAAACATGACAGTATAAGACTGGATATATCTCAACATCTCGCCATTCAGTGAATATATAAATATTTCGGTCGTGGGTGAAAGTGTAGATTTTGTGCTCCATTTACTGTGATAATATCGTGCACCACAACACCCAAACGTTGTGACAATGATGTACTAAATGCTTATTGCGGGAATTGATCTGAGGATTTTGTTAAGGATTATGAGGTACGATCTCAAAGACCTCCTTGCGTTTTTCCGATGTCAAAAAATTCGATAAAATATAATCTATTCTATGTAATGTAAAATATAGTGTAAAGACAAATGCGTACACATGTTCGTATTGAAAATATGAGGTACACAATCTGAACGCAATGAACAGGTAATATGATGTAATAAGTTAATGCTTTCCCAAGTATTCAGGAAACACACTGACACATAAATTATATTACATTACTTTACACAAATCTACATCCCTCTCCACTTTTTTTTTTACCTAAGCTGCTCTCACAGAACTGGGTGATATGTGGTGGAGAACCTGGGCCGAGACGTGAGTAACAGAAATGTTAGTACATCTGTTATTGCCATGATAGTCACGAACCCGTAAATTTGTGGATACACTGGCCGTGGTGTCAAGCAGGTGTATATTGAACATGACAACCAACATATCACCAACATGTGCATATTCATGCACTTGAATAATAAATGCATGTCAATATTAGTATAAATTTAGATCCGTTCATTTCAATTACATTTTGTGCTGACCCAGGCACCAATGCAATTTTATTCTCCACTTTCATAAGTAGTAGGAATGCATTGAAAATCAAATGCAATGCCTGGATTTCCAATCACCGAAGCATTTCACCAAAAAGTACATTCTGGAAAGGTATTCTGGAATAACTTCTTGTATGTGACTTATGGCAGGGTGATGCCTCCGTTTGATTGTAGATGAATTTACAATCAAAGAGTATTTTGCTCCCCTTGTTACATTCAACAATCGACCCGTGTCCATAGATATCAGTCGCCTTTACCGAGATACCCCATCATTCATATCCGCAATAGGTGCTTGATATACAACTTCGAATACCATTGAAGACCATTCGTTAACAGACAAGACGATTTGCCGCCGTTCATATGATACGCTTTTAATTTGAGTTTGATGAATTCGGAGATATCAAGCATAGAAATTATAATAGAAGACTGGATATCTTATCATGGCGAAACCTTGTCGTCCAGCGAGCTTATAATACATCAGTGAAACGGTAGATTACATTCGATTTTGTGCTCCATTTACTGCAGAATGTCATGTACTCTATTGGAATTTCTATGGCATAAATTGATTCACGGGGATGGTGCAGTATAAAAAACTTTACGAATCTCTTCGCGTTATTCCAATATTAGTTACTCACTGAAACATTGTGTGGAGAATGTTCTTATGTAATCCAACAAACAAGAGTATAAAATGATACATGCTTATGAGTGATACGTTTTAGAAATATGTATATGTACTGAACCTCGTCTTGTAAAATATGAGGTACAAAATCTGAATACAGTGACTAAATATCTTAAACGGATGGATATCAATCTAACCAGTGCTCTAAAAACACGCTGACATTTCATGAAATATACACTACTTTAATCAAATCCACCGCCCTGTTCGCTCTCTGACCCACGCTGCTGTCACAAGGCCAGGTGATATGTGGTGGAGAATCTGATACGAGCTATAAAAATGTTGTTACAATCTACAATATCCATACGGGGGAATGAATAATACACCTGGAATGAAACCGTGCGAGCAGTGTCAACAAGATAATTTTATAGCGTTTTAGACACTGAAATTCCAGTCCCAAATATTCAAATTCAATTTTGAAATAATTCAAATCTTCATATCAAAAAGTAATAATCTGTGAAATCGAAAATAAAGTATGACAATATATCCGCTCGAATGTGTAAATTACGCTGTAGACTATTTATGACTCGTATTTACTATTTGGATCATATAATATTTTATTCAGGTTTTCATATCCAACTGTTGTAGAGTCCCAAGTCTGTACATGTGAGGACGTTTTTTTGTCCTGAAAAGTGACAGGACATTGTCAACAAGGCCGAATCTATTAGTTTGTCAGGCATATCAAGTTTTTATTTTGATAAAATCTAATCAACTAAACCACGAGATTGGCATTTGCAAAGGAAATCCTTGCTAGAGGAGAGCCATTGAAACAATCAAAATGATAAATATAACAACAATATTTCTGTCATCTATAAATAGTGCATTGAAAGTGTAAGAACTTAAAATAGATTTTGTGCTCCATTTATATTGTCATGACCTTTGAGGATTGTGCGAGGGTTTGTGAGGTATGATTTTAGGACTGTCTTTACATTATTCTCATGCCGGGAATTTCGAGAATTTTTTTCTTTTGATTGAAGCCTGGTATATGAGTATATGAGATTGAGGTCTGGTACAAACTGAATGCAATGTAAATGTATCATAATGTAATAAATTAGTTTTTCCCCAAGAACTCACAATACACATGGCACATAAAAAGCATCACATTGCATAAAACCCACATCCCTGTCCGCCTTTTTACCCACGCTGCCACCACAGAACCGGGTGATATGTGGTGGAGAATCTGGACGAAACGTGATTCACAGAAATGTTAGTACATCTATTACAGCCATGATAGTCACGAACCTTTGAGCGTGTGGATACACTGCCTGTGGGTTTACATTGAGCCTGGCAGCCAACATGTCACATTAGTGCGTGCGTATTTGTATACTTGAATAACAGATGCATGCCAATATTATTATCAATTTAGATCTGTTCACTTTCATGCATTTCTTGCTGACCCAGGCACAGACTGGTCATAAAAGTAAACGGGGTGATATGTACAAATGCTGAGATGCCATGTTATTCTAAACTCCTCATAAGTGTTAAAGAATGCCATGAATATTGAATGCAATGCATGGAATTTTCAATCGACGAAACATGTCTCCCAAACGTACATGTATATATTGGAATATTTTCCCCGACAAAAATTCTTTGACATGGCTTTTTTTCAGAGTGATGCTTCTGTCTGATTGGGGAGGCAATTACAATCAAAGAATATTTTGCTCCCCTTTAGTGACTACCCCATATCCGCAATATGTGCTTGATATACAGCTTTATAGAGCATAGGATTTGCTTTCAATCTGTGATTGATGAGTTCGACGAAATCAACCATGAACATGACGATAGAAGAGTGGATATATCCTATAAATTTGAACTCGGATTATCAAGCGATTGAATATGCATGACTTTTATTTAATGCTGAAGTGTCCTGTACCATAAGTTTATACCCAAATTAACATTGAGACAATGACGCACTGAAAAGTTTATGGAAAATTTGATTTGATTATTTTGAGAGGGTTGGATTACTGTGACTAATGGTTGACATCGTCAAGATTGATATATCGGATCATCTCACATAATATCATCCCAAATTCAACTGGTGGAGTGTCCAGTGTCCGTACGAGGGCGGTGTTGTCTTAGAAAAGGTGACGAAATTGGGTCATTCCCAGACATTAGCAGGTGATTGACATGTGCATATGGGCACCTATCGAGATGAGAGCCATTGAAACAGTCAAAGCAAAGATCTCCACAGAGTCTTTGTTGTTGGAGGGTCTTTGGTCAAAGCTATAAATACAGCAACAATATATCTATAATTTATATAAAGATAATTGATGATTAATTATTTGTTTAGCTTGAACTGGTTGACACAATCAAAATTCGTTGATTGTTGTAATCTTTAGTTCGCATTCAACTATAGTTGAAAATTTGATCATTTGAATGTGTCAAATGAGAAGTCAGTCATCGATGAGGCTCCTGTCAGAGTGATGCCTCTGTTATGGGAGAGGCAATTACAATCAAAAAGTAATTTGCTCCCCTTTATTGTAAACAATAATCGAGCTGAATGTCCCTAAATGTCATACCCCATCATACCCATTATCTATATCCGCAATAGGCACTTGATATATAGCTTCATGGAACATTAAAAGATCAGTCAATAAAAGACGAGATCATTTGCTGGTTCACACGATACACTTAATCTGAGTTTGATGAGTTCGAGGAAATCAACCATAAACATGACAGTATAAGACTGGATATATCTCAACATGACAAACTCTCGTCAATTAGTGAACATACAAACATTTCTCTCACGTGGGTGAAAGTGTAGAGTTTGTGCTCCATTTACTGTGATAATATCATGCACCATAACACCCCAACGTTGTGACAATGATGTATTAAGGGAAATTGATCTGAAGATTGTGTGAAAGTTTGTGAGGAACAATCTCAAAAACTCCCTCACGTTTTCCTATGTCAGGAAATTCGATGATGCTATTCTGATATAATTGAAGAAGATTGGGCCCATGTAGCGCAGGTTTCTATTTCTTCTAAATTCAATGAAGATCAAAAAAGTGCCAGACGGATTAAATATGGTAAACATTCAGTACCTGAGTAGTATTAGTAGAGTAAGGTGCGCTACTTGAGCCGAAGATTGTACCCCGGTATATGAGTAAAACTTTATACAGATAAATACGTACACATGCTCGTGTTATGTGAGATATACTATCTTTCTTAATGCAATGTACATGTATCATAATAGAATACATTCGTCCTTCCCCATAAATTCAGAATACATATTGATATATAAATGAACATTACATTACACAAAACCCATAGCCCTGTTCGCAGTTTGACCCATGCTGCCCCCACATAAACAGGTGAAATGTGGTGGAGAATCTGGACTGAGACGTGAGGTACAGAAATGTTAGTACATATGTTATAGCCATGATAGTCACGAACCCATAAATGTGTGGATACACTGGTTGTGGAGTCAATTAGGTTTACATTGCAGCTGACAGCCAACATATCACGTTAGTACCAATATTATCATCAATTTAGATCTGTTCATTTTCATGACATTTAATGAATTTTAAACTGGTCATAAAAGCACATGAGTTGATATGTACAAAAACTGATATGTCATTTTATTCTCCACTCCCCATAAGTATTAAAGAATGTCATGATCATTGAATGCAATACCTGGATTTCCAGTCGACGAAACATCTCTCCCAAAAAGTACCTTCTGGATTATTTTCCCCGACATAAATTCTTTGATGTGGCTTTTGTCAGAGTGATGCCTCTGTTTTATTGGAGAGGCAATTACAATCAAAGAGCATTTAGCTCTTCTTTATGAGCTGTTTATTGAATACAGCAATCGACCCAGAATCCATCTACCTTAGTAGTTGCGGGACACCTAAATCTCAATCACACTTTACCGGGATACCCGATTATCCATGTCCACAATGGGTGCTTGATATACAGCTTCATAGAGAGTTAAATGAGCAGTCATTACCAGACGAGACCATTTATAGCTTTTGTCACGATTTGCTTTCAACCTGTGTTCAATGAATTCGAGGAAATCAACCATGAACATGATAATAGAAGTGTGATTATATTCTATCATGATGAACTCTCATTGTCCAGCGAGTGAATATGCATGACTGAAAAGGTAGAATCAATTAGATTTTGTGCTGTATTTACTGCAAAAATGTCATGTACTACATAATATCTTTATAACCTACTTAGCGTTATGACAATGACGCACTGAAACCTTTATGGGAAAATTGATTTGATAATTATGTGAAGGTTGGCGAGGCTTCAATCTCCTCGGCCAAAGGACAATGATTTCAAAACAAAGTAATATCTTCGAAGTTTAGCAACGGTCTTACAATGTTACATTATGCATAAAATGCATACATTACCGGTATGCATAACTACTGGTGAATGGAATACTTACTAACAATGAGCAAATTATGATGTAGGCCCACATAGTATGATGTGACTTTTCACTTACTAGATCATCTCACAGTATATCCCCACACTCAGATTTAACTGGTAGAGTGTCCGGGGTCCGTATGAAATCGGTGTGTCCTCGAGAATTGACGGAATTTAGACAGATTTGATAACAATCCAGATACCGTATCTATTAGCCTGTCGGACATATTAGACTTTTTTCGTGTCGGGGTTATTTCGAGGGTGTTTCGGGGGGTACTTCGGGGTGAAGTACCGCGGTCAAGTGAGTAGGGGTTTTTGCGCATTGAAGCGTGGCGAATATAACTCAGATTCATTAATCAGCGCCTGTTAGGCCACACAAAATAGAACCGAACTCTAGCAGAGGTATGCTATACTGAATTTTCTTTTATCTCTAATCAGGATTAAAAGGGTGTCAGACGGATTAAATGAGATGTTTCCCGTTGTCGCGCAGTGTTCATGGGAAGCATACTAAAGTCGGCCCAAATACCGTACGTTATTCCTTAATACTACTCGTCCAATGAAAAGATACCATTTAATCCGTCTCGCACCTTTTCAATCCTTATTGAATATAGAGGAAGGCGCAGGATTCGATACTTGGGCGCATGTAGCGCAGCTTACTTTTGCTTCTAAATTCAATGAAAATTAAAAATGTGCCAGATTGATTAAATATGGTATACATCAAATGGGTGAGTAGTATTAACAGATTGGGCCCTACAGGCTTAGACAACCCTGAACATATCACCTTTTGTAAATTTTATTGCTAAAATATGATATATTTCACCTAAGGTATCTGTTATTTGCTCTTTCAGTCACTCTCATCTTTGTATGCACAAATAACATCAGACATTCAGAAATCGTGCAACATCAGAATACTTTATTAATATTGGGCGAAACACGCTAAATTAATTTGCAGGGGAAAAATAATGGAGTGCGAAAATTAACACGACAATGGTGAAATATGGTTGGTGATCGATGTCTTCTAAACGCTGGTACGCTGGTATACTGGTACAAGCATTGTGAGGCTTATTGAGGCATACACGAAATGAGCAGTATTGTTGAGTTCATGCACCTTGCAATCCTTGTACCAGCATACCAGTGTACCAGCGTTTAGAAGACATCGGTTGGCGATTGTATATTGGTCAACATCAGTTCCATTGCAACCAGTTACTTTCATGTGTTTCACCAATGTAACACGAGTTGGTGACATATGTATTTAAGTTTTGTGGCGATTTTGCCCTAAGCACGCGGCAGGTGATTGTAAACATAAAAGCCATTTATGTGGCCTTTTCGTACTTGGCCTTGTTTTGACATGCTCCGTTCGAGCGTGCGTTGCCACGGCGACGTATTGTAATTTACGCTCCAGTAAACTATAACAATGGATCGATTTAACCTCGCGTGCGCCTTACAGTTTCTGGTGTATTATATATACACTGGAAGCGACTCGTTCGAGGAGATTGTCCAAGATCGAGACTAGGACGCACACGAGGCTCGCCATGAGCTTTGTGTTCCCTGGGTCTGAGTAGTGGGCTCCTAGAGCCCTGGGGACGATTTCCGTGGGGAGGCCCGGGCTGGGAGAGACGAGTTGCTGACTCGGGGGCCTTCGGCCCTGTGGATCGCCAGCTCTGTCCCTTCCCGGGACATGTGACAGAGGCTCTGGCCAGCATGTCGGACTGTACGGGGTTCCGTCCCCGAGGCAGACCGCGGCTCGCCAGGCCCCGCCAGTTAACACCGTAGGGATGAACTAGTTTCTGAACGGTGTCCGTAGGCCTGGGAGTGTCGGGTGGGCTGTTACCTGGTTACCGTTAATGATGAAGTAGTTACCGTGTCCGCCGCGACCTCCGGTGAGCGGCCCTGCCGCGAGGATCCGGAATAGCGGATGCGCGTCCGCAAGGACTCGGATGAGAGAGGACTATCCTCGAGGATCCCGAAGAGCGGACGGTAGTCAATAACTTTACATTGGTGCCGTGACCAGGATCAGTCCGACAGTGTTCCATCGCAGCCTACCGTCACAGTGTTGTAGCCTCCTTAGTCCCTGGGGATCGCCCGCTCCTCAAGGACGTCTCAAAGAATGACCAAAGAGAAAGATAAGGCCAAAGATAAGGCCGATGAACCCAAGGGGAGGGATAAGGGTGGAAATGTCGCGGACCACACCCGGTCGCGCGACAGCCACCGTGAGACGTCTCCGGACGACTCCGGCGGCCGGAAGGAACGCGCGGAAACCTCCGTGGACAAGACCCCGTCCGCGGAGACGACTCCGGCGTCCCTGGCTCCGTCTTCGGACGTAGAGTCGAGCCCCGCGGGGCCGCAGCAGGAGTTGCCGTCAAGGCCGGACCTTGACGTGTTAGGCGCGGTGGGTGGAGCTGGCAACGGCTCTACGCCGCGCCCGCCCGTGCCCAGAACAGATCCGTGGCAAATGGCACCCTTCCATAAGACGCCTTCGAGCGTCCGGAATCGAGCGCCAATGCATGCGGGTCCTTCTGGACGAGCGGACCAGTCATACCAGATGCCGCACCCGGCCGGGTGGACTCCCTCGCGAGCCTCCGGCATGGGTTCTGGTCGGTCCGCACCGGGCAGTGTGGTGGATCAGCTCACCGACGCACTTGGCGAGCTGGCCCCCCTCGGGCGCTATGAACGCGCCCGGTCGCCCCATCAGGGACGATCAGACCGGCGGAACCGCTCCCCTTCTCCGCTGTCACAAGGCAACTCGGGGCCTTTGACGGAGAGGGAGAGGTGGCTGATATCCGAGGCGCTTGTACTGTTCAAGCGGAATCAGCTGCATTCGAGCGTTGACCCGTCGGTCACCCTAAGTCCGGGGATGTCTGGGCCAGTAGCCCCTCCCCAAGTCCTGCCGAGTCCGCAGGCGCCAGTGGCCCCCGCAATGGGACCCGCGCCTGCCCCGCGGCTCGGAGGCACCACGTTGGCGACCGCGTCGACCGTTCCGACGGTTGGAGCGCAAGCCGCGTGGTCGACTTACCCTGGCACGTACAGTGTGTCGGACGGGCAGTGGCAACAGGCGGCTTCGGCCCCAAGCTTTGCCGCCCCTTCTGGAGCCTACCCAGTAGGTTCGATGGGAGCCCCGCCCGCACCTAGCCAGAGTGGGTTTTCAGCGGGAATGATCCCGGCGGCAAACGTGAGCTTCCCTGCTCCTATGTCCGCGGCGTCGATGTTTGATCCGGCAGACTCCGCCGCAGGCGCGGGAAGCGCGCGGAACTTGCCGCAGTACACGGACGACCCCGGAGCCGGGACCGCACGTCGGGCGCGTAGCAAACGCGATGACGGGCCCGACCACTCTTCGTGGCGGAAACGGTTCAACGGGGATAACGCCGACTTGGAGGACTACTTGCTCCAGGTATGGCGTACCGCCGTGTACGAAGGATGGTCCCAGCCTGAAGCTGGACACGTCCTCGCGGGGAGCCTGGAAGGGAAAGCTCTACGCGTGATGCCGTGTCTGCCGGTGGGAACAGTGACGTTCGGCGAGGTTGCTCGTCAACTTCGCCTGCTGTTCCCGCCGACGACCAATCGGCGGCAGTCTGAACGAGAGTTCAAGGCGCGTATCCGCCAGCCGACTGAGTCCATGACAGACTATGCGTACAGCTTACGCATACTCGGCCGGAGAGCTTTTCCGGACATGGACTCCAGACGGTTTGAGACGATGCTGATCGATCAGTTCATCGATGGCCAGCCTTACCACCTAGCGTACGGGCTGGCCACCCATGAAAAGCGATCGATGGAGGAGGCGATAGACTCCGCGCTTGCGCTTGAGATGGCTGTCCGTCCTAGACAGTTGCCTCCAGCCTCGGCTCCGGCCTCGGCTGTACCCGCGCAGGCGGCGACTCCTCCTCCGGTCAAGGCATCGCAGGTAACCCCGTGGCAGGACCCGGTCGTCCGGGAACCCGCCAGGGAACCTACCCAGCAGTGGGTTAGTGCGCCGGCACCCTCTACAGGGGCGCCCGCACATGCGGCACCGGTCGCCGCGCCGCGCTCGCCTTCGGACGAGTGCGACATAGAGGAATACGACCTCGGCGCCGCGCAGATGATTGCGCACTGCGCCGGGCTCGAAGCTCCGGGAGCCGCAGAATGTTGCGCGTTCACCTCCGGACCAGCTCAGAACCGTCCCTGCTACTTCTGCGGAAAGCAGGGACACTTTTGGCTGAAGTGTCCGGAGTTGTTGGAACGCCTGCGGTCGCGCGGATACCAGGGAGCTCTCCCTGGCCCGCAACGGAGGAATTCCTTCCGGTCTGGTCCTCCGGGACAGCAGAATCGGAACCCGCGGCAGGGAAACTAGATCCGGACGTGGTGGCGACCAACACTGCGTCCGGGGATAGTTGTTCGGTGGCAAACGATGCCGCCCCACCCGCTGATGAGCAGGACGGACCCCAAGTAGATATGACTTCTCCGGAAGTAGTCCTTGGAGACCAGTCTAGCTCCTCCGCAGCTGAGGCGGATGGCGAGGACTCCGTAGATGAGCCCAGCGCGTGCGAGAGGTATCGCCCGACCTGCGCGCTGGTGAGGGACCCCTGCTGGTACCTGCCCCTGTCCTTCGGACGGGAGCCGGTCCGGTTCCTCATAGACTCAGGCTCGGAGGTGACCCTCGTGGCCGCCGGAACGTTTAGGAAGGAGCCCGCACTCCGCAACCTCGAGTTGCGAGATCCCGGACCGTACAAGCTCTACGGAGCGGGAGACAACCGCATCCGTATCCATGGCATCATCGATCTGCCTATTACCCTTGGGGACAAGGTGTATCTGACAGAGGCGATCGTGGCGGATATCGGAGCGGCCGGGATAATTGGGATGAATTTCCTACGGGTCCACCGGGTGATTGCCAACTTTAGCGCTGGCGAGTTCCGGATGGGAGAGGACACACACTTCCTCTTCCGCTCGGGCCCGATGCATTCATTCCAGATGCGGACATCGCGCACTGTAGTAGTGCCGCCGATGAGTGAGATGATCATCGAGACGAGGCCGCGGCGTCCCCGCATGCCCCTCGATGGTCGACCGTGTATAGTGCAACCCGTGAGCAGTTTCGCCGCAGGAACTGGGCTCGTGCTGGGTGGGGCCCTGGTCATGTCCAACCCCCGCGCGATGCCCATCCTCGTGGTGAATCCTACGGATGCTCCGATTGTACTGAAGCGCGGATGCATAGCAGCTACTGCTATTCCTGCGGCTTCGAGTCGTGTCCTCCCCGACGATCCTGTCTGCCGCGCTGCGTGCGCGGCGGCGGCCGCCGGAGATGACCCGTTCACCCTGCCGGACCATTTGGAATCTCGGGTTCCGAAGGACCGGTTGGATGAAGAGCAGCGCCAAGCGCTCCGCAGACTGCTGCGGCAGTATGCGGATGTGTTCATGGGTCCTGATGGTGCGGTTGGCAAGACTGACGTCGCCAAGCACCGCATCGACCTCGTGGACGAGCGTCCTCTCAAGCAGCGTCTTCGTCGGGCAGCAATAGTGCACCAAGAGGTCATAGACCAGGAGGTGCAAAAGATGCTCGACTTGGACATCATCGAACCCAGTGACAGCCCTTGGGCCAGTCCGGTGGTTATGGTGAAGAAGAAGGACGGCTCGTGGAGGTTCTGCGTGGACTATCGAAACTCAACGATGCCACGCGGAAGGACTCATATCCTCTCCCGCACATTGAGGATACCTTCGATGCCCTGGCCGGGTCGCACTATTTCTGTGCTCTGGATCTGGCCTCCGGGTATTGGCAGGTGGAGATGGAGGAGAGTGATCGGGCGAAGACTGCCTTCGTTACCAAGAACGGGCTCTACCAATTCAAGGTAATGCCGTTCGGGCTCTGTAACGCACCAGCGACGTTCGAGCGCCTCATGGAGATGGTACTCAAAGGGTTCCTCTGGAAGCGATGTATGGTCTACATCGACGATGTCGTCGTGTATGGCCGGTCGTTCGAGGAAACCCTCACCAACCTCCAGATGGTGCTCCATCGCATCCGCGGAGCAGGGCTTAAATTGAAGCCAAGTAAGTGCGAGCTATTCGCGCAGGAAATCCTGTACTTGGGCTTCATGGTAACGGGCACCGGAGTGAGACCAGACCCCGCAAAGGTGGCGGCCGTGCAGAAATGGCCTCCGCCATGTAACGTGGCGGACGTGAGGTCCTTCTTGGGCTTCGCGAGCTACCACCGCAGGTTTATTCGCGGCTTTGCGGAGATCGCGCGTCCCCTTACTATCCTCACGGAAAAGGGCGCCGATTTTGTTTGGTCCGCCGAGCAGGCTGACGCCTTCTCGGGACTCCGGCAGGCCTTGGTAGTGGCCCCGGTGCTGCGGCACCCTCGTCCGGACTGCGAGTTCATCCTGGACACCGACGCGAGTAACTTCGCGCTCGGCGGTGTCCTCTCGCAGATCGTGGATGGGCAAGAGCGGGTAGTAGCTTATGCGAGTGTGGCCTTGAGCCGCTCTCAAATGAACTACTGTACCACTCATCGTGAGTTGCTCGCGGTGGTTACGATGACCAAGCGCTTCCGGCACTATTTGTTGGGACGCCATTTCCGCTTGCGGACTGATCATAGTTCGCTGAGATGGCTCCTCAACTATAGTGAGGCCGATGGCTTGGTGGCGCGGTGGCTCGTCAAACTCCAAGAGTATGACATGCAGATAGAGCATCGCGCTGGTAAGTTGCACGGCAACGCGGACGGCCTGTCCCGTTGTCATAAGTGCAAGAATCCGGGTTGTGCAGGGATGGCGCCATTCCAGCAAGCCGCGGATTCGTCCTCAGACTCGGAATTGGACGTTCCGGGGAGACCGCAGGCCGCCGCCCCCTCTAACAACACGGCGGCCGGAGCGTCTAGGGCTCATCTCCGCGCGCGTACCCGCCGATATCGGCGAGGGCGTCCCGCATATGAAGCGGAGGTGCGGCTCAGCTCCAGCGAGTCTTCCTCGAGTCCGGCGGTGTACTCCTCGTGGGTACCCTCGTCCTCTGGAGAGTCTGAGTATGAGCGGTCCTTGCCCCCTGTGGTGATGGCCGCTGCGGCGCAGCCGGACGCGACGGATGAGGAGCCTAATTACTTGGGTGGCTACTCTCCGGCGCAGATAGCTGCGACGCAAAGAGCTGATGGAGCTCTGGCACCGGTAATCACAGCCCTTGAGGCCGGCCAGAAGCCCTCGAAGGATGAGCGAAAGACCTACAGGGAGGAGACCTTGTCTCTAGTATCTCAGTGGGAACGACTCTCCTCCGCACAACGGTTACGCTGGCCGGACGAATTTACTGATTCGGCCGGACGCCCCTGGTCCCGGGACAACCTCTTATATGGCCAGACTGAGGTTGGGATTTACGTCCGCTACGGGAGAAGCGTCTTCCCACGGATTTGGGGAACTGGCTCTGGACGCGGGGATAGTGTCCGCAGATGAGGACTGATGTCCGCGGTTCGTCCGCGTGACTCATCCGGCGTCCGCGGCACTTTAAGATGACGCACTTCGGTGTAGTTATCCCCCGTGAGCCATTACTATAATTACGGTTATAGTAATTAAGGTTTCTTACGGCAGGAAACCGACTATCCATTATGATAATGGAGCGGTTGTTAAGTCCGCGCGTGCGGACCAGCCGCGGCAGCGGGTGACGCTCGTTCTCGTCCGGATCGTACCTTACAATATGCGGTCCGGCCGGAATGACCGGAACCCCGGCCTCCTTCTAAGAAGGGGGTCGTATATTACATGCGCAACACTTGTGGTGGCTTCTAATTCCAATTTCATCTTCATTGGATAAGGGCAATACGCCGTACAATGGTAGACGTCCGGCCTGGACTCCGTCCGCGGGCAGCCCCGGACGTCCGCCGGCTATTGCTTTCACCATCTTTGGGCGCCTCTAGATTGGGCGCCGGTATGAAGGGTTCGCCCCCTAACCAGTGCGGTTATGGACCATGCCGGCTCCGCGTCTAAATCTATTGGCTCCGCGCTCCGGTAGTCGTTTGAGGAGGCTCTGGGCTGGACCGGGCACCGCTCCGCGGCCGGGCAGTACGTCGGGGATGCTAGTGGGCGCTTTGCAAACGCCCATAGGGCGCCCAATTGTCTGTCCGGACGTCATGGGTATGTCCGATCGCCCTGTAAGCGTGCCAGCGGCTATGGGGAGTGATTTTGTTTATTTTCCATCTCATTTATTATTTATGGGAGGATTATAAGCCACAAGTGTGTGCGTGTTTCCCGTGGAAATGCTATTCTTACTCATTTATCCCATATATGAGAAAGTTTAGTGATATATCTCTTCCCTGGTGCAATAGAGAGTAAGAAATCGGGAGATTTCTGCTTTCGCAAGAGGGGTGTAGGAGATTGTGTACATTGTATCGAAGGCTGTATGCCGTGATCTATGAAAAGCATGCAAGCGGTGGTGGATTTATTTTCATTGCTGCTTGAGCGGTGTTAAATTTTTATTTATCGCTGCTGTCAGGGTGACATAATCGTAACACCCACAAGTAGTTTGGCTTTTTGATACATTGTATACAATCTTTAACCTGCGAGGGTGATTAACTTCACGTCATTGATCGCCAGTGCGAAAGCTATTGCTAATGACTGCTGTTAATTACTGTAGTATTTTAGCGGGTTCCCCCGGGATGGCTTGTGTACACAAGCCACCCGTATACATGGCACGAAAGGAGTCACCAGGGGGAGATGCGTGTATGGGAATGCGGGAATGTAAAACGTCCTTTTGTCTGTCGATCGGGTAGATGCAGTGAATAGACGTTTCCACGGGAACGCGTCATACGATGCGTGTGCAGTATAACTGCCAACACTTGATGCCTATAATCTATGTAACTCGACACCTTCTCGTCATTCAAGCGCTCGACACTGGTGGAGACGGATCTGCGGATCTGACTCCCAGTGTTTAGAGTGATTAGAGCGCTTGATGTCAGAGTCAAGTGACGGCTGGGGAGGTGATGAAGGGAGGGAAGAGGGGTCTCTTGAGCGCGGTAATTCGTACTCGAGACCCCAGTCTAGGCCCGAGGAGGATGACCGCGAGGACATCCCTCGGGGAGCCTATGTGGGTTCTGAGGAATCCAGCTCCAGCTCCGGTTCTTACACAGGAACCGAGTCTGAGAGCGAGGTCGCGGAGGACCGCCCCGCAGAGAGTGACTCGGCCACGGCAGGCGCCGAGCTACTCTTAGATCCGTCCACTTTTTCTCGTATGGAAGAGGTGATGGACTGCGGTGGTGCGGGACTTGCTAGTGTGGACATTGAGTTGCACCCGTCCTCGGAGATGCTTGCGTCTCTGGGCCCGGATGAGAGTACTCGTGCGGAAACCCGTCCGGATGGCCGTAGCCGTCCGGACACCGGTTCCGCCGAGAACTCCTCGGTGTCCGCACCTGCGGAGTCTGGTCCGCACGACCAGAAGGCCCCTGGGACTTGGGCGGAGCAGGTTGACGCGGCTGAGGAAGCCGCATCCCAAGCGCCGCCTCAGGGACAGGAGTCTGGCTCGAAGGAGACCGAGAACCGAGATGACGGGTTTACATCGCCCGTCTCTAGGCGTACTCGCCGTCGAGCCCGGGAGATTGCTCAAAAGCAGTGGAGAGCCCAGCAAGAGCTGGAAGCCGCTGAGCGTGGGCAATCTGAGGCCGGATCCGACCGGGACCCGGCCTCCTCGCCTCCGAAGAAGAAGAAGAAGAAGCGGCCGCACCGGAAAAAGAAGTCCGGAGGACCTAAGCCACTGGCGCCTAAGCCGGGCGGCCAGAAAGGGTCCTCCGCCAAACCCGGAGTCGCCAAGACGCCTAATCCCTCGGGATCTGGTGCGGGCGGCGCCTCCGCGGGATCCGGCCCAGGCGCGGGAGGTTCCTGTAAGCGGGTGCCTGTCCAGGCACCGAAAGGAACCTCCTCTTCCTCTTCCTCCGGTACTAAGAAACCTACCGGAGCTGCGGAGGTGGGGTCAAGTCCAGTGGACAGAGGGCGTCCCGTGCCGAAGGAGGGAGATCTCCGTTTAGAACTCCTCCGGAAGCGCGCGGAGCAAGACGGGGTCCACCTGTCTGACGCCGCACTGGAAGCGGGAGCGCGGGCCTTCGTTGCGCAGCAACAGAGGGCCGCGCCCCCACGCGGGAAGAGTGTGCCCCGACAAACCAGGTCGGAGAATCGTTCGGGGGCGGCCAAAAAGAAGAAACGGTCGTCCTCGGAGCAGCCCTCTATCCAGAGGCTGCGGGCCGAAATGGGCCCCGAACTCCCTGGAGTCCGTCAGGGACACATGTTCCTTCCGCGCTATGGCAGGGATCCGCAGGGACGCCGCACCGCGGCGGCCGGCGCGGCGGCCGACACGCCTTTCACACGGCCTCGTCCACTCACGGACGAGGAGCGTGTCGGGTTGCCGCCCGAGACAGAGGCGGGTGTAATATGCCAAATCTGTCCGGAATCCCTGGACGGGTATGAGGACCCGCACCGTGCGCTCAATCGGGATCGTAGGTATCCTACCTACGACCACTTGAGTCGACATATTGCGGGGTACCACTACCCCTGGATGCAAATGTTCGTTTGCAAGAGGTGCTACTCCGGCACCCCTCAGCAACGATATTTCGCCAGTTTAGAGGCCCTAAATGATCACCGCTCGGGTGCACACCGCGGTGAGGGACTTCATATCGTTGGAAATGAAGTGGGGCCTGTATTCAATTATGGATACATACCACCGAGGGTGGCGTCGTTCATGACTACGTCAGGGACGGCGAATCACCGATTCTTTCACTGGGGTCCATGGCGCTTTGCACAGCGCATCATGGACGATGCCTGGAAGGAGTCTGGCGTTGTGTCCGCGGGCTCGAGCTACACCGCTCGCCTGACGGCTACAATGGGCCAGACCCCGGCGGAGTTCCAGGCGGCGGAAGCCGCCCGGACAGCAGCAGAGGCTGTCCGTGAACCGCCGGTGATCCAGGCCGGTGAAGAACGGCACCGGGTGACCATGATCGTGTCGGAGATGCCGCAGATCGCGGCCAAGACACGAGTGGCTACTCCTAAGCCGCGCCCCCAGCCAAAGACTCAGGGGAAGAGCTCGTCCGCCGGAAAGACTCCGGCCGGGACGACGCCCCTGCAGTCTCCGGGTGCGCTGACTCAGGAGGACTACCCGGGCTTGCTCGAGGTGACGAACTCCTCGGTGTCCGCACCTGCGGAGTCTGGTCCGCACGACCAGAAGGCCCCTGGGACTTGGGCGGAGCAGGTTGACGCGGCTGAGGAAGCCGCATCCCAAGCGCCGCCTCAGGGACAGGAGTCTGGCTCGAAGGAGACCGAGAACCGAGATGACGGGTTTACATCGCCCGTCTCTAGGCGTACTCGCCGTCGAGCCCGGGAGATTGCTCAAAAGCAGTGGAGAGCCCAGCAAGAGCTGGAAGCCGCTGAGCGTGGGCAATCTGAGGCCGGATCCGACCCGGACCCGGCCTCCTCGCCTCCGAAGAAGAAGAAGAAGAAGCGGCCGCACCGGAAAAAGAAGTCCGGAGGACCTAAGCCACTGGCGCCTAAGCCGGGCGGCCAGAAAGGGTCCTCCGCCAAACCCGGAGTCGCCAAGACGCCTAATCCCTCGGGATCTGGTGCGGGCGGCGCCTCCGCGGGATCCGGCCCAGGCGCGGGAGGTTCCTGTAAGCGGGTGCCTGTCCAGGCACCGAAAGGAACCTCCTCTTCCTCTTCCTCCGGTACTAAGAAACCTACCGGAGCTGCGGAGGTGGGGTCAAGTCCAGTGGACAGAGGGCGTCCCGTGCCGAAGGAGGGAGATCTCCGTTTAGAACTCCTCCGGAAGCGCGCGGAGCAAGACGGGGTCCACCTGTCTGACGCCGCACTGGAAGCGGGAGCGCGGGCCTTCGTTGCGCAGCAACAGAGGGCCGCGCCCCCACGCGGGAAGAGTGTGCCCCGACAAACCAGGTCGGAGAATCGTTCGGGGGCGGCCAAAAAGAAGAAACGGTCGTCCTCGGAGCAGCCCTCTATCCAGAGGCTGCGGGCCGAAATGGGCCCCGAACTCCCTGGAGTCCGTCAGGGACACATGTTCCTTCCGCGCTATGGCAGGGATCCGCAGGGACGCCGCACCGCGGCGGCCGGCGCGGCGGCCGACACGCCTTTCACACGGCCTCGTCCACTCACGGACGAGGAGCGTGTCGGGTTGCCGCCCGAGACAGAGGCGGGTGTAATATGCCAACTCTGTCCGGAATCCCTGGACGGGTATGAGGACCCGCACCGTGCGCTCAATCGGGATCGTAGGTATCCTACCTACGACCACTTGAGTCGACATATTGCGGGGTACCACTACCCCTGGATGCAAATGTTCGTTTGCAAGAGGTGCTACTCCGGCACCCCTCAGCAACGATATTTCGCCAGTTTAGAGGCCCTAAATGATCACCGCTCGGGTGCACACCGCGGTGAGGGACTTCATATCGTTGGAAATGAAGTGGGGCCTGTATTCAATTATGGATACATACCACCGAGGGTGGCGTCGTTCATGACTACGTCAGGGACGGCAAATCACCGATTCTTTCACTGGGGTCCATGGCGCTTTGCACAGCGCATCATGGACGATGCCTGGAAGGAGTCTGGCGTTGTGTCCGCGGGCTCGAGCTACACCGCTCGCCTGACGGCTACAATGGGCCAGACCCCGGCGGAGTTCCAGGCGGCGGAAGCCGCCCAGACAGCAGCAGAGGCTGTCCGTGAACCGCCGGTGATCCAGGCCGGTGAAGAACGGCACCGGGTGACCATGATCGTGTCGGAGATGCCGCAGATCGCGGCCAAGACACGAGTGGCTACTCCTAAGCCGCGCCCCCAGCCAAAGACTCAGGGGAAGAGCTCGTCCGCCGGAAAGACTCCGGCCGGGACGACGCCCCTGCAGTCTCCGGGTGCGCTGACTCAGGAGGACTACCCGGGCTTGCTCGAGGTGACGGTACCCGCGGGTCCGTCTGAGGGACGGGTGGTGGCAGACACCTCCGCCTCCTCGAGTACCGCGTCGGTGGTCCCGCCAAGGACCCCACGCGTGACTCCCTCGGTGGCGAGCAGTAGCGGACGTGCGGTACCTCTCACGAGGTCGGCGTCCGCGTCCTCGTTGGTAGTTGAGGGGACGTCCGCAGGGTGGCAAAGCACCGCCTCCCTGGACTTGGACCCCCTCGATGCCACGGCGGACGTACGCCGGAGGCTCGGTCCCACGACCGCCAGCGTCTACGAGACTTTCCGCGAGTCTGTAGGCCAGGCGGTCGGCCATCGTGGCGATGGTATGGACCGGATCCCCGGTGATCCGGCGTTGGTGAACCTGCCGGTGCCCCGAGCCATTCGTGACTTGGGGTCCGCAGGTGTAGCCGCGTTGGTCCGCGCTCGGGAGGAGCACCCCTGGGATCACCCCCAGCGTGGTCGACTCACCCGAGCGGCGGAGTACCTTGTGGCGGAGATGGACAGCTCTCTGGATCGGTTCAGCCGGTGCCGCGCCGAGGCCTCCCGTGTCGCATGCGATCTCGCATACGACCAGGGCCTCATGGAAGGCACCCGGCGGAGCCTAGAGAGCTACCGGACTTTGCCGGCCGTCATTGAGCGGCGCGCGTTCGACCAGGGTCGGACCGCCGCTCTTGCCGAGCAGTCCGGGGCGTCCGCCCCCGCCCCAGAGGTAGCCGCACGGATGGAGCACCTGGAGGCTGAGAATGAGCAGCTACGGCGTCGTCTTGACGAAGCCGAGACCGCTCGGACTCGCCTACTCCAGGGCGTCGATGACCCCGAGTCGTCCGCCCTGAACCAGGCGGCTCTCCGGCGCACGGATGCCGCTTTGGAGCTGGCCATCTACCCATACCTAGTCCAGGTGTGGGGAGAACGGACGGCTGGTCCACAGCGCACCCGCGATACAGTGGAGATGTTCCGCGCCATTGCCGATCTCGGCGCGACCTCTCTACCGGCCTCCGTCGTGATGGCTCCGTCAGGACCCGGATTGCAGGGCTCACCACAAAAGCCCGTGCAAGCTCCACCGGGCCTGCCTCATCCGCCCGTGCAGCCGGCTTTCACTATGCCGGCTCCGCTGCGTCCGCGGCGTAGGGACCCGTCACCGCCGCCAGACCCCAAGACAGGCGGCACGGATGAGGAGCCGATGACAACGGAGGAAGGCTAGGGTGCTAGCCTCGTCGCTGCATGTGTGCGGCGGCGTGCCGGAGTCGCTCCCGCGGCTCCGCCCTGCCTCAGACCCGTTCTGCGGATCTGAGGAGCCGGCCGGCAGGGCGGTCGGCAACATTTTAGAGGTACTATCACTTTTGATCACTCGGTGTGTCGTTTTACAAAATTTCTAAATTTAAAGTCTAACCTTAAAGATATTCCAAAGACTCGACACACCGTCCTTTTATAACGGATGACCTTTCAAGGTCATCACACGGTTTTGGACCACCTCGGTCAAAATTTTAGCTTGTTTATGAGGGTTTATTCAAAATTGCAAAGCGCGTTATAGTTTACTCCGTAAGTCCGGGGGTAGTTCCCCATTCTTCCAAAAGGGACTCTTAAAGTCCTAGTGTTTGCGCCGTGACTTCCGGGCGTTGCCATCTTGCCTTCTTCCGGCCCCCGCCATGCGAAGCCTTCGTCGGGTTTCGAGCATTTTGGGCGCGGGCGGAACATGTTGGGGACCAACATTGTAAGAAGGGGGTAATGTGGCGATTTTGCCCTAAGCACGCGGCAGGTGATTGTAAACATAAAAGCCATTTATGTGGCCTTTTCGTACTTGGCCTTGTTTTGACATGCTCCGTTCGAGCGTGCGTTGCCACGGCGACGTATTGTAATTTACGCTCCAGTAAACTATAACAATGGATCGATTTAACCTCGCGTGCGCCCTACAGTTTCTGGTGTATTATATATACACTGGAAGCGACTCGTTCGAGGAGATTGTCCAAGATCGAGACTAGGACGCACACGAGGCTCGCCATGAGCTTTGTGTTCCCTGGGTCTGAGTAGTGGGCTCCTAGAGCCCTGGGGACGATTTCCGTGGGGAGGCCCGGGCTGGGAGAGACGAGTTGCTGACTCGGGGGCCTTCGGCCCTGTGGATCGCCAGCTCTCTCCCTTCCCGGGACATGTGACAGAGGCTCTGGCCAGCATGTCGGACTGTACGGGGTTCCGTCCCCGAGGCAGACCGCGGCTCGCCAGGCCCCGCCAGTTAACACCGTAGGGATGAACTAGTTTCTGAACGGTGTCCGTAGGCCTGGGAGTGTCGGGTGGGCTGTTACCTGGTTACCGTTAATGATGAAGTAGTTACCGTGTCCGCCGCGACCTCCGGTGAGCGGCCCTGCCGCGAGGATCCGGAATAGCGGATGCGCGTCCGCAAGGACTCGGATGAGAGAGGACTATCCTCGAGGATCCCGAAGAGCGGACGGTAGTCAATAACTTTACAGTTTGTTGGTATAATTTGTCGATTTCACCAGAATAAACCTTCTGGTGTGATTTTGAGATACTTGTCTATAAAGTAAAGACAGGGGATTCACTATTATAGACCGCCCGTAATAAACACATTTCTTACATTTCTATTTTCATGATTGTACGACTCTCGTGTTTCTCAGTCTTAGACTTTCGGATCCATTGTATAGCTGGGTTCTGTTATAATGGGTGAATTGTAACAAAATGCCACAGGCATCCTCCTTAGGTAATATCGTCAGTGTTTGGCTAGTAAGCAATCGGCCAGTTTCATTATTTGTGTGTGAAAAGTGTAACCTGGAGCAAAATCAATGACACTGCGGTCATTAAAAGTTATGTGTCTGTGGTTTTAACAGGGCTATCATTAGGCCTACAGGTTTATCACTCATCGAATTTGACTGTTCATGACACTGATTTTGTAAGTATCATTCATGAATCACTCCTAAAATATGGATTTGTCTATATCGATATCCATTCGTCAGTAGGCCTATACATATGTAACGTGAGACCAAAGAAATCAGTGATCCCCATTTACTGCTCTGATATACAACATTTATCGTAGGAATAGCATATAGCTGTCTGTACTTCCAATGAAATATTATGTGAATATAAAACAGACTACTCCTCCCGACGTGTATAGAACATGATTCGTTTCATATATAAATATAAACATGCTTTCGCATATCAAATTCTTCTAATGTAACAGATAGTTAATTTCGCACTTTGTGTGTGTTCAGTTTAAATGTGTTGTCGGTGTTTCGTCATAATGCACGCAGCGTGGTGGGGCGGCTGTGCCTTGTCACAGCGTCAGTCCTTACCGAGACGTTGCCGCGCGTGGACCTCCCGGTCTCGGCCTATTGCCGCGAGTATTTAAACGGAGCGTTCCACCGTGTGTAAGTAATTCGTACTGTATCTAATATTGTGCATTAACATTTCATGTATTTCCTCCAAATTCCAGATTTATATACAGTCATTAATTAGTATTTTCTACAAGGCAACTTGATGTCAGTACGGCATGGCGCACGTGTTGCACGTGGTCGGTTACTTTTGGTACTAGGCTAATTGTAGTTCACAAGTACAGTATATTTCCATTGATACGGTTATAATTCAGTAGTAGTGTACAAACACAGTTGTTAAATACATTATTGGCATAATTTGTTAACAGTAGAAGGTAATTTCGTTAACTTACAGGCGAGGCGACCTTGCCTGACCTTCCCAGGTCACCAGGTTTTGAAACCCCTGTCAGACTTTCAGGGTGAGCATGTTTTGTATTGTTGTAATTTGCTTTCGTTTCATATAAACCAGTATGACATTGCAAAGTCTAGAATGTCATCCCACAGATTTAGAATGTCGCTATATTTGCCTTTCTGTGAACATGTTGTATTTTTATTATATTTGTTATACAGGGTTTTTATTCACCGCACCAAATAAAAAACTACAAAAACCCAAACCGACGAGTTTGTGTGGCTGTTACACTAATTTGAATCCGAATTATAACAAACGACTCAAATCTCGACGGTGACACACTACACGTTCTTGCCAAAAACATGTGTGAGGTGAACACTGGACCATTGAGCTACTGAGACCCGATGAAACAAAAATCCTTGCATAAGTCACACACGGAGATTGTAATACAATGAACAGTAATAGTGGTAAATTAGTTAGACACTATAAACTGGTTTATAATTTTGTTTGGCCTCAATCTCTGTGGAGTGTCGACTGGAAATCGCTCTTGTGGGATTAGTTTGCTGCACGCATCACTGAATAAACCCTTGGGTGACTAGAAGAGGGGATTATTGCGGTACTTCACCCCGAAACACCCTCGAAATAACCCCGACACGAAAAAAGTCTATTAGGTTCTCACTTTGGCTCGAGGAATATCCACCAAAAACTACGGAATCCATGTGGGATGGAAATCTTTGATCGTTTCTGTGATCGCCGACATAGAGATTTGTGAATGAATGCATGAATTTACAATCCATCGTTACAAACATATACGCTATTTGTTTCAAGCAGAGAGCTTATGTACATAACATCTATGTGTCTTTTTATGAAAGTTCCCATCAGGGAACTATTGAGGAATATTGGAGAATTGTGGAGTATATATGTAAAGAAATTTGAACTAATTGAACCAGTTCTTAATCAGATGTGATTCGTGTGAGCACAAATAATATAATCCACATGTACCTGGTTCCTAATAGAAATAGAAATTTCAATTATTTTACATGTATACTAACAAATCTCGATTCTGGACTGCACCAGAACTATGTAAATCATTTTCGTCTATAATACCTGACCATAAACAGGAATCTTTGTCAGTCATGACAAGTGTATTTACGTTCATTTATATAACTACCCAAATCTGAAATATTATTCTAAAAATATCAGTCCATATCTCTTGACAGGCTTGACACACTTCTTGATCATGCAGTTCCAGCACGAATAGGAATGTTATGGGAGTTGTCATTGCATACTTTGTAACAAAAATATGCAGATGCACACGTAGCTTTTCTCTGCAGAATTGCACACCATTTTCACGATACTAGTGTGATTATTGTGAAAGACAAATCTGCCATTTCTTCCAAAGTGCTTAGTACAATGTGTTTAAATAGCACACATGTGTTTGTATAGTACACATTACTATCGTCGAACGTGATCGTCCTTTTATGACCAATGAATAATTCAAACCAAATCCGACATTCTTCATCACGAAGGTTCAATTCATATAGATCAGCAAACACACGTTTTCTGAACCTTATCCAAAAAAGAAGACGGGGTGTGCTTTATTGGTGGAGAGTCCGAGAACAGATA
Organism: Terebella lapidaria; assembly: GCA_949152475.1. NCBI lineage: Eukaryota > Metazoa > Annelida > Polychaeta > Terebellida > Terebellidae > Terebella > Terebella lapidaria. The sequence continues at coordinate 53,306,272 of OX424555.1, read as the reverse complement.
TTGCCTGGGTCCGAGCAGAGGGGCATGACGGGACATACAGAATTGAAGCTCGGAGATGGGGAAATTGGAGATCGAGTTCATCATTGCAAATTGGAATCTTTATAGAGGAATGTATTTGATTTATTGAGGAACATGGACAATGAGTGAAAAAATAATGCTAAAAAATAATGTGGAAAATGACATGTCTAGTATCAAATGTATTTTTCGGCCATTTAAATGTGCTTGAATTGAAAGTTTTAAATGTGCTTGAATTAGATGTCTTAAATGTTATTATTCAAATAAACCAATGATGAAGCAAGCCACATCTATTTGGATTAACAATGATCATATTGATGTTGTGAACTGTAATTCACGGACCAATCTTATTCACGACGATCAATTGACTGGAGGATTGGGTTTATTATCTGAAGTCGCCATATAACAAGTGCTGTGTTGTGGTGTCCACCGATAAGGGAATTGACATGTTCAAACCCACATGAATCACCGTGATTTGTGCCAAAGTAGAATGAATTCCCCAGAGTACCTGAGGATTGAATTGATGTGCATTGTATTGTGTAATTGGGAATCTTTAATTGTGTTCATCTTACAATAAATATTAAAATAACTGGATGCAGGTTATCGTGCACTACTTGTTTTATTGACTACTGGTATGCTTTATTGGGGGGGGGGGGGGGCTATGTATTTTAAATAAGTACAATATTTGGTTTTCCATACAGGACATAACTGCTCAAGGGATAGATTGCAGTTCTCATGGGATAGATTGCAGTTCTCATTTTTAAAGTTTATTTTATGTTATGGGAGCAATGTTCGATTTAGGAAAACAGATTTGTTAAATTTTAATAATATGGTGTCTTGGTTTGCACAACTAATTCCGAACAAATATGTTGCTCCCATTATGGTAAACATGTAATATTTTGATATGCGAATAATACATTTATTATAATTTAGATGCAAGTTAGTCAATGTGTCATTTATAAAATACAACTGGTTGCAGACCTTCTCATATACGTACATGCATAACAAACGTAAGAAAAATTCGTTATTTGTGAGATTAAGAGCACACTCTGATGTTTTTTGTTGCACCATATTAGGTTCGATCACTGTTCCAGCAGCAATTTGGGTTTAAATTATTTCACCATTGCAATTGAAAGTGTCAAAGAAACGCCAAAATGATAATACTCTGAATACCATTTATGTAACTCACTTGCAAGTAAATATTGAATCGTTTCATTCAGATTACGTTTTTTATCAAAATACGTTGTGTATCAAATTACTTGGGTTCTGCACAAATTGTGGTCTGGAAAGGTGATTTCCTATTCCATAATTGGCTATTGCATATATTTTACCCATACATGTTTAAGTGTATATCTATTTGATCCATTATTCAAAAATATAACAGGGCAATTATCACATTGGTCAGTCAACATGTATCGCATATTTTCTCGATTCGTTTCATCATCCTCTAACCCACATACACATGAAAGCACAGAACTGTGGAGTCAAGTGAGATTATGTTTGACCCAACAACAAATTTGTCACGTTAATGGGGTCGTATTCACACACTTGATCGAACCTATCTTTAGGACCCATGGACAATATACATGAATAATAGATGCATGCCAATATTTTTCATCATTTTAGATTCGTTCATTTTCATGACATTTCGTGGTGACCTAGACATCGACGGGCCTTTAAAGCAAATGGGTGCAATTCGTACAGTTGCTGAAATGCAATTACATATCAAGGTATGCATTGAATATCAAAAATACAATGCCTGGTTTTTCAATCGGTGAAGCATATCTCCAAATAGTAAAAGCGAATACCAAATATCTCCAAATAGTAAAAGCGAATACCAAATAGTAATACCGACATACCGCACTATCCATATCTGCGATAAATGGTTAATATACAGCTCAAAAGAGCATTGAAAACGAAGTCGTTAAAAGACAAGACCATTTGCTGCTGTTCACAGGATTCGCTTTCAAATGTGTTCATAATGTGTTCGAGGATATCAACCATAAACATGATAATTAAAAAACGGGATAATACCTATCATGATGAACTCTTGTTCTTCAGTGAGCAAATACTTATGTCTGAAACGGTAGAACATATTAGATTATGTGTTTTATTTACTGCAAAAAAATGCCCTGTACTACTGTAGCGTTATGACGTGGTGGCTACCTAGTAGTGACACCACGGTTATAGCGTGAACGTGCGGACAGGTTTATAAGACATTCGGCGACACTCCAGTAATGGAGTATGCCTCTTTATCGTGGGGTCGCCGAACCCTACACTACATGACATCTTCAAGCCCTACTTAGCATGTATTAGATAATGGGCGAGACGCAGGTCATTATTAGAAACGAAGGACTTTCGAGGCGAACCGAAGGACTTTCGAGGCGAAGCCGAGAAAGCCTTCGTTTCTAATAATGACCTGTGTCGAGCCCATTATCTGACTTAATGGATGCCTGCCATTAGGTTATTATTGCAAATAATGACCTCCGTTGAGGTTATTCAACAAAAATAATAACCTCTGTAGAACAATACAAGCATCCATTAATGTGACAATAACGCACTGGAACGTTTATGGGGAAAATTGATTTGATGATTGTGTGAGGGATGGTGAGGCCGAAAGAATTTTCTTGGCCAAAGAACAATAATTTGAAAATGAAGTAATATCTTCACAGTGTCACAAATTAGGTCTATGGACCTCTTGCTTTTAGGTTTCTTTACAGCTGAGTGGTTTCGTTCTTGAGGGCTAAGCTGGTATTTCTCAGTATTGATTTAGGCTGGATTATAATGAGTATTTCTTCCGGGCTGCATACGGATTATTGAGGGTATGGGATTATAAATTTGTCGCCAGAAGTTATGAGTGAATTTTATATAGTGATATACCTGAAAATTGTACTCTGTAGAATTTCGTAATTGAACAAAGAATATTTCGAGTTGTTATTTATAGGAGTGGTTCCTACCTGTATAAATTGGTGTGTGATTTTGTCATATGTCACTACAAGCAAACTAGTCGACAAGGCCTGAAGTGTTGGGAAAGAAAGAAAAGAAATATTGTACCAAGGAAGAAATTATAAAGAAAACCAGGAAATTGTGAAACAAGTGCAAGTGGAATTTATAAGTGGAGTTGTACAAACAAAATTCAGCTAAGTTTGAGTGCAAAGTTCAAGTCAGAGCACAAGTCCAAAGAAGTGTCGTCAGTGTGTGATATTGACTAAGCCGGCGTGGACGAGTGTCTGTGGGATCGAGGGTCATCGTGGGACATCACATCGAGGGTCATCGAGGGACATCACATCGAGGGTCATCAGGGAACATCACTTCGAGGGATTCATCGGGGGATTATCAACGTCGTGTGAGATTGTCAAAGGGGGAAGTTTGGGACATTTGGGGAAAGTTGGTCTATTGTTTTTCTGTTTATGTAAATGTTGTATATATATATTGTGGCCAAAAGTAAAGTGTACACTGTGTGAAATACATCTGTTATCTGAGTATTTGCTATTTCATTAAAGTTCATACATATTACCAGTAGTTTTCCGTCAGTTTATTTTGAGTTGGGTATATTTTCATAAATTTTGTGACATTTATGGTGGCAGCGGTGGGATAGAAGGGACGGTGTTTTGGTCAGTAGGTGTTTGGTGAAGTCGTTTTAGGGTAAATCTCCAGTTTGCTTTTTTTTCTCGAGCAAAGTTCTTATCCATATTTCCCCATCCCAGTTAACATATAATTTGTTGTGTTTGTATTAATAATGTACTAGTTTGTGCACTCAAACTCGGCGTACTATTGAGCGTATATTGCGTTTGCGTTTATCAGACTGGTTTAGTGGCTAGCGAGCGACCACTATTGGTATACTAAATTATTGGGTTTATTTTGTTTGCAGGGAGTCCACACTTTATCATTGTAGTTCTGTGGTATATGTTATGTGATTCTTTGTGTATGTATGTAGTATGTTGAATATATGGTGTGTGTGAAGTTGTTTCCAGCCATTTTCAGAGTGCAAAGTCAAAAATGGCAACTAATTTTCAACAGTGGGTTGAAATTGGCTCAAAGTTGGGCTATGAAGGCAAAGAACTGCGTGAGTTTGTCTCTGAGCAACAAGCAAGGGAAAGAGAGGAAAGAGCTCAAGAGAGACAGCGCCTCAAAGAAGAACAAGACAGGAAAGACTACGAGACAAGAGCAGCACGAGAGCACGAGTTAGAGATGAGACGGCTAGAGATTCAAGCCGGAGATATTCATGAAGGTGAGCAAAGAGACAGAACAGTGAGAGCTAAAGTTCCAAAGTTACCAGAATATCGTGATAAAGATGATATGGATGCATATCTGGAAAGATTTGAAAGGTTCGCTAGTGCTCAGAACTGGGACAGAGATAATTGGGCTGTCAACTTAAGCGCATTACTGACAGGTAGAGCTTTGGAAACATATGCAAGGCTGTCCGCAACAGATGCATGTAATTATGACAAGTTGAAAGAAGCTGTGTTGAAGGATTATCACCTGACTGCTGAGGGTTTCAGATGTAAATTTAGGGAGTCCAAGAAGAAGCCAGACGAGACTCCAACACAATTCATCACACGTATTGAGTCCTATTTCGACCGATGGTTACAGCTCGTAGGTGCTGAGGAAGTTCAGGACGTACGGGAAGTGATGATAAAGGAACAATTCTTGAATACGTGCGACAAGGATGTAAGTACATACATCAAAGAGAAACAGAATTTGAGTTTGCAGGAGATGGCACAGGCAGCAGAAAGCTTTTTAGAAGCACGAGGCCGTCTCCACAGCCAAAGGGGTCTGAGTAATACGGGTACTTGCAACAAGGTTTGCATAGCATGTGGTAAGACAGGCCATATAGGACGTGATTGTCCTAGTAATAAGCACAAAAACCTTACCTGTAATAAGTGTCAACGCCAGGGCCATATCGCTCCAGATTGCAAAACCAAGGTACGCAATGCTCAGAACACCTATCCACAGAAAACTGGTGTGAGAGACATAACGTGCTTCCTGTGTGGTAAGAGTGGACACATAGCAAGGGACTGTTCAGCTAAAACAAATAAGGGTATGGCAATGGTAGACATGAAAGAATTGGCTCACATGTTGTCAGCAGAATTGAAGCATTCTAACACAGAACCGACGGCTGCATGTCATCTTGAGCACAAGTGCTCTGACAAGTGTGATTGTGTTGGTACGGAGTCCATTCGACTGGCATGTGGTAAGGAGCTTCCAGTCATACAAGGGTTGTGTCCGAAGTCCATGAAGCTGCAGACGAGAGGGATGCCTGTGGTAAGAGGTCTCGTGGAAGGTATGGAAGTTGAGACCCTCCGAGATACAGGATGTTCTGGAGTTGTAGTCAAGAGATCCCTCATTGAAGACGGGCAACTCACTGGGTCAACACAAACGTGCATGCTCATAGATGGTACCATTATGCACGTTCCCATGGCGAATGTCTTCGTGGATACCCCATTCTTTACAGGCAGGGTTGAAGCCATGTGCATGCGCACGCCTATTTACGACTTGGTGATCGGCAATATTCCGGATGCCAGGGCTCCAGATGATCCTGACACAAATTGGAAGGGAACCCAGGACCAGGCCTGTGTGATGACAAGAGCTCAAGTAAGGAACGCAGACAAACCATTGAAGCCTCTTCATGTACAAGACTCTGGGGGTAAGAACAACAAACCAGTTGATCATAAGGTTTTACGTGAGCTGCAGCGTCAAGACTCATCTATATCTAAGTTGCGACAACTAGAGCAACAGCGCCATAAGCGTGGTAAGAATGTTCACTGGTATGCAGTGGAGAATGATATACTGTACCGGTATTTCCAGTCGCCAGACAGTCGCAGCACCACTAAAGTCATCAAGCAAGTTGTCGTACCGAAAGATCTCAGGTTACAAGTATTGAGCCTAGGGCATGACTCCATCATGGCAGGTCATATGGGAATTGGTAAAACACTCCAAAGGATATCATCTTCGTTTTACTGGCCAGGCATCCAAGGTGATGTCAAGAGATATTGTCAGTCATGTGACTTGTGCCAAAAGACAATACCTAAGGGGCGAGTTGGAAAAGTGCCTCTAGGTCAGATGCCATTGATTGAGACACCTTTCAAGAGAGTGGGAATCGACTTAGTGGGACCAATACAACCTGTCACTGAGAAAGGTAACCGTTACATACTCACGATAGTTGATTATGCTTCTAGATTTCCCGAGGCGGTTGCCCTCAGATCGATCACGACTGAAGCGGTGGCGGAAGCACTGGTGGAAGTGTTCAGTCGGGTAGGTGTACCAGATGAAGTGATGAGTGACTTAGGGTCACAATTCACATCTGCACTTATGAAGGAGGTGAGTCGACTACTCTCCATAAAACAGCTGCACAGTACGCCCTATCACCCAATCTGTAATGGATTGGTGGAGCGCATGAACGGTGTACTAAAAAGTATGTTGCGGAAGCTCACAGCAGAAAAACCCAAGGATTGGGACCGATATTTAGCGCCATTACTGTTCGCCTACAGAGAAGTGCCTCAAGATAGCACGGGTTGGTCTCCATTCGAGTTGGTCTATGGGCGGTCAGTCAGAGGTCCATTACAGATATTGAAACAGTGTTGGTCAGGAGATGAAACTGATAGTGATGTGCAAAACAGTTATGAGTATGTGATTGACTTGAAGCAAAGGTTAAGCGAAACCTGCAAGCTAGCACAAGAGGAGCTAGGCAAGTCGCAGAAAAGGTATACCAAGTACTACAATAGCAAAGCTCGCATGAGGAAGTACAAACAAGGTGATCTAGTCTTGATTCTCCTGCCAACAGAGAACAACAAATTACTCTTCCATTGGAAAGGGCCGTACCCAATTCTAGAAAAAATCTCAGATTATGACTATAAAATCGACGTAGCTGGCAATCAGAAGTTGTTTCATGCCAATATGCTGAAACGCTACGTGCGTCGTGGCGACAGAGAGCTCCCTACTGTTCCATTACTACAGGCAGTTAGAGCAGCGGTAGTTGAAGCAGATGAAGAGTCTGTGTTTGATCTGAGTGATGATGAACTCCTTCATTTCTCGAAACAGGAACTCCCCAAACCAAAAGATAGTCCATTGGCAAACAACCTAGATTCGTGTCAGAAACAGACAATTGAGGAAATGCTCGACTCATTTCAGGATGTCTTTTCAGATTTGCCGGGAGAAACCCACTTGGTGGAACACCATATTAACCTGACCACGGATGAACCTGTACGAGCCAAGGTCTATCCAATGCCGTATATGCTGCGTGAGGAAGTGAACAAAGAGATTCAGCAGATGCTTGACATGGACGTCATCGAGCCATCAGAATCACCCTTTGCAGCTCCAATAGTTATGGTCCGTAAGAAAGATGGAACAAACCGGTTTTGTATAGACTATAGGGTTTTGAATCGAGTCACAGTATTTGATCCTGAGCCAATGCCGAACCATGAGGCAATTTATGCTAAGATTGGGAATGACAAAATCTTCTCGAAACTAGACCTCAGTAAGGGGTACTGGCAAATTTCGGTTGCGACAGAAGATAGACCAAAGACCGCTTTTCTGAGTCCAGATCTAGGCACGTTCCAGTTCAAAAGAATGCCATTTGGACTTGTGAACTCGGCAGCGACATTCAACAGAATGATGAGAAAATTGCTCCAGGGCATGGATTCTATAGATAGTTACATAGATGACGTCTTAGTACACACGGAGACTTTCGAAGATCATGTGAGAGTGCTCCGAGAGTTATTTTTAAGGTTGCAGAAAGCTGGATTGACTATAAAGAAGTCTAAATGTATGTTCGGTTTCAACAACCTAGAGTATGTAGGACACACGGTGGGTAGAGGTGAAGTAGCAATGACAAATGATAACATTGTGAAGATAAGGAACGTGACACGTCCTACAACGAAGAAGACTCTTAGGTCTTTTCTAGGGTTAGCAGGGTATTACTGGGATCATATTCCCAACTACTCATCTATTGCTCTTCCATTGACTGAGCTGACAAAAAAGAAGCAGCCCAACAATCTCCAATGGACAGAGGCACAAGAGAGAGCTTTCATGACTCTCAAACGGCTACTTACCTCCAATCCAATTCTGCAATTGCCTAACATAAATCAACCTTTTGTTTTGCAGACTGACGCATCTGATGATGGATTAGGAGCAGCCTTGCTACAGCTCAAGGATGGTCGTCTAATGCCAGTTTCTTTTGCTAGCCGAAAGCTGTTGCCACGTGAGAAGGCATACAGTGTCATGGAGAAAGAGTGCCTTGCTGTTGTATGGGCAGTACAGAAGTACAAGCGTTATCTATATGGTCGTCAGTTTACACTCCAAACTGATCATCAGCCACTGATTAGTTTGGGTAAGTCGCGCGTCGCGAATGACCGAATCATGCGATGGTCGTTGCTTTTGCAACCATTTCAAATGCGAATCGAAGCTATCAAAGGTTCCGATAACGTGATAGCTGATTATTTCAGTCGTTGCACATAAATTTCTAACATGTGTGTGTGTTCCTAATTTGTGTGATTTTAACAAGTCCTTTAACAAGTCTTGTCTTAGAAATGGGGGTGTTGTCACAAATTAGGTCTATGGACCTCTTGCTTTTAGGTTTCTTTACAGCTGAGTGGTTTCGTTCTTGAGGGCTAAGCTGGTATTTCTCAGTATTGATTTAGGCTGGATTATAATGAGTATTTCTTCCGGGCTGCATACGGATTATTGAGGGTATGGGATTATAAATTTGTCGCCAGAAGTTATGAGTGAATTTTATATAGTGATATACCTGAAAATTGTACTCTGTAGAATTTCGTAATTGAACAAAGAATATTTCGAGTTGTTATTTATAGGAGTGGTTCCTACCTGTATAAATTGGTGTGTGATTTTGTCATATGTCACTACAAGCAAACTAGTCGACAAGGCCTGAAGTGTTGGGAAAGAAAGAAAAGAAACATTGTACCAAGGAAGAAATTATAAAGAAAACCAGGAAATTGTGAAACAAGTGCAAGTGGAATTTATAAGTGGAGTTGTACAAACAAAATTCAGCTAAGTTTGAGTGCAAAGTTCAAGTCAGAGCACAAGTCCAAAGAAGTGTCGTCAGTGTGTGATATTGACTAAGCCGGCGTGGACGAGTGTCTGTGGGATCGAGGGTCATCGTGGGACATCACATCGAGGGTCATCGAGGGACATCACATCGAGGGTCATCAGGGAACATCACTTCGAGGGATTCATCGGGGGATTATCAACGTCGTGTGAGATTGTCAAAGGGGGAAGTTTGGGACATTTGGGGAAAGTTGGTCTATTGTTTTTCTGTTTATGTAAATGTTGTATATATATATTGTGGCCAAAAGTAAAGTGTACACTGTGTGAAATACATCTGTTATCTGAGTATTTGCTATTTCATTAAAGTTCATACATATTACCAGTAGTTTTCCGTCAGTTTATTTTGAGTTGGGTATATTTTCATAAATTTTGTGACACACAGTAAGCATTGGATTTACTATGCTACATAATGCATATTATGCAAACATTTTGCATATATATGCATACATTATGTATAAATACTGGTGAATTAAATATGTACTCACATTAATTGAGCAAATTATGATGTAGGCCGATTTACTTTTTGGATGATCTCACATAATATCCCTACTCTCAAGAGTGTCCGGCGTCCGCACGAGGGTGGTATTGTCCTCGAGAAGTGATGGAATTGGACAGATGTACTGGCAGCCCAGATATTGGCACCATTGCCGAATATATTAACCTGCCAGGCATATCAAGATCTCATTTCGGCCTTAATCATATTTATTAAAACCATGAAATTGACATGTGCAAATGGACTCCTATCAAGATGGGAGCCATTGAAACAATCAAAACTATAAACAGAAGAACATGTGTTTTATGTCTTTATGTGTTTCACTGGAATTGTTTGACACAATTAAGTTTTGATGATTGAGGTAATTTTAGCTTGATTTCAACTCTGGTTGGAAACCCGATCATTCGAATGAGTCAAATGATAAATTATTCGATGAGACTTCTGTGAGAGTGATGCCTCTGTCTGAGTGGAGAGGCAATTACAATCAAAGAGTATTTTGCTCCCCTGTATTGAATTCAACAATCGAGTCGTGTCAATCACACTTTACCGAGATACCACAATATCCATATCCGCAATAGGCACTACAGCTCCAACGAGCATTAAAAGAGCAGTCATTAAAAGACGAGCTCATTTGCTGGTTCACAGGAGTTTGATGAGTTCGAGGATATCAACCATACACATCACAGTATAAGACTGGATATAACTCAATGTTCATGACAAGCTCTCGTCATTTAGTGTAAATATTAATATTTCGTACGTGGTTGAATCTGTAGATTAAATCGGATTTTATCCTCCATTTACTGTGACAATATCATGCACCATAACACACCAAGGTTATGACAATGATGTATTAAATGCTCATTGGGGAAATTGATGTGAGGGTTGTGTGAAGGTCTTTTAGACACGACCTCAAAAACCTCATTGCGTTAATATTCCAATGTCAGGAAATTCTGTTCGCAGTTTGACCCACGCTGCCATCACAGAGCCAGGTGTAATATGTGGTGGAGAAACGGGATTCACAGAAATGTTAGTACATTGTTAGTACATACATAGTGAGACAAGATTGCATGATGTCATAGAATTGACGTCTGCGTTTATAACATGCGCTGATTAATATAACATGCCCCGATGCGTGTCACTCCAGTGATGAGCTTGCAGTGATTTTTATTCGAGAAATTATGTCAGGTAAATCATGCATTCTTCAAACGACCCCTAACTGACGAAGTTTAGTTGTTGTTAATTACAATTTGTGAGCGCCATGTTCCTGATGTTGTTGTGTTTACAGACGTGTGACTGAGGCGCAGCCTTTGACATCGGTCTGTGATCCGATGACGTATGCCTGATTGCAATTTAGACGCCGCAATTTTGAATTATTGGAGTAACGCCGGTTTGGACAATACGATATGGCCGGTTGGGTCACAGGAATAGGGCCGGTTTTCAGAATGGACAACATCCGGTATATCGAGAGTTGCTTACTGTAGAAACAAAAGGGAAGAATTCGGGACCTAAGAGGAACGCCGGTATAGACAAAATTGCGGTATATACAAGAGCCGGTTTCGGCAGAGTACACTGTACATATATTATGCCCCGTTCTCACCTATACGAATTTTTATGCGAATGCCACGCGACCACGTGATTTAGCAATTTTCGTGTGACTATGCGAATTTAACACGAATCTCATGTTTAAGTCGAAACAGTCTCACTTCCACGATTATCACACGAATGTCATGCAACTTACATACAAATCATTCCCGCAAGTCACCGGACTACCACAAGACTTCCACGCGACTCTATGGGAACTCCATGCGACACCAGTGAGACTCCCATGCGTACTATACACATGCCGTGCGACATTCGCACGACTAAGACGAATGCCACACGACTCCCGTGAGACATTGCTTGATCTGGTCAATCGATATAAAACGAGGCACCTTAGGATGGATTCACCCATGCATATCATGAACCTTGAACTTTGTTATGGTTTTGGAGGTCCGAGTGATGGTACAATGACAATCGTGTGGCTCCCGCATCATGATCTTATGAGAGACGCACGGGAAACGCACGGAGTCGTATAGATATCGAACGACATTCCTATAAATGGTATGGGGGTCTCATGGGGGTCTGCTGGCTGTCGCATGACATTCTTGTGGGTTTCTCATGGGGTTCTTGTGACCGGCTATACGAATACCATCAGAGTCAGACGCGACTCCGGGGCGATCAATAAGAATGCAGCAAGACTTCCGAACACACACGAACCCCGTTCGACTCCCATGCGAACCCCACACGATCACGAAGTTACACGAATGTCGCACGACCATTTTGATCAGACCAAACTGGTTGTGTATGCATGCGAATTTGGACGAATTTTGCTGACTGCCACACGACATGGTGCGAATTGTACACGACTCCCATGCGACTCTCGTACGACTCCCACACGACCAATCAGAATTGTGAATCGCATTGCATTCGCATAGAAATTCGTATAGGTGAGAACTGGGTTCTCACTGGGGCCACGATAGACACGAACCCTTAAGTATGTGGATGTCTGAATGTCCTTGCGTTATTCGGACTTAGTTCCTAATTGAAGGATTGCCTTATGACTCACTTGATACCGAGGTAAGATTTATTCAAGTCGGGAACGTTGTTCTTATGTTACTCAACAAAGAAGTGAATGTTACTAAAATGATACATGTATATGAGTGGTTTATGTTTTACAATATACAGATATTGACTTTTGGTGAGGTGAATACGTGGAAATGTGTACCTCTTGCCAAAGACATATTCACCGACCTTTTGATGATGCGGATAGTAATATGACCAATGTGACCAATGATCATATCCAATAAAATATTGTTTAAAAAAATATGAACAATATCAAATGTATTTCCGGGTCATTTAAATGTCATCGGATTTAAATGTGTAAATATGCTAGAATTGAATGTTTTGGTTTTTTTATAGTTAAACATCCCGACCATAAAGCAAGCCACACCGATTTGTATTGACAATAATCCTGATGATGTTGTGAATTGCAGTTGACTGAAAATTCTAATTTAGGACAAATAATTTACTGGAGGATTGGGTTTATTATCTGGAGTCGTCAGATAGCCGGGACTGTGTTCGGGGAATATTTCTGGATAACTGGGAGTGTTTTCCCACAGATAAGGGAATTGACACATTCAGTGGACATGAATCACTGAGTGTTGCCGAAATAAAACGAAATCGCCAGATTACCTGGGGATTTATAGTGTGCATTGCATTCTTGTGCATGGGAATCGTCTGTTCATTTTGTCACAATAATTGTTTACCAAAAGCAAATGCAGTTCTAGGCTTTCAGACCGATTTTGTATTGTGCAGGCTTTGTACTTTTTGGGTGAATAGCTTTGTTAAATTTGAGTAATATCGATATTTTTGGTTTATGTATGTACACGGTCGGCGTGCGTGTAAATATGATCGCCATAGAATATGTTGATCTCATCCTGGTAAACACGTAATCTTGTGATGTGCGGATAATACATTTATCACTGTTTATAGGACTTTATATGCAAGTACACTGGAGTATCGAAGCAAACGAGTTTTTTTTTTCAATCACCATATCCATTGCAATAAAAGGTCCAGCAATACTTTGAGGGTATTAATTGTTTACCAGTACATAAGAAAATGTCAGAGAATTACCAAAGCGCTAATACTTTGAATACAGCTTTATGAAGCTCACTTTCAAGATTCTATTTTTAAAATATTATCTGGTTCATGAAATTTCATCGAACATATTCACATGGATAGGCAACATAAAAGCATTTGCATGATCTTGCTATCGTCAATGCTCTCGAATCCTGATTGGAAGAATGACATCTCTCAGATCAAGAGTCAGATCAAGAGTCCGAGATGGCATTGTATTTATGTCATACCGTGCAAATCTAAAAAGCAATTCTGAGTAAGAATGAAATATTTTGTCATCTTCAGCTGTGCTAACAGATTTAGGATTACATGCAACATCACTGCTTCAAAGGATGCTCTCTTTTGCTGCTATGATCTTCCGTCTGCTACTGAGTAGAGTGTCATTTACAACAAAGAGTATTTGCTCCCCTTTATTGAATACAGCATTCGATCCGTGTGTCCCTAAATGTCAATCACACTTTACTGAGATACCCCCATCATCCAAATCGGCATGAAATAGGTGCTTGATATACAGCTTCAAAGAGCATTAGAAGAGCAGTCTTCTTGAACAGATGATTTGCTGCTGTTTTCACATACATTTTCAATCTGGGTTTGATGAGTTTGAGGATATCAGCCAAAATAGAAGACAGGATATATCCCATCGGGATGAAATCTCGTTGGTCAGCAAAACTAAATATACTTGGATGAAACGGTAGATTGAACTAGATTATATGCTCCATTTACTCAAAAATATCCTGCACTACTTAACACTCCCTGAAGTTGTGACAAGGATTCACTGCAAAGTGTATGGATAAATTGATCTGCGGATTCTGTGTGGGTACGCAGATGGTTGGTGAGATACATAAGACTAATCGGCTCGCCACAATACAACACTTTTAAGTGAAGTAATTAGTAATATCTTCGAACGTTGGACTTCGAATGTTACGCAATGCATAATATAATTACATTATGCATAAATACTGGTGAATGACATGTTGAATCGCACAGGCTAATCACATTGAGATTGTCTGAATGTGAATACTATTAACTATTCGGATCATGTCACATCATATTGCTACTCCCATTCGCAACTCCTGTCGGAAGAGTCTGAAGTCTGGGGCCGGTACGAGGGCGGTGTTGTCCTCCAGAAATAATGGATTTGAGGTAGATTTATTGACAGCCCAGATATTGGCACCAATGCCATATCTATTAGACTATTCTCATCTCAGCTCGAAATAAATCGATCAAAACCGCAGGATTGACATGTTCAAATGGTTTCCTTGCTGGAGGAGAGCAATTGAAACAGTCAAAATGATAAATATAGCAAACAATGCTTCTGTAATTTAATAGAGCCTGATGGTTTATAGCTATGTTTCGCTGAAACTGTTTGACGTAATCAGGCTTTGATGATTGTGATATTTTTTTTGCCTTCAATTCTGATTGAAAACTTGGTCATCTGAGTGAATCTTTCCATGTGGGGTGAAATTGAGATCGTTTCCCGGACCACAGACATGGGTGTTTCTGAATGAATGCATGAATATATTTCTTCTATTCAACAAATAATTGAATAAAACTATGTGTTTCACATGAATAGCTGTTATCTGCATAACAATTAACCTCACCTTTTATTCAAACCTGTTGTCATAACTTTGCGAAACAGAAACAGAACTTTCGCACATAATACTATTAAGATGTCCTTTATCCATCATGACGTTCGAAACTTCCAGTGAACAGATAACTGTGCTGGTTACACGGCGCGCTTACCGGTTATTCTCGTGCCTATGTGATAATTCTCTCCTTGGAATTAACGGGACCCCAATGGGAGATGAAGCTTGTAAATAAATGTATGTATCAACCTATTATCACCAATAATTCCAGACTTTGATGACAACAACAAACCTAAAAGACAACATTTTTAATGGTATAAATTGTTACCAATTTGGTACCATTTTCATTGTTTTTCATCGGTACTTCTTATTGGTGTTTGCATCGGTATTGAAATATCATTGGCACCAGGTCTTACTCTATCAACATATTGGAAATACATCGGTATTTAGCCAGTTCTTGGTTATATTCGTTTTCTAGTATTTCATTTATCTCCTGAAAAATCTATATCAAAGAACAATCCACATAATTCTTTAAATCTGGCCATAAACTGGACTCCTTGTCTGGCACACTTTGCTCTCTTCGAACATGATCGTCTATTTATAACTATTCCCCCAGAAAATAATTCAAATCAAATTCAACAATCTTCACCACGGACGTTCCATTCACCTAGACCTAGCCCAGACCTTTGTTGTCTTCTGCCACTCTTCCAAAAAGAAGACGGGGTGTGCTGTTTTGGTGGAGAGTCCGAGAAAAGATATCGTATGGGTCCAGGCAGAGGGGCGTCACGAGAAATACAGAACTGAAGCACGAAGATGGGGAAATTGGGGATCGAGTTCAACATTGCATATTGGAATTGTTGTAGAGAAATGTAAATTAAGAACATAGACCCTAATAATATAATCTTCAAAATAATATGGAGGATGATACATTTGAGGGCGAATACAAACGTTGATGGACCTCGACCAATATCAACTGTATTTTCAGGCCATTTACATTTTATTGAATTATAGAGTTTGAACTATTGTTTAATTGAATATCTTGAATTTTATCATTCAACTAAACCACCCATGACGCAAACCGCATTCATCAGTTTGTGGACGCAGGCTACAAACGGGTTTGTGTGTGTTAGCGTGCCTGTAGTATATCCCAAAGGTTATCATTCCCGCCTTTTTATCCGTTCTTCTAATTTCTACAGTCCGCATTTTATGTAGAATTGGTATCCCTTGACAACGTTACCTAATTATTCAACCAATGACAATCACTCTTTTCAATTAGAAGCTCCTCGAGGTTTGTTTTCCTTTAATCTTCCTTTCAATCTCAATCTGTATTACCAGTGATTCGAATGATGTTACATGCAGCAATTCACTGGACAATCTAATTCACGACGATTAATTGACTGGAGGATTGGGCTTATTATCTGAAGTCGGCAGATAACAAGGACTGTGTTGTGGTGTCGCCAGATAAGGGAATTGACATGTTCAAACCCACATGAATCACTGTGATTTGTGCCGAAGCTAGATGAATTCCCGAGAGTGCCTGAGGATTGGATAGTGCTTGAATAACTGTAATATTTGATATTCTAAACAACAATGGGATTCTGCTATGAATATTTACATTGATTCCTCCACAGGACATATTGGTTTATCGAAGGTTATTGCAGATCTCATCTTCCAAAACTATTTTGTGTTGTGCGGCTTTGTTCGCTTTTAAAAAGAACCAACAGTTCTGTTAATTTCAATAATATTGATCCTAATATTGATCCTAATCGCATTCACTAATGCTCCGGGGGATACTCTTGTCTATTTCATTATTTTTGAGCTAAAGAGCACAGTCTGGTGTTTTTTTTTTGCACCATATTATTTCGATCACTGTTTCAGCTGTACTTTGGCTTTTATTTTTTTAACACTGGTACAATTGAAAGAGTCAAAGAAATGTAACTCACTTTCAAGTAAATGTGAAATTGGCTTCATTCAGATTTAGTTTTGCACCATTGTTCTGGTTTTTCCCAATAATTGTGGTCTGAGGAGGTGAATTCATGTTCCACAAAAGGCTATTGCATATATTTTACCCATGCCTACATAAACGTATACCTAATTTATCCATTATTCAAAAATAACATTACAATTACATTGGTCAGTCAACACCCCTCGCATATTTTCTCGATTCGTTTCACCATCCCCAAACCCACAAACCAGTGAAAACACTAAAAGGAGTCAAGTGGGTTTATATTGGACCCAACAACCAACATGTCGCGTTAATGGGTGCGTATTTACACACTTGACCGAACCTATCTCTAGGGCCCCATGGACAATATACATGAATAATAGATGCATGCCAATATTATCATCATTTTAGATCCGTTCATGTTCATGACCGTTCGTGCTGACCTAGACGCAGACGGGCCATAAAAGCAAATGGGCTGATTCGTACAGTTCATAAAATGCCATGATATATCGGGAATTTCTTGAATATCAAATGCAATGCCTGGATTCCCAATCGGTGAAGTATATTTCCAAAAAATTACAAACCAGGAAATTTTCCCTGAAATAATTATAGTGTTCGATATGGCTTGTAAATAAAACTAAATTTCTTTGATTGGAGAGGCATTTGCCACAAAAGAGTCTTTTGCTCTCCATTAAAAATAACAATGTGTCCCTAATGCCAAACACACTTTATTGAGATACCCCATAATCCATATCCGCGATATGTGCTTCATATATAGCTTCAAAGATCGATAAAGGAGAAGTCGTTAACAGACGAGACTATTCGCTGGTGTTCAGGGATACGAGTCCAATCTGTGTTGATGACTTCGAGGCTATCAACCATAAAATTGGTATAGAAGACAGGATTCATATCCCATCATGACGCGGGGAAATTGAGGAACGAGTTCAACTTTGCAAATTGGAATTTTATTAGAAGAATGTGTTTGATTATTGAAGAACAAGGGCACTCAGCGATAAAACAATGCTCAAAATGATGCAGAGAATGATATACCGTTGTCGGTGAAGGTATACGTTTAATATCGAATTCGTCTACATGCAGTTTCAGGCCATTCACAGGTCATTGCAACTTATGCTCGAGTTGAATATCTACATTTTTATTGTTAGATTAAACTGACCATGAAGCAAATCTATCTGTGTTTGACAATAAATGAACAATCTAATTTACGATGTTTAATTGACTTTAGGATTGAGTTTGTTATCTGAAGTCGCCAGATAACTGGGGTTCTGTTCTGGCGTCCACAGATAAAGGAATTGACACGAGCTCCAACCGATCACTGAGAGTTGTGTCACAGTAAGATAAAATCACCAGAAAATTTGAAACTTTTGAAAATTTGAAATACATATAAATGTATTCAAAAGACTGTGGATGCAAGTAAACTGGGTACGTTGATGCATATCGAATAAAGTAGGAGAAGTTCATTATTCTTGAGCTGAAGAGCGCCTTTTGATGTTTTCTCACCATATCAATTCCTGACACATTTCATTTAATGTTCAAGTGACAGTTTTCGCTTTTATCTGTATTAAAATTAAAAATTACAATGTGAACCTTATAACATAGACACTTTATCTTGTCATACAAATTAGGATATTGAAACTGATGGTGTTTCTTTGAATTTGCCATCCAGAGAAAGGTCAGAGCGATAAAATTTCGAATAGAAAAACCTCACTCCGCAGGTTTCTCAAGTATATGATGTTCATGACATTGTCAGTGAGCACGTGAATACGAAGAATAAGTCACAAGATCAAAGGACCTTAAAGGATGAATCGCATGATCAAAGGATAAATCATGTGGCTTGCTATCGAGCAATGCACTCCATCTGTGCTTGGTACTTCTGAAATCAAGAGTCAGAGATTACTCGTATTTATGTCATATGATGCAAAACTTCAAGGCAATATTGTGCAAAGAATAAATATTTCGTCATGTTCTGTTGCAGTAATTATCTTAGGGTCACATGCAACATCACTACTTCAAAGAGTTCTATTTTTCCATGCCTAGATCTGTTTGCTTCTGAATTGAAGGATCAATGATCGGTTGTCATGCAACATGAAGGTGTGGTGGCTGCGACGTTGTGACTTGTGACATTTCTGCTGATGAAACTTTTAGATTCTGGTTGGATTAAAGTCCGCATGTGCAAATGCACATGCATTGATCGGCTCAGAGCGTACATAAATCAATAGAATCTGAACTTTATGGTTCCTACGGTAGCTGATTGTTGCTATGCTTTGGATTAACAATATATTTTACTAAAATATTGTCTACTTTCCAAACTATCATTTCAGTTGAATATTTATCAATTTTATTTTCCAAAGTATCTATTTGATTTTCTATTTATCAATTCGTTTGTTAGCATTATGGATTCAGTTGTTGAAACTATGGCAACAAAATTTAATCCTCAATAAACTTTTCGGAATTACATTTCTTTTGCAAGATTAGGAAATTAGTTAGTTTATAAGTTATTTTATGACATACTATATACACTACCCGGCACGCAGCATAATACATGTGACAGTAAGGACTTCCTGATGTGATATATCCTGATTACTATACCAATTTAGTGGTTGAAAACCTCGAACTCATCAAACACAGATTGAAAGTGTATTGTGTGAACACCAGCAAATGGTCTCGTCTGTTGACTTCTGATTTAATGCTCTTTGGAGCTGTTTATCAAGAATGGATAATGTGGTATCTGGGTAAAGGAGGATTGACTTTTAGGAACACAGTCAATCCGACAAAACACATTTTGTAACAAATGCACAGTCAATCCGCAAAACACATTTTTGCTACAAATTTAATTCTATTATCAAGCCACGTCGAACACTATAATTATGACAGTGAAAATTTCCTGGTTTACACATTTTTCATCGATTGTAAATCCAGGCATTGTGTTTAATATTGAAGGCATTCTTTGATATGTGGTTGCATTTCAGCAATGGTACAAATTACCTCATTTGTTTTTATGGCCCGTCTGTGTCTAGGTCAGCATGAAATGTCTTGAACATGAACGGATCTAAAACGATGATAATATTGGCATGCATCTATTATTCATGTATATTGTCCATCCTGGAGCCTTAGAGATAGGTTCAGTCAAGTGTGTAAATACACACCCATTAACGCGACATTGGTTGGTTGTTGAGTTCAATATAAACCCACTTGGCTCCACAGTTCTTAGTGTTTTTATGCGTTTGTGGGTTAGGGGATCGCGAAACGCATCAAAGAATAATGCGAGGCATGTTGACTGACCAATGGAATTGTTGGCCTGCTTTATTCATGATTAAGGGAGAAATTAAATATACATTGATGCAAGTATCACAGGGAGGAACCGTTTGTCTGATTCTATGTGCATTATTCTGATTCTATGGGCAAAAAGTCTGATATATGAAGAACGGTGAACACCACATAAGAAACTGAACATAAATCATATTCTGCAATGATTTAAGAAGTAAACAGAACATATGCCATCAGAATGTGTTGAGAAATTAGCCGTCGATCCAGCATGTTTTACTGGTGCCCCACCGCTTACTTGCTTATTTGCCCATAGAATCAGACAATTTGCTCATAGAATCAGACTTTTTGCCCATAGAATCAGACAAATGCACATAGAATCAGACAAACGGTTCCTCCCTATGAGTATGGGTAGAATATTTGCAAAAGGCAACTATGGAATATGATTTCACCTCTTCAGAAAACAATTACCGGAGAACCCGTAATATTCGATTCAAAACGGAATCTGAATGGAATCAATTTCATATTTATTGCAAGTGAGTTACATAAAGTAGTCAAAGTATTATCATTTTGACATTTTTCGACACTTTCAATTGTACAGGTGAAAACAAAAAGAATATGCACTCCCATAACATAAAATATGTTTCAAAAATGAAAACTGCAATCTATCCCTGTAAATAGTTATGCAATGCAATGCACATCAATCCAGTCCTCATGTACTCTGGGAAATTCATTTTACTTTGGCACAAATCACAGTGATTCATGTGGGTTTGAACATGTCAATTCCCTTATCTGCGGACACCACAACACAGTCCTTGTTATCTGGCGACTTCAGATAATAAGTCCAATCCTCCAGTCAATTAATCGTCGTGAATAAGATTTTCCCGTGAAATACAGTTCGCAACATCAATAGGATACGAAGCCGCTGGAAGGACTTGGAAGAAATATTTTTTGACGTATGGTTATTGCGTTGCCTCGCAATATTATTGTGTTCCCTCGCAATAATATTACGTTCCCTCACAACCCGGATCGCGTTCCCTTGCGATCTTATTGCATTCCCTCGCAATCTGGATCGCATTCCCTCGTGATATTATCGTGTTTCCTTGCAATATCATCGCATTCCCTCGCATTCTGGATCGCATTCCCTCGCATTGTGCTGACGCCAATGACTTCTGAGAAGGTTATTCTACAAGATCGCGAGGGAACGCGATCCGGAATGCGAAAGAACGCGACAATAACGCGAGGGAATGCGATCCGGATTGCGAGGGAATGCAATAAGATCGCGAGGGAATGCAATCCAGAATGCGAAGGAACGCGATAATATTGCGAGGGCACGCAATATTATTGCGAGGGAACGCAATATTATTGCAAGGGAACGCAATAACAATGTGCTAAAAATATTTCTTCCATGTCCTCTCAGAGGCTCCGTAATAGGATCATTGTTTAAGGAATAATGTAATAAAAATAATAGATTTGGAGTAATTGTCGCACAATAAACTTCGAGGGCAAGGTGATATGGTCCCGAGACGCCGAAGGCGTCGAGGGCTATATCACCTGTCCCGAGAAGTTTATTTTGCAGACAATTACGACAACTCTATACATTATTTCTATTCTAACATGGTAAATGATTGTTAGGAAATAAACGTTACCATGGCTTCACACGTTTGTTGCGGTCATGACGTTTTTGGAGGACGTTGCTACTGGGAACGAAATCTGATATAGGCCCTAGGGCCATATATCAACTGATATAACACCTTTTGGAATGACTGAAATGCTAAGAGCCCTCTGACGTCACCATGTTAGAATAATCCATTTAGATGTAGAGTGCTTTATGGTGGGTTTATTTGAAAAATAAAATTTACGGCATTCAATTCAAGCATAGTTAATTCATGAATATCAATTCACTGACATTCAAACGCCCTAAAAATTCATGATGCACTAATTTATAATTGTGCTATAATTTATAAATATGTTATATAATACACTAATTGATAATTTATTGGTCATATCATTCCCCTCATCATTTTGAGCATTATTTTATCACTCAGTGTCTATATTCTACAATAAAACAAATACATTTCTCTGTTCCAATTTTCCCACCTCTGAACCCCAGTCACTTCTAAGGACAAAAAAGCGTCTTCATATGTAAAGACTACAGTTGGATATGAACAGCTGAATATAATGTTACATGATCCAAATAGTAAATATCAGTCATAATCAGTCTGCATCATAATTTACACATGCGAGCGGACATATTGCCATGATTTATTTTCGATTTCACAGACTATTGAATTTCGATATGAAGAATTTGAATCATCTCAATATTGAATTTGAATATTTTGGATTGGAATTTTTAGTGTTTAAAACGCCATAAAGTTATCTTGCTGACAATGCTAGCATGGTTTCTTCCCAGGTGTATTATTCATTTCCCCGTATTGATATTGTAATTGAAACACTTCTTTAGCTCGTTCCAGATTCTCCACCACATATCACCTGGTTTTGTGACAGCCACGTGGGTCAGAGAGCGAACAGGGCGGTGGATTTGATGTAAAGTAGTGTATATTTCACGAAATGTCTACCCGTTTAAATATTTAGTCACTGTATTCAGATTTTGTACCTCTTATTTCACAAGGCGAGCATTAGTACATATACGTATTTGTAAAACGTATCACTCATGAGCATGTACCATTTTATACTCTTGTTTGTTGAAGTACATAAGAACATTCTCCACTTGAATATATCATAGCGCTCTAGCAAGTGAGTAATAAAGACAATGCTTCAGTGAAGAGCTAAAATTGGAATAACGCAAAGAGATTCGTAAAGTCTTCTATACTGCACCAACCCCGTAAATCAATTTATCCCATAAAAAAATCCATTACAGTACATGCCATTTTGCAGTAAATGGAGCACAAAATCTGATGTAATCTACCATTTCACTGATGTATTGTAAGCTCGCTGGACGACAAGGTTTCATCATAGGATATATCCAGTATTATATTACAACTTCTAAGCTTGATATCCAAGTTTGATCGAACCCATCAAGCTTGATATTGAGTTTGATCGAACCCATCAAACTCAAATTAAAAGCATATCATGTATCAGCGGCAAATCGTCATGTCTGTTAACGACTGCTCTTCAATACTATTAAAAGTTGTATATCAAACACCTATTGCGGATATGAATGATGGGGGCAACTTGGTAAAGGGGGATTGACATTTATGGACACACGAGTCGATTGTTGTATGTAACATAGGGGAAGAAAATACTCTTTGATTGTAAATTCTCTGCAATCAAACGGAGGCATTACTCTGACATAAGCCACATAAAAGAAATTATATATTCCAGGGAAAACTTTCCAGAATGTACTTTTTTGATGAAATGCTTCGATGATTGGAAATCCAGGTATTGCATTTAATTTTCAAAACATTCCTTACTACTAATGAAGGGTGGAGAATAAAATTGCATTTGTGTCTGGGTCAGCACGAACTTTCATGAAAATGAATGAATCTAAATTGATGATGATAATATTGGCATGCATCTATTATCCAAGTGCATAAATACGCAAAAACTAACGTGACATGTTAGCTGTCAGGTTCAATATAAACTCAATTACTCCACATGCATTGTATCTACACACTTAATGGTTCGTGACTATCATGGCTGTAACATATGGACTAACATTTCTGTAAATCACGTTTCAGTCCAGATTCTCCACCATATATTACCCGGTTCTGTGATGGCAGTGTGGGTCAAACAGCGAACAGGATTGATGGTTTCATGTAATGTGTTGTTTATTTATATGTGAATGTGTATTCTGAATTCTTAAGGAAGGACTAGTTTATCACATCATTATACATTTGCATTGCAGTCAGTTTGTGTATCTCCTATTTTCAATGCACGCATATGTATGTATTTATTTTTAAAACGTTTTACTCATATACCAAGGATCATTCAAAAGAATAGCATTCTTAGAAGTTCTCAAAGTTTCTTGAAATCATACCTCACAAACACTCGCACAGTCCTCAGACCGATATTTAAGTTAATGGGGGTGTTAAAGTGCATGACAATATAAATGGAGCACAGAATCTAATTTAATCGACTTTTCTATCCATGTGGAAAAATCCTAGGTTTCTTCAAAAGATGACAAGGGACGTCCTGATGTGATATATCCTGACTACTATACCAATTTAGTGGTTGAAAACCTCGAACTCATCAAACACAGATTGAAAGTGTATTGTGTGAACACCAGCAAATGGTCTCGTCTGTTGACTTCTCATTTGATGCTCTTTGGAGCTTTATATCAAGCATGGAAAATGCGGTACCTGGGTAAAGGTGGATTGACTTTCAGGAACACAGTCATTACGACAAAACACATTTTTATAACAAATGCACAGTGGATCCGCAAAACACATTTTTGTTACAAATTCCTCGCCAATCAAACAAATTTAATTTTATTATCAAGCCACGTCGAACACTATAATTATGACAGGGAAATTTCCTGGTTTATACTTTTTTCGTCGATTGCAAATCCAGGCATTGCATTTAATATTGAAGGCATTCTTTGATATGTGGTTGTTTTTCAGCAATGATACAAATTACCCCATTTGTTTTTATGGCCAGTCTGTGTCTAGGTCAGCACGAAATGTCTTGAACATGAACGGATCTAAAACGATGATAATATTGGCATGCATCTATTTTTCATGTATATTGTCCATCCTGGAGCCTTAGAGATAGGTTCAGTCAAGTGTGTAAATACACACCCATTAACGCGACATTGGTTGGTTGTTGAGTTCAATATAAACCCACTTGGCTCCACAGTTCTTAGTGTTTTCATGCGTTTGTGGGTTAGGGGATCGCGAAACGCATCAAGGAATAATGCGAGGCATGTTGACTGACCAATGGAATTGTTGGCCTGCTTTATTCATGATTAAGGGAGAAATTAAATATACATTGATGCAAGTATGGGTAGAATATTTGCAAAAGGCAACTATGAAATATGATTTCACCTCTTCAGAAAACAATCACTGGAGAACCCGTAATATTCGATTCAAAACGGAATCTGAAAGGAATCAATTTCATATTGCAAGTTATCTGAATGAAACCAATCTCATATAAACTTGCAAGTGAGTTACATAAATTAGTCAAAGTATTATCATTTTGGCATTTTTCGACACTTTCAATTGTACAGGTGAAAAAAAGCCAAATTACTGCTGGCACAGTGATCGAAATTAATATGGTGCAACAAAAACACATCCGTGTGTTCTTAGGCTCACAAATAATGAACTTTTCCTATGTAATTCGATAAGCATGTGCATATATCAAATGGTCTGCAATCAGTTGTATTATTGACACAATGCCCTTGTTTACTTGCATCTATATCCTTATAACATAAGATACAACTTTATTTAACGTCGGATAAGATACACAACATGAACATTAGCTGGATTCAGCTATTAACCGACATGACTGGATATTCACAATGAGAAATGAAATACATAAATATACAGTGAAGGTAATACATTTACACTTGGTGACTGTTCAAAATTTATGTTGTTGCACCTGTACATTATTCAATACAAACATATCTTGTAAATAGCTAGGTTCTAACCTCAATCTTCTTACAAATATGAGTGGGATACGTGCTTTATGTCCTTAAGTACTAAAGTCAGAATCTTGATCATTGTAAACATATTACAGCCTGCCTTTTTAGTTTTTCAGTTTAATAACTGTGTTATCCGCATATCAAAATATGACATGTTTACCATGTTGGGAGCAACATGTTGATCCGGATTAATTGTGTCCACTTGGGTCCACCATGCACATTACAGACAAACCAAAAGCCATATTATTAAAATGTAGCAAAGCTATTTTCCAAGAACAAACAGCGCTCCCATAACATAAAATATATTTTAAAAATGAGAACTGCAACCTATCCCTGTAAATAGTTATGTCCCGTGGACAAATCAATGTCATTGCATATTCATAGCGAAATCGCATTGTTATGCGGAATACCAAATATTGTACTCATTTATAATACATAACATCCCCCCCTCCCCTGCCAAAAAAGGCATAGTGAATAAAAAAAAACCTGCATCTAGACATTTTGATATTTGTTTTAAGATAAACACGAGCAAAGGTTCCCAATTACACAATACAATGCACATCAATCCAGTCCTCAGGTACTCTGGGGAATTCATGTTACTTTGGCACAAATCACAGTGATTCATGTGGGGTTGAACATGTCAATTCCCTTATCTGCGGACACCACAACACAGTCCTTGTTATCTGGCGACTTCAGATAATAAGCCCAATCCTCCAGTCAATTAATCGTCGTGAATAAGATTTTTCCGTGAATTACAGTTGACAACATCAATAGGATCATAATTGTTGAAACAGATAGATGTGGTTTGCTTTATGGTGGGTTCATTTGAAAAAAAAAATCACGGCATTCGATTCAAGCGTAGTTAGTTCATGAATATCAATTAACTGACATTTAAATGGCCTAAAAATTCATGATACACTAATTTATAATTGTGCTATAGTTTATAATTTATAAATGTGTTATATATTACACTAATTGATAATTTATCGGTCATATCATTGTCCGCATCATTTTGAGCATTATTTTATCACTCAGGGTCTATATTCTACAATAAATCAAATACATTTCTCTGTTCCAATTTGCAATATTGTACTCGATGCCCAGTTTCCCCACCTCTGAGCCCCCGTCACTTCTAAGGACAAAAAAGCGTCCTCATATGTAAAGACGTCGGACTCTACAACAGTTGGATATGAAAAGCTGTATATAATGTTACATGATCCAAATAGTAAATATCAGTCATAGTCAGTCTACATCGTAATATACACATGCGAGCGGACATATTGCCATAATTTATTTTCGCTTTCACAGACTATAGAATTTCGATATGAAGATTTGAATCATTTTAACATTGAATTTGAATATTTTGAATTGGAATTTTTAGTGTTTAAAACGCCATAAAATTATCTTGTTGACACTGCTAGCACGGTTTCATTCCAGGTGTATTATTCATTCCCCCGTATTGATATTGTAGATTGTAACAACATTTCTATAGCTCGTTCCAGATTCTCTACCACATATCGCCTGGTTTTGCGACAGTAGCGTGGGTCAGAGAGCGAACAGGGCTGTGGATTTGATGTAAAGTAGTGTATGTTTCATGAAATGTCTACCCGTTTAAGATATTTAGTCACTGTATTCAGATTTTGTACCTCTTATTTCACAAGGCGAGCATTAGTACATATACGTATTTGTAAAACGTATCACTCATGAGCATGTACCATTTTATACTCTTGTTTGTTGAAGTACATAAGAACATTCCCCACTTGAATATATCATAGAAATCTATCAAGTGAGTCATAAAGACAACGTTTCAGTGAGGAACTAAAATTGGAATAACACAAGGAAATCCGTAAAGTCTTTTATACTGCACCAGCCCCGTAAATCTATTTATGCCATAAAAATCCCAATACAGTACATGACATTTTGCAGTAAATGGAGCACAAAATCTAATGTAATCTACATTACATCCCCTGGTGTATTATAAGCTCGCTGGACGACAAGGTTTCGTCATGATAGGATATATCCAGTCTTCTATTATAAGTTCTATGCTTGATGTTACTGGTGCCCCACCGCTTACTTGCTTATTTGCCCATAGAATCAGACAATTTGCTCATAGAATCAGACTTTTTGCCCATAGAATCAGACAAATGCACATAGAATCAGACAAACGGTTCCTCCCTATGAGTATGGGTAGAATATTTGCAAAAGGCAACTATGGAATATGATTTCACCTCTTCAGAAAACAATTACCGGAGAACCCGTAATATTCGATTCAAAACGGAATCTGAATGGAATCAATTTCATATTTATTGCAAGTGAGTTACATAAAGTAGTCAAAGTATTATCATTTTGACATTTTTCGACACTTTCAATTGTACAGGTGAAAACAAAAAGAATATGCACTCCCATAACATAAAATATGTTTCAAAAATGAAAACTGCAATCTATCCCTGTAAATAGTTATGCAATGCAATGCACATCAATCCAGTCCTCATGTACTCTGGGAAATTCATTTTACTTTGGCACAAATCACAGTGATTCATGTGGGTTTGAACATGTCAATTCCCTTATCTGCGGACACCACAACACAGTCCTTGTTATCTGGCGACTTCAGATAATAAGTCCAATCCTCCAGTCAATTAATCGTCGTGAATAAGATTTTCCCGTGAAATACAGTTCGCAACATCAATAGGATACGAAGCCGCTGGAAGGACTTGGAAGAAATATTTTTTGACGTATGGTTATTGCGTTGCCTCGCAATATTATTGTGTTCCCTCGCAATAATATTACGTTCCCTCACAACCCGGATCGCGTTCCCTTGCGATCTTATTGCATTCCCTCGCAATCTGGATCGCATTCCCTCGTGATATTATCGTGTTTCCTTGCAATATCATCGCATTCCCTCGCATTCTGGATCGCATTCCCTCGCATTGTGCTGACGCCAATGACTTCTGAGAAGGTTATTCTACAAGATCGCGAGGGAACGCGATCCGGAATGCGAAAGAACGCGACAATAACGCGAGGGAATGCGATCCGGATTGCGAGGGAATGCAATAAGATCGCGAGGGAATGCAATCCAGAATGCGAAGGAACGCGATAATATTGCGAGGGCACGCAATATTATTGCGAGGGAACGCAATATTATTGCAAGGGAACGCAATAACAATGTGCTAAAAATATTTCTTCCATGTCCTCTCAGAGGCTCCGTAATAGGATCATTGTTTAAGGAATAATGTAATAAAAATAATAGATTTGGAGTAATTGTCGCACAATAAACTTCGAGGGCAAGGTGATATGGTCCCGAGACGCCGAAGGCGTCGAGGGCTATATCACCTGTCCCGAGAAGTTTATTTTGCAGACAATTACGACAACTCTATACATTATTTCTATTCTAACATGGTAAATGATTGTTAGGAAATAAACGTTACCATGGCTTCACACGTTTGTTGCGGTCATGACGTTTTTGGAGGACGTTGCTACTGGGAACGAAATCTGATATAGGCCCTAGGGCCATATATCAACTGATATAACACCTTTTGGAATGACTGAAATGCTAAGAGCCCTCTGACGTCACCATGTTAGAATAATCCATTTAGATGTAGAGTGCTTTATGGTGGGTTTATTTGAAAAATAAAATTTACGGCATTCAATTCAAGCATAGTTAATTCATGAATATCAATTCACTGACATTCAAACGCCCTAAAAATTCATGATGCACTAATTTATAATTGTGCTATAATTTATAAATATGTTATATAATACACTAATTGATAATTTATTGGTCATATCATTCCCCTCATCATTTTGAGCATTATTTTATCACTCAGTGTCTATATTCTACAATAAAACAAATACATTTCTCTGTTCCAATTTTCCCACCTCTGAACCCCAGTCACTTCTAAGGACAAAAAAGCGTCTTCATATGTAAAGACTACAGTTGGATATGAACAGCTGAATATAATGTTACATGATCCAAATAGTAAATATCAGTCATAATCAGTCTGCATCATAATTTACACATGCGAGCGGACATATTGCCATGATTTATTTTCGATTTCACAGACTATTGAATTTCGATATGAAGAATTTGAATCATCTCAATATTGAATTTGAATATTTTGGATTGGAATTTTTAGTGTTTAAAACGCCATAAAGTTATCTTGCTGACAATGCTAGCATGGTTTCTTCCCAGGTGTATTATTCATTTCCCCGTATTGATATTGTAATTGAAACACTTCTTTAGCTCGTTCCAGATTCTCCACCACATATCACCTGGTTTTGTGACAGCCACGTGGGTCAGAGAGCGAACAGGGCGGTGGATTTGATGTAAAGTAGTGTATATTTCACGAAATGTCTACCCGTTTAAATATTTAGTCACTGTATTCAGATTTTGTACCTCTTATTTCACAAGGCGAGCATTAGTACATATACGTATTTGTAAAACGTATCACTCATGAGCATGTACCATTTTATACTCTTGTTTGTTGAAGTACATAAGAACATTCTCCACTTGAATATATCATAGCGCTCTAGCAAGTGAGTAATAAAGACAATGCTTCAGTGAAGAGCTAAAATTGGAATAACGCAAAGAGATTCGTAAAGTCTTCTATACTGCACCAACCCCGTAAATCAATTTATCCCATAAAAAAATCCATTACAGTACATGCCATTTTGCAGTAAATGGAGCACAAAATCTGATGTAATCTACCATTTCACTGATGTATTGTAAGCTCGCTGGACGACAAGGTTTCATCATAGGATATATCCAGTATTATATTACAACTTCTAAGCTTGATATCCAAGTTTGATCGAACCCATCAAGCTTGATATTGAGTTTGATCGAACCCATCAAACTCAAATTAAAAGCATATCATGTATCAGCGGCAAATCGTCATGTCTGTTAACGACTGCTCTTCAATACTATTAAAAGTTGTATATCAAACACCTATTGCGGATATGAATGATGGGGGCAACTTGGTAAAGGGGGATTGACATTTATGGACACACGAGTCGATTGTTGTATGTAACATAGGGGAAGAAAATACTCTTTGATTGTAAATTCTCTGCAATCAAACGGAGGCATTACTCTGACATAAGCCACATAAAAGAAATTATATATTCCAGGGAAAACTTTCCAGAATGTACTTTTTTGATGAAATGCTTCGATGATTGGAAATCCAGGTATTGCATTTAATTTTCAAAACATTCCTTACTACTAATGAAGGGTGGAGAATAAAATTGCATTTGTGTCTGGGTCAGCACGAACTTTCATGAAAATGAATGAATCTAAATTGATGATGATAATATTGGCATGCATCTATTATCCAAGTGCATAAATACGCAAAAACTAACGTGACATGTTAGCTGTCAGGTTCAATATAAACTCAATTACTCCACATGCATTGTATCTACACACTTAATGGTTCGTGACTATCATGGCTGTAACATATGGACTAACATTTCTGTAAATCACGTTTCAGTCCAGATTCTCCACCATATATTACCCGGTTCTGTGATGGCAGTGTGGGTCAAACAGCGAACAGGATTGATGGTTTCATGTAATGTGTTGTTTATTTATATGTGAATGTGTATTCTGAATTCTTAAGGAAGGACTAGTTTATCACATCATTATACATTTGCATTGCAGTCAGTTTGTGTATCTCCTATTTTCAATGCACGCATATGTATGTATTTATTTTTAAAACGTTTTACTCATATACCAAGGATCATTCAAAAGAATAGCATTCTTAGAAGTTCTCAAAGTTTCTTGAAATCATACCTCACAAACACTCGCACAGTCCTCAGACCGATATTTAAGTTAATGGGGGTGTTAAAGTGCATGACAATATAAATGGAGCACAGAATCTAATTTAATCGACTTTTCTATCCATGTGGAAAAATCCTAGGTTTCTTCAAAAGATGACAAGGGACGTCCTGATGTGATATATCCTGACTACTATACCAATTTAGTGGTTGAAAACCTCGAACTCATCAAACACAGATTGAAAGTGTATTGTGTGAACACCAGCAAATGGTCTCGTCTGTTGACTTCTCATTTGATGCTCTTTGGAGCTTTATATCAAGCATGGAAAATGCGGTACCTGGGTAAAGGTGGATTGACTTTCAGGAACACAGTCATTACGACAAAACACATTTTTATAACAAATGCACAGTGGATCCGCAAAACACATTTTTGTTACAAATTCCTCGCCAATCAAACAAATTTAATTTTATTATCAAGCCACGTCGAACACTATAATTATGACAGGGAAATTTCCTGGTTTATACTTTTTTCGTCGATTGCAAATCCAGGCATTGCATTTAATATTGAAGGCATTCTTTGATATGTGGTTGTTTTTCAGCAATGATACAAATTACCCCATTTGTTTTTATGGCCAGTCTGTGTCTAGGTCAGCACGAAATGTCTTGAACATGAACGGATCTAAAACGATGATAATATTGGCATGCATCTATTTTTCATGTATATTGTCCATCCTGGAGCCTTAGAGATAGGTTCAGTCAAGTGTGTAAATACACACCCATTAACGCGACATTGGTTGGTTGTTGAGTTCAATATAAACCCACTTGGCTCCACAGTTCTTAGTGTTTTCATGCGTTTGTGGGTTAGGGGATCGCGAAACGCATCAAGGAATAATGCGAGGCATGTTGACTGACCAATGGAATTGTTGGCCTGCTTTATTCATGATTAAGGGAGAAATTAAATATACATTGATGCAAGTATGGGTAGAATATTTGCAAAAGGCAACTATGAAATATGATTTCACCTCTTCAGAAAACAATCACTGGAGAACCCGTAATATTCGATTCAAAACGGAATCTGAAAGGAATCAATTTCATATTGCAAGTTATCTGAATGAAACCAATCTCATATAAACTTGCAAGTGAGTTACATAAATTAGTCAAAGTATTATCATTTTGGCATTTTTCGACACTTTCAATTGTACAGGTGAAAAAAAGCCAAATTACTGCTGGCACAGTGATCGAAATTAATATGGTGCAACAAAAACACATCCGTGTGTTCTTAGGCTCACAAATAATGAACTTTTCCTATGTAATTCGATAAGCATGTGCATATATCAAATGGTCTGCAATCAGTTGTATTATTGACACAATGCCCTTGTTTACTTGCATCTATATCCTTATAACATAAGATACAACTTTATTTAACGTCGGATAAGATACACAACATGAACATTAGCTGGATTCAGCTATTAACCGACATGACTGGATATTCACAATGAGAAATGAAATACATAAATATACAGTGAAGGTAATACATTTACACTTGGTGACTGTTCAAAATTTATGTTGTTGCACCTGTACATTATTCAATACAAACATATCTTGTAAATAGCTAGGTTCTAACCTCAATCTTCTTACAAATATGAGTGGGATACGTGCTTTATGTCCTTAAGTACTAAAGTCAGAATCTTGATCATTGTAAACATATTACAGCCTGCCTTTTTAGTTTTTCAGTTTAATAACTGTGTTATCCGCATATCAAAATATGACATGTTTACCATGTTGGGAGCAACATGTTGATCCGGATTAATTGTGTCCACTTGGGTCCACCATGCACATTACAGACAAACCAAAAGCCATATTATTAAAATGTAGCAAAGCTATTTTCCAAGAACAAACAGCGCTCCCATAACATAAAATATATTTTAAAAATGAGAACTGCAACCTATCCCTGTAAATAGTTATGTCCCGTGGACAAATCAATGTCATTGCATATTCATAGCGAAATCGCATTGTTATGCGGAATACCAAATATTGTACTCATTTATAATACATAACATCCCCCCCTCCCCTGCCAAAAAAGGCATAGTGAATAAAAAAAAACCTGCATCTAGACATTTTGATATTTGTTTTAAGATAAACACGAGCAAAGGTTCCCAATTACACAATACAATGCACATCAATCCAGTCCTCAGGTACTCTGGGGAATTCATGTTACTTTGGCACAAATCACAGTGATTCATGTGGGGTTGAACATGTCAATTCCCTTATCTGCGGACACCACAACACAGTCCTTGTTATCTGGCGACTTCAGATAATAAGCCCAATCCTCCAGTCAATTAATCGTCGTGAATAAGATTTTTCCGTGAATTACAGTTGACAACATCAATAGGATCATAATTGTTGAAACAGATAGATGTGGTTTGCTTTATGGTGGGTTCATTTGAAAAAAAAAATCACGGCATTCGATTCAAGCGTAGTTAGTTCATGAATATCAATTAACTGACATTTAAATGGCCTAAAAATTCATGATACACTAATTTATAATTGTGCTATAGTTTATAATTTATAAATGTGTTATATATTACACTAATTGATAATTTATCGGTCATATCATTGTCCGCATCATTTTGAGCATTATTTTATCACTCAGGGTCTATATTCTACAATAAATCAAATACATTTCTCTGTTCCAATTTGCAATATTGTACTCGATGCCCAGTTTCCCCACCTCTGAGCCCCCGTCACTTCTAAGGACAAAAAAGCGTCCTCATATGTAAAGACGTCGGACTCTACAACAGTTGGATATGAAAAGCTGTATATAATGTTACATGATCCAAATAGTAAATATCAGTCATAGTCAGTCTACATCGTAATATACACATGCGAGCGGACATATTGCCATAATTTATTTTCGCTTTCACAGACTATAGAATTTCGATATGAAGATTTGAATCATTTTAACATTGAATTTGAATATTTTGAATTGGAATTTTTAGTGTTTAAAACGCCATAAAATTATCTTGTTGACACTGCTAGCACGGTTTCATTCCAGGTGTATTATTCATTCCCCCGTATTGATATTGTAGATTGTAACAACATTTCTATAGCTCGTTCCAGATTCTCTACCACATATCGCCTGGTTTTGCGACAGTAGCGTGGGTCAGAGAGCGAACAGGGCTGTGGATTTGATGTAAAGTAGTGTATGTTTCATGAAATGTCTACCCGTTTAAGATATTTAGTCACTGTATTCAGATTTTGTACCTCTTATTTCACAAGGCGAGCATTAGTACATATACGTATTTGTAAAACGTATCACTCATGAGCATGTACCATTTTATACTCTTGTTTGTTGAAGTACATAAGAACATTCCCCACTTGAATATATCATAGAAATCTATCAAGTGAGTCATAAAGACAACGTTTCAGTGAGGAACTAAAATTGGAATAACACAAGGAAATCCGTAAAGTCTTTTATACTGCACCAGCCCCGTAAATCTATTTATGCCATAAAAATCCCAATACAGTACATGACATTTTGCAGTAAATGGAGCACAAAATCTAATGTAATCTACATTACATCCCCTGGTGTATTATAAGCTCGCTGGACGACAAGGTTTCGTCATGATAGGATATATCCAGTCTTCTATTATAAGTTCTATGCTTGATGTTACTGGTGCCCCACCGCTTACTTGCTTATTTGCCCATAGAATCAAACAATTTGCTCATAGAATCAGACTTTTTGCCCATAGAATCAGACAAATGCACATAGAATCAGACAAACGGTTCCTCCCTATGAGTATGGGTAGAATATTTGCAAAAGGCAACTATGGAATATGATTTCACCTCTTCAGAAAACAATTACCGGAGAACCCGTAATATTCGATTCAAAACGGAATCTGAATGGAATCAATTTCATATTTATTGCAAGTGAGTTACATAAAGTAGTCAAAGTATTATCATTTTGACATTTTTCGACACTTTCAATTGTACAGGTGAAAACAAAAAGAATATGCACTCCCATAACATAAAATATGTTTCAAAAATGAAAACTGCAATCTATCCCTGTAAATAGTTATGCAATGCAATGCACATCAATCCAGTCCTCATGTACTCTGGGAAATTCATTTTACTTTGGCACAAATCACAGTGATTCATGTGGGTTTGAACATGTCAATTCCCTTATCTGCGGACACCACAACACAGTCCTTGTTATCTGGCGACTTCAGATAATAAGTCCAATCCTCCAGTCAATTAATCGTCGTGAATAAGATTTTTCCGTGAAATACAGTTCGCAACATCAATAGGATACGAAGCCGCTGGAAGGACTTGGAAGAAATATTTTTTGACGTATGGTTATTGCGTTGCCTCGCAATATTATTGTGTTCCCTCGCAATAATATTACGTTCCCGCATTCCCTCGTGTCGCATTCCCTCGTGATATTATCGTGTTTCCTTGCAATATCATCGCATTCCCTCGCATTCTGGATCGCATTCCCTCGCATTGTGCTGACGCCAATGACTTCTGAGAAGGTTATTCTACAAGATCGCGAGGGAACGTGATCCGGAATGCGAAAGAACACAACAATAACGCGAGGGAATGCGATCCGGATTGCGAGGGAATGCAATAAGATCGCGAGGGAATGCGATCCAGAATGCGAAGGAACGCGATAATATTGCGAGGGCACGCAATATTATTGCGAGGGAACGCAATATTATTGCAAGGGAATGCAATAACAATGTGCTAAAAATATTTCTTCCATGTCCTCTCAGAGGCTCCGTAATAGGATCATTGTTTAAGGAATAATGTAATAAAAATAATAGATTTGGAGTAATTGTCGCACAATAAACTTCGAGGGCAAGGTGATATGGTCCCGAGACGCCGAAGGCGTCGAGGGCTATATCACCTGTCCCGAGAAGTTTATTTTGCAGACAATTACGACAACTCTATACATTATTTCTATTCTAACATGGTAAATGATTGTTAGAGAATAAACGTTACCATGGCTTCACACGTTTGTTGCGGTCATGACGTTTTTGGAGGACGTTGCTACTGGGAACGAAATCTGATATTGGCCCTAGGGCCATATATCAACTGATATAACACCTTTTGGAATGACTGAAATGCTAAGAGCCCTCTGACGTTACCATGTTAGAATAATCCATTTAGATGTAGAGTGCTTTATGGTGGGTTTATTTGAAAAATAAAATTTACGGCATTCAATTCAAGCATAGTTAATTCATGAATATCAATTCACTGACATTCAAACGCCCTAAAAATTCATGATGCACTAATTTATAATTGTGCTATAATTTATAAATATGTTATATAATACACTAATTGATAATTTATTGGTCATATCATTCCCCGCATCATTTTGAGCATTATTTTATCACTCAGTGTCTATATTCTACAATAAAACAAATACATTTCTCTGTTCCAATTTTCCCACCTCTGAACCCCAGTCACTTCTAAGGACAAAAAAGCGTCTTCATATGTAAAGACTACAGTTAGATATGAACAGCTGAATATAATGTTACATGATCCAAATAGTAAATATCAGTCATAATCAGTCTGCATCATAATTTACACATGCGAGCGGACATATTGCCATGATTTATTTTCGATTTCACAGACTATTGAATTTCGATATGAAGAATTTGAATCATCTCAATATTGAATTTGAATATTTTGGATTGGAATTTTTAGTGTTTAAAACGCCATAAAGTTATCTTGCTGACAATGCTAGCATGGTTTCTTCCCAGGTGTATTATTCATTTCCCCGTATTGATATTGTAATTGAAACACTTCTTTAGCTCGTTCCAGATTCTCCACCACATATCACCTGGTTTTGTGACAGCCACGTGGGTCAGAGAGCGAACAGGGCGGTGGATTTGATGTAAAGTAGTGTATATTTCACGAAATGTCTACCCGTTTAAATATTTAGTCACTGTATTCAGATTTTGTACCTCTTATTTCACAAGGCGAGCTTTAGTACATATACATATTTGTAAAACGTATCACTCATGAGCATGTACCATTTTATACTCTTGTTTGTTGAAGTACATAAGAACATTCTCCACTTGAATATATCATAGCGCTCTAGCAAGTGAGTAATAAAGACAATGCTTCAGTGAAGAGCTAAAATTGGAATAACGCAAAGAGATTCGTAAAGTCTTCTATACTGCACCAACCCCGTAAATCAATTTATCCCATAAAAAATCCATTACAGTACATGCCATTTTGCAGTAAATGGAGCACAAAATCTGATGTAATCTACCATTTCACTGATGTATTGTAAGCTCGCTGGACGACAAGGTTTCATCATAGGATATATCCAGTATTCTATTACAACTTCTAAGCTTGATATCCAAGTTTGATCGAACCCATCAAGCTTGATATTGAGTTTGATCGAACCCATCAAACTCAAATTAAAAGCATATCATGTATCAGCGGCAAATCGTCATGTCTGTTAACGACTGCTCTTCAATACTATTAAAAGTTGTATATCAAACACCTATTGCGGATATGAATGATGGGGGCAACTTGGTAAAGGGGGATTGACATTTATGGACACACGAGTCGATTGTTGTATGTAACATAGGGGAAGAAAATACTCTTTGATTGTAAATTCTCTGCAATCAAACGGAGGCATTACTCTGACATAAGCCACATAAAAGAAATTATATATTCCAGGGAAAACTTTCCAGAATGTACTTTTTTGATGAAATGCTTCGATGATTGGAAATCCAGGTATTGCATTTAATTTTCAAAACATTCCTTACTACTAATGAAGGGTGGAGAATAAAATTGCATTTGTGTCTGGGTCAGCACGAACTTTCATGAAAATGAATGAATCTAAATTGATGATGATAATATTGGCATGCATCTATTATCCAAGTGCATAAATACGCAAAAACTAACGTGACATGTTAGCTGTCAGGTTCAATATAAACTCAATTACTCCACATGCATTGTATCTACACACTTAATGGTTCGTGACTATCATGGCTGTAACATATGGACTAACATTTCTGTAAATCACGTTTCAGTCCAGATTCTCCATCATATATTACCCGGTTCTGTGATGGCAGTGTGGGTCAAACAGCGAACAGGATTGATGGTTTCATGTAATGTGTTGTTTATTTATATGTGAATGTGTATTCTGAATTCTTAAGGAAGGACTAGTTTATCACATCATTATACATTTGCATTGCATTCAGTTTGTGTATCTCCTATTTTCAATGCACGCATATGTATGTATTTATTTTTAAAACGTTTTACTCATATACCAAGGATCATTCAAAAGAATAGCATTCTTAGAAGTTCTCAAAGTTTCTTGAAATCATACCTCACAAACACTCGCACAGTCCTCAGACCGATATTTAAGTTAATGGGGGTGTTAAAGTGCATGACAATATAAATGGAGCACAGAATCTAATTTAATCGACTTTTCTATCCATGTGAAAAAATCCTAGGTTTCTTCAAATGATGACAAGGGACGTCCTGATGTGATATATCCTGACTACTATACCAATTTAGTGGTTGAAAACCTCGAACTCATCAAACACAGATTGAAAGTGTATGGTGTGAACACCAGCAAATGGTCTCGTCTGTTGACTTCTCATTTGATGCTCTTTGGAGCTTTATATCAAGCATGGAAAATGCGGTACCTGGGTAAAGGTGGATTGACTTTCAGGAACACAGTCAATACGACAAAACACATTTTTATAACAAATGCACAGTGGATCCGCAAAACAGATTTTTGTTACAAATTCCTCGCCAATCAAACAAATTTAATTTTATTATCAAGCCACGTCGAACACTATAATTATGACAGGGAAATTTCCTGGTTTATATTTTTTTCGTCGATTGCAAATCCAGGCATTGCATTTAATATTGAAGGCATTCTTTGATATGTGGTTGTTTTTCAGCAATGATACAAATTACCCCATTTGTTTTTATGGCCAGTCTGTGTCTAGGTCAGCACGAAATGTCTTGAACATGAACGGATCTAAAACGATGATAATATTGGCATGCATCTATTATTCATGTATATTGTCCATCCTGGAGCCTTAGAGATAGGTTCAGTCAAGTGTGTAAATACACACCCATTAACGCGACATTGGTTGGTT
This sequence comes from Terebella lapidaria, assembly GCA_949152475.1. NCBI lineage: Eukaryota > Metazoa > Annelida > Polychaeta > Terebellida > Terebellidae > Terebella > Terebella lapidaria. Next base: position 53,266,716 of record OX424555.1, on the reverse strand, counting down.
GTTGAGTTCAATATAAACCCACTTGGCTCCACAGTTCTTAGTGTTTTCATGCGTTTGTGGGTTAGGGGATCGCGAAACGCATCAAGGAATAATGCGAGGCATGTTGACTGACCAATGGAATTGTTGGCCTGCTTTATTCATGATTAAGGGAGAAATTAAATATACATTGATGCAAGTATGGGTAGAATATTTGCAAAAGGCAACTATGAAATATGATTTCACCTCTTCAGAAAACAATCACTGGAGAACCCGTAATATTCGATTCAAAACGGAATCTGAAAGGAATCAATTTCATATTGCAAGTTATCTGAATGAAACCAATCTCATATAAACTTGCAAGTGAGTTACATAAATTAGTCAAAGTATTATCATTTTGGCATTTTTCGACACTTGCAATTGTACAGGTGAAAAAAAGCCAAATTACTGCTGGCACAGTGATCGAAATTAATATGGTGCAACAAAAACACATCCGTGTGTTCTTAGGCTCACAAATAATGAACTTTTCCTACGTAATTCGATAAGCATGTGCATATATCAAATGGTCTGCAATCAGTTGTATTATTGACACAATGCCCTTGTTTACTTGCATCTATATCCTTATAACATAAAATACATCTTTATTTAACGTCGGATAAGATACATAACATGAACATTAGCTGGATTCAGCTATTAACCGACATGACTGGATATTCACAATGAGAAATGAAATACATGAATATACAGTGAAGGTAATACATTTACACTTGGTGACTGTTCAAAATTTATGTTGTTGCACCTGTACATTATTCAATACAAACATATCTTGTAAATAGCTAGGTTCTAACCTCAATCTTCTTACAAATATGAGTGGGATACGTGCTTTATGTCCTAAGGTACTATAGTCAGAATCTTGATCATTGTACACATATTTGTACACATATTGCCTTTGTAGTTTTTCAGTTTTATAATTGTGTTATCCGCATATCAAAATATTACATGTTTACCATGTTGGGAGGAACATATTGATCCGGATTAATTGTGTACACTTGAGCCCACCATGCACATTACAGACAAACCAAAAGCCATATTATTAAAATGTAGCAAAGCTATTTTCCAAGAACAAACAGCGCTCCCATAACATAAAATATATTTTAAAAATGATAACTGCAACCTATCCCTGTGAATAGTTATGTCCCGTGGACAAATCAATGTCATTGCATATTCATAGCGAAATCGCATTGTTATGCGGAATACCAAATATTGTACTCATTTATAATACATAACATCCCCCCTCCCCCGCCAAAAAAGGCATAGTGAATAAAAAAAAACCTGCATCTAGACATTTTGATATTTGTTTTAAGATAAACACAAGTAAAGGTTCCCAATTACACAATACAATGCACATCAATCCAGTCCTCAGGTACTCTGGGGAATTCATGTTACTTTGGCAAAAATCACGGTGATTCATGTGGGTTTGAACATGTCAATTCCCTTATCTGGCGACACCACAACACAGTCCTTGTTATCTGGCGACTTCAGATAATAAGCCCAATCCTCCAGTCAATTAATCGTCGTGAATAAGATTTTTCCGTGAATTACAGTAGATGTTGAAACAGATAGATGTGGTTTGCTTTATGGTGGGTTCATTTGAAAAAAAAAATCACGGCATTCGATTCAAGCGTAGTTAGTTCATGAATATCAATTAACTGACATTTAAATGGCCTAAAAATTCATGATACACTAATTTTTAATTGTGCTATAGTTTAAAATTTATAAATGTGTTATATATTACACTAATTGATAATTTATCGGTCATATCATTGTCCGCATCATTTTGAGCATTATTTTATCACTCAGGGTCTATATTCTACAATAAATCAAATACATTTCTCTGTTCCAATTTGCAATATTGTACTCGATGCCCAGTTTCCCCACCTCTGAGCCCCCGTCACTTCTAAGGACAAAAAGCGTCCTCATATGTAAAGACTTCGGACTCTACAATAGTTGGATATGAAAAGCTGTATATAATGTTACATGATCCAAATAGTAAATATCAGTCATAGTCAGTCTACATCGTAATTTACACATGCGAGCGGACATATTGCCATAATTTATTTTCGCTTTCACAGACTATTGAATTTCGATATGAAGATTTGAATCATTTTAACATTGAATTTGAATATTTTGAATTGGAATTTTTAGTGTTTAAAACACCATAAAATTATCTTGCTGACAATGCTAGCACGGTTTCTTCCCATGTGTATTATTCATTTCCCCGTATTGATATTGTAATTGAAACATTTCTATAGCTCGTTCCAGATTCTCCACCACATATCACCTGATTTTGTGACAGCAGCGTGGGTCAGAGAGCGAACAGGGCGGTGGATTTGATGTAAAGTAGTGTATATTTCATGAAATGTCAGTGTGTTTTAAGAGCACCGGAAAGATTAATATCTACCCGTTTAAGATATTTAGTCACTGTATTCATATTTTGTACCACTTATTTCACAAGGCGAGCTTTAGTACATATACATATTTGTAAAACGTATCACTCATGAGCATGTACCATTTTATACTCTTGTTTGTTGAAGTACATAAGAACATTCCCCACTTGAATATATCATAGAAATCTATAGAAAAGTGAGTCATAAAGACAACGTTTCAGTGAGGAATTAAAATTGGAATAACGCAAGGAAATCCGTAAAGTCTTTTATACTGCACCAGCCCCGTAAATCTATTTATGCCATAAACTTCCAATACAGTACATGACATTTTGCAGTAAATGGAGCATAAAATCTAATGTAATCTACCGTTTCCCTGGTGTATTATAAGCTCGCTGGACGACAAGGTTTCGTCATGATAGGATATATCCAGTCTTCTGTTATAAGTTTTATGCTTGATATCCCCGAACTCATCCAATTCAAATTAGAAGCGTATCGTGTGAACAGCGGCAAATCGTCTTTTCTGTTAACGACTGCTCTTTAATAGTATTCGAAGCTCTATTTCAAACACCTATTGCGGATATGAATGATGGGGGCATCTTGGTAAAGGGGGATTGATATTTATGGACCGATGTCTTCTAAACGCTGGTACACTGGTATGCTGGCACAAGCATTGCAAGGTGCATGAACTCAACAATACTGCTCATTTCGTGTATGCCTCAATAAGCCTCACAATGCTTGTACCAGTATACCAGCGTACCAGCGTTTAGAAGACATCGTTTATGGACACACGGGTCGATTGTTGTATGTAACGAAGGGGAGCAAAATACTCTTTGGTTGTAAATTTTTCTCAAATCAAACAGAGACATCACACTGACATAAGCAAAATAAAAGCAGCGATATCCCGTTTACTGCCGGAGGCGACTTTATTTGACCAAAATTAAGGGAAATCAGGGCAAATTGAAACACGAGAAATTAACTTCAAATTTACGTTTCACTGGTGAAATTTCATGTGTATATACATGTGTATATACATGTGTAGTTTAACTTCATGTGTATATATAATACTTAAACGAACCCACTTGAAATTTCAGTATAAATGATTGTTATACATTGAACATTCCATTCATAATTATGAAGTGTATAATTTCTTCAAGATAACTTGGCAATGGGAGATGAGGTTTGAAACAGTTCTTGGCAGTGAAAGGGTTAATTTTAAGGGAATTAATGTACCCAGAATGTACCCTTTTGGTGAAATACTTCGCTGATTGGAAATCTAGGCATTGAGTTTGATTTTCAACGCATTCCTTGCTACTTATGAAAGGTGGAGATTAAAATTGCATTTGTGCCCGGGTCAGCACGAAATGTCAATAAAATGAACGGATCTAAATTGATACTAAAATTGAGTCAATTGACATGCATATATTATTCAAGTGCATGAATACGCACATGTTGGTGACATGTTGGTTGTCAGGTTCAATATACACCTGCTTGACTCCATAGCAAGTGTATCCAAAAATTTGGGGGTTTGTGACTATCATGGCTATAACATTTATGTACTAACATTTCTGTACCTCACGTCTCGGTCCAGGTTGTCCACCACATATCAACTATGAGAGCAGCGTGGGTAAAAAAGTGGACAGGGATGTCGGTTCTATGCAATGTGATGTTTATTTATATGTCAATATGTATTCTGAATTTTTGGGTAGGATTAATGTATTCCATTATGTTACATGTGCATTGCATTCAGATCGTATATCTCACCTAACATGAGCATATGCACGCATCTATATAGCGTTCTACTCATATACCGGGGTACACTATTCTCCAAAAATAGCAGAATAGCATCCTCGAATTTTCTGACATTAGAATAAAGCAAGGTTTTTGATGTCGTACCTTGAAAACTTTCACACAATACTCAGATCAAATTCTCCAATAAACATCTAATGCACCATTGTCACAACGTCGGGGTGTTATGGAGCATGATATTATCACAGTAAATGGAGCACAAAATCTGATTTAATCTACAGTTTCAACCACGTACGAAATATTAATATATTCACTAAATGACGAGAGCTTGCCATGCTGAGATATATCGAGTCATAAAACTGTGATGTGTATGGCTGATATCCTCAAACTCATCAAACTCCTGTGAACCAGCAAATGAGCTCGTCTTTTAATGACTGCTCTTTTAATGCTCTTTGGAGCTGTAGTGCCTATTGCGGATATGGATAATGTGGTATCTCGGTGAAGTGTGATTGACATTTAGGGACACACCACTCGATTGTTGCATTCAATACAGGGGAGCAAAATACTCTTTGATTGTAATTGCCTCTCTACTCAGACAGAGGCATCACTCTCACAGAAGTCCCATCGAAGAATTCACCATTTGACTCATTCAAATGATCGGGTTTCCAACCAGAGTTGAAAGCAAGCTAAAATTACCACAATCATCAAAACTGAATTGTGTCAAACAATTTCAGTGAAACACATAAATAGCCATCAATGATCTGTTGCTCTTATGTTTATAATTTTGATTGTTTCAATGGCTCCCATCTTGATAGAAGTCCATTTGCACATGTCAATTCCGTGGTTTTATTAAATATGATTAGGGCCGATATGAGATATTGATATGCCTGACAGGTTAATATATTCGGCAATGGTGCCAATATCTGGGCTGTCAGTACATCTGTCCAAATTCCGTCACTTCTCGAGGACAATTCCACCCTCGTATGGACCTCGGACACTCTTGAGAGTAGGGATATTATATGAGATTATACAATAAATAAATAGTCACATCAAACTTTGTCGGTCTACATCATAATCAGCTCATTGTGAGTAAATATTTAATTCACCAGTATTTATGCATACTACATGCATGTATATGCAAAATATTTGCATATTATGCATAATGTAGCATTGTAAGTCCACTGCTTACTGTGAAGATATTACTTCATTTTGAAATTAATTGTCATTTGGCCAAGAAAATACTTTCGGCCTCACCATCCCTCAATTTAATTATCAAACTAAATTATCAAATCAATATCCCCCATAAACGTTTCAGTGTGTCATTGTCACAATGCTAAGTAGGATTTGAAGATGTCATGTAGTACAGGGCATTTTTGCAGTAAATAAAACACAGAATCTAATATTATCTACCATTTCAGGCATAATAATCCAGTTTTTGTATTATCATGTTTATGGTTGATATCCTCGAACTCATCATGAACATATTCTAAAGCGAATCCTGTGAACAACAGCAAATGGTCTTGTCTTTTAACGATATATCAACCACATTTCGCAGATATGGATAATGCGGTATGTCGGTATAGTGTGATTGACATTAGAAATACGTGGGTCGATTGATGTTGTCAATAAAGGGCAGTAAAATACTCTTTTGTTGTAAATGCTTTTCCAATCAAACAAATTTAGTTTTATTTTCAAGCCACTTCGAACACTATAATAACTACATGTGAGAGAAAATTACCTGATTTTTACTATTTGGAGATATGCTTCACCGATTGGAAAACCAGGTATTGCATTTGATATTCAGTGCATACCTTGATATATAGTTGCATTTCAGCAACTGTACAATTTGCTCCTATTTGCTTTCATGGCCCGTCGGTATCTAGGTCACCACGAAATGTCATGGAATGAACGGATCTAAAATGATGACAAATATTGGCATGCATCTATCATCCATGTATATTGTCCGTGGGATCCTGAAGTTAGGCTCGGACAAGTGTGTAAATACGCCTCCATTAACGTGACATAATGGAGACGTAAGGTGACATAATGACATGACACGTGACATTGGTTGTTGGGTCAAATATAATCTCACTTGACCGAGTTGACTCCACAGTTCTCAGTGTTTTCATGCGTGTGTGGGTTAGACGATGGTAGTCTTATCTGAGGTGACCACTTTACTAGTATCGTGACGATAATTGCAATTATGCAGAAAAAATAGTTACCGGTAGATCTATATGTTTTGATTGCCAAGTATGCAATGACAACTCTCATTACAGTCCCACGCTTGTGTGAAGTACAGGGCCAAGCAGTGTATCAAGCATGCCAAGAGATCTGTACTGATATATTGTTCAAAATTTTCAAATGTGGATAGAGGTATTAACGAGAGTAACATACACATATCATGACTGGCAAAAATTCCTGTTTATGTTCAGGTTTTATAAAAAAATAAATTGTGTGCATTGCTCTGGTGCAGTCCAGAGTCAAGATTTGTTAGTAGAAAATAATTGAAACTAATTCATTTGCTCCTATTTCAAAATATGTTTGCTATTGTCACCATCAAAATCTAGTTGTATTAGTGGTGATAGATTGATACTTACATTCTATTATGAGCTGTGGAAAAATAATATGTGGATAGATAGCATCTGAGTAAGAACTGATACAAGTGACACTTGTCTCTAAATAGTTCATTTCACATATTCCTCAGTGGGATCCCAATAGTTCCATGATGGGAAATTTCACAAAACGACACCGGGATCTTGTGTAGATCAGTATTTTACCTGAAACAAATACTAGTAGTGTATATTTTTCTGCAACGATGGTTTGTAATAAATTGGAAGCAATAAATTCATGCATTCATCCACAAACACACATATACATGTATGGGATCTTGGAAACAATCAAATAATTTCATCCCACAAGGAAAAACTCATTCAAATGATCTCTCTACAGCAAAATGAAAACTATCACAATAATCAAATCCTTATTCCTTCAAACAATTTCAGGGAAACATAATTCATCAGTGCCCTATCTATAGATCACAGAAACATCATTGCTATATTTATCGTTTCGACAGTTTCAAGGGCTCTCATCTCGATAGGAGTCCATATGCACATGTCATTCACGTGATTATAATAAATATGATTAGGGCTGGAAAGAAAACTCTGATATGCCTAATAGATTCGGCATTGGTGCCAATATCTGGGCTGTCAGTAAATATGCCCCAATTTCGTCACATTTCGAGGACAACACCGCCCTCGTACGGACCCCGGACACTCCACCAGTTGGATTTGAGAGTAGAGATATTATGTGAGATTACCCAGTCTGTAAATAGGCACATCATTAGACACAGTAATATTGAAGATATTACTTCAGTTTGAAATTATTGTCTTTTGGCCAGTATAACACTTGAGGCCCCACCAACCCGTACACAATCATCAAATAAATTTTCCTCTCAAACTTTTCAATGTAACATTATCACAATGTTAAGTAGGATTTAAAGCTTTCATGTTGTACAGCACATTTTTGCAGTAATTGGGCACAAAATCTAATTGATTCTACCTTTTCAGTCATGCATATTCGCTCGCCGGACATTGAGAGTTCATCATGACAGGATATATCCACTCATATTATCATGTTCATGGTTGATTTCCTCCAACTTATCGAACACAGATTGAAAGCAAATCGTCTGAACAGCAACAAATGATCTCGCCTGTTAATGTTCATTTAATCCTCTATGGACCTGTATATCGAGTGTTTGTTGCGGATATGGATAATGGGGGTATCTCGGTAAAGTGTGGTTGACATTTAGGGACACATGGGTCGATTGCTGTATGCAATAAAGGGGAACAAAATACTCTTCTATTGTAATTGCCTCTCCAATCAAGCAGAGGCATCACTCTGACATAAGCCATGTCAAAGAATTAACATATCGAGGAAAACTTCCAAGTATGTACTTTTTTGAGATATGCTTCATCGATTGAAAAGTCAGGCATTGCATTTAATATCCGTGGCATTCCTTTATAGTTATGGGAGTGGGTAATAAAGGGCAATGCAGCATTAGAATATATAAAATAGCATTGCGTTTCAGTAACTGTACAAATCATCCCGTTTGTTTTCATGGGTGTCTGCAGAGTCAAACACAAAATGTCATGAACGATATCGAAAATGATGATAATATTGGAATGCTATTATACTGTTATCCATGTCATATTGTCCATGGTACTCTAGAGAGGTACGGTCAAGTGTATAAATACACACACATCAAATTGATATGTTAGCTATCAGGTCCAATGTAAACCCACTAGACTCCACTGGAGAATAGATAATTTGCGTGATGCATGATGACTGCATGGTCAATGTAATTGTTAGCGTTTTTTTTATTTTTCTACTACTGGATAAATTCAGTATGTGTGTATGTATGAAGTGTGTAACTATAAGCCATACCCAAATATAGAATATATGTGTTAACCTCTCGAGTATTCAATCGTTGGAGAATCCAGAACATATGTTGCAAAAGCAAAAGCTGAAGAAAAAAATTACATGTTTACTTTTCAGATATAGAACCTTTCAGTTATAGGTAGATGTATTAATAAGACTGACATATACATACATTTATGTTCATTGTTATGCTGCATAGCTTTAGTATGAGACGTGGACAAATATTCAGGAATTACATGTACCAATGGGTGGGTACCGGCGAAAACTACGATGCATTTCTCATGATACACGTATGGAGATAGATAACACCTGAGTGGGAACCGGTATTCCTATACAAACAGTTCATTTCACATATTATCCTGTGGGTCCCCATATTTCCCCAATGGGAACTATCACACAGAGACACAGAAATTTTATGTAGATCAGCTATTTGCCTAAAACAAATAGCTCCTCATTGTGAATCAGTGTACTGTAAAAAAATGCGAAAACTAATTTATTCACGAACGTCTATGACGAGGATGGAAACAACATGAAAAGACTCATTTGAATGAAGAGGTTTCCAAATAGAGTAGAGCGCAAACTAAGTTAACACAATCATCAAAGCCTAATCTTAATATGTCACACACTTTCAGTGAAACACAAAATTTATAGCCATCAATGATCTATTCATGGATGACATATATTGTTGCTATATTTATCATCTCGATTGTTTCAATGGCTCTCCTCCAGCAAGGAGACCATTGGCAAATGCCAATCTCGTGGTTTGGTTGATTAGATTTGTGACAAAATTAGAACTTGATATGACTGACAGGCTAATAGATTAGGCATTGTTGACAATATCCCGTCCTTTTTAAGGACAAAAAACGTCCTCATATATACAAACTTCGGACTCTACAACAGTTGGATATGAAAAGCTGAATATAATGTTACATGATCCAAATAGTAAATATTAGTCATAATTAGTTTACATCGTAATATCCAAATAGCAAATATTAGTCATAATTAGTTTACATCGTAATATACACATGTGAGCGGACATATTGCCAAACTTTATTTTCGATTTCACAGACTATTGGCTTTTGATTAAAAATACCTTGATTTGCTTGAGAGTTTCTGGTAGAGAGCTTTTGGATTTATGTCATCAGGCATATACGTTGTTGCTTAGGAACAAGTCGTTTCTTACCAGTGCCAATTTAAAGCAACGATGATTTGACTGTTCAGACTACAGACATAAAAAGATCATACATGTCTAGATAACTTGGTGGGTGGGTTACATTATGTATTTCTATTTTTATGTATATTTATCATATGTAGTAGGTCGTCTTTCATATGTCTTTTGTCATATTTCAAGTGTCCATTAAATTCCATTAGCTTGTTATCGTGTGGGAACATACATTTACATAATGAAACAATAAAACATAATACAACCTGACGTTCCCAGACTCACGTGGCTTATTTGTCAATTCAATTACAGTGCATATGAATATACCATAAATGTCCAGATACAAAAGGGTGTTGAAATGTAATATTTATCCTATCTTGTCTGTGTTATTTGCGTTGAATATGAGGGTGGAAATATGAAAAAGATGCAAATTTGCAGCTGTAATATTTATACAATGGATACTTATTATCTGCCCCTGATGAAGCCACTGTGTAAATGTTTGGTTAGGCTCTATTCTTATTCCCAAAATGAGGCACTTAAGTTTGTTATTGTCATTACACAATGGAACAAAGAAAATATATTCTTTTGATCCGATTACATCACGTGCATTACAATGTTGACATCACTGACCTCACCCAAGAATCATCTATCAGTCTGTGTGGGTTTATAGCTGGGACCTATTTTGCGTAGTCAAATACATTGTGATGTATACATCCATACATCTAAGAACTATGTATGTCTACGTATCAACCAAGAACAAGCCCCGTATATTACCGAGCTAAGCTCTCCTGAATGATGAATATACATCCATACAGAACGATTGATAGCACCACATTTAGCCCAATGTAGAACAAAACTCAAACGGATAATTTGATAATCATTTACACAGGTAGAAATACTCTGTTATTTCCAAAACTGAATAGCTTAATCTAATTCCGAAAAACTAATTGATAATTGGAATGCGAACCTCACAACAGTCAAACACATTTGGGTTTTCAAGTAAACCAAGGACTTTCATAAGAACGGTGCATATCATAATATTACGAACTAATGTAAATTTATAATCATTTAATCAACCAATCAATATTAACTAAAGGGTGTATATATTTCGCAACAAGATGCTGTTGTACCGCTGGTAATATGTTACATTTCAAAACTGGTTCTGAAGTTGGTTGCTTCAATTTTCTAGCAATGGATCTTACTGTTAAATTACTTTTTAAAGACATCATTTGAGAAGAAAAGATATAGATACTGAATGATGTCTCAATGTTCTTTCATATTCACAGCTGTTATCATTTGGATAGGATTCAGAGGATATTCCTTGGGTGGATATTGTCGATATTTGTGAATTTATCATGCAGGTAAGCGTTTCACACAGAAACAGTACGATTTGTTGACTTAGTTTAAATACCGTGAAATATTGACTAGTTGGGAAGAAGAACTATGATGCACTATCGCATAGACCATAACATTATTCCTTCCTGTCTGCTCTCCTTCGATCTTTGTCTCTACGATAAATCGAGCACCACGTTGTCCAGGAGGTGTGATTGTGTATAAATGTTTCACAGAAGTTCATAGAAGTTCTACTGCAAAAATGGTGCAAGAACCTTTTGAAAACATACAACTCCATATTATTATTTCACCCCTTGTGCATCTATTATATCTACGGATATAATTTCGTGATGTAAACAAAACGATTACATCATTCACATTGTAAGGGTTTATGTCATAATTATCTCCCCTTGAACTTGTTTCCATCCGGGATGTCATAATTCAATATCACTGATGTCTTGCATTTCTATTTGCTATTTTGTAAAATCATACCACTTGAATGTGATAATGTCGTGTCGTTACTCGTCATCAGGTGATACAGAACCAGCGCAAACAGTGCCAAACACATACATTTTCTACTACTGTTCAAACCTTTAAGCTATTTACATCAGAGTTTGGGGATGTTTCCGTGGATGAATAATGAAAGTGATTTGAGATCTCAATATCTTGCGCATCATTATTGACTGAAACAAACATCGAAGACTAATATCCTTTTCATACTGGAATAAAAAGGATATCATTGGCCATGATCCAAGAACAAGCCCCGTATATTACCGAGCTAAGCCCACCTGTTGTCCAACATAAGCGAGATGCCCTCTGCGGAATGTTAGTGGTACATGAATGTTATGAATTTGTCATCCTTGGCTCTTCTGTGGAATTTTGGTTAGTTTGGATAATCGTTCCCCCCCCCCCCACAAAACTATATGTTTATTTACACATTTATTATTATTGCTACTGTTCATGAGTACTATTTTCTTTACGGAATTTATAATGGATGTCAATGCCTGCTTCAGAATCACAAGTGCTCTCAGACCACTCATACATGGATAGCACAAATACCCTGATATTGGAAGCAGTTCACTTGGTGGTCATTGTATCCAGTGTATGACCCATTCCCTGACAGTTCGAGGACGCTCAAACTCCATACCAGGGATGATAGAAGCTATTAGGAGATTACTGAATATGACCCCTCAGTCCCCTCCGCCATCACGTGTGGTTAAGTATCGGGGATTTAAGGAGCGTATCCTGGTAATGTCAGAGGCACGAAAAGATGACATTGCATTGGCAAGTAACTGGTGCGAAGATATGGTAAAATTGATGGTGGGGGGGGGGGGGGTATGATAGATGAATATTGAGTAAACAATATGTGTGTGACATAATGTATTACTTTTTGTCATAGCATTGTATCCCAATTCTCACGTCGATGTGTCTGAACACCTGAATGACACTTTCTGGCAAAGAAATGTAAGAATTGCTGTGTATATGAAGTCTGAATAAGATTGCTGGTTATACAGCCAATGATGCATATATATCACCATGGCATGCAAATATCGCTTTCATGAAGTTTGCCAAATCAGGAATGTATAGCGCTCATACAACAATGTACGCATTGCCAGACACTATACCCAACATATTCATTTGCAGTGCACATTTTGATTAAATGTGGAGTTTTAACCACATCTAGTATTATAACAAATTGTTCAAACTCAAGCTGTGTTTTCTTCATAAACACTCATTATACAAATTTACAGCTCCATTGCATGGCACAAGTGCTAACAAATAAAACAGTCAGCAGCGATGGCATTTACCGTGGAGTTTATGCTCGTTCCAGGAGTCAATCCACAATGGTGAAAGGATCACTGCCCCCACACTGGCCAGATCTTTCGCCAGGTACATGTACTGACTGCATTATTTCTGGCGCTCATAATTCATTACTGACCTTCTCAGAGCTCCGTTTGTCAAAATACCGAGATATCAAACTACAGAAATGGACTCACCCAAGACCTTCACCCGGAACACTAAGGCCAGCTATTATAATAACCTACTCTATATGTTTGCTCCCTGCCTCTTGCAGATGTTGCTAGCATGGTACTCACACTATCAATATAAATCAACCATATTATATACTATTTCTCTGGACGTAATTTTCCTGAGAAACAAGAACACTTGTACGGTTTATTTTATAATATATTTGGTTTGGTTATCGAAGTACCAGTGTGCTGGTTTCAGGTCATCTTCCTACCATGATATGTGCTGAATATCATATTGTGTGAAATAGGAGACGCTCCCCCTAAGTGACCATGGGGGACACAATTACAGTGACATCGCACAATAATACCTCTCTTCATGTACTGAACATAGGAATATCCGCTACTAGAATAACGGCATTCACATGATTGTATCTCCCGAACGAAGGTCGGCAGATAGTATGGATTTACGATCACACCGTCGCCGCCACAGACACTTTCTGCTGAGCTCTCCACGGGTCACATTTCTAATTTGATTTTGATAATTTTTTATTCTAATATAATTTTTTTCTAATCTGATTTTGATAATATTCAACAAACATGGTTTGTGAGCGCTTTAGTGGTGGCAGATTTAAAGAAATCGTCGCGATATTGAAGAGGAATGTTGGGCAATACTTATACACGAAACCTATTGTTTCTCGGAGATATTAGATGAATAGTAATAAGTTGATGCGTTAACTTATGACAATAATGTGAAATATCCAGTTGAGGTTTGAGATCATTTCACTTCATTGTAATTTAAAAACAAATCATACTGAACGTGTGCATACGTATAGAGCTGATGACTTTATGCGAAACAGATGACTATTATCGAATAAGTTAACATGAATTTAACTATTGAAGTATGTTATTGCCCACAGTAAAAATAGTTGAGGTGAGAAACATTCATTATTGAACTGAACAAGTTTTTGTCCAAAGCTTTTGTCCAGTCTAGATTTGATACCTTTGGTAATAACACGAATTAATTGATATCACCAACTTGTCACAACAGGTAAACATATTCGTTATCAACGAATGTAGATCATAAATCATCTGTAATGTATGGGATTGGGCTTTATATTCCAGTCATGTGAAACCTTCTCTGGGAAATATTTGGTACGAAATAAATTAACAACTATTTTATGGTATTAATCCGTCCACCTACAGTTTTGTGAAAACTTCGGAAACATCTCCGAAACACTGGTGCCTTTTCGCTGAACACATCATATTCAGTTTGTAACAGCACATTCAGTTTTCTACTGCCACGTCCCTACCAGAAGAGGCGTACACTATTGTCCTTTCACACAAAGTAATACATCATCAGAAGTCAACGAGAATGAACCGCCGATAGAAACTCCTCAATGCCTTCCACCATATCCATTGCATTACATTGCATTGCTTCTTCAAATATGTTTTTATTGGTATATGGTAACTATCAATCTTTTGATATGAACTAACTGCATTAATACAACTATGGATACATTACACTTGAAACAGAAGATTCAATGACCTGTCAATGATTGTTAGAGACGTGCATGCATTTTGGATTACCGGTAAGTAGGAAGAGGTAAAAATTGATGAGTTCAAGAGCAGCAAATATTGTTTTTATTTGTATATGCAAATAATCGTTTCACACCGGAACAATACGTCATCGTTCTTAACATATCATGAAGGTTATGGACCTGTATTGATTTCCTTATATGGTCAAAATGAGGCATCAAAGTACTATATTATTTAAAAACTCCCAGTTTCTCCTCCAAATGCACATGTATCACTTTAAAATGTCTCTGTTTTGGTTTGTATAGTGGTATTATGGGTATTCCTCTATGTACGTGTGAATTTTCATGTTGATTGGAGCTGTTACTGTGCGCATGAATACATATAAACAAACCGGCCCTTTCTGGGAGTTTGCTTTCTGAGGAATTCGCCAGGTGTCAGCAGCTAACAGTCAAATGCTTGTAGCGTTTGATCTAAACCAACAACTCGTGCTGATTTTTTAATATTTTGTAAGTTATATATATTGCTTCAACATACTGAAATTTTATGAAAATTGAAACATTTTGAAAGTGATTTCTCTCATAAAACGTTGTAATGGAGTTAAATGGCAATCCTATATGTGTTCGTATACCTAAACCAAGGACATGGAATTTTGTGTATTATAGATTTTTAGCAGGTTTTGTGGCATTTCTTTAATTTGTGTGTGGATAGTGTGCAGTATTCATGAATTTTTCACCATTGCAACCATAATTTTCGTTCACGTGGATTTTTATTACATATGTAGGATTATATCTACATGCTAATAGCGGCGGTGTTTATCCCCCCCCCCCCCCGAATGCTAAAGACATGGAGTTAGTGCCTTTTTATTTTCTTTATTTTCATATAGTAACCAATATTTCAAATCACTGTAAAATATTATACACTTTCACTGAGGACTACTGGACTCAGACACAGCCTAACCGAAAAAGGTGTCGAAATGGCCACCGAAAATTGAACGGTGGATAATACTAGGTGTCTCTGAAATTCATCACCATAACCTATATAGTCGATCATAAATAAGCTAGGTTAGGCATTGCAGAATGCATTTGGTATATTATTTGCAATTTTGGCACCATATCTGGTCAAGTACGCACTTTTCCTAATTGTTTACCATATTTTTTTTTTCGATATTGCCGTAGAACCACATTTTTGACCCCATATGTGTCTCTTGCCGTTTGATCGATTGCAGTCCATCATATAAATGTGTTTTATAAATAAATTTCATACAGCACATAAATTAGTCCCCTGTACAAGGCACCTATGTGATCTAATGTCGGTGATCTCTGGTTTACAAAAACCATATTTTCAACAAATTGTCTACGTTTTTGTGTTTTATCAAGATTAAAACCTTGGAATTTTTGCTTAATTTAGAAATATACTATATTGAGAGTGTGGTGGTAGCATTTTGCGACATTTGAATACTATTGGTGTAGACAGCAGTATGGTAGAAAGTGTTGGGTGCTAAGAAGCGGGGTAGGACTACCAACTCTTTTAAAATTTTGACATATTTAGTCCAAGGGGAATCAAACTGATGGTAATATATGGGTGAATAATACATTTATCTGAAACAAACCCCAAATTGTCCTTGAGCATGTTTGATCGGGCGTCAAATCAAAATTTCCAAAGAAAATCTAACTTTTTTGTTCAAAATATTTCCTTTCTTAAGTGCAAAAATCACTGTTTTATTTCTTCTCTACAAGTCTTCCCTTTTCACATAAGAGCTCAATAATTGGGGATTATCACCTCTGTATGTGGGGTGTTATAATTATAAAATGTGAAGAAAATTGCCATTAAATAAGGTTATCGACCTGTATTGATTTCCTTATATGGTCAAAATGAGGCATCAAAGTACTATATTATTTAAAAACTCCCAGTTTCTCCTCCAAATGCACATGTATCACATTAAAATGTCTCTGTTTTGGTTTGTATAGTGGTATTATGGGTATTCCTCTATGTACGTGTGAATTTTCATGTTGATTGGAGCTGTTACTGTGCGCATGAATACATATAAACAAACCGGCCCTTTCTGGGAGTTTGCTTTCTGAGGAATTCGCCAGGTGTCAGCAGCTAACAGTCAAATGCTTGTAGCGTTTGATCTATTCCAACAACATGTGCTGATTTTTTAATATTTTGTAAGTTATATATATTGCTTCAACATACTGAAATTTTATGAAAATTGAAACATTTTGAAAGTGATTTCTCTCATAAAACGTTGTAATGGAGTTAAATGGCAATCCTTTATGTGTTCGTATACCTGAAACATTGACTAGTTTGGAAGAACTGTGATGAATCATTGGATAGGTCATACATATTAGTGTCTGTTCTAGTCCGATCTCTGTACTCTCTAAGATCAATTTGGCTAAGGCCTTTGCTATGGCTGATCCCCTTGTCATATATTCCATCAAATCTTCAATCGTCTGTGGTAGAGACAGACCAAACACATACATCCCTAATGTCTGCCATACTGCCATATACACATTACTGGGTATATTGATTTACTTCATATTCTCAGCAACAGGCCTTGTCGCAAAAACTCATATCCACCTTGTTTTGAAATAACAACGGTGGGCTATGAATTGTTTCAAACCATCCAAGAGTGCGACGATATGGTAAATATGCTAAACCGATATGGTTTAGTAAACTATGGTAAACTATGCTAACATACTTTACCTTTTGAATATTGATCAGAACCCACATAAAAACATTCGAACTAATTTCTATCAGCCATTTGATTGCTAATAATTGCTCAAATATCATGCGTATATTTGCAATCTAATGCGAGGTAATGAGAGTGTAAGAATGACGATGCTCATTTAACCATGTGGTCCTCATATTCTCAATTAAACACGACACAGACTCGATTTTTCGGGTCCTTGGTATTCATAGAATTATACATGTGGAAACCTCAGTGTGGGTGGGAACAGACAATCTAGGGAAGTGTCCAGGAATTGTTATTGTGTTAGGCAGGGAAATTCCTGGATCAATCTAATCCCGGGGGGTGTCAAACTTTTCTCATTTCATTCTTATACAGTTTTTCCCGTAGAATCGAATGAGACTTGGGCCATTTTTGTATCGCGCATATTTAATGAGATAATTAGCCTAATTAGCATAATTAATTAACAAGTGCTATATTAAGCTATTGCGTTATTTAAAATATACGTTTTTGATGATTTCTCTTCATATTTGACATGTATGATATGTATTCATGAAATATCAGTCTTCACTGTCATTTTCCAGTAGAAATTAGAAGCCTAATTAGCCTAATTATGCATGAATTATGCATATTTTGATGAATATTTGGATATAGCTATTTCAGACCCAAAATTCCTAATAATGATCATCTATGACCATGTGAAAACAACCCTATATGTGTATATATATACATATATCAATCCATATTTATATATTTCCACAACCACTTAATGTAAATAATTGAATAATTATGCTAATTACATCACTTATGAGCATGCAAAAACGATCCAAATTCCAACATCGGTTAATGTTGTTGTCGATATGCCACACGCAAATCATGTTTCCATACCTATGGGAGATAATGCACCCACCATAACGTTCTCAATATGAATAAAAGTTTTTCTAATTAACATAATTTACCCTGGTTACCCTGGTAACTTTTGTATTAGTTATTGCTGTATTTTTTTGTCAATTTATATGCTGGCGTCTCTCAACAACCCATATTTCTAACATTTCATAACCACTGCATCCAATAATATTTAAATAATCAACAATGAATAAATAAGGTGATGATCTCATCTCAGTCTTCTCCCCTCCTAGGATCTTGATCACCTCGAGGAAAAGCTTGCTCTCGAGCTCCCGTCCCTGGTCGGTATGTATCTTGGCGGGCATACCCAGACGGCACACGAACTCGGTTACGAAGACGTCCGCAACTGTCTGGGCCTCATGGTTGGGTAGAGCATAGGCCATGACCAGTTCTCAGAATTGGTAATCATCCCGAGCTCCAGAATATCCATGGCCACCCTTTCTAGCCAATCGCCCACTGGTAGATTTCCCATAGTATGGTAATTAGGCCCCGTTCGCGGCCTTCTCCCACTGCACTTCAGGCACTCCCGGCACCAACGCTCCCTTCGTCATACCCAGCCAGTACATTCTTGCTTTCAGTCTGTGTACAGTCTTGGTCACACCTTGGTGGCTCATCAGCTTGCCGGTGTGGACCTCCTTCATGACGGCACGTCTCAGGACCTGCGGAACGACCAGTTGATGTATTGGTGCATTTTGGCATGCTGCCCGGTATCTCCTGTAAATAAGTCCTTCTCCAGCTGAGTCCACTGCTGCCATAGAGTCTTCAATTGTTGACTTTTAGTTCTGACTTCGGTCCATGCCAGCCTCTCGGTACAGGTGTTCTTCCACTTGAGGATGCTTCCAACTTCAGGGTCATCTCGTTGAAGGGTTTCGAGGTCCTCACGGGAGTACTCATTCAGCACCTTTCGGTGTTCCTCCCTTCGGGCACTCGCTCATCCAGATCTTGGACTGCAGGGCTGGGGCATGGATCCGGTACTACCGGCTCCTCTAGGCAGTGCATCCACGCATCGGCTGTCGCACCGATCGCTGCTCCGGCCACAGCTCCCGGTCCCAAACCATGCAATGTGAAGACCATCATCAGGAGAAACCGGAACCAGGCAGAGGGGCGAAGACGATGGAGAGATCTCCCGAAACTCCTGGCTCCATCCTCCGTCCATGGGGGGCTCCGGTGTTCGGGTATGGACTCCTCGGCCAGCTCCATAGTTGGTCCTGGGTCCTCCCGGCGTGGCACCTCCCAATTTTAGAATATCCCGACTCCATCTCCGCAGTAATTGTCTTCTGTTCAGGGCTCAACGGGGACCTCCCGTATGATGTTGACCTGGGGTCCTCCTGGGCTCCATTCTTCTCCATTGATCGGTGGAAGCAGATCCTCATCAGAGAGGTCCTCCAGGGGTAAGGGACACACCTATTGAGTTGGACAGGCCTTCTCTTCTCCTTTGGGTCTTTTGGTGTGTCGAGGGGCGGGGCAATCCGGCCTCCGGCACTTTCAACACCTAGACATCCCGTCGGACGTCAGGTCGGACATCACATGGAAGGAGTAGCTGGCAATTCGAGCCGCCCACCTGGCGATCATCACTTCTGCATCCTGGAAATTCAACAGCCTTTTGAGGGAGGTGCGGTCGGTTCGCAACAGGAACGTCCTCCCCCACAAGAAATGTCTGAAATGGTGGATCATGCTGACTACGGCTAGGAGCTCCCGCTTGGTAGTGCAGTAGTCACTGGGTGTCCCTCGGAAGCATAGGTGATAACCCGCTCTCTTCCATCCTGTAGCTGGGATAAGACTCCTCCCACTCCATAGCCGCTAGCGTCAGTATCTAAAATAAATTCACGTTTCATATCAGGGTATATCAGCAGGGGGTGCTCAGTCAGGGGTTGATGCAGCCCCTCAAATGCCTGCTGATGTGCCTCATTCTAGTGGTAGTGAAGTACCTTTTTCGGGAGGTGGTTGAGGGGTCCCGCTCAGGTTGCAAAGTCAGGGATAAACCAGCGGTAATACCCCATGAACTCAGAGAAGCTCCTTAGTTCTGTCAAGGTGGTAGGTGGTACCATCTTTGACACAGCTTCGACTTTGGCAGGGTCGCACTGGATGCCTCGGTCAGACACGACATGGCCTGGGAAGTTGACCTGTTGTCGAAACAGCTCGCACTTGCTTGGTTTCAACTTCAATCTGGCAGCTCGCAGTCTCTGGAACAAGTCATCGAGGTTGCTCATGGCTTCCTGGAAAGTCTTCCCCAGGCAGATGACATCATCTAAATAAATAAGACACCTCTTCCACTGGAGTCCTGTCAGTGCCAGTTCCATTAGTCACTCGCACGTAGCCGGAGCCATTGCCAGTCCAAATAGCATGACTTTAAACTGGTAGAGCCCGCTACGGGTGGCGAACGCCGTCTTCTCTTTGTCCTTGTCGTCCATCTAGACCTGCCAGTGGCCAAATCTAGCATGGAAAAACATTGTCCTCCCAATCCTTGATGACTCCCACCTCCCTTTCCGTCAAGTCTGGATGCATTCCCTCCAGGAGTGGCTGTAGATGCGCCGGGCACTCTGGTATCTCCGTTGATAGTTCTGACTGCATGGCATGCACTTTCAGTTCAGGCTGCTTAGGTGTCCGATTCCGCCACTTGGTTGAGTTTTGAGTAAGGGGCTCATGCTTCTTCCCTCACTCCTCCCGGTGCCATTGCTCCCTCTCAGGCTCGTCCTGGGTTGTTTTCCCAGGGGTTGTTTTTTTCGTCCTGGGTTGTTTTTTTACAGAACACACGGTGCAGACTCCAGCTCCAGCGTTCAGTAGTACCGCTGGCACCAGGCGTCCTCGGGGTCCTACCAGTGCTCGTCCCACTAAGAGTGGTCGTCCTCCATCGGCTTTCTTGCTGACTGCACGAGACCAGCCTTTGGAATTCCTCCCTCACTTCCCATCAGCTTGAGGTCCACCATCATCTCGGAAAAGGGTGGCAGGACGACCATCTACTCTGTCATCAGCATGTAGACAGTGTCCTCGTGGCCCGAGCTCAGCACTACGGTAGTGTCGCCCACCTGCCACTAGTCCCTCTGCAGATTTAGCTGTCCCCCAATCTCTTGAAGTTCGTTGAGCCC
Source organism: Terebella lapidaria (assembly GCA_949152475.1). Taxonomy (NCBI): domain Eukaryota; kingdom Metazoa; phylum Annelida; class Polychaeta; order Terebellida; family Terebellidae; genus Terebella; species Terebella lapidaria. The sequence continues at coordinate 53,245,429 of OX424555.1, read as the reverse complement.
TGGAACGCCCGGGATTCCCAGTTTGGCTATCAGTACGTCCGCCAACACGAGTTTTGTGCCCAGTAGAAGTTGTACAGTCATTTCGTCTCGAACCTGTAGGTAGTCTCCAGTTGCTGCCCATAACCTGATGCTCATCTGCCTATCATCACTTTATGTTCGTCATCCAGTTGGTCGAAGAGACACTCGTCCAGAACGGTGGAGGAGGCCTCTAAATCCACAAGCATACGAGTAAGCTTCCCCATAACGTGGTACGCCGCATACCACACCAATGTGCTTCGGGAACCGGCTCACAACGACACCACCTGGCCATTTCTGTCAATCTTAAGGAAGCTGCCACTCCACTCACGGCTGCCAGCCTGGATAAGTACTGAGTCGTCCACCACAGTGGTGCACCACCCTGGTCATTTCTGTCAATTTCAAGGGTTGTGCTCCGTTCGGAACTGCCGCTCGGGATAAGTACTGAGTCGTCCACCAGCAATGGCTGCTGCGCTGGCCCCTCGGTCATTCCGTTCACCCGGCCCTCCATCTCCTCTGTCACGGCCGCCTTTGGTTCAGTTGAATAGGGGGAGAGGGGTCCCTGCTGTTCCGCAGTCTCTAGCCTCAAGATTGTAACTTGTCGGTAAGTTTGTTGCTATAAGTTATGCTCCATTCTTTTGAAGGCAACAGATATACAGATTTATCAGATTTTTCATATTTTGAACACTTACTCGGTTTAGGAGATGAGAATTTAGCTAAAGTATTTATTTAATGTTGCTTATTTAATTATTATTGGATGCAGTGGTTATGAAATGTTAGAAATATGGATTGTTGAAAGACACCAGCATACAAATTGACAAAAAATACAGCAATAACTAATACTATGCAATTTTCAGTTTGAGAAAGTTACCCGGCTATTTTCCCAGATATGCATAGTTTATGTATAATTGTGTTAATTAGAAAAACTTTTATTCATATTGAGAACAGTATGGTGGGTGTATTGGCTCCCATAGGTATGGAAACATAAATTGCCTGTGGCATATCGACAACAACATTTACCGTTGGAACTTGGATCGTTTTTGCATGCTCATAAATGATATAATTAGCATAATTATTCAATTATTCACATTGAGTGGTTGTAAAAATATATAAATATGATTGATATATGTATATATACACATATAGGGATGTTTCACATGGTCATAGATGATCATAATTAGGAATTTTGGGTCTGAAATAGCCATATCCAAATATTCATCAAAATATGCATAATTCATGCATAATTAGGCTAATTAGGCTTCTAATTTCTACTGGAAAATGACAGTAAAGACTAATATTTCATGAATACATATCATACATGTCAAATATGAAAAGAAATCATCAAAAACGTATATTTTAGATAACGCAATAGCTAAATATAGCACTTGTTAATTAATTATGCTAATTAGGCTAATTATCTTATTAAATATGCGCGATACAAAAATGGCCCAAGTCTCATTCGATTCTACGGGAAAGACTGTATAAGAATGAAATGAGAAAAGTTTGACACCCCCCGGGATTAGATTGATCCAGGAATTTCCCTGCCTATGTTGGCTGTAAATGGACATTCTCTGGCCCATTGGGACACATTCAAATACTCCCCGCATAGAATTTATACCAGTCACTAAATAATTTCTCTATGAGGTTATACAATCGACTGCAAATAGCATATTTCGACCTACACAATAATAATTCTATACTAAAATCGTATTGGTTGCAAAAGGTATATTGGTTATCAAATACACATACTCACTAACGAACTATCTATACCGTCCACAGATGCAGAAACTCATTGAATTGCTATGGGCCATCCAATTGATGGTCATGTGGTATTTGTTGTGAAACTGCATGCAATGTTCCTACACAACAAACAATGATCATTCAGAACACAGTGTTGTCCTTTGGGAATAAGCAGGAATAACATTTCCCCTTTCTTTATGATACATAGTTCGAATAAAATGTAATTTAATATAAATCGTTGCAAATTAATTCATTGGATTGAGTCTAGATCACATAATATTATATCAATCTCAAGCCTCCGCTGGGAAACTATCCAAAATAATCACAACAATTAATCTGAATGGACGAATATTGATTATGAGTACCGAAAATGATCAATAACCCAGACAATCTCGCTGACACGTTAATCCAGAGTGAATGAAATAGGATATCCGCTGTCTTAGGATTTGCTATCGCTGTTTGCACAGAAATGGGTTTGAAAAATCCTGATCAAGAATGGACATCCGGTTAAAAAAACTGATGCTGTAGCGAGCAGTTCTTCCATTCATTTATCATGTAAACATAACGTAACGAAATCAGAAAGACTATTAAACCCTTCTTCCCGTAAATTCGTTGACAGAAATATGGGTTTGTACAAATTGATAATCAATGATATCACCTTTACAGGCGTCAGCTAAACATAGCTTCGTAGTCAAAAACGAAGTCTCGGTTGGTGATCCTTGATGGGTATAAATTGTCATAGTAAATTCTGGTGCCGAATGGATGTTCGCAAATTCATGATTTTGTTACCTCTATACATACATTAAATACACATCTATGCTCTTTATTACATTATCAATGAATAGAGAGATTGCACATTCCAAATTCACAAGTTATACATGCAACCCATCCTTGATGTTATTGGACAATCGGTTTCTGCTTTCACTTTTATGTGGCCTTTCACCCCCTCACCATTGAGCGACAATATGCCATATATTACTTTCACTGCATTTCACATCTGTATGGGTACAATTCATGATGTAATCAAGAGCACTATACCATTTATATTGTGAAGACTTATGACATTATCTCCTTGTTAAAACAACTTATTATCTCGTCAAATCGACTGATTATCTCGTTAAAACAACTTAAGTTTTCATGTGGCTATTCTGTAAAAGTTCATGACTTGAACATGACAATTTCGTATCATGACTCGTCGTCAGATGACACATAACACACATGAACATATACGCGTTCCTGGTGTTGAAAGCTGTATACCCTGTATATCAGAATTTGTGGTATTTCGTGTGGATGGAAAACCAAACAGAAACGTAACAACGAGACATGGAATTGATTTCAGATCTAAAAATTTTATACATCATTATCGCCAGAACCACACATCAAAAACTAATATCTTGTTTGTTCTGGGACAAAACGTATCTCATCAGCCATAGTCCAAGAACAAGCCCTGTACATTACCGAGCTAAACCCACCTGTTGTCTGCAATACAGAAGAGAACGTTCCAATACTGATTTTCTATCCGGATCTGCTCTCCTCCTATGTAAATATGCAGCATGCCCTCCACGGAATGTTGATGGTAGGTGTATGATATTGACGGATTTGTGGTCTTTGGTGTCTTGGTTGAATTATGATCTGTTTGGTAAACAACAAAACTATGTTCATTTGAACATTCAGTATTACTTAGCAGATGTATATTGTTAATGGTGCGGGTGTACTCTTCTCTGTGGAAGAAGATATTTCTGATATTGCATGAACCAGACAAATCCCACAAGACACTGTTTGCTATCGTTTTTGCTTAATACAAATGAAATCGGCACATAGCATTGAAATTAATAACTTATATATATGGTAACTCCAAGAACCTGGGCATACACAGGCCACTCATACATAGATACCGCCATTATCCCTTTATTATAAAAGCAGTTTATTCAATGATCATTGTCTTGAGTGTATGACTCATTCCGTCACCTATCTCCAGTAAGCACGGGTCCATGCCATGGATGATAGAAGCTATTAGGAGATTACAAAATCTGACCCCACAGTCCCCTCCGCCCTCACGTGCGGTTAAGTATCGGGGATTTAAGAGGTGTTTGTTGCCAATGGCAACGACCGAAACAGGCAAAGATTACATCTCGATAGCAAGCGACTGGTCAAAATCAGGGTAATGTGACTGTGGGTTGTGTTAGGATAGATGAATATTGAGTAACAATAACATGACAATGTTCAGTATCTGTGTGTGACATGTCATATTGTATTAGCAACCAAATGACTTGCTTCACATATGTTATTAAATCACCATTTTGTTTTTTAGTGTAAAACAAAAGTTCATATTTCCCTTCAGCCATTCCGAATCCCCATCAAAAACACCATAAATTAATCACTTGTTGTGCGCATCATTACCAAATGTTACTCACTAGGCGATGTAGCAGACACGCACGATGATTTCGACACTGGTAAGATGTCGAGAACAGTTCTCACGTCGACTTGTCCGAACTCTCGAGGTTGTATTATCAATGTAAACAATGTAAGTATCAGTCTATTACCAATACCGCTAAATTTTGATGATTTCAATAACAAACGTAAAATAAAACATTTTGCAATAAAAAAAAAGCTCAACCAAATACTTTATCAAAAGACACACTGGCGTCATCAGGGGCAGACAGTGTGGTTATTGTAGTTGTTTCTACTGTACATCTGATGGAATTAGTATACAACTGCCCAACAACCAAAGAAAATAATTAAGTAATAGAACACAAACCCCATGGAATAGATATATGACAAGTACACTTAAGTACCTAATCACAAGCCAAAAGGCTACTACTGAGTTGATGGTATCCTCGGGGACAGATTTAACGTCCGCCAGCAGTGACACCGGCTCAGTGGTATGAATGTAAGTATCAATCTATTACCACCAATACAGCTAAATTTTGATGATTTCAATAACAAACGTAAAATAAAACATTTTGCATTAGAAACAAAGCTCAACCAAATACTTTATCAGAAGACACACTGGCGTCATCAGGGGCAGACAGTGTGGTTATTGTAGTTGTTTCTACTGTACACCTGATGGAATTAGTATACAACTGCCCAACAACCTATGAAAATAATTTAGTAATGGAAAACAAACACCATGGAATAGATATATGACAAGTACATAAGTATCTAATCACAAGCCAAAAGGCTACTACTGAGTTGATGGTATCCTCGGGGAGAGATTTAACGTCCACCAGCAGTGACACCGGCTCAGTGGTATGAATGTAAGTAGGCTATCAATCTATTACCACCAATACAGCTAAATTTTGATGATTTCAATAACAAACGTAAAATAAAACAATTTGCAATAGAAACAAAGCTCAACCAAATAATCCATCAAAAGACACACTGGCGTCATCAGGGGCAGACAGTGTGGTTATTGTAGTTGTTTCTACTGTACACCTGATGGAATTAGAATACAACTGCCCAACAACCTATGAAAATATCTTAGTAATAGGAAACAAACCCCATGGAATAGATATATGACAAGTACATAAGTACCTAATCACAAGCCAAAAGGCTGCTACTGAGTTGATGGTATCCTCGGGGACAGATTTAACGTCCGCCAGCAGTGACACCGGCTCAGTGGTATGAATGTAAGTATCAATCTATTACCACCAATACAGCTAAATTTTGATGATTTCAATAACAAACGTAAAATAAAACATTTTGCATTAGAAACAAAGCTCAACCAAATACTTTATCAGAAGACACACTGGCGTCATCAGGGGCAGACAGTGTGGTTATTGTAGTTGTTTCTACTGTACACCTGATGGAATTAGTATACAACTGCCCAACAACCTATGAAAATAATTTAGTAATGGAAAACAAACACCATGGAATAGATATATGACAAGTACATAAGTATCTAATCACAAGCCAAAAGGCTACTACTGAGTTGATGGTATCCTCGGGGAGAGATTTAACGTCCACCAGCAGTGACACCGGCTCAGTGGTATGAATGTAAGTAGGCTATCAATCTATTACCACCAATACAGCTAAATTTTGATGATTTCAATAACAAACGTAAAATAAAACAATTTGCAATAGAAACAAAGCTCAACCAAATAATCCATCAAAAGACACACTGGCGTCATCAGGGGCAGACAGTGTGGTTATTGTAGTTGTTTCTACTGTACACCTGATGGAATTAGAATACAACTGCCCAACAACCTATGAAAATATCTTAGTAATAGGAAACAAACCCCATTGAATAGATATATGACAAGTACATAAGTACCTAATCACAAGCCAAAAGGCTACTACTGAGTTGATAGTATCCTCGGGGACAGATTTAACGTCCACCAGCAGTGACACCGGCTCAGTGGTATGAATGTAAGTATCAATCTATAACCACCAATACAGCTAAAGTTTGATGATTTCAATAACAAACGTGAAATAAAATATTTTGCAATAGAAACAAAGCTCAACCAAATACTTTATCAGAAGACACACTGGCGTCATCAGAGGCAAAAGCTCAACCAAATACTTTATCAAAAGACACACTGGCGTCATCAGGGGCAGACAGTGTGGTGCAAAGCTCAAGTGCTTAACCATCTACCATCTCGAAAGTTTTGCTTTCTGAACAACTTGTGGTCTTCTAGTTAGCAACTTGTAACGCGATTTTTGATATATAAATTTTGACATGATTGTTTACGAAAAAAATAGGCATATATGCCTGTCTTTTGGTAGATAAAATCTTATTCTGCGGGAGTTATTCTGAAAAAAAAAAGCTTTGTCAAAGTTCAACAATATGACCTATCCTGGTCTGCAATGTATACTCCATTGAAAGCATTAGATGCAAGTAGACTGGGCTATACGTTCATGCATATCGATAGGATAGGATAGGATAGGTTATATAAAGCTTATGATATATCTTGCCATCTTTTGCTGCGGTTATAAATTTAAAATCTACATCAAAAGAGTTTATCTTTTGCTGCCTTGATCTACTGCTTGATACTGATTTGAAATTGTCAATGATTGAATACAATGTTCGGTTTTCATGTTACATGGCAATGGGCATCACTGCATAAGCTTTCGCTTGTGGTTATTAAACTGTACGTCGTGACTTGTGACTACGGAACGGCTGAAAGGACATGGAAGAAATATTTTTTGACATATCGTTATTGCGTTCCCTCGCGATCTTATTGCATTCCCTCGCGATCTTATTGCGTTCCCTCGCATTCTGGATCGCATTCCTTTACGATCTTATTGCGTTCCCTCGCAATCCAGATCGTTTTCCCTCGTGATCTTATTGCGTTCCCAAGTAATCGGGATCGCGTTCCCTCGCAATCTTATTGCATTCACATGCAATCCGGATCGTGTTCCCTCGCGATATTGTTGCGTTCCCTCACATTCTGGATCGCGTTCCCTCGCGATAGCCTTCATCGTCCCGACGCCAATGACTTCTGAGAAGGTTTTGCTACAAGGTCGCGAGGGAACGCGATCCGGAATGCGAGAGAATGCGATTCGGATTGCGAGGGAACGCAATAAGATCGCGATCTGGATTGTGAGGGAACACAATAAGATCACGAGGGAACGAGATCGCGAGGGAATACGATCTGGAATGTGAGGGAACATGAACGCAATAAGATCGCGAGGGAACGCAAAAATATTGCGAGAGAACGCAATAACAATGTGCTAAAAATATTTCTTCCATGTCCCCTCAGAGGCTCCGTATGTGACATTTCCTCTGATGAATCTTTTAGCTGAAATAAAATCAGCCGTTCCAAATGCACCAATATTGATCGGCCGGAGCTTACGTAAAATCATTAGAATCGGAACATTATGGCTGACCAATTTCAGCTGATTGTTGCTGCGTCTAAATTTTTTAAAATTATGATTGTTTTTTCTTATGAAATATCAAGTTTCTGATTAACAAATAATTTTCTGGAAATATTATCTAATTTTCAAATTATCGATTCAGTTTTTGAGAATTCTCGATTTCATTTCATTTCTCTTTTTGATATTTGATTCAGCAGTTTGTTTGAAGTTTAACGAATTCGTGATTTTTTAAGTTGTTGAAATTATGTAATAAATGTGTGAATTCTCAATAATTTGGCAATAGGTCAAGTCTACATATGACATTGAAGTGTTTTATTGTGTTGTGATATTCTGATGCAGAATCTACATAGTCATTCCAAATGTCATGTGCCCCGTATACATGTACAGTCAATTATCATGATTATGTTAAATTTACAAGGATTTTATTGTTCGGACCACAGACATGAACGATATCATGGATATATATATGTCAATTGTCTCTACATGTCTAGAGCTTTTTGTTTTGATAGTTATAGTGTATATTACTTGTATGTTTATCTATTTTAAATATGTATGCAGAGAGTGTTATATATTTCGTCATATTTCAAGTTTCCCCTCAAATTCCATTACCGTGTTATAGTGATGACACACACATACATATATGTAACGAAACAACAAAACATGGATACAACCTGACGTTCCCAAACCCACATGGCTTATTTTTCAATTCAAAACAGTGCACATGAACAGACTACATGTGACGGTGACAATACAACAAAGGGGTTGAAATGTATTATTCACCCTTTCTTGCTTGTGTTATTTGCATCAAATATGAGCAGGATTGAAATGGTGAAAAATTTGGAAAGTTGTGATGTAAGTACTCCTACAAAAAACGTACATTCTTACAATGGTTATGGTGGATTGAAATTACAGCCACACAGAAGGATCAATAGACACATCATTTAGACTCAATGTAGAAACAATTTTTTTGATTTTGCTTTTCCAAATTTGAGAACGAGTAACCCAATGTCTAATGTATAACTTGATTATATTATAAACATATAGAATATTCCGAAAATATAAAAACTAATATTTGATTTCGAAACACTAATTAATATACATAAACAACCGGACACAACTCGTTTTTCTTACATATAGACTTTTGTAGGAACGGTCCATATCAGACACCTACTATAACCCTTTCTTTTGAAATAACAACGATGGGCTACAAATCGCTTCAAATCATCCAAGTTTATGAAGACATGGAAGCTATGCCATGCCAGATTCTGCAATAAACATGCAGAATCTGAGCGAGTAAAAAGTATCCGAGCGAACAAAACAAAGTCCGGTGTCAGGCAAAATCGATTGTGGAACTTCATGACCCCCCTTATACGGCCATAAGGGGTGAAATCAGGTGTTCTGGAAAGAGTGAGCATTTCCTGCCCCACTTGTAGTACCTGTTATGAATTCCGAAAAAGATATATTATAGATATATTTAAGTCGTGCTGCATACTATTGGTGCATAGATTTGGTGTACTTATCAACTATTATTATTATTAATATTATTATTAGATCGTGATGACGTCCATAGAATTTCTTAAATGCAACGTGTTTTATATCAACCTTGCCTGCTAATAGTTTCTCAAATATCATACATCTATTTGCAATCTAATACAATGTAATGAAAATGTGAAAAAATATTGTAAATTATGAAAAACGTGGTCACAATTGACATTGCTCGTTTAGTCATGTAGCCCTCAAGTGCTATATTCTCACTTAAACAAAACACAGACTCAATTATTTTGGGTTTCCTAATATTTATAGAATTACACTTGTGAAAACCTCGATTTTGATGCAAGTGTCCAGGGAATGTTAATGTGTTGGCTGTGAATAGAAATTCCCTGGCCCATTGGGACACATCAGAATACTCCCTGTATCTACTCTCGGTACAAATTATACCGTCCACCTGATTCTCTATGAAGGGTTTGACGTTTGACTACAAAAAAACATATTCCAACTGACACTACTATGTTATACTAGAACTAAGTTTGGTGCACACGGCATTGATCACGAAAATACACACAAGTTCATAATATTATTATACCCACATAATGCATACTATCACTAATAAAATGTTTTTGCACTTAATATTGCATGCCTAGAATATTCATTTTGAGGATATGGTCAGGAGACACTTTTTTTCATCCTCAGTTTCGATATATAATTGATGAATTAATTAGCTTTGTATTGAGTCTCAATCCCAGTATATTATATCAACGTCAAGCTGTAACTGAAAAACTGTCAAAATAATTCCCAAAATTAACTTACTTTGAGGAATGTCGATTATGATTAACACATATTATCAATAAGCTGGAAAAATTCGCTGACGCGTTAATCCAAAGAGGATGAAGTAGGATACCCAATACCTCAGGATTTGCTATCGCTGTTTGCACAGAGAACGGTTTGAGAAATCCTTATCAACGTTATTGGAGAATCAGTTTTATGTTTCCACGTCGATTTAGCCAAAATAACACTACAAATAAATTTGCCAGAATTGTTCGAGCAAAGATAGATCTATATGTATATATTTCTTCCACCTCTTTTGATTCTTTATGAATCAACTTTTCTTATGTAATGAATGTGCAATCAATATTATGAAAGAATTGCATCTTTCATTTTATTGTAAGTGTTTATGCCATCTGTTTCAAACACGGATGTCATAATTCAATCTCACATCAATCATGCATTTCTATTTGTTATCATGTAGAGAAAACGACTTGGATATGATAATTTCATATCGTTACTCGCCATCAGATAGTACAGAACAAACAAAACACGTACGTATAAATATCAGATTTTGTGATATTTTGTGCTGATTAAGCACCAATCACATACGGAACAACGAGACTCGGATCTAAACCTTTTGTGCATCATTATCACCCGAATCACACATCAAAGACTAATCTCTTGTTTGTTCTGGGACAAAACGTATCTCACCAGCCATAGTCCAATAACAAGCCCTGTGCATAACCGAGCTAAACCCACCTGTTGTCTGCAGTACAGAACAGAACATCCCAGTACTTATTTCTCTCCGGATCTGCTCTCCTCCTATGTAAATATACAGGATGCCTTCCACGGGATGTTGATGGTAGGTGTATGATATTGGCGGATTTGTCGTCCTTGGCGTCTTGGTTGAATTCTGGTTTGTTTATAATGCACAAAACTATATCTTTATTTGAACATTGTGCATTACTTAGTTGATGCATATTGTTAATGGTGTGGCTGTACTATTCTTCATGGAAAAAAATATGTTTTATATTGCATGAACCTATTATCTTAGTAATAGGAAACAAACCCCATGGAATAGATATATGACAAGTACATAAGTACCTAATCACAAGCCAAAAGGCTACTACTGAGTTGAAAGTATCCTCGGGGACAGATTTAACGTCCACCAGCAGTGACACCGGCTCAGTGGTATGAATGTAAGTATCAATCTATAACCACCAATACAGCTAAAGTTTGATGATTTCAATAACAAACGTGAAATAAAATATTTTGCAATAGAAACAAAGCTCAACCAAATACTTTATCAGAAGACACACTGGCGTCATCAGGGGCAAAAGCTCAACCAAATACTTTATCAAAAGACACACTGGCGTCATCAGGGGCAGACAGTGTGGTGCAAAGCTCAAGTGCTTAACCATCTACCATCTCGAAAGTTTTGCTCTCTGAACAACTTGTGGTCTTCTAGTTAGCAACTTGTAACGCGATTTTTGATATATAAATTTTGACATGATTGTTTACGAAAAAAATAGGCATATATGCCCGTCTTTTGGTAGATAAAATCTTATTCTGCGGGAGTTATTCTGAAAAAAAAAAGCTTTGTCAAAGTTCAACAATATGACCTATCCTGGTCTGCAATGTATACTCCATTGAAAGCATTAGATGCAAGTAGACTGGGCTATACGTTCATGCATATCGATAGGATAGGATAGGATAGGTTATATAAAGCTTATGATATATCTTGCCATCTTTTGCTGCGGTTATAAATTTAAAATCTATATCAAAAGAGTTTATCTTTTGCTGCCTTGATCTTCTGCTTGATACTGATTTGAAATTGTCAATGATTGAATACAATGTTCGGTTTTCATGTTACATGGCAATGGGCATCACTGCATAAGCTTTCGCTTGTGGTTATTAAACTGTACGTCGTGACTTGTGACTACGGAACGGCTGAAAGGACATGGAAGAAATATTTTTTGACATATCGTTATTGCGTTCCCTCGCGATCTTATTGCATTCCCTCGCGATCTTATTGCGTTCCCTCGCATTCTGGATCGCATTCCTTTACGATCTTATTGCGTTCCCTCGCAATCCAGATCGTTTTCCCTCGTGATCTTATTGCGTTCCCAAGTAATCGGGATCGCGTTCCCTCGCAATCTTATTGCATTCCCATGCAATCCGGATCGTGTTCCCTCGCGATATTGTTGCGTTCCCTCACATTCTGGATCGCGTTCCCTCGCGATAGCCTTCATCGTCCCGACGCCAATGACTTCTGAGAAGGTTTTGCTACAAGGTCGCGAGGGAACGCGATCCGGAATGCGAGAGAATGCGATTCGGATTGCGAGGGAACGCAATAAGATCGCGATCTGGATTGTGAGGGAACACAATAAGATCACGAGGGAACGAGATCGCGAGGGAATACGATCTGGAATGTGAGGGAACATGAACGCAATAAGATCGCGAGGGAACGCAAAAATATTGCGAGAGAACGCAATAACAATGTGCTAAAAATATTTCTTCCATGTCCCCTCAGAGGCTCCGTATGTGACATTTCCTCTGATGAATCTTTTAGCTGAAATAAAATCAGCCGTTCCAAATGCACCAATATTGATCGGCCGGAGCTTACGTAAAATCATTAGAATCGGAACATTATGGCTGACCAATTTCAGCTGATTGTTGCTGCGTCTAAATTTTTTAAAATTATGATTGTTTTTTCTTATGAAATATCAAGTTTCTGATTAACAAATAATTTTCTGGAAATATTATCTAATTTTCAAATTATCGATTCAGTTTTTGAGAATTCTCGATTTCATTTCATTTCTCTTTTTGATATTTGATTCAGCAGTTTGTTTGAAGTTTAACGAATTCGTGATTTTTTAAGTTGTTGAAATTATGTAATAAATGTGTGAATTCTCAATAATTTGGCAATAGGTCAAGTCTACATATGACATTGAAGTGTTTTATTGTGTTGTGATATTCTGATGCAGAATCTACATAGTCATTCCAAATGTCATGTGCCCCGTATACATGTACAGTCAATTATCATGATTATGTTAAATTTACAAGGATTTTATTGTTCGGACCACAGACATGAACGATATCATGGATATATATATGTCAATTGTCTCTACATGTCTAGAGCTTTTTGTTTTGATAGTTATAGTGTATATTACTTGTATGTTTATCTATTTTAAATATGTATGCAGAGAGTGTTATATATTTCGTCATATTTCAAGTTTCCCCTCAAATTCCATTACCGTGTTATAGTGATGACACACACATACATATATGTAACGAAACAACAAAACATGGATACAACCTGACGTTCCCAAACCCACATGGCTTATTTTTCAATTCAAAACAGTGCACATGAACAGACTACATGTGACGGTGACAATACAACAAAGGGGTTGAAATGTATTATTCACCCTTTCTTGCTTGTGTTATTTGCATCAAATATGAGCAGGATTGAAATGGTGAAAAATTTGGAAAGTTGTGATGTAAGTACTCCTACAAAAAACGTACATTCTTACAATGGTTATGGTGGATTGAAATTACAGCCACACAGAAGGATCAATAGACACATCATTTAGACTCAATGTAGAAACAATTTTTTTGATTTTGCTTTTCCAAATTTGAGAACGAGTAACCCAATGTCTAATGTATAACTTGATTATATTATAAACATATAGAATATTCCGAAAATATAAAAACTAATATTTGATTTCGAAACACTAATTAATATACATAAACAACCGGACACAACTCGTTTTTCTTACATATAGACTTTTGTAGGAACGGTCCATATCAGACACCTACTATAACCCTTTCTTTTGAAATAACAACGATGGGCTACAAATCGCTTCAAATCATCCAAGTTTATGAAGACATGGAAGCTATGCCATGCCAGATTCTGCAATAAACATGCAGAATCTGAGCGAGTAAAAAGTATCCGAGCGAACAAAACAAAGTCCGGTGTCAGGCAAAATCGATTGTGGAACTTCATGACCCCCCTTATACGGCCATAAGGGGTGAAATCAGGTGTTCTGGAAAGAGTGAGCATTTCCTGCCCCACTTGTAGTACCTGTTATGAATTCCGAAAAAGATATATTATAGATATATTTAAGTCGTGCTGCATACTATTGGTGCATAGATTTGGTGTACTTATCAACTATTATTATTATTAATATTATTATTAGATCGTGATGACGTCCATAGAATTTCTTAAATGCAACGTGTTTTATATCAACCTTGCCTGCTAATAGTTTCTCAAATATCATACATCTATTTGCAATCTAATACAATGTAATGAAAATGTGAAAAAATATTGTAAATTATGAAAAACGTGGTCACAATTGACATTGCTCGTTTAGTCATGTAGCCCTCAAGTGCTATATTCTCACTTAAACAAAACACAGACTCAATTATTTTGGGTTTCCTAATATTTATAGAATTACACTTGTGAAAACCTCGATTTTGATGCAAGTGTCCAGGGAATGTTAATGTGTTGGCTGTGAATAGAAATTCCCTGGCCCATTGGGACACATCAGAATACTCCCTGTATCTACTCTCGGTACAAATTATACCGTCCACCTGATTCTCTATGAAGGGTTTGACGTTTGACTACAAAAAAAACATATTCCAACTGACACTACTATGTTATACTAGAACTAAGTTTGGTGCACACGGCATTGATCACGAAAATACACACAAGTTCATAATATTATTATACCCACATAATGCATACTATCACTAATAAAATGTTTTTGCACTTAATATTGCATGCCTAGAATATTCATTTTGAGGATATGGTCAGGAGACACTTTTTTCATCCTCAGTTTCGATATATAATTGATGAATTAATTAGCTTTGTATTGAGTCTCAATCCCAGTATATTATATCAACGTCAAGCTGTAACTGAAAAACTGTCAAAATAATTCCCAAAATTAACTTACATTGAGGAATATCGATTATGATTAACACATATTATCAATAAGCTGGAAAAATTCGCTGACGCGTTAATCCAAAGAGGATGAAATAGGATACCCAATACCTCAGGATTTGCTATCGCTGTTTGCACAGAGAACGGTTTGAGAAATCCTTATCAACGTTATTGGAGAATCAGTTTTATGTTTCGACGTCGATTTAGCCAAAATAACACTACAAATAAATTTGCCAGAATTGTTCGAGCAAAGATAGATCTATATGTATATATTTCTTCCACCTCTTTTGATTCTTTATGAATCAACTTTTCTTATGTAATCAATGTGTAATCAATATTATGAAAGAATTGCATCTTTCATTTTATTGTAAGTGTTTATGCCATCTCATAAACCCATTTCAAATACGGATGTCATAATTCAATCTCACATTAATCATGCATTTCTATTTGTTATCATGTAGAGAAAACGACTTGAAAATGATAATTTTCATATCGTTACTCGCCATCAGATAGTACAGAACAAACAAAACACGTACGTATAAATATCAGATTTTGTGATATTTTGTGCTGATTAAGCACCAATCACATAGTACGGAACAACGAGACTCGGATCTAAACCTTTTGTGCATCATTATCACCCGAATCACACATCAAAAACTAATCTCTTGTTTGTTCTGGGACAAAACGTATCTCATCAGCCATAGTCCAATAACAAGCCCTGTACATTACCGAGCTAAACCCACCTGTTGTCTGCAGTACAGAACAGAACATCCCAGTACTTATTTCTCTCCGGATCTGCTCTCCTCCTATGTAAATATACAGGTTGCCTTCCACGGAATGTTGATGGTAGGTGTATGATATTGACGGATTTGTCGTCCTTGGCGTCTTGGTTGAATTCTGGTTTGTTTATAATGCACAAAACTATATCTTTATTTGAACATTGTGCATTACTTAGTTGATGCATATTGTTAATGGTGTGGCTGTACTATTCTTCATGGAAAAAAATATGTTTTATATTGCATGAACCAGAAAAAGTCCACGAGACACTATCGTTATTTCATAATAATGAAACCAGTATTATTACATAGTATTGAAATGGATAACTTATATATGAATAACTCCAAAATCATGAGCACACACAGGGCACTCATGTATAGATGCGAGGGTATTTGCGCATACCCGATCATTGTATTGAGTGTATGACCCATTCCGTCACCTTTCAAGGACGCTCAAATATATCCAGTAAGCACGGATCCATGCCAGGGATGATAGAAGCTATTAGGAAATTACCAAATCTGACCCCTCAGTCCCCTCCGTTATCACGTGTGGTTAAGTATCGGGGATTTAAGTGGTGTTTGCTGGCAATGGCAGCGACCGAGCACGGAAAGATGACATCGCAACAGCATGTGACTGGTCACAGTTAGGTTATAGTTCGGGCTTTGTTTCTATTGCAAAATGTTGTATTTTACGTTTGATTTTGGCATCATCGAAATCTAGTCGTATTTGTGGTAATAGATTGATACTTACATTGACTGAGGGTTGCATTTTAATATTGAGTAATCAATAACATGACAATGTTTAGAATCTGTATGTGATAATGTATTTGACATATCATATCCAAATGACCTATGATATTCAATCACTATTTTGTTTTTCAGTGAAAAACGAGAATTAATATTTCCCTTCAGCCATTCCGAAACCCATCAAAAACACCATAAATTAGATCATTTGTTGTGCGCATCATGTACCAAGAGTAACTTACTATTCGATTTAGCACATGATATATATATATATATATATATACTAAATATACAAGACTGCATGTTTTGCAACTAACGATGTGTCCTCATGGCGTGCCAATCAATGTTTTGTGAAGTATGCAACTGCAGAAACGTTTGGCGCTCATTCGAGTAAAGGGATCATCAGGTAAAAGTTGAGCAAACGCAATGGCAGAGAAAATACCTAATAAATAATTTACTTTGGTGTGAACATTTTGTCATAAAGTTAGATACATAGTGTTTCCACTGAGACAGTGTTTTCTGCATAAACACTCATTATCCAAATGTAGAGCTCCATTGCATGGAACACGTGCTAACGAATAAAACAGTCAGCAGCGATGGCATTTACCGTAGATTTTATGCTCGTTCCAGGAGTCGATCCACAATGGTCCAAACCCAAAAAGCGTGAGATGAAAGGATCAGTGGCCTCCACACTGGCCAGGTCTTTCGCCAGGTACATGTACTGACTGCATTATTTCTGGCGCTCATAATTCATTACTGACCTTCTCAGAGCTCCGTGTATCAAAATACGAGAATACCAATCAACAGAAGTGGACTCACCCAAGACCTTCACCCGGAAAACTTATACAAGCTATACAAACCTACTCTATATGCTTGTTTTATATGTTGCAGAAATGGCTAGCATGGTTCGCAAACTATCAATGTAACTCAGGTATGCTACGTACTAAATCTATTTTCCCCCGTTAAATCAATGACAATTGTATGCTTTATTCAATGATATATTCGAGTTGGTTATCAAATTCATTCAGGGCATAAATCAGATACCTTATCCATTTGCATGTTTATGGAATAGACATATAGTTTATTGGAGATGTAATCAAGAGCATGGATGGAAACATCCCCAAACACTGGTGCATCTCTCTAAGCACATCTATCACATCCTGTGTCTAATTCTCCCCCACTCCCCCATACCCGGGGAAGCTTGCCCACCTGTTGTCCTTCCCACAAAAGAATACATCATCATGAGCCAACAAGAACGAACCGCCGACAGAGACTCCCCATTTGCCTTCTACCGCACGTAATAGGGAACAGTCGGCACGCCAGCTCCATTGCATTGCATTGCTTCTGCATTACTTTGCCAGGGATTCCTGGACCGACGATCGTTTTCCGCCGAAACTTTCCCGGCTTATGTCTTACATCCTGCACGACCAACTGCAACTGACTAGGCGCATTCGTTTTCTTCCTCCACGAGTTTATTTCTGGGGGTGGCCTTCGGGTCGGTTACCTTGGATTACTGTGGCTTACTAGGTGTAACAAACCATCGGGCTAGGATCATTTAGAGCTTGATCCGGATATACAAGCTACCGTAGCCAGGGACTAGCGGCTGGCCTGTGTTACTTACCTGTGTGTGTGTGTGTCGTCGGAATTTTGCCACGGGGAGGGTAGAGTTGCAGCTCTCCCGCAAGTAACGCAGGCTGTCACAAATGTCTGGAGTCAAAAACTCGGTTTAACATTACGGCTCTGTGGATTTTTGTTGTTGCTCGGAGTAAATTTATGTCTGGAATTGATGTTTATAAATGAATAACACAGCACTGCACCTGGATTTCGGAGTTTGGAGAAAACAAATCGTTTGATTTCGGTATGTACAGTACAATAAATAAATGGCATATTGCCGGGATTTTCCTCTACATAGACGCTTTCCGGTGTAGATTCACATAGCGATAGCAAGAGAACTGATTTATGATGCAAAATTTTACAAAACATGGTGGTCCAATTCCACCACACTTTTGCATGCTAGGAACCTACGGGAGTGTTTGTCTGCAAGAAGTCTGGCCACTTTTTACCATTGTACGCAAGTTTTAAGGGTTTCCTCCCAGTTTTTGCCTTTTGTATGTATTGCTTCTCCTCAATTGTTTTCGCCTCGTGCACATCGCACGGTGGTTAAACGTTTACAAACTTGGCGTGTGTCTGGTCAGTCTTAGCGTAGCTCCATGATGGGTCCGTGGTCTTGGAGGTCAAGAATGCTACATGTACCATGTTCTACTTGTAGTACAATTCTACAACCTATATAGAGTACCAGAACAATGCTAGATCTACTTGAGAGTCGCCTCATGTACGTGTTCTGGACGATGTAAGTTATGTTCACAGGTAGGCCTACATATAGAAAGTTGATACGTTATTGACTTGCTGATTTGGAAACCAAAGTTACGATATTGTGAGGAGAACGTTTTCCTCACAACGTTTTGCGGTTAATGCTAGATGATTAGGTCGTTGTACATACATGTAAAAACGATCGAAACCAGGTAATTATCTCAACCGTCATCATAATCTAGAAAACATAATTCAGAATTATATCTAGACATGGCAGAGAACGCATGCACGAGGCACCAAGAAGCAATAGGGCCTATATTGATCAATGGATTTACCAGTATTTGCTGGACGAACCATTGCAAATATGCTGTGTGCCTTCGAGATCTTGCAGTTTGATCAACGATATCGTGCAATATTTCTGTAAACAACCTGTCCAATTCGCACTGCTTTGGAACAACACCGCTCGGTCGGAGACCACGATGGCCAAAAATGAGCATCGCCTCTTCGAATGGCTTGAACCAGTCGCAGCTGCCACCACGCCGTATCTCTCGATGAAAAGTGGTCTGTGAAATATAAACAAATAGGTAACAGATCGATAATTTCCAGTCGGTTTACGTGAGAAAACAACCAGTTTGGTCGCTGATCGTTAAAATGATGCGGAATATAACCAGGAGAATTGACGGATAGGTAGATACGGATACAAAAAAAAAAACCCGCTGAAAGCTACCACAAGCCAATCATGGCTTATTGCATGCTGCCGCTCATATTTCATATCAATGGTGCTGCCGGCCATACCACGGAAAACCCCGAACGGCGGAGTTGTTATCATACCAGGCAGCTAGGACCCAAGTAGAGGCGTTTGATACCGCCAAATATAACTCATGGACCATGTGCCAGGAAATTGGAACTTTCGAGAGTACGAGCGTACATGTAACAAGAATTACCCCGGATTACAGTATCAATATTCCAGCACGGGAATGTAAATGACCAACTGTCGGTAAGCAGCTCTTCCTATTTAGAATCCTCTGCTCCCAACTGACCCCGATTGGCAATGATCCACTCACATTTATAGCGGGGCTGCCGCGTATGGCAAAGTTAGTAATAAAGTAGATAAAAGGTGTAAACAGTTGCATAAAACACCGCTGATAGCGCAGTTTGCTGCAAGTGAAAACAGTAGCAGACAGCAGGAAATGATGGAAAAGTCTGCAAGTTGTGTGCGAACTTCTGGCAAGGGAGTCAATAATAAAATTCTAATGGCTCCGGGCGAGTGGTTTCCTCCTTATGGCAAGTTGTCTTGCCTCTTTTGCCGGATATCACGGAGTCTGCTCCAAATACAAAACCTGTTCTGTGTTTGTTTTTATTTGCATGATCCTGAACCACTTCATGGCACGGAAAACGACAGAATTCTCCCACATTTCCTGGAGAAATGAACGCAACGAATAGTTTTGTGTGACCTAGACTCGGTATACGAATAATACGAAATCAAGTACGTAGCATCGCATATGTACCATTAATGTCATACCACGGTATGCATGTAATATGATCTTACTTGTGATACAAATCAGATTACCAGTGTAACTTTACAGTGTGTTACCATTGCCAAATATGTGTCTGTACTTCTAATGCTAGCCACTCTATTACGATTGTAGGAAACCGCCATGAAAACAGAAATCGGGGTATTTGGTTTTATTGATTATCGATCTGTCTTTTATCTGCAGAGAAACTAATACAATGGACTACATGCACGTGACATCGATATTCCTCTATTTTAAGGACATAGTCCAAAGCCATAGCTGTTATAATACACTTCGCTGAACATCATATACATAATGTGCAGTAGACATAAACAATATGGACACAATATCATCGGATGGGGGTAAAAACTCGTGTACGGCGTATCTGTTACGACGGCTAGCTGCAGAACAGCAATAACCGCTCTAATTCAATGGAAAGCCGTCCATCCAAACCATGGTCCATGCCATACGGTATGAGGCCTATCAGTCAGTGCATAGATGGATCTTTGGCGAGGGTGGACGTCTGCACATGAGACTTCACACTGGAAGGCACTTGAGCGTCAATCGATGTGGCCAAAGCCCCACGTTGCACGGACAGGAGACCACCAATACAATGTCATGGACTTTGTTGTGTGTATCCCGGCATGGATAGTTGGAAATAGTGGCCCGCACCACTGAAGATCAAGGCCAGGGGATTTATTGTCACTGTCCGTCCAGCAGTGAATTGGAATAGGTTTCCATTGCTTCCATTTTTTTCAAAAGGAAAGGTACATTGCATGAAGAGGATAAATGCATGGTTGTCCTGAAGTTTGTATCGTTTACGGTAATATTGGAAACGCGGTTGTTGAACTAGGTGATTGGATTGTGCTTAGCAGCAGTACCGATGATTACAGGTAAGCGTCGAGTCTAGTACCGCATGGTTATAGATTTCTGCCACACAATGTACGCACACGTTTGCATACTCACAGTCACACGACCACGATATAAAATTAGTTATTAAATCATTATTATTAGTATAATTAATATGATGCTGATCACACTTACTGTACATATATACACAAAGCCGTATATTACATTCTACATGTAAGAAGCGTGTTAATAACATTTCTGATTGTCTGTCTGTGAAAGGACACTAAATTACATGTGTAGTCATCCTGAATGTTTTGCCATCATACATATTTCAATTGGTATAAATGTCATTCAATGAGGAGGAACTGTGCAACACGACGCTTCACATATTCCGAGTGGTATTCCAAATATCATTGTGATATAGCTATAGGCCTACACTACCATGACACCGCCAACGGACATTATACCCTGCCATTCTGCAGTCACACTTTGCGCGAGGTCACTGCCCACTAATTAAAATTTGATCCTCTTCGGTCGCATTCGGTTACTTACTATTGGTATCGTCTGCCATCCCAGCCAATGTACACTGCTCATCCCTATACACCGCGGGCAATCGCATCGGATAATCTAACAGTTTGTTTTCTGTTGGCCTTGCTCATGGAAAACACATGTCCATTCCATTTCGAAGCGCGAAGCTTCCTCTCTGGAGCTGCCCCTCTGATTAGCCTGATTAACTCACCCGCTTTGTTGATATAAACTCGTGCAAGTGTAATCAGATTTGCTGGGACACTTCGTTAGGTCGCCTGTGTTTTTGTTCCCCGATTGATCCTCGTGCAGTCGATATTATTTTGTGAGAATATCGACCGATGTGAAGGTCTACACCTACACACTGACATGTAGGTCAGTATAGTTTTATATGATGTTCTCTCGTGTTGATGAATTTTGAAAACCTCACTTGTGGCAAGAAAATGATCAACATGTACTTATGCACCTGTTGTTTGGTCCTACATTTGAGGTGACCTAAACGTATTACTAGTGGGTTTTTTGCCGTGGCTCTCAGCCTGGGATAATTCGAGTGGATGTTCGCTCAATTTCCCGCCGTTGAACCGACGCCGATTAATTTGTGAAACACTCGACACTTTTTTGCCTATGGTTCTCGGAATCGTTTGAAGATAATTGAGAGAGAGAAACACTTTTGTTCCGGTCGAACCCGAGATCAGACAACGAGTATAGGCTCCAATAACGTTGGATAATAGGCCAGTGGGAGCATATGAGATAATTTCCGAGACTCGATCAACACGATGCAATGTCTACTCCCCCCTCCTCACCGTTCTCAATCAAGTTCTATCTCGCTTACAACAGCACGTGTATCTCACTCTCTTTGCACGGTGCTAAATCATTACGCAGCTCCAGCGCGTTTATAACTGTGTTGGTGAAGTGGATAGCAGAAACATTGATTTACCTTTCGGCAATCATGCACAGTCCCTTGTTCTATCTCCGCCCCCTAATGCCGCGGCACATAGCTGGGGAAATCTGCAGTACAATGCACGGAATAGCAGGCGAGTACATCAGAAACAGAGAAAACATGGATATATTTGTTATGTACTCGGGAACAGCAGCTGACGAACCGGGATCCAACAACTCCTGAGCAGTACTGACATTACACTGTACGACGTTATATTTCTGCACAGATTCGATCACCTTTGCTAGTCAGGTAGGTACTGTAAACTGTTGGTTGGATTGGAATTATGGGCGTAATATAAACAGTTGGGATCGAGGCTGGAGCTTGGTTATGGAGTAGATACCTCTGTGATCCCTCACCTGTGTGGACTAGTTGGTGTGTTTTACGGTCGTATTCTTCTCGGTCATGGAACCTTGCAATATGACGGAATCTTCACACAATGTCCGGGCTTTTGTTCGAGGATTTACCACGCGTAAAACATGCAGGTAAGCTCGCGTGCCAATGGATGGTACAATTTTATAGAGCTTCCCGCTCAATACATGTTACACAACCCAGGATAGTGGATTGCGTGTCCATTGTAAATGTATCGATAAATTGATCAGAAATTGGCGACTAGCCTTTACCATAATGTTCCAGACTGACAGGTAAGCGTTACTTATGATTGATTCAGGTGAAAAAAAAATCCCTTGCAAAATGCAGACACTATAATGGATAAATGCACTCAAACAACAAACCGAGATTTGCCTTTCAGCAGCCCTGCAAACTTCGCAGAGTCGTGGGAAAATTGATAGAACGATGGCGAATTTGATGTTGGTTCACACTTTGTTCTCGCCCTTCCTGGAGTGTGTTCGACTGTGATTTTTCCTGCTGTATTGGAACTAAAAACGATGATGTAGGCCTACATGTATAATATTACACAATACATCGGTTCACATGTTTCACCGATCCTGCTCGTCCAACATTATGTATAAAATGAACATGTTTTTGACATTAGAGCGTTGGGGGCGAAGCCCCCAACCCTCTACATGTCTATGTGCTGACTTTTTCGTGGAGGTTTCATGCCAAACTATCGACGCCCGTTTTGGGGCGTAAACGTTTGCATACCTACTTCAAATGAGGATTTTCTTCGTCCTTGACATAAAATCTCTCGATTTGATGGCAAGCTTTGAATATTCCGCAGATATATGCATAAATCGATGTGTTATGTTTGAGAAAATTACGCAAAATGCTCAGCTCGTCTGAAAAAACGTCAAAATGGCGGAGCCGATGGAAATTCACGTTCCCAGAATGCAAAGCAAATTTTACCGCAATGACGCGTATTTTGGAAAGTACAATTTTCTGTGCAGCATTTCGTGCATGCATGTACATGGAACCTTGCTTGTGCCCTTCTTTACCGTAATGAAGGAAACACAGAAATTCGTTTGCGACTACGTTTACCGTAATTTGACGTATTTTATCACATGGCAAGGTGTTCCATGTTGGGTTGCGAAACCTTTTTATTCTAAACCGGTCTTTCAATTTTCCCAGTATGCATGTGTTAGCTATATCATGATATCAGATGCAGATATATTCCTCATAGTTTCCAATATTCTAAGGATATTTTATTGAGGTTGAATATCATTTTATCAGGTGTATCTGTTTCATTGAGTTCAAAATAAATGTTTATAGGAATATGATTGAAGTAGACCTATGTGTTTCATCATAATATACGGGACGGAATGAATTGGAATCATGTGGGGGAGGATATGGTCCATCATTATTTTTTTGCGGGGCGGGGGGGGGGGGGGGGTGGGTAACGTTATGTAAGATACATTCAGCTTTCGTGGTTCTGGTGATATGCTCGAGCTCTAATGTCGTCTCCCGCAGTTAGCTGCATTTTCTTGTTTGTATGCAGTTGCTCCTTCACACAATGCCATACCGAAAAGTTAATGTCAAGCCAATAGTTTGACTGTAACTCGAGATATACTTCGACACTGGATAATAACGTGGGGCCCTTGTGCATAAATTATTCAAATGAGCTTGATCGACAAGATAGAAACGCCATTAGATAACCATGTACATGTAGATGACAGATGGTACGTTCGCATGCATGTTTCAGTAAGTATAACATGGTGTAATTAATCACATATGGTGTTTGCGTCAGTCAGGTGTGTCATCTTGGTGCAGAAACAAAGAAACAAATTCTTGGTCCGGAAACGAAGAAAACGGCTTTCCACCGTAAAAGGAATATGTACGTAATAATATTAGAACAAGATAACTGCATTAAACTTACGGCTGCAAATGGCCCTATATAGAAGATATATGCCATTTGTGCTGCAATCCATATAGTTTCTGTCTAGCCATGGACAGAAATATCGTCGTATCAACCACTGATGCATTAGTAGATGTGCTAAGTTATTGATCTGGGGTCAAATAGTTCGATCGATCTGATTTGCTATGAAGACAGCAGTATGACTGTACATGATGGCAGTCAGGGAAGGAAGGTGTTGGACCCCAGAGAACATGGTACAACTCCGGGACATTAGTCTAACAGTCTGTCACTGGGGCAAGAGGCTTCCTTGATCACAGGCACACAAAGCTGTCGTCATCCGTACGGTCCACTAAAACGGAGAAAAAGAGCAAGGCGATTAATGAAAGGCCCTGTTTCGGTCGTTTTCTTCAGTCTTTGAGGTCTTCGCTTGATGAAAAGGAAGATCCCTTTCGGGAAAAAGAACCCCTGCAATGTTTACTCGGTGTTGTCATGACAACTGGCAGTGACTCGAAATCTGTCGCCAGTCACTTGCCGAGGAAGAAAATAAATCAACAACCCGACACTGAATCGATATGCAATTTAATAAATGAGATAAGACCTAATCTAATGGAAATCGTGTGTGAGTGCGGCAAGTCATAGGGAGCTTTCAGACGGGAGATGACAAATATCGAATCGTTAACCAATTTTCCGAGGGAGGGATCCAGAGAAAAGGGCGGGAAGATCTACGGACTTCGCCGTGTGGTCAGAGGCCCCACCAGCTAGATTGGATTCTTTTGTCAGCTCGTGCAAGATCCAGCTCGCGACAGGAAAATGTAATTATAATTATTGAGTCTGCGGGGTGGGTGGCACAATTTCTTTGATGTGTCCTGTGTGCACGACATCGGACGGTAATCCGTTTGTTTTGATCACGTGAAATCGGGGCGGATCAGCATCTGACCTAATTCCACAGATAATTACATGCATGGTAGCAATTACCGCCCAGAAGATCGATGTATCTATTGCCCGCTGTGACGTGCCGATTTGTAACATAACCGATCGAGTTTTCCATTTTCAGCAATTTCCCCGCACCCCATAGGCCTATTATAACATGATAACACAGTTGACCTGTCGTTAAATGTAGACCATTATTATACTGGTACATTTTCGAAGAAAGCATCGATGACTACATGTACGTGATATACATGTACTAGTAATAACCGTAGTGGCAAAAATTTCGACAAACAATGAGTCAACGTTGAATAGGTCACAGGATTATATTATTAAATGCCAGCTGTAACAAATGGTGCCTGCTGCAGATAAACTGCCTGACAAACATTGTCACCAGAATGTAGGGAAAACGCCATGCTAGGATTTGTATTGGCTAATATTTCATTCATATCAACGTACTGGTATCTATACTTGATCGCATGAGATGAGGGTTATTTGAAAATATCAATTATTCACACGGATGTATAACGATAATATGAGTGACTGAGGCTCTTGTTTGCGACATTTCCATATCTGGTATGTAATGTAAACATTGCCTTTGCAATATGATACACCCTTCATTTTACATGTATAATGTGGAATGGAATGTCTGCGGGCAAAACGGGTCATCTGTAGTTGAGCATATTGTCTGCACCTAGTATACACACACCGTATATGTTCACGTCAATACATGTGCATGATTCGCCAATATATGCAACAATGAACTGTAGCTGTGTATCTGTTCATTTCAGATGATCGTCCAGTGAGAGCAAGACTTGACTAAAGCGAGCATCCGCGACTAGAGGTCGTGAAGACAGCTGCTAGTGGAATTAGACCCGAGCTTTGGGCCACTTCCCACTGCCAAACTCAGTCACCAAGATGGTGCCCTTCCAAGCGAATAAAGCGAGCACGATGACGATGCTACTATCAGGTTTCGTATTGCTCTGCCTAACACAAATGAGTCTAGTACTGGCAGAGAGTAACGCATCATCACGGACTACCTTTATTCAGGAGTTTGTTAGCGTAGAGCGAAAGACTGGAGCGTTCCAGGTTCGCTGGAACATCTCAGACGACGCCGATATGAGGGACCTTATCGTGATCCACTCGAAGGTCGGCGGCGAGTTCACAACGTACAGCTCGCCACAGTTCAACTACACGCAGGAGTTCTGGATCACGGACCTGATCTCAAACACGCACTACAACGTGTGCTTGACGCTCAACCTGGAGGACGACCAGCCATGCCCGCCGTCGGTCTGCAGGCTCTGCGTCGACATCGCCACGATCCCACTGATCCGCGAAGACAGCCTAATCGCCATCGTCGTCACCATCGGCGTCATCTTCCTCCTCATCATCACCGGCTGCCTCTGCTGGCACTACGCCAAGAAAAAGCAGGAGGACGATGAGGAGGAAGACTCGGAGAGCCTGATAGCCAGCGACGAGAGCAAGCAGCCCATCCTCTTAGCCGTGCCGCCGACCAGCAACGGGCCTCGGCGCAGCGTCGACTTCGAGGACCAAGACATCCCGTACATCACGCCACCTTTGGACGAGGTCAAGCGCGACCAGAACAACAAGCGACAGGAGTTTTTCTCGCAGGTGTAACGACGACGGACTAATGTACATTCATCGTTCTTTCGGGTTGCTCAGAGATTATGTTTGTCAGTGGATGCTTTGCCATGGTTTCAAGGGTTTTACCCTAGTATATTAAGCCGGTGCCCATCTTTTGCCACAAACGTACACATGTGTGGGATCGTGTCGGTTGTGCTTGAACCTTCTCTGAGTTAGAGACTCGCTGGTCTGGCGATATGGTAACGTTCACAATAGACTCCTAGACACAGGGGCTATACGTATGTCTGGCAGACTCGGTGTCACTGTTGATACTTTTTGTGACATCGCAGACGAGAAGCATATCACGTGTCACGTAAAGGATAAAAACGGTCCCACGAGACACACGGACCAGCTGGTTCAATACTCAAGCAATAACGAATTTAGTTCATCAGTTGTGACATGTTTCCTTTGCAAACATTTGATTTGCCACAAAAACTTACTTTAGGGTGATGAGTTTTTATACGAATTTGTTTCCCCGTTTGTTCGACGTAGGTTTAACCGTAGATGCCATTAGATCTTTCCGCTCTGTGCGTTAATGACATTCACGTGTATTTGTCATTTAGTTTATAAAAGTTGTGTTGAAGATTTGATTAAATAACATATTTTGTAGGCCAATGTGACTATGTATATATGTCCATGTTCTTGATTGTGCTTATCTAAATGTAGAATACGTGAAAGGAACGGATATAAGATGTAGGAGGTGTTTAAATCTACCCATATAGTACGCACGTATTAAAGTAACTATTTCACGGAGTTGAGGAGTATTATAACAACATGATAAGAGGAACTTGGATTCAATATTTTCCTCGTTGATAAACCCAAACGCACTATATGTAGGCTACGCAGATATACATGTGGGACAAGTTCAGTGGAGAACCTACCCAATAGCGTTAATTTCCACCACCATACAATAAGTGACGGGACAATATAAACAGCGAATTTTTAAGACGTTCGAACGTTCGATTTTTTCAATGCTCCCTTAGAATATATATACAATGAAAATACATCTACATGTAATTTGTATGTTGGCTATATATGTGTAGATTTAATACAAAACGAAAGGCTGCGCCAAATCCCTGTAGTCATAGCGTGCTCGTGTCTTCCATGTTTTCTCTCGGAAACAAATCTCATGCCATTTTGGTTATGTCAAGTCTACTAATTATGTCATGTTCGTGTTCACTGATGTTCATTCACTGAATTATTCATGGATATAGTTCGATATATCCTTAAACTAATTATATACTCAAGGTTTTGTACATATGTCTTGCTGTTAAGTTTTATTGAGTGTTACCTTACAATTCCGGATCTCGTGTTTATTATGAACTTTGTTATTCATTATTCATTTTTTAGATTTATTTCTTCTTCTTTTTTCACTCCAACTATTAGTAAATATATTTCCATAATTGTTTTCTGTTGACTGCTATCTAGGAATATTTTCTCGACTGCCTCGTAGCCTACAGTTACCAATTACATGAACTTTGTAATACGTCTGGCTCTTTGATAAGCCTCTACAAAACTATGTAGCACTTTAGTTGACCAGACTACATGTAAAGGACATTTATTCCTGCCAGCACGATACAACATTGAGTAGATAAATACGATAATGAGCTTGTATTGACGAA
Organism: Terebella lapidaria; assembly: GCA_949152475.1. NCBI lineage: Eukaryota > Metazoa > Annelida > Polychaeta > Terebellida > Terebellidae > Terebella > Terebella lapidaria. The sequence continues at coordinate 53,216,551 of OX424555.1, read as the reverse complement.
AATGTGTGATGAACTTGCTAAGCGTTGTCCCTGTTATGAATTTTCTCGTTGTCCAACTCTCACTTGATACCGATGAATAAACTTTTTATTCCCATACCATCATGATTGCTGTTCTAACCGCGCATCTCATGTCACATGTACATCGCATTATTTGTATTTGTGTGAAAATGCTTATAGTACCTAATATATTATCATGTGGGCAAGATTTATTGATTAGAAAAGGCGTGTGCATCATATATTGCATCAACGCATACGTCTGCACAAAAGCTGATATATACACGTGAATTGAGTTTGAATAACTAGGAAATGTTTCGCACCTGTGGGACGACAACTCAAACATCTGACTTCCCTCACACGGAATATCAATTAATAGGTTTGGGAATCTATCCCTGAGCGTCTGGGTTGATCACGTGATGTGATGGGTCACGTGATGTGATGGAGACCAAAACACCAAACGAATGGGAGACCAACATATTATTTTCGCATTTATACTTAGCATATAGTGTTGTTCGGAAAAATAACATTTCTCACAAAACCAAGCCCAGTGAAGTTTTTCTCATGATATACATAGAAACACTTTTTTGCAGATTTTTACCAACTCACCCTGAGGTCCCTTACTCACAGCCTCTGAATATAACTACCGTTTTCACGTTTTTCGAGCATTTTGTCAAAATTGAGGGAATTTCATTGTTAGTCTCATAAGTTTGATAAGACAATTATTGTGCATTACTTGACATCTTGATGTTTGTTGTACCATTAAACTATGCATCTTATACCTAAAACCAATTTTTGCAGAATTTAAACAACTCATCCTTAGGTCCCTCAAACTCATCTTGGGTGAAACAAACGGCTTCAACAAACTTTGTACAACAAATTCGTACAACAAACTTCGTAACTTCGTAATCGTTGTCAAAAGATGACTGGCAGCATGAAGCAATACATGGCTAGGCCTACTTGTTTGTTGGTAACGTCAGTACTAGAACAAAAACACTTTGACCTCGGTAAGACAGTCTTCCAAAAAGGTTGCCCGTTACACAAATTTGAAAGACTTGATTAGGCCAGAATCACATTCACTGCTCCAGATTCTGGGAGTGAAAATAGACTGGTTCACCAAATCCATTGAGCAATGGTCAGCGGATCCTGACTTTGTCATTGCTGAACAACTTGTGGTGAAGAAACACTTGGCAAGGATAACTTGATGATCTCAACTGTGATTTAACCTTGTGTCGTGAACCCATATTGGACTGTGTTAATTTGGAGAATGAGTGTCATTTTCTTGGAGCTGCTTAGTCACTTTATAAATGTGGAGTCACAGTAGTGCCTCATCTGTGACCAAACATATATATTTTAGGCATTTATTCGATAATAACAATGAAAATGTTTATATGTATATTATGAATAGTATGATGGGCAAAATGCACCAAGACGTCAATTAGTGCAAAATAATTGCATTATCGAACTTATGAGTCTAACAATGAAATTCCCCCAATATCGAGGAAATGCACAGAAAACGTGAACATGGTAGTTATGTTCAGAGGCTTTGAGGGACTTCAGGATGCATAGTTTAATGAAAGAAAAACATCAAGATGTCTAGTAATGTCAAATCACAATTATGAGACTATCAATGAAATTCCCTCAATCTCGACAAAATGCACGAAAACACGTGAAAACGATAGTTATGTTTAGAGGCTTTGAGGGACCTCTGGTTGTCACAAATCTGCAAAAATGTTTCTAAGTACATTATGAATAGTATAATGGGGAAAACTTCACTAGGCATGGTTTTGCGAGAAATATTATTATTTTGAAGAACCCTAACAGCATAACTAAACGGACAACGACTGATATTGTTACAGTGATTTATGAGACGATTATATGCTATATTCTGAAAACTAAGATATCTAGCTTCGAACAGACAGTTATTTCATACATTATTGAATGCAGACTGGCCAATCTACAGAAATCAGTGATTCGTTACCAAAACAAAATACATGAGGCAGAATCCTACATTGAGGAATGCCACGCGGAGCTAGTGTTCATGGAGAGATTCATGACTCCTATCAGTTCCAAGGATGGTCATTTCTCCATGGTAACTTCCACGAAATTTTGTGGACATACCAAAATTTGGCGGGATAACACAGACCATGCTATCGACAGGGTCTCTTGCCTCGTCGATGTCGACAATGGCGCCGATAGGCCACAGACCTGTTAGCGACGGAATCTGGGGGTTAGTCGATGTCGAAAATCGTGAGGATAGCCCACATACCTAATATCGACGGGATCTGATGGCTCGTCGATGTCGACAATCATGACGATAGCCCACAGACCGGTTATCGACGAAGTCTGGGGGTTCGTCGATTCGACAATCACGTCGATACAGCAGGCCTTCTATCTACGGGATATGATGGCTCGTCGATGTCGACAATCATGACAATAGCCCACATAGCTCTTATCGACGAAACCTGGGGGTTCGTCGTGGTCGACAATCAAGTCGATACAGCAGCCTTTATATTGACGAGATCTGATTGCTCAAACTGTTAAGCAGAAAAAAAAAATAACAAACAATAGCATGCAACTTCAATGTAACATATACTAAAGTCACAGATCTGGTTCACAGGTCAAGTCTCTTTGGGGGGTTCACTGTCTTTTGTGAACGTCGGACAGGTTGATGTCTGTCCCCTGCAGCATTCGCCTGCGGAACAGGATCCGCTTGTGCCTGAACCTGAGGTTCTTCTGGTGCCGGAATGTCATCATCCATCAAGTGCTTGTTGTGTCTTCCGAGAGGGCGGAGCTTTGAACACGTGATCCTGATGTCGTCTCCATTCTCTATTATCCGAGGTTCGGATAGTGATAACAGAGGTCCATTTTGGCCAAAGTTTCTGGCATATACATTGTCGCCGACCTCAAAATCCCGTGACTTTGCATGTTCATCATAGCGTGACTTCTGTTTCATTTGACCTGATTGTACTTTCTGGTCAAGATCTGGATGAGTTCGTATAGTTCGTCCAAACAACATCTCCGCTGGGGAGGTCCCAGTTGTAGACTGATCTGGGCATCGGTACTGTAACAGGTATCGAGTTAGTCGAAGTGAATGATATGATGCTGTAATTACATGCTGAATTCCATTTCTCCGAGTGAACTCTTTGAACTCACTACTCGCAAATGATGTTCCATTGTCCGTGACTAATGTTCTGGGAAGCCCATGGGAGTCGAAGATGTTTCTCATGATGGTTATTGTACTTGAACTAGACAAAGATCTTGTGATGTGTACTTCAAGCCACTTAGTTCTGGCGTCGATCAGCAGCAATAAATATTCTCCCATGAATGGACCAGCGTGGTCTGCATGAACCCTTGCCCACGGCTGTCCTGGAAACTCCCACGGGTGCATTGGTGTTTTCGTCGGAGCATGTCGGTTCTCCTGGCATTATGCACATGACTTGACTTTCTGTTCAAGTTCACCATCCATTCCAGGCCACCATACAAGTCGGCGAGCTAAGTTTTTTATCTTGCAAATTCCTGGGTGTGCTATGTGTAGTTCCGACATGACACCTTGTCTGAGTTTTGGAGGCACCAACACTCGGCATCACATAAGATGCATCCATCTTGTGTACTGAGCTCCGCCTGTCTGCAGAAGTATGGCTTGAACTGGTCTCCTGGCGAATTTTCTGGCCAGCCATGTTGTACGAAGTTGAATACACGTGCTAACACAGTGTCTTTACGTGTCTCCTCAGCAACGTTTCTAGCATGAATTGGAGTGGCATCCATGTGCTCCATGAGTAGGATACTCTCTGCTGGTACGGGTGCTTCAAACGTGTGTTTTACAGGTATTGGTAGCCTGCTCATGGCATCAGCATTTCCGTTTGCTTGACCAGGTCCGTAGATCAGTTTGTAGGCATAGCCACCTAACATGAGTGCCCAACGTTGCACTCACAGTGAAACCATGACTGGTAGTGGCTTGTTTTCAGAATAGCCAGTGTTTCTTTATCCACTTGAGAATACCTTCTCTCAGTCTCTGTCAAAGTTTATTGAGGCGAAAGCGACTGGACGCTCAGTGCTGTCACTGATGTGTGAAAGAACAGCACCTACTCCGACCGGTGAGGCATCTACAGCTAGCACTAAATCTTTAGTCACATCATAGTGCGTCAACACTCTCGATGACAGTAGCATCTCCTTGGCTGCTTCAAATGTCCTTTGCTGCATTCTAGTCCATTTCCAAGGTGTGCCCGATTTTAGCAGGGCGTACAAAGGCTCCAGTTTTGTTGACAAATTTGGTAAGAACCGGTGGTAGTAATTGAGCAATCCCAAGAATGATCGAATACTTGAAACATCAGTAGGCACTGGTGCATCTTGTACTGCTCGAATTTTTCCTCCTTGTGGTTGCAGTCCATCTTCGCTCACAGCGTGTCCCAAGTACTCAATTTTGGGCTTCATGAACTGACATGTGCTTCTTTTCAGGTACAGTCCAGCTTCTTTCAATCTCTGAAGTACTTCTCGAAGATTCTGCAAATGTTCTGTTTCCGATGTTCCTGAGATCAGAATATCATCGAGATACACAACTGTGTGCTTGAGATCTCTCAAAATGTTCCCCATAATTCTCTGGAAGGCTGCAGGCGCAACGGAGATGCCAAATGGTAGGCGGGTGTAGGTGAACAATCCACGGTGTGTGTTCACTTCCACATACTTCTGAGATTCTTCATCAAGTGGAACTTGCTGATACGCATTACTCAAGTCCAGCTTACTGAACAGAGTACCACCAGCTAGTTTGGAGAACAAATTTTCTGTTGTGGGCAGTGGATAGGAATTCATCTTCACAGCTTTATTGACTGTGAGCCGGTAGTCACCACATAGCCTCATGGTTTCATTTGATTTCATTACTGGAACAAGAGGTGCCGCCCAGTCTGAGAACTGGATAAGTTTCAAGGATCTTTCTTCTAACAGTCTGTCAATTTCTTTGTCTACCAGATCCTTGATTGCGAACGGCATTGGACGGGCTTTCATGAACTTCGGGGCTATCGAGGGGTCTACCTTGATTGATGCTTCTGGACCCACATATGTTCCTGTGTTACTTTCAAACACTTCTCGAAATTCATCCAGTACGCCTTTCACATCTGCTACGCCTGGTATTATCTGTAGGATCTGACTCCAGTTCAACTGTGATTTTTGTAGCCAATTTCTTCCAAGCAGGTCAGGACCATCACCCCGGACGACTAATACAAGCATATTCTGGTACTGGTTGCTTTAGCGAACTGTGACTGTGTCAAGCACCTCAACTTCCTCCTGTAGGTAGGTCTTCAAACGGATGTTTGTTTCTTTCAGGTCAGCATTGATGTGATCAAATGTTTTCTCGCACACAATCGTGTAGGATGCTCCAGTATCAATTTCAAATTTGATATCTTCCCCACAAATGTTCAAAGTCACGGTCAAAGTTTTTGTGTCACTCGCGCCATCATCCAAGCTAAACAAATGATAGATATCCTCCTCCCCCTCTAGATAGTTTGTAGATTTTGCTCGCTGTTCTTCTTTGTACTGCAATTTTCTGCACTTGGCCACTATATGACCAGGTTTCTTGCAATAGTTGCAGGTGGACTCCAGAAACGGGCACTTTTGTGCATGGTGAGATCCCCCACAACGAAAACAACCGCCCGCTGGCCTTCCATGTGGTCTTGAGCATGTCTTTTTGGGGGCTGGGGGTGGTGCAGGGGCCTGAGGTTTTTTTCTTGGTTTATCATACTTCTTGACAGCATGGACAGGCTCAGCAGCCGCTTCCCCAGGTATCTGTAATCCACGAGCTGCCACAGTGCTGCCACAAATTGATTTACAGTCTCTAGTGATTGGCGAACACGGGTATTGAACTTGTACCGTTGTATGATTTCTGATGGCTTGGGGGCTAGATGAGATTTCACTAATTGAAAGCATAAGTTCAGCATAAGTCTTTGTAGACGGAAGATCTGGGGACGTCAAACTACGTACCAGTTTGTATGTTTTGGGGCCACACAAAGACATCAACACTGCACACGCTTAGCGTCGGCTAAGTATTGGTCAACTCTCAACATATTAATCCCAATTTTCTGCTCGATCATCGAATTGCTGGATTTTACCTATCGCGGCCATCTCCACTGTTTATCCTCGTCGCCAAGCGTTATATCTTGCAAATGTTCTGATTCTGATTGTCTGTTTTAATTGTACAAATTTTCAGTATCCACAAATGTTTGGCTCATTGGCCAGCGCTTCGCGCTGGTCTTCTAAGTTTGCCTAAAATGAGACCCACGGAGGGTAGATATGAGTGGGCCCGGTCCTGCTATCATTTGTTAAATATAGTAATCTCAACAAAGGATCACAGCACTTTCAAAAATAATATCTCTGATTGTTTCCATGAGGTTTTACATTTTAATCTTGTGAGTATGTACGCAAATACAGTGAGAGCTTTGCGATATTTGTTGATTTACCGTAATACATACGCATACCGTAGCGCAACAAAAATATTGAGCTAAATTTCTGATGTTGACAGAACAATTACCAAAGGTTGCCAACTTTTATAGTTTACGATATAAAAGTGATAAAATGTGATGAAAAATATTTTTTTTACGCCAAAATAGACGCATACTGTAAACTATCAATTTGATCCAGAACATTGAATCATTGAATGTCTGTGCCCTGATATACATCTGTAGATATGTTCTTCTTATTTATTATATTTAGAATAATGAGCAATTTAATCAATAAATTAAGGTTATTAATCACATAAACTTTCCCATCCCAACATATTTCCGCTGGCCACAAAAATATATCTCTCCACTGTAGGTTACTTGTTAACATAATTTATTTCCCTTAATCAACATTCGGTTACCGAACACATATTATCTCACAGAAAATTATCGAATATTGAGAACAACATAGATTACGAGTTTGCGACATGCGATATGAACAATACATATGAACAAGATACTACACATGCCGATGGACCACAAACCTGCTACTGGTATCATGTTGCGATTATTTCAATATCAATAGTTCCCAACACTGATTGATGCTAGTCTTTCAATGAGCTACCATCATCAGTAACTGTTTTCTCCTTTCCAACAGGTCGTATGTACCATACTAGAATTTCACCAAAAATCTGCTGGGCGGCATACTGCAATTTGTAGATTCAAAACAAAATATGACAAGTGAGAAAGTCATCTCCTACATGATATTCAATAACAGACTTCAAAGTGATACCTTTTGCTGTATGAGCCCTTTGATCTCTATTAGCTCAAATAAGCTTATCTATGTCTTCACAATGAAAGTTTGCCTGTTAGAAAGAAGTAGAAAGACCTATGATGATATTTGTACTCGCTGATACCTAATAAAGTATTTTTGCTCTCTCACACACAAAATATGCAATATTTAGGACAAACGTTTATTCTATACATTCTATACATCACCAATATAGACTACAACATGAATTCTGAACAATTCTTCGCCGAAAATTAGAATATGTGTACTCCCGAATGTATATACAGTGCACATACAGATAGTACATCACACAGAATTCATCTCATACTTATTCAATCACTCATATTTGGTGTTTTGTCTGTGTGATATCTTTGAGATTTGTAATATGAAAGAAGTTATGTCTTTATGCTAACCTGACTGAGAGTTTTGTGTAAGAATGCTTTGAAACTGATTTAAAGTAAACGGATGAAACTACATGTACACAACAACAACAGATGGTAACACGTATACAGTTACCAACCTTGGGGAAATCAACGTTACTTAGCGTAACTCCAGCAATTATATAAAACTGAACTAGTAAAACTGATGTTCATCAGCAATATTCTTTCATTGTCACGAAAAATAACACCCCAGTTTTTCTACACATATCAAGCACTGGTTGTTTTCGAAATACTGTTGCATATTTTAACTTGCTGGAAAAAAACAGTCAAACTATAATTATTTATTCAACAATATCATTCTTTTTGGGCAACGGTGAATCATCTCATGCTTTCCTGGCAATCACATCACTGAACTGTTATTCTTCTCACAAATTTAGCAGTGCTAGTTACTGTAATTAATTACTGTCATTGCTGTAGGAGCATTTTTACAAATTATTTGTACATGTAAATAAAAGAACACACTGAAGTAGTGAAACTAATGTTGATTCCATCACAAATATTCCAGTTCGAGCAGGATTATGTTTCTACGCATATCCATTGCCATTTGTTTTCAACATATTGACACAACTGTTATTATGTTCAATACGCTGAAGTAGTAAAACTAATGTTAAATCAATCATCGTTTTTTTTCCAGTTACCATGGTTACAGCAACCTCATATTTCTGAACATATCCAGTGTCATTTGTTTTTAAAATACTGGCAAATTTTCTAACTTGTTGGGAGACTATACAATTACTGCACTGTTACTATAGTTTTTACCACACGAGGCGAAGTCGAGTGTCGTAATGTTCTTGGCCGAGGGTTGTTTGTACCTGTAATGCAACAGTGCAGTATTTGTTTTACTATACAGAAATAATAAATAAGTTTATCAATACGTGTATCTGTTTAATCATAAGCTAAATGATGAAAACTGTTTGCTGTTCTTCAAAATTTCTTACATTCTGCATGATTGACCAATCACGATGCAGCCTTTTCGCTTGAGGTATATACATGTAGTAAAGACCTATATAGTAATAAGATATATAGTATTTTTTAATTTATATAAATGATTTTTGTCTTGAGCCCAAACGATCACGTCAATCGTCAGGCTCCTCGCCGATATTACACGAACTGAAACGATTAAAATATTCCATACTCACGCCAAGTAGCAGTGAACGAGAAGGAAAATCTGCAGTAGAGATGGCCCTGGCTGACGTCGACCCTTCCGCTCCCATAACAGCCGGTTTAATGATGACTCTCCTACTTGCCCAATCCATAGATCTTGACGCTCAATTTGCAAAACAGATACAGATACGCGACAAGCGTATTTCCGAACTTGAGCGCAAAATTGACAAAATGGAACAGTATTCACGCAGGAACCTGATCCGAATCACAGGGCTCAATGAAATCGTCAAGGATCAGACCGATACTGCCACCGAAACCAACGACCAGTCTGACCAATCCATCCAATCCAGCGACTTTACCTCTCAGACACCTGACCCATCCACCAGCTCCGACTCCGTCACAACGCCCAACAACCAGTCACAAAGCACGGGTCCACTGGACACCACCCCTAACGATCACACCATAAATCAGGTCAGAGACCTCATCAAGACAAAACTAAACATTGACATAAAACCGTGGGAAATACTCGGATGTCATCGTCTTGGTGGTTCCCACGCTTCCAAACCCAGACAAACAATAGTCAAGTTCACAACCCACCACACCAAGAATATGATAATACGTGCGAGAAGGAAACTTAAAGGCACAGATATCTTCATCAACGAAGATCTGACCCGAACCAGAGCTAGGATAGCAAAGAAGGCTAGGGACCTCAAATCCAAAAAAAGACTACTTGACACCTGGACATTCGATGGCAACATCTTCTTGAAAGACCTGTCAAACGATGTTACAGTCATTGAAACAATGTCCGAGCTTGAGCAAAAGTTTCCAGACATATTCCTTGACGATTACTGATTGGTTATGTGTGCTGATATATGCTGTAATATATCATGTATATAATCCTGTTCATATTCAAATTCGAACCCCACAATAACAATCTTCAAACACTTTGTCACAATGTGTTAAGTATTTTGGTATCAGTTACATGTATTCTCGAGATAATAAAAAGATAATATAGTCAGTACATAACATCAACAAGTGATGTACATACATGTATGAACCAGCTCAAAATACAATCATTGTTGTCATATACATCATCAAAAGCCCATAAGTGTTGTCTAAACTATGCCTGCTGAGGTCATGTCAAGTTAGTATCATTCTTATCCAATGGAATATTATTTGATTCCAAGCTTACTCATTGGTTACTTGTTAAATTAAGCCTATCTCATTGGTTATTTCACTTTTGTATAAAGTTGTCATTAAATAGTACCCATTATTTCCATTATCACAAAAAGTTGGGTTCCAAGCTTACTCATTGGTTATTTGCCAAATTAAGCCTATCTTATTGGCTATTTCTCTTGTGTACAAGGTTGTCATTATATATTGCCCATTAGTTTCATGATCACAGAAAGTTGGGTTTCAAGCTTACTCATTGGTTACTTACTAAATTAAGCCCATCTCATTGGTTTTTCTCTTGTGTACAAAGCTGTCATTAAAAACATATTGTCCATTATTTTCATCAGTGCAAAAAGTTGGATTCCAATCTTACTCATTGGTTATTTGCTAAATTTAGCCTATATCTCCTTGGTTATTCTCTTGTGTACAAAGTTGTCAATAAATATTGTCCATTATTTTCATCAGTACAAAAAGTTGGATTCCAAGCTTATTGTATGGTTCCTTGTTAAATTTAGCCTATATCTCATTGGGTATTTCACTTGTGTATAAAGCTGTCATTATCATGATTATATATTGCTCATTATTTCCATTATCACAAAAAGTTGGGTTTCAAGCTTACTCATTGGTTACTTGCTAAATTAAGCCCATCTCATTGGGTATTTCATTTGAGTATACAGTTGTCATTATATATTGCCCATTATTTCCATTATCACAAAAAAGTTGGGTTCCAAGCTTACTCATTGGTTACTTGCTAAATTAAGCCCATCTCATTGGTTATTCTCTTGTGTACAAAGTTGTCATTAAATATTGTCAATTATTTTCATTAGTACAAAAAGTTGGATTCCAAGCTTAATCATTGGTTACTTGCTAAATTAAGCCCATCTCATTGGGTATTTCATTTGTGTACAAAGTTGTCATTACATATTGTCCATTATTTTCATAATCACAAAAGTTGGCTTCCAAGCTAGCTAATTGGTCAACTGCTGAAACAAGCCTGCTGAATGGCTGAGATAATCTCATTGGTTATTTAAATTGTGTACAAAGTTGCCATTAAATACTGTCCACCATTTACATTAGCTCAAAGAAAAGCTGGAAAAATATACAAAATATTATAATCTCAAACTGTTACATGCTGTCAGTTACATGATTTTCAAGTGCTTATTATTGCACCAAGAATATATGAAAGCTTACCAACTTATATGTAATCATTGTATAATAATCCATGAATATTGTGTTATGTCAACTCATCATTACTAGCCAATGGAATAATATTTGATTCCTAGCTTACTCATTGATATGAGTACTAACTCAAGTCTATCTCATTGGTTATTTTACTTGTGTACAATGTTGTTATTCAATATTGTCTATTATTTTCATTATCATAAAAATAAGTGAAAAATGTTAAAGTCAAATAACAAAATATTGCATGGTGTCAGTTACAAGAAATATCATGTGGTTATTATTACAACAAAAATATATCACAATACTCCTACCTATATGTAACTTGAATCTCTGTTCAACAACCCCTGAATTCTGTATTCAGTACATATCATTACAAAGTAAAGTATATATGAATCACTAAAATTGGTTTATAATGTAATCATACACTGAGTAAAATCAACAATCATGTCTCAACTTTTTTAACCAACGTATTATTAGTGAGATTATAATAAATGTTCTACTCTATTATTGTAACCAGCAAGTGGAACATGACTTGACCCTAAGTCATTCATAAATACATCCTATATAACTAATTTCATATTATTTTTAATAGTAGTATATAAGGATCTGTACTTGACTATTTTGACAGGTTATGCTTTATTTTATTCATTATTTTCATCACTAAAACTCATGAGCTTTTAATTGAGACAATGTTAATCACATTTGAACCTGTGTTTATTCTATCTTGTCTCATTATCTACAGTATATATGTACTTGTACTTAACTATTCTGGCTGTTTTGGTTATGGTTTCTGTTGATTTCATTATCACTGTATATGTTACTATATTTGATTATACACTAGCTATTATCTCACATAATGAATATGTGTAAATTCTAGGTATTCCAAAACTTTTTAGCAATGAACATTCATGTACAGATAAATGTTACTATGTCTACATCAAAGGTGAACTCAAGTCACTTACAATTAGTCAATGTTTATGACCTTAAATATCCGAACAGGAGAATAATTGACAAGGTTACTTAGTACTCTTTTCATAATGAATGTCGGAAGTAATAGAACCAACAAAATATTACTATTAGTTTGTTAACATTGATCCCCTGTATGGTTATTGTGCCAATGATTTACTCATTATCAACATTAATAAGTACTGTAAATGGCATGTCGTCTCATGAACAAGTTATTATAGTCTTGTGGTTAGTGAAATTAGTGTTCTTGCATAATTAGGGCATTTCGGCCCGAAATGCCCTTATGGTTTTGTCTGGGGTTTTTTTGGGTTTTTTTTCTTCTTTTTGTTTTTTTTCACTTTCCGCCGTTTGGTTTCCGATCAATAACTCGGAAACGCCTGAACGGATCTTGTCCAAATTTACACCACTGGTCAGAAATATTACATGGAAGACCCCTATTGTTTTGGAGGCGGCTCCGGGTTCCGTGAGGTCCGTGAGGATGAAATCAAGGTTGATTTTGAGACTTGGTTTCCGAGCGATAACTCAAAAAGTATTCATGCAATGGCAAGTATTCTATGCATGGGAGTTCATGTACCACTCAGGAAGAACCCTATTGACTTTGGGATCAATCCTTCGAACGACCTTGGACCTAGAGCTCGGAAGAATTTTTGCTGATTCATCCTTGAGGCTTTCATGCATATCTCGGAAACGGTGCGTCGTAGAGCGAAACGGAGCTCAATAACGGCCTCCTCGCACTAGACAAACTAGTCTAGTGGGTATCTTGGGTCGAGACGCCCCCTGGTGTCGAATTTTCTTTCGCCGACTCGGCACTTCCTGTTAGGCCGTATCTCGGAAACGGTGCGTCGTAGAGCGAAACGGAGCTTAATTTCGGCCTACTGGCACTAGATAAACTAGTCTAGTGGGTATCTTGAGTCGAGACGACCCCTGGTGTCGAACTTTTTTTTCGCCGACTCGGCACTTCCTGTTTGGCCGTATCTCGAAAACCGTGCGTCGTAGAGCGAAACGGAGCTCAATTTCGGCCTCATGGCACAAGACAAACTAGTCTAGTGGGTAGCTTGGGTCGAGACGACCCCTGGTCTAGTGGGTATCTTGGGTCGAGACGACCCCTGGTGTCGAATTTTTTTTCGTCAACTCGGCACTTCCTGTTTGGCCGTATCTCGGAAACGGTGCGTCGTAGAGCGAAACGGAGCTCAATTTCGGCCTCATGGCACAAGACAAACTAGTCTAGTGGGTAGCTTGGGTCGAGACGACCCCTGGTCTAGTGGGTATCTTGGGTCGAGACGACCCCTGGTGTCGAATTTTTTTTCGTCAACTCGGCACTTCCTGTTTGGCCGTATCTCGGAAACGGTGCGTCGTAGAGCGAAACGGAGCTCAATTCCGGCCTCCTGGCACTAGACAAACTAGTCTAGTGGGTATCTTGGGTCGAGACGACACCTGGTGTCGAACTTTTTTGTGCCGACTCGGCACTTCCTGTTTGGCCGTATCTCGGAAACGGTGCTTCGTACAGCGAAACGGAGCTCAATTTCGGCCCCCTGACACTAGACAAACTGGTCTAGTGAGACGACCCCTGGTGTCGAATTTTTTCTCGCCAACTCGGCACTTCCTGTTTGGCCGTATCTCGGAAACGGTGCGTCGTAGAGCGAAACGGAGCTCATTTTCGGCCACTTGGCACTGGACAAACTAGTCTAGGGGGTATCTTGGGTCGAAACGACCCCTGGTGTCGAACTTTTTTTCGCCGACTCGGCACTTCCTTTTTGGCCGTATCTCAGAAACGGTGCGTCGTAGAGCGAAACGGAGCTCAATAACGGCCTCCTCGCACTAGTCAAACTAGTCTAGTGGGTATCTTGGGTCGAGACAACCCTCGGTGTCGAATTTTTTTCTCACCGAATCTGCACTTCCTGTTCGACCGTATCTTGGAAACGGTGCATCATACAGGGAAACTGAGCTCAATCCCGGCCTTCTGGCACTAGACAAACTAGTCTAGTGGGTACCCTGGGTCAAAACGACCCCTGGTGTCGATTGTTTTTTTCGCGACTCGGCACTTCCTGTTTGGCCGTATCTCGGAAACGGTGTGCTGAGAGCGAAACGGAGCTCAATTCCGGCCTTCTGGTACTAGACAAACTAGTCTAGGGGGTATTTTGGGTCGAGTCGACCCCTGGTGTCGAATTCATTTTCTCCGACTCGGCACTTCCTGTTTGGCCGTATCTCGGAAACGGTGAGTCGTAGAGCGAAACGGAGCTCAATTCCGGCCTTCTGGTACTAGACAAACTAGTCTAGGGGGTATCTTGGGCCGAGATGTCTTCTGTGTGAAATTTTTTTTTCACCGACTCGGCACTTTCTGTTTGGCTGTATCTCGGAAACGGTGCGTCGTACAGCGAAACGGAGCTCAATTCCGGCCTCCTGGCACTAGACTAACTAGTCTAGAGGATATCTTGGGTCGAGATGACTTCTGGTGTCGATTTTTTTTTCGCCGACTCAGCACTTCCTGTTTGCCGTATCTCAGAAACGGTCCGTCGTAGAGCGAAACGCAAAGATGCCTAAGGGCGGGGTATGTCACTTAAACTTTGACCACGGACAGTTTCAAAGTCATCATGGTTCTAGACGCGGTCTCTTAGGTATATGTTAGGTAGGAATAGAACTCACACGAAATGCCCCAAGGCATCTTCAGGCCTTGACGTCTAGTTGTATATCGAAAATAGTACAAATGTTACTGTTTCTGTACCATTACCCCACAGTAGCACTATCAAATACAAATAACATGTTTACGAATATAATTACAAGGATGATATGCATAGTATTATTAATTGTATTGTTCAAATGAAATGGACCTCTGAAATATCAGCGTGTCTGGTCATTGGGATGAATTTTGCACACTCATTTCTAACTTAAGTAACAAAGATTTTTCTTTTGATATACTTGGAGTAACGGAAAGCTTTAGAATTCGCCACGACCTAAAACTAGAAGGGTATGACAATTTTATATTCAAAAACAGACCAAGTGATGACGACAACAGGGGCGGGGTGGGCTTTTTCATTAAAGATAATATTGAGTATAAAGTCCGAGATGATTTATCAATATTCATACCTCACATCATCGAAACCCTCTTCATAGAGGTAATTACCAATAACAAACCAATTGTAGTCGGCGTAGTTTACAGACCCAACACACCACCACTAGCTGATATTGACATATTTACTGAACATATTATAAACATAATTTCAACTATAAATACTACTGATAAATCATTGATCTTACTGGGAGACTTCAACATAAACCTACTTAACTATGACGTGCACCGTAAAACAAACGAATTTATCGACGACTTGATAGCAAGAGGAGTCATTCCTTTAATTACTAAACCTACGAGAATAACGAATCACTCCGCTACTCTGATAGACCACATATATACTAATATTTTGTCGGACACTACTGAAATCCGGTCAGGTATAATCATTACAGATGTCTCTGATCACTTCGGTGCTTTTTCAATTATCAACAATTCAATTTTAAGAAAATCGAAACAATCTAAACATGTCCGTTTCTTTAGTGAAAAGAATATATCTGATTTTCAGGAAACGTTGAAAACTTTGAACTTCCAACCTGTTTTATCAAAAACCTGTGTAAATGAAGGTTACGACACTTTCATGTGCCTGTATAAAACCACCTTTGATAAATGTTTTCCAATCAGATCAATATCTGCTTCTAACAAATTTGTTAAACATCAACCATGGTTCACCAGGGGACTCTGAGCCTCATCTATTCGAAAGACAAAACTTCACAAAATTAAAATAAATAATCCCACTAATGAAAATACTAGTAAATACAAAAACTACTGTACCATTTATAATAAGCTCCGCAAACTGGCAAAGAAAATGTATTACAGTAATTTATTAATACGCCACAAGAATGATATGAAGCAAACCTGGAAAAATTTGAAAGAAGCCTTAAATTTCTCGAATGCTGCCAACACATTACCGACTTCTTTCACAATCAATAATAAACATACTTCCGATAAAACTGAGATATCGAATGCATTCAATAACTACTTTACAAATATCGGTCAAAAACTAAATCAAACGATCAAACCCGTAGACGGACAACAGCAAAATTTCGATGATAAAATAAACAATAGTATATTCCTCAAACCAATTCTTCCTAGCGACGTGGTCACCGCAGCTAATAATCAAAAATCGAAATCGAGCCACGGTCACGATGAGATCTCCAGCAAAATAATGAAATCAACAATCCATGAAGTCAAAGAATCACTGGCCTATATTTTCAATCTTAGTATGAAAAATGTAACTGTTCCTGATAACATGAAAATTGCTAAAGTAGTGCCAATTTACAAATCTGGAGATAAAACCAATATAGAAAACTACAGACCTATCAGTCTACTCCCTACCTTTTCTAAATTACTAGAACGCATTATATACAAACAAATCCTTACTTTTCTTGAAAAACATGATTATTTTTATGAACACCAATACGGATTCAGACCGAAACACTCCACTATTCATCCTGTGCTACATCTATTAAAATCAATCACTGAAGAAAACAACAAATCATCAAAACATTTTACTCTTGCTATCTTTATCGATCTCAGTAAAGCCTTCGATATGTTGTCTCATAAAATATTGCTAAGTAAATTATTTAACTGTGGCATACGAGGTGTTTGTAATAAGTGGATTGAAAGCTATTTGTCAGGACGAAAACAATATACAGAATTCTACGGTTGTAAATCCGATGAAACTTTCACTCACTGCGGCGTACCCCAAGGCTCGATCCTTGGTCCCCTATTATTTTTAATTTATATAAATGATTTATCGAAATGCACGTCGCTTAACTTACTTTCATATGCTGATGACACAACATTATATATTAGTGGTAATGATTTAAAACGCACAATGTCCGTCGTGAATAAAGAACTGACATCGGTCTCGAACTGGCTAAAATTGAATAAATTATCTCTAAACATTATGAAAACAAATTACATGATCTTCTCTTCAAATTCTAATCAGAACTTACTGGTTGAAAGAAATATTTTTATAGACAACACCCCCATTCACTGCGTCAATGTCGACAATAAACCTGAAGTTAAATTCCTAGGATTAATACTTGATCCCAACCTAACTTGGATTTCCCATATAAATTATGTAAAAAACAAAATCTCCAAAACCATTTATTTCTTGAACAAAGTCAAACGTAGCCTCCCGCAAGATTGTATTAAAACTCTGTATTTGTCTCTCGTGCAGAGCCATATCTTATACGGGATATTGGCCTGGGGTAACAAAAACTACAAAAACAATGCGTACGTATTATAAATAAAGTTCATTATCGATCTCACACTGACCCTATTTTCCAACAACACCATATTCTCAAAGTACACGATCTCTACCGTATTCAAGCTTCCCTATTTGCTTATGATTATGTAAACGGACGACTACCGACATCTTTCACAAAATTCTACCCAAATCCGAAAACAAACGACATTAAAACCAGGCAACAAATGTCTCTTTATTTACCAAAGCCCAGAACTAATTTTTCAATCAACTCCCCTTACTACAAGATCGCCAATATTTGGAACGAACTTCCACATCGGTTCAAGAATAATACGCATCGTAACATATTTAAGCGAGATCTTAAAGTGGACACTTTGAACAAATATGATAGTTCTGTAAAATGCTCAAATCCGAGATGTAAAGATTGTTGTCAATCCTGAATATAATACCATATACAGTAAATCTCTCATGATTGTCATTGTCATTATAACAAACGAGTACTCTACCGCATCCCGGTCTTGCGGGTGGAAACACATGGACACACATGTAAATTATAGACGTGATACATAGAAGTATATCAGAGGTATGAGTCTCCATTGTGTTTTCACCAAATACTGCCTTGATCATGCCTCTCCGGTCCATAGCTGGCGTCCGCGTCTCTTCGGGGTATCGCTGGGCTGCGTGGGGTCAGTCACGGGGTCGCGCTCGGTGACTCACACACATGGAGTACAAATCGTTCATTTATTTTTTTTTCTATCCTTCACGAATAATATTCTTGTTGCTTTTATTATTTTCCGAAGGGCAGTACGGGAAGACAGCCCATGGCTACGTTCTGTCCTCAACAGCATATATGTTTTTTGTAAAATAGTCTGTAAATATTATATGTGTGCTGTTGAAATAAACATTATTATATTATTATAGTAATATACCATATAGTATATATAATAAGGTATATATTAATATACCAGTAAAGCTAATGTTAACTTAATCAGTAATATTCTTCATTTTAATCAATGGTAAATGGTATTATGTTGTACCTCCCTTTCAGTCACATCACTGAATGTTATTCTTTTGACAAATTTAGCAATAGTAGGTAATTAATAATTACGGGTAACAATTGGATCAAATTATATGTACGTGTAAATAAAATAACATATTGAACTAGTAAAACTAATGATAACTTAATCAACAATATTCTTCCAGTTAGAGCAAACCTAAATATAATGATAATTATTTGTTCGTGTAAACAGAATACCACACTGAACTAGTTAAATTAATCAGCAATAATCCTCCAGTTAGAGCAAACCTATATATTATATACAATGTATTTGAACATGGTTATAGAATAATGCACTGAACTAGTAAAACTGATGTTAACTTAATCAACAATGTTCTTCCAGTTAGAGCAAACATATATATAATACAATTTATTTGTACATGTAAATAGAATATACTGAAAAAGCAAAACTAATGTTTAATTAATCAGCAATAATATTCTTCCAGTTAGAGCGAACCTATGTATTATATACAATGTATTTGTACATGTAAATAGAATATACTGAAATAGCAAAACTAATGTTAAATTAATCAGCAATAATATTCTTCCAGTTAGAGCGAACCTATGTATTATATACAATGTATTTGTACATGTAAACAAAAAGACTGAACTAGTATAACTAATGTTAACTTATTCAGCAATATTCTTCCCGTTAGAGCAAACCTATATATAATATAATTTATTTGTATGTGTAAATAATAACGCACTAAACTAGTAAAACTTCTGTTTAATCTTAATCAGCAATATCCTTCCAGCAGAAATACATAACGAGAGAGCTAAAATGTATAATTCAACAATTGTGTAGGTTCAATCCACTTTACCCTGATTTTCAACAGAAATTCATCTTTTCGTGAATATGTTAACCATGTTCATAACAGCATAAACGGCAAATCAATATGTGGTGATTTTGCCCAAAGCTCACGGCAGGAGTCTTTGCAAAACACTAGCAAGTATTGTGGCCTATTTTTAGACCGCTCGAGTTCCGAGCGTGCGCTGCCTAGCAACGCACTGTACCTAATCGCGCCCAGTAAACTATAACAAGTGGTGACCTAGTTTCTCCTCCCGCCTCTCGGTTCGATATATACGCGAGCATTTGGCTTGGTCTGTGAGATTGTCTCAGAGCAAGCCGAGAGGCAGGACGAGAGGCTCGCCATGAGCTTTACGTCCCTGTATCTTGGGTAAGGCCCTCGCGGGCCCTGGGGACGATTTCCATTGGGGGCCCGGGCTGGGGTAGAGACAGTTGCTGACTCGGGGGCGCAAGCCCTGTGGATCGCCAGTTCTCTTCTCCACCCGGGGTGGTGTGACACAGGCTCTGGCAGACCGTCGGGCTGGCTCAGAGTTCCATCTCTGCGACAGTGCCTTCGGCGAGGCCGGCCAGCAACATGCCCACGTGTACGGGTTCCGTGGTGCCGCTCCCATGGCATCTCGGGCTCTACACACGGCTACATTACCATAACTACGTAATATGCACGTTGTAGTTAAGGAGTTGGTGAGATGCATGTGTTATGTCGTAGTGTATGACGGCCGGACTCGTTCCGGGCTGACTATACCTGGTTGAAGTATTCCGTAGAGTAGTGATGGACGCACTGTAGCGAGCGCCCGCTGAACTTTACAGTGGTGCCGTGACCAGGATCAGCCGGACGGTGTTCCATGGCAGCCTACCGTCACAGTTCCTTTGCCCCTTCGTCCCTGGGGACCGTCCGTTCCTCCGGGACTATCTTAAGAGAAAGAAAATGGCGAGTAAACAAAAAAAGAAGGGAAAGGGAGGCAGTGTCGCCGACCACACCCAGTCGCGCGACATCCGTGAGCAGCCTTCGGGCGGCTCCGGTGATAGAGAAGGGAGCGCGGAGCCCTCCGCCAACCAGACCCCGTCTTCGGACACGGTCCCACCGGCAGAGTTGACTCCGGCACTCTTGACTCCATCTTCCGTACTGTGGACCGACAGTACGGAATGCCTACTCCGGCCGGGTGGACTCCCTCCAGAGTCCCTCGCCCGGATTCCGGACGGTCTGCACCGGGTGCCGTGGACCAACTCACTAACACCTTGGGTGAGTTGGCTCCGATTGGGCACTACGACCGCGCCCGGTCGCCTCACCAGGGACGACCTGACCGAAGAGACCGCTCACCTTCTCCGCCGTCCAGGAACCCTCCGGGGTCTTTGTCGGAGAGGGAGATGTGGCTGATTTCTACAGCGCTTGAACAGTTCAAGCTAAATCAGGCCGCTCAGAGCGTTGACCCGACGGTCACCTACACTACGGGGATGACTGGGCCTACGGCTCCTCCCTCAGTCCTCGCAAGTCCGCAGAGGCCAGTGGTCCCCGCAATGGGATCCGCGCCTGCACAGCGACTTGGGGGCACCACGCCGGCTGCAGCTCCGACCGTTCCGGTGGCCGGAGTTAGTGCTGCGTGGTCTGGCTACCCTGGCAGTCAGGGTGCACCGGGCATACAGTGGCAACCGGCCGCTCCGGCCGTGAGCTACACCAGTTATGCCGCCCCGTCTGGAGCCTACCCAGTAGGTTCGACGGGAGTCCCGGCCGCACCAAGTCAGGGTAATGAGATAGCGGGTATGTACCCAACGGCAAGTGCGAACTACCCTGCCCCCATGCCAGCGGCGTGGATGTCTGCCCCAGCGGACTCCGCCGTGGGAGCAAGTAGTACCCGGGCCTTGCCGGCTTACACTGCCGACCCCGGAGCCAGTTACGCCGGTCGCGTGCACTCACCTCGTGACAAGGCGCCCGACCAGTCCTCGTGGCGGAAACGGTTCAACGGGGACAACGCCGATTTGGAGGAGTACCTACTTCAGATCTGGCCGTTGGCGGTGTACGAAGGATGGACCCAGCTTGAGGCTGGGCATATCCTCTCGGGGAGCTTAGAGGGTAAAGCTCTTCGGGTTATGCAGTGTCTGCCGGTGGGAGCAGTAACTTTCTGCGAGGTATTCCGACAACTACGCCTACTGTTCACGCCGACGACAAATAGGCGGCAGTTTGAACGGGAGTTCAAAGCGCGGATCCGCCTACCGACTGAATCCGTAACCGATTATGCCTTCAACTTGCGCATACTCGGCCGGAGGGCTTATCCGGACATGGATGCCAGTCGGTTTGAGCCGATGCTGATCGATCAGTTCATCGATGGCCAGCCATACCATATTTCGTACGGGCTGGCCACCCATGAAAAACGGTCGATGGAGGAGGCGGTCAACTCCGCCATTGCGTTAGAAGTAGCTGTCCGTCCCAGACAGATGCCTCCGGCCTCGGCTATGGCCCCGGCTGTACCGACGCAAGCGTCAGCTCCGTCTCCCGCTGCAGCATCGCAGGTGAACCCATGGGCGGGCCCGGCTCCCCGGGCGACCCCTGTGAGGTCCAACCCCCTGTGGGTTGGTTCACCGGCACCCCAGCAAGGGATGCCTATTCAAGCGGCACCAGCTGTCGCGTCATGCCCGTCCACAGACGAGTGTGACTATGAGGAGTATGATTTCGGTACCGCGCAGATGATTGCGTACTCTGCTGGAATCGACTTCCCGGGCCCCGCCGAGTGTTGTGCGTTCGCCTCTGGACCAGCTCAGAACCGTCCCTGCTATTTCTGCGGAAAACAGGGACACTTTTGGCTGAAGTGTCCGGACCTGCTGGAGCGCCTGCGGGCACGCGGATACCAGGGGAATCTTCCCAATCCGCCCCGGAGCAACTATCCTCGGCCTGGTCCGCGGGGACAGCAAGGCCGCCCCTCTCAGAAGGGAAACTGAAATCGGACGTGGTGGCGACCAACACCGCGTCCGAGGACAGTAGTTCCATGGCGCCGGACGCCTCCTCACCCGCTGATGAGCCGGACGACCCTCAAGTAGATATAACTTCTCCGGAAGTGGTCCTTGAGGATCAGTCTAGCTCCTCCGCAGCTGAGGCGGACAACGAGGACTCCGTAGCTGAGCCCAGTGTTCCAGATGATTCCGATCGTCCGGTGTGCACACTGGTGAGGGACCCCTGCTGGTACCTGTCCCTGTCTTTTGGACGGGAGCCGGTCCGGTTCCTCATAGACTCTGGCTCGGAGGTTAGCATCGTAGCCACTGGAACTTTCAAGCGTGAGCCAGCGCTCCACGACACGGTGTTGCGGGATCCCGGGCGTTACACACTCCACGGAGCGGGTAACAATAGCATCCGTATCCACGGTATAATCGATCTGCCTATTACTCTTGGGGACAAGATGTATATAACAAAGGCAATCGTCGCGGATATCGGAGCACCTGGGATTATTGGAATGAACTTTCTGTGGATCCACCGGGTAATCGCTAACTTCTGTTCTGGCGAGCTCCGAATGGGAGAGGACACTCATTTTCTCTTCCGCTCGGGTCCGAGCAAGTCATTTCAACTCCGGGCGGCGCGTACTATGGTAGTGCCGCCTATGAGCGAGATGATCATTGAGGCGAGGCCGCGTCGTCCCCGCATGCCCCTCGATGGTTGTCCATGTGTAGTACAGCCGGTGAGCAGTTTTGCCCAGGGAACCGGACTCGTGTTGGGTGGGGCTCTGGTCAAGTCCAATGCCCACACGATGCCCATCCTTGTGGTAAATCCCACGGATGCTCCCGTTGTACTGCGGCGCGGTTGGGTAGGGGCTACCGCAGCACCCGCGTCGTCGAGTCGTGTCATCCCCGACGATCCTGTCTGCCGCGCTGCGTGCGCGGCGGCGGCCGCAGCAGATGATCTGCTCACCCTGCCGGACCATCTGGAATCTAGAGTTCCGAAGGACCGGCTGGATGAAGAACAGCGTCAAGCTCTCCGCAAGCTGCTCCGGCAGTACGCGGATGTGTTCCTGAGTCCGGACGGTGCGGTAGGCAAGACAGACGTTGCAGAAGATGCTCGAGCTAAGACAAGAGACAAGAGCGGGCAGTAGCTTATGCGAGTATGGCTTTGAGTCGCTCTCAAATGAACTACTGTACCACTCACCGTGAGCTGCTCGCGGTGGTAACGATGACCAAGCGGTTCCTACATTACTTGTTGGGACACCATTTCCGCTTGCAGACTGACCACAGTTCGCTGAGATGGCTCCTCAACTATAGTGAAGCCGATGGCTTGGTGGCGCGGTGGCTCGTCAAACTCCAGGAGTATGACATGAAGATTGAGCACCGTGCCGGTAAGTTGCACGGCAACGCGGACGGTCTGTCGCGTTGTCATAAGTGCAAGAATCCTAACTGTGTCGGGATGGATCCGTCCCCGCACGACGTGGATTCCTCCCCAGACTCGGAATTGGACCTTCCGGGAAGACTGCAGGCTGCCGCCCCCTATAACAACAGGGCGGCCGGAGCGTCCAGGGCTCACCTCCGCGCGCGGACCCGCCGGCAACGGCGAGGGCATCCCGCATTTGAACCGGAGGTGCGGTCCAGCTCCAGCGAGTCCTCCTCGAATCCGGCAGTGTACTCCTCGTGGGTACCCTCCACGTCCTCGGACGAGTCTGAGTATGAGCGGTCCTTACCCCCAGGGGTGATGGCCGCTGCTGCGCAGTCGGACGTGCCGGATCCGGAGGAGCCTGCCTACTTGGGTGGCTACTCTCCGGCACAGTTAATTGCGAAGCAGAGAGCTGACAGTGCTCTGGCGCCGGTAATCACAGCCCTTGAGGCCGGCCAGAAACCTTCGAAGGATGAGCGGAAGACCTACCGGGAGGAGACCCAGTCTCTTATCTCCCAGTGGGAAAGACTCTCCTTGAAGGATGGCCTTTTATACCGGCGCTATGAGCCACTGAGACCACTGCCACCGGTTTGGCAGTTGGTGCTTCCGGCGGAGCTGCGGAAAGAAGTGCTCCATCAGTTGCATGACCTCCAGGTGACCGGTCACTTGGGAATCCGGAGGACCGTCCATAGGCTACAACAGCGCTTTCACTGGCCTGGTAGCAGTTTGGACATGGGGAATCTTCCCAATCCGCCCCGGAGCAACTATCCTCGGCCTGGTCCGCGGGGACAGCAAGGCCGCCCCTCTCAGAAGGGAAACTGAAATCGGACGTGGTGGCGACCAACACCGCGTCCGAGGACAGTAGTTCCATGGCGCCGGATGCCTCCTCACCCGCTGATGAGCCGGACGACCCTCAAGTAGATATAACTTCTCCGGAAGTGGTCCTTGAGGATCAGTCTAGCTCCTCCGCAGCTGAGGCGGACAACGAGGACTCCGTAGCTGAGCCCAGTGTTCCAGATGATTCCGATCGTCCGGTGTGCACACTGGTGAGGGACCCCTGCTGGTACCTGTCCCTGTCTTTTGGACGGGAGCCGGTCCGGTTCCTCATAGACTCTGGCTCGGAGGTTACCATCGTAGCCACTGGAACTTTCAAGCGTGAGCCAGCGCTCCACGACACGGTGTTGCGGGATCCCGGGCGTTACACACTCCACGGAGCGGGTAACAATAGCATCCGTATCCACGGTATAATCGATCTGCCTATTACTCTTGGGGACAAGATGTATATAACAAAGGCAATCGTCGTGGATATCGGAGCACCTGGGATTATTGGAATGAACTTTCTGTGGATCCACCGGGTAATCGCTAACTTCTGTTCTGGCGAGCTCCGAATGGGAGAGGACACTCATTTTCTCTTCCGCTCGGGTCCGAGCAAGTCATTTCAACTCCGGGCGGCGCGTACTATGGTAGTGCCGCCTATGAGCGAGATGATCATTGAGGCGAGGCCGCGTCGTCCCCGCATGCCCCTCGATGGTTGTCCATGTGTAGTACAGCCGGTGAGCAGTTTTGCCCAGGGAACCGGACTCGTGTTGGGTGGGGCTCTGGTCAAGTCCAATGCCCACACGATGCCCATCCTTGTGGTAAATCCCACGGATGCTCCCTTTGTACTGCGGCGCGGTTGGGTAGGGGCTACCGCAGCACCCGCGTCGTCGAGTCGTGTCATCCCCGACGATCCTGTCTGCCGCGCTGCGTGCGCGGCGGCGGCCGCAGCAGATGATCTGCTCACCCTGCCGGACCATCTGGAATCTAGAGTTCCGAAGGACCGGCTGGATGAAGAACAGCGTCAAGCTCTCCGCAAGCTGCTCCGGCAGTACGCGGATGTGTTCCTGAGTCCGGACGGTGCGGTAGGCAAGACAGACGTTGCAGAAGATGCTCGAGCTAAGACAAGAGACAAGAGCGGGCAGTAGCTTATGCGAGTATGGCTTTGAGTCGCTCTCAAATGAACTACTGTACCACTCACCGTGAGCTGCTCGCGGTGGTAACGATGACCAAGCAGTTCCTACATTACTTGTTGGGACACCATTTCCGCTTGCAGACTGACCACAGTTCGCTGAGATGGCTCCTCAACTATAGTGAAGCCGATGGCTTGGTGGCGCGGTGGCTCGTCAAACTCCAGGAGTATGACATGAAGATTGAGCACCGTGCCGGTAAGTTGCACGGCAACGCGGACGGTCTGTCGCGTTGTCATAAGTGCAAGAATCCTAACTGTGTCGGGATGGATCCGTCCCCGCACGACGTGGATTCCTCCCCAGACTCGGAATTGGACCTTCCGGGAAGACTGCAGGCTGCCGCCCCCTATAACAACAGGGCGGCCGGAGCGTCCAGGGCTCACCTCCGCGCGCGGACCCGCCGGCAACGGCGAGGGCGTCCCGCATTTGAACCGGAGGTGCGGTCCAGCTCCAGCGAGTCCTCCTCGAATCCGGCGGTGTACTCCTCGTGGGTACCCTCCACGTCCTCGGACGAGTCTGAGTATGAGCGGTCCTTACCCCCAGGGGTGATGGCCGCTGCTGCGCAGTCGGACGTGCCGGATCCGGAGGAGCCTGCCTACTTGGGTGGCTACTCTCCGGCACAGTTAATTGCGAAGCAGAGAGCTGACAGTGCTCTGGCGCCGGTAATCACAGCCCTTGAGGCCGGCCAGAAACCTTCGAAGGATGAGCGGAAGACCTACCGGGAGGAGACCCAGTCTCTTATCTCCCAGTGGGAAAGACTCTCCTTGAAGGATGGCCTTTTATA
The DNA here is from genome assembly GCA_949152475.1 of Terebella lapidaria. Classification (NCBI taxonomy): domain Eukaryota; kingdom Metazoa; phylum Annelida; class Polychaeta; order Terebellida; family Terebellidae; genus Terebella; species Terebella lapidaria. The sequence goes on along the minus strand of OX424555.1, from coordinate 53,190,195 downwards.
CCGGCGCTATGAGCCACTGAGACCACTGCCACCGGTTTGGCAGTTGGTGCTTCCGGCGGAGCTGCGGAAAGAAGTGCTCCATCAGTTGCATGACCTCCAGGTGACCGGTCACTTGGGAATCCGGAGGACCGTCCATAGGCTACAACAGCGCTTTCACTGGCCTGGTAGCAGTTTGGACATGCAACGATGGTGCGCAACCTGCCCTCGGCGTCAAGCTCGTAAAGGAGTTCCGGCTCCTGGACGCCACCCCTTAACCACGGTTGAGGCTGGCGCCCCGTTCGACCGGATAGCGCTAGATATACTGGATACCCATCGGGTCACCCCACGTGGTTTCCGGTACATTCTGGTGATATCCGACTATTTTACCAAATATACCGACGCGTACCCACTGCGCCGCCAGACTGCGGACGAGGTAGCTCGGTTGCTGGTGAATGGGTGGGTGGTGTACCATGGTGTACCTAAGCAGGTACATTCGGATCAGGGCACGCAATTTGAAAGCAACCTGTTCCGGAGCCTAGCACAGATGCTAGGGAGTACCAAGGTGCGTACCACCCCTTACAGGCCCCAGTCGGACGGACAGGTTGAACGCTTTAACCGGTCTGTCCTGAATATGCTGGCGGCCTTTGTGAACGATCGTGCGAATGATTGGGATGACCACCTCCCGTATGTCTTAATGGCGTACAGGTCGTCGGTCCACTCTTCGACCGGAGTTACTCCGCATGCAATGTTGTACGGCCGGGAACTCAATCTGCCCATGGATATTATGTATCCAACTGCGGCGGAGACCGGTGCGGTACCCCAGTGCGGTCCGGAGTACGTCGAGTGGGTTCGCCGCGCCCTGGCGAATGCCCATGATTTCGCACGAGCGCGCCTGGACAAGTCTGCTATCCGACAGAAGCGTGCCTATGATGCCCATGCCAAGGCTAGGCCCGCGTTTGCGGTAGGAGACAAGGTGCGCTATTATTATCCACCGCTGAAGCAAGGCAACAAGTTTGCTAAGCCGTGGATAGGCCCGTTTACAGTACTGAAGCAGGTTACGGAAGTGGACTACCGGATCCGGAGGGACTCCGACCCGGGTAGGGTTCTGGTGGTTCAAATAGACAACCTGAAGAAGTACGAGGGCCCGCTTGTCATGGATCCGCTAGTTCAAGATGCGGAACTGGATGACGCTCCCTTAGGGGATCCGTCCGGTCAGCATCCGCGGACTCCGGACGAGCGTGTGCGCCGGATGGTGGGTCTCCCGGATCTCTCTGACCCGTCAGATGATGGTCCGGATGTAGAACCACCATATCTCGTGCGGCGTCCCGATATGGGTGGGACTAACGTTCCGCCCATGGGGATGCGTATGCGGTATCCATCTATCACACCAGGGATGGATTTCAGGTCGTTCCGTGAGGATCCACATAACTTTTCTCCGTGAGCAGCTACTTTGTGGCTATCTCCGGAGTTGAGGTCTGCAGATATCTTTGCGTCGTAACGCCGCCGCTCCGCATCCGCCCTCCCGTAGTTTTCAGCGCTAGGGATGTGCGGCAACCCTATCCGCATCAGTTCGCCTGCTGTCCAGCATAGTTAATATAGCGGCTACGCTGGCCGGACGACTTTTGTGGATCTGCCGGACGCCCCTGGTCCCGGAACCTCTTATATGGCCAGACTGAGGTTGGGATTTACATCCGCTGCGGGAGAAGCGCTGTCCCACGGATTTGGGGAGCTAGCTCTGGACGCGGGGTTAGTATCCGGATGTGAGGACTGATGTCCGCGGTTCGTCTGCAGGACTCGTCCGGCACTCCGGACGCTTTAAGATAACGCATTTCAGTGTGTTTTCCACCGTGAGCCACTACTGTACGTAGCTATAGTAGTATAAGGTTTCTAACGGCAGGAAACCGCTTACCATTATTTTATAATGGACCGGCTGTTAAGCCCGCGTGTGCGGACCAGCCGCGGCAGTGGGGGACGCTCATTTTCGTCCGGATCGTACCTTATGATACGCGGTCCGGCCGGAATGACCGAAGCCCCGGCCTCCTTCCAAGAAGGGGGTCGTATTTTACATGCGTAGCATACTTTGTGGCTTTTAATCCGGATTCATATCATTGGATAAGGTCAATATGCCTTCTATGATAATCGTCCGGCCTGGACTCCATTCACGGGTAGCTCCGGACGACCGCCGGCTATTGATTTCACCATGTTTGGGATCCTCTAGATTGGGCGCCGGCATGAAGGGTTCGCCCCCTAACCATTGAGGTTATGGCCCATGCCGGCCCCGCGTCTAATCTATTGGTTCTGCGCTCCGGTAGTCGTTTGCTTTGGCTCTAGGTTTGACCGGACACCGCTCCGCGGTCGGGCTGGACGTTGGGGTTGCTAGTGGGCGCGTTGCAAACGCTCATAGGGCGCCCAACTGTCCGTCCGGCTGCCCTGGGCATGTCCGATCGCCTTGTAAGCGTAACAGCGGCTATGGGGAGTGATTTTGTTTATTTTCCATCTCATGTTATAATTTCTTGAGTGGATTATATAAGCCACAGGTATGCGTGCATGCCGTGGAAACGCTATTCTTACTTATTCAATCGTGCATTGAGATAAGTTTAGTGATATATCTTTTTCCTGGTGCTTAAGAGGAGTTGAAGAGATTGTGTTTTGTGTATCAGAAGCTTGTTGTGCCGTGATCTAAGAAAAAGCAGGCGAACGGTGATGGATTTGTTTTCATCGCTGGTTCGAACAGTGTAGATTTATTTACATTGTTGTAAGTTGGACATACTCGTTCCAACCACAAGTAGATCGACTTCTGATACATTGTATACAATCTTTATCCTGCTGTTGTGATTAACTTCACGTCATTCACCGCCAGTGTGCGGTAGCATAAGCTAATGACTGATTTTAATTACTTTGTTTTAATTGCGGGATCCCCCGGGATGGCCAGTACTTTTTGCCACCCATATACATGGAGTGATAGGAGACACCAGGGGGAGATGCATGTATATACGTAAGCCTATTGTTACAAAACGTTATTCGTTTGTCAGTCCGTATTGATTGATGCTATAAATAGACGTTTCAACGGCGACGCGCTGCACTGCCGCGCATGTAGAATAGCTGCTACCACTTGATGCCTACTTAATCTGTGAACTTTGTGTACACTGGTCATTCGAGCACTCGGCACTGGTGGAGACAGATCTGCGGATCTGACTCCCAGTGTTTACGCTTAGAGCGCTTGAATTTGCCATGTCTGAGGCAAGTGATGGGGAAAGTACGGGAGGGAAGGTGCCTCCGGACCGTGATCACGAGATCCAGCTCCGGGATGAGTCTCTTGAGCGCGGTGACACGTACTCGGGACGAAGTGAGTCTGAGGATGACGGTCGCACGACCGACACCCGAGGCTCATACACGGGTTCTGAGGAATCCGACTCCGGCACTGAGGCTGTGGACCGCGTTGTAGAGAGTAACTTGGCTGCTATTGAGGCCGAGAAGCGCGTTGATACGTCCCCGCTCCTACGTGAGGAGTCGGAGATGGACTACAGCGATGCGGGGCCCGATTTTTGAATATCGATTTGCATCCGCCCGCGGAGTTGATTGATCCTCTTGCGCTGGATGAGAGTACTCGTCCGGATACCCATCCGGATGCAGCGGCCATCCGGACACCGGCTCCGGCGGGAACTCCTCGGTGTCCGCACCTCCGGAGCCTGGTCCGCAGGATCAGGGCACACCTGCGACCTGGGCCGAACAGGTTGATGCGGCTGAGCAAGCTGCGTCCCAAGTTCCGGCCTCGGAGCAGGGAGCCGGCTCGGAAGACACCGCGAAGAAGGATGATGGGTTTGTTACGCCCGTCTCCAAGCGTATGCGGGTCCGAGCTAAAGAAGTTGCCCGGAAACAGTGGGAGGCCCAACAGAAATTGGAGGCCTCTAACCTTGGGCAACCCGAGTCCGATCCCGAGGGAAAGGACCCGGCCGATCCTCCGCCGAGGAAGAAGAGAAAGCGGAACCACCGGAAACGCAAGTCCGGTGGTGCCCCGCCCCAGTCCGGACCTAAGTCCGGAGGACCTAAGCCGCTGGCGCCTAAGCCGGATGACGGCCGATCCTCCGCCGAGGAAGAAGAGAAAGCGGAACCACCGGAAACGCAAGTCCGGTGGTGCCCCGCCCCAGTCCGGACCTAAGTCCGGAGGACCTAAGCCGCTGGCGCCTAAGCCGGACGGCAAGTCAGGGTCCTCCGCCAAGTCCGGAGGTGCCAATGTGCCGAATCCTTCGGGAAGCGGCGCGGACGGTACCTCCGCAAAGTCCGACCAGGGTCCGGGAGGTTCCCGCAAGAAGGCGCCCTGCGGGGCACCAAAAGGAACCTCCTCCGACAAAACCTCCGAACAATCTAAGCCGTCCGGAGCAGCGGAGACCGGTTCTAGTCCGGTGGATAAAGGGCGGCTCTTGCCACAGAAGGGAGATCTCCGGTTGGAGCTCCTTCGCCGGCAAGCGGTACAGGACGGGGCTACGGACCTGTCCGACTCCGCACTGGACGCGGGGTGGCGGGCTTACTGCGACGAACAGAAGCGAGCCGCCGCTCAGCAGCGCACGGAGAGTGAGCCTCGACAACCTAGGTCGAGCGGTCGTTCGGGGACGTCCAAACAAAAGCGGTCGTCCTCGGAGCAGCCTTCTATCCAGAGGCTGCGGGCTGGTATGGGCCCCGAGCTCCCTGGTGTGCGTCAAGGGCACACTTTCCTTGCGAGGTATGGCAGGGACGCCTACAACCGACGTTCGTCGGAGGCGGGTATGACGGCTGACGCGCCTTTCACAAGGCCTCGTCCACTGACGGACGAGGAGCGCGCCGGGCTACCACCCGCGACGGAGAGAGGTGTGTTTTGCCCTCTCTGCCCGGAGTCCCTGGACGGGTACCATGCGCTCAACCGGGATCATAGGTACTCTACCTACGACCATTTGAGCCGGCACATCGCGGGGTACCATTACCCCTGGGTGAAGTTGTTTGTCTGTCGACGGTGCTACTCCCGTAGCCCTGAGGAGAGATACTTCCCCAGTTTAGAGGCCTTGAACAGCCACCGCGCCGGTGCTCACTACGATGAGGGACTGCACACCGGCGAGGAGGAAGTTGGGCTTGTATTCAATTTTGGATACATTCCACCTCGGGTGGCGACGTCCATGACTACGTCAGGGACGGCGAAACACCGTATCTTCCATTACGGTCCGTGGCGCTTCGCACAACGTGTCATGGACGATGCATGGAAAGAGTCTGGCGTCGTGTCCGCGGGCTCGAGCTACACAGCTCGCCTGACGGCATCGATGGACAAGACCCCGGCGGAGTACCAGGCGACGGAAGTGTACCCGTGGGTCCGTCAGAGGGACGTGTGGTGTCCAACACCACCGCCTCCTCGAGTTCCACGTCGGTGGTCAAACCTCAGACCCCACGTGAAACTCCTTCCACCGCAAGTGGTTCCGGACATGAAGCACCTCTCTCGAGGTCCATGTCCGCGTCTTCTGTTCCGATTGCGGGAACGTCCGCGGGATGGCAAAGTTTAGCCTCCTTCAACATGGACACCCTCAATCCGGCAGAAGATGTGCTCCGACAGTTCGGATCTGAGGCTGCCAGCGCCTACGCGACTCTCCGCGAGTCTGTAGGCCAGGCGTTCGGCCATCGCCGTGATGGTTTGGATCGGATACCGTCGGATCTAGCGTTGGCAAGCCTGCCGGTCCCTCATGCCATTGGTAACTTGGGATCCGCAGGTGTAACCGCGCTGACCCGCGCGAGAGAAGAGTACTACTGGGACCACCCCCAGCGTGGCAGGCTCACTCAGACCGCAGAGTACCTCGTTGCGGAGATGAACCGCTCTCTGGAACGGCTTAGCCGGTACCGTGTGGAGGCCTCTCGGGTCGCGTGCCACCTTGCACACGACCAGGGCCTCATGGAAGGTACCCGGCGGAGCCTTGAGAGCTTCCGGACTTTGTCGGCCGACTGTCAATTGGAGGCTGAGAATCAGCAGCTACGGCGTCGTCTCAACGAAGCCGAGGCCGCTAGGACTCGCCTGCTCCAGGGCGTTGATGACCTTGCGTCGTCCGCCGTGGACCAGTCTGTTCTCCAGCGGGCGGATGCTGCTTTGGAGCTGGCTATCTACCCTATCCTAGTTAGGATATGGGGAGAGCGTACGGCCGGCGCCCAGCGCACCCGCGATATGGTAGACATGTTCGGCGCCGTGGCTCACCTTGGCGTGACGGCTCTACCAGCCTCCTTTGCTATGGCTCCGGCAGGACCTGGTATGCGGGGTTCCCCAATGAAACCCCTGCAAGCGCCACCAGGCCTGTCTCGTCCGCCCGTGCAGCTGAAATACTCCATGCCGGCTCCGCTGCTTCCGCAGCGTAGGGACCCTCGACCGCCGCCGGACCCCAAGACAGGCGGCACGGACGAGGAGTCAATGCAAGAGGAGGAGGAAGGCTAGGTTCTAGCCTCGTCGCTGTGGCAACACGGCGGCGTGCCGGAATCACTTCGGTGGCTCTGCCCTGCCTCAGGTCCGTCCTGCGGACTTGAGGCGCCGGCCGGCAGGGCGGCCTGCAACCCTTTTTAGAGGTACTATCACTTTTGATCACTCGGTGTGTCGTTTTACCAAATTTCCAAATTTAAAGGTTAACCTTAAAGGTATTCCAAAGACTCTTCACACCGTCCTTTTCTAACGGATGACCTTCCAAGGTCATCACACCCTTTTGGACTGCCTCGGTCAAAATTTTAGCTTGTTTATTAGGGTTTATTCAAAATTGTCAAGCGCGTTATAGTTTACTCCATAAGTCCGGGGGTCGTTCCCCATTCTTCCAAAAGGGACCCTTAAGGTTCTAGTCTTTTACGCCGTGAATTCCGGGTGTTGCCATCTTGCCTTCTTCCGGACCCCGCCATGCGAAGCCTTCGTCGGGTTTCTGGCATTTTGGGCGCATGTTGGGGACCAACATTGTAAGAAGGGGGTAATGTGGTGATTTTGCCCAAAGCTCACGGCAGGAGTCTTTGCAAAACACTAGCAAGTATTGTGGCCTATTTTTAAACCGCTCGAGTTCCGAGCGTGCGCTGCCTAGCAACGCACTGTACCTAATCGCGCCCAATAAACTATAACAAGTGGTGACCTAGTTTCTCCTCCCGCCTCTCGGTTCGATATATACGCGAGCATTTGGCTTGGTCTGTGAGATTGTCCCAGAGCAAGCCGAGAGGCAGGACGAGAGGCTCGCCATGAGCTTTATGTCCCTGTGTCTTGGGTAAGACCCTCGCGGGCCCTGGGGACGATTTCCATTGGGGGCCCGGGTTGGGGTAGAGACAGTTGCTGACTCGGGGGCGCAAGCCCTGTGAATCGCCAGTTCTCTTCTCCACCCGCCGGACGCCCTGTAGCGGGCGCCCGCCGAACTTACACAATACAAAGCTGGAAAATACAAACTGATATCAATATGACACAGTTCACACAACAATTGGTCGATTTCAATACTTGGTGTGGCCTCCTTGAGCCTGGATACAAGCCCGATCCAGGCTGGTATGGATTGCACCAAGTCCTCACACATCTCCCTGGAAACTCCATTCTAAAAACCATGGATGTGGTCCGCCAGTTTTGCTAGATTGGGCCTTCGACCTTGACCTTCGGGATCTTTGAGCGATATCTGCCCACAAGTTCTGGATGGGGCTCAGATCCGGACTTTGTGATGGCCAGTGTAGCATTCTTTCCGTTGGTAGCACTGACTCTTTCCCCTCGGCAACGAGGCGAGAGCGATGGCCGGGTGAGCCAATATCCTGCAGTGTGTTTTGGTCCCTGTACCGAGCATGTGCGCTCATGACACCAGGCTGTCATTTAGGATGCCCCTGGCTGTTCCGTGTCCCTTTGATTGTGTGGGACACTGACCTCTCTGAATGACATGCAGCCCCTGACCCCACACAAAGACACCACCACCAACAAGTTTTTTTCGGCGGTGATGCACCCCAGCTCTGTGGTGGATGTGGACCCCTATTGATGTAGTAGAGGTTGAATTTGGAATCGTCCGTGAATAAAACCACTGACAAAACCAGACCGTGTAATGACGCAGAAGTCGAGCCTCAGCTGCTTTTGCTTTGGAGTGAGTTTAGGCTTCCTTCTGGCCATTATGACATTCGAACCAGTCGCTTTCAGCGATTGGCGAACTGTTGTTCGAGAAGCATGAACACCATGGTCGCGCCAAAGTGCCAGAGTGTGCTGAACCCAAGAACAGTGGCCCCCGTCTGTTCTGCTCGCAGTGACGTACCAGGACCCGGCCATCCCTGACAGTGGGTAAATCAGGCTTCCCGATCTTGGGTGGTATCCAACATCTCCTGATCTTCCTTGTCAGGCTATAGCAAGGTTCATTCTCTTGCAGTACTATCCATCTTCGGCTGCTATAGCCCTCAGGCTCTTCCCTTGCTGATGAACTCCGCACATCTGGATCGCTTAAATCCGTTCAGCTCAGCCATGATCAGGAACACGTTGCACTGATAATTTTTTTCAGAACCCGATTTATAACCCTAATGTCGATCAATAAATGTGTTGTCAGTGAAGTGATATGAATAACAAGCTTCTGAAATGATTTGAGAAAGTCAATGATTTGTTTGCATATTTTTGTGGTGGTGTCTTGAATACTGTGATTTATATTACTTACAACATATTTACACTGAAAGTCACAGTATGGGCATTATATTGTTTCCTATGGGAACTGAAATTATACTCCTTGATCATGTTCATAAATTCTGGTTATATTGAGATATCGTTTTATAAATATCATGGCCGGAACACAATGTGTATGCCATGAAACTGAAATCCTGTGGGTGGGCCCAAACTTTTGGAGGTGACTGTAGTGTCACCTTTATTGGAAGGGCCAGCCTCATTCGGGCTTATGATACACTTTGCTCTCTTGTACACATTGTACAGCTTTACCCCGATTCCTATCCTACATGCCAGGCGCCCGGCAGGGAGCCAATCGGTAACCATCAAGAGGTCTGGTAACCTAAAACGTACACATACAAGGTGCCTATTACAAAGAGTGTACCTATTCGATCAAGTGTAACGTCAGGACCACGTTAGAAAACAGGTCTACTCATCAAAAAAATACAGCTCCGTATGACTAAATTACTGTTACTAAGGCTACAGTATGCATGGTTTAACCAAGGATCAACTGACTAATTTTCAATGTGCGTTTGAGTTCTTTTTTCAGCGCATGTTCTGCCCCGTAATACTACTCATCCACTGAAAATATATACAATTTAATCCGTCTCCGCCTTTTAATCCCGTTGAAATGAGAAAAACAACCACCTTCACCTGGTGGTTGGTATTGCGCAACTGAGGCACTTTATAGGCACGCGCGGCGACATACGATCTCATTAGCCACAGAAAGCACCGTTGTTTCGTGAAGATGCAGCATATGGATATTACTGTGAGTATGTGTTTTGACTTATTTATTTGCTGATTATATTAGCGAAACCTCATTCATCAGTTCTTGTGAATAACCCGAATAACATGGTAAGATTAGATAAAGTGTGTGAACGCGATTCCAGTGTACCGGTGAGTTATACTGGATTTTGGGAATCCTTAAAGCTATAATCACTTTTAGAATTGACAAAATGTACGAGTATTTATTCTGCGGTAGCTTTGTTTTGTACATTACGTGCCTAAATTGAGTTGCCAAATCAAGATTCAAACTCGGGCCAATCAATCTCGCATCAATTTTTTCCTCAAACCGGCCCGCCTTGCTGGCGAGTTCTACACACAGTCTCGTGACGTCATTGGTAGGCCTATTTGTCTAGATACTATGGCAACCGGCAATGTAGACAGGCCGATCATTCTCTATCCACTGTTTTCATGCACGATTAACGGCAATTTTCTGAGTATCTGTTGTCGAACTGTGCATATTACCTATATATTCTCGACTAACTCGAGATGTACTTTCAAGTTTGCGTGACAAACAAGAATGCTAAATTTGGCTGACTTCAAAATTGATTCGAACTTCAAATTGAGTTTGCAACAAAATTAGCATTAATTGACAGTTGCGGCCTACTTCGATGTTTTGAAATGACACTTTCTGAATCTGCTAATTGTATGGGAATGCATGGGGTTGCATGAACAGTAGAATGTGAAGGGCAATCTGATACATACATGCATGCTGTGCTTTGTTCCAAAGCTGGTCACATGGCGCAGATAACACGGCGTTGATAGGTTACGCCCACATTTGTCCAGAGTGGCATGTAATTCTCTCTATATATATATGCTTCCCAAGAATATACTCACACTGCAATATATGGGTTCCTGCTTCGCACCCGAGCGTTAGCTTTCCGTTACTCAAGTGGGCGCTGCACAGTGCACATTTACTAGGGAAGCGTAGAAGGGGCACCCAGGACTATGCGAAGTTGACAATATTTTGCTGTGAGGCGAAATATCAGAGCAAATGTTTTTGTGTACACCGGCTGGTAGTTGCCACATATGCAATGCTTGAGTTACGCATTCTTGTGCATGACAATGAATGTTTGGTCAAAATAGGCGTTATTTGTCTCGTTATGTACACTAATCTAGTTGCTGTGTACGATAAGTGTACATGACATTGATTTGCTGCGTACAGTTAACATTTGCTGCATACAGCAAAACAAATGTATGTAGACCATTTTGTATGACTAATTGGCAATATCTGGTTTGTAAATGACGGAATGGATCTCTCTGCCATAAACCTGGCTCACACTTATCCGTTGCCCTGTTCAAAAACAATAAAATGGCTGTTTACATAAGGATAGCAGCGTAAATGGGTGGATTCAGAGGGGGTAGGTCTGCTGGTACATATTAGGTTGCCGAACCTTTGCCGTGGCGTTGGGTCCGTCGTCCGTCTTGAGGAATTATAAAAATAATCAAAATTATAACTAAAAATAATTGGAGGTGTTTTTTTAGTTTTTAGGTTACCGAACCTTTGGTCCGATAACCTATTGCCGTGGCATGTCATCCGTCGTCTCCCGTCTACATTTTTATTTTTTAAGTTTATGATCGATTCTTTATGAAATTTTGCACAAAAATGCCTAAAAATATTACGAGGGGAGGTATTTTTTAGTTCTTTGATTTTCGCATTTTTTCCCAAAATGCGGCCCAAATGGAACTTTCCCATGCTAAATTCTCCTGTGCTTCATAAGGGGACACATTTTTCCAAATATCTCACATAATATTGATATTAGAGATGAGGAATCGATTTTGGACATATAGGAAATGCTATATACTGAATATTCTGACGACCTTCTACCTAATTTTCAAGGTCACAGGACAAAATGTCTAATATCTCGATTATTATCGATTTTGCGGTTTATTTTATTTTAGATTATATATAGAGATTATTGTTGTCACCTTGAATTTGACCTTTGACCTCAGTTGACCTTTGACTTTACAGCTCAGGAATCAATTGTTCCTATGGGTGATTATGTATATTATATTGTCTCTTTCCAGATTCGTGTCCCTTGCCCGGCAGCACAAGGGTGACTAGCTGCTGCTGATTCAGTTAAGTGTTCTTTAATTACTTTTCAGTATTAGCTTGTGAACCCGCAGTCAAGTTGTTTGATTCCAGCCAAGCTCTACACAACAAGTGAGCAGGAGGGTGCACACTTCAGCACACCTGTTGTGTAGAACTTGGGTGGAATCAAACAACTTTGGGTTTACAGGCTGATTGTAATTGAAATTTGAAATTGGAAGTCTGACAGTTTAATCCTATATGTGTTTTTGTATTTTTCAGGTGCGGCGGACGGCGGCCCCGGGGGCAGGCGGCAGTCATCAAGGTCAAGGGGGTGACCTTGATACTGCTGCCACAGCTCATTTTCTGTCATTAATTATGTGTTCTATTGAATCTTTCCAGATTAGTGCGGCTTCCATGGCAGCGAGAGGAGGAGCCCCTGAAGGACGTGATGGACGACGCTTGCTGCTGCTGATTCAGTTAAGTATTCTTTAATTATTTGTTGGTTTAGGCCTGTGAACCCGCAGTCAAGTTATTTGATTCCAGCCAAGCTCTACACAACAAGTAAGCAGGAGGGTGCACACTTCAGCACACCTGTTGTGTAGAACTTGGGTGGAATCAAACAACTTTGGGTTTACAGGCTGATTGTAATTGAAATTTGAAATTGAAAGTCTGACAGTTTAATCCTATATGTGTTTTTGTATTTTTCAGGTGCGGCGGACGGCGGCCCCGGGGGCAGGCGGCAGTCATCAAGGTCAAGGGGGTGACCTTGATACTGCTGCCACAGCTCATTTTCTGTCATTAATTATGTGTTCTATTGAATCTTTCCAGACTAGTGCGGTTTCCCTGGCAGCGAGAGGAAGAGCCCCTGAAGGACGTGGTGGACGACGCTTGCTGCTGCTGAATCAGTTAAGTATTCTTTAATTATTTGTTAGTTTCAGCCTGTGAACCCGCAGTCAAGTTGTTTGATTCCAGCCAAGCTCTACACAACAAGTGAACAGGAGGGTGCACACTTCAGCACACCTGTTGTGTAGAACTTGGGTGGAATCAAACAACTTTGGGTTTACAGGCTGATTGTAATTGAAATTTGAAATTGAAAGTCTGACAGTTTAATCCTATATGTGTTTTTGTATTTTCAGGTGCGGCGGACGGCGGCCCCGGGGGCAGGCGGCAGTCATCAAGGTCAAGGGGGTGACCTTGATACTGCTGCCACAGCTCATTTTCTGTCATTAATTATGTGTTCTATTGAATCTTTCCAGATTAGTGCGGTTTCCATGGCAGCGAGAGGAGGAGCCCCTGAAGGACGTGATGGACGACGCTTGCTGCTGCTGATTCAGTTAAGTATTCTTTAATTATTTGTTGGTTTAGGCCTGTGAACCCGCAGTCAAGTTATTTTATTCCAGCCAAGCTCTACACAACAAGTAAGCAGGAGGGTGCACACTTCAGCACACCTGTTGTGTAGAACTTGGGTGGAATCAAACAACTTTGGGTTTACAGGCTGATTGTAATTGAAATTTGAAATTGAAAGTCTGACAGTTTAATCCTATATGTGTTTTTGTATTTTTCAGGTGCGGCGGACAGCGGCCCCGGGGGCAGGCGGCAGTCATCAAGGTCAAGGGGGTGACCTTGATACTGCTGCCACAGCTCATTTTCTGTCATTAATTATGTGTTCTATTGAATCTTTCCAGACTAGTGCGGTTTCCCTGGCAGCGAGAGGAGGAGCCCCTGAAGGACGTGATGGACGACGCTTGCTGCTGCTGATTCAGTTAAGTATTCTTTAATTATTTGTTAGTTTCAGCCTGTGAACCCGCAGTCAAGTTGTTTGATTCCAGCCAAGCTCTACACAACAAGTGAACAGGAGGGTGCACACTTCAGCACACCTGTTGTGTAGAACTTGGGTGGAATCAAACAACTTTGGGTTTACAGGCTGATTGTAATTGAAATTTGAAATTGAAAGTCTGACAGTTTAATCCTATATGTGTTTTTGTATTTTCAGGTGCGGCGGACGGCGGCCCCGGGGGCAGGCGGCAGTCATCAAGGTCAAGGGGGTGACCTTGATACTGCTGCCACAGCTCATTTTCTGTCATTAATTATGTGTTCTATTGAATCTTTCCAGATTAGTGCGGTTTCCATGGCAGCGAGAGGAGGAGCCCCTGAAGGACGTGATGGACGACGCTTGCTGCTGCTGATTCAGTTAAGTATTCTTTAATTATTTGTTAGTTTCAGCCTGTGAACCCGCAGTCAAGTTATTTGATTCCAGCCAAGCTCTACACAACAAGTAAGCAGGAGGGTGCACACTTCAGCACACCTGTTGTGTAGAACTTGGGTGGAATCAAACAACTTTGGGTTTACAGGCTGATTGTAATTGAAATTTGAAATTGAAAGTCTGACAGTTTAATCCTATATGTGTTTTTGTATTTTTCAGGTGCGGCGGACGGCGGCCCCGGGGGCAGGCGGCAGTCATCAAGGTCAAGGGGGTGACCTTGATACTGCTGCCACAGCTCATTTTCTGTCATTAATTATGTGTTCTATTGAATCTTTCCAGATTAGTGCGGTTTCCTTCCAGATTAGTGCGGCCCCTGAAGGACGTGGTGGACGACGCTTGCTGCTGCTGATTCAGTAAGTATTGTTTAATTATGTGTCAGCATTAGCCTATCAACCCATCTAGGCTTACTTTGTTAGGCCTACTTTAATTCCGGCTGAACTCCACACAACAAGTGTGCAATCTAATTATATGTGTTAATATATCTTTTTCAGGTTTTGTATGGTTTCCATGGCAGCACAAGGAGGTGGCCATTAGGAAGGGCGTTGGAGACACCTGGTGCTGCTGTTTCAGTTATGTACAGCGTATCCATAAATTCAGGAGCTCGGCAGTGCATCTACATGTAGATGAAGAGCAATGGTTGTTGGCTCTGCAGTAAATAACATTCCATCTCGTATTGTTATCTGCTTGTATAAAGATCTATTGGTTTACTCACGCACAGTGTATGAATCTTGATTAAGTAATTTTATGGTGTTTATACGCATTTATACTGCAGGTGATTCAATCATGTAAAAATACATTGAATGCGGTCCAACATTCTGGCGTGTTCAGCACTGGTCAAATGGACACAGGTTTCCAGCACTGCTGGTTTTTCCTGGACGGCGCTCACGCATTGTCAAAATTGTACTGTTCAAGTTGTTAACGTTCCGCCATGTAAATGGGTGGCGCCTGTTAAGCCACCTAACAACAATTAATAATTTACGTTAAATCATGAATTATCCTCCTGTATCGTAGTAAATATGTGCGTGTTAAATCATGATGAGAGCGAAAAGTGATCCGAATTGTTATTACCTCATGCCTGAAATTTATATCAATAAAATACCAAGTTCAATCCCAGGGACTGTTTTTATTTGTGCGTCATTGAGTGAAAATCGTGTCGGTTTGAAAAATCATAATGAGATGACTAAATTAGTATCGGGTTTTTTTTTTTTTTTTAGTAATTTGGAGGTCCAAGTGAAAGTCGTGCACATTTCAATGTCCATGTCCAATTCCTCCAACATCACAAAAATTTTATATCCGAAATAAAGAACTGTTATAAATAGTGTAAATCGTTTTGAATTGCTCAAAGTTGGCCATTTTGGCCTGAATTGGGGATTTTACAAAGGGGATATCTCCTATAAATTTCGGCTCCAGTCCAGTTTGTTGTGATGTATTGAGAAATGACTGGATTTTATAGCCGTCTCCTGATGGTATTTACCATAGGGCAAGGGCAGGAGATAGTTGCATCATATATATCAACATGTCCTGCATCTAGATAACCAAACATTCCATAGAACTAGATTGTGTATATTTTGCAGTTTATTTTTTTTTAGTCCGAAAAATATATTTGATAGACGGTTATGAGACCCGACACATTATTTATAGTGGGATATTCTTATGCAAAAACAAAATGCAATGTCGTTAGCATTGAATCCTGATATTCTGTATTAAGGAGGATATTAAAGGTCAAGCTCAACGTCGCCAATATTCTCCATACACTAATATGACCACATAATTACTCCTGATTAGCATTAATTGCCATCTCCGAATGTGTGCCTAATGAATATATTCTTGGGATATTCTGGACCTTGTGTGTATGTAGATGAATATGAATAAAATAAATAGCATAATATGTCGTCTGTGGAGAGGTTTCATAGAAGAATGCTCTGAGTTCACTTAAATATTGTGTCGTCCTATAAGTGTTCAATACAAATATAGGCCTATGCTCTATCTATCTGTTCGTCCATCGTCCACATTTTCATGTAGAATTTTGTCATGAAATGAGTGGGGGTTCGTAGGGTTGTTTAGTGTTTGTTTTCGTTTTTTTTTATTTTCAAAATGGCCGCCGCCTGCATATCGAAAACTATCTTGAACTTTGAAAACTCCATTCCATTTTTCTTACACTTCAAAGTGAAATTTCCACATTTTAGAAAAGTGTAGTTCATCCTCAAGTGAAACAAAAGTTCGTTTTTTTCTCAGTTTAAGGTTATTTTTGAAACTGATTTTTCAACATGATGGCGTGGAGGGATTGTAGTAAATTTCATCTGTAGGCTCAATACCCAGAGTAATATTTTATAAAACAAATTCGCACACCCCCAATCTCCGTTCGTTTCACAGTATAGGCCTACAAATAATTAAGTAAGTTTCATTTCGTGGAATGACATTTCGTGAAAAAAATATCGACAAATTCTACCGCAGAAGTAAAATTGCACAGACTACATGAAGACAGCTAACTTCTTTTTGGTGCATTGTAAGCGGCGAAGCTCGGTACTGCCACCTGGCGATTGTACAACATTCACACGGCGATATTTCGAGGCTCCATCTGGTGAATGCAGGTGCTCGATCAATAAACAACTTCCGCGATTTTTGCTGGCGAGCTGTCAAAATCAGGATCCAGGAAGAAAGAATAGAACCATTCGACTGGCGTTTTATTTCAAGCAACTGAAGCGATTTCCTGTGCTCGTAATTAAACCCGAATCTGAACAGCATGGCAGACGACGAATTGGCTAGCAAACTTCAGAAGCGCAATGTGATCATCGACAAGGCAGAAGAGGGCGAGGATTTGGAACCAGCCGACTTGCCCTCGATGAAAGTATGGAACCCCTACACGGAATTCAAGGAGTTCTCACGCAAAGAGATTCAAGACTTTCAGAAAATGTTCAACAGGTGAGTTTAAACATATGAGTTCATACGTTTTCATTCGTATATAGTATATGTTATATATGTAATCATGTTTGATGTAGAGACACGCCCCCTTTTCCCTTTGACATGGGGATCATGATCAGTGATAATTCAATGCATGCCTGGGGCTGGGTTACTTGCACAGTAAGGGCTCGGTCGAATTAACTTCAGGTGACACCATCCTAAATGTACACTAGACCCCAGTGGGGAAGCAAAGGATGTCAACACTTCTTGAAGGGTAGATTTGGCATGTCAGGATTCAATTAATGAAAATTGTTGGTTGCAATAGCAACAGCAATTTATTTGTTTATTCATTTATTTATTTATTTATAACATACCTATGGACTTCAATCCCCTTTATTAAGATTCAAATAACATAAACATGTGGATTGGAAATCTCCAACATTTTATTAGAAAAATATGAAGTGAATTACGAGGTTACAAAAAAACAAACATTTTCATTATTTTGGGGGAAAAAAGGGGGGTGTTCTACTATTAGGGCACATGCCACTATTAGGACCAATACGGTACTACAAAATTACGACATCAACAATGGCCTTTTTCACCATGCATGCTTACTGAAAGAATTAATTAAGGATCTAAACTTATGCCAAATAGATAAATACACTCAGAAGTTCCAATTGCATACAGAGCACGCCTTTGGAACTTACTCATGATATATTAATACAATTTATTTGGAATATATCACAGTAATGAATTTTCACTTCAGGGAAGTTTAATGAGCATCGTTTATACTTAAAACCATGCATGTATTGTGTCGACAACTGAAAGCAGGAAGTTGGAAATAGTCTACCTTCAAGTCTACATGGACAAGAGGTATGAAGATATACATAGACCAGGAAGCTATTAAGGCACACATTTTTTATTCCATTTAGCTTGAGTGCGCAATGGATTTCTTTGGCTGTTAAGGGAAATAACCATTTAAAACCAGGATGCATAATGCATTTGACATTACACGCAATGTTTTATGGGCGTGAGAACAATTAAATCCCATAAAAGGTTGCCCCCCCCCCCCCCTCCCTTCCCATAGTTGTAATCCCTCCTGTAGGGGTCCTCTGATCAAACCCCCCTGTATAAAGACTTCCCCTTCTGTAAAGACTTTTTCCTATGGTACCAGGATGACTTTATCATGTGAATGAATCCATCTAATAAAACGCCCCCTTAGATAAGACCTCAATTTTGTGGCAGATGTGTAGGTCTTATCTGAGGGGGACCACTGTATGCAACAATGACATGGTCTATCTGACATGAATGATAAACTTCCACAATAGTACAGTGGTCCCTGTAAGATAAGACCTCATCTTTTGCAAGAATAATGAGGTCTTATCTTACAGGAAGTCTTTTTTCACAGGTTCATTTACATGTTAAATTGATTTTTGGGGAATACAAAAACATCTTTACAGACAGGGAAGTCTGTATGTATCTTTCATATGGAGTAATCTCTCAATGTACAACGATGTATATAGTTCTGAAACATTTTTTTTCTCAAATCAGTGAACATGGTTGATGTGTTATGTGGTATTTGATAGGACTCAGCTAGGTCAAAGAGCCTGAAGGCTTGTTAGTACTGTATCAAGTTGCCAATGATTTTGCATTCAGAATCTGCCATGTGGTGAAGCAATGGGATCTGCTGGAGCAAACCTCTCTGAGAATTTTCTTTTGGTTGCCATGGAAACAGCATGAGTGCATAGGCATCAGTGTGCATGCATCCTGTTGGTGTTTGTTTAATGAGGTCTACAGGGGAAAGAAACATGACTGGAAGTTAATTACATCCAGACCTAGTCACCTTACCTGGTGGAAAAAATGAATCAGAAATAACATGCAAATTATTGGAAAAGAGACAATTTTATAAATTAAATGTTAAATGTAATTTTTTTAATATCTTTGACAACATTCTCGGAATACACACATTATGTTAGATTCTTTCTGTGAAAGATGCACCCATGTTATCCTTGTTATAAGTTCAACATACATGTAGCTATTTGGGAAGATTTCTCATGTTTCTGGTTCCGAAGGTTTCTAAGATACTAGTAAATGTACCCATACCTGTCAGTGTCAATACATGCATGTATAGTCGTAATATCTTGAAGATTTATTTCCTTCGAGAAAACATGTAATATTTACAATGTAGAATTTTTGTCCCATACATAAATTTTAACCATCTCAACTCATAAAAATTCATTTCTTCTTTACCCTAGGTATGATGTGGGTAAGGACAAGTTTATCGACTTTGAGGAATTGAAGCTGATGATGGAGAAACTTGGAGCACCTCAGACTCACCTCGCTCTGAAGGATATGATCCGAGAAGTGGACGAAGACCACGACAACAAGATCAGCTTCAGGGAGGTCTGTATCCATGGTAACAAGGGGGAGGGGAGGGGTGGACGAAGACCACAACAACAAGATCAGCTTCAGGGAGGTCTGTATCCATGGTAACAAGGGGGAGGGGAGGGGTGGACGAAGACCACGACAACAGGATCAGCTTCAGGGAGGTCTGTGTCCATGGTAACAAGGGGGAGGGGAGGGGTGGACGAAGACCACGACAACAAGATCAGCTTCAGGGAGGTCTGTCTCCATGGTAACAAGGGGAAGGGCAGGGTGGATGAGGACCACGACAACAAGATCAGCTTCATCCATGGTAACAAGGGGGAGGGGCAGGGTGGATGAGGACCACGACAACAAGAACAGCTTCAGGGAGGTCTGTATCCATGGTAACAAGGGGGAGGGGCAGGGTGGATGAGGACCATGACAACAAGATCAGCTTCAGGGAGGTCTGTATCCATAGTAACAAGGGGGAGGGGAGGGGTGGACGAAGACCACGACAACAAGATCAGCTTCAGGGAGGTCTGTATCCATGGTAACAAGGGGGAGGGGCAGGGTGGATGAGGACCACGACAACAAGATCAGCTTCAGGGAGGTCTGTATCCATAGTAACAAGGGGGAGGGGTGGGGTGGACGAAGACCACGACAACAAGATCAGCTTCAGGGAGGTCTGTATCCATGGTAACAAGGGGGAGGGGCAGGGTGGATGAGGACCACGACAACAAGATCAGCTTCAGGGAGGTCTGTATCCATAGTAACAAGGGGGAGGGGTGGGGTGGACGAAGACCACGACAACAAGATCAGCTTCAGGGAGGTCTGTATCCATGGTAACAAGGGGGAGGGGCAGGGTGGATGAGGACCACGACAACAAGATCAGCTTCAGGGAGGTCCGTATCCATAGTAACAAGGGGGAGGGGAGGGGTGGACGAAGACCACGACAACAAGATCAGCTTCAGGGAGGTCTGTATCCATGGTAACAAGGGGGAGGGGCAGGGTGGATGAGGACCACGACAACAAGATCAGCTTCAGGGAGGTCTGTATCCATGGTAACAAGGGGGAGGGGCAGGGTGGATGAGGACCACGACAACAAGATCAGCTTCAGGGAGGTCTGTATCCATGGTAACAAGGAGGAGGGGTGGGGAGAAGGAGGACCATGACAGTAACATTTAAGTTTCAGGGAGGTTTGTATCAATGGTAACAAGGGGGAGGGGAATGGTGGACAAGGACCATGACAACAAGATCAGCTTCAGGGAGGTCTGTATCCATGGTAACAAGGTGAAGGGAGGGGTGGACGAGGACCATGACAGCAAGATCAGCTTCAGGGAGTTCTGTATCCATGGTAACAAGGGGGAGGGGAAGGGTGGATGAGGACCATGACAGTAAGATCAGCTTTAGGGAGGTCTGTATCCATGGTAACAAAGGGGAGGGGAGGGGTGGACGAGGACCACGACAGCATGCTGAAGTTCAGGGAGGTCTGTATCCATAGTAACAAGGAGGAGAAGTGGGGAGAAAGAGGACCATGACAGTAAGATCAGTTTCAGGGAGGTCTGTATCAATGGTAACAAAGGGGAGGGGAGGGATGGATGAGGACCACGACAGCCAGATGAGGTTCAGGGAGGTCTGTATCCATGGTAACAAAGGGGGTGGGAGGGGTGGACGAGGACAACGACAGCAAGATCAGCTTTAGGGAGGTCTGTATCCATGGTAACAAGGGGGAGGGGAGGGGAGAACGAGGACCATGACAACAAGATCAGCTTTAGGGAGGTCTGTATCCATGGTAACAAGGGGGAGGGGAGGGGTGGATAAGGACCATGACAGTAAGATCAGCTTTAGGGAGGTCTGTATCCATGGTAACAAGGGATATCCATGGACCACGTTCATGAGGGGAGAACGAGGACCATGACAACAAGATCAGCTTTAAGGAGGTCTGTATCCATGGTAACAAGGGGGAGGGGAGGGGTGGACGAGGACCACGACAGTAAGATCAGCTTCAGGGAGGTCTGTATCCATAGTAACAAGGAGGACGGGAGGGGAGAACGAGGACCATGACAGCAAGATCAGCTTTAGGGAGGTATGTATCCATGGTAACAAAGGAGAGGGGAGGGGTGGACGAGGACCATGACAGCAAGATGAGCTTTAGGGAGTTCTGTATCCATGGTAACAAGGTGAAGGGAGGGGTGGACAAGGACCATGACAGCAAGATGAGTTTCAGGGAGGTCTGTATCCATAGTAACAAGGGGGAGATGAGGGGTGGACGAGGACCATGACAGTAAGATCAGCTTCAGGGAGGTCTGTATCCATGGTAACAAGGGGGAGGGGTATGGTGGACAAGGACCATGACAACAAGATCAGCTTTAGGGAGGTCTGTATCCAGGAAAACAAGAGGAAGGGGAATGATGGAAAAGGACCATGACAACAAGATCAGCTTTGTGAAGTCTGTCTCTGTGGTAACAAGGGAGAGGGGATTGGTGAACTAAGACAAATTGCATCGATGCATTATGATTACACCGATATAAATGAAAACAAATGACTCTCTTCGTCAGGTTCTGGTCCCTTACCAGACTACCAGTTAAGTTCACCAAAAATGTATTGATGGAAATACATGTAAATTATGTCAGCATGATCATTGCAGACAGTATCCAATGTTGCAGTGCATGTGTCTCCTAATATAATATCACTACTGATTTGCTCATGTATTTAGAATCATATCATCAAATCACTGATCATGGTGCATGTAATACATGGGGAATGGATCAGGATAATTGTGGTTGATATCGCCCCATATCTATGAATATTTGATACCTGTAAATGTCTCCATTTTATGCCTGTCTATTGTGATGTGCTATAGCATGTAGAGGTACAATATTGATACATGTACATCTGTAGGCACAATGGGTGGGGTAACATCACCTGTATACCATTTGTATGCCTATTCATGGGCTTGCTGTTGGTTGCTATGGAAACAGAATTTAGCAACCCCACCCTTCCACCTCTGACATAGAGGCGTAAAACTGTGCCGTAGACAAATGGTGTTGGACAAATGGTGCTTGATATGAGTGCCCATGTAAATACATTGTACTAGTGTTAGTTGCAACAGGGGAAAATATTTCAAGTGTATGCAATAAAGCTGCTTTGGATGAAAATATCAGAACTTTTAAATGAGTAATAATCAGTTGATCATGATTCATGGAAGGGACATACATTTAACATCATGTGTGTGTGTGTGAGGCGTGTTATCTGATACATGCATCCTTGTCCTCATGACCATGCACTGTACTCATGGTACTAGTTGTGAACTGTAATGAGCTATGGAAGACAAATTTGTCCATACAGTGTACACCCCGGTTGCTTGGTTAATACTCGTGTACTATTAGTGTACCACAGTGCATTATCTGATTATGTGTTAGCAGAAATCTCTAAATGTATTTCTGCTATTAGTGTTCAGTATACAAGCTGTTTCGTACTTAGACATGTATTTGTATTATTAGCATATTTCAAACCACCCTGAGCAGCAGAGTACAACTATAATGTGGTAAAATGCTAAAGGTCATCATTTTATCAAGATAATAATCCTTCATAATCCCAGTTGTATTTTCCTGGGACACTCAAAGTATTTGGACAATTGATAAATGTTTGGAGATCTATACACATAATGTACTTGTAGCCAGGCTTACTCCATGGTAAACAAACAATGCTAAAACTGTGCTAAATCTCTGTTCAAACTGATACAAATGATATCCACGTAGCATTGTGTATGTACATGTACATTGAAACATGCAGTGTTGACAGGACACCCTGCAGGGGAACAAATGTTGATGAACGGGTTGATCACCAGATAACAACCGTATCTTGAATCGAAAGGATCTCTCATTCAGCTACGATCAAAATCATCATAATAAAAAAATTATGTCCTAGAGATTTTGGAATAAATAAAATCATGAATAGTCAACATGGTCAATGAGATTTGTATTAACATGATTAAACGCTGTTCGCCGTCCTACCTGTCCATATCAAATCCTTCCATAACAAATTCATAAATACCCAAAATACGTTCACCCTTCGCATATGTTTCTCATGTAAATTACACCAAAATAGCTGTAAATGCTTGTAAATATATTTTTCTACTTGGAATTGAGAAGGATTCTTGCCATAACGGAAAAGGATCCTTATCATTATTTTCTGATATCAGGCCAAAGTTTTACATGTAGTATGTCATTCTGGAGATTCCAGTTATGTATATCCATGTTTTGGTTTCAGTTTCTGTTGATATTCCGGAAGGCAGCGGCTGGGGACCTGGCTGAGGACAGCGGACTTATGGACATTTACCGCCACGTTGAGGAGATCGATGTGGATAAGGAAGGCGTCAAAGGGGCTAAGAACTTCTTCCAAGCCAAGGTATGGCTTTACATGAGAATGTAGCCTTAAACTGTTGTATGATGGTGGCTCTGGACTACGATCATAAAAATATGAGTTGTCCCAATTTGATTAGAGTCTATTAGTAATAAACGAGTAGCAATCACTTTTCAGCTAGTGGATCAGTATTGATCTCAACAAATACTAACGGTATCTTGATTTTAATAGTTTATCACCAGGATTACTATAGTTTGGAATATGTATGTATGCAACTTAAATTATCTTTAATTGTGCTTGATTATTGGTTATCACCAACTATACATGTATGTATATAACGCATAAAAATCCAAATTTTCCTGCGAGTCACAAAAGAATTTTCTGATGTACTCTGTGCAGATTGAGGAGCAGACGCGGTCCAACAAGTTTGAGCAGGAGATCCGAGACGAGCAGGAGCAGAAGAGGAAGGAGGAGGAGGAGAAGAAGGAGAGGAGGGCGGCCTTCAAGGACAAGGCGACATTCTTCTCAAACATCGCCACGTAGACTAGACTCAGCGACAGACTACTACTCCATTGTACACAGTCCGAAAAAGTGTCAATCGTTTTTTGTTTGGTATTTTGTTTGATATTTTGATGGCCATGTGAAAGTGGATTTTATCGAATTCATGTCTGGAGAAAATTGGAGCGTAATATTTGTTAGTGGTTGTTGTATGAGGTTTATTGTTTAGTGTATTTTTTACGGTAATTTTGTGACGTACTTTAAGCATGGTTTTTGCATATACAAGTATGTGTGTTTGTATTCATTTACCATATTTACATTTAATTTGTTACTGTTATTTATGCACCAAGATATAATCGTGAATAATGTTTGTGAAGTGCTGGGTATCAGAAGTGTTTGTTGCATTTTGTATGTCATGTTCATTACTGACACACAGAACTACATGTACTCACAGAGAGAAACTAGCACCAAGCTGCGAGAAATTTGTACTGTATAGCTTGATAATGTAATCATCATGATATGTGCATTTCCTTTACCTTTTGACTCTGTCAGCTTCAAATAGGTTTGTTGTTCTGTAGTACATTTTTGCCTAATTTTAGCTTCAGATGGCCTGTATTCTTGGCAAGTACATGTATAGTACATAGTACATGTATCCTAGGGCATGGTGGTGATACATATACCAGTATACCGGTATATACGAGTCCATATTAGCAGCAGTATTTAAACCCACTATTGCCAGAGTAGTGTTCACACCAGTCGTAAACTGAACCCACTTGAAATCAATTGTTGCCTGTTTCTTGGACCAATATTTTAGTTTTCTTGGCTCTTTGTTGAGGATGTTGTATTTATTGATATTAATTATAAATGTTAGTGTTTGTATATTTTTGTGGCAGTGGCAATAATATAGCTCGACATATAACATTATACTTGTTGTTGCTTTTTGTATTGCCAAGTTAAGTTACATAATGTTTACATGTAATTATCTATTGTAGCGCTATAGTGTTGAAATGCTAGCATACATGCTTTTTCTTCTATGCTCAAAAGATTTTGGATTATTAAGTTTTGCTCATCACATTTAAGTGAAAATTTTGGTGATTTGTTGCATAGATATACTCATACATTGTACATAGCCTAACATAGTGTTGGCCAATGGTAATTTTTTTCTCAAAATTTTGCCTATGTTGCAAGTGAACAAACAAAAAACTACTTAGACGCATGATATTTGTTATTTTCGCAGGACAGCATTAGTTATAATGCTGTAATGTGGATATCTCAAAAGGTCCACAAGTATTAGCTATTCCATGTGATGTTCAACTTGCCAAATGTGTGATGTTGAAGTCAGTTGTGACTGTCCACAAAGTGCCTATTTTGTTGCTTAGTGTATTTTCATCATAGAGTGTAGAATAGAGAGGTGTCACTTCACCGGCACCATTTTGTGTTTTGAACTGGTGGCACTCCTGGCATGTGGGGAGGGGTTTATGAATGATTGTGTTTACTACTGTTACTACAACATAAGGAGTGAGATGATTATGAATGAGAGAATATGCAAAACGATGTGTCTTAACCCACAAGCGTCTCTTTGCATGACAAACTACAACACCCCCTCCAGGATTACAGGGCTCAGAGAGAAAATATTAGACAATGGAAATTTGCAGTGACACCTCTCTGTTCTACACTCAGTTTTCATCTATATGTAGTCGGGATAAAAGGGCTTCAAGGAGTACAAAATTGTGTAACTGGATGTCAAAATATACATCTACATATCTTCAAAAGTGACACCAATTTGATGGATAAAACTCCGGCAGTTCGCAGTTTACCAGCCAACTACTTGCTGGAGTCCTACTGTATGTGATATGATTTTGCCCTTGCTTGAATACCAATGTATTTACTATTATGATTGCTAGATTTAGTAAAAATATCACAATGCTAGAAGCCTGGCAATCCTGGATTTTGAAATTTATAATATGCACACTCTTGCAGATGTATAGATGTACTTAAATATCAAGACAATGAATAATTTGATAGATTATTTGACCAAATTTCTAGTAGACAATACTTCATGGCATGACCCCAATTTTATATTTTTTTAGCAGAGGCTTCGTTACCATTTTTATAGCATTAATATGATGTTGTTATAGATATTAATGTTGTTTATTTGTCAATGCAGCATTGTTTTGTTTCACTGTCTTGTTTTAGCCTGCACTCCGTGAACAGAATGTCTAATGTACTTTCGGAGTTTCTTGCTTTTAGGTCGAATTATTCTGGCATTTTGTTAACATTGCAGGTCGAATAACATTCACATGGTTCTAACATTCATTTTTTTATTCTAGTTGAATGTATTTGGTGTTAGATCAAAAAGATATGACCTTATGTAAATCTTCGCTATACCTCACATAATTTCTGGTGCTATCAACTTCTTGGTAGGTTCATCAACTTGTAACAATGATTTCTTTTGAATTAGGTTTTAAAATAGTCAGTCCCTCCATCTTGCAAAATATTAGTATTGTGCAAAGTATTACAGTGGTGCTGTAATTTTTACAGTATATACAGCCTAACCAATCAAAATTTAAACATGTTAAAATGAGTCAACTCATAGTAGATTCATTGCCTTGAAGTCCAAAACCAAACATTACATACAGGGCATGAATTGCTAAAGACATAATGAATGTGCAGTGATTTTATACACTGACTGGTTGTATGCATTCAGAGGCTTGCAGTGATGTATATTTGTACTGTGGATATTGTATTGAATAAAACCTCTGTATAAAAAGTTTTGTTCGACATGAAACCATGGAGACAAAAAGTACCAGGAATTAACATTTTTATTCGCACCTTTCAGATTTAACCATACATTTTGCGACACAAAATCAGGACTACTGGTATCACAAAGGTACGCTTCTTACAAAGCAAGTAATTTCAACGAAATCTATTTGCGTGTACATACTACATAGCGTAAAACACAAACTGTTTTGCATAAATGCATCGTATGATTCACCTTATGACTGATGAACTTAACACCAAAACTATGTTAAACCAAAGTGCCTAGGTGGTTAGCTATTAAAGAGCAAAATGCATAAATAATATGGAAAATGTTTTGATATTATGTACATAACAAAACTATCCATGGAATAAATACACAAAATGAAGCACCAATGCAAACGATATTAATGGTTTCATAAGACAGCAGAGTGAGTTATCTATTTTTTTTAATCTGACAGGAAAAATTTGCTATGTATTTATTATGCATTTCATGACGCATTTATCCATATTTCAAATTTCATTTTGTTGTAATCAAACTTTGGTAACCAAATTTGTATTGTCATCCTTCGCATGCCAATCATCGCTAACAGAACACATACTCTTCTCAAACAACACTACAAACAAATCACAATATAATCCCTAACAAACAATCAACATCGGAGAAAGACAACAAAATTGACTTAGCTTCTCTCGTTTCCACACAGCACACACACACACAGACACACAACTGGAGACAATGACTCGTTTTCATGGAAAATATTGAGGGGTTTTCTGCGGTCACAGTTGACTTTCGGGTTTCAAATATTGTTGCAGGAACGAGTTCAACTCTGTGTCAAGATAGCCAGCTTTGTTCCTGCAACCAAAGAGAGAGGATTCCAAAATTATAATCCCTGTAACTCCACAAACTTTCTATCTGCTGAAAATATGATAGAATATGCTGATGGTCAAAATAGGGAGTTTGTCAGCACTATTCCGTTGTTTCTTACCTGAGGAAGCCTGATTTGTTGGCGGAAAGATCCAGATCCTGGATCTGTTGTTTGAGCTTTTTCAGCTCCTCTTCAAGGTCACCTTTGGCGATGTCCACCTGGTGGCAGAGACGGGCGAACGTCGAACTCAGCTCCCTGACGAACAAACAGCAAGATATCTTTGTAGCTTCTAATCTGAACGATAAAAGCTCATCATACATGCATGGACATGAGCAGTGTTGTAGTGCCCACAAGGCATACATACTGTTGGACTTGGTGGCTGCAGTTGGCGCTGGTCAAGTCCACGATGAGTCTGAGTTTGCTGGAGGCATAGTCGACGTACTGTCGCTTGAAGGCTCGTTCCCTGGCCTTGGTTGTCCAGGAAAGACGCTCGTAAACGTAGATCAGTCCATACACGGCACCGCACACAGCCAGGATCCGCCAGCCTGCCGCCTTCGCAACCTGGTGGTGACAGCCATGATAGTCCTCGATATTTACTGATCAATCACAAATCGGAAATGAGGATCATTAGATTTGTGATTAGTCATCAGAGATATGCAGTACCATAGGTGGGGTTCTGACTCACCACTCCGGCTATCGCGAGTGTGCCGACCGTTGACCGTGAGTAGAGCGATGTGAACGTCCCGAGCATGGCCAACATCACCTCGTTGTCCTGCGCGTTGGCAAAGTTATCGTTGCTGGGCGTCTGTGGAGTCATCGACATTTGACGCGGGATCTATTGGGAAGAGGAATGTTTGGTCTGAAGTCTCTCTCTCTTACGAAATCATGATAATTGTGACGTGGCATGAGTCAATCAATCATAACAAAATCATTCTACTTCCTCTTCGGTTTGATAATATGTTCAAATCTACAGCGTACATGTGCAGCCATCTTCTATACAGCAGTACACACCATGTTACTGCCGCCAGTGAGGATGTGTTGCTTCCCCTTGTAACCAAGGAAACGCTGCATCAGCGACGTAATCCCGAGAGAGAATCGGAACTCGATGTCCTCCTGGAAATCCCCGCAGAGGTTGCGGCAGTCGAGCCGGTAGGCGACCTCGAAATCCCGAGCCGGCTGATTGGCTGCCTGCTGTCGGGTTTCCTCAGGCAGCAGCGTCAGCAAGCGCTCTGTCAGGAACAATTGTCATTTTCGAGTTTCTCCCATGCAAAATTGTTTGTACATAATTTTAAAGTCTTTACCATTCCAGGATATATTTAGTTTTTACACAGTTAGTATTATTCTTATACATTTATTATTTTGAGTTTCAAGTTCATTTGTGACCCACAAAACGACTTTGTAAATGAAGGATCTTCAAAAATTTTTTTGTAAGTCCTTTGATATATATTATAATGTTTCATCCTTAGTCATCAGGTCAACATGTAACACAAATCTAAAAGTTAAAAGCTAACTCACAACTTATCTAAGAGAATTTGACACTTTCAACAGTGTGGGTGTATCCCCCTGATGCCCCAACTTCCATGTTCATGCATATTCCGTACACATAGTTAGCTGCAAATAATTTTTCGGAGGCTTGCTCATGAATCACTTACGTAAGAATGGTATTCTTCCTGACTATTACATCGAATATGATCTTGTTGTGATGAGTGACAATTTCAATTGTTTATAATTTTATTGTAATACGTGTGCATTATTTTATTTTGTTCAATCTCAGTCATTGCTCCACATAACTTTCAAAATCGCAGTGATTCACTAAAAATCTAGAGAAAGTATTTTCTAAATATTCGCTAAAATTTGGTTCATCATGTTTATACGGCAGCCAGAAAATCACAGCCCTATGATCTCACAATGTATCTTCATGATGGAAATCAGATTGAAACTGCTACATGTGGAGCACTCACAAGAAACTCCCTACACATGCGGTAGCATGAATCCTGCGCGATGATCGTAAATCCATAGTTCTATTGAACTTACAATGAACACTGAACAAAATGTCTTCGAAGGGAAGGCTGGGTGCTTGAAACTTATGCCCAAAACTTATAAATAACTTATCATTGCAACTGTTCAAACACTGGACCGACCTGTCATCTCTTCCTCAGCCCCTTCCACTACCGACTTTAGAGCAGTTGAGCAACGGTTCTCAAGATTTTTTCCTACGCCTAATTCAACGTGAGCATGCAGCTCCTAAGCAAAAGTGTGGCAAGCAATAAACATTGGGGATAAGTGGTCAGACTGAACACAACAATATAAAATCTTGAATAAAAGCTTGGCTCCTGGTTAGGACCTGTGCAAAAACCAACAAAAGCAGGCAAGACAAGGTTCATATAGGAACTCCAACTAAAAATCAATCAAAATCTGCGTTTATCTGCCAAAGCAAATTATCAAGCATTGCACATGATTAAACAACGCCAATCCAGCAGCTTGTATACCTAAATTCAAACGAAGCCCAAAAATATTGAGACAAACTTTGTACAATAAACTAACTAGTACTACACTGAAAGAAACACAATAAACGTCTTCCGTCAAACTTGTCATGCATAGCAGCATCGAAAACAAACACTGAAAAGTCGGAGAATAATACAAAGCTATTCAACGAGATCCGTTCAACATTTTCCACAACTTATTCTAAGCAGCAGCGATGGAAGCAATATGATCAAGGCCTTGCATACAGATGACCTATGTGTGTATGTGGGGAAACGTGGGGGGTTTGGAGGGGTGCCACTTGTGTTGTGAGGGTGATCTCAGCGGTCTCTTACCCTCAATATTAGACCCAGACACCTCTAGGATTTGATGGATAAAAGATGAACAGCGCACATGCAGGTTTCTGCTCAGGCACTCCTCAATGTGAAAATGTAGCTCCTTAACAGAATCAACACAAACATCTGTTAGTTATATAGTTATATCTGTCATTTATACCAGTCTCAACATCTGTTATTGTATGTATGTATTGTAATAATCAGTATTTCATCTCAATGATATAATTGCAATGTATAAAAGAATCTTTATCAACACTGTACAAGTTTATATCGCATTATATTTTGATTTGCACTTTACAATGTAATATCATTTTACCGGTACTATCAATTAAATTCCACTTTGCTGTGGATTCCACTTTACTATTCCTAATATTTCTGTAATATAGAACAGCATATCCCTGGGACAAACCTTCTTGTATATGTTGAGCAGCATGGCATCTGGATGGAACGGCCGATCAAACTCATCAACTAGAGCTGCCAACTTTCGAATCTCCTCCGTCAAGGCAGTCGATACCTGCACAATAAACACTCGTTTATCAATGTTTATAGTTTTAGTTTTACACTGAATTACTGCAGCAATATCACTGATAGCAAACAACCTATGTTTATTTTGACCTTGTGTTCGACTTCTTCTGTCATCAGTTTGATTTTATTCTTGATGTCAGCAGTCAGAAGATCCAGCTGTTTTCGAGTGAAATCCAATCGGTCCTCCGTCTCCTGCCATTCCTGGCTCTTCTCATCTCTGTTTTTGTAGATTCAAGTAATAATACATAACATATCCTACCACATGTACCAGGTTAGATTAAATCTTGACCATAATACCCAGTCAGTAAGTCTTCATCCACCCTCCCGAAGACCAAATAGCAGTTCTCTCTATTAGAAAACAACTATATATCGACACTTGTCAATCAAACTCCATACATTGATTCCAAAACATGTACAGGTCTGTCACCTTTTTTTGGTAGCATTCTCCCAGATTTCCTCCATGATTCGTCTCACTTCCGCTGTGAGTTCTTTACCGTTTGAGGAATGTTGAGCAAACTTCGTCTGAACAGCAGATTTGGATATGCACTCCTACAACACAAAATATTCGGCAAATTCATTCCCTGAGATGACCATGTCAAACTGACATAATATTTTCTATTACCGGTATGTTGAAGTTAGGAGAGCAAATTAAAAACTAAGTAAAACAAATTTCCAGGACAGCAGCACAACATCTGATTATACCTCAAATTTTCTCTCAAAGCTTGCAAACTCGAATAGTCGACTTTGGAATCCTTCTAGAAGGTTTTGAGCTGTGAAATAGATCATACAAAAAATTCAATAATTTGGATAGTATTCAGATCATGTGGTGGAGGAGGAAAATCTGACAATATACAGCTCAATCATTTACCAAATATTGCACACATTGGTATGTCAACATACATGGAGTCGGGGTGTTGTTGGGGTCCTGTTGTGCCCGACATATCAGTGCTTCTCGAGCCGAGACGAAAAACACCCGATCAGCGGCCTGGTGGTGGTTCATGACTGCAAGCTCGTCCGCGAGAAATGCCACTGTCCGCTCCATGTGCTGCTGTTTTACCTGTTCAAACAGATAATATATATCAGAAAACTTGACAACATGTCTGTGCACTAGCGATGCAGATATCCAGTACGTATTCTATATATATCTACAATGAACAAAGAATAGTTTTCAGAAAGTTTTCTGTACCTCTTCCATGACTTCTGGCTCAGACGCTGACGCGTCCCAACGGTTGTTCAAAATAAATATGTTTGGTTTTGACAGCTTTGAGCTGACTCTGTGGAAAAAATTCTTTTCCTGAAAATACAAAAGATCACTCAAATGTACTAGTATAGACGAGAAATGGCGTTGAAGACAAAATAAACAACATATTGCAGAGCTGCGAAATAATCGGAGAAGCTTTGTGGCATGACTCACAGTTTGCATGAGCGTGGACTCAGCATTGGCTACGAGCACAAAAACATCAGCGTCCAGGCAGTGCTTGTCAATCCACTGGTCAATGTTTGGAGACACGTCGATACCAGGACTGTCAGAACAGAAATGTATACCGGTAGTAACAACTTGAATGGCCATACCTGATAATCATCTCATCTCATATGGTTGAACACAACTTTGATATGTCCCGTAAAACTATGGTACCACATTTGCAAATATTTCTCATAAAGAAATAGAGGAATATACATCTAGGACCTACCTGTCTACCAGAACGACATCATCCCTGAGTAAGTTACATTTCTCCTTGGGCCAGTGGATGCTGACCAAACTATTTGTGTCTAGTTTTATTGAACTCAGGGCATTAGCCAACTGTCTTATATCCTGAAAAAAGTGTGGGAAATGTTTAGGTATATGAGTATTACAGGGTAATATTCTGATATCTTTCCACTTTGATCAGCCAAAATTACAATTTTCACATAAAATACTATATTCGAACCAAACCAACCGAGTAATCAATGTGGTTGCTACACAATAATACAGATCTCACATGTATATTTCTGCGGGTGCCTGTCCCCTCTTCCAGTATGAATCCCTCTGGGCTGTCCGTGCCTTCCACCTGCACGAAGCATGTCGTCGTGTGGCCGATACTACTCGGCAATAACTTGTTCTTCAGCATGGCATTGATAACAGTGCTCTTTCCATTTGACGTCCTGCAGAGAAATGTCACCAAACAGTTGATCAATGCAATTAAAAATGCTGATCAATTGGCATAACCATATGTTTTAAACATACACATATTTCACATCACAATATATGTCAAATTTACCTGCCGAAGAAGACAACTTTCATTCTGTCCCTCAACAAGATTTCTTTAATTCCTTTGACTTTCTCCATGAAGGACGCGATTCTTTCTTTGTGTTCAGATTTCACTAGGTCCTCATCTGACTGACCTGTTAACATAAGAAAAAGATAGGTACTAAATCATGTATGAAACTGCACAAGTATATAGTATTCCATTAGGTCTCGTTCTCCCAGATAACTTACAAAATGTTTCTACATTATGTCATTGTGTAGTTTAGTTGAGTTGCTTCATATGTTATGGAATTACGTAAAAGATTACACAGAAACAAGAACATCACTGCTCATACCTGCTAAGAATTCCTCGCTGTCTACGACATAAGCTTCAATGTCACCGAATATATCGTTGATCTTTTTCTTGGCTTGACCAAATAGTTTGAGTGGCGATGTTGGGGACTGTCGACCATTGGCGAGCTTTCTGGTGGGTACGTCGCCACCTTGCGGCAACCCCACAGGCCGGGAGGCACTCGCGTCCATCGTAGAGGATCGCGCGGAGATCGTGCCTGACATCATCGATCAGTTTGGCAGGAATGTGAACTGCATCTGCAGATTTGGAGCACATGTATTATAATGTATCACTCTGGGCAAATCTGGGCATGACCATTCAAATTATCAATGCCATGAGCTCTGCACCATGTGACCAGTTTTGAACCAGTCACAGCTAGGGCTCACGTGATTAATCATGATATCGATAAATCTCGATCCACACCTCATGATAGGATGCACGACTATAGTCCTGGTGAATCCTGATTTTTTAATGGCAGCAAATTAATGTATCACTGACAGTGTGGCCAGCAACAGAACATTGCACGAAACCTGGCTGACCTCAGCTTTACTGGCAGAGACGAAGTGAAGAGGTAGGGGAGGAGGAGGTTGCCAGTATGCTCAGCCAGGGGTGAGTTGCTTGGTCAATGTGGCTTATGTTGTACAGTAGTATGCTGAGATGGATAGATCACGGGCTGCGGTTTGATGCTGCCTGTATCATGTGTATATCTGTATGTTTGTCGTCAGTGTGTCTGCATGCATCACCTCACCTGTAGGGCAAGTGCCCAGGTGGCAAGAACCTTGATTTCTTACACTGGCCCTTATAAATCTCAGTTTTATAAAGCTCAAAATTTGTGTGATTCTGTGGTTTTACTATGTTTTTGAAAATTTATGCAAATAATCAGGGTTCAAATCGGGTTTCGAGGGTGAAATCGGGATGTATGTGGAGTGAATCCTGGGAGCCCTAATCACAACCTATGTCTTAGATTGGTCACATTATTGTTCATGCAACCCACACGTACTGTGACTATGGCACGAGTATGGGGAGGCATATTCATAGATCTTAGTCGTAGACTCGTTGCAGTACAAGCATGGTTATCAGTATGATTATGGTATAGGTCAGCCAAAGCAACGTGGCTCCACTTTATCTGGGTGCTACAGGTCTGATACATTTCTGGTTGTCAATGAGTGACGATGTTATTGTGGACATGATTGTGGATTACCTTGGCTTAGGGCTTTGGCCTTGGGGGTAAACCTTCGTAACAATACAAGCAAAATAAAGAGCACGAGTAAATAGTTTGCATGCTTGTATGTGACATTCGTTGATGATGAGTAGGCCTAGTTGGCAATGAAACACGAAAATAAAGGTCAAAACAGTCAACTTGACAACTGTACAGCTGCAGATCATGATTCAAAAATTCAATGTCAAAATGTTCTTGTCACGTTTTATTTTTGGGCAAATAAAAACCAGTATCATAATGACATTTGAATATCGGGATAAACGTAACAGATATAGAAATGATCTACAGTTAATGTTTTGTCAAATATATGGAACATTTGAGTAAAAAGCTATACAGATTTTTCATATCGCACCAAAATATCCTCAGGAAAATTCAGCTTGCGCTGTTCTCATGGAGGCCGCCATTGTTGTATCAATATCACCGCATAAAAGCAAAGAGCATACAGAACGATTATTCCAAATGCCCAACGCTGTCAAATGGTGTGTTTTTCCTGGTTTAGACAGAAAACATTCTTTCTGGGTTACATACGGAATAAATTTGCAAAGGAGCTTTTAACTTATTTTAAAAGGGTCCATCAGCTGCTCAAAAGCTGTCACTTAAAAGAAAATCATAGATCGGGTATCCGCCATTGTATAGCCCCCGTAAAGTTGAATTTGTCCATTCAGACCTCCTCTATCTGGAAAGACACTGCTTCATCAAATCAATTATTTAGCATTACCGGTAACCTATTACGTTATTATTACTCGATATGATGGTGGAGTATAAGCATAGAAATGGGTATATTTCTATGATCAGCCACACAGCCTAGCGCTGCATTTCATTATCCAAATTATGCTATACGAATTCATGCGGTAATAATTTTTAAATAATATTGGGATGCGTTCGATTTTACGGTGAATCTTATATATTCACGAACAAAAAAATTGGGGTCCAACGTTACATTTTTCACATTGCAGAAAGCGTTACGTTAGGCCTAACCCATGTGTAAGAAAGAATTACTTCATGGGGCGGGGTATTTTATTGTCTGTCTTAAATTTATTTTTATTATTTATAGCCGTAGGCTAGACCCGCGTGTGTCCGTTCGATATGTCGTGTGCTTTGTACCAGCCGACATACTAGCATGATGACTTGAACTAAACGTTTCCAAAATACCTCGTAGTTGGACTAATGCATATAGCGGCATGGCAAATGACTCGGGTTCCATTCATAAGTTCATCTCACGTGTGTGCATGACTCCATCTTTGCAGGAAAATTTCCTTGGATGGACCAGTGCCCAGATGGGACCACATCGTTGTTTTCATGTATCCTACATTATAATTGATCAGAATCTGATCAATTATAAAGTATCTGCGAGGACATACATAGAGAAGAGCGGTGGTCTATTCGAGACATTTTTGATTGGACCACTAGTGGATAAATTTCATAATAAAATATCGTCTGAGTTACTACCCCTGATAGGATCACTTGTCGATCAAGGCATTTCAGCAGAAATGCCTTTATGGTTTTGTCCAAAAAATTTTTTTTTTGCCTCGATGTATCTTCTCCAAATTTTCAACGCTAGTCAGAAATGTTGTGTAGAAGAAGCCTATTGTTTTTGAGCCGGCTCCGAGGTCCGTGAGGTCCGTGAGGATGAAATTAATATTTCTGGTTTCCGCATGATAACTCAAAAAGTATTATGGCAATGATTGTGGAACTTTGCATGGAGGTTCATATATCACCAGGGAAGAAGCCTATTGATTTTGAAGCCGATCCGTCAAACGACCTTTGACCTAGGGCTCAAAATAATTTATATTATATATATCTCGGAAACGGTGCGTCGTAGAGCGAAACAGACGTTATTTTCTGACTCATCATCCTAGACAAACATCAAGTTTGGTTGCTAGCACTTGGTCTGTTGAAATTAAGGCATTTCGGCAAAAATGCATTTATGGTTTTAGCAGAATTTTTTTCTTCTTCCTCTTCAGCCGTTTTGGTTTCCGGACGATACCTTTAGATTGCCTTGATGGATCCTTGTCAAATTTTCACCACTAGTCAGAAATGATATGTGGAAGAACCCTATTCTTTTTGAGCCGGCTCCGAGGTCCGTGAGGATGAAATCAAGGATGATTTTGAGACTTGGTTTCCGGATGATAACTCTAAAAATATTCATTTATATTTATATACCACCAGGGAAGAACCCTATTGATTTTGGGATCGATACGTCAAACGACCTTTGACCTAGAGGTCGAAATATTTTTTTGCTGAGTCATCCTTGAGGCATCCTGCATATCTCGGAAATGGTACGTCGTAGAGTGAAACGGATTCATTCATTTTCATTATTTTCGGACTCGTCGCCCTAGACAAACATGTCTAAAGGGTATTATGGATGAACTTTGACCTTGACCCGGAATTTTTTTGCTGAGTCGGCATTTTTCGTTTTCGTTGATATCTCGGAAACGGTGCATCGTAGAGCGAAACGGACGTCATTTTTGGACTCGTTGACCTAGACAAATATGTCTGAAGGGTATTATGGATGAACTTTGACCTTGACCCGAATTTTTTTTGCCGAGTCGGCATTTTTCGTTTTTGTCGATATCTCGAAAACGGTGCATCGTAGGGCGAAACTTACGTTATTTGTAAACTTGACGACCTAGACAAACATGTCTGAGGGGTATTATGGATGGACTTTGACCTTGACCCGAAATTTTTTTGATGAGTCGGCATTCTTTGTTTTCGTCGATATCTCGGAAACGGGGCATCATAGAGCTAACCAGACGTTAATTTTGGAATCCTCATCCTAGACAAACATGTCTAAAGGGTATTATGGATGAACTTTGACCTTAACCCGGAATTTTTTTGCTGAGTCTGCATTTTTCGTTTTCGTCGTTTTCTCGGAAACGGTGCATCGTAGGGTGAAACAAACATTATTTTTGGATTGTCGCCCTAGACAAACTTGTCTCAGGGGTATTATGGATGAACTTTGACCTTGACCCGAAATTTTTTTGCCGAGTCGGCATTTTTCGTTTTGGTCGATATCTCGGAAACGGTGCGTCGTAGAGCGAAACATACGTTATTTTTGAACTCGTCAACCTAGACAAACATGTCTCAGGGGAAATATGGATGAACTTTGACCTTGACCTGGAATTTTTTTGCTGAGTCGACCAGAATTTTTTTTGCCGAGTCGGCATTTTTCGTTTTCGTCGATACCTCGGAAACGGTGCGTTGTAGAGCGAAACAGACGTTATTTTCGGACTCATGGCTCTAGACAAATATGTCTAAGGGGTATCACAGATGAACTTTGACCTTGACCTGAAATTGTTTTTTCGCTGAGTCGACATCATTCATTTTCGTCGATATCTAGGAAACGGTGTGTCGTAGAGCCCGTGGCAAACATGTTTTAAATATTACGAATTAGTCCTAACATCGTAATGTCTCCAAGGCATCTTTAGGCCTTGACGTCTAGTTAACATATAATTCCGCTTACGTGGTCCATTCAAGGCAATTGACTCATGCGTTTTCTGTATTCAATAATGAATAAATCGTGTTGATGACCATGGATCTCACCTTCAACTAGCTCAAGACAAAATTCTACGAAATGAGAACCAAAGCAAAACAATCAAATATAATCAAAATCATCCGATGTCAATAGGACATCGATCAGCAGTCATCTCAAATTATACGTGTACTTTTTGTATACATGTACATGTAGGCTTGCATGTATATGAAAATTGGATTAAACTAGGAGATTTATATTATATTATGAAAAAAAATGTGTATTTTCATTATTTTGTTATTGTTATTCATACATGTATATGTTAGCCGTCTAACTTCACGTATATATTCCACATGCATAACAAAAGTAGACCTGCAAAACCATAACCTCATATGTGTTTCGACAACTAAGCATATGGTCGAGTTCTATGAACTAATAACTACATTCTTTCAGTTACATCTGATTGAAGGGCACCAACATAATTTTAATGATGTCGAATAAGCATTTCGTATTCTCCAACGCATGGAATACTTTCTCATACACACTTACAACTTCCCACTCAAGCCTGTGGACAACGATAATTGATCCAGACTGAAAAAATAACAGCAATCAAGCTGGAAAGATGCTCATCTTGGACTTCTGGAGATCAGTTTGATCATTTGCTACATCTGAGACTAAATTAGTAGAGCCTAGATATATCAGATTTCTCACACATTTATCTTAACAAATTATCATTCTTGGAAGATCGACTGTCTTTCAACGAAAACAAACGCTGACCAGACGCTGGCCAAGATTTCTCCCCTTACACGCCCATCTCAAAGGTAAATAAAGTCATGAACAAAGGAACCAGGTAGGTTAGATTCCCAGGTAAATTTCACTTCTATCAGCATGCCCAGGGAAGTTGGGCTGGCGCCGCGGAAAGAAGGAGCCGCCCACCATCCGAATGACCTCGCGCGGTACTGAGATGATTCAGCTCAGGTGAGAAATATCGATTACACATGGCAGCCGTGACGTTGCGGGCAATATCGACCGGCTGTTGCTATGGCACCACGTGCAATCTGCCCCCTACGGTTACTGGATGTCCGTAGATACGGGAGACATCCTGCATGCACATCTTGAGGTGCATGTTTTTTTCTGGTTTTTCTTTTCACTTCCAAATCCAGAAGTGGAAATATTGGATGTCTGGCTAAAAAAAAAGACAAGCCAGTATATTTTAAAAGAGCGAGGTTGTGAATAAAATTGCCTGACAAAGTGCAGGGTACGCAGAGGCTAGTTGCACACGGTGCGGCCAGCTGACACGATCGAAACACTTCACAATGGCATTCCATTCTCATTGGTGCTGGCTGCTTGTTCTATGCATACTACACACACAGACCTAAATTGTCACCACTTCATGCGGGGTCACCATCACACGTACAACCGTGTCAAAATACGACCACTAGGTGAATATCAGACACAAGCTGTACCACAAAATACGGGATATACATTTCACCACAATTTATTTACAAACAAATTTGTGGGTGCGGAATCATATCATTGGATATTTCGTAGGTCCATGAATTAGACTACAGATCGTAGACAACCATGAAGAGAGTCATTGCAACGAAAGAGCCAGATGTCTGAGCGATTGAATCAAAGATAACAGAGAAATGAATTGGACCTTTAATTTTATACTGACATATGACTCAGTTGTGGACATCAAAGGACTAATTTTCTCCGAGATGTGGAATAATAACATTTGGTGATAAAGGACAGTCACCATTCCCCGAAAAAAACACAGGTGAGCATTACTACAATTTCGATGCCTATGTTTCCATGATTCACGCGACATTCCATCGTTAATTGGTCCCAGGCAGGCTGCCACAGGGGGACAAAGCCAGCGGGACTCTGACTCCACATGCCATGAAGTCAGACCAGCCATAACGACAGGCTACTCTTGTTACAGTGCTCCATTTATGTGAACCAAAAAACTGAAATTGAAAATGGGAACACCTGCATTCATTCACGGTGGCTATTATTACACCTATGATATATATGAGGCACACACCATGTGCCATGGCAGTGTTAAAATTGCATGGGACATGAATGACTAGATAGCCTAGACATCGGCCGAGCTTGTCCATTAAATATTATTTATACACTAAAAATGATCATAGTAATAGATTTCTTATAATTTATGTGCGACTGTAGTGGGCATGCAGTGTGTGATGGCTTTTGTTCGGTTGGTTTGCTCAGGCTCTTGTGTTGGCGAGTTGATGGTTAAGGGGAAAGGGCGGGGGGTGTATAGGCCGGGTCACGGGAATATAGAGTAATCCTGCTTGTTTCTAAGGTACATATACAATGATTGATTGCTAGGTAACAGCTGTTCACTGCATTTACCAAGTTACCAGTTTATGTGTTACGCAGGGACTAAATTGTTACACATGTACCGACAGCTGTATACCTATTTGTCACGTGCAAATAACAATTATACCTCACCATAGACATAGATGAACATACGGCAAACATGACAGATAAATTAATATGTGTGCATTATAAAACGGGAAAAGTTAGTTGTTCTACTTGTAAAATGCAAAAATGCAAATTGATTAATTTGTTATATTGGATATTATTATTAATATACTGTAAAATATATACCTAAATGGAACACGAGTGTAAATTACTCAGGCATGCATTTACGATATTGAACTTGAATGTATTTTCGTTGTTTTCACCACATGCAAATATTATTTGCTGAGTGCCTTATTGTACACAAAAGAATGTGTACGCAGGTTTACTTCAGGACACGGCCAGATCTTTAAGCATAAGTCTGGCCCGCGTTTGAATACCTTCATGAACATAAATAACCATAAACGTTTATACAACTGTAGGAATGTATGGAACGGTAATCCAAGGAATGTCGACGATGCTCCAGTCTCCAGATGATATCATTCAGAAATTGGATATGACATTGTAGGAATAAATTGAATGCACTAACGGTACTGTATCACTGTAAATAAAAATAAAAACATGCACGTGGTGGCATAATGTATTATAACACGCCTCTATTTGGGCAATACGCAGCAGAACCTTTCTGTAAACATCCAGTGATTTATACAGTAACTCCAATGATCAAAGTACCCTGGTTCAAACTACACGGGCCCTTGACAATGTCCCCCGGGGTATTCTATGTACGTAATAGCCGCTAATATCATTATGTACCGGTTTTCACGGGGCCTTCATCTTGACCTGTCAAGTGGAAAAGATGCCCACAAATTATAATACATTATACAGTGACACTATTGATATAAGAGATTCGTATGTATACACTTCTCAAATGTATCTATATCAATGCACGACTGTACATGTACGGTACAAGGAGAGAGAGGTTCATTAAATCGAGGACCGTTCGAGGCCATGCATGCACGGATGCGTTCAGCATGTACATTTAGATTTTCCTACGAACAGATATTAAAAACGTGGGAGTGAAAAAAATGGAGTATTATATTGCCGAGTGTCGCGAACAAGTAGAAACTCTATGCTAGTACCGAGGAAGTGTTTGCATTGGGAAGAAAGAAACGTCTGTAACCGCAGGGTAAAAACTCACGTGCTTTCTTTTTTTTTTTTGGGTGGAGTTTTTTTTTTTTAAACAAAAAGGCACCATACATGCTCGTTCAGAATTCAGACGAAGTAGAGATATTCTGCACGCAAATAAGTAAAGAAGTATGCATACATGTGCACTACTTTTTCCAGCCAGTAAATACAGCGACAGCTCTGAAAAACTTTTAAACTGTATTAAATACAATAATGTACATGTAATATGTATAAAGCAGATTTATTGACTGTCTTACTTGTATTTTCAGGTATTTAACATGATACCTGCGATGGGATGCGGACCTTGAAGACCAAAGTGCACGCGAGAGGTTACAAGTGCACCCCCCCCCCCCCACCCCTCAACATCTTAGAAAAGAAGCATTATAACGGACCCGGTAGATGACCGGAGATGGACCGTGAGAACAGCACAGAGGACACAATTAACAAGTGGTTACCTGGCGTCACAGTCCAGTGACGCCATATTGTGGCGAGGACCCAACAAGCCAAACTCTATGGCAGATCGCCCAGCGGCAATAACAAAACGACACGCTGAAATTCACCAAGGTACACTGTCAAAAAAGAAGGAACCATTGAAAGTTGTGTTTGTGTAAGAAATTCGACCGTGTTTTCATTGACACAGACTGGAGTTCTCGAATGTTTGCACTGCCATCACTTTGACAGACAAAGGCATGCGATTACGACAACGATTAAGATGTCAACAGAAATTACCGCGGTAGTTTAGCGTTGACATTGGATAAATTGGAATAACTTTCAAGAATCGTGGCCGGTCAGACATAAACAAAAACAGATGTGTCATCGCGCGACATGCCACTTTCAACAAAGCAAACATCACTGATGAAGTGACCACGTATGCTTGCATTCATTGAAACCATTTAGTTGTTATGACTACTCCAGAACCCCGTGGGTCGAGCCCGGGGTATAGTCACCCCATGACGTCGTTTCCCGCTGACGTGGACTACAGACCCTTAGCGCCGGGAGACGAGCAGCAGCAGCAGCGGCGGGGATCCCCGGCGACAAATGATCAACAACAGCACCGAGGCGGCGGCGTCAGGTACCCACCCTTGCGCTTCCTCTCCAGGGAACAGGACCACCACGACACGACCGATACGTCCTCACCCA
Source organism: Terebella lapidaria (assembly GCA_949152475.1). Classification (NCBI taxonomy): domain Eukaryota; kingdom Metazoa; phylum Annelida; class Polychaeta; order Terebellida; family Terebellidae; genus Terebella; species Terebella lapidaria. Next base: position 53,147,425 of record OX424555.1, on the reverse strand, counting down.
CGGGCGTCCCGTCGTCTCCGCTGGGGACCCCGGCCGTCTCCAGCCAGGCACCCAACGGGCGGAGATCTGCGTCCACAGACGACGGCAGCAGTGACGTGAGCTACTCGTCGGCCGACACGGCGATATTCGTGGGTCCGGACGGTAAACAGACGAGGATGGGGCCACGGGACATGAGGATCCAGTCCACTGACAGCCATGGGATGGCTGACTTTGCGCCAGCACCACAGTTTGCAACCCCTGAAGAGTCTTCAACCCATGGATATAATGGATATAATAGAGATTTCAAAGAGCCCAGATCTGAAGGTGCTTCATTGACAAATGGATATGCAGTCGATAGCGGTAATACTCACTTTCCACTGGGTGGTCATCAAGATACTACGCTTCAGCACTTTTATCAGGAACCTTCCCATGAACTTTGCAGACAGGGAGAAGATTCAGGTGTACACAATGACCATATCTTATCAGGAGGACATGATTACAGGGACACGTTAGGTAATTCCCCAGACACTTTGCCCAGGTGCTCTGATGATCGGCCATTCAGACAAACATCAGCACGGTTCGAGGACAGTCAAGAGTGTGGACCCATTACTTCACATACAGACCACGGGCCTGCCATGATCGACTCCCGCGATAAGAGTTTGATCAATAACGCACCTAGCACACTGACGGCCGAGCCTTGGCAAAGTTCAAGTGCAGCCATAGTCAGCTACGGCACAGGTAACTACAACACCGAGGCTCTGGCAAACGGTTCATACATGTATAGTGGAGGCGAAAATACTTCACCCACACAAAGACGTGCACACCCAGAGCCAACAGTCAGACACCACGGGCTCACAGGTACACAACCGCGCCGGACTTTGCCTGCTGATGACGACGACAGCGATTTCATGCGTGGAGAGTTTAACGACTACACCGATAGCAGGCCTCTGGGTGACTTGACTTCTGGGAACGATTGTAATGTTTACACTGGCCCCGTGAGTGGGAAGGTCGACAGTGATGACATTTCTTGTGAAGGGACCGATCTAACTGGGCCTTTAAATGGTGACCCAAACTTGGAAGGCCAAAGAAGTGTGTCATATTCGAGTTCACGGGGCGAGGTAGGCTACGGTGTTGGGTCGGACAAAGATAGATCTTGTCACCCTATACAGTCAGAGAATACGGCCGGAACATTGATTCATCCTGGGGAGAACCTATCTGGCGGCGTGCCAGATCACGCTGTCAACAGCCAGGTAAATATGAATGGAATGTACACCAAGGCGATAGACACTGAGGACAGCGGTGTTTATGGTCAGTTAAGATTGGATAAAGCCTACAATTCCCTGCGGAATAGTTCTCCAAATCACGAGATGACGATGGATAACCCTCTCACGTACCCTGTGATAACGAACATTCAGAACGAAAATAACTCGGACACAAGTAGTGTCGACTCAGATGGAGTCCCCTACCGAAAATCTGCCCTGAAAACTAGGCAGAAAAAAGATGGTGCAAAGCGGACAGGCAGGAAAGTACGGTTTGCCGAGCCCATCATCCTGAATGAGCCAAAGACGACGGGCCTTAGTGCCCGGGAGAGGCTCGGCCTCGTCGACAAATTCACTGGAGGTAACCGCTACGTATATGTACCGTCAGTTGGACTAAAACAAATGCAAGACGACGACAACAAAGAACAGCCGATCACTGAGAACACTCAAAAGGATATTGCCAAAAAGAGTGTCACGTTTTCTCCAGATACCAAACTTCACGATGCTGGTTCCTCTGTACCATCTCCAACTGTGAATGGTCCAGTTATTCCCCGAACTGGATCCAATCGGACTGACGAAAATGACCTTCCAAATCAACTCGGGTTATCCACACTATCTATTCAGAACATCAAAAACTCACAAAAGGTTCAATATGTGGATAGTGAAAATGGTGCTAAGCAGGATACACTTATTGTTCATCATCACAACCAAGACAATGACAGACAGGCCATGCAGCAGAATGTACCTTCTCCCGTACCAAATGGCTTGGATCATAATATGCCAGAAAACAAACCCCTCAAGGCCAAGATCATAAGAAGACCAGGGATCCACGTTTCACGTGGGAAATCAGGGATGGATCAATCAATTACCGACACGAACAACCCAGTTAGTCCACTCCTGCCTCAGACACAAGGAAACACTCAGCAGAGACTTTCCAAACACCGGGCGAGCTCTCAGAGCTCCTTGAGGACAATCCATGAAGTCCCAAGACAGAGCCCCACGATCCCAGAGGACAACACACCCAGTCCCGCCTCTCGCCACGAACCTCCAGGCCAGGCGAATCCCATTATGAGGAACAAGGTTGTCAGGGGCACTGCACAACCTGCTACCGACTTGAGGGTTGGTCGGTACTTTCCCGACTCATCCAGACGTTCATCCTCGTCATCTTCAGGTGAGGAAGGCGACCGTAGTCCAGGATTCGTCCAGCCAAATCCAACAGGCACCATACTGCCAAATAGTCACCAACCACACAGACATGTGAGAGTTGGCCAACAGGCGCTTCCAACTGTCGATCCCCGCACTGCCTTTTCGACATCCTCCTCCGACAACTTTCGACCAGACACGAGGAGGACTACTGATCCAAGAATGCATCTGGATAATCAAGCCTATGCATCTTACAATGGTGCTATCGACCATGTTTCGACTACACCAAAGAACAACCATGAGCGAGTTCCAAGGCTGTCGACACCATCAACAGAGGAGCTGGCTGTGATGACCCCACAAGGAGACACGTCGTCCGTGCCAAGTCCCGTCAGTGGCGACAGTGGAATTTCATCTTCGTCATCCCTGACGGACATCAACAAGGAACCCTACGTCGACAATTTAGCCGACAACTACAACACTCTGAACTACATCCGCAAAGGCAAGACGCAGAATGTAATCAATAGAGTTGACAATCTGCGTCAGTCCCAAACCCGGATAAACACAGGCCCGCCTGGAAACCAAGCGCTGCACGGTGAGGCCAGGCAACCAACTAGTGTGGTGCGAAGAGACTCGAGTAACTCTGATCTCCGTAGAGGAATAGTTTCGGATAGTTCCTCCACGGGAGGTGCAATAGATCAATGGACTCGAGCCACGGAGTATTCACCAAGGGATGACAGCTCCGTCGGTTATGACTCTCGAACAACGAGTATGACTTCCACGACCTCAGATGTGGGACACCATGGTGCAAGGACCTCCTGGAGCCAGGCCCAAAGTCCTGAGCCAAGGTCAGGGACTCTGGGTCACCATGGCGACCAACGAGGATATACCCCGAATCCGGGCTCGCCAGCACAAATGCATCATAACCACTATCAAGATGATCCTGATCCCTATGGCAAATTTCTCCGGAGTGCAACAAACCGCTGTTCCTCAAAGAAAACGAAGCTCGTTCCCATACCATTGGACATTCTGAACCCGATGTCACCCGGGCCTGGTGGGCACCGAAATCCCGACGTGACCCCACAGCCGTCAAGGCGGGACCAGGCGCCTGGACAGCCTTATGCCCACGACGATCAGTCTAGTCTATACTCAACAAGTTCCGTTTACGGCAATCACCAGGACTATTCTCGGTTGCCGAGTCAACCAAGATACTTGCAAGACCAGTCACCTCAATATTCGTCGACAGCTGACATCTACAATCTTCTCAAACAAAAGACGAGAAATCCGTTTAGATAGGGCTTATAGATCAGATAGAAAATAATTATTAGCGCTGCGTATTTAATTGACAAACAAGTACATATAGACTTGTGTTATTTATTTTTGTATTCAATATGTGTATTCATATGTACTAAAATACCAGAAACTGCATTTGTGAATCATATAATTGTATCATAGGTACATGTACCAGATGAATAATTATGATAAGTCTTCGTGCCAGTGTAGTAGTTTTCATTGATTCAACACTAGCAGGTTTATTACAATGTGTATATAGTTCGGCTTATCTACTTATCGATAATTCGTCGATCTGTCATACCATTTGGTATTATTTAGCAATATTTCATCGATATTTTGATACTTCTAGGTAATTCATAATGCATACTCTTTGTCAGTTTTTCCAACATTTTCGTGGCTTCCATTCGATGTGTAAAAATAAGGATCACGGTGTCGTTTTTTGTGGGTTTATATGTTTAAGCTTGTTAATGATACCTCTAGAACCTTAGTTATAAATAATCTAATACAATCGTTATTGTACATGTATTGTTCGACGAAGTTGTTATTGGTTATTCTAATATTATATCATGATTCTTGCCATATGCATTATTATTACTATTAAAAGATGAAATATATGATTTTCTTATGCTTATATTCTTAACACATACCTTACAGGAATGTATATTACCAGTATATATTTTTCGTCATTTTGAAACATCGGTTTCAATAGAGGATTCAAGATATATGAGAATATTAGATGTTAGATGTAGACCCTTTCGATGGTCGGTCTGGAAATGGACGTTTCCATGATCTAGGTGAAACCCGTGATCTCCGATCAAATGTTACAGTATTTCATTCATATTATAGCTATACGCATATCTTATTCACCTGTAGTTATACAGTTATCCTAGATAGATACGTGATATCATATCAAAAACGGGCAAGTGGGATTAACCCTATTAATCATGATATTAATAGTTATCTTGTATAATAGGTTGATAATATATCTCTGGAGAATCTCGAAGAAAAGTACTAAGGGATTTCTATGCATATTAATCATATGAGGATTTCTATGCATATTAATCATATGAAAGGGGGATTTACAGATTGACAGCGTCCTAATTTGGAAACGAATAGTGAGGATAAAATCACATTGGAAACAAACACTTTAAATACAGTCATCACAAAAGACCACAAAATGAATATTTGGTTTGGAACTACGCATAAATTGTGGAAGATCGTCCGTGTGCATGGCTCTGAGTGCAATAATGACTTCATAAATAGATCGTCAAAAATGTTCGTACATGTAGGCAGTACATTAAACTCTTGGACAGTACAATTTCTCTACAGAGACTATCCAAATTTTTCGGTTGACCGTCCAGATGAGAAAACAACGACATCATATCATTGCACAGATTCAACACTGGACACTCATAATAACTCTTTTGACATTTGTTGCTAATGTTCAAAGACTGATGAAGGCAATTAAGGACAAGCTTTAGTAAGGGACCCGCTGAGAGGGGCTTAAATGTGAAATTCCGCGATTGTTTTAGGACTTTCAATGCATTTGAAAACAGAAAATTCGGATGGAATATTCTATACACTGCGGAATTACGAGTATTTTTTTACCTCCAATATGGGTCATTTTTGCAGTTTTCACGAAAATAAAATTTTAACGAAAACGACCATAGATTTTTCTGAAATTTCGTTTATTCATCAACGCACTTTTGTGCATGTTTTTGATATGAAAAAAAAACAGGTCACCGTGCTCATTTTCTCGGTAGAGGCATCAATACAGTCCAAGATCAGAGAATTTTTACTGAAATTTACTAAAATTCCGAAAAATTCATGGACTTTCACAATTTTCGCGACATATAGCAAAAAAAAAAAAAAAATATATATATATATATATATACTTACGAATTCGACCTTTTTGACCACAACTTACGAATCCGACCATTTTGGCACATTGCAGGTTATTGCTTTTAGACTGTATTTATGTACATTATTTTTCATATTTGGACCTTTTCAACACTTTTTGTCGAAATATATTACTCTGCTGCAGTTATTGAACATTTTATTTCAAACATATAGTTTTTGAGCCAAAATGTATGAGCCAAAAAAGTCAGTACCGTACGGTCATGCAATATACCAACTATTTTGGCTCATGCTATATATTTGTATATCTATGATAATACCATTTTGGCACATACCATTTGGGCACATACCAGTATATATTATGTGTGTTGTAAAACTGTCTCATATTTTGCCAGTGTATTGTAACTCTTTTAATCCAATGGTAAGATGAGAGTGAAAATTGGGAGAGGATCGATGTATCGTTCTTGCGATGAGTCGTGACTCTCTATTCACCGGGACGCGGTCGGTTGGCCACAGTTCCCGTTTTGTTATCCATGTTAATCATGCAGGCGAATGATTACATGGCGATGACATCGCACAGGGGCCCAATTGCACCACTCACAAAACCTGCCCGTAACATTCCAAAGCACTTGCGCTTGGCATGTTGCGTTTCGGAAAGTTTTCTCTGTGTTTTCATCATTGATGTTATATTATAATATATTCACCACAACCAAATTAAGCACTCAAGCGTGAATCAAAACACGTCACGTGACTCGTTTCTGGTAAATAAGGGAATAGTCGAAACGGCATGCAAGCAATATTGCAAAATTCTGTGTTGCTCACTGATATAAACAACTGAGCGATATCATTTCTAGCGCAACAAAAACGCGAATGTGTATGAAATACAATGTATACAATTTCGAAGTATCTCATATCTCAGTATGCCAATCATGTAAAGATGTATCTGAAATTCTCAGATAAGCATGCATTCGAAGGGAAGCTGGACACAATGTTCAAAGCGCTTCCATTGCCTTTGATGTGCTCAAAAAGCACATCACAATGTCATGTTCGCATCTCAGGTACGTTTCTGAGGTACGCATCTTAACTAAAACCTTGGAATAAAAGCATGACATTTTTTCAAGCTTTCGTTTGCTGTCTGTTTTACTCGTAGATCATTCTGCCTAACATGAACACAATATTAGATTGGGCTGTGGCACCGTATAGGTGCGGGACGTGCAGGGCTGGTTGTACAGGGTAATTGCGGGGTACCGTAAAACTTCTAATAAACGCCCGGGCGTCTATTGATTTCAGTTACACTCTAGACCCGGCGTCTATCAGAACCCGGCGTTTATTAGAACCCGGCGTTTATTGATTTCAGTCATTGTCTGGACCTGGCGTTTTCTGGAATTGGCGAGGCCTGTGTTACGATATGACAAATCGGACGACAGTTTAGATATTAAAAGCTGTAAATTCCCGACTGGGACGCATTGACGTTGTCGATATTAGTATCTATACGTTGCTATGTTACACAATGTACGTAGACCCGGCGTTTATTAGAACCCGGCGTCTATTAATTTCAATATACCTGAACCCCCGGCGTCTATTGGAACCCGGCGTTTATTAGAAGTTTTACGATAATTGTCCCGCAATTACCCTGTACAACAGGGGAGGTTGTACAGGGTAATTGCGGGACATACAGGGTAGATGCGCGATGTACAGGGTAGATGTCCAATTTACAGGGTAGGCGGAATTTTACAAGGTGGGTGCCATGGTGCGCGATGTACAGGGTAGGTGGAAATTTTACAGGGTGAGTGCCCAATTGTGCGATGTTCAGGGAAGGTGCGATGTATAGAGTAGGTGAGGAATTTACAGGGAAAGTGGAAGGTGTACAGAGTAGATGCGCGATGTACAGGGTAGATGCAATTTACAGGGTAGGCGGAATTTTACAAGGTGGGTGCCCTTGTGCGCGATGTACAGGGTAGGTGGAAATCTTACAGGGTGAGTGCCCTGTTGTGCGATGTTCAGGGTAGGTGCGATGTATAGAGTAGGTGAGGAACTGACAGGGAAGGTGGAAGGTGTACAGAGTAGATGCGCAATGTACAGGATAGATGCACGATGTACAGGGTAGATGCAATTCACAGGGTAGGCGGAATTTTACAAGGTGGGTGATCTGGTGCGCGATGTACAAGGTAAGTGGAAATTTTACAGAGTGAGTGCCCTGTTTTGCGATGTTCAGGATAGGTGCGATGTATAGTGTAGGTGAGGAACTTACAGGGAAGGTGTACAGAGTAGATGTACAGGGTTGGTACGTGATGTACACTGTAGAGGGAAGGTGGATACGGTAGTTGCGAGAGAGATGTACAGGATATATGTGGAAGGTGTACAAGGTAGTTGGAAGGAGAACAGAGTAGGTACGCGATGTGCATGGCATGTGGAAAGTGTACAGGGTAGATGGAAAAAGTACAGAGTAAGTGCGCGATGTACAGGGTATGTGGGATGAGTACGGATCAGGTGCGCGGTGTACAGGGTATGTGGAATGTGTACGGATCAGGTGCGCGGTGTACAGGGTATGTGGAAGGTGTACAGGGTAGTTGCGTACGCTGGGTAGGTGGGAGGTGTACAGGGTAGGGGGAGGATGTACAGGGTAGTTGAGAGATGTAAAGGCTAGGTGGAAGGTGTACAAAACAGGTGCGCAATGTACAGGGTATGTGGAAAGTGTACAGAGTAGTGTGGCATGTACAGAGTATCCCCGCGATGTACAAAGTATGTGGAAGTTGTACAAGGTAGGTGGAAGTATTACGGAGTAGGTGCGTGATGTTCAGGGTATGTGGAAGGTGTACAGGGTAGATGGAAAGAGTACAGAGTAGGTGCGCGATGTACAGGGTATGTGGAAGGTGTACAGAGTAGGTACGCGATATACAGGGTAGGTCGAAGGTGTACGGTGTGGGTGCGCAATCTATAGGGTATGTGGAAGGTGTACTGTGGCGGTGCGCAATGTACAGGGTATATAGCAAGTGTACGGGGTTGTAGGAGAAGTACAGAGTAGATGCGCGATGTACAGAGTATGTGGAAATTGTAGGTGAGCGATGTAAACCCACAGGGTAGGTGGGAGGTGTACATGGTAGGTGGAAGGTGCACAAGGTGCGTGATGTGCAGGGTATAAGTATACGGGGTAGGTAGAAAGAAGTACAAAGTACTTGAGTGATGTCCAGAGTATGTGGAAGGTGTACGGGGTAAGGTGGAAGGTGTACAGGGAAGGGGAAGGATGTACAGGGTAGGTGTGAGATGTAAAGGTTAGGTGGAAGGTGTACAGAGTAGGTAAGTGATGTACAGGGTAGATGGAAGGAGCACAGGCTAGGTGCGCAATCTAGAGGATATGTGGAAGATGATCAGTGTCGGTGCGAGATGTACAGGGTATATGGAGTAGGTGCGGGATGTACAGGGTATGTGGAAGGTGTACAGAGTAGGTGCAGGATGTACAGAGTATGTGCGTGATGTACAGAGTAGGTGCGGGATGTACAGGGTATGTGGAAGGTGTACGGGGCAGGTGCGCGATGTACAGGGTATGTGGAAGGTGTACAGTGTAGGTGTGCGATGTACAGGCTATGTTAAAGGGGTACAAGGTAGGTGGAAAGTGTACAGGGTAAGTGCACAATGAACAGGATAGTTGGAAGTTGTACAGAGTAGGTGCGTATATAGATGTACGTTATAGGTGGACGGACTACAGGATATGTGGAAAAAATACACAGTAGGTGCGCGATGTACAGGGTAGCTGGGCGATGTAAGATGGGTAGGTGAGAGGTGTGCATGATAGGGGGATGGTGTACAGGGTAGGTGCGAGATGTAAAGCCTGTGTGTAAGGTTTGCAGAGTAGGTGCGTGATGTACAGGGTATGTGGAAGGTGTACAGAATAGGTGCGGGATGTACATGGTATATGAGAGGTGTACAGGGTAAGCGGTAAGAGTACAGAGTAGGTGCGCCATGTACAAGGTACATGGAAGGTGTACACAGTAGGTAGAGGATGTACAAGGTATGCAGAAGGTGTACACGGTAGGGGAGGATGTACAGGGAAGGTGGAAAGTTTACACGGTAGCTAGAAGATGTAGAAGGTATGTGGAATGTGAACACGGTAGGAGGAGTATGTACATGGTAGGTGGAACGTGTAAAGTGTAGGTAGAGGATGTACAACGTATGTGAAAAGTGTACACTATAGGAGGTGTGTACAGGGTAGCGGAAGGTGTACATGATAGGTAGAGTTGTACTAAGTACGTGGAAGGTGAACATGTCCGGTAGGGGGAGGATGTACACGGTAGGTGAAAAGTGTACACGATAGGTAGTAGATGTACAAGGTATGTGGAAGGTTTACACGATAGAGGGCGTGTACAGGGTAGTTAGAGAGTGTACAGTGTATAACATTATCATCTATATACTATCCCGAACATTTTATATTAATCCGCCCAAGAATGAATGTGCGCCTTCTCATTGTGAGACCTCGTTAGGAAATGTCTATCTTGAAATATTTGAGTGGGGGGAGGGGGGACAAAGTGGGTAGACGGGGGATGCACAGGGTAGGTGGAGAGTACTAGTAGGTGCGGGATGTTTAGGGTAGGTGGAAGGTTTACAGAATACGCGGGATATACAGGGCAGGTGTTTGATATACTAGTAGGCATACAAGGTTATAGGTGGAATGTTTACAAAGTAGTTGAGGAATATAGGCTACAGTGTAGGTGGAGGCTGTAAAGGGTACGTACAGGATGTGCAGAGTAAACGAGAGGTTTAGCCTACATAGAAGATGCAGGATTTACAGGGTCGGTGGGGGGATGTGCAGGGCAGGTATGGGATGTACAGGGTAGATGCAGGATGTACAAGTCCTTTGCGGGATGTACAGGATAGGTTTGGGATATACAAGTCGGGTGTGGGTTGTAAAGGGCGTTTGCAATATGTACAGGGTAGTTGCGGGATATACAGGGTAGTTGCAGTATGTAGCATATAGGTGCAGTATGTACAGGGCGGGTGCAGGATTTACCGGGTAGATGTGGGATTTACAGGGTAAGTGGAAGGTGTATAGGGTAGGTGCAGGATGTACAGGGCGGATGCAGGATGCATACAGGGTAGGTGCGGGTTTTACAGGGTATGTGTGGCATTTACAAGGAAGGTGGAAGGTGTATAGGGTAGGTGCAGTATGTACAGGGCGGATGCGGGATTTACAGGATAATTGGAAGGTGTATAGGGTATGTGTAAGATGTACAGGGCGGGTGTGGGATTTACAGGTTAAGTGGAAGGTGTACTAGTATAGGATATGTGCGGGATGTACAGGCTGGGTGCAGTATGTACATGGCGGTTGCGAGATTTACAGGGTAAGTGGAAGGTGTATAGGGTTGGTTCAGGATGTAACGTTACAGGGTAGGTGCGGGTTTTACAGGGTATAGGTGCGAGATTTACAAGGTAGGTAGGTGTATAGGGTAGGTGCAGTATGTACAGGGCGGGTGCGGGATTTACAGGATAGTTGGAAGGAGTATAGGGTATGTGCAAGATGTACAGGGCGGGTGTGGGATTTACAGGGCAGGTGTGGAATTTACAGGTTAAGTGGAACGTGTACTAGTATAGGATAAGTGCGGGATGTACAGGGTAGGTGCAGTATGTACAGGGTGGTGCGGGATTTAAAGGGGAGGTACGGGATTTACAAGGTATATGGAAGGTGTATATGGTAGCTGCCGGATGTACAGAGTAGGGCAGGATGTACAGGCCGGGTGTGGGATTTACAGGGAAGGTTGGAGGTTAGGTGCGGGATGTAAAGAGTACTATAGATGCAGGGTGTACAGGGCGGGTGCGGGATTTACAGGGTATAGGTGGAAGGTGTACGCTGTAGGTGCGTGATATATAGGGTAGGTTGAGAGTGTGCAGGGCGGGTGTGGGATGTAGAGGGCGAATATGTAAATCCAATCCAATCCAATCTGATATCAAAGATTTTCCACACCAAGATACATGTAGCTAACTCACGTCATTTCGTGCGACCAACTGAATAGTGGCGCCAAGGAGTCTGTGTAAAAATGACGTTTTGATGGTAAACGAGCGCACGAATTCTAGCCCGACATGCAGCATTCAAATGCAAATTGCGAAAATTCTACCATTTTACCCCCACAATTTATTTCATTAATCTCATTCGTACAATTCGTCAGACAGGTAGACTAAGTTTTGGAAGTTTCTACGGTATGAATTTTTTTCTAGTACTGGTCATTCATTGTAGTTAATATCGTTAGCGTTAATAGCGTTAATCCATCGCACTGTTGCACAATTTTCAATCAATGAGTTCGACCTATATACAAATCACATGAAAATTGGACAGATTTAAAGACCACATGGTTCCCTGTGGGTGATAATTTATCAACATTTTGGAAATATTATCCGATTATTGCATGATAAATCCAGTGTGACGGAATAGCGACTGTATATTAGGGCTTTTGTTGTGTAGATTTTTTTTTTCAAATTAAGGATAGCCTATATTGTACAATATTATTATCCATATACTATCACAAACATCTCATTGTGAGAACTCGTTCGGAAATGTATCTCGAAATATTTAAAGGGGGGGGGGGGCAAAGTGGGTAGACGGATGATGTATAGGATAGTTGGATAATGTAGGCCTACAGGGAAGGTGGAATGTGTACAGAGCACTAGGTGCGGAATGTAGGGTAGGTGGAAGGTTTACAGATTATGCGGGATATACAGGGCAAGTGTTTGATATACCAGTAGGCATACATGGCAGGTGCGTGATATACAGGATATAGGCGGAGTGTTTAATAAATAGTTGAGAAATGTACAGTGTAGGTGGAGACTGTAAAGGGTAAGTGCAGGATGTGCAAAGTAAGTGGGAGGTTTAGCCAACATATAGAAGGTGCAGCATTTACAGGGTAGGTGGAAGGTGTATAGGGTAGGTGCGGGATGTACAGAGTAGGTACAGGGTGTACAGGGCGGGTGCGGTATTTACATGGTATAGGTGGAAGGTGTACGGTGTAGGTTCGTGATGTACTGGGTAGGTTGAGAGTGTGCCGGGCAAGCCGATATCAAAGATTTTCCACACCAATATACATGTAGCCAACTCACGTTATTACGTGTGAATAGTGGCGCCACGGAGTTTCTGTAAAAATGACGTTTTGATGGTAAACGGGCGCACGAATTCTAGCCCGACATGCAGCATTCAAATGGAGATTACGAGAATTCTAGCATCGTTACCCCCACATTTTATTTCACTAATCTCATACGTACAATCCGATAAACATGTAGACTAAGTTTTGGAAGTTTCTACCATATGATTTTTTTTCTAGGGCTGTTAATTCATTTTAGTTAGTGAAATATCGTTCAGTGTTTTGCAAAAACATTTTGGAAATATTATCCGATTATTGCATGATAAATCCAGTGTGACGGAATAGCGACTATATATTAGGGCATTTGTTGTGCAGACGTTTTTCAAATGAGCGACATATTTTATTATAATATTATCACCTATATACTATCCCGAACATGCTGGCAAAATGTATGTCAATCCGCCCAAGAAGGAATTGTTGCAAATGCTTGCAATCATGTATGTGCGCCCTCTCATTGTGAGAGTTCGGAAATGTCTATCTTGAAATATTGGGGGGGGGGGGGGGGAGGGGGAGAGAAAATTCTCAACCAAGTGGGTAGACGGAGGATGTACAGGGTAGGTGGAATGTGTACAGAGCACTAGTATAGGTGCGGGATGTATAGGGTAGGTGGAAGGTTTACAGATTATGTGGGATATACAGGGCAGGTGCGTGATATACTAGAAAATGGCAGGTGCGTGATATACAGGATATAGGTGGAGGTGGAGTGGAGTGTTTACAAAGTTGTTGAGGAATGTACAGGGTATATGGAAGGTGTACAAGGTAGGTGTGGTATGTACAGGGCAGGTATGGGATGTATAGGGCGGGTGCGAGATGTACAGGGTAGATATGGGTTGTATGGGGTAGGTGGGATGTGTACAGGACCGGTGAGATATGTACAGGGCGGGTGGAAGGTGTACAGGGTAGGTGCGGGATATACAGGGTAGGTGGAAGTTGTACGGTGTACATGCAAGGTGTGCTGTAACAGGGAAGGTGCGCGATGTATAGGGTAGGTGGAAGGTATACAGGGCAATTGAGAGGTGTTGAGGGCGGGTGGAAGGCGTACAGGGTAGGTGCCATATGTATAGGGCCGATGCGGGATGTACATAGTAATGGGAAAGTCTACAAAACAGATGCTGGATAATAGAGGGTAGGTGGAAGGTCTACAGGGTAGACGCGGGATATGCAGGGTAAGTGGAAGGTGTACAGGGTAGGTACCATATGTATAGGGCAGACGGGGGGTGTACATAGTAGGAGGAATGTCTACAGATTAGATGCTGATATAGATGGTAGGTGCACAGGGTACACGCGGGATATAGAGGGCAGGTGCAGAATGTACGGGGTAGGTGTTGGATGCACAGGGTAGGTGGAAGGTGTACAAGGCGAGTGAAAGGTGCACAGAGCAGGTGCAGGATATAAAGGTACGTGTGGGATGTACAGGGTAAGTGGAAGCTGTGCACGGTAGGGGAAGGATGTACAGGGTAGGTGGAAAGTGTACTATATGGGTGGAAGATGTACACGGTAGGGGAGGATGTACAGGGTAGGTGGAAGATGTACAAAGTAGGTAAAGGATGTACAGGGCTGGTGAAAGGTGTACAAAGTAGGTAAAGGATGAACAGGGTAGGTGGAAGGTGTACAAAGTAGGTAAAGGATGTACAGGGTAGGTGGAAGGTGTACGAAGTAGGTAAAGGATGTACAGGGTAGGTGGAAGGTGTACAAAGTAGGTAAAGGATGTACAGGGTAGGTGGAAGGTGTACAAAGTAGGTAAAGGATGTACAGGGTAGGTGGAAGGTGTACAAAGTAGGTAAAGGATGTACAGGGTAGGTGGAAGGTGTACAAAGTAGGTAAAGGATGTACAGGGTAGATGGAAGGTGTACAGGGTAGAGGGTAGTTATGATAAGTCAAAGATTTTCCATACCAAGATAGCCAACTCACGTTTTAACGTATTGCGACATAATGACGTAAACGCCATCTAGCGGGGTCTCTGTAACGGACACTGAATGGAATCTAAATTGATATCTCATTATCCAACAATAGGTGTACGTATGAGTATCTGAACTATTTTATTTGCCGGATGGGAAGTTTTTAAAGGTAAATGTGGCGTGCCAGGACTATCTGTGTTTTGTCGGTTTCACGATCAGGCGAATATTACGGAAAAATCGCAACAGAACTTGACGCTACACTCGAGAATTTTCATTATAACAATAGCAGACATGTATAGTCAATGCTCTGCTTGTTCAGGCCTAATGTTATCACCCGGTGTAGGCCTAGGCCTCTTGCAATAAAACATGGCAAAATTGTCTGCAACCGCTGGTTCACTTCCGATATCTAATGGGAACTTTCGAGTTTTGTTCAATGTGCCTACAAATTAATGGGCTACAACTCCGTTTCAATTCCAATAAAATGACACTCTGAAATATTTATTATTTAAATATATGGTATTTTTAATCTGAGGGAATGATAACTTCGTATTATCACAGCAATGCCGCTATGACACCTGGAATGTGATTTATAAGGTTTTTGTGAGCATTACAGATTTTTTTTTTTTTTTGCCATTTATAAATACCAATAGGCCTAGCCTATGTGAAAAGAAGTGAATTGCATGTTAAAACAATTCAACACATGCAATGAACTTAGTGATTTTAATAGAATTATCATAGCTGTGAAAATATGAAACGGGATATACATGTATCCTGACTGTTCATACATCATTCATACAGTAGGCCTACCATTCGACATAACTATGAAGTCAAGCCAGATTCCAGGTTATATATTACTTATAAATACGAGTGTCGCACTAATATCTTTTGGTTAGCACATGCATGTGCACGCTCCTATTTACGCACGCACGCACATGCACTTACAAATATGAATAAAATAATGTTACTAGTATATCATTAAATTTGCATTCATACACTATAGGCCTACTATATGCTGACTCTTTATTCATTTAGCCAGTCAGTATAGGCCTACTCAGTAGGCCTATATTCAAACCATATTCAAGAAGCAAATAGCCTTCCGGGTGCGAGGCTTTCATTTATTTGCCAACCTAAAACTGCATAATCTAATTATGCAGTTTTAGGTTGGCAAATACTAGGCGTGCAAAAGAAGACTTTTGTTCTGAATGTTCAGGGCAAGCAACTGCTGGGATGCCGTCACTATTTTGGATGAACTCATAGGGAAGGTTTTTTTTCGCAATAGGCCTACGCTCGCCGTGCTCGATTTGCTCCTTCACGTTTCCGAATCTGTTTCCATGCATGTGTTCAGTCAAAGCCACGACAGACTCACTCACCTGAACCCTTCTTGACGACATCGTACTGTTTGTTATCAATGAACACAAATTCATCAGCGTTTCCAGTTGTCACCGATCTAGTGTGCGCTGACTTGCATGCTTCATAGTTGGATGATTCACAGTTCGATGATGCTGTGATTTTTCTTGCCAAGTATCCATGCAGCGACATAGAAGATATAGTTCTGCTTATTATCACTAAATTCAGCCATGGACTGAATGCCAGCAAGCTCAGAGTCTTCTCGTCTGATAGTGGGCTGTTGAGGAGTAAGCTATCCCTGTATCCCCGTGTACATGTCACCGACTTTCAAGACGAACTTGTCAACATGCATCTTGGACGCAGTTCGTGTATGTCCGATGCGGGCGTCGACTAACGTGGCCGTCGACTAACGTGTTCGACGATCTGGACGCGGCACAAAACTGCCTTGCCATATATATATATATATATATATATGTTTTACGATTTTATCTAAATGTTGATATGTTATTCTGGGCACTTTGAGTAGTAATTTTAGAGTGGAAAAAAAACCGAAAGCCGCCGTGGATCTTGCAGAAATGTTGGGAATTAATCCGCCACCCCAACAAAATACTCCAAGATAAACGAAAACTTAGTACCAGTATAAGATAACAGTTGCACCGCCATATCAGCTTCACTTGAAAACCAACAATATCGGAATACATCCGTGTATATTGTTGTCATACATTGTATTGAGCACGTGTTCCATCCTACAATTTGTCAGAAATATATCTACAAGTTTCAGGAACAAGATACTGAATAGGCCTATACTAACGAAATATGATGTTTCACTTCTGACTTCCGATATAAGAACAAAAGGTACTTCGCCACATTTCTAACCCATAGAATTTATTAATATTTCATAAATTGTTGTTATTTATACTCATACTTGTTAAGAATATCAAATAAAAAGTGGGGGTCGTCGCGTTGGTTTCGTCACAATCCTGGACTGAAACAAGAACGTTCGGGCATCGGTTTCATAGTTTTTCGTTGACATTGCCGCGACATTTTGTAACGGAAGTCTCATGATGAGAGGGCACACAAATGTTTGCAACACGCCCATTCCCGGACGGACTGACTTGAAAATTTACCAGCATGTTCAGGAGAGTATATAAATGGCACTGTTATAATAAAATACATGGTTTAGTTGAAAAATTTTTGCACAACCCATGCCCTCACATGGTCGCTAATCCGTCACGCTGTATTATTTCCATATCGTTGATGAATTATCACCCACAGGTAAAAATGTGTTCATCAGATTTCTTTCCAAATTCGCCTGATTATCACGTGATGTGTGTAGATTGAAACCGTTGATTAAAAAATAAGGGTCGTCGCGTTGGATTTGTTGCAAACCACTTCTGAACGAAATTTAGCTGGCCTCCGAAATCCGCAATATTATTCAGTTCAAAATTAATTAACAGCCCCAGAAAAAAAATCCATACGGTAGAAACTTCCAAAATTTAGTGAACATGTCTAATGGATTGAATACATGGAATACATGAAATAAAATGTGGGGGTCACTGCGGTAGAATTTTCGCAATCTGCATTTGAATGCTGCATATCGGGCTAGAAATCGTGCACCCATTTGCCGCCAAAACGTCATTTTTACAGAGACTCCGTCGTGTGGCGCCACTGTTCAATTGGTCGCACGTAATGACGTGAGTTGGCTATCTTGGTATGGAAAATCTTTGGATAAGTATAGGGCGGATGCGGGATGTACATAGTAGGGGGGTCTACAGAGTAGATGCTGGATGTCCAGGGTAGGGGAGGATGTACACGGTAGGTGGAAGGTGCACTGAGTGAGTACGGGATGTAAGGGTAGGTGTGGGATGCACGGGGTAGGGGCGGTGTGTAGGCCTATTAGACTAGGTACAAAATCTCAAAATAACACTTTAGGGGGGATGGAATGTTACTGCCTGTCACCCATGCTGGGGTCAAAGTAGGGTCCCTACTGGTCAATATTAGCCCGGATGACATTCAAAATTTTAATTTTTTCATAAAATTCTAACAATTTTATATACGGACGAAGCCGCGGTTATTTTTCTCGTTTTGAAATTCACATAAAAGACTGTTGAATCGTGAATAATGAAGCTAGAGTTATCATTTTGGTGTCAAAATGTCTGGAATTACATGGCAAATCAAGAAAAATACCATCTACAGCAGTTCATGGTGTAAGTTTTGTATTATAACATGAAAACACATAATAATAAGTCCAAAATTGCCTTTGATTTCACAATCTGAGATCTGCGAAAATGGGTGTTCCAGCTCACAAATCTATTTTATCTTTACGAAAACTTCACTAAAATTACCCTAGGTTATATACCTTACTGCCAAAATAAACCATCCCAAGGTCTTAACTAAATTTACAGCTAGAAATCAAATGAACCTAACACTACCCCCTAGTGAACTCCGTGATCGCGTGATATTCTCGAATTTGACAAAACTAGTTATACTCTCACATATTACTATGCTAGAATGATTATTTTGATGTCAAATGATACGAATCATCATTTCAAACATACAATACAGTAATCAGTTAGAGATGTGAAATTTTTCTCATCAAAACATAAGAAATATCCACCAAAATTTGACCATAACCATTGATTGGTTAATGATTAATCTTACCAATAACTATGATGGACAAATTATTTTGATATCAAATGATAGGAATCATTAGTTCAAACCCAAAGTATAAAATCCAAGTCCAGATGTTTTTTTTTCATGAAAACTACAAA
The DNA here is from genome assembly GCA_949152475.1 of Terebella lapidaria. Classification (NCBI taxonomy): domain Eukaryota; kingdom Metazoa; phylum Annelida; class Polychaeta; order Terebellida; family Terebellidae; genus Terebella; species Terebella lapidaria. The sequence goes on along the minus strand of OX424555.1, from coordinate 53,128,757 downwards.
AACACACAAAAATTTGACCACAATAATTTATTTACTGTGTCGGCATCTTAGAAAGTTGATCGTTTGTGGTTATTCGCTGCTAATGTTGTCAAGTGTTCTGCTAGTGTTACTTAGTCGACATAGTGACCAGTAGCTTAATTCATCACAATTTTAACATATTTGAGTCCATAATATTCGCCAACTAAATATAATATTCACTCTGTGAATTTGTTACAGGGTTTTGAGAGGAGGGGATATATGTATTTCATAGTGTTTTGTGATCGAGTATTCAAAGAAATCTTAACATCTTATATACAATCAAAACGGGAAATTAATTACCGGTACCATTTCGATGGATACATTGTATAATTGGTTCATGTGGGTGGAGATTCATGCCACCACAAAATGTGAGTTGTGGTCCAAAATCGTACCACTAATAAGAGTTCATAAAACTTCATAAGATCACTTGTCATTTGACTAAAATGTTGCAACATTCAGTTTTACTTCCTATGTTGGATCTTTTCCCCTTCTTGACTCCTTGATCATGAGAACATACAAAACCCGTTTTAATTGAAACATACGGCCTAAAATGAAGAGTTTGTTTCACAGCAAAACACTATTGATACATGAATGAACTTGTATGTAGTCTAAAATTCATGACAATAAACCAACCCATGTTTTACCTTCTGCAAATAATATTAGCAACATGTTCTTCTAAGCTTCGGATCAACGAAATATTTATCTTCCAGCCTCTTTAATTGTACATGTCATGACATGTGCATATTCAAGGTGTATGGCCAGCATAAACATAGACATGGGAAAGCTCAACACAAATTAATTTGACAATGAAATGTAATCCATATCATTCTCATTTCCTCTCAAACAGTAGTTCGTGCCCAAGGTCGTATTATTGTTGCTCAAGTCGGGATTGTTTGATCAGTCTGTACAGACATAACCTTCAGTATAAGACATTGCATTCTTTGGAGAACATGTTCCTGTGCAATGGTCCTTCTAACATTTGAATCGCATGGCTTTTGGTGCTAACATCTGATCTGTATGGTGAATCGAGATGCTCTCAGCAACCACACTCGAGCCATGATCATTTGGGCTTGAAGCTTTGACAGCCTTCTGTAGCGAGGTTCTCCAGATGCAAGCCTAATAGCTGACTCATGCAACGTGATGTTTGAGAGCTTCCTTTTATTGGGTACAAGATGAAATGTTTGCTCATTCCTGCTGCAGAATGGTTTGTACCTGACAGAATTTATGTCTGTTTAGAAATATTCTTCGTGTTTTTTTTGGAGAAATTTCTTGGAGAAGTATGAAACACATTCAGAGCCATCGATAAGTTCTTCTCTGTTGGAGAATGATTTACCAATCTTTTTCCTGACATCACACATGTTTTGATCAGCCATTGTCGACTGAAATGGCCGTGTCTTTCCTTTGGCAACAAAATAACTGCATACGACCATGCCAAGTGAGATGCCTATGGCTGTGGTGTCGATGTACATGTACCTTGTACATTGTTTGTTCTCAGGGCAGGATAGAACTCTCGCACATGCCAACATAGCAACTTAGGTGCTGGTGACCTGAGGATGAAGCAGCTATTTGCTTTTGATGCTGCATGACTGGCAGCTTCCTCCTGTTTGATGCTCAACTGATCGAACCAGTAGTCCGAATGGTGCTGTGCCCAACAACGAGGTTGTACGTAGTACTCTTTACTATGTGTTAGTAATTACAACAAGTGTACAAGACTACATACTCAGTTTGCTGCCATTCAAAGCGGAATTGAGACAGACTCGTCTAGTCACGTCACATAAATTTCTTCGACCGTGTTGGACAATTTTGATTTTCCCTGGATCGTGACTTGAAAGCTTCCCCGTTTGCACGCTTTGCATGCTCCGAGTTTTTGATGTATACGACGGATTAAGGATCCATGACATAGTTGACTCTTTTGTGAGTGAGCATGTAGGCATGTAGGCACCAGTTGAAAGGTGTACTGAGCCTGAACTCCAAGTGTCTTGAGAGCATTCTTGACAAAGTGCAGTACTTCCATACCATCGGTGAGAACTGCCGATTGTGGAACATCTTCAACTGGTTCATGGTAGTCTTCGAGGATGTTTAACAGAGGCACCTTGTTTGTTTAAGCAGGAACTCCAGCTGTGTTGGCCAATGTCCATAGCAGTGACCATAATGGGACTGCATCTTTCATGTTCAGTTGACAATTTCGAGCAATAACTAGCATTTTTGCAAATAGACTCCGATCAGCTTGTATAACCTTCTATTGTAAATTGTATGTTGCAACCACCTTTGTTGTCTTTGTTTGCACGATGATGCTGAATGTCTTCAAAGATAATTTTGGCAGTGTGGCAATCAAGTTGACTTTGTTCAACAAAATAAGATTCACCATGAAGCTTCGTTTGTAAATAAAACTGCTTCATTTGTCTCCTGCAGTAGGCAGATCATGTAATATGTGTCATTGACTGTGATTCCAGATGCTGTGTTGACGAGAGTCTTATGTTCATCTCCGAGTACTCAATGGGTAGACCCAGCCTACAATGATGCCCAACACTTTGTGTATATCTCCTTCATCCTTCTGATTGACTGTACAACTGACATCTTTCTGTGGACTTCTTATATGAACGCCTGTCATTTTTCTCGCAAATCTGCAGGATCATTGTTCTGTCATGGGTTATGATTATCCAACGTTGTGCAGCACCACGGTTGACTGATGCCAACTATACGCCCTGATTAATTAGAGTCCAGGATATTGTATGTTCGATGGTTTGGTAACAACTGCTTGTGTGAAAACAGTTTCCTAACATCGCCGAACATAGAATCCCCCTTTGTGCAGTCTGCATGTTACTCTGTGGTGTGACTCGGACAGAATACCACTGGTCACTCTGGTGATTTTGGCAAACTACTGCTGGTACACTTGGTGACTGATTCTACCAAGTATCAGTGGTATATCACTTAACCACATAAACATTTATTAAACCACAAATGGTGAACTTTATAAGATGCCTACATTTCGTATACAACCAGTAAATCATTATGGTCCAATTTTGGGATTTTTTTTCTTGTTTTGATGGGAAAAAAATTACATCTTGACCTGATTATTGCATGATATATTTGAAACGATGATTCGTATCATTTGACTTCAAAATAATTATTCTAGCAGAGTTATATGTGAGAGTATAACTAGTTTTGTCAAATTTGAGAATATCATGCGATCACGGAGTTCACTAGGGGGTATTGTTTGGTTCATTTGATTACTAGCAGTAAACTTGGTTAAGACCTTTGAATGGTTTATTTTGGCAGTATGGTATATAATCTGGGGTAATTTTAGTGAAGTTTTCGTAAAGATAAAATAGATTTGTGAGCGGAAACACCCATTTTCGCAGGTCTCAGATTGTGAAATCAAAGGCAATTTCGGACATATTATTATGTGTTTTCATGTTATAATACAAAACTTACACCATGAACTGCTCTAGATGGTATTTTTCTTGATTTGCCATGTAATTCAAGACATTTTGACACCAAAATTATAACTATAGCTTCATTATTCACGATTCAACAGTCTTTTATGTGAATTTCAAAACGAAAAAAATAACCGCGGCTTCGTCCATATATAAAATTGATAGAATTTTATGAAAAAATTAAAATTTTTAATGTCATCCGGGCTAATATTAACCAGTAAGGACCCTACTTTGACCTCAGCATGGGTGACAGGCAGTAACATTCCATCCCCCCTATCGTCATTTCTAAGGCCCTTTATAGAAAACGTGCCTAGACTATATACATGTTGGCTGGAATATGTACAGCGTAGGTGCGGGATGTAGAGAATGGGTGGAACGTGTACATGGTAGGTGCGGGGTGTACAGCATAGGTTGAAGGTGTACAAGGTAGGTGTGGTAATGTGGTATGTACAGGGCATGCAGGTACGGGATGTATATGGCAGGTGCGAGATGTACAGGGTAGGTATGGGTTGTACGGGGTAGATGGAATGTGTACAGGACAGGTGAGAGATGTACAGGGCGAGTGGAAGGCGTACAGGGTAGGTGCGGGGTATACAGAGGAGGTGGAACGTGTACAGGGTAGATATGGAATGTACAAGGTAGGTGGAAGGTGCAAGGCAGGTGTGCGATGTACAGGGTAGGTGGAAGTTGTACATGGTAGGTGCGGGATGTACCGATTAGGTGGATGGTGTACGAGAACGTGGGTGTTGCTGGTCTCGGCCACCACTAGTACTAATTCCCGGCCCGTCCGAGAATCTTGTGGTGCAGATTTAAGGTATACTTGCATTAGGAAAGAGTTGTCCGATCCCCAGGGAAATCCCAGCTCAGCTTGACTCCTTCTGTATTCCCGATCATACTTGAGGACATGTTCCCACTTGAAGGACTGCGCCAGTGTAGCTCTCTTAATCACGTAGGCCACGTGTTGCATGACATCGCAAAGACCCGCACTATCCTCTGTAACCATCAGCCGCAGGATGCGTAAGCTAGCTTCCATATACTGGGATATTTTGACAGATTCAAGTGGTATTTTGCTGTCTTTGAGGCAGAATTCTCAAATGAAAAAAACATGGTCTGTTTGAAATATCTAAGCATGACTTCGACATATTTATACACAACAAATGGCCCTGTCATTTGTTAACGGTTAAAACGGTTAAAAAAACAGGCCGTATTTACTGTCCGCCATTGTTGGATAACGATTAGGGCATTCAGTCTCGCCACAGTGATACATATCATTTCTCGAGAATATCCGACATGTTTGGACCGTGCGTTTTTAATGGTGTTCGCGAATTTAGCACCTGATATATTGTCCTCCGGCGGGGGAGGACATTAAACTTCTTGCTGGGTGAGGATTACGGTTGCTGCACAGGGATTCTCAGCGGTGGTTAAGGGGAAGCTGATAGATGTACCGTGATCTGTTTCAGGCCGCTATATAAAATTCTGACAATGCATAAAATACACAACACAAAACAGGACCCCCATTGGAAATAAGTGAATGTACTTTCCTGGGTTATCCTGAGGGCTCATATTCCTGAATAAAACCAATCCAATCCAATCCAATCCGATATCGAAGATTATGCACACCAAGATACATGTAGCTAACTCACGTAATTGCGTGCGACCAATTGAACAATGGCGCCACGGAGTCTCTGATGACGTTTTGATGGTGAACGAATGCGCGAATTTTAGCCTGACATGCAGCATTCAAATGCAGATTGCGAAAATTCTAACATCGTTACCTCCACATTTTATTTCGTCAATCTCATACGTACAATCCGTTAGACATGTAGACTAAGTTTTGGAAGTTTCTACCGTATGAATTTTTTTCTAGACTGTTCATTCATTTTAGTAAGTGAAATATCGTTCAGTGTTTTGCAAAACAAAATATATCGCAGTGTCGCGCAATTTTTAATCAATGAGTTTGATCTATACATATCACATGAAAATTAAAGACAGATTTGAAGACCACATAGTTTCCTGTGGGTGATAATTTATCAACATTTTGGAAATATTATCCGAATATTGCATGATAAATCCAGTGTGACGGAATAACGACTATATATTAGGGCATTTGTTGTTCAGATTTTGTTCAAATTAGCGGTATGTTTTATTATAACATCTGTATACAATCCCGAACATGCTGACAAATTTTATGTCAATCCGCCTAAGAATGAATGTGTTGCAAATGTTTGCCACCATGTATGCGCGCCTTCTGATGCGCGTTCGGAAATGTCAATCTTGAAAAACTTATGTTGGGGGAGGGGGATATTGGGTAGACGGAGGATGTACAGGGTAGGTGGAGAATGTAGGCCTACAGGGAAGGTGGAATGTGTACAGAGTACTAGTGGGTGCGGGATGTATAGGGTAGGTGGAAGGCTTACAGATTATTCGGGATATACAGGGCAGGCGCCCGATATACTGGTACATTGCAGGTGCGTGATGTAGGCTATTAGATAATGGGCGAGACGCATGTCATTATTAGAAACGAAGGACTTTCGAGGCGAAGCCGAGAAAGCCTTCGTTTCTGATAATGATCTGTGTCGAGCCCATTATCTGACTTAATGTATGTCTGCTATTAGGGTATTATTGCAAATGTTGACCTCCGTTGAGGTTATTCAACAAAAATAATAACCTCTGTAAAACAACACAAGCATCCATTAAATACATGATATAGGTGGAGTGTTTACAAAGTAGTTGAGGACTGTACAGTGTAGGTGCAGGCTGTAAATTGTAAGTGCAGGATGTGCAAAGTGGGAGGTTTAGCCTCGTATTAGGTGTAGGATTTACAGGGTAAGTGCGGGATTTACAGGGTAGGTGGAAGGTGCATAGGGTAGGTGCGGGATGTACAGGCTAGATGCTTGTACAAGGCCGGTAGAGGATTTACAGGGTAGGTGCGAGATTTACAGGGTGTAGGTGTGGAATTTACAGGGTAGGTGAAAGGTGTATAGGGTAGGTGGAAAGTGTATAGGGTAGGTGGAAGGTGTATAGGGTAGATGCGGGATGTACAGGCTAGATGCATGTACAGGGCGGTGCAGGATTTACAGAGTAGGTGCGAGATTTGCAGGGTAGGTGTGGGATTCACAGGGTAGGTGGAAGGTGTATAGGGTAGGTGCGGGATGTACAGGGCGGGTGTGGAATTTACAGGGCGGTGTGGAATTTACAGGGTAGGTGCGGGATTTACAGGGCGGGTGCAGGATTTAAAGGGGAAGTGCGTGATTTACAGGGTAGGTGGAAGGTGAATAGGGTAGGTGCGAGATGTACGGAGTAGTTACAGGGTGTACAGGGCGGGTGTGGGATGTAAAAGGCGACAGAGTAGACAGTTATTGGGACTGTGTAGGCCTATATAGGTGAATGTATACGGTGCAGAGAGTAGTAGGTTATGGGGAGTATTACATAGTACGTGTGGGATATACGGGGTAGGTTGGTAGTCCGTGTGGTATAATCTCGCAATACAATGTATTGAATGCATAAGGTGTTCATAAATATATATATACCGGTATACCGATAATTATACCTTTTTGGCTCACGGTCTCAAATGTAACCAGACACGGTGTCACGAATTGGCCAATTTATATATTTTACCATTTACATACGAAACCTGGCCATTATGGGCTCTATGTGATGTACTAGTATAAAGTAGTAAAATATAAAAATTCGAAGTAAATATATACTTGAAACTAAAGAAAAAATTGATGTCAAAAACCCATGAGCCAAAATAGTCCATTTCATAGAAACGACAAATACTTAGCCGCATGTTACTCCTGAGTTGTTCAAGTTATTAAGGAAAAAACAAGGCCTAGACCTTCTATGGGACATGTAGGATCGAAAGAAAATGTAATGACAGTGAATATTGGACTTAGAAATCTTTGGCGAGGTGATGACTTTTTTGGCTCTTCGCCATGAGCCAAAAAATTGTTGATGTGCCAAAAAGGTCGTATATATGCGCCAACAAGGTCGCATTCGTAGTAATATATATATATATATATATATATTATTTTTTTTTTTAGAAAAATCTGTCTCATCGTCTTCTATGGGATGAAGGAAGTGTCTCAAATAAAGTCAATTTCGAAATTGTGAAATTTTTCTGAAGGGAACTGTAGCGATTTTGAATTGATCAGATGCCATATGCTTTTTGATAATTCCACTGCCTCTAGCATATAAAAATGAATAAAATATTTCTGACCATTCAGAGAAGCAGTCAGACATTAAACTGGATTAAAGAAGTTTATTTTCACTATGCTTTTCTTCACTACCAAAAGCTGTTCAAGCCTGATTTCCCAGAAGTTATTTTGAAAAATATTATAAAGTTCATTTTTTTTATATGGCATATTTACTGTAAACCATACTTAATGAAAATAAAATATCAAGTAGGTTTGTTCCAAATACTGTATACACAATTTAAGGTTCAAAATTTCACTAGTGAAACAATACATAAATTTAATAGTAATCTCCCGAATTTCAGTTTGCCCTGATTTCAACTAAAGTTGCCTGCAGCAGTGAATCGGTAAATGATTGAAATTTATTCAAACAAGGTTTCATACACTTACGGATATATGTACTATATGTGTGTATGTGCGTTGTTATAATAAAGAAATATTACAAAGGAAATAAAACCATTTATTACCAGGAAGCATACATACCGGTATGACTTGGCTGCATATTGACATGCTGTATCTGATTTCATGCTGTGAAAACACTTGCAGGTACATCTCCCTACACAGGCACACGTACAAACATGGTCATAGAGGTATGTTAAATTTGTGCTTATCAAGATCAACATATACTGTCTCTCAAAAGTTTTGGGCAAGGTTGAAGCATAGATCTACAACTGTAAATACAACACTCGTAGATATCCAAAGAGAATATATAAATAAATATCTGGAGTGGCTGCATTCGCCTAAGCAGTGTACATGAAGAAATCTGTCCAGAGATTACAAATATAGTAATGTTTGTTATTATCTGATCAAAACATGTAGACTTCCAGATAATTTGTTTTCTCAGAAATGCAAAGGATGTGTAAGCGTGGTTATTTACAATGCATGCTTTAGTTAGCGTAGGATATAGGTACAATTACAGTAGCAATATACAGCCGATATAAGTTACCCACATGGTGAAATATGAGTTGGATGAACACTGAACACTCAAATGATTTGCAGGGAATACCTGTCATGAATTTGTAACTTTGGAATAAATGGAGTCTTGCAGAAAATATCAGATAATTCAACTACGAGAATGACTGGATGTAGGATGCTGGAAGTTCAAGGAATCATCATACAAATTTTTATCACAATAAATAACAGACTCATTGCAAGTTCCATATCACAATCATCATGTGAAGTGTACATTTCATAACTTAAGGACGAATTGCACGTAAAATCCCGAATCTGGAATGTGCCAGTTCTCCATTCACTTATAATGTAAATATAAAGGTAACAAAATCATGAACTTGCAAACATCCATTTGGCACCAGAATTTACTGTAGCGACCTATAGCCATCAAGGATCACCAACTGAGACTTGGTTCTTGACTAAATATGATTAAGTGTCTGATAATTATCATTTTCAAATGTCATTTTGTCACTTATTTCTCAAAAGACAAGGTACACTCAAAACATGCCCAACGGCAGGATTATTTTTTTTACTGCGGACAACTAGTAATGCTAGTAAAGCTCACTGGTGAGTTGCGCTCGGGTGCACCAAATCCGCCTATTGTATTCCTCTCGCAGAAATTCAAGTCGTATATGCATCTATTATTGGATGGTCACACAACAAAGCGTACATACCAACAACAGCTTGTTTGTAACGCTGGAAATACTACGCATTGTTTGCTAGCGCGTGTAAAAGTGATATCCATAATCATCAATTTGTACAATCGCTGTGATACTTTTTATAGAACCATGTCTCGGTTCATCATCCATGGCTATACATATCTCTGTTAATGAAGTTTCAAGAAGGGTTGGGTAGTCTTGCTGATTTTGTTACCTTTCTGTATACATTACAAATGAATGGGAGAGCGGCTCAACACAGTGTTTGGTCTGTTACCCGCAGTCAATTCTTAAGAACAAGATAATATCAAGGTAGATTATTTCACCACACAAAACATATAGTCGATATATTTTACATGTAGAAACATGGCATATTTCTTAGTAAATATGTCCATAAATGTTCAAGTTCATCAGTGACAATAGTAATCAAGCCTCTCGAAATTGTGTTATCAAGCCACTGTTGTGCGACCATAGTACATGTATACACAATCATAACGTTCCTGGTCAATTAGAAAATCATAATGTAACGGTAATGATATCATAATGCATTGAAGTATAATCATTAGGACCATTATTGATAGATCACATCATATCCACTATTCAAAGATCACATGGCACATATCGAGGGAATCATCACAGGACAATGAGCAGTATCGAAGCATCAATCACAGGTTTTCATATTTGTTACGGAAATAATCAATTCCCTGAAATCAACAATACATGATTCCACAATACCAGTTATTTTATGGGCTCAGTGAACAACAATAAATGCATTCCATGAAATATATATAATATTAAAAACATAAAGAGTTATATTAATAATAACAGTATTGACAGAACTCCCACATAATTTACTAGATTTTTTTCATTGATAAATTTGACAGCAAATTAATTTATTAATTTAAAATCAATAGTTTCATTAAAATCTTACAAAAATGCTCATGGAATTCATTAAAACCGCATTGACCCCCGAAGCCCCTTTCACTCCCTAGAGCAGCCGTGACTCCTTGCCTGGTCAGCCCTTGACCTGGTGGCGATGACAGAAGGCCGAGCCCTCCATGCTCTGCAGCTTACAGGGCATGCTGTTCTTGGTGGTGGCCAGGCACAGGGGCCGGGAAGCACTTCGACTGGGGGTCTTCGGAGTCTTGGGGGTCCTAGGGGTCGAAGGGGCCATCTTTGGGGTTCTGCAGCAGGGCATAATAAGAAAAATATTCAAATCTCAGATTGTTAAATTGCAAATTGTTGTTGAATAATAATTTAGTCTGAACAAATACATGTACCAGGCAACTGTCTACCAGTGTAACTTAGATGAAACATACTTAGTGAATAACTCCCATTCAATACTGACAACAGTTCACTTGCACAATTATCATTATTACTAGGACCTGTAAGTTGGAAGTCCAAAAATTTAGCTTATTTATCACCGCGTATATCATCATTTTCATCCACGAGGAACTATACCCATACCCAATTCCCACTTCACTGACCTGGGTGTCCCTGGTCTCAGGCTCCTGGAGGGCGTCATGACGTCACCGGACGGGTGCCTCTGGGTCTGAGGGGTGGAGGGAGGCACAGCGGGGGGCTGCTTCTCGGGGGTCAGTTTGATAGGGGTGCAGGAGAGGCTGGGGGCGGGCGAGTCGTGTTTGTAGGGGGTACTGCTTGAGGGCGTCGCCGTCACGTCTTTCAGCTTGTCCAGCAGATGGCGCCGTACCATGCTGATCTGCTGCTCAGGGGATGGAAAATTGGCTTTTTTAAAATGTACTTTTGTAATAGGCTAGTTCAGCATTACCAAAGCGCATGCGTCAAAACGTAAATTTGGTGGATAAACAAAAGCATATGACATTGTTGTCTAAAGAAAAGAACGTCAAACTTTGCAGAGATAATCTCATTGTCTCAAATTCAAATGTGAGTAAAATGAACCATGTGCTTTTGTTTATCCATCAACTGCTGGAATGCTGATCTTGCTTATCACTACGAACCATCCGTCCTAAATTCGCCGCATTCCAAAATTTGTCATCTAAATATTATCAGAGCTCAGGAGCTCGGTTTGTGGAAGGGAATATTTCATAATTTTGTCTATTTACCTCCCTAGGCCTGCGGGCACGGCTGGCAGAGCATGGGGTAGGAGGGGGGTTGTCTGGAGTGGGGAGGTGAGTGACTGCCAGGGGTCGGCCGTTGGGTATCGGGGTCTCAGGAGTCTGGGACGTGTCCTTCAGGATACCTGGAGAATTGGGCAATGAATTTAGTTTTGCAGTCTGCAGTTCAGTACATTTTATGACAAGTGAATAGACGGGAATACTCCCCCATAAATCATCGTCAAAAGACGCAATCAATGTGGCAGCCATTCCACAAAAGAAAATGTCAAACATTCATTAGACGTTTGATCAGAGAGGAGAATCAGTCTCAATATCGTACCTGAGTTGTACATGTTCTCGAGGATATTCACGAGTCGATGCATGTCTGGAGTTGAGAGACCTTGGGACGTGTTCTTAGATGCACCATTGGTCAGCGGCTTTGGTGTGCTTTTGGGCCTGGAGTTAGATATTCATTGCAGTAATATTGTTAGTCCAGGAATAACATATCGCTTTCAAAGTTCACAACATATCTATTGTAACTTAGTCACATCTGGACTCAGTGGACTGACAGTTTTGTCCCGTTGATACAGCCATTGGTAGACTCATTCGGAGTCAGTGCGAGCTTCCGACTCTTGCGAGAGATGTACAGATACCAGATCCAGGACAAGGCCCAGTTTCCTGAAAGATAGATCACGTCTTACAACAGTACAAGGGCTATTCAACAGTCACATAAACTGTATAGAAATATAATCATACATAATAGTCACCTGCGACAGTGAGCGCGATGAAAGCCGTCATCGGGAGGAAGCCGAGACTGGTTTTAGTGTGGACCTGGGACCAGGCATTGAGCGGCACAAGGGCCAGGAGGAGGAGACGTGAGAACCTTGGGGTTTGGAGGAACGCTGACGACACGGCCCCTAGCAACAGGTAGACAGAGTGCAGGAAGATTGTGCTGATCAACGCTACACGGTCACCTGGAGATGGGCCGGGAGATAGATGGAAACAATCAGTGAAGCGAACGAGGTGTGTCATTGAGGAACAGTAGTTTCTGTTTGGTGTTTCTGGTTTAAAATGTACCACACTATTAGCCAATATCTTGTTTGACTACCTGTTCCCCCAACAAGGTTCATGAGCCAGTCCAATTTGCTCTCCAGCTCTGCCCGGGTGTTTGCCAGAGTTGACTCTAGATAGGCTATAGTGTGGTTCACTCGCTGTAGGTTGGCGAGTGTCTGTTGATAATGTTCCTTTGTCTCATCTCGGTACTGCATCATATCTTGGCTGCTACTGTCTGTACATACCCAGAAATATACTTTGAGAAACATGTCAATACACGAATGACATTGATGAGATTGCCACAAGTTAGAAGTAACATACAAGAACTGTTGAACATATAGCGCATTGGAACCCATGCTATATGTATACCTATTTTTTGCCAAACTTCACGAGCTCGCTCCTTGATGGCGGCCAGATCCGCAAGGATCTCGTCATGATTGTCCCGCTGACTCGAGCCCTGCTCCAGAATCCGCTCAGTTGCATCCTCTGAAAAATCAGCAACATTCTTACAGTGCCTAATATGGGAAAAGTCACAACAGCTTACCTTAGAGAAGTTACCTCTTCATTTTTCTGTAATTTGTCAGTTCAGATAAAAAGTAAAATTTAGGTTATGAATGTTTGCAGCACATTGTTTGAATGCACATGTAATTCAGTGGTTTATTTCCAGAAAAAGAAAGGATACACATTCACACCCAGTTTGTTTTTCAGTCCCTCAGCCATGGCTGCCAACTCTCGGTTGCCACTGGCGATGAGTGCTTTCTCGCGTGTCAGCTCCTTGATGTTGCCAACGATGAAGGAGTTAACGTTTTTGTTGGCCTGCAGGAGCCGCTGCTGTCGGTCTGAAAGGTCCTGTTGGGAGTCCTTGACCTGGTCCAGGGTGGTCCTTGTCGTCTCACTCAGCTGGTCATGCTCCGACTGAAAGGGGTGACATTGGTGAACCATGATAGGACACAGACCATAATACAAATTTTCACTGTAGAGCAAACGAGGACTACCTTTTGAATATTTATCATTTGAAACATTTTTTTTCAACAAAAATCCATCCTTAATGATAAATAGTGAATATCACAAGCCTTGCACCTGTATCTGTGATAGTGTGTCAAGCTGCCCCTGTGCTGTGTGAACCAACTTGTTCACTGTGAACTCTGTCTTCATCCGAAACTGGTGCTGTCTTGTGGCATAACATACTGCCCTCGCACGGTTTGACACAATCTGGTAGGCATTCCAAGTGACTGGATCCATATCTCCCGTACACTCTGCTATCGACTATAAAGTAAAAGAGTTAATTCATATATACAAATACATGTACCGGTATACAAAGTCAAGTACCGTATGATTTACAAAATTTACAAAAATGTAAATTTTTCAAACAGGCGTGATATATGCTACTGCATCAGCTCAATATATAGAACAAGATTCTGTACTGGAACACCTCTCACCATGTCATACGTGCAGGGGAAAGTTTGACGTCCCTCGGCCTCAGACTGACAATTCAGCAGCTGCACGGCCAGCTTCCCGAGTTCCTCTTCAGACAGGTCGCCACAATTACTGGTCAGTTCAGCAATTACCTGCAAACATTGAGCCAAGTCACAGATGGTTATGGGTCAAATTGACTATTCTAGATCACTTTTATTAAACAATTAGTTGATTGATGTTTTTTTTTCACTTTATCAATGCCGGGTAGATATATCTAGGACAGCCTGAGCGACGCGGAGCGTCTGAGATGGCTGTCATTCACCCTCGGGACGGAAATCGTTTGGACATCTTTTCAACTGAAAAATCAGAATCTTCCACAACTGTACCTTCTAGGCCTCATCTATATACCGAGAGGACATAGGGGATACATATTTGATAAACAATCAATGACTTTATCACTGAAATATCCCAAATTGAAAACGCGAACCGGATTGTGACAACTTGACACATCTCATGGGCGCATCCATTTTTTCAGCTGTATTGACCTCACAATTCACTTGGTGGCGCCACTTCTCATTATCTGAGATCGAGCTGTGGCGCCACCAAGCGAATTCGATGTCATACTATTGGGAAAATGGATAAACCCATGGCTCGGCCAAGAGCTTGTCAAAATCTGGTTCGCGTTTTCAAGTTAGGATATTTCAGTGATAAAGTCATTGATTGTTTGTCAAATATGTATCCCCTATGTCCTCTCGGTATATAGATGAGGCCTAGAAGGTACAGTTGTGGAAGATTTTGATTTTTCAGTTGAAAAGATGTCCAAACGATTTCCGTCCCGAGGGTGAATGACAGCCATCTCAGACGCTCCGCGTCGCTCAGGCTGTATCTAGGACTGCGCGATCATGCAGATCTCAACAGTTCTCACCCCATGATGGCAAATATCTAAAGGTGAAAGATCCTTTGTGAAGTGTGACAGCGCGAGAAATGTGTCATCATTGCTCATTTCAAACTTAGACTTTGTTTTGGTCATCACTTCTGCTGAAGCATGCTGATGCTGCATTTCATCATTGTGGATGTCAGCATTTTGTGAGTCGCCATTTTGGCCAAACATCCATGACATGAAGCCACAGTCAGCATATTGAAAATGTGTCAACAGAATATGAACAATTAAGCAAAAGGCGGTTCTTTTTCTACACATGACTGTAATGATTTCTTTCAAATGCAGTAAGTGTCCAATTCACACGACAGTCACGAATGAACACACACACTGATTTCAACTTCGAATTTCCCTCCCTACGTCATGTGGAATTTTCTTGTTGTAAACACCGACGCCAAGTTTAAATTTTGCTGGCGCGTCTAGGAACACCTATCTACGGAGCCTCTGAGAGGACATGGAAGAAATATTTTTAGCACATTGTTATTGCGTTCCCTCGCGATATTATCGCGTTCCCTCGCAATATTATCGCGTTCCCTCGCATTCCGGATCGCGTTCCCTCGCGATCTTATTGCGTTCCCTCGCATTCTGGATCGCGTTCCCTCGCATTGTGCTGACGCCAATGACTTCTGAGAAGGTTATTCTACAAGATCGCAAGGGAACGCGATCCGGAATGCGAGGGAACGCGATAATATTGCGAGGGAACGCAATATTATTGCGAGGGAACGCGATAATATTGCGAGGGAACGCAATAACAATGTGCTAAAAATATTTGTTCCATGTCCTCTCAGAGGCTCCGTATATTTCAACATTGATTTGCATGGTATATGTTTCTGTTGAAAAATTAGCCCAAGGGCTAAGATAGGTTACCGGACAATTTTTGTTTTAAGCATTGCAGGTGACATTACTGATATATGACCTTGAGATTTACCAATCAAGGTCATCTTTTTTTGAACTGCAATGTATGCTGCATATGACTTCATATATATTCATAATACAAACATAAAAGCTCTATCAACAAGTATTTTGTCTGTAGAGGTCAATTTACACATGTCAGGTCAGGCAAGATTGTAAGATTTGGCTTTCAAGGTCACATAAGGTCAAATTCAAGGTCACCAAAAGATGTGCCATGAATACATGACTTCTTGTAAGGTTATTCTAACCTGTATAGTGTTTAAGCCTCAGTGGCTAATTTACACATTTCACATCGGACATTTATCACTCAAGGTTATCCGAGGTCAAGCTCAAGTTCATCATCAGTTGTTCCATATATGACTTGCTATATGCTCATAGTGCAAACTTAAGCTCTACCTACAGGCATTTCATCCGTAGAGGCAAATGTGGGCATTTTTTTTTACCCCAAAATGGCTGTTTTGACCTTTCAAGTTCATCAAAGGTCAAATTCAAGGTTTTCTAAGCTCTATCTTCAAGCGTTCCACGTGTACAGTCCTGGCGGCTCCCATTATGAAGGAAAGAAAGTGCTGAAACTTTTTTCTGCCTAGAAATGGCCCAAAATGGATAGTAATGCGATCTGGGGCAAAAAATTTTTTTGGCCGACTCGTCAAAAATTCAAAATGGCCATTACACGGAGACCGGCGATTCAAGGGCAACCAAATTTATAAACATCACAGAGGTATATAAGAGGAATGTTTTTAAACAAAAATCTCAAAGCTGATCAGACATTTTTTGAGAAAATGGCTGCCAAAGTCTAAAGTTGACCGTTTTTCGACGAAAACGGCTGCCATTTTGATAAAAAAAAATAAAAATAAAAAAGCTAAAAAACACCTCCTTCTCGAATTATTTTAAGGTATCTTTTCTGGACCGTACACTTTAAAGATAAAAATGTGGACGGACGACGACGGATGGACAGACGGCTAGACGGACAGACGCAACGCCACGGCAATAGGTATAGGTCCGGTAACCTGAAAATTATCTTCATCATTTATAACAGGACACCACCATAACAACCGCTCCGTAGATACACCGCTACTAACCATGGTTGATAAGGGCGTAACTTACAATCTAAAATGGGTTTAAAATGTTTTGTACCAGATTAATAAATGAATGTCATTAATATATAATTTTTTTTTAAAACCGAATAATAAAATATCCATGGCATATAGGCCCATGTAGTACATGACATTGCCAGCCTCGTAGTGCGATGCCATCTAATAGGCCCATAGCAACCATGGTTGTTATGGCCTTTATCAAGGGAATGGTTGTCATGGTAATCAATTATAGTTCATATACTGAAAATATTGAATTGAACTTCTATTTAAAACATTGATTTGGATAGTTTATTAAACTACTGGTAATTAAAGTGAAGTTCAACACAAAACATCATATGATTTTTGGCCGGATGGTCGGATCTTGAAACTTTGTTTGCTTCCATTTGGTATAAAACCGTATTTTCACCAAATTTCAGACATCTATTTCAAAAACTGAAAAAAATGGCAAGCCTGAAATTTGGTGAAAAAATATGTTTTTGTGCCAAATGGAAAAATATCAAATTTCAAATTGATCTGACCACCATAAGACCACTCCTGTTTAATTTTTTGTTTCTCGTCCTTTGGAAAATTAAAAGCTGGGAGGGAGAGCGGAAAAAACAAACAGACCCTCAAATAAAAAACGATATACCGTGCAATGATTCTCTGAATGCAAACGATGTTTGGGTGGGGGACCTATGTCTGAGCATCTGAAAATATATCATAGTTTCATATTGAGTCATAGTTCCATAATGTTAGTCGGTTCAAAACTCTGGATACATCTTGTATACACACAAGCCAGTCGGATGAGTTTTGCTGCGAGACCAATATGGATAAGCTTTACAGAGATTGGCGGAATTTTTTGTGTCAAAATCACTTTTATTTCCATAGTATTACATATTTATCTTGTTTGTTTTTTTCTCAAAATATTGCAAAAAGCTAGGCGCGCGGGGACGAGAAACAGAAAATTAAACAGGAATGGCCTAAACGAAGTTATTGCCAAAATCATAAGAGATTTTGTGTTGAACTTGAGTATAACCCCTGTTCCTGTTGTGACGTCAATTTAGGCCTAAATTAGACGTCAATTTTCGAGTAAAATTGTGAGAAAAATCTTCATAACTTCGGAACTTATTAAGATAATGGCATGCTGTAAAAACCATAATGATCATTCACTGGGACGCTGAGACGCTCATCTTTTATATGTTAGCAATCGATTCCTGAGACATTACCTAGGCTTAAAGGTACAATGTCTTTATATATACAATTATATTTATAATTTACTTGCTAGAAAATATGTCCGGTAAACGGATACATGAACAAGAGTACTATATTCACAGCAAATGCCACGTGATTGTGCATCTGAGCGGGTAAATCATCATTGCAATAACTTGACAACGTTATGATGCTCGCTATTAATCACAGTGTGGTCAGTGTTTAGAAGTAACGGAGAAAATCGAAAGTGGAGGAAAATTTCCCACAGAACAAGTTTCACTTTTTTTTGCGTTCAGCAAAGCTTTGACTGTTGACAAATATGTGTATTTTCATCTGAAATATTCCAGCACATTGCACCAAACAACTGTTGACACTCGCATAGGCCTAGATGATCTAGGCCCTAGTTTTATCAGCTGTGCTCGTGTAAAACACTGCATATCTCATTGATCAGTCACATTGATATTTGGGATCTGAACAGCTGGCGTGGCCCCGTTTCCATTTCAACATGTCAAAATTTTATAAGGTGTGGAATCGAGACCGCACAGTGAGGAAAGCTGTTGTGGCCAAAAACTTTGCAGAACTCGTCGATAAAGGTTTGTACCGGTCTAGCTTCAACACATGATCTATATGCATGTTCAATAATATTATAGCCTGCTATACTAACCCTGCTCGCGTCTGAACACGCTTGCCAGAGTTACTGCTATACACTGAGATTAGCCAGTCTCTCGAACAAACTCATGACTGATCTACGTCTACATGTATGGACTGACGATGCAGTCGGAGGCCAAGAGACACGGAGCTTGGACTGGGGCATGACCACAAACTTGGACGCTCCGCGTCGCTTGGACTGCTGACGCTCTCACTTGTATACATGATCATAGACACCTCAATGGGATACATTTGTTTCGGATCTGTGTATGTAGACCTGCCATATATCAGACAAGGCTGAATTAATTGATACTCACAGGAGCTACATGTATGTATGTCATATGTCATGCAGCAGATCCCTGCTGATCAGCATGCCAGTCGGGTCGATCTCTACTGAAAGATTCCAATCAATTTGCAACAGTTGTCGATACCCCATTACTTTTGTCATTACTTTACACAAATAAACAATAATGTATTGTAGCACAGTAGAGCACAGTAATATACCCAAGTTTAAATTCCTCTTTGGTGCATATACTACCAATTTAGCTGAAGTACCATGCGATATACAGTGGTCCCTGTAAGATAAGACACCTCCGAAATAAACCTTCCCTGTCTGTAGAGACTTTGTTGTATTCCACAAAGATCAATTCAACATGTAAATGAACCTGTGAAACAAGACTTCCTGTAAGATAAGACCTCATCTTCTCTGCAAAAGTTGAGGTCTTATCTTACAGGGACCACTGTATCCAAGTGAACAGGTAATTTGATGCATCATCAGACTTCCTTTGAAACACAACAGCTGATAGTGTTGTTGGAAATTGAATAGAAATTCAACTATTATGGCCTATATGGTGCAGCTTTATGTTATAGTCAACAGTAGTTTTTAGGTTACCGGACCTATGGTCCGATAACCTATTGGCATGGCGTTGCGTCCGTCGTCCGTCGTCCGTCGTCCGTCGTCGTCGTCGTCCACATTTTTATCTTTTTTGTTTACGGGCGAATTTTTCGGAAATTTTGCAGAAAAATACTTAAAAATAATTCAAGAAGGAGGTATTTTTTAGTTTTTTGATTTTCGCTTTTTCTTCAAAATGGCGGCCGTTTTCGACGAAAAATGCCTGATTTTGGACTTTGGCGGCCATTTTCTCAAAATCTGTTCAGTAACTTTTTTTCTTTTTGATACATAAGACTCCTCATATGTACTTCTATGATGTCTATAAATTTCGTTGCGCTTGAATCGCTCGAAGTGGGCCATTTTGGCCCAAACTCGGCCCAAATGGGACTTTCCCATGTTAAATTCTCCTATGCTTTATAATGGGACACATTATGCCTAATATCTCACTTGATATTGAGATTAGAGACTAGGAATCAATTGTGGGCATATAGGAAATGATATATGCTGAATATTCTCGTGACCTTGAATTTGACCTCTGACCTCAGTTTCAAGGTCAGAGCACAAAATGGCTTATATCTCGCTTATTATCGACTCTACAGCTTAGGAATCAATTGTGGACATATAGGAAATGATATATGCTGAATATTCTGATGACCTTGAATTTGACCTTCGAACTCATTTTCAAGGTCACAGGACAAAATGGCTAATATCTCGCTTGTTATCGACTTTACAGCTTAGCAATCAATTATGAACATATAGGAAATGATATATGCAGATTATTGTCATGACCTTGAATTTGACCTTTGACCTCATTTTCAAGGTCACAGGACAAAATGGCTAATATCTCACTTATTATCGATTTTACAGCTTAGGAATCAATTGTGAACATATAGGATATGATATATTCTGAATATTCTCGTGACCTTGAATTTGACCTCTGACCTCATTTCCAAGGTCCAAGAACAAACTGGCTCATATCTAGCTCCTCTATTGACTGTATGGCTTGGGAATCAATTGTGGACATGATATACAAAATGATATACATTGAATATTTTGATGATCTTGAATTTGACCTTTGCCCCTTCATTTTCAAGGCCACAGCACAAGATTGCTGATATCTCTCTGATTATTGAATTTACAGCTTAGCAATCAACTGTGGACATGATATATGCTTAATGTTATATATGCTGAATATTCTCTTGACCTTGAATTCAACCAGTGACCTGGCTAACATCTAAAATATTAAACATTGTCCGGTAACCTATCTTCGGCCCTTGGCCTAATTTTTATGGTTAATATGCTGTGATATATTAGATGATGAACATGTACATGGATTTTGTATTTCAGGAAAAACAAAGTTATGGATCTCGAAGACAGAAGCAGTTTCTGTGGTGCTAGAAGTCGATGGCACACGAGTTCTGGATGATGGTTATTTTGGTACGCTTCCCATAGGCACACGATTCATCCTTCTGAGAAAGAACGAAGAATGGAAGAAGGGCGACTTTATGTGTGAGAAAATTGGTAAATTCATAGAGAAGTTAGATTCATTGAAATTGTGTACTTTTTATATAGTCATATTAACATTGTGCTCAAATTAGTATGTTCCATTGTCATTGTTTCAGTTTCAAGCGGCGTTGATCAAGCAGATGGCCCACCAAAAGCCTTATCCCACCAAAAAGATGCCGATGACATATTTTATATATTACGGCAAAACATTGCAAATGTTGTAACTTTGGATCTGCGTGAGTTAGATGTAAATACATGTTTTTAGCACATCATAAGATCATGGTCATACCTAATAAGCAAATTGATACTCAGATTCTGTGTTATACATGTACATATATAAGCGAGTCATCAAACCAGATCCATACATATATATCAAGTACTTATCGTATACTGTGAGACTTCTTGAAATGACTCGAAACATTCAGAGAATTTACAGAGCATGTAAATGAGTGTTGCAATACTTATCATGTACACATGCTACTTTCAAATCGTGGCCCTCACAGTATCTTTATCATTCCAGGTCGTGGTGTCCCAGGCCACGGATGACCTTGCTACCGCCCTAGACGTGCCACGCTCCCAGGCACTCCGGATCCAGACACAGTGTCAGAGGTACCTCGACGAGCAGCAAGAGTCACAGGAGGCCCTGGATCTCATGCGACTGATCGCCGAGCACAGGCGGTCAGGATCCGAGTCACAGGGGAGTGTCCCCGAGGACTCGCTAGATGGCAGCACTAGTGGCTGTGCGGCGGATAGTGGAAGACCGAAGCGAAAGTGTGCAAAACGATCCTGATTGTATGTTGAATGAAGTTGTCTGTGTTGACTTTCAGTGTCTCGTTCAAATATGGAAGAGCTATACTATAGACTGCATTTCTAACTGCTATGCCATGATGATTTGTACATATACGTGGAAATTTTGAAGTGTGGTATTTGTATTTTGCACTGCCCTGGCAACACTATATAGAGAAAGAACTATATATCCAGGTGAACTATGTTGTTTTTACAAGTACATGTAAATAATAGTGTTGAGAATTTGTTGAAAAAATCAGCATTGGTCAATCTTGATTGGAACAGTCAAACAATTACTAGTATTGTTTATTACATGCCGAGTGAATCAGATCCAATTTATTATCATAGTCCTGATAATTTGTTGAAATAAATGGTTTGTATGTGTGATAGCAATGATTGTCAGTTGGCTAAACTTCACAGTGGCTGCAGGCCAGATCTGAGGGGCGGAGTCGTGTGTGTACGTGTGATTATCTAACCCTTCGAAAATCATATTTTTCTTAGATGTTTGAAGTCTTAATTTTGCAATCGATAATCGGAATTGGAAGGGTATACGTTCGATTTCATTTATAATCAATCATCTTTACATCACTAAATGACATATATGTGAGCTTTGTTCTGCTATGATTGATCATGTAAAATGAATCCAAACAGGCTAAAGATCTCATGCCACTACTTGTGTTTGCATGGTTTGAGGAACGTACTTCTACTATGTACTCAGAACGGAATATGAACTGGAGATCAGAGTTTTATCATCAATAAAGCATTTATTTATCACCACTGTACCCAGCATCAAACAAGCACTCAGAGTACACAGCTATATGATGTACACAGTAGCCTAATCTCTACGGTTAGCTATGGAGACAGCACCCATGCTGTGCACAGTGTCCCTATCTCAGAAAACTACACAAATGTGTACAAAACCAGCAGTAAATACCCACTTCTAGAAAATAAAATTAATCGACTGGCCCGTCACTAATAGTACATGCATGCGCAAACCATTTCAGACGCTAAACATTCAACTTTGCATGCTCTAGAAAGCCAAGAACACTGAATGTAGGAACGAATATCATGACGATAGCAATGTGTAGAACACTGACTGAAACCCGCACTATTACATGATTCAAACATTATAATCCTACACAAGTCACAAGTACAACAGTGGTCCCTCAATGTTGCGTAATACACACCAATTTATAACGAAAAGTCCATATACCGGTAGTCAAATTGATACCAAACAATAACACATTTTCATGGATGTACCAAGAGAAGATCTACCTTGACCCCTTCAAGGACAAGAGAACTTGAATCCTCGTTCACACCCCTTGACCATTGCTGAACTCAACTCAAAATACCCTTACAGCAAACCTCACCGGGATATTGTACTATACATGCACACAATGAATATCATAATGTGCACACTATTCAGCACATTGTTAAAATCATAATGTACACAATATTCACCCATATGCACATTTGCATCATCTCAACACTGTATGATGTGTCCTTACAGATGACTTGCACTGATAGACACTTAACATTAACAGAACAAACAATGTACTAAAATGTAAATGCAAATTAATCTAAAATGCGTCAATTCACACGGAAATGATAATTCCCAAAATGCTTTCGTGCATCACCATATGCTATCAACAAAAGCACAGCAGCGATGAAATTCACACCAAGTTATCATGATTCTGATATTCAAAAGTCAAACTCAAGTATCATTGCAAAGTTTACCCCCACACAATATCAAGCACCAGTTTTTCAAGCTTCACACAATGGACATGAACATATTACAATATTACAAGTAGTATTTACACGGCACAGTAACGTATATAACATTTTATCAACAGCCAACATTAAAATGCATGCAAATTACAGAAATACTCAAAGGTTACACTGGTACACAGTGAATTCATCTGAAATGCCCGGATTGATTACATGTAAATGTAACCAGAAATACATAGATCCATGTGTTACTAATGCGACGGTATTTATCTTTTTTCTATTGAGTACAGGATTTACTATCAGTACTGATAGAATCAGCTGTACACTCACGTGATTGAATGTGTGCTTTCGAGATACATTGTAAAAACCGACAAATTTGTTCCTACATTCTGTGAAACAATGTAAATGTATGCATGCAACATCATACAGCTATATACTGTATATATCACTTGCGAAATACAGGTTCATTCAAAACTTCTAAAGATTTCAAACAAAGGCTGTGCAGCTCTTCTCATCAAAATACAAATGCACATTTGCACAAATTGCACTAAAATACTCGTACATACAATATAGATGACAAAATTCAAGCTTATCAAAATATCACATTAGGCACAGATAGCAAATGAATGTTGAAAACTTCAACCATATAAAAATATAATGTGGCATGATAACTAGGAAAATGTATCGTAAAATCACCCAAGATATAAACCACATAAAAATATATCACCATGACGGAGCAATTCAAATGGAAGCACAATGAATACGGCAATAAAGACTTCAATTGGAAGTAAGACAATCACCATCTCATTAGCAAATCATATGTGCACACTTCACTGCTAGAAATCACACCTTATACATGTGCATGATCATAATATTGTACACAAAAATTACAAAAGGGCTTTGGGACCACTGTTTCACATTATTTGATACTTTGTAGTGTGGATAGATCAATGTATGGATCACCATACCCATACATCAATAATTTTCTGATCTCAATGAAATCTTCTCTCATCAAACTCGTGTACAAGTACGAAATATAACTTTTGGAGTCTTTGACCACAGTCCATACTTGCACATTATCCCGTCTGTTGAAACCGGTAGTTTTCACTTTTCACACAAGCTGTTCAACTACAACTCGTTCTCCACCATATCCAAGTCCTCCTGTGGACATTCAATGTTCAGTTTGAGACCTCTCGCACCAAGCGAGTTGAGTGTGTCCTCGGTAACTAGCCACTTCTCTAGGTCCCCGACCAGCTTCCCGCTATTACAGTCATTTCGAAGTTCACCAAACTGCTGCAGCGTGGTACAGATGCCAGCAACGACGACCCCCTCGCTGTCGTAGAGCGTATCTAACACGAGAAGACCTCGCTCCTGCTCAAAGTATTTCAAGAGCAGCGTGTGTGCGTCGCTAGCCGTGTCCGATATCAGTGCGTAGAAGTCCGCGCATTTCTGTCGGAAGACATTGTCAAGGGTACGAATTCGCTCGGAACTTGCTCGCTTCACCGTCACTGGTTTAGTCGCATTGACGCCATTCGAGTCCCCTGATTGGTCGATGTATTTCAGCGCAGGTGACTTGACATTCACTTGGTTCTTTTCCAACGTTTTCTTTGAGGATTTCTTTTTCGACGAGAACATCCTGGCAAAACATCCACAGAGGCAACTTGAAGTCTTTTCGTCGTCCTCGGCAGATTCTGCTATCTCAAGCTGTTGGACGGACGCTGCTGGGGTTGGGGTATGGCCGTTTCTCGGTGACGATCGGAGGAGAATGTCGTCTAGACTGACCCACTCACGCTTGGCGAGTATCTCACCCGTCGACGACTTGAACGATTCGGGCTGGAGTTTCACCGCTCGCACCTGGACCTTCAGGCTCAGCTGTCCTATAGTCATAATAAAATGTTATAATCAGGAATATTTTATTTGGACATAGTTATAGTTTTAGTTACTTTCTACATGTACATGTCTATACTTTTTTAATCTATACCGGTGAAACTAAGGAGGTACTGAAGGCTAGTATTACATTACCAGTATATACAATGTGTATGTACAATACATTTTTCAAAACCACCAGTGAATGATCATGCTATTCAAAACCTTTAATATTATATAACATATAATTATGTAGGCTTAGGCATTCCTTCCTACAGTGTATATGTATGCTGTGCTATTGTGGTTACAATGAAATGTTGAGGCTATTCAACTTACCTCTGTGCCTAGACTTGCTTAAGTAACCTGAAAAACGCAAAGAAATCATAATTGAATACAAATATCAATGGCTTACCTGAAGACAATGCTGATGATGTCAGACCTTCAAGATGGAACATTTAGAGCATACAACTCTTAAGTTTTAATATCATGGAACATTTTATACAATCATACATACCAGAGCCACTAAGGGCCTTGATGCGGTCGCTCTCATCCAGGAGGTTGGCTAGGTAGTGCTGACCAGTCTGTCGAAGCCCGATGATCAGCAGACCCTCGGCAGACTTCCCTCTTTCCTCGACCTCGTTCAGCAGCGCCAAGTTCGCCTTCGCCGGAGACTCCTCATCTCGGACCCTGTCGACGGTTTCTCCGTCCAAGACGCCGTTCTGGACGAGGTAGTCCAGTAAAGGCTCTGGGTCGAGTTGTTCGACAACTTCCCGGCGGGCGCTCAGCGAGACGCCACCTGGTGGCATCGAGGACGGCGGCGGGACACCGAGGCCCGTCCCAGTGGAGCCCCCACCCATCTCGTAACCATGGAAACCTGAGGAGGAGACAATGATTTCTGAATAGTGGGACACGTAGAGTAACGGGTTGTTCGTGTAGAAAGAGGAGTGGACTTCGAAGACGCTGTGTGGTGGTGGATGCGTAGGGGCAGAGCCCGGCTGTGAGGGGGCAGAGCTTAGCTGTGTGGCCGTGCGGTGGCGGTAGTACTGACTCTGCCCGCTATGCCGCGTGGAGTCGGATCTACGACGGCGGTGGTTGAACTTGTGCTGGCTGAACATTGTGATTGATGCGAGTTTTACGGCTTACTCATACACATAGGTATGGACAGGTATGGGAAAGTTATCCCCGAGCTTCAAGTCATCAGATGAGAATATGTTCATGTAAATTCTTTCGGGATTCAGTAATCAATACGAAATTACCCGAAGTTCATCATGTTTGGAGGGTATTGCTCATTCATGATCAATGTTGTTTGTTTACTCATCTGCCACACAAATATATATGATCCAATCTCATTAAATCCATTCCCAACAAAATCCGGTGCAAGGTAACGAGCGCCAAACATCCAAGGTTGATTACTCCCGAGAGTCCAAGAAAACCACGAGCCAGGAGAGTATCAGTACATGCAATCAACCGGAGAACACAGAAAAATATTTCACTTGAATAAACACTGATGATCGAACAAAACATGTCAAATTTTCAATCATGCATTGAAGTCATTGCACAAGAATTGGTAGCATGAATCCATGTGGCAAAAAAAGACAATGACTAGTTTGTCTTCAACAATTCAATTATAAATACGCCGTTCGAATTATTCTGCAGGAAAAACAATCCTAGACACATTATCTATTGTTTTCAGCCCGCGGGTTTCACAATGATGGCTCACAGCACCAAAGTAATTGGCCATCGCTGTACAGTTTGGACGCGGACAGCCAAAACATTGGTGACATGTGCTGCCGGGTAACAGTTTGTTGTTTTACACAGCTGATGGCCAGAGTAAAAAGACTCATCATTTCACCTCGTTTTCCCATTCGCCTCCCCTCCAAAACAACCTTCCCTCTCCCCATCTAACTGGGAGAGACTTTTCTAATTTTCTGAGAGTGACAAGGTCAATTGCCAAGTGGGGAGAATCATGAACTAGATGAAAAAAACGTTGTCTGATTCACACAAATTCATCAGGTTTTCCCATCAATTACACCCCAGCATGATTATGATACATTATTGAAAGTAATAATCACCAATAACACTAAACATAGAAAGTATATTTGATTGGGTTGAGTAATCACTATTATACAATTGGGTTGCACCAGTATCTTATTATGAAATCTAGCAGGATTATTTGCCAAGGAATGTATCATATTTACTCACTCTGGCTTTCTAAGCCATCTGGCCACCATCCATGCAGTCAACTGCAAGTCTGACTAGTACATGTAGCTATCAGTACAGTTACTACTAAAATAGTTACCATGGTTATTATTATATGCAGTACCCATGGGCCCCTCACTAATTACCCTGTCCACCAGCTAATGATTGATGAGTTACTGACTCTGTGAAGTCTGATGTCTGACCTTTGACCTTGACCTTTGCCCAGCTGCCCTCTCTACCAGCTATCGGTATCTCACGGATGTATTTGTGATGCATGCGTAAAAGTTACCCTGGTTGCTATAAGCTTTCACCATGAATTATACATGATCATGATGATACTTGTTGAAATTGATAGTGTTTCTCAATAACAAATAGGATTGAAAACAGATAGGTGCTTTGTGACATGAAGTTACAGTGAAGGTGGTTGGAGACACACAAATATAGAGTTAAAATGCGGAATGCAAAATAATTTGGTCCTGAAACCAGAAACTCTGAAACGAATTGACACAAAGGAATTTCGTGCATGAGGTGGTGACTTTAGCATGTTTAGAGAGTACTTTAGAAACACTGGGGAAAGGTTAACAGCTCCATTGTCATTAGTACTAAATGTACCACACAACAATACAATGAACACTTGAACACTCTGTCACGTCACAATCTTTTGTACCTTTTTATAGATGTGATAGCTGTAGGGACCATATACAGACTGCAGAAATACGCACTTGGGCAGGTCAATAGGTCAGAACACGGAAAATGTAAACATCGCAGTTCAGTGCTCAATGTCCATGACATGTTTACAATATACATGATATAAGAGTCACCATTTTGTCTTCATGTGTTTTTATATTTGAGTAGTTTCAACCAATGAAGGCATACATGTATGGTAACCAAATGAATCACTGTCTTTTGCATGTCAATGTAAAAGAATGCAAAAATATGAGTTTTTCATTCACGATATGCATGGGTGCGCTAAAAGGCTGCATGCAGTGCAGTGATATCAAACTCATTTGCAATGCATAAACCATGGTTTATTTATCTCGTATATGCCAATCGGAACATTTTTCTTGACAAAAACATGTTTTGGATTTCGGCCGACATTTATATACTTGTTTACATCAGCTAAATATATATAATACCGGTATATACATGAAATATATTATACATGTAAATTATAACCATCATGGAAAACACAATAAATTTGCATTGGCCTGACTATCCACAGAAAAGTTTAGAAAACCGAATTATTTTCTTACTGGACTGGAAGAGGCCAATGCAACATGTACTGGTTAACATGCTTTTTTCCTCCCCTCTCTCACTTTCAGAAATCCAACACCTGAGACCCCCATGCCACCCCCCCCCCCCCAAAGCAAAAAATCCACACCAATAACTCACAGTGTAATCAAATCTGCCCGAAACACAGCACACCCATCCAAAGGAAACACACAAAACTTCTATCGCCATGGCAGCCGACATATACATGTACCTTGTATGAAGGATCGAGATTTTTCTCCGGCATGAGAGACTTCTGATTGAGATGGATGGGGCTATGTATCGAAGCAAATTCTCACTGTAACTGTTCCTCATGTAATAACATGAATATTATCAATCATGCAATTCACATCAGCGTGTTCTCAAATGGCCAGAAATAATAACAAACTGGCGGAAACATCACTCAAACACAAATTTTTCAGTTGATCTCTTTTCAGTCTTACCTCCTTGATACCAATTTAATTTGGCGGAGATTTCACGTCCTTTATTATTGAATGTCTTTGCGTGAAAATTTGTTCATGTCTTTTGCATGACATGGGTCGTTTTTGTGCTTTTACAATACTATCACATGAATTTTTTTATGCTAACATTTTACAAGCATGGAAATTTCAATGGAATACTGTGTTTTGCTGCATGCTTTTTTATTTTTATAACAGGCCCGAATATCTTGATGAATGGTTGCTGGCTGTCATCATAAAACGTCCCTTTTGTTGAAAATAAAAGGGATTGAATATTTTATGAGATTTCAAACACGTCACATCATCCAGGGCAAGATGCCAAAACGACAGAATAGTTTTTGCCACTTCACACGCATTTACTTGACAACCTTCATGTAAAAGCAGACTGAAGAAATTATAGCATACATGTACCAACATAAATTTTTCCTAACTTGTGTTCAAACTGAATAGTCCATGACAGTACATAAGCCAAAAGATGTGCTATAACTTATAAGGGATACTCTCTAGTTTCCATTATAAACATGATAAACAATATATATGAATTCATGACAATTAAGTTATTCATGGTAATTCAACTGTAAGTATCCAGTAGATCTACCATAGAATTCATTAAAAAGATTTATTCAACAAGCTCAAATATTGAGAAAATCTTGACCATGATGGCAACTACATCTATTGCATGCCCATTACAGAAACCGTAAACTAACTGGCAATCACTGAATAATTGAACATTTACTTACTCTCAGCTGATCCTTGTTCCAAAAACAGGCTATGCCTGCCCTCCTCCATAGCCACCTATACTAGATATATCCCCATTATCCACAATACTGTTTGGTATCCACGATAACCAGCCTGGTCCCTAATTGCACATCAATTCAACACTGGGCAACCAGATCGCCAAAATTAGCTAATCCCTGCCAGACAATGCACCTTTATCAGTCCACGTGCTAATTTCTCCATCTGGATTCACTAAATCCTGGAATGATTTCGTGGGATGCACGCACATCGGCACATCTGTCCGGTGGTTAGCTTCTGTAGGGTAGAGTTATAGCATGCCTCACTGTTATTCCATGCAGGATTTCGTGCCATGACCATTCAACATTCGTTGTGTATTCGGGGCGTGGGTGCGGTGGCCTATGCAGTGGTTCGTACAGTGATATACCTCCCCCCTTGAGTGGACTAACTGCCTATATGTTTATCAGAGGCGTCCAGCAGTAATGCATGTGCACGGATATCATTCCTCAACCCCTTGGTCCCCTTTCAGTCCTGGCTTGCTTGAGTCATTTTGGAGGCACGATCAAGCATGGGGGCTGGGAGCTGTTATAAATGTGGCCGAGACATTTTTTTTCTTCTTTCCTTTCCTTTCCTTGGTCTGTACTTCTTTGCGTTCAACATTTACAATATCTCATGTGCGGTAGACTCTATTGGCTTTCGTCATCATAAATATTTTCCACTGGCTCATAACAACATTGAAGAACATTTCTTTCCCTATGTTTTGCGCATGCACGGAGCAGTTCGGTGTTATTTTGCTGAAAGCAATACTGTTGTCATGTTTTAGGTAGACATGTTCCCCCCTGCTGTGTGCAGTACTGAATTTTTTATTTTTTTCTCAACATGCGAGAGCAAAAATATGCTTCAAAATAAATTGGCATTCACATGTACAAGTAGATGAAATATGAAGAAATACAAACATTATTAAAATATACCCGGTACAATGTAAATGACATCATTTCAGCGATGCACATCATATAATGTTGGTATGAACTGGGAGCAATGAAAAAAGCATGGACCTAATAGAAAATCGTGACCATATTTTGGCTGGCACTGTAATTTGTAAAACAAGCTGACAGCAACACCATGTGAAAGCTGGACAGATTCCATTATCTAGGATCTACAGAACACACTGCACAAAGCTGGTATTAACCAAAACAATTCCCAACAAAATATAAACAGTCTGGGGACCATCTCAAACACTACATTTATCTGATTGATTCTTGGAAATAGACATTCTCTGTATAAAGTCTGATAACAAAAGCCATGAAAAAGGAATACTAATCTGACTTTTATTTTTACAAGATCAGGAATTCATAGAAATCCAGTTGTTCTGTTTATTGTGATATTTACTTTACATGTTTTACAACACTGATGTTATTGGTTAAAAATTTGTGTATGGCAAATTGGCAATATACGGTAGCATAAACAGCACACGCATTGTAATATACAATATGTACATATAGGCCCTGTATGTCTATGTGCATGTCCTGGTATAATATTATTTATGATATTGGCAGAGGCCACGATAGACAAACCAACAGGTCATACACTTTCCCTATCCAATAGATGTGTAAGGTAAACAAATTGTAAAACTCTGGCATGGCCACATCAAATCAACTGGCCAGAAACAGTATTATACAGTGACTCAGATGTACTGCACTGAGATGCCCCCTAGCTTTCTGGACAAAGCTAGACAAATGGATGATGTGCCCAGTGAGTGAGCATGCTGAGGGGGTCATCTCATACAGTAAGTGATTTGGATTTAGGGGAGCATCTCAAGGACTCCCAATCGATTATTCAATCACACAATTCATAAATAATCAAAAGTGCTTCCCTGGCAGTTTAGTCATAGAAAGAATGATCTGCTTTTAGCAGACCCTGAGTATTTTGTTCCAAGAAAACATTAGTTTATCATCAACAAGAAACACCACAAGATTGGTGGCTATCAGTCTTTTGAAACTGATTTGCACATGTATGATATTTATGCTTAGGAGATTTATTATGCTCAAAATTTTTTGCAGTAAACCATTCATGGCAACTTGTAACGGGTAATATGTAGCAACATTATATGAATAGCTACAAGAACAAAATACCTGGAATATAATGAAGCAGGATGCCGTCATTATTACAACCATGCATGCTGTTCTGACATTTATCTCAGGATGAGTTACCGTCATGGCAACAGCATGTTACCATGCAACTTCCACCAGGGGAAGGGGAACGGGCTGCAATGAACTTTTCTGCGCCTACAACTCACATGACGCAGACCCCTGACGCCAGGACAAAACTCCACGGGAAGTTTCCGGCGTCTGGGGCTAAATTTTCCTTCCCTATGAAGTGGGGTGGGTCCAGTAATTGTAATCCAGAGAAAAAAGAGCGAGATATCTGACAGCAGGGAGCCAGGTGATGTGACCTGTTCTGTTGATCCTGAATGCTGGGGAAATTTACCTCCCATCCCCCTGCCTCTCATCTGTTCACTGTTTTCATGGCAATCATTCAGTAAGCCACAGTCATGATAATCAACAGTGTATCATTCTCATTTTCTACTTCTACAGTTGCCCCCCCCCCCCCCCCCTCTTCTTCCTAACCGCTGCCCCAACCCACTCTCCCCCACCTTCACCAAAAGCTATCTTGGCTCCAAAATCTCAGCATCCTTGTTGCCATGAATAGCCAATCAACCCTCCTGGTTATTACCACAGCTAGAACTGTTATTAATTGATATTAGTTAATATCAGAAAGGGAACGATCAGATTCATTGTTGAGAATGAAAAATGACAATGAAAGATCCTATCGTACAAATTTTACTTGAAATTCAAACTGTGTACGAAATAGTATATAGACTTCAATTATTTTTTCAATTCAACTCCTATATTAGACATATTATCACCCAGTGATATTCCCTACATTATAATTTTATACCACATACATGTAATAGTCTTTCAATCATGTCAACTCATTTGGTCCTTGATGTAAACTTGTAAGCCATCTGTTATATTGTAAGCCATCTGTTATAGTTAACATTGTCCTTAGTCATCTTGTTTCCCTTCATCATGTTCATTAATTATCATTGTCAGTTTCATTCGTGTAAGCAGTAGCTTGTAGTTACATCTAGTGTTGTGCATCCTGTCAATTATGTAAGTCAGTGTCATTAGCCCTCAGCAATTCACTCCATTCTATCTGTCAGTTCATTGTGTCAACTTGCCATCTGCCTATGCATAATTAAGATTACTCTTCTGTTAATTATCCCTAAAGATACGATCATACGATTATGTAAACTAGATGTCACATTAGCATAGTAAGTATCAGAAGCATATAAATACAGGCCATCCCAGTACATAGACAGAACTAGTCTTGGATGCCCAAGACGAAGGACCAGTCTCCACAAGCCGGCCACTCAGTTATAGTGGAAACCACTGTTCTGGAAACGGGCTTGTTGGAAGGACTTTGCTGTCAGTTATTCCATTAAATAGGATGTCAACTATTCAATAAATCATAAGTAAAGAGTGCACTGGACTTATTCTATATGTCACCGAAGCCAGCGGTGATATTTGGTGGAGAACAGCGGGTATAGCTGATATACTTTCAGCTATGATCAAGTACCAGTACCTCTCAACAACATTGTGAAACAATCAATATGAGCATCCCCAACTTCCGAACAGTGACATTCATCCCAGATGTACTACACCAACTGCTACGATCACAGAGCGTTAAACGACAGGCGGATACTTGGAGTGTGGAAAACGATGAGGACAGGATCCAAATCAAGCTCACATGGATGAAAAACAATCAGCTGCGGTCCACACAGAGCCAGGAGCAGAAATTCATAAGTCCTATTCGTCCGATGCGCTACAAACCGCCTTCTACCATGAAACGAGATAGAGCAAGGTTAGAAGCCCATATCATGAACAACAAGATGCCCAAGAGCCGTGATGGGAAGTGTCAGGCAGAGAACAACTTACTGCTGAAATCTGTAAGTGTTGATGTTGGGACTTCAACCAGCTTCGACATAAATAGTTCATCATCTCCGGTCACCACCCCTGACATCCAATACAGAGATCAAGGGACAGATCCAGACCCGTGTGTGACTGCTCTCATGCTGGACCAGCCTTCGACCAAAAGATGTCAGGACAAGGAGCATGTGAATTGTGAAATCAAGAAGGTTCTGCGCACCAAAATCAACCATGATGATGCCACCGAGTATCTGGTGAAATGGAAAGACCATCCAAATACAGAAAACACATGGATACTTGAGCAGCGGTTGGATGCGGGAGCAATTGAGTTCCTCAGGACGCATGCAGTTCCAGGTCGGAGAGCAGAATCAGCTTCTCCAGTCGAAACTCGGGACACTATGGAACTGGGCGAGTCAGAAGATGGACACCTATTTCTCCATTCAATTGGATTGGATGAAGTCGAAGTTCGTCACAAGGAAGTAATTATCAAACAGCATGAGATACAGTGCTACAAACTGCAGGAGAAAGTCAGCCAGTTGGAGTCACGGGTGGGTGATCTGAACAAGGAAAATGATACTTTAGTAGAAGAAGCCAACAAGACAATATTCAAGAAGAACGATAAAATACATGAACTGACAGTCTCGGATTGTGATCAGTACAACAAGATACGGAAACTGGAGTGGCAACTCAAGGATGTAAAAACAGAGCATGCAACACGTGTGAAAGAACTGGAACAGCTGACCGAAAAACTCAAGAAGCAAGTGGCAGAACGTACGCACAAGGACAAGAACCATCATCGGCAGCAACATCACATGCATCGATCGAGTCCTAGAGGAAGGGGCTACACGTACCATCGGTGATCTCTCTGATGTGACAAAGTGTTGTGTCTGATCCTGCTGATCGAGTGGTGATGTGCTAGTAACCTCTCCCCTCAAAATTTACAAATCATTAAGTTAAAGACTTGAGGACAAGTCTTCATTAAAGAAGGGGCAACTATCACCCAGTGATATTCCCTACATTATAATTTTATACCACATACATGTAATAGTCTTTCAATCATGTCAACTCATTTGGTCCTTGATGTAAACTTGTAAGCCATCTGTTATATTGTAAGCCATCTGTTATAGTTAACATTGTCCTTAGTCATCTTGTTTCCCTTCATCATGTTCATTAATTATCATTGTCAGTTTCATTCGTGTAAGCAGTAGCTTGTAGTTACATCTAGTGTTGTGCATCCTGTCAATTATGTAAGTCAGTGTCATTAGCCCTCAGCAATTCACTCCATTCTATCTGTCAGTTCATTGTGTCAACTTGCCATCTGCCTATGCATAATTAAGATTACTCTTCTGTTAATTATCCCTAAAGATACGATCATACGATTATGTAAACTAGATGTCACATTAGCATAGTAAGTATCAGAAGCATATAAATACAGGCCATCCCAGTACATGGACAGAACTAGTCTTGGATGCCCAAGACGAAGGACCAGTCTCCACAGCCGGCCACTCAGTTATAGTGGAAACCACTGTTCTGGAAACGGGCTTGTTGGAAGGACTTTGCTGTCAGTTATTCCAATAAATAGGATGTCAACTATTCAATAAATCATAAGTAAAGAGTGCACTGGACTTATTCTATATGTCACCGAAGCCAGCGGTGATAATATATTTACAAATCATGCTAATTGCAGGCAAGACTTAGTATGACCACATGCATTTATCATACAAATGGTTGAAACATCAAACAACCCGCTTGTCCTATTGGCCCGATAGATAAGCACGGTCGGTCAAATGACGTGAAGACAACTTGACAGCCGATAAATACAGAACGATCACAACATAATCAATATTGATTGAGCCAAAACTCGAGTGCTCTGGATGGGTTCACAAACAAAGAGAGCGATTGCGAGTGACATAGTCGATGTGCATAGAAGTTTTTTATTAGGCGTGTCTGTGTATACCGTTTATACTATTGCCAGGGATTTTTATCACTTGCTGATCATGCATGCAAACAGTTTAACATACATAACATACACTGATTAGTGTATGTGCTTCAATATACACAACATGGTGACATCACCAGTATCAGCTAAACAAAGAAAACAGAATTTGAAAAACGTGCACACTTCTGATGACAGCATTATAATACACACAAATCATGTGAATTGAACATTAAATATTATTACACGTCCATTCTACATTCAACTTTTGCTTATTAAAGAATCAAAAGCATATAGTATATGTACATGTATTTTAAAGTCATAAAATTTTGTTTTATTTGACGATACATGTATGTGTATTATATTTGAGTACATATCATTAAAAACTTTATAATATACCATGTTTACCTTTTGAATAGTGTCTTTGTTGCTCAAGTGACATATTGAACAATTCCTCAAGACTCTATTATCCCAAATGCCACACAGATGAATGCAGAAATTATATCCTAAAGTGAGTAAAGTGAAATGCACTGAACTGGTCCTCAAAATCCGAACCGCCGAGAAAAGTCACCAGGTTGCACAATGCCTTGTCATATTGAAGATGTTTGAAAAAAAACAAGCGAACTTTTCACGAATCTGAGCCGAGTGCCACATCAAAGTTTACGCAACATTGTTGTCAACATAATGCGAAGAACAGCGCACGAACACTGCAGCGGATCGACAGGCTTTGATTAATTCTCCAGCAAGTAAATGCACGTGAATGCAGGAAAGCTCTTGACCGTTTCAATATTTTTTGCACCACAGACAAACCGGGGGATCTAGTTTCCAATTCGACGAGACCCTAAACACACGAGTTGCATGTATTTGCATTTGGCCCTGTGGACGTTTTCAATATCATGAATATACAACGTTGAAACCATGTAATTGGCCCAAGTGAGGGAAACCTAATCTCAGGTCTGATAAGTATACCATACCACACCATACCATACATACTCATACATGCTTAGCTTCATTTATCAGTTATCTCACTTGTATTGATATCACGGGTCACATTATCTGATACCATGCATTTCATTTACACAGGTACAGTAATTATATCTCAAAATATGTGCTGGAAAAGAAGTCAGACTAAATTTTTTTTCAATAACGATTAACGAATATTGTAGATTAATTAATCAATCAAAATACAACAAAAATTTTTTAGATATTCTCCTATCAATTACCTAAATTTTAAATCAGGTAGCTTACCTAGACTGTGGCGTCCGATCATGGCATGTTGGCGATCCACCGTGGTGCCGTTGGCCTTGCCCATGTGACAGTGTGGTCGTTTTCACCTGCGATGTGGACCTAGGCGGCCAAGCCTTGAACCACTGTCAACACCTGTAACAATATCAATAGAAGGTTACAGACTTGGTCTACTTGTATGTCTTGGATCACGTCAAATTTCACGTGGAAATGTTAAATGCTGGTTAAACACTGGGTAGATAGTTCGCTGTTTACGGCACACCGATTCAGGTGCATTGTTCATACTTATTCTGCTTCCTCCTTGAAGATAAACAATAGAATTGATCAGGCAACAAATCAAGATATATGATAACTTGACTAGCAAATGTATAGTGCTGTGCATACAGAGAATTTATGACACAGCTCCACAAGCAAACTACAAAATGTTATGTTTCTAACTTAACAATGTCACATAATACCACGGAAACCTCTGCATTCAACTCCTTTGTCTGGGAGTGATGCAGGAAGACCTGTTCTGAAATAGCTGGTTAGAATTATTTGGACAATGGGGGGCAGTTATGCAGGCAGCTACCAGAGGTGTATCGTCAACAGCAGATTCAAGTTAGTGTGAAGAGCGGGGGAGGGGTGGGGGATGGCCTTTGCTTCGCTGTGAAAAGAGCAATATTGTTCGTGGATAGAGAGGGGATTAAACATTTCAAAGCAGTCTCTGTCTGGGGAAAACCAAAATCCTCACTCCAGTGTTGACAGTTGGATTTTTGGCCACGTGACAAGCAGTTCCGATCTCTAGCTAAGATTTGACACTGATATCAGAACCAGTGGATAAAATGCATTTGCTGAAAATATCAAATTTGGGAATGAAGGGGTGGGGGGAAACGGGAGGATAGCTTTGGATGGAAAGAAGATGAACTCATCAATATGGTTATGTCTGCATGCTTTATATTTTGCACTGCAGATTTTAACAGATGTACCATTTTCAGGATTTATTGATTGAAATCACCAGTATCATATTGATCATGATGGTGTAACCATTGTCACTGTTAACATAGATGACATCACATAAATGTGGATGTATTGTTACCATGATCACTGTATGTCGACGTGTGTAAGATCAACTACTGTATCTATTTGTGTAGCCAACTGCTTGTGAACAATTAAAGTTACTTCTTATTATTTACCTATGATGAATTAGCAAAACATTGTACGTAATGTGCTGTTAATCCTCTGATATTTGGGACACCGGACATGAATTTCAAAAGTTATATATACGGTTATCCAAATGATCCAGTCCAACATAAAATCATACAAATTGGGGCCCAAGTAGCGCACCTTACTCTGTTAATACTACTCACCCACTGAATGTATACCATATTTAATCCTTCTGGCACATTTTTAATCCACACTGAATTTAGAAGAAATAGTAAGCTGAGCTACATGGGCCCAAATTGGATATACAGTGGTCCCTGTAAGATAAGACCTCACCTTTTGCAGAGAAAATGAGGTCTTATCTTACAGGAAGTCTTATTTCACAGGTTCATTCACATGTTAAATTGATCTTTGGGGAATACAAAAAAGTCTTTACAGACAGGGAAGTCTTATTTCGGAGGTGTCTTATCTTACAGGGACCACTGTATGCATATACTCCATGGCTATGTACAGCAAACGCCCACCACATCCACGACAAAACTGAGAACACTAAATAATGTACAATACTAGTATGTGGTGTTTGTGACTACACAATGTATGAATACAACATAAACTGCAGAGTGCCTGTGAAAAAATTAGCCCAAAGGCTAAGATAGGTTACCGGACAATTTTGGTTTGGCCATGGCAGCATTGGCAGGTAACAGACCTTGAGATTTACCAATCAAGGTTCGCAGTGTAAACATATGACCTTGGGATTTACCAATCAAGGTCATCCGTATGAACTTCGATGTAACCATTACATGTAACAGTGTGCGGCATTTGATATTCTATATGTTGGGTGGAATCGTTTAGGCCGCCTAGGTCAATTTACACATTCCAAGTCAGACATTTGGCACTCAAGGTCATCTGACGCCAAGTTCAAGGTCATCATTAGTTGTGCCATATATGTCTTCCTATATGTTCATAATGCAACATGAGCTCTATCTGCAAGCATTTCATCTACAAAGGCAAATCTGGGCATTTTTTGACCCCAAAATGGCTGTTTTGACCTTTCAAGGTCATCGAAGGTCAAATTCAAGGTCACCACACAAGTCGCCATATATGACTTCCCATTTGAAAGTGCCAATTTCTAAGCTCTATCTTCAAGCGTTCTATGAGTACAGTCCTGACAGCTCCCATTATGAAGGAAAAAAGTGCCAAAAATTTTCCAAGTCCAAAATTTTTTTCAAAGGGTGAAAATTTTTTTTTGCCTAGAAATGGCCCAAAATGGATAGTATTGTTATTTGGGGCGAAAAAATTTTTTTTCGCCGACTCGTCAAAAATTCAAAATGGCCGCCACACTGAGATCAGCGATTCAAGGGCAACAAAACTTATACACGTCA
This sequence comes from Terebella lapidaria, assembly GCA_949152475.1. Lineage (NCBI taxonomy): Eukaryota > Metazoa > Annelida > Polychaeta > Terebellida > Terebellidae > Terebella > Terebella lapidaria. The sequence continues at coordinate 53,089,045 of OX424555.1, read as the reverse complement.
CAGAGGTATATAAGAGGAATCTTTTTAAGCAAAAATCTCAAAACTGATCAGACAGTTTTTGAGAAAATACAGACCAGGTGCAAATTTGAGCGTTTTTCGAATCAAAAATGGCTGTTTTGACCTTTCAAGGTCATATAAGGTCAAATTCAAGGTCACCACACAAGTCGCCATATATCACTTCCCATTTGAAAGTGCCAATTTCTAAGCTCTATCTTCAGGCGTTCTATGAGTACAGTCCGGACAGCTCCCATTATGAAGGGAAAAAATGCCGAAAATTTTCCAAGTCCAAAATTTTTTTCAAAGGGTGAAAAAATTTTTTTGCCCTAGAAATGGCCCAAAATGGATAGTAATGCGATTTGGGGCGAAAAAATTTTTTTTCGCCGACCCGCCAAAAATTCAAAATGGCCGCCACACGGAAACCGGCAGATTTAGGGCAACCAAACTTATACATATCACAGAGGTATATGAGGGGAATCTTTTGAAACCAAAAACTCAAAACTGATCAGACAGTTTTTGAGAAAATGGCCGTCAAAGTCCAAAATTGAGCGTTTTTCGACAAAAACGGCCGCCATTTTGAAAAAAATGCGAAAATCAAAAAACAAAAAAATAGCTCCTTCTCAAAATATTTTTAGGCATTTTTGTGCAAAATTTCAGAAAGATTTGATCGTTAACTTTAAAGATAAAAATGTTAACGCCGGACGGACGGACGGGCGGACGGACGGACGACGGACGCAACGCCATGCCAATAGGTTATCGGACCAAAGGTCCGGTAACCTAAGAACTGGTGTATATTTTGATGAGCACACCAATGGCCAGTGACAAACCATCAATAATGTTCACATACAGTAACAAGCCCCTCAGAATAATGTGGGGAGTATATTACAGTTGCACATCTCAGAACACAAAATAACAGCATGGTCCAAATTCAGACCTGATACACTGAATCAGTGTCATATCAAGAATTATCCTTTCGATGTTATTAATTAACTCCATGACCATGATGACAGCTATAATATACATGAACCCACCTCCTAGGGATATTCCATGACACTATACAACTGAAACATATAAAATCCGCCTGAGCAAAACCACCACAGGGTCATAGAATCTAGGTGCCATGCACCTTGTACACAAGCATAGCTGTACCTGTCTATGTCGCCAACTGTCCCGACTGCAGCCTACAGAGTCCGATGACTCATCGCTGGCTGGGATAAAAAAAACATTACCGTACATGGCTGTATTGTGAACGAGGGCATTGCCCACATGGCTGAGGTTCCACGGAGGTAGACTCGTTTGGGGGGAAATGGCTTCTGGTGGTGGCTGTAGAATTCATTGAATGGGGGATATGGGGCTGGGTTGGAATAGGGGACTGTATCGGCACTGTCTTCAGTAATCTTTTGCATGGCATACAAGTTTTTACGAAGACAGTCAAGATCATTTATTTTGCAGTAAAATGAAATATATAAGCATGAAAAAGTATAGCAGCAGAGTTAAATCAATTGAGAAAGGTTCTGTTAAGTGCCCTGCGTTATCAAAATATCTATCAGGGTACATGTAGTCACCTTCCCTTCACCACCACTGAGATTCCCAGTGCAATGACCAAAATCATGGACAAGCAGCAAATTAAATTTTATCCCTAGATCGACGGACAACTTATCAAGTAGCGTTTCAATGACTAACCGGTAGGAGTTACAGTTCGGTTACATTTTTTTTGTGCGAAATATTTTGCATGTTGAACATCCAGTATCAAACTCTTCATGCCAAGATTTACATTTTTCACATTTGGGTCATTCCATGCCATTTCAACGGAGGCCCCACGCACTTGGTCTCAGAAAATTCTGAAAATTTGACCAGGTGCTCCCCTACTATTCTGGACACACCATGTAAAATTTCAGTGTGGTCAGTCGAGAACCTTTTGAGATATGACCACTTTAGTAGGGGGGGTATCCATCAATTTTGATGCAAAATTTGCGGACCCTTATTTCTCATCGATTTTCACAGATCAATTTCTCAGCAACTACTTCACATAGGCACCTGAAATTTCAAAATCTAGTACATATTTTTCTGGTCTTTCAGAATATACAAACACATTTGGAATACATCTAAGCAGTTGGGTATGCTGGCCCTCCAAAAATGGGAAAAATTGCATGGACGTTAGTGGCTGAACCATGTTTAGGCCATCAGATATTGTCTTTCCAGATGCATTAGACAGCTATAACTTCTAGTATTTGTGAATATTTACATGTCCTTTGAGAAACAAAAGCCATTTGACATATACATGTTTTTGTGTCTGTGTAGCAGACCTCTAAATCTCCTGAAATCTGTTTCGGATCAATTTTTCAAACTGCCAAAACCCAATGTGGGAATGTATGAAAACCTCCAATTTTTTTTCATTCTGAAGCACAAAGAGTAGGCTTTTTGAGGATATAAAACTTTTTTTCTTTATGCAACTCCTTCATTTTTTATTTTCATGCTCAAAACGTGAATAATTCACCATTCTCACCATTTTCGAATGTTCGAATTCATATTCCTTAGATCATCTGAACAGTCAATTTTTTGTTGCTTGATTAGTGTAAATTCATGTATTGTTTGTTTCAAGGAAACAACATCTCAAAATATACTTCATTTATTACTATACAGGTTGAACTTTCACATATTCTCTCAATGCAGTACAGTATTAATTGTCATCGTCATCACTGCTGCTCACTTCCTCATATGGCTGAAGCCTTTGCTTATACTGCTTGAGATCTCCTCATGAATGTTGTGTTAAGCAAGGAAATGGCAAGGAAATATGCACCAGGGAGCTCACCACTCTACACATAATCAGAAGAAGAAAATGCCACATGCATTGAGATTTCATCAACCTCTGATGGCAGTGATGTTGCAGTAGATGTGGGGGTACAAAATGCAGAAAATGACCAAACAGTTGACTTGAACCCTGACAACATGATAGACAGGAAGGATGGCATCACATCTGAAGGTCGACCGACAGAAGCCCAAGAAGCAAGCAGTTCAGGACCTCTAAGGGACAATTTGAAAGAACAATTCCCATTGTTGTTGGAGTCACCAGATCAGGTACATGTAATAAGACAAGTCACTTAGTACAAGCTTCATAGCACAAGCATACATGTACATGTACCTTGGCAGGATCAACAGGAGTATGCTAATCCTTGCGAATTTCTGTTCAGTAATGTGAGTATATCTTCGGATCACCATGGGACGAAGAGAACACAAGTCCAGCACTTTGCTCGGACGATGAGCCACAAGACACACAGTACCAGGGAACTGCAGATGTCAATCAGCCATGTGAATCAGAGGGGTCACTTTTGTGCACCAGTTGTAGGAGACTGAGGCAAAAATTCAAGCAGTATAAGCAAAGGCTTCAGCGATATGAGGAAGTGAGCAGCAGCAATGACAATGACAACTAACACGGTACCACTTCGAGAGAACATGTAAAAGTTCAGCCTGTACAATAATAAATGAAGTATATTTTGAGATGTTGTTTCCTTGAAACAAACAATACATGAATTTACACTCATCAAGCAACAAAAAATTGACTGTTCAGATGATCTAAGGTATATGAATTTGAACATTCGAAAATGGTGAGAATGGTGAATTATTCACGTTTTGAGCATGAAAATAAAAAATGAAGGAGTTGCATAAAGAAAAAAAGTTTTATATCCTCAAAAAGCCTACTCTTTGTGCTTCAGAATGAAAAAAAATTGGAGGTTTTCATACATTCCCACATTGGGTTTTGGCAGTTTGAAAAATTTATCCGAAACAGATTTCAGGAGATTTAGAGGTCTGCTACACAGACACAAAAACATGTATATGTCAAATGGCTTTTGTTTCTCAAAGGACATGTAAATATTCACAAATACTAGAAGTTATAGCTGTCTAATGCATCTGGAAAGACAATATCTGATGGCCTAAACATGGTTCAGCCACTAACGTCCATGCAATTTTTCCCATTTTTGGAGGGCCAGCATACCCAACTGCTTAGATGTATTCCAAATGTGTTTGTATATTCTGAAAGACCAGAAAAATATGTACTAGATTTTGAAATTTCAGGTGCCTATGTGAAGTAGTTGCTGAGAAATTGATCTGTGAAAATCGATGAGAAATAAGGGTCCGCAAATTTTGCATCAAAATTGATGGATACCCCCCCTACTAAAGTGGTCATATCTCAAAAGGTTCTCGACTGACCACACTGAAATTTTACATGGTGTGTCCAGAATAGTAGGGGAGCACCTGGTCAAATTTTCAGAATTTTCTGAGACCAAGTGCGTGGGAAGTGTTGAAAAATGGTTGAAATGGCATGGAATGACCCATTTTACATTCAGGCGAAAAGACATTGCTTCAAGAAGAGACATTGCTTCGAGAGATAAATCTTTAAAATCCTGTAATTTAACTAGACGTCAAGGCCTAAAGATGCCTTGGAGGCATTTCGGTGTTAGGACTAATTCGTAATATTTGAAACATGTTTGCCACAGGCTCTATGACACACCGTTTGCTAGATATTGACGAAAATGAAAAATGTCGACTCAGCGAAAAAAATTTTGGGTCAAGGTCAAAGTTCATCCATCATACCCCTTAGACATGTTTGTCTAGGTCCGAAAGTTTCGCTCTACGACGCACCGTTTGCGAGATATCGACGAAAACGAAAAATGCCGACTCGGCAAAAAAATTTCAGGTCAAGGTCAAAGTTCATCCATAATAACCCTTAGACATATTTGTCTAGTGCGACGAGTCCGAAAATAACGTCCGTTTCGCTCTACGACGCACCGTTTCCGAGATATCGACGAAAATGAAAAATGCCGACTCGGCAAAAAAATTTCGGGTCGAGGTCAAAGTTCATTCATAATACCCTTTAGACATGTTTGTCTAGGAGGACGAGTCCGAAAATAACATCCGTTTCGTTCTACGACGCCCCGTTTCCGAGATATCGACGAAACGAAAAAATGCCGACTCGGCAAAAAAATTTCGGGTCAAGGTCAAAGTTCATCCATAATACCCCTTAGACATGTTTGTCTAGGGCGACGAGTCCGAAAATAACGTCCGTTTCGCTCTACGACGGACCGTTTCCGAGATATCGACGAGAATGAAAAATGTCGACTGAGCAAAAAAATTTCGGGTCAAGGTCAAAGTTCATCCTTAAAACCCCTTAAACATGTTCGTCTAGGGCGACGAGTCCGAAAATAACGCTTGTTTGGCTGTACGACGCACCGTTTCCGAGATATCGACGAAAACGAAAAATGCCGACTCGGCAAAAAAATTTCGGGTCGAGGTCAAAGTTCATTCATAATACCCTTTAGACATGTTTGTCTAGGAGGACGAGTCCGAAAATAACGTCCGTTTCACTCTACGACGCACCGTTTCCGAGATATCGACGAAAAATTTATCGGCAAAAAATTTCTGGTCAAGGTCAAAGTTCATCCATAAAACCCCTTAGACCTGTTTGTCTAGGGCGACGAGTCCGAAAATAACGTCCGTTTCGCTCTATGACGCACCGTTTCCCGAGATATCGCCGAAAACGAAAAATGCTGACTCGGCAAAAAAATTTCGGGTCGAGGTCAAAGTTCATTCATAATACCCTTTAGACATGTTTGTCTAGGAGGACGAGTCCGAAAATAACGTCCGTTTCATTCCACGACGCACTGTTTCCGAGATATCGACGAAACAAAAAAATGCCGACTCGGCAAAGAAATTTTGGGTCAAGGTCAAAGTTCATCCATAATACCCATCAGACATGTTTGTCTAGGGCGACGAGTCTGAAAATAACGTCCGTTTCGCTCTAGACGGACCGTTTCCGAGATATCGACGAGAATGAAAAATGTCGACTGAGCAAAAAAATTTCGGGTCAAGGTCAAAGTTCATCCTTAAAACCCCTTAAACATGTTCGTCTAGGGCGACGAGTCCGAAAATAACGCTTGTTTGGCTGTACGACGCACCGTTTCCGAGATATCGACGAAAACGAAAAATGCCGACTCGGCAAAAAAATTTCGGGTCGAGGTCAAAGTTCATTCATAATACCCTTTAGACATGTTTGTCTAGGAGGACGAGTCCGAAAATAACGTCCGTTTCACTCTACGACGCACCGTTTCCGAGATATCGACGAAAAATTTATCGGCAAAAAATTTCTGGTCAAGGTCAAAGTTCATCCATAAAACCCCTTAGACCTGTTTGTCTAGGGCGACGAGTCCGAAAATAACGTCCGTTTCGCTCTATGACGCACCGTTTCCCGAGATATCGCCGAAAACGAAAAATGCCGACTCGGCAAAAAAATTTCGGGTCGAGGTCAAAGTTCATTCATAATACCCTTTAGACATGTTTGTCTAGGAGGACGAGTCCGAAAATAACGTCCGTTTCATTCCACGATGCACTGTTTCCGAGATATCGACGAAACAAAAAAATGCCGACTCGGCAAAGAAATTTTGGGTCAAGGTCAAAGTTCATCCATAATACCCATCAGACATGTTTGTCTAGGGCGACGAGTCTGAAAATAACGTCCGTTTCGCTCTAGACGGACCGTTTCCGAGATATCGACGGGAATGAAAAATGTCGACTGAGCAAAAAAATTTCGGGTCAAGGTCAAAGTTCATTCATAAAACCCCTTAAACATGTTCGTCTAGGGCGACGAGTCCGAAAATAACGTCCGTTTGGCTGTACGACGCACCGCTTCCGAGATATCGACGAAAACGAAAAATGCCGACTCGGCAAAAAAATTTCGGGTCAAGGTCAAAGTTCATTCATAATACCCTTTAGACATGTTTGTCTAGGAGGACGAGTCCGAAAATAACGTCCGTTTCACTCTACGACGCACCGTTTCCGTGATATCGACGAAAACGAAAAATGCCGACTCGGCAAAAAATTTCTGGTCAAGGTCAAAGTTCATCCATAAAACCCCTTAGACCTGTTTGTCTAGGGCGACGAGTCCGAAAATAACGTCCGTTTCGCTCTATGACGCACCGTTTCCCGAGATATCGCCGAAAACGAAAAATGCGGACTCGGCAAAAAAATTTCGGGTCGAGGTCAAAGTTCATTCATAATACCCTTTAGACATGTTTGTCTAGGAGGACGAGTCCGAAAATAACGTCCGTTTCACTCTACGACGCACCGTTTCCGAGATATCGACGAAAAATTTATCGGCAAAAAATTTCTGGTCAAGGTCAAAGTTCATCCATAAAACCCCTTAGACCTGTTTGTCTAGGGCGACGAGTCCGAAAATAACGTCCGTTTCGCTCTATGACGCACCGTTTCCCGAGATATCGCCGAAAACGAAAAATGCCGACTCGGCAAAAAAATTTCGGGTCGAGGTCAAAGTTCATTCATAATACCCTTTAGACATGTTTGTCTAGGAGGACGAGTCCGAAAATAACGTCCGTTTCATTCCACGACGCACTGCTTCCGAGATATCGACGAAACAAAAAAATGCCGACTCGGCAAAGAAATTTTGGGTCAAGGTCAAAGTTCATCCATAATACCCATCAGACATGTTTGTCTAGGGCGACGAGTCTGAAAATAACGTCCGTTTCGCTCTAGACGGACCGTTTCCGAGATATCGACGGAAATGAAAAATGTCGACTGAGCAAAAAAATTTCGGGTCAAGGTCAAAGTTCATCCATAAAACCCCTTAAACATGTTCGTCTAGGGCGACGAGTCCGAAAATAACGTCCGTTTGGCTGTACGACGCACCGCTTCCGAGATATCGACGAAAACGAAAAATGCCGACTCGGCAAAAAAATTTCGGGTCAAGGTCAAAGTTCATTCATAATACCCTTTAGACATGTTTGTCTAGGAGGACGAGTCCGAAAATAATGTCCGTTTCACTCTACGACGCACCGTTTCCGAGATATCGACGAAAACGAAAAATGCCGACTCGGCAAAAAATTTCTGGTCAAGGTCAAAGTTCATCCATAAAACCCCTTAGACCTGTTTGTCTAGGGCGACGAGTCCGAAAATAATGTCCGTTTCGCTCTATGACGCACCGTTTCCCGAGATATCGCCGAAAACGAAAAATGCGGACTCGGCAAAAAAATTTCGGGTCGAGGTCAAAGTTCATTCATAATACCCTTTAGACATGTTTGTCTAGGAGGACGAGTCCGAAAATAACGTCCGTTTCGTTCTACGACGCACCGTTTCCGAGATATCGACGAAACAAAAAAATGCCGACTCGGCAAAAAAATTTCGGGTCAAGGTCAAAGTTCATCCATAATACCCCTTAGACATGTTTGTCTAGGACGACGAGTCCGAAAATAACGTCCGTTTCGCTCTACGACTCACCGTTTCTGAGATATCGGCGAAACAAAAAATTACCGACTCGGCAAAAAAATTTCAGGTCATGGTCAAAGTTCATCCATCAGACCCCTTAGACATGTTTGTCTAGGGCGATGAGTCCGAAAATAACGTCCGTTTCGCTCTACGACGCACCATTTCCGAGATATCGACGAAAACGAAAAATGACGACTGGGCAAAAAAATTTCGGGTCAAGGTCAAAGTTCATCCATAATACCCATTAGACATGTTTGTCTAGGGCGAAGAGTCCGAAAATAACGTCCGTTTTGCTCTACGACACACCGTTTCCGAGATATCGACGAAAACGAAAAATGCCGATTCGGCAAAAAAATTCGGGTCAAGGTCAAAGTTCATCCATAATACCCCTTAGACATGTTTGTCTAGGGCGACGAGTCCGAAAATAACGTCCGTTTCGCTCTACGACTCACCGTTTCTGAGATATCGGCGAAACAAAAAATTACCGACTCGGCAAAAAAATTTCAGGTCATGGTCAAAGTTCATCCATCAGACCCCTTAGACATGTTTGTCTAGGGCGATGAGTCCGAAAATAACGTCCGTTTCGCTCTACGACGCACCATTTCCGAGATATCGACGAAAACGAAAAATGACGACTGGGCAAAAAAATTTCGGGTCAAGGTCAAAGTTCATCCATAATACCCATTAGACATGTTTGTCTAGGGCGAAGAGTCCGAAAATAACGTCCGTTTTGCTCTACGACACACCGTTTCCGAGATATCGACGAAAACGAAAAATGCCGATTCGGCAAAAAAATTCGGGTCAAGGTCAAAGTTCATCCATAATACCCCTTAGACATGTTTGTCTAGGGCGACGAGTCCGAAAATAACGTCCGTTTCGCTCTACGATGTACCGTTTCCGAGATATGCAGGAAGCCTCAAGGATGAGTCAGCAAAAAGTTATTTCAACCTCTAGGTCAAAGGTCGTTTGACGGATCAATCCCAAAATCGATAGGGTTCTTCCCTGGTGGTATATAAACCTCCATGCAAAGTTCTGCAACTATTGCCTGAATATTTTTCGAGTTATCGTCCGGAAACCAAGTCTCATAATTGGCCTTGATTTCATCCTCACGGACCTCACGGACCTCGGAGTCGAATCAAAAAAAAAAATACCCCATAGACATGTTTGTCTAGGGCGACGAGTCCGAAAATAACGTCCGTTTCGCTCTACGACGCACCGTTTCTGAGATATGCAGGAAGCCTCAAGGATGAATCAGCAAAAAATTATTTTGACCTCTAGGTCAAAGGTCATTTGACGGATTGATCCCAAAATCAATAGGGTTCTTCCCTGGTGGTATATGAACCTCCATGCAGAGTTCTGCATCTATTGCCTGAATATTTTTCGAGTTATCGTCCGGAAACCAAAAACCTTGATTTCATCCTCACGGACCTCGGAGCCGGCTCAAAAAGAATAGGGTTCTTCCACATATCATTTCTGACCAGTGGTGAAAATTTGATAAGGATCCATCAAGGCAATCTAAAGTTATCGTCCGGAAACCAAAACGGCGGAAGAAAAAAAAAAAAAAAAAAAAAAAAAAAATTCTGCTAAAACCATAAAGGCATTTCTGCCGAAATGCCTTAATAAACTTGTTATACATATATTCATTAGAGTTCAAATGGAACAGGTATGAGCATTACGATGGTGACACGTACATGTACATTGCATTCGAGTGAAATTGTCGTACAAATTTGATAAAACCAGGAAAAACAGTCGGGGATCTTGAGTCTTTTAAGTTAACCAAACCAAGAGCTCACTTTAACCTAAATATACAGTTTAAACCCTTGTTAATAATATCCCTTACATGTATTTCCTTCCTGTAATTTTCATGTACATGTATTGTTATTCAGTAGCATGCGAACAAATATGTTGTGACTCTTTCCTTGACCGGGGCATACACCTGAATTTGTTCCTTACAAAACCATGAGGGTAGGCCTAAATTTGTACTTAAATGCCCTAATTATTCTTCAGGTAAAAAAAAATATTGGTTTTTCTGAGTGCCTTGAACAAGTATACAGAAGATGTACTGGCAGTTCATTTTTCAATCATATACTATAAGGCTGACTACTGCAGTACCAGATTTTCATCACCATCACAGAGTTTCACCTGGTAATTGGTTAACATTGCCCTAAGTACTAGACATTCTAAAGTCGAGTTCAACACAAAACCTCATGATTTTTTGACATACATGTACTGCAACTTCTTTTAGGGAGTTTTGTTTCCATTTGACATAAAAATGCATTTTATCCCCAAATTTCAGACTTCTATCTTGAAAATTGAAAAAGTTGGCAATCTAGTCCCATAATATATGTTAAATTTCACATCAAACATGCATTTTGCGAGTCTGAAGAGAATTTGGCACGTTGTTCGATGTTCACATTGCACAGTACTTTGTAAGCATGATATTTTATTAGAATACACCTGTATGATTCTTTCCTCTCGAAACTTTCCTCATGACATTTCTTAGCTGAATAAAGATCATGAGTTCAAGTTTGCTTGAATTACCATGATCCGAATTGTGTCCAACATTTAACATATTGAGGTAGATTGACAACTTGAAATTTCAGTTTTCAAGATAGCAGGGCTAGAATTTTGTAAAATTTTGCGAGAATCCTGTTCTCATATACTGCATTTTATTTTGCGAGAATCAAGGGCCATTTTGCAAGAATCTTTGCGAGAATCGATTTTCGGATTCTCGCCGAATTTCTTGCCCCGAGATTTCTTGCCGAATTTCTTGCACAGAACTTCTGTGCCAAATTGACGCATATAGAATTTCAAATTGATCTGACCATCCTAAACGAAGTTATCGCCAAAAATCTTATGACTTTTTAGAGCACATGTTCAATTTAGTGGGCAATTCCGTTTCCCCATGATAATCAATAATACTGATGAGTTTATCAGTCGTACAAAATGATAATCACACATAAAAAGAACAAATGATGTGTCGGAGTAAACATTTTTCTATCATAACCAATTGTCGTTCCGGATTTTATCTATAGGAAATCAGCTCCGGACCACAATGGAAATAAGTGTTTTCACTTTCTTGTGTCATCCGTGTATTTTAATGCGCACTATAATGGCATTTATACTGTATGTTATTTTACTAAATAAATTCAATCAATCAATCAGCTGGAGATGAAATTGCCCACTAAATGAAACATGTACGCCTACGAGGAACCGTGTTAATAGTGATACTGTTATTGTGAATTGTGCATGCAACTGAACTAGGGGCAGCCGCCTCACAATGCTACATGCAACCCCATACAGGTATGTATAGTTAGCAATCTGTGAGACCTTGTAGGCCTATATGGCAGCGAATAATGCGTACACTGAGCATTTGCTGATTGATACTTTATAACACGTACTCAAATCAAATCTGCCGCCATCCTATACAAAATGTAAACACAGCCGGAAATAGCAGGTGCCCGCTGGAACATTCCATTTCAAACATGTAATAGGGGTGCTAAACTGGGATCACATTTTCATTTCGATGATTTCGCTTCATTATTAACTTCGCTTGGAAAATTATTAACTTCGCTTGAAAATGAATCTAAGGATTTTGTCAGAAAATTGAAATTGAGCTATACACCATTTCCAGTACAGAAAAATCCACCACTCCAATAAAAAATTTAACAAAAGCGAGGCTAACTCCCCTACAATAATATTCGATGTGAGCAATCCCAGCAATTATTCGCTAGGTGTAAGTTTCATTCGATAGGGGGTGGTGAGTCAAAATATCATAACGTACTGCCTTTACATTGCTTCCCCATAACGGAATATAACCACGAAATATAGGCACAACATTTAATCATACCTTTTTATCTGTTCATTTATGTTCCGGAATTAGACTGTAGATTAGTCAGATTCCGAATTAACCACGATATACTATGACCTGTTAAACCTAGGCCTACGAACATTTTTTTTTAGTTTAAATTACGGGTTTCGGGCCATAACAGTCATAAATATTCTACAGTTACCTACATCAGGTTTACACCCAGTGTTGGGGGCCCCAAACCGCAGCCCAAATGTGGTCATGTGGATGCTTGCCGTGGCCTCAAAATCTCAGAGCAGAAACATTATTTCCAGGAGACCTGAACCTCAGAACACAAAAAAGACTCTGGCTCCAGTGAATCTTGAGTGTGCCTCAGAGTCCCCAGCCGAGACGACCTGGCTCACTTCACTCAATTTCTACAATTGATTTGACAACAGAGGCACCATGCTGATGATGCAGGAGTGCTAATTGTTGCAATAATCAAAGCCCGTATATGGTGCCTCTGTTGTCAAATCAATTGTAGAAATTGAGTGAAGTGAGCCAGGTCGTCTCGGCTGGGGACTCTGAGGCACACTCAAGATTCACTGGAGCCAGAGTCTTTTTTGTGTTCTGAGGTTCAGGTCTCCTGGAAATAATGTTTCTGCTCTGAGATTTTGAGGCCACGGCAAGCATCCACATGACCACATTTGGGCTGCGGTTTGGGGCCCCCAACACTGGGTGTAAACCTGATGTAGGTAACTGTAGAATATTTATGACTGTTATGGCCCGAAACCCGTCCCTGACACATTCTCCCACTCGACATACACGGCACAGATTCATCACATGACTTCATACTTACTTACCTTACGTCACCGGGCATGCACCGTCCTCGCACCACATCTACATGTAAACAACACTGCTCACGTTATCACTTCCAACAATCCCACCAATCACCACATTCCCAGACACATGACTCCGCCCACACAGACATGACATCACTTTCCCGCCATTTACATGAACACCTGCCACATTACGCGGGAAAATCCACACACATCATAGACTTAGCCCCGCGCTTTCCCACGGACAAGGGAGTTGTAATAAAGTTGTTGGATAGAGAAGTTGGATTGAGAGGTACAACGCCAAATATTGTTATTAGAAGTTATCAAATTCATATTGGACTATTTAATACTTCGGACTATTGTGGGAATTACGATTGAGTGTGAGAGTGATCGTACATCGGACCAAAATCATCCCAATAAACTCGGATATTGTTGAAACTTACGTCGGACTTACTGTTGGTGTGTCAACGCACAACATACATCGAACTATTCGATCAGGGGGCGTAATAGCTGCCCGAAGAACTCCGCTATTCCGTCACATTGGTGCCGTGACCAGGATAGCGAAGGCCAGTTCTCGGCTTACGAACTATCCCGACGTACGAACTTCCAATGAATACCCGATCTACGACTCGGAACCCGACCGGAAGATGAGGTGACGATGAATCCGGTCCAGTCGAACCAGCGAACTGCACGACCAAGGTCAGTGGCGATGAGCGATACGGAAGTGAAACGGACTATGCGCGCTTCCAGCGTCAACCCAATACCGACCCGCTACCCAAGTCGGTGAGTGTACGCCCAACGAACTATGACAATTCAATGTTAACGCACCCGCCGAGTCGGTCGCGTGTCCAACAATGGTCGCATGAATCGGATACGCGTGCTGAACTGTATCCGCGACACGACAATGTAATGTCGCGCCCATCGGTAACGATCCACACAATGACGCGACCAGATCGAACCCCGCCGGTGTACTCCAGAGTACCGGCCGACCCAGTCGTCACGGGAGAGCTGCCGGATGTCCACCTGCCGAACCGGAGAAGAGCCGCCACCGAGAGTACCCCAGCGGCCGACCCCAGGTTCAACGCTGCCCAGACGAACGACCTGCCGACACGATTCCACGCACCCGCGCCAAGATCGGATGTCCGATACACCAGCGACACCATCGATCGCCGACCGCGCAACATCGGTGTACCGATCTCCGACACCAGCGAAAACACGCACCCTGCGCATCTACCGCCACCGGTAGTCAACATCGGACCATCAAACGGCGAACCGTCGCTACCAGCAGAACATTCCGCCTCACACGGCTACTTGCCCAACCATGGAAATGCGGTGCCCATGCACAATCATGGGGGAGTAGCAGTATCGAACTATGGAAATGCGGTGCCCATGCACAATCATGGGGGAATAGCAGTACCTAATCATGGGGGAGTAGCTGTATCAAACCATGGAGTACCAGCGTACGGTGTGTCGCCGCGTACAATCGCGGAATAGTGCCCAATCTGGGAATTGTGCCACAAAACCCTGGAGTAGCAGTTCCAAGTGTGTACGCTCCTGGTTCGGGATATCAGTTCCCACAAATGTCACACTCAACTCCGTCATACGGAATGCCGGAAATGTCGCCGCCATACGGACCGGTCTCCCAAACCGCGCCATTGTCAAATCACGCTGGCTATGCGCCCGCACCCGACGCCACGCCATACGTCGTACCGGTCACCACGACCACTGCCGCACCGACCACGGAGGTCACGCCGCCAACTCCCGCCGTTTCTACGACGACTGCCAGCGCTACTACAGAGGCATCACAAGCGCCCATCATCCCAACGCTAGCGCTGAGCACTGCCAAACCAGCACAGTGGCGAGCCACGTTCAAGGAGGGTAATCTGAACCAGTACCTCCGCAGCTTCGAACAGTTTACGGCTGCATTCACGTACACGGACCTGAACAAAACTACGACATTCCGTAGTACGTTACGCGGACGAGCGGAAGCAATCGCTCTGAGCATTCCATTCAACACGCCTTGGGATGAATTCAGGCGTCGTATCTTGGAAGGGTGGGAACCCGCCGCCTGCCGACAGTCGAAACGTGACGACTTTCCGTTCTTGAAGCGTGAACGGAAAGAGGATGCCGAACATTTCCTTGAACGGTTACAAGCCATAGCAGAACAGGTGTTTGATGACGTCACGCCCGAGTTTCTCCAACGAACTGTTGTTTCGCAATTCGTCAATGGTCAGCCGGACCATATTGCGGATAGACTTTGTGTATTGACCTTTACTTCGTACAGCGACGCCCTCACGGCTGTACTGAAAGCGGAGAGTCGCCAGCAGCGGACCAAGAGAGATCGGCCCCACGGTACCCGCCGAGTGGACGCTACCTACCACGGGTATGCCGATGACACGGAAGCGAATGATGAACTTTCATGTGCGATCGGACAGTTGAACCATACGGGCGTAACTCTGACTCGCGCAGATCCAGTAGCCATCGCGAGCCCCGTTGACAGTATTGTGGGCGCTCTGCCGAAGTCAGGAGAGGAACCGGAAGTTCCCCACACGAACGTTAACCATTACGAAGACCTCCTGCCACACCTACGGGAGATGGTGGACCGTGCCGGACTAGCACCTGAACAGCAACGGTGCTGTGCCAATTTGGTATATCGGTACAGAGACACTTTCATGTGCCCCGACGGACAGCTCGGACGGACGCATGTAGTGCAACATCAGATCGACACGGGTACAAGTGCCCCAATTCGTCAGCGACAACGTCGCGTACCCCAAGCGCAACAACACATCATAGATGAGGAAGTTGACAAAATGTTTCGACTTGGATGCATAGAACCTTCGGAATCACCATGGAGTTCACAAGTGGTGTTGGTACGGAAGAAAAACGGACAGGTACGATTCTGTGTGGACTATCGTCTGCTCAATGACGTAACACGGAAAGATTCGTACCCTCTTCCGAACATTCAAGACACGCATGACGCACTCGCTGGAGCGAACTACTTCTCGGTCTTAGATCTCGCCTCGGGATACTGGCAGGTCGAAGCAGGTCGAAGTTCCGGGTGGCCTTCGCCACCCGGAAAGGCCTATACCAATTCCGGGTTTTGCCGTTCGGACTGAGCAACGCACCAGCGACTTTCGAACGTCTCATGGAGACCATCTTACGCGGATATCTGTGGACCAGATGTATGTGCTATCTGGATGACGTGATAGCATACGGACGCACTTTTGATCAGGCGCTTGCCAATCTGGAAGCGGTCCTCGATCGGATACGAACTGCCGGGTTACGCTTACAACCCAAAAAGTGCGAACTCTTTCAACGCGAAATCCTGTATCTGGGATTTATCGTCAGTGGACAAGGAATCAGGGTGGACCCGAACAAGGTCAAGGCTATTAGGGAATGGCCGACTCCCTGTGAGATTACGGACGTACGAGCTTTCCTGGGGTTAGCCAATTACCACAGGAGGTTCATGAAAGACTATGCCGAAATTGCTGAACCTCTGGTGGCACTCACCCGGGGTGAATGTCGCTTCACGTGGGGATCGCCCCAACGGAACGCCTTCAGGAGGCTCCAGAACGCACTTATCAAGGCCCCCAAGCTCGCCCATCCGTCACAAGATGCGGACGATTATTTCATTCTTGATACAGACGCCAGCGGTTACGCCATCGGAGGCGCGCTTTCACAGCGTGTCAATGGAAAGGAAATCCCGATTGGCTTTGCAAGCAAGACGCTGTCCCGCACGCAACGGAATTATTGTACGACCTATAGAGAACTGTTGGCTGTTGTTGAAATGATTCAGGATTACCGACATTATTTGTGGGGATGCAGATTCCTGTTACGAACTGACCATAGCTCTCTGCGATGGTTAAAGAATTACAATGATGCGGACGGTATGTTGGCTCGCTGGTTAGCCAAACTGCAGCAATATGACTTTCGTATTGAACATCGTCCTGGAAAGCTCCACAGAAATGCTGACGGACTTTCCCGTTGCCATAGTTGCAAACATTCGGACTGCCCTGGATGCTTAGTTGTTCCACCCACGGACCCGGAAACGAGTTCTGGAGAACTTCCCGTCAGACGAAATACGGTGGTTCCTGTCGGACCCGAGAAAGACCTCCTGGACAGTGATACTATGACATCACCGGTCTTATCTCGGATGATCTCAATACGCCAAGCTGCACGTGTGCGAGCATTGGATGTAAAATTGAATGGACAAAAATGGTTGTCGGACTATTCAACAGCGGACATTGTTGCCGCTCAGCAAGTCGACCCGAGTGTCGGAGTCGTACGACAGTGGGTATTGAACGGAACGAAACCCACGGCAAAGGAAGTCGCCCGCTACGGCGAGGAAGTGAAAACTTTGGTTTCACGGTGGACTTTGTTAGCGCTACAGGATGGAGTCCTCATACGAAATACCAAGCCGGACCCAGCTGGTCGGACTGTCGTACAAACTGTGTTAACAGCGGCATTACGAACGGTGGTTCTACATCAACTCCACGACCTTAAGGTCGTAGGCCACCTCGGAATACAACGGACTGTTGAGAGAGTAAAGCGCCGGTTTTACTGGCCAGGTCTCGCCTTGGATGTTGCCCGCTGGTGCGCCCGCTGCCCGCAGTGTGTGTCACGGAAAGGAAAACCAGCGCCCAAGAAATCGCCTCTAACGCAACTACCCACTGGGGCGCCATTTGATCGTATTGCCATGGATATCTTAGATACCCATAAAGTTACCGGACGTGGAAACAGGTACATTCTCGTCATATCGGACTACTTTTCAAAGTACACGGACGCATTCCCGCTCCGCCGCCATACGGCCAAAAATGTCGCCGATGTTCTGGTGAATCGTTGGATCGTGTACCACGGGGTACCGAAAGCCATACACAGCGACCAAGGAACGGAATTTGAGTCGTCATTATTTCGGAGCGTTGTACGCCTTCTGGGCGCCAAGAAAATTCGGACCACGCCCTACCGCCCACAAAGTGACGGTCAAGTCGAACAATTCAATCGGACTTTGTTGAATATGTTGAGTGCATTCGTCAGTGATCGTGGGAATGACTGGGATCTGCACTTACCATATGTACTCATGGCGTACCACACCTCGGTGCATTCTTCTACCGGGTGTACACCACACCTGATGGTATACGGACATGAATGCAATTTGCCTGTTGACTTGATGTTTCCTACGTATGACCCAGAACCGCTACCTCCATGCGGACCCGAATACGTCGAGTATCTCCGAACTGCTATCAGAGCTGCCCATGGGTTTGCGCAAGAACATCTGCAAAAAGCTGCAACCCGCCAGAAAATGGGGTATGACGCACATGCGAAATCTCGCCCTCAGTTCCAGCCGGGAGAGTTGGTACGGTACTACTACCTGCCCCTCACTCAGAACAACAAATTCGCCCGACCCTGGACCGGACCCTGGAGAGTCCTGGAACGCGTTACTGAGGTAGACTATCGAATCGCTCTAGTCTCCAATCCACGAAATACTAGAGTCGTCCATCTGGACGTCATTAAACCGTACGAAGGCGACGAACAGTTGCTGAACCTTCAACCTCAAGTCGGATCGCCACCTGAGTCGTCAAGCAGCACAGACTCCAAGACCGAACCATCGAACGATCCCCTGGAGCTCCTCAAGGAATTCCTCTACCCTTGGGATGTCACAGTACAAGACAAATCGTCAGACACAGATCGGACTACCGTGACTGATACTTCGTCATCAACCGCCAGTCGGAGAAGTCACACATCCGGACCGCGAAGCCGTCGCCAGAAGCGAAAATCGCGCAAGTCGTACTCCAGCGCTTCACAGCGAGCGCCAAAACCCCGCGGACCCAAACCCGCGATTGCTACGGACTCATCAACAAGCGAGGCTACGCCCCAGCCTGCTCCGTACAATCGACCCAGACGCACGATTCGCCGCCCAGCCCGGTTCAGATAACCACGGCTGTGCCAAGGGACTGATCTCTATGATGATGAATAAATGCCTGTCTATTGGACTATGATGTCATATCACCCCAAAATATATTTATAATATAATAATATTATGTACATATTCATTTAAATAACCATTTTTATGTACAGATGTCGGTGAGGCAATTTTCATATATAATATTGATATGACGTTATCATATTGATGCTGGTCATGATGCTATAATGTGGTATATGTGTGTTATGCATTGCATATAACTTCGTACTTCTCCATACCATCTCGCGCCTGTTGCGCACTACCTAAATATTGCATGACTAACAATTCCACCCATGTGTCAGCCGTCATGTCCTGCCGTGAGTAAGATCACTTTGTCGCGGACGAGGTGAGAGGATAGCCGTCTCCCGAGCAAGCGTCTGATAAGAGCCTCTGCTCCCCCTTACGCACAATTCAGGGGAATGCCCTCAGGAGCAGGATTCAGCTATGAACAAACCTCTGCATTCCAACGCGCGATCTGTCATCACATTCATTGAAAATTATGCAACGCGCCACGGCAGGGCCGCCCAGATCACCCCATCACCCTCATGATAATATCAGCGGTTCCATTATCTACGGCACTAGATGAAAATGTACGGACTGAGCAAACTTCTGTGAGCTTGGTATTTATACCTCAGAATATGTACGGACAGTGATCATCTGTTATAAACAAGTTGGTCAAAAGTTTATTGTGTGCTAACTGCGCAGATAAGGAACGGACTAATTGTAGGAGTTCACACGGAAAAGCATGAAGCACAAGTAAACACTGAAGCCGCCGGCGGCACCCCCATAAACTTTCCCAGCTAATACAATAGAGAGTGGAAGCACGTAAAAGGTGCAGTAATCTTGACTGTATGCTAGAAGGACAGTGAAATGATTGGATTGCGTTATCCAGAAGTTTGTGTCGGACTAAGGGAAAATAGAGCAGCTGTGTGCTAACCTACTGCCCTGCTTGACTGGTGTGATGAACCAGAGCTTTGATGTACACGCGTTGCCTAGGTGATGGACCGCCCCTCTTCGCATGACTGAGAGCCGAGATGGATCAAGCCAACGTAAAAACGTATACAGACAATAGACAGAGCGCACCCCCCGATTGTGGAAAACCGCAAAAGACACTGTCAGCACTTTGTGTGTGTACGGATGCCAGATAAGCAGGAAAGTTTTAGAAGTGGGTCATTCTGGCTGCGGACACTGGAGAGTGAACATCTAGCGGAAAAGTGTTGATATTACAGTGATCTTGAGAGACAATCAGACACTACTTGGAATATATATTTCGTACGGCAATAGTACAGACTATTGAATAACATTTCACGAACTTTGTGTGTGATTTGATACGTACGTTGTACTAAATAACCAGTCGGACTATTGAGTGAGGGCTCACGCCAGTGAGCGAAGTTCGAACTATGTCGTCTTCCGACAAGGAGAGAGATAAGCCACCGGACAATAAGACGGCATCTGATGCCGATAACAACGGACTTCCACTTGCCGTGAGAATAGTGGAGGCTGGGGATGAGCCAGAACATCCCATCGTACTTGAAGAATCGGCGACAGCCGACAGCGCACCGGGAACAGTTTCCCCTACTTCGGACCTGATCACGATATCGGATACAGAAACGGTCTCTGGGGCCGAAACGAACATTCGTAAGAAAGTGATAGCGAAACTCGCTCAACGCGGAGAGCGTCATACGCCGAGTCCATCATCGGACTCGATGTCGGACTTAAGTGCGCCTGACTTCCAGCGCCTGGAAGAAGGCGGGAAAATTGTAGAGCAAGCCATGGCTGCCAGAGACGCAGCTAAAGCCACGGCTAGTGTTACTTCGGACTCCGGACCAAAACTAATGATGGCTACTCCGCCAGTGACAGCCTCACGACCGACCGTCGTGTCGGCTACTTCGCCTGCTTCAGCCAAACCGGCCAAGCCTGTACGACCTCTCGCGTTGCTACCGCACGCGACGACATCGCGAGGATATTCCTCAGCATATACGGACTTATTCCGGACCCCCACACCCCATGGGACGAGTCCGATCGACTGGAACGCGGTTCCACTCTACGACCGGAACCGACAATCGGGATATGGACACGTCCATGACTTTTCGGTACCATCGACGTTGACAGAGAGTCAGTACCTGACTCTTATGCCGCTACGCCTCGGGACAGGAGGTTTCGACTGTCCTTTCTGTACCAGTGAGGAGGAGTCAGAGCACGAACGGACCTGGCCCACGGTGCCTCGCCGGGCCCCACTTCGGACCCCACAGGAGCTGGATGCTCATGTTCTGGCATACCACATGCCATTTGTACGATTCTTTGTGTGCCCCGCACGGGACGGGTACATGACCCTGACACTTTCGGACATGATACAACACATTTCTACGCCTACGGCGAGTCACGCGGACCGGTTCCCCATCTTCCAACGGGGATCACTGATGGCCACAGAGAATATGGTCACTCGTTTCGCCAAACGATGTGGGGTTGACATGCAACCCAATCCGAACTATCGGCCGCCTCGCGTACCTGCACACGTACCAATTTTCAGACGGACACCAGACTCCGTACTGACATTCGGAATATGGGCGATGGCACCTGCCCTGATGGCCCAATACCCGCCGAACACCGCACCGGAGGTCCAGCTGGTGCTGGATCGGATCGAGTTCGCTCAGCTAAAAACCAGGGCTGACGAAGTGAAAGTCGAACGGATGGTACGCGACATCCAGCTAATCAACCCGCACGTCTGCTATCGAAAGCCGGGAGCTTTCTATTTCGACCGTCCTGTCGTTTATCGGACCTCGGCCATGAAGGCCGCCGAACCTCGGACCTCGGCTTCACCAGCCACAGGAGCTTCCACTCCCGCACGGAGTTCGCCTTCGGGGGCGATACCCAAAAGTCGGACTGTCGAGAGGCCCACAGCGCCTAATGATACGGACTATAGAGTTCGGGAGGGACTTGTGCCATCCCCGGACGAATATCCGCCCCTGCCGAGTCGACCCACGGTCGAGACAGACGCGGCTGAATCTTCGGACTCAGTTAAGACTTCAGACCCAGCCGAACCCATGGAAACGGCTAAAATTACGGACTCTGTGGATAGAGAGCCTTCCCCAAGGACGGCTTCTCAAGCCCCAATCACGGACACTGAGTCGCCAATGGAGTGCGACCAGCCGCCACCACTTCGGACGATCGAGGACGAACCAGAGCCTCGACAACGTCGGACACCCGACAGCAGGCCGGGCTCCCCCTCCGTACCTAGATTACGAGGAGGAGTTGTTGCCACGAACGACCACCTTGGTCACTCGGGCCAACGACCCGGACAGGCCCCAGCTAAGGATGGAGGTCCTGGAGGACCAGGATCCTTTACCTCGCGACTTAGAGGTTAATTTCGGATTTCACGGATCTGGTGAGTTCGGTGCGGACTACCAGTTACTTCGCCAGCACGGGCAACGATTGCTCGAACGGACCCTACCCGGACTACAAGTTCTCCCCGGAGTTAATCCGGACTTTGCCGAACTTTATCAGGACGACAACATGCGTCGTCTTCCCGCCGGACTTGGACCGCATCAGTCCTACTGGATGGATCAGATCACCCAGGCTGCGACGGACGCGGACCCTTTGTTGCTAGCGGAGGACGCTGAGCACCACCTCCCGTCGTTGGCACTGGCCAGCGCGGACGACCTGGCGCTACAACATCTGCGAGCCATCCGCCGCGGGTATGTACTCGCCATGGACGCACACATCCGCCAGGCGGAGTACAATGCCATGTCCCTCGGATTTGGGATGGGGTCGCTCCACGAGCGACAGACCCCTACGGCTCCGCACCCTCTCCTGGAGAATCGTCGACTCCGGGAGGAACTCCGCACTGCGGAACAAGTTAATTTGGACTTGCGAGAGGAGAACCGGGAGCTCCTTGCCCGCCTCTCTACGACTTCGTCTTCATCACGGGAACCTCAGGGAATCCCTGATGAACTCTGGACGACGATTGTGGCGGTTCTACCGCACTTGCCGGCCTAGGAACAACGGCGGATGATGCAACAGGCATCGCCAGCCGCCCGTCCTCCAGCGTCACGGAGACGCGACCGTCAGTCGGACTAGACTTCGTACCCCAGGTCACAGCACCAGGATAGCTGTGGCCTGCAAATGTCGTACTTATCGTATCATATGATGTGCATGTGTACTATGTACTAATCCTGGTCATTTTCAGGTATTTCGGGCTTTAAAATGTTTCCGTTCCACTAGGGAACGTAGAGGATTATTTTTACATTCCAATAATATATATGTATATATTTGTGATTCTTTTAACTGTGATTTATGTGTTGATTTATGTGTTTCATCTTCACCTGTCGTTGTTTTAAATGTATTTGTCAAATGTATTCATATCATCTTAGTGACTGTTGACTGACTGACTAATGACTTTATTTTGACAGTTAGAATTTTTATTGTACTCATTGCTTTACCATTGTCTCGCGCGGTGAATGTGTTTCTCCCTTTAGGACTTTTAGCTTATCATGTTTAGATTTTTGGACAGTTAGGTTTCGGGGAGGGTAAATTCCCAGGGGGTAATTTGACGAAGGGGTGTTTTGTAGAATATTTATGACTGTTATGGCCCGAAACCCGTCCCTGACACATACACTGCACATACACGGCACAGATTCATCACATGACTTCATACTTACTTACCTTACGTCACCGGGCATGCACCGTCCTCGCACCACATCTACATGTAAACAACACTGCTCACGTTATCACTTCCAACAATCCCACCAATCACCACATTCCCAGACACATGACTCCGCCCACACAGACATGACATCACTTTCCCGCCATTTACATGAACACCTGCCACATTACGCGGGAAAATCCACACACATCATAGACTTAGCCCCGCGCTTTCCCACGGACAAGGGAGTTGTAATAAAGTTGTTGGATAGAGAAGTTGGATTGAGAGGTACAACGCTAAATATTGTTATTAGAACTTATCAAATTCATATTGGACTATTTAATACTTCGGACTATTGTGCGAATTACGATTGAGTGTGAGAGTGATCGTACATCGGACCAAAATCATCCCAATAAACTCGGATATTGTTGAAACTTACGTCGGACTTACTGTTGGTGTGTCAACGCACAACATACATCGAACTATTCGATCAGTGGGCGTAATAGCCGCCCGAAGAACTCCGCTATTCCGTCACATAACTAAGTTACCTACATCCCAAGATGGCCACGGGACAGAACGCTTCAAATTGTTTTTGGCGATTGCAGATGATTTACGAGGTTTTGGTTGAAGAACTATGTATAATTACATAGTAATGGTGATATTGTTTGACATACAAGCGTCCTTGTTCTTTTATGAAACTGGAAACGTGCGTTTAAAGTGATTGTTTTTTCCGAAGGGATGTAGGTAACGGTAATGACATGATGTAGGTAACGGTATTCGGACAAAATGTAATGATGTAGGTAACGGTTGTTGAACATGTGCTTTGGCGGAAAATGAAAACCGTAAAAATACACCGAGAACACTGAAACACCAAACACATTGAATACACTGAAAATAAAAACACACCATCGTGTGTCAGCTTGTTGAAATACATGTAAGAAACTCGAGATACATGTCACGAGGAGTGAAACTAAACTGTTCACTCCTTTTGGACCCAAGTAGAGGGAATAAAATTTGAAATTCGTTTGAAGATTTTCAGACTTCTCCCTGTAGATCACTTGGATCACAAAATCAATTCCAAATTCATCAAACATAATAAAATGACGCTTCTCTCACTTCCAATATAGTAGTATAGCTGAAACATTATAATATACATTATATCACCGATGTATATCTAGTCATATGCTTAAACAGCCCTGAAGTTCTGTTGTCAATGAATTATGTTTCATATATATGTGTGTTCTGTATATGTTTTGTACAAAATTGTGCTGGTATTTCATTGTTCAATGAAAAGTTGGCCTGCTATCACATTTCTACGCAGCCCCTGAGGTGACATACCAAAAATATTTATTAATCCGTGCACACGATTTAGCAAATTCGTGCGCACGAGTTACTAATTCGAGTGCACGAAATACTATTTTGTGGCCACGAATTGACAATCCGTGGGCACGATTTACTATTTCGTGCGCACGCAATACCAATTCGTGCCCACGAATTGGTAAATCGTGCCCACAGATTAGTTATACCAATCCGTGCCACGAAATACTAATTCGTGTGGACGAATCATTAAATCGTGCGCACAAATTGCTAACTCGTGTCCACGGATTGTTAAATCGTGCCCACGGATTAGTTAAGGTAATCCGTGCACACGATTTTTTATGTGCATAAAACCAGAATCTTGGCCCTATTTTTGTATGATGTGTAGCGCGGCTATCTCGAGTGTAGGCCTACTTAGAGACATAGTTTCACTTGCATTACCCTTGCAAAAGGGTGTCAGAAACACTGTTTAATAACAAATGATATTCTAATCACCTTATTCCCGACTTCCATCGTAGAAATCGTCGAACCAGCTAATGTGAGAAGAAAGTAATCAGTATTGAACCGGCGTTTATAAAATTTATCACACACTATATTCACGTTGTGAATAACCCGTTACCTACATCTTACCCCACACGTTACCTACATCTTCTCGTTAGCGAAACTTCCCGTTACCTACAGCCCTTCGAAAAAAAGTATCGCTCTAAACGCACGTTTCCAGTTGAATAAAAGAACAATGACGCTTTTATGCCAAACTATATCACTAGTATTATGTAATCATACACAGTTCTTCAATCAAAACCTCGTAAATCATTTGTAATCGCCATAAACGATTTGAGGCGTTCTTGCCCGTGGCCACCTTGGGATTTACACCTAGTGCCCAAGAACCCTACAAATCAGAGCCGTTTTAGGTTACCGACCATGTGCTCCAATAATCTATTTGCGTCTCGTCCGTCGTCCACATTTTTATATTCACAGTTTATGGTCAATTTTTTTTTTGAAATTAGCATAAAACTATCTAAAAATATTCCAAGAAGGAGTACTTTTTAGTTTTTAATTTTCAATTTTTTTTTTCGAAATGACGGGCTTCCTGAATTCGATGGCTCTTTACTCAAAAACTCAGACAATTTTGAGATTGTTGTTCTAAAAGATTCCGCTTTAGGTATCTTTGTGACGTGTATTTCATTGCCCTTGAATTCTTCGATCACTGGTCTGCGTGTGGCGACCATATTTGTTTTCGACGGCACGTCGAAACCATTTTTTTTGTCAGTAATCAAGTCACTAGATTATGTTTCGAGCCACTTCCAGTCGAAAAAGTATATATACATTTAGCCATTTAATTTTTTCTATGACTTTTTAGGTTACCGGACCTATGGTCCGATAACCTATTGGCATGGCGTTGCGTCCGTCGTCCGTCGTCCATCG
This sequence comes from Terebella lapidaria, assembly GCA_949152475.1. NCBI lineage: Eukaryota > Metazoa > Annelida > Polychaeta > Terebellida > Terebellidae > Terebella > Terebella lapidaria. The sequence continues at coordinate 53,062,805 of OX424555.1, read as the reverse complement.
TCGTCGTCGTCGTCCACATTTTTATCTTTTTTGTTTACGGGCGAATTCTTCTGAAATTTTGCACAAAAATACTTAAAAATAATTCAAGAAGGAGATATTTTTTAGTTTTTTGATTTTCGCATTTTTTTCAAAATGGCAGCCATTTTCGACGAAAAATGCCTGATTTTGGACTTTGGTGGCCATTTTCTCAAAATCTGTTCAGTAACTTTTTTTCTTTTTGATACATAATACTCCTGATATGAACTCCTATGATGTCTATAAATTTCGTTGCGCTTGAATCGCTCGAAGTGGACCATTTTGGCCCAAACTCGGCCCAAATGGGACTTTCCCATGTTAAATTCTCCTATGCTTTATAATGGGACACATTATGCCTAATATCTCACTTGATATTGAGATTAGAGACTAGGAATCAATTGTGATTCTTTTTTTTCTTCTTTTTGATACATAATACTCCTGATATGAACTCCTATGATGTCTATAAATTTCGTTGCGCTTGAATCGCTCGAAGTGGACCATTTTGGCCCAAACTCGGCCCAAATGGGACTTTCCCATGTTAAATTCTCCTATGCTTTATAATGGGACACATTATGCCTAATATCTCACTTGATATTGAGATTAGAGACTAGGAATCAATTGTGGACATATAGGAAATGATATATGCTGAATATTCTGATGACCTTGAATTTGACCTTTGACCCCATTTTCAAGGTCATAGGACAAAATGGCTAATATCTCGCTTGTTATCGACTTTACAGCTTAGGAATCAGTTATGAACATATAGGAAATGATATATGCAGATTATTGTCATGACCTTGAATTTGACCTTTGACCTCATTTTCAAGGTCACAGGACAAAATGGCTAATATCTCACTTATTATCGACTCTACAGCTTAGGAATCAATTGTGGACATATAGGAAATGATATATGCTGAATATTCTCGTGACCTTGAATTTGACCTCTGACCTCAATTTCAAGGTCAGAGCACAAAATGGCTGATATCTCGCTTATTATCGACTCTACAGCTTAGGAATCAATTGTGGACATATAGGAAATGATATATGCTGAATATTCTGATGACGTTGAATTTGACCTTTGACCCCATATTCAAGATCATAGGACAAAATGGCCTATATCTCGCTTGTTATCGACTTTATAGCTTAGGAATCAGTTATGAACATATAGGAAATGATATATGCAGATTATTGTCATGACCTTGAATTTGACCTTTGACCTCATTTTCAAGGTCACAGGACAAAATGGCTAATATCTCACTTATTATCGACTCTACAGCTTAGGAATCAATTGTGGACATATAGGAAATGATATGTGCTGAATATTCTGATGGCCTTGAATTTGACCTTTGACGGCATTTTCAAGGTCATAGGGCAAAATGGCTAATATCTCGCTTGTTATCGACTTCACAGCTTAGGAATCAGTTATGAACATATAGGAAATGATATATGCAGATTATTGTCATGACCTTGAATTTGACATTTTTTATCCATTTTCAAGGTCACAGGACAAAATGGCTAATAGCTCACTTATTATCGATTTTACAGCTTTGGAATCAATTGTGGACATATAGGAGATGATATATGCTGAATATTCTCGGGACCTTGAATTTGACCTCTGACGTCATTTTCAAGGTCACAGGACAAACTGGCTCATATCTTGCTCCTCTATTGACTGTATGGCTTGGGAATCAATTGTGGACATGATATAGAAAATGATATACATTGAATATTTTGATGACCTTGAATTCGACCTTTGCCCCTTCATTCTCAAGGCCACAGCACAAAATTGCTAATATCTCTCTGATTATTGAATTTACAGCTTAGCAATCAACTGTGGACATGATATATGCTTAATGTTATATATGCTGAATATTCTCTTGACCTTGAATTCAACCAGTGACCTGGCTAACATCTAAAATATTAAATATTGTCCGGTAACCTATCTTCGGCCCTTGGCCTAATTTTTTCGGACGCCATTGATTTTTTTAAAACTTGATCCACTTTCAGTTTCGTTCATAATGGGAGCTGTGTGTAGTGAATTGCTAGAACACTTCAAGATAGAGGCTAACCATTGGCACATTCAAATGGGAGCTCATGTATTGCTATTTCAGTGGTGACCTTGAATTGACCATCAATGAACTTGAAATATTTTTTATCGAAAAACGCCCAATTTTGGATTTTGGTAACCATTTTCTTAAAGTTTCTTCAGACAGGGGCGTAGCCAGAGATTATTGAAGTGTACTCAAAATCCTCACCCACCCGGTCTGGGGGTTTGGGGGGCCCCCCAAGAAAATTTTTAACTTTGACAATTTCTGGGAGCCATTCGAACCTATATTAGGTAGCACAATCAACAATTTTTATTCAATATTTTGACCACAAATGTTGAGAATTATTCACATATTTTCAACACTTTTAATTTTTTAGCGCATTCTGGAAGTCATTCGAAGCTATGATAAGCAGTACATTCAACAATTTTTATTCAAAATTTTGGCTAAAATATTAGAGATTATTTGAACTATTTTGAACAGTGAAAATTATATCCTTTTTACCGCTATTTAGCATTTTCTTCCGATATCTTACAAGAATATAGAAGCGATTCACAGTCAGATCAAGAAAAAAATATTTTAAAGAATCGTCGGTTGAACTTTCACTTATCATGCCACAGGAATGCTGGTGGGATTGTGCTAAAAACTGGCATACATTTTCGTCAAGTAGATAAACAGGATATATACAGCACATAGTACTATTATAACTTTACAAAATTAGAGGTCGTTTGAGTCTGTCTACTGAAACCAATCAAGGTTTATTTCAATTGATTTTCAGGTTTCGCCAGTCGATTTAACACCATTAATAATAAGTGTGGACGACAAATAGGGTGGCCTATGTTTTTCCCTCAGAGAGTACATACAATGTATATAGGAGATCCCACCCAAGAAACATCAATGGGCTCAGTCGGTGTAAGCAAGAAACAGTACATATCTAGTATGGTTAAATTATCAAAGTAATATTGCATGTAGGTCTGTAGGTCTGAACTCCACTCAAATCTAGACATACTCTCTGTCAGAGTGTAGTTCAGTAGACCTGACCAATCATAGACTGACTGCCAAGAAGGGGGTTGGGGGTATAATTGGTGTTTTGTTAATCGCTCGCAAAAACTGATGATTCATTACCATTCGGAAAACATATCTGGAATACTTTTTGTCGTGTCATGATCACAATTCAGTCTTCACTGTCATTGAAACCAAGGTCCTTTGTGCCTATTCATTAGCATACAAGTACAGAGTACATATAAACATAAATAACAAGTTGCGTGTTTTTATTGGGTTCGTTATTTTTGGTGGTGTTTTTTTATACCAGCAATCAATGTGTACGCAGCTGCGTACGTGCGTACGCCTATAGCTACGCGCCTGTCAGACATTTTTTTTTCAAAACCATGCAATTTCCTTTTACCGATGTGACGTGTATAAGATTCATTGCCCTTGCTCAGGGGCCTCACAAACCAGGACCTGCTTTATGTTCTGAGATAACTTTCTGGCCTTTCATGACGATTAATTCCACACAAACTCACTATGGTCACCTTGTTCTGAAATTACATTTTAAACACTAGATGGCGTGATGTGTCGGATTTTTAGCGATCATAACGTACGCGCCAGCAAGAGAATTAGGACAGCAACCACAGGATCGGAAACCCGGAATATTCACTGACTGATTCTGATTTGACCTGACTGCTACGTAAGTTACTAATTTCCATCCAATAGCCACCACAAAGGCGAGAAGTGTTAATTGGTAGTGGAAATAACCGGTTACTGATTGCCACTGCACATGAAACTTGAAAAGGGATCAAGGCGAAGTGCAGATCGAAACTGAAACTGAAATTGTCGGAATTTCAGCCAAATGATTATGGGGACGAGTACTTATGTGTAGGTGGGCCTATATCGAAATAAGCTTGGGCCCCTAGACTTGGGTAGGCCTACGAGTAGAACATTCAACATAGCCTATAGGCGTAGTAGTAGTGGGTCAATTAGGCGATTGACACTAGACCTAGCAACAATTAGGTTCACAGTTAGCTCTGACGAGGAATTTTTTAGACGAGTAGCTACATGTACGTCTACAGTAGGTATTTTTTGTACATCTGAATGTGCAAAAATGTGCATTTTTGTGCCTATGACCCTATGTGCATCGGAAATAGCCTAATGTTTATAAGGGGCCGGTCATTATTTATCGGGTGGGGGGGGGGGGGGGGGGGGGGGGGGTTGGATGGATTTTCCGAGAAATGAGTTTTCAAAGTTTGACCCCCCCCCCCCCACCGATATCGAAAAACAATGTATGACCCCCCCACCAAGTTCAAAAATAAAAGTGTGACCCCCCCCCCCCCAATCGCCATGTACATATACAAGGCCATAATACACAATGGTAACAATTATAAGGAGCCAGTATGATACTTAAATGCTTTTTTTACACTTCATTCAAATTCTATTCAAACAATTGTGACTTTTGTCGCAAATTTTTTACACTATTAAGTAAGTGGATATTATGAATTTGTGCCATTACAACTGATTCAATTACTATTTGTGGGTATATTATATCGGTATGGTATTGACAGCCTCTGATTGGATGTTGGGGGCAAGAAACAAAACACCCCAAAGACATTGATCCATCTCTGTGAAAACACCTTGTCCTCCATTGTTTTCAATAGGTCATGTACGTGGTGATATCGTGAAACATGAACAAGGTTTTTTTCATGTGATATATATACCCGTATCAGGAATTTTTTTTAGCTAGTAACATTTATAAACACAGGACCAATAAGTAGCCTATAACACAGGACCAATAATTGAAACCTGGCGTGCGCCTGTATGTGAATATTGGGATATGCCTCTCTGTGAATATTGGGGTGCGCCTGAATGTGAATATTGTGGTGCGCTTATATCCGGATATAGGCGCATACGCCTCTATGTGGATAAAAAATATTGTTCAAAACGTCTCTCAAAATGCGAAAATCCGCTTATAGGCGCATGCGCGTCAATACGGTACTGTATTGAATGCTAAGCAAAGTCCCGGATGTGTACGCGTGCAAAACCCAAGGTAAGAAGGAATCGTAGGTGATTTTCTTGTTGTTTTTCGCCCATAAGTGTCTATTTAGAAGGAATCAAAGACACAAATACCTGGATTCGATGTCAATTGTCACAAGCTCATTAACTATCAAGCAGTTTGGGGTTCTTTAACTGCTAACATTGTGTAATTTGGTACCGAGTGTACACGTACCCCTATTGTCGCCCCATTCGAATGTTACAATCCTTCACTGTCGTCCAAATTCCCGGTATATTAACCAGTATCAGCACAATTCGATCAAAAAATAAGCAATGCTTTAGGGTATAATGAAATATTCAGACAAAACTTTGCATTGGCCAGTAAATTGATAATTTCGCCAATGTACGCAGCCAATGACTTCTGTACGTATGTAAAGCACCTATACTTCGAATGATTTGATTTTATCAGAATTTGTTAGTCCAAGTAAACACTTGAGCCCAATGATCAAAGTTATGAACCGTAGAGGCTATATACAATATATGTGATATAACATGAAAACGTTGTAATTAGAACCGACCATGAAAATAAATATGTGGATATGGATGACATGGAACGCATTGAATATACTCTTATATATGGGTGATACGGATACGACTGCATTTCTGTATTGGTTCCACGTCCCCTACATATTATGTGAGTGATTGATACATTTTATTGCAATAATTCAGCATATATAATTAGGTGTTTCCACTCTAGCAGCTGTTTAAATGGACATCATTAACTTATTATATTCACGCGGTTGTACAGTTTTATCATTCGGTGATATCAGGTATACTGAGCGGTACGGTGCGTGCCATAAAAACACCTATATTTATATACTCGAAGAGCAATTTTCAGGTTACCGGACCTATGGTCCGATAACCTATTGCCGTCGCGTTGCGTCTGTCGTCCGACCACATTTTTATCTTTAAAGCTTACAGGCGGATTTTCCTGAAATTTTGCACAAAGCTGCCTAAAAATATTTCAAGAGGGGGTTATTTTTTGGTTTTTTTAATTTTCGCATTTTTCTCAAAATGGCCGCCATTTTTGACGAAAAATGCAGTGCTGCCAGAGTATACTTTTTAAAAAGTATTATACTTTTTTTTGGCCTTGGGTACTTTTTATACCTTTTTAATACTTTTTTTGGCCTTGGGTACTTTTTTTATACTTTTTTGGGGGGTTATGTCAGATTTTTCTGGCAAAACTGCCAAAAAGCCCGCGCAGAAGCCCGCGAAGGCAATATCTAAACATTGTTGTACTAGTATATTTTAACAGATTCCAATCCATTGCCACACCGATGCTCAAGAGCCCATGCACGCCTTGATGTCTGCAGTACCATGGATCATAACGTGACGGCACATGTGTAGACACGCAGTGGGCCCTTTACCATGCGGTGTGACAATGAAAAATGGAATGCTGAAGGTACTATTGGTTAGCCAATATATGCATCAAAACAGGTATGTCGATCAGAATATATACTTTTTTATACTTTTTTTTGGACTGGCGTGTACTTTTTTTTTTGAGGATTTCAATACTTTTTTTCCGAAATGTTGGCTGGCAGCACTGAAAATGGCCAATTTCGGACTTTGGCGGCCATTTTCTCAAAAACTGTCTGATCAGTTTTGAGATTTTTGTTTCAAAAGATTCCCCTTATGTACCTTCATGATGTGTATAAGATATCATGTGTGATTAATAAAATTTCTTATTAATGCATAACACTCCTCATATGTACCCCTGTGATATTTATAAATTTTGTTGCCCTTGAATCGCTCGAAGTGGGCCATTTTGGGTCCAAACTCGGCCCAAATGGGACTTTCCCATGTTAAGTTCACCTATGCTTTATAATGGGACACATTAGGGCTAATATCTCACTCAATATCAGGAGACTTTCCTCGCCACTCCACGGGTGCGGAATATCGTCCGAGACTTCCTTCACAAGTCCGGAGTTGCGGAGGTACGTCTATTGCGGAGACGGAGTGTCTGCTTTTAAAGTTAGGCTTCAGAACTAACGTCAGTCTCTTTCTTCGCGAAGTCCATGCGGAGGTGAAGGTTCCCTGGCTCCGCAACTCTTCCGTCTCCGGAGGTGTGTACATGCGGAGTCTGTTTCGTCGTCTTCCGCGAAGGTGTCGCCTGTGCGAAGGTCCTCACTTCTGCAGAGGTCCTCTGTATCTGCGGAGGTCTTCCGCGCTGCGGAGTTCCTCTCTCTGCAGAGGTCTTCCGAGCTGCGGAGTTTCCGTGGTTCCGCAGTGTACCATCTTCCTTGCGGAGAGTCCTTCGCACGTCTGCTTCACCTCCCTCTTCCGCGGGTGCGGAGGTCCGTCACCTGCGGAGACTGGGTGTCTCCGCACGTCAGGAGACTTCCCTCGCCACTCCACGGGTGCGGAACATCGTCCGAGACTTCCTTCACAAGTCCGCGGTTGCGGAGGTACGTCTATTGCGGAGACGGAGAGTCTCCGCACATCAGGGGACATCCCCCACAGATCCGCGGGTTGCGGAGGCTCACCAGAGTCTTCCCTCGCGCTTGCACTGCTGTGCAAGAAGAAATCGCCGCCTTGCCGTCAGCTGTAAGTCAAGAGGGCCGGGGTTCATATATTGAAGGGCCGTTCGACCGGATTCATAGGATTGTCATCATCTGGGACCCACACCCTTCCCCGTTACATTTCCCGTACATGGAGTCTGGGGCTCCGCACTGCGGAGGTACGGAAAGTCCAAGTCCTCTCCCTCGCCTGTCCAAGGAGGACAGAACCGTCTCAGGGTGATGTATCTCCTCTGGTACCTTGCCCCGATTGACTCTCAGAGAGCTGTGGCTGCCTCCTTTTATTGGGCTCTCCACCGGAAGCTGTTCTGCGCATGTGCATGCCTGGTCTTCCGCAAGCACGTGGCCGATCCTCCGCAAGAACGTGATCGCTCCTCCACAAGAACGTGATCACTTCTCCGCGCGTGGTTTTGCGGAGGAGGACGATGGTTTTATGAGTTCGTTATAACAGTATTATTGCATGGGATAAAAATAGTTAAGGCGTCTATCACTGACATGGATGAAAGTTACTGGCCCAATATTTTGTCTGATAGATATTCGACAACAGGGGTGATAGGGCATTAGGGGAATACATCCACTCGGTCTGCATTGACAAGAAAGCGTCTAATTTCAGATTAGAAATATGGAGATAAACTTCTGTGAACCTTGGCGGATGGGGGACATCGTTTTCCTGGTGGAAGACAGGAAGGTGTACGCCAACAAGCAGACTCTAATGATGTCGTCCCCTGTTATGGAGCGTATGTTCACTGCAGACTTCAAGGAGAGAGATGCCGGAAAGATACCACTCCCTGGAAAGTCATTTAGCGATTTCTTGCAGTTGATGAAGATAATCCATCCCCCCAGTAATGATATTGATGGTAAGGAAAGCGAACCCAGGTTTGTCAGCTTTCTTTCATAACTGCTGCGCTCCATTCGTGACACAAAAAAATGCAATGTTTTTTTCCTGATTCATACCTATAGAATAATAAGGCATAAGTATGAGATATGTTTGAAATATTGAGTCATGCCCGTACGTAGACATTACCACGTATGTATGAGATAAATATGTTTCTGTTTGTGTAGCTACAAACGTGTACAGGATTCTGCCGCAGGCCCGCGAGTTCCAGATGGAAGGTGTCTTGGGGCGATGTGAGAAGTACTTAGAGAGAGCGAAACCCTCGGTCTTACACCTGGTGCTTGCTGACGAGTATGGCTTCGACAAAGTCCGCAAGAAATGCATCGAGCACGCGGGCACAGTACTCATGGGAGACCTGAGAAAGACGGACGATTTCTCGAGAGTTTTGGACAAGACGAAACTGACGATCCTGCGGAACAAGTGTCTGCGATACGAGGAAATCTTGAGGACATTGAGCCTTATGCAAAATCTGCCATACCGATTATGTTCTCACAATTACCTTACGGCTGGTCCCGATTCAAAGTGTGCGGAATGCTATGAGGGTGTGATCGCGAATGCCAAGAAAGCCTTCATCGAATGTGGTGCAAAGCCCCACCCCCCCCCCCCTAGACCCCTGAAAATTTTTTTTTTAATAACTATTTCTCCATTATGAACTCCAAAGGACCCCTAAAATACACACCAGAAGTGCTATAAAAACTAAATTTCCATTTTTTTCCCGGGGGCTTACGCGCCCCCCGAACCTCCAGACCGAATTGATCTCTAGCTTCGCTCGATCGGTCTAGTCAGTATTGCCATATCTGCCTGCCCTCCCCCCCCCCCCTAACACATCTTCCTGGATCCGCCCCTGTCATATCAGTTTTCTAGATATCCCCTTGAAATCGTATGTTTCCTACGACAATTCTCACATTAAAATGATTAAATAAACCAAAATTGGTATATTTTGTGTTTGACAGGTAATTTGTGCTATGTATATTTGTCAGCAATAATAAATGATTTTAATGAATTCACTGCATAATATCATTTTATTGTATGCCGCACTTGATCAATGTTGTGCCACCTGCGTTCGTTTCGTAAACGCTTCTACGGAAGCTCATAGCCGCCACTTCTTAGATATTAAACACTGGTTAAACACTGGTTATGAATCCTTGTTTCGGTTTCAAAAATAGCTGGCGAGCTGAAATTCGGCGCCTTCGCTCATACTGTGCCAATAATAGAATGGCTATTTCACAAATTTAGGCGTATAGTTAGGCTAAGATCCATAATATGAATCCTTGTGAACTGTTTATTGCATCTAAATATCACGCCATGAATAAGACGTAATGTTTCCAAATACCTGAAATTTTAAGATGCCATAATTTTCGAAACGGAAAACGTCAAAATATACAAGACACCAAAAATTAACATGAGTTGGAAATGATTACCAATTAAATACGACACACCTGGGATACGACACACCGTTTAGAAAATTATGGCATCTTAAACTTTCTTAAACTTTAAATACGACACACCGTTTAGAAAATTATGGCATCTTAAACTTTCAGGTGTTTGGAAACATTACGTCTTATTCATGGCGTGATATTCAGATGCAATAAACAGTTCACAAGGATTCATATTATGGATCTTAGCCTAACTAGATACGCCTAAATTTGTGAAATAGCCATGCTATTATTGGCACAGTATGAGCGAAGGCGCCGAATTTCAGCTCGCCAGCTATTTTTGAAACCGAAACAAGGATTCATAACCATTGTTTAACCACTGTTTATTATCTAAGAAGTGGCGGCTATGAGCTTCCGTAATTTAGAAGTGGTTACATTTCTAACTCGTATTAACTTTTGGCGTCTTTTGTTTGTGTTCAAAAATAATGGCAACATAAAAATTGAGGTGTTTTAAAAACAATGAACCTTATTCAGGGTGTGATATTTGTATGCAATAAACATTATGTAATGATTCATATTATTGTTGTTAACCTAACTATACACCTAATTTTTCAAACTAGCCATGCTATCATTAGCAGAGTAAGAGCCAAGGCGCCGATTTTTACCTTGGCAGCTATTTTAAATAGCAAAATAAGGTATCAAAACCATTGTTAAATATCTAAGGAATGGCGGCTATGAGCTTCCGTACGCTTCACAGATAACATTTCAAATTCTCAACAGTCTATAACAAACTGGTAATTTGCATGATCTAAATTCAAACCTTATATGCATTTAATACGGAAGCTCATATTCGCCACATAGAGGAACGCAATTTTTATTAAGGCGTTATAACGCTCTAATTACAGTGTAATAACGCTGTAATACAGCGTTATAACGCTCTAATTCACAGCGTTATAACGCCCTAATTTAGAGCGTTAATATTTACATAAATATTTACATCATGTATTCGTTATTATCACACTTGGTGTAAGTAATTCATAATCGATTTATTTTTTTCCCAATGTAAAATAACGACATACTCGTAATTAAGGCATCTCGGCAAAAATGCCTTTATGGTTTTAGCAGAATTTTTTTTTTCTTCCTCTTCTTCTTTTTTTTCTTCTTCCGCCGTTTTGGTTTCCGGACGATAACTTTAGATTGCCTTGATGGATCCTTATCAAATTTTCACCACTAGTCAGAAATGATATGTGGAAGAACCCCATTCTTTTTGAGCCGGCTACGAGGTCCGTGAGGTCCGTGAGGATGAAATCAAGGTTTTTGATTTCCGGACGATAACTCGAAAAATATTCAGGCAATAGATGCAGAACTCTGCATGGAGGTTCATATACCACCAGGGAAGAACCCTATTGATTTTGGGATCAATCCGTCAAATGACCTTTGACCTAGAAATCAAAATATTTTTTTGCTGATTCATCCTTGAGGTTTCCTGCATATCTCAGAAACGGTGCGTCGTAGAGCGAAACGGACGTTATTTTTGGACTCGTCGCTCTAGACAAACATGTCTGGGGCGATGATGGATGAACTTTGTCCTTGACTCGAAATTTTTTTGCCGAGTCGGCATTTTTTTGTTTCGTCGATATCTCGGAAACGGTGAGTCGTAGAGCGAAACGGACGTTATTTTCGGACTCATCGCCTAGACAAACATGTCTAAGGGGTATTATGGATGAACTTTGACCTTGACCCGAAATTTTTTTGCCGAGTCGGCATTTTTTGTTTTTCGTCGATATCTCGGAAACGGTGCGTCGTAGAGCTAAACGGACGTTATTTTCGGACTCGTCGCCCTAGACAAACATGTCTTAAAGGTATTATGGATGAACTTTTACCTTGACCCGAAATTTTTTTGCCGAGTCAGCATTTTTTTGTTTTCTTCGATATCTCGGAAACGGTGCGTTGTAGAGCGAAACGGACGTTATTTCCGGACTCGTCGCCCTAAACAAACAGGTCTAAGGGGTTTTATGGATGAACTTTGACCTTGACCCGGCATTTTTCGTTTTCGTCGATATCTCGGGAACGGTGCGTCGTAGAGCGAAACGGACATTATTTTCGGACTCGTCGCCCTAGACAAACATGTCTTAAAGGTATTATGGATGAACTTTGACCTTGACCTGAAATTTTTTTGCCGAGTCGGCATTTTTCGACATTTTTAATTTTCGTCAATATCTAGCAAACGGTGTGTCATAAAGCCCGTGGCAAACATGTTTTAAATATTACGAATTAGTCCTAACACCGAAATGCCTCCAAGGCATCTCTAGGCCTTGACGTCTAGTTAAAGTCTGTTCTTTTAGGCTAGTATATTCTCTTAGCTATTTGTTAATACCTAGTAGAATGAAACAACCTGTGCTCTCAGTCAAAGTTCAAAACGAAAACGGAAATTTATTCAGTGGGTAAGTAATTTACGGAACGGTGATCTTTAAATAAAGTCGATTTCATTTTTTTAGGGAGAGCAGGGCTCCTCCTATATGATGTTGTTTTTTTTCCGGATTTTTGAAATTTTTCTTTTGTTTGCATTCTTGAAAGTGCCACTTTCCTACTTCACTGGGAATACTTCGTAAAAATATCACCATACAAAGCTTGTTTATGGAGAAATTTAATCATAAATGCCTACTGAAGCGAGATTTCACGAGATTTGACTAGGGGAACAGACTCAACAGTCGGAAACAACCAGAGTGTGCCGGCCCATGCCGACGCGGCTTGGTGACGTGTTCCAACGGGTTTATTCAAACCGTGAACTAGGACATAAGCATAGATAGAAATAAGTGAACATACGTAGACAAATTTAATTCAGGCATACAGTTACGTACTTTGCTTAAAGGACCGACTAAAAATCATTGAAGGGGACAGTTATACTACAAAACATTACGTAGAGGAACAAATGTGATACTAGTTCGGACAAATATGTATCATAAATATAATGTAGTTATTTTGGATGGAAATACAGAATATGTAAGTTTACAATAATTTTAAAGAGAGCAAAATATCTTGGAATTCCTAAACACATGTAGAATTGAGAGCTAAATATCTTACCGACTGTACACCAACTATGCCGCATCAACCATGTTGTTGTTACATGGGCCTAACAACGTACTAGTACGAGGTCTAACGCTGAGAAAACGTGCTGAAAACAGAATGAATAGAAGCGACTTGAGTTTTAGTATGAATTAACTTGTCTCGGCATTTTGTTATCACTAGTTAGTAAAATTACAACTGTTAAGTAATTTTAGAGGAGCCATGTAAATGCAGGGTTTGCATATATTAGTTTGTCGACGATCCATAGCTAGCGAATGTGTAAACATTATAATTTGGCGTGTCGTTGTCGCGTAGGTCGAGGACAGCGGAAGCGGAAGTAGTGGCCATATGCTCGCCTGATTTTTGGTTCCTTTGGTGTGAAATTTTGAAACTTGCTTTGGAACATGAATATCTTCACGGTGTAAGTGCGATCTTCACTCTTACGGAGGTTTCAAGCACTCTTTCGGTGATAACGCGCTCTCGTGGTGAAAACATGTGAGCATGTGGGGCACAGAAACGACAGCAAGGAGTGAATTGCACAAAAATGGCAACAAGACCGTAAAAAGGAGATAAACAAGTGTGTGCATTGAGTGTCTGTATAACCCCAGTAGGATCTGGTATGATTTTAGTTTTTGAATATGATATTGAAAGCTGTATTTATTGCATTCCCGTGACGGTCCTGGGATCGCTGTTGTTGAAACGCGTGTACTATTCAGTGTATATCGAGGAAAATATTAAGTTTATTCTTCGCAGAAGGTCTTTGTTATCAACTACAAAGTGCTCTGAGCCAAAAGATATATATGGAATGCAACTGGTGTCGTTAAATTTGAAGGAAAAGGGAAATACATAATTAATTTGAATTCGTTGACAACACACTCTTGTGGTGTAAAGAACTCTTGTGGCGAACATTCCTTACAAAGAACTCCTCCGGATCACTTCCTGAATAGATTAAGTGTGATCCCTTCACACTTTGTTTCAGATATTCTTCACCAAAACCATGTTCTACGCAGAATAGATACAAGCAAATAACCCTAAGTAATACTGGTAAATGTAGCTTTACGGACAGTACAACGGATCATAAATGTATGCATAAAATAACCTGTCTATAGACACCAAATTTTGTAGAGTGCTACATGTATTAAATGCTGTTTTTTTTCTCGGATTTTTGAAATTTTTCTTTTGTTTACATTCTTGAAAGTGCCACTTGGAACCACAACAGGCCATTCAACTGTGGGCAATTGGGAGGGCCCGGGGCCCGTTGAAAGAATAATATGCCCGTATACCTAATCATGGTTAATGTAATAAGTTATTAGCGATAATAATCCCAGTAGACGTGTGTTCCGACCGTTTTTTTTTTGTATGTCACCGTTTCATACCCATCACCACTCCCGTTTTGATCTTCACTGAAACAGTGCTTTCTTGCAATCATATGCAATCAAAGTTTTGCATACATTCCGCACAATATATAGATAGAATATGCTATTGCAAAAATGAAAAACAAGTTGATACGGCAACATAATAATCATCGTTTTAGTGGTGGTATTCCATATTACAGTAGGCAAATTCTATCAGCCTGTGGCCCCTGAGCCAGTCAGTCAGCCAGCCAGCCAGCCAAATATTCACTGAATTGTCAAATCAGGAAGATGTCTTGGCGAACACACCCACATGTTTATGAACTACACGTGGATATAATTATATGCAAATTATCACGTGAGCAAGTCCCGCCAATTAGCGATAAATACTGGGGTAAAGCTCAAAATGCTCCCACGAGATCGTGGAATCTATTGAGTGCGGTATTTGTGGAAGTACTTATTACGACCCGAATAAATGGTCTTTTCTATGACTCTTTCCTACTTCACTGGGAATACTTCGTAAAAATATCACCATACAAAGCTTGTTTATGGGGAAATTTAATCATAAATGCCTACTGAAGCGAGATTTCACGAGATTTGACTATGGGAACAGACTCAACAGTCGGAAACAACCAGAGTGTGCCGGCCCATGCCGATAATATCAACAAGGCTTGGTGACGTGTTCCAACGGGTTTATTCAAACCGTGAACTAGGACATAAGCATAGATAGAAATAAGTGAACATACGTAGACAAATTTAATTCAGGCATACAGTTACGTACTTTGCTTAAAGGACCGACTAAAAATCATTGAAGGGTACAGTTATACTACAAAACATTACGTAGAGGAACAAATGTGATACTAGTTCGGACAAATATGTATCATAAATATAATGTAGTTATTTTGGATGGAAATACAGAATATGTAAGTTTACAATAATTTTAAAGAGAGCAAAATATCTTGGAATTCCTAAACACATGTAGAATTGAGAGCTAAATATCTTACCGACTGTACACCAACTATGCCGCATCAACTATGTTGTTGTTACATGGGCCTAACAACGTACTAGTACAAGGTTTAACGCTGAGAAAACGTGCTGAAAACAAGATGAATAGAAGCGACTTGAGTTTTAGTATGAATTAACTTGTCTCGGCATTTTGTTATGACTAGTTAGTAAAATTACAACTGTTAAGTAATTTTAGAGGAGCCGTGTAAATGCAGAGTTTGCATATATTAGTTTGTCGACGATCCATAGCTAGCGAATGTGTAAACATTATAATTTGGCGTGTCGTTGTCGCGTAGGTCAAGGACAGCGGAAGCGGAAGTAGTGGCCATATGCTCGCCTGATTTTTGGTTCCTTTGGTGTGAAATTTTGAAACTTGCTTTGGAACATGAATATTTTGTGGCACACATAGTTGATGCGGCATAGTTGGTGTACAGTCGTTCACTGTGCCGGCCCATGCCGATAATATCAACAAGCCTTGTTGATATTATCGGCATGGGCCAGCACAGTGAACGACTGCCCAAGCAGCTGTGACGTTTAGTAGTCTGAGAGCCGTAGGAGCCCTGCCCTGGCCAGCAGCCGTAGGAGCTGCCCTGTCCAGCAGCCGTAGGAGCCTCCCTGTCCAAGAGCTGTAGCAGCCTCCCTGTTCAGGAGCCGTAGGAGCTGCCCTGTCAGCCGTAGGAGCCTCCCTGTCCAAGAGCTGTAGCAGCCTCCCTGTTCAGGAGCCGTAGGAGCTGCCCTGTCAGCCGTAGGAGCCTCCCTGTCCAAGAGCTGTAGCAGCCTCCCTGTTCAGGAGCCGTAGGAGCTGCCCTGTCAGCCGTAGGAGCCTCCCTGTCCAGGATCCGCAGGAGCCTCCCAAGCCTGTCTACTCTGACCTATTGTATGATTGTATATTTGTATTGTATCTGATTGCTGTATCTTGTAAGATAACTGGAGTTTATTATTGTCGTGGTAACATAAATATCACTGCTGGAGTTAACCCGATGTAAATATAGTTATTAGAGTTGACCTCAACCTGATGTAATTATTTCTTGATTGTCAGCTCACTTGGTGTGAATATTGTTACTAGAGCTTACTTGCTGTAAATAGTGCTTTCAGGCTTCATCTGGTGTAAATCTTGTTGGAGTAGAGTCTGATAATTTGTATGTAAACTTTAAAAGGTGATAAAGTGGTACGTGTAAATTGTATGTGCATTAACAGTCTCAGCACATAGAAAGTCGGCGTGACTTTGAACTGATATATTCAGATTTTGGTTTGTCATATCGTTCTGGTGTTTTGAGCTGTGCTTCACTGAACTTGTCGCTTTAGTGTGATATAATAATATATTTGCATACTGCATTGACAGTTTGATACCTTTTTTGGTGTTGTTGACACACGCTGATTATACGTTTTGAATATATTTGGTAAACTTGATTTTGTATGTCCAGTGGGACATGTTGGTACTTGGTATGTTGATGTTTTGATTCGTCTGAAAGAACTTGGTCATAAATTGATGCTGCATATTTAGCCTCTTGTATGTAGGGGTTTTGTATACAGTTCTTTTGTTAGTTTTGGGTTTATGTTTCATTGTCATGTCCCAGCCTGACCTATACAGTCCCAGTCACCCGGCACTGGCTCATCGGCGGGCCGCAAGTATGTCGGCAATCAACAACACGGATGGCACAGAGCTGCAACAAGAGTCTGACACTGCACCAACTGCAGGAGATCAAAGTGAACTACCACTCTAACAGAAAAAGTAAGGCAATGGCAACAAGAAAAATATCGAAAGCAATTGAAGGCAGCTATGTCTAGCTGGAGGAAACAGGCTACCAAGTTGGAGTCTATGCAAGAAAGTGTGGAGCCTGAATTCCTGAGAGCAGCACGGGATCAGCTCAATACTGCCATGAGCTGTATACTCAAAGCCTTTGAAGATTTGGAACAACAAGATGGGGCAGACGAAGCATTATGTAAGAACGAAGAGACTATAGAAGAAGAAACACTTGAGCTTGTGAAGCGTACTGGAAGTCGAATCAGGCTATTGGATGATGATGCAAGAACCAGTATCGTCACTCGTACATCCGACCGATCTACTGCGACCAGCAGATCTGGTGTATCAAAGGTTGAGTCACTAAAGATGAAACTTCAAACTTCAATTAGAAAGGAGAAAGTCAAGCAGGAGTTACTTAGAGCTAGATCCGAGCTACAACAAATCAAGTTGCAAGAAAAAATCCAATTAGCAGAATTATAAGCTCGCCATGGCAGCCTGCATGATGATGCCTCCAATACTCGTGCCACAAGTGATTTTGACAAGCCAGCAGCTATTACAACAACAACCAAGGTAGATGTCCATGCACCTTTCACTGCAAATGTGAAAAGGGAAATTGTTTCTCAGCCAGTAATTGAAAGTAAACCCAAGGTAGATCGAGAACTTCCCAGTGATGGAGCCACTGTTTCATCGTCACTAATTCGTCAGCTTGCGATCAGTAGACTTCCCATCCCTGAACCTGAAGTCTTTGATGGTAACCCTCTTCAGTACCCAGGCTGGAAGTCAGCATTCATGGCTTTGATATCTTCACAAGGCGTTCCAGATATGGAGAAACTGTACTACCTGAAGAAATATGTGAAAGGCCCAGTAAAGGAGTGCATAGATGGATGTTTCTTTCTCAATAGTGCGAGTGCGTTCAGTAAAGCCTGTGAGCTGCTGGATGAACGATTTGGTGCCCCCTTCACTCTGGCGTCTGCATTCAGAGACAAACTCTATGCCTGGCCGAGGATATCTGGTAGCGATGGGAAAGGTTTACAGACATTCGTGGACTTCCTGCAGCAGTGTGCCTGTGCTAAGAGTTTGAATACAGGTCTATCCGTACTTGATGATGATTGAGGAAATAGACGGATTTTGCAGAAGCTGCCTGACTGGCTCGTGACCAGTCAGGCAGATGGGCAAGAGTGGTTACCGGCTACCGTTTGAAGCCAATTCCATCGTTTCCAACCTTCACAGAGTTTGTGGACTTCATGGCCAAGGAAGCCAAGATTGCTTGTGATCCTTTAGCCTCTCTACATCTTGTGATCCTTTAGCCTCTCTACATCTTGTGATCCTTTAGCCTCTCTACATCTTGTGATCCTTTAGCCTCTCTCCTTTAGCCTCGCTGTAAAAGCTGGTTCCAACAGTGTCGTAAAAGCAAAGAAGCAAACAACATCCAAGTCATCATTTCTGAACGAAACTGGACCAGCTCAAGCCAACAAAAAGACGAATGATCCAAAATCCACAGCAGAACGTTGCCCATGTAGAGAACACAAGGATTTAGAACAGTGTCAGCTCTACCACAAGATGTCTTTAGAAGAAAGGCAAAAGTACATCAAGACGAATCGAATATGTTTCAAGTGTCTGAGGTTCGGCCACATGTCACGTCAATGTAAACACAAGAAAAAATGCCAAGTTTGTGATAAGGTCCACCCAACATCACTTCATAGATTTGAGGTTAAAAGTCAAGCATTTGAAGCTGAGTCACCTAGTAATGCAACAGTTGTGCCAGCTACAGCAATGATGAGCAAGTCCAAGTCCATTGACAAAGCATCTTTGATATTGCCATTGTGGATCTACCATGAAGACAATCCAGCACTCCAGGTTCCTGTGTATGCCATGCTTGATTCCCAGTCTGATACTTGCTTCCTCACTGAGTCCACAGTCACATCTTTGCAAGCACCTCGACAGAGCACGAAGCTGTGCATCTCAACAATGACTGACAATTGTAAGATGATCGACACTTCAAGAATATCAGGGCTGAAGGTGAAAAGCTATGATAGAGAGAATGAGATCAAGTTACCGTGTGTCTTCACGAGGCATCAGATTCCAGCCAACAGATCCCACATTCCCACGCCTGACCTTGTAGGAAGATGGCCACGCCTGAGACCACTACGTGACAAGATAACTCCGTTACAGGACATAGAGATAGGACTCCTAATTGGCTACAACTGCCCCAGAGCGCTAGTCCCTAGAGAAGTCACACCACCAGTAGGAGACAGCCCCTACCGTCAACGTACAGACGTAGGATGGGGGATTGTCGATGTTTGTGACCAAAGCACTGTTGACACAGATGAGTTCGGGGTCAGCCACAGAGTCATGGTCATGGAGCCTCCAGGAAGTTCAGTGCTCAGCATGCTAAACACCATGAAAGAATGTTTTGTGGAGACACAGGAGGTCAACTCAGAAGACATTGAGCTGTCAATAGAAGATCAGAAGTTTTTAGAGGTCATCCATAAAGGTATCCGGAAACAAGGGAACAAGTTTGAGATGCCTTTGCCCTTCCGAAGAAACATGCCCTACATGCCCAACAATCGCTCACAAGCTAAGCAAAGACTGCTACACTTGAAAAGGCGATTGTCTAGAGATACAGACTTCAGAGAAGATTACGTCGGGTACATGAATGAAATCATCAAGCAGGGTTATGCCAAGAGAGTCACTGAAGAACCAAACAGTGGAGCTGTGTGGTACATTCCTCATCATGGGGTGTATCATCCAAAGAAACCGAAAAAAATACGAGTGGTATTCGATTGTGCTGCAAAATTTGGTGGCTACTGTCTGAATAGTGAGCTTCTCCAAGGACCAGATCTCCTGAACTCATTAGTAGGAGTGCTGATGAGATTTCAGCAAGGTCCCATTGCTTTCTCGTGTGACATACAGAAGATGTTCTTCCAGTTTCTAGTCCAGCCAAGGCACAAAGACTACTTGCGTTTCTTGTGGTGGGATGGAGAAGATTTCGAGGCAGAACCTGTGGATTTCCGTATGAATGTGCATCTGTTTTGAGCGGTGTCCTCACCTGCAGTGGCTAATTATGGACTGAGACAAGCGGCATGAAAGAGTGAAGACCCAGATTTTATTGAATTTGTGACGGAAAACTTTCATGTTGACGATGGTTTGATGTCAACATCTACACCACAGGAAGCCCAAGATCTCATTAGGAAGACCAGAGAAGCATGTTTTGCAAGTGGTTTGCGATTGCACAAGTTCGTCTCTAATAGTCACTGTGTTCTAGATAGTTTGCCCGAGGAAGACAGGGCTCAAGATATTGTGACCTTGCAGTTAGAAAATGACCTTCAACCGGCAATTGAACGTGTGCTTGGATTGGCATGGGATGTTAGAACCGATGCCTTTCGCTTCAAGATCGACTTGAAAAACAGAAACCTCACTCGTCGTGGAGTTTTGTCGAGTGTGCAGTCAGTTTTCGACCCTCTAGGCTTCATTGCACCAGTAATCCTGAAAGGCAAACAGATCCTGCAAGAAATCTGCAGACTACAGTTGGACTGGGATTCTCCTCTGCCAAGTCACCTCTTACCAGAGTGGAAGACCTGGATAAGTGATTTATCAACACTAGGGAACGTAGAAGTTCCACGATGGTTTGAGCTAGAATGTTCCGAAATCAAGTTTGTTCGGCTGCACCACTTCTCAGATGCCAGCAACACAGCTTACGGCCAATGTTCATATCTACAGTTCGTCATGGACGATGGCACCTGCAAGTGTGTTCTGGTCTCAGCAAAATGTAGAGTGGCTCCTTTGAAGATATTGACGATACCACGGCTAGAACTGATAGCTGCAGCTTTGTCTGTGCGGATGAGTATGATGTTACACAGAGAGCTGAAGTATACCGTGGATGAAGAGACCTTCTGGTCTGATAGTCAAGTCGTCTTGAGCTACATCAGGAGCGAGACAAGAAGATTCAAAGTCTTTGTCGCTAACCGAGTACAGTTTATTAGAAACTCGTCAAAGCCTGAGCAGTGGAAATATGTGTCATCAGATCACAATCCTGCAGATTGTGTCTCTCCAGGACTAAGTCCTGAGCAGTTCATCAACTATACATCATGGTCCAGAGTTCCTGAGAAATTTTCCATCCCACATTCCAGCAGATATTCCAGAGCCCCCTGATGATGATCCCGAGGTCAGGACATTGCATAGCCTGCAGGCCTGGCCTGGAGTGAGCAAGTTAGAGTCGTCAAGATTTGAGCGCTTCTCGTCATGGCACAAAGTGAGGAAAGCTGTTGCGTTGTGCTTACGTCTGAAAGCCAAACTGAGCAAAAAACAAGTGGATATGAATGCACGATTGAAGTTGGAGGAGTTGGAAACTGCAGAAAAGGAAATCATCAAAGTTGTCCAAAAGGAGCATTTTGTATCAGATTTAGAAGCACTACAAGTGAAACCTCAAAATGAATGTAAAGCTGCAGTAAGTCAATCCAGCCCACTGTAGCGATTAGACCCATTCTTGGATGAAGATGGCCTTCTAAGAGTTGGTGGCAGGATCTCTCAATCAATGTTGCCTATGAATGAGGTACATCCAGTGATTCTACCAAAGGTGAAAGTGTGTCACATCAGCAAGCTGATTATAAGAGAGGCTCACATCAAAGTTGCACATCAAGGACGAAGGATGACAGTCAACCGAATCAGAGAGTTGGGGTACTGGATTGTCGGTTGTGTTGGAGCTGTGGCCACGTACATCAAGTCGTGTGTGATGTGTAGAAAGCTGTATGCTGACCCAGAAGCGCAAAAAATGGCAGATTTACCAAGTGATCGCCTAGAAGATCAGGTGGCGCCATTCACCCAATGTGCCGTCGACTACTTTAGTCCATGGGTTATCAAAGAAGGCAGAAAAGAGATGAAGCGCTATGGCGTTTTGTTTACATGCCTGAATAGCCGAGCGGTGCATGTAGAAACGTCAACCTCTCTGTCAACAGATTGCTTCCTGAATGCTCTGCGAAGGTTCTTAGCTTTACGAGGTCCAATTAAACTACTGAGATGTGACCAGGCAACGAATTTCGTCAGAGCTGCAGCAGAGTTGTCCAAGGCTCTTCAGGAAATGGACGAAAATAAAATTGCTGACTACTTACTAAGAAAAGACTGGGACTACTTTCCGTTCAAGATGAATGTACCATCTTCAAGTCATGCAGGAGGCGTATGGGAGAGACAAATTAGATCTATCAGAAGGGTTCTCAGCAGCTTGCTTCTAGAGTTTGGTCAGCAGTTGGATGATGAGTTACTTAGAACACTGTTATTGGAAGCTTCTGCCATAGTGAATAGCAGGCCTTTGTCCGTTGAGAACCTAGCAGATGTCTGATCAGCACGCCCCTCGACGCCGAACCATCTTCTCACCATGAAGTCCAGGATATTGTTGCCTCCCCCCGGAGATTTCCAGAAAGAAGACTTATACAGTAGGAAGAGATGGAGAAGGGTCCAGTACTTGTTGAATCAGTTTTGGCTAAGATGGCGCAAGGAGTACTTGCAGAACATCCAAAGCAGGCAAAAGTGGAATAAGTCACATCCCAACTTAGAAATAGGCGATGCAGTCATTATCAAGGATGATTGATAATGTGGGATAAACCTGTACTAGTCTTTGAGACTGAGTGTGATAGAACATGTTTTGATTGAAAAGTAGATTCTCAGCAGTTTGGTGCTTGAACTATACTCTATAGAGGTTTATTATGTCCTATAGACTCTCATTATCAATATATTTCATGTTTCACATAAGTTTATGTCACTTTATGTAATACTAGGAGTCAGTATTTGTATGAACTTTGGCAAGATAACCAGGTTCAGTTTTGTTCGATACTCGAAAGTGACAAGTTTTGTGTTTTTGTATGTTTGTGTGTATGTTTGCAATAGTTCAAGAATGTAGTATGTGTCATGAATGATGTTCTAGTGTAAACATGGTGATAGGACATGTTTCCATTTTGTTGCGCAATGTTATGGAACTTTTGTTGCTTTTGCATAGAACTGTGGTATGTTACAGTTGCTCATGTACTGTTGAACTACATCAATCTGAAATTAGAAGTACCAGTCGCACAGTAAGGTTGTATAAACGTATGAGTGCTATTGGCAGTGTGAGTTTAAGTACAATTAACTTGTCTCGGCATTTTGTTATGACTAGTTAGTAAAATTACAACTGTTAAGTAATTTTAGAGGAGCCATGTAAATGCAGAGTTTGCATATATTAGTTTGTCGACGATCCATAGCTAGCGAATGTGTTAACATTATAATTCGGTGTGTCGTTGTCGGGTAGGTCAAGGACAGCGGAAGCGGAAGTAGTGGCCATATGCTCGCCTGATTTTTGGTTCCTTTGGTGTGAAATTTTGAAACTTGCTTTGGAACATGAATATCTTGTGGCAATATAGTTGATGCGGCATAGTTGGTGTACAGTCGTTCACTGTGCCGGCCCATGCCGATAATATCAACAAGCCTTGTTGATATTATTGGCATGGTCCGGCACACAGAGAAACAACAAAACTTGGCAAATCTGCCGAACTTTTACAGTAGTACACTTTATTGGAGGAACAAACTTAGTTTCCTCCTGAAATAAGCAGAAACAAATGGATACTAGCTCATTTGTCATGTTTATGATAGTTTTATATTGGCGACGAAAATTGTCAGTGCTGATTTTGATAAGCTGTAGCAGTCACGCTAGCGGCAATTTTGGTTGTTTGAACTTTGAAAGGTCATGGTCTTTGTGACACACATTAACTCACATATACGATGATCTTCGGACCAGCATTTGGGCAAAGAAAAACATGATCGCAAATTTTTAGCAGTGTTGAAAAAAGCTTTCATGCATGTCATAAATTATTGAAGAAAAAACCATGAAAAACATCCTGATCTAGATCTAGCCAAAAAAACATTGTGCCTCCTAAAAAAGAAAAAATATTCAGAACCTTGAAAATCTTACACATTGGTCCAAATAATACTCGGGTGATTTTTATACGGGCTCAATAAGGTAAAGCTTCTGACTTGTAGAGATTTTATGGCTGTAACTGAATAAGGTAACAGTCGACGGGCACCCAAATTCATTTTACACTTGCGAAAAAAAACAAACACTGAGAAATAAAAAGTGTCAAAGATCTAATTTTGTTATATATCTGGACGGGTTGGGTCAGACCACACAGGTACCCGGGTCGGAAATTTCTGACTCGTCCGGGCCCTAAAAAGTTATATCCAATCATGGCTGAACCGAATAAGTTATCATTACTTTTACTAGTTAAGTCTATTATTGACCACAATAGAAAATAGTTACATGTAATACAAGAAACATTTATTGGCCCAACAAGATATAGATTCTGCCCAGTACAGTTACAATATGGTGACAACATTTTATGTACCAAATCACAATGAAACGTTGTGCATTGCCTCCCACTGAATGAGCAAACCGCTCGAGATTTGAATAAAGTTCACGAGATTGTCATATTATATGAGGTCAATTGTCATCTGAACAACATCTGAACAACATTTACCCATACCTTAAAATTAATACTTGTAATTTGGTCCAAGATGCAAAAAGGTATGAATTTTAAACCATAGTATCAAAATATAAAGGCGAATACTGAAAACAACAACCATTTCCCTTCATTCATAAACGAGATGTCACTTGCCAACTGAAAACATGACGCGGCCCTACACAGTTCTATCCGGAACCGGGTAAACATCATACCAAAACAAAGCTGAAGGTTTGACACACACGAGAAAAATTCAGCGTTCCCCAACAAAAGTCAGAAGACTTTCAAATTGACACCAATACAAAACCTGGGGATGTCCAGCCAGCTTGGAAACTACTTTCGAGGTCATAACTCCAGTTATATCTGACGGATTTCCACGATTCAAACATCTACGTGTGTGTTTTTGCCTCCTGACCCGGCCTAGATTTACTGCGCATGAATTATATTTTACCCTATTCCCATAGGTCGGAGGCGCATGTTATTGTGCGGCCGGTCCGGCCGTACTATTGTATCACTGAACGGCGCACTAGTTCCGCTTTACCGCAGTTAATTTACACTTCCGGACAGTGGTTGCACCGAATGCAATCGGAATGCACGCTGTTTTACAGCGATCGTAATCGTGGTCCTATGTAAGGGGAAATTTAATAAGCGTGTTATGATTAATACGAATATAAAATATTTACCATATGTACGTCAGTATATCATGAACGTGTTCATGTGTGTGGAAAACCACTAGTATTTTACATATATTTTCGAGAACAATACGTTTCAGTGTTCATGGCGTTGATCTGTGCCCGGAAGTCGTGTAAACTTGGGAAAACCTATGGAGCGCCTGAGACGAAATTCAAGCCTTATTAAAAATCATAACGTTCTCATCGTAACTTGCTATCTGTCATCCAAGAACTGTTGTCCATTGGAGTATTTCATTTTTGCCGCACATTCTTTTTAACAATCAAACAAGAGTATTGCTTGTTGCGTAAACAAACAATTAATTTGTGTCTCGTGCACGCAGATGCTACTCGACTGCGCATGCGCAGGTCACACAAATGAGGAAACACACATTCGTTGGTGCGGTTTAAATCAGTTGCAACGCTTGTAAAATTTGCTGCGCATACGCAACCCAGTAAAGGCGATTCAAGAGAACGTTTCATTGTGCAAATCAAATTACAGTATTCAAGGATTTTTAAATAGTTCTGTGCAAACATTTTCGAAGCTCTTCCTTTGAGGCCAGTGCCCTTGTTTCCTTATGAGGATTGAAATTATATGGCCATAGTCATGTTTTGGAGCGCTGGGACGGCAACTGCATTACTAACGGAACAGCAGTTACATGCAATTGTTGGGATTTGACGTGATTGGTCATTTATGGGACTTTGACCAGGCTAGTGACCCATAGGAAGCCTTCGTGAAACGACAAATAAATCCATAGCATATTCAGTCATTCAAACGTGAGCCATTGCCAATGTGAATACATTCTTGCTTTGTTTTGTTTAGTGACTGTTAAATAATGTTTTCTAATGATAGTTCTGAATAGTGACTAATAAGCAATATGGGCTGCAAATACCATGCATATACTAGTAATCTGTTCTATATTGTTATCATTATAATACGGTGATTGACACACATATTATTTTTTCATTCCATGCCAAATTTGTTTTTTAAAATGTTGACCAATAAGCCATATGGGCTGCAAATCTCATGCATGTCATTTTATGTACTCTTATCATTATGATAGATGGTGATTGACCACATTGTCTCTTTTCATTGTATGCCGAATCTGTTAAAAATAATGTTGATAATGTACATTGCGTCATATTCTTGCACCAAGTGCGTACGTGTATTTCCGTTTGTGGATATAATAGGCTTTACAGATTCCATACGCTATCCTACATGTAACTGCTCCGAAATTGTTTTTCTTTTTTAAAACTTATAGTTGTGAAAAGGTTACTTCTCCGTGTTTGCTATTTTCACCTGGTGCTTTCGGTTGCCATGATAACGAACGAATTGGTCGTGGGACATGTTTTTTTTTGTGATACAATTTACTGTACTAGTACAATTCGAAGACACATTTTTGGACGCTAAACCTTCGAAAGCAAGTTTCGACGGTTCACTGAGATAGCCTAATGTACATGTACAATGCACATGATTGTGAGAGAAGTCACAACACAGAAACTATCCTTTCTAAAGGGAAGGTCATGTATCAGTGAAACAAGCTTTTTGGCCATAGTTTTGTTTTGGATCATCGGATGATCTTGAAATTGTGTGTGTGTGTGTGTGTCGTAATTAGGTATCAAGCTGCAATTTTTCACCAAATTTCACAATTATATCTCAAGCAATGAAAAGGTTGGCAATCTACCACAATGTTAAATTTGAGCTCGGTGATCTCTTGAGCTCTGTGTTCATTCCTTTTGGCTGCAATTTGGAAACGAATCACACTGAATGTGTGTACAAATATAGGGGGTAAAATTATAGTATAGCGGGCCAGATTCAATTCATTATTGGGACCACATTTTCCCTTATATAGGGCGAAAATGTGGTCCCAAATGAAAGAAAACATTCTAGTCGTTAATATGTTTTTGGTCTTATATATGGGCCAAAAAATGAAATTCAATGTCTTTTTTCACTCGATGTTCAATGAAAAGTTTACAAGTCTTTTTGCAGACATTTTTGTGTGTGTACGCACATTGATGACGTCACTTTTGTGTTGACTGTCCAGATCGCTCCCTGGCGACAAAATTAGGGAAAAAGGGATACCCCAGATATTTCCCCTCACGAGAATGTGGCTTGAAACTATAATTTGGACCACATTTTTTGGGATATTAAAAATGTGGTCCAAGAGTAATTGTCTTTTGGAGATTACCTTCACTCAGTATTGAAATTAATTATTGGGACCACATTTTTTCCATCTATCTAAGAAATGTGGTCCCATTACTTTCTTCCAATAAAATTAATGGGACCACATTTTGGATATATGCAAAAATGTGGTCCAACAGCTATTGTCTTTTGGAGATAACATGTATGTTCATTCAGTATTGGGATTGATTACTGGGACCACATTTTCCCCTATAACTGAAAATGAATAGTCCCATTATACTTTTTATTTCAAATTAATGGGACCACAATTTTAGCATTAAATACGTGGAAAATGTGGGCCAACAGCAATTTTCAACATCACATTTCTAGCTTTAAATAGGCAAAAAATGTTGTACAACCGAATAATATTATTTTCATTCAGTAACGAAAAAATAACGGGACCACATTTTTGCCTATAGCCAAAAATGTGGTCCCAATAATATATATTGCAATAAAATTTTACAATGGGACCACATTTTTGGCTATAGGCAAAAATATCAATTGTCTTCAGAAATTACTTTCATTCAGTATTGAAAAAAAAATAATGGGACCACATTTTCTGCCTATGGTCAAAATTGTGGTCCTAATACATTATATTCCATTAAAAGTTTTCAATGGGACCACATTTTTGCCTATAGCCATAAAACATAATCTCTCTTGACAACATTTTTGCTTATAGACAAAGATGTGGTCCCACTAATTATTATTCAAATAAAATTAATGGGACCACATTTTTTTCCTATAACTGAAAATGTGGTCCAACATAAAAATAAACTAGAACACATATTTTAAGCGGAATAAAAGGCTGGGAATTGTCTCAATTTTGGCAGATACACAGAATGAATAACATTTATTATCCTACATTGGACATAAAACAATTTCTGAATGTGGTCCAGTTCAAAGCAGATACACGGAATGAATCACAGCAAAGAATTTAAAACTAATGTCTTATAAATATTAGGTTCATTTCGTTTTATTTCATGTCACAACAATTAATATAAACAATCCAGGGGCATTCCCTGTGACGTCATATGAATGATGTCATGATATGCCTCTTTTTGAAATAATTCTGCACAAGTTTTGATGACGTCACATCAAAATGGAGGGAAGTTTTGACTCAGAAGAGTTGATGGAAATGCTTGCAGAAAACGGAGTGGAATGCATACTTATAATAAATCATCATTGATGTATGCCTGTTTTTATGGTAGGAGAGACTCTTATTTAGTGGGACCACATTTTTGCCCTATATAGCAAAAAATGTGGTCCCATTAAAGAATTGAATCTGGCCCGCTATACTATACTTTTACCGTATAGAGCTGATGGTTTTGTGCAAAATACTAGTAGCTTACTATTACTGAATAAGTTAACATGAAATTCACTAGTTAAGTCTATTATTGTTACAATCAAAATAGCTGAGCCGAAAAAAAATATCATTGGACTAAACTAAGGCAAGTCTTTTGTACGGTATAGATTTATACCAGTAGTAATTTAATTAATTAGTTAATATAGCTAACTTATTATAACAGTTAAAACATATTCATTACCAACGAATGTAGATACACGTGTAGAAATCACTTGTATTGTTGATTCCAATCTTGTGACAACCTTCCTTACACCAGATACATAAGCATAGCATAATAAACGCGCCATCCATCCATGCGCCACCCATATAAACACGAATAGTCCTATATATTGACACTATCATAGAAATATATGCGGTTCAACAGAAATCTGATTATGTCCTGTTTTACCCGTATCTATTTCGCTAAATTACATCTAATTGTACACAGGCACAAACTAGTAGTCACCAAGCTTATCTCAGCTTTATATCCATGACGAGGGGCCAGGTTTTCTCGGTAAAAGTGCCAATATAGATACCGATGACATGGAGAATTTGGGAACTTCAAGAGCAATTGATTTGTGTAGAAATTCCTGATATGACGTCAGCAATCGCCAAATCTATTCCACATCTGTGTTACGAGCCAAGTATTTGTTTCTGAACAGAAGGTCACATGCAGATCAATCCTTGGATAATGTACGAGATGTTGAGGGCAGACAATGAGGTTCCCATGACCACGGAGCGCTGGTCGGAGAACGGCTCCCAGCCCGATGATTGTTACTCGGTGGAGTCTCGCGAGGGCCACCCGATGGACGTCGTGTCCCCGCTAGTAGAGACCGTCCTCATGGTGCTCATCTGCGCCGGCAACGGGGCTGTGTTCGCCGTCTTCTGGCGCCGGCCTGCCGCCCACCTGCGCTCCCTGGCCCAGTACTTCATCCTACAGCTGGCCATCGCCGACTTCTCCGTCGGTCTCGCGATGCCCTTTCACGTGGCCCTCTACTTCCAGCGGCCTATCCTCTACGACTCGACAGTGTGCGTCCTGCGCTACGCGACCCTCATGCTGTCCGGCTCGGCATCGGTGACGGCTCTCCTCGCGATGTCGTACGACCGCTACCTGGCCATCGTGCGGCCCCTGCAGCACTACAGCAGCACACTCTCATGGCGCCGCGCCCTGCTCTCGGCGCTCTTTATCTGGCTCCCGCCGCTCGCGCTCGCCTTCTTCCTGCCGCTCCTCTGGCACAACGCTTGGCCCACCACGTGCCCTCGAGACTGCGACATGGTCGTCGTCCTCAAGACCGAGTACTTCTACTACGTCATGTTCCCGGCGATCCCGCTTGTGGCCGTCACTATGGTCTACCTCTACGGACGCGTGCTGGCGGCCGCACGCGGACATGTTAGACGTCTCTCGTGCCAGGACGCCAAGACATCCGCGCGCAAGGCAAGAGAGAAACAGCGCAGGCGCGAGCTCAAAATGTTCAAGACTTGTTTGATAGTTATCACGGTGTTTTGCGCCTGTTGGCTTCCGTACTGCGTCATCACTGCGCTGCAGATATTTGGCGATCTTTACGAGAGCGACTCGCTGCAGATCGCCCGGAACGTTGCGGTGTTCGTGGCCGTGTTCAACTCGGCCATGAACCCGATTATCTACGCCTTCCGGTTGCGCGGCTTCCGGCGGGAGGTGGTGGCGCTTGTGTCGAGGCGGAGATCAGAAGCATACAACGAGTCGTCGACAGGAGACAACAGGCACGTCGCTAAAGCCGTCTTCTCGTGACCAGCACCAGGACCCTATAGGTGTGTGGACATCAAGCTTGTTGAAAATTTTGGGACGACCTGCCGTCCAATCACGTTACTAGAGTAGTGTTTGGTTGTTTCGAGGAAGTGGGAAATGTGTGGACATGTATAACATGTGATTAGTGTGTCATCGGTGGAAATCAGTGTCAGCCACTATACAATGTGCATTGCTTACCTTTTTACATGACGTGTGTTGATGTGTATCACATGTATGTAACCCTATCTAAACTCAAGTTCATCCAACAATGAAACACGCTTTTTGGCCGTAGTTTTGTTTTGGATAATCGGATCAACTTGATATCTTGTGTTCATGAATTGGGTATCATGCCGTAATTTCTCACCAAGTTTCAAAATTCTATCGAAAAAATTGGAGGAGTTGGCAATCTAACCCAAAGTTAAATTTCAGTCGGAAATGAGATCAAGTAAATTTCAACAAATTCAGGGCTTTTATCGTGTTTATGCCCATACAGAATGAACTTATTGTGTTCGTTTAGAGTTGGAAGGCATAATCGGTGTACATTGAATAAATATCTTTATTCTGAAGCAATATGTAACTCGTACATCAAATAAAAGTTGTTGTTTTTTGGGCAGACTCTGAAATTCCATGTTGAGGGCGAAATTTAACATTGGGTTAGATTGCAAATTTTTGAGATAGAACTCTGAAATTTGGTGAACAATTACGGCATGATGTCCAATTAATACACACAAAATTTCAAGTTGATCCGATTATTTAGAACAAAACTACGGCCAAAAAGCGTGTTTCATTGATGGATGCACTCGATTTTTTTTAGGGTATGTATGATATGATATGATATGATATGATATCAGAAGTT
The DNA here is from genome assembly GCA_949152475.1 of Terebella lapidaria. Classification (NCBI taxonomy): domain Eukaryota; kingdom Metazoa; phylum Annelida; class Polychaeta; order Terebellida; family Terebellidae; genus Terebella; species Terebella lapidaria. Next base: position 53,031,452 of record OX424555.1, on the reverse strand, counting down.
AGGTCACATTGCTTATCTGGATCATACAATAACATGCGGCGGGCGGGGTGGAGCTATATGAGATTGCCCTTCGCTTTCCACCAGATACAGTCCCCCATCAGGGGTAAGGTCCAACGATGAGAGAAAACTGTAATCGATTACTTCTTGCCCTCTAACCGAACCCGATTACTCGTTACCGGTACCGAAATCTTCGAATCCAGATCCTGAGGGTTCGACAAAGTCACGGGTTGACCAATAAACACATTAGAAACCTGTGGCAAATGTACATGTAACTATTTCGTGATCATTGGCACAATGCTCACGTCCGATGCATCATTGTTTAGGCCTGCTACTTAATTGGTAACTCAATTGTGCATACTGACGATAGGCCTATCCGTGATAATATAGCGAATTATTTATTATACACAATAAAATTACGGTCGATTCCATATTTTGTAACCGATTACTTGCAGTACCCCAACCGCACACGGTTAATCGTCTCATTGGACCGCTTATATGGAGTGTCATATTTTCGTTTATTATGATGATATATATAACAAGTATAGAGTTGATGAATTAATATTATATTATATTATAATATAATATATTATATTATATTGCCGCCCACTGCTCTCGTACATTTATAAATGGTTCGTGATATATGATATATCCGCATACGGATAAACTTTGGACGCTGTGATATTGGAAATCTTTTATTGAGAACAAACACGATCGTTTTACAACATACAAATAACTTATTTCGATGAACCCTCCGTTATTCTGCAGAAAGACGTGCACACCTATCATTATTTAGTATTATTAAGAACCAAAAACAGTTTAACTAGAAAATATTTCTGTATTTGACTAGATGGATGACTCATAATTATGTCAGAGAATACAAATCTGCTGCTTCTAGACATTTACATGTAAATAACATTGATGTCTTCAAATACTCATAATCCAAATAAATCATTCTGCCATTGTTTGTTACTTATAAATATACAATTTTTACATGACTGCAGTATACTCTTATCTACCGAAAGCGAGGCCTACTCAAAGATCAAGGATCTCACTATACAATACGTTCCTTGACCGATATATGTACAGTGAAAGACATTGGGCGTGAGGGGTCACATGACTAATGGCGTAACAAACCACGTGACCACACAAAACAAATCCATACGATAACCGTATATAAACTTACAAAACAAACTCGCATGCATACCAACAGATCCTACTGTCACCTCACTTCCCCCAGAACTCAGAACTACTTCTCCTAAAATAACTCGTTCTTTGACGCAAACATTCTGACAGGCAGTTGCTAGATTAAAATAATTTAATTAATATTGTATTTCCCTGTAACGTTCATGTTTCAAGCATATCCACGTGTATATAAAATTCCTAAAAGAGCGAACAAGTTTTTTTTATAATAAAGTGGAGCGGTGTACAAAATATATATATAATTGTAGTATGTACCAGAAATACTCGCGTGTTAATGAGTAGCAATAAATGCAAATTTGTGTTCGCCCGATCGATCATGCAACAATTTTCTATGGCCTAGCGATACAATGGGAAGATACAGTATTCCTAGCGGCTCAGTGATTACTTCTTCCTCTTGAAGATGACGTCCAGGCCGTGAACGTCGTTCTCGATCTGGTCGTCCGGGAACTTGCTGGGGATGACGCCGATCTCCTCGTACATACCCTTGAGGTTCTTGAAGAAGCGGCGCACGGCCTTGAGGCGCTCGATGGAACTCTCGTCGCGGGACTTGATGCCTCGCACGCCGTATTCCACCGTGATAATGTCGATGACCAGCTTGTCGAACGGGATCGTCTTCAGGATGTCGAGCTCCGAGCCCTCGACATCGAGCGAGAAGTAGTCGATGTGCGTGCGGTTGACGGCGAGTAGCATGCTGTACAGCGGGAAGCACTGCTCCACCATCTCGACGGCGCGGGGCAGGTTCTCCGGCCGCAGCTCCATGATACGCTTGTGGCTTGGGTCGAAGCGGTCGGTGATGCCGCCCATCAGGCCGGCGTGCGTGAAGTTGGTACGGATGGCGTGCTTGGTGACACTGGAGCAGGCGTTGATGGAGAAGGCCTTGCGGCGCCTGTGGACGATGCCTGTGTACAGCTCGCGGTTGGCCTCGATCAGCAGCCCTGTCCAGTCGCGCTCGCGCTCGAAGAACAGCGTGTCGGACAGGTCCTCGCCGTTGCCTGCACCAAGCTCGAGGAAGAAGCCGTTCTTGCGGCGCTTGAGCAGGTCATCCACGAGGTAGGACTGACCATACTGCGAGAAGTCAGTTGTGCTGGGGCTGCTCAGTTTGCGGGGCCGCGTGGAGGGCTTGCGCACCCAGAAGCGTCGGATGTACTCGACTAGCTTTGGGTCGTCCATGCGGAGCTTGTGCATGTTGGCCTCAAAGTGCGGGATGTTCTCGCGGTCGAAGATGTCCCCCCGCCGCATGGTGGGGCCTACCATGATGTGGTGCACGAGGACGACAAGGAGCACGCCGCACAGGATGATCAGGGACATGGAGCGCCGCGGCAGGTAGCGGTACACCGTCGTCAGCTTACTCGTCATGGTCAGACCGCTGAAGAACATAGCAGAATTGGTCAGTGATTATGCTCAATTGTGTTTGTGTAGTGTTCAGTTCGTCAGTAAATGTATGTTTCCGATTGTCTAACGCTAATTATCATCATGAATGTCCATCATGAGACTTCAACGGACTAAAATGGTTATTGCAACTATAAACTATAAAAGTCGGTGCTATCAGGTTTAATCACTCTGATAACAAATCATTATATTACAAAAAATATATTCGAAAAATGTGTTGGTCATTCCTAGTTATTATCTTTTCACACTAATATTTATCTTTGGTGTATTATAAAAGTTATTTCAATATATTATCCACTTTTCGTATGAAAATTGCATGTGCGCTTTGCAGATACGTGTTTGACCTTGCCTCAGATATATTTGATCATAACGCACGCCACAAATTTGAGACGATGCATGTATGACATTCAATTCGTGAACCTGATACTGAAATCGCTCAGTATCAGAGCAGGGTAGTTTCATACAGTACCAGAATATGGAATTCTGAAAATGTCAGCATTAATCATATTATTCGGACTTTTTCAGGCTGAGTTAGTTTCTCACTATTTGATACACGGACAATCGATTGGCTCGGATACAAGTAACGATATTAGGGCCCATTGTTGAAATAATGAATTGATGCTATTCCGTTTGCGTCTGTTGAAATCGCGATGTATACACCTGTTGAAATGTTAAATTTCTATACGAATTTGGCACAAGTTCCGTGTATGAGTGTCATGATATTGAAATACTTTGTACGTTCAATACACACGAACTTGAATGAAAGTTTTAAAACTGATGCCTATCGATACTGACAGGTGATGATTTCATTGGATTCACGCCAGTCAATACCACTCAAATACCAATATCGATTATATTATTGAATCGTATGATCAAGCTTTCCGGTCGTTTGCGAAAAGTGTCAGCGTTTCGCTGCCATAAATGCAGTTTTTATTCACGCTTCAATCGATTTGCTGGGTGATTTTAACGTCATCGAGTGAATTGAGTGGACTTCGCAGTGAACATCGCCGTTGAAAGCTGGAGGCTTTTCAGCAGTATCCCTTTATATCGGCCCTACTCCTATAATCACATTAAACTGGACAGTCAATTATTGTACTGCTACAAATAGGTTTACACGTGTTGATTGAAACAGTGGCAGATATAGGGTAGATGTATATTCTGAAACCACGTTGTGAATTTTTTTTTCGAGGAATCGTGAGTGTTTTAAATAAATGTTGGGGTTTTTTTTCAGCTTGAAGGTGGGTTTTATTTATATGCAAATTACTGTTTTCGTGTCAAATTATATAAAAAAATATAAATACATATCAATGATGTGTAAACTGTAAGTGACAAAAAAAAAACAAATCAGATAAATAATTGCTTCGATGTCAGTATCGAATTATAGATAATATTTATATGTACCCTTTTTCGACTGAAAGAATTTATCGACTAGAAATCTGTGTAATTTAAACAATCGATTGGCATTGATTTTATTGGATGTTGATGACCCTATTTACGTGGCTTCATGTTATACGGGCGTATGAGCGTTTTGAACACAAGTACATGCATGTGAAATTTTCCCGAAATTGACTACACTGTACGGCCATCAATATTGTCCGTGATTCTGAATGCCTGAATACACTTTTTCTTATTCTTATTCTTAACATTCACTGATTCCAATATGTTTTTGTGTAACAAGCGATAAAAACAAACTAAAATCAGTGACGGTAATCACATATAATCAGACTAACAGAAAGATGCCCATAAAATAATTGAATCTATGAACATGCAGTGTAAATATATTGCGAATACCTATATCTTTGGTTTATTTTATGACATGTCTGGCATAAAGTATTTTATTACCACTGACATGTGGTATGTTATCGTAACATTTATAAATATATTAGCCTCGTGAGTATACACTATTGCACCAAGAAATGCACACGATCTTTTTACTATGTGATCGATCAAGAATAATTGACGGTTCATAAAATTGGCACATCCAATTGGGCATTTATACACCATCTACGTATGCCCAGTGATTCGGAAGGAATCGTGTCATATTTTCCACAAACATCAATGTAGAAAACAGATAAACCCCATTTAGCAAACAGCTACTTACAGATAGCTCTACAGTACATGTGCTGTGTTTTGTTGAAAACAATAACGTCGCTAAAACGTGTGCGCCCATTGCACTAACACATTTTCATATGAAAAGCAAAAACAAAACTAATGTACTAATCGATAAGTTATACGACGAGCGAAAGATCGCATGGAGTTCAATTACTATTTTATTTTATAGCTGTTCACATCATGCTTACCTACTGAGTCAAACGTTCTAGAAGAGTCCACGCGAAGCAATATCGAAGTTGCTGTATCAACAACTGGCTATCCCTGTCTTCTCCCAGAGAGGCTTCTTGCCTGGGATGATCGCTCCCAGATGCTCAACTGTATCGGAGGCTATGTCTCGGCTTCTCGATCTAGGAGTCTAGCCCTCGGCGCCCGCTGCTAGGCGACAGACAGTCACGATCTTCTGACTGCACTGGAATTTTATCAAATCGCCAAACGATGGCCGCGACCCGTGGCCTTTTTTGCTTTGGTTTACAACGTGGCAGCTAAAAGGTCCACCGATCTCTCCCCCACTGAGTTACGTGCATCAGAACCCCTCGTACATCATCGCGATTCCACGGTGAATCTCGTCGCCTCCCCCACGCGTACACACACCCACCTGTCAATGTCCTGCCCATCCTCATCCGCCGCCCCTCGCCGTATACGGTGATTCCAATAAATCGATCGCGCCTTCGATCCGCGAATGCTACTCGACGACCATGCCCAGATAGCTGGCGTGGTAGCATCTGGCAGGAATCAATTGGATATCGATCTCATTGATCAGTTGCAGCCTCGAAGCTCTGACGTGTACGCCGATCACAAAATATGTATGCACGTGTACTTAACGTACAATACACCCCGCCGAGGACGTATGAAGTATCGGTATCCCGTGACCATTGATGTGTCGGAATTGGCCGCGTTTTGTTTGTACGGCGTGCAGAATCAGAATCGACTGTCTGCAGAAATTATGGACATAGAATGTTGTTTTACTTCCGCTGATCACCCAGTGATTCGTTTATCGACATTCCTCTACAAATAGGTATCAGTAGCGTCCACTGTGATGGAATGGCAGATCAGGCACGGACTGCAAACACACAGTGTGTCAAATGCTCATAATCCACGACAAAACTGGGTCAAACGCTCTGTATCATGGACAAAAAGCATGCGGTATTGAAGGCTTTTTTCAAGAGTTACAATAGTTCGAAAACAGTCTGCTGAACTGAAAATGGTGTACTCTGCAAAGCGTGTAGAAAAACGTGTTTCATCTTTGAATATTTATCGACATGCCAAAGGTCAAATAATGTCAAGCGTTCATCAACACCCTCATGAAATACTCATAAATTTTAATATTTCTATTTCATCAGGGTATAAGTCACGAAATTGTTGCAACTGGAAATCAGTTGTCTGCGATGCTTGTATGAAGAATATACATGTACATGAACATATGTTGGTACCATACATATACTAGTCGATGTAAATCAACAAAAAATGTACTTGTGAATTTATCACGGTCAATTACTCATACATATACCATACAAACAAGTCAATATTCAGCATACATGTAAGTATTAAAGTAATGATTATAGAAGTTGTTAACAAGCGAGGTTTGTTCTCTTATATGAGCAATGTCAGTAACTTCATAAATGAGTCAAATACATATTCCAAGATAACTATTCCATAGTCACTGGAAAAATTATCTCTATAGTTTTCCACATAACAGTTTTAGAAGTATAAATTGAACACATCTGTACAAAATATATTTTCAATGGCACCGAAATATTCAACCATGTTGCCATGAAATAGAGAAATGTCATCCGCCAAATTATGTGATTGACTTTCTTCTGTTCCGTGCTTGGTAAATGTTTGTCGGAATTTTATCGTTCACACAATATAAACATCTAAATATCTACTGGTTATTTCGATACAGCGCATATATATAAACATATATCAAATGAGTATTGCCCTCAGTATTAGGTTCGTTGGCGATAGGTGTTGATCAATAAGTATAAAATCATTGCCAGCCCATGGACTATACAGATGTCGGTGGGTATTAGTCCAGGGGCGTGGTTGTAATGTGGACAGTAGGGACACTGGAATGACCCGCATACTTGGCAGATGTGTAGATGGAACAGGGTGTAGGTCGTGTATAACGTCGAGTTGAAAAATGCTGCAAAAAAAATAAATTAAAAAAGTTTCTGGATTTTAGTTTGGAAAAAACTTTCAAGGAGCAATTATATTTGAGTGATTGATTATCGCGATAAATTATTTCAAGGAGCGATTGTTGAACCCACAAATGTTAAAACGCCCACAAATGTGAAAACCCACAAATGTGAAAACAAATTTTGTAAATCACCCACAAATGTAAAAAAATCAACCACAAATGTGAAAAAAAAAATCAACCACAAATGTGAAAACGATTTTTGTCAAATTGCCCACAAATGTGAAAATCTGACACAACATTAGCTTCAACATGAGGAATGTTTTAAGGTTACCAACCTTTGTTCTGAAAACCTATTGCACAATTAATACTTTCCCCTATTATCATCATTTTTCCATGAAAACCTTCATATCTCAGTAAATATTGATCGTAGAGCAAAAAGGACGTTATTTTCGGACCCGTAGAACAAATTGGCCACATACTGGTGTGGTTTAGTATAAGATTACACCTGTGATGTCAAATTACACAAAACCGGAAGTAGAAATATTTTTCAAGGAAATGGGCTCAGGATGCCCAAAGATCAGTTATTAGGCCGTTTTGGTGTGTTTGAAGGCCAAAAATTGATACTTTCCCCTATTATCACCCACTTTTCCATAAAAACCTCCATATCTCAGCAAATATTGATCGTAGAGCAAAAAGGACATTATTTTCGAACCCGTAGGCCTAATTGGCAATATACTACATGTAGGTGTGGTTTGGTATCAGATTACACCTGTGGTGTCAAATGACACCAAACCGGAAGTAGAATTATTTTTCAAGGAAATGGGCTCAGGATGCCCAAGGATCAACAAGGCCGGCCGAACAATACGCCCAAGCGTTGTGGTTCCGGGGACCCCTCCCATGGTTCTCGGGCCTCACGTAACGGCACTATTACTATTATTATTCATTATATGATGTGTGATATGTGATGTGATGTTTGTCTACTAACCATGCTATGACGGTACTAACCTGGTTGCTACTTAACGAAGTCACATTCGTTACAAAAATTTAAAGATAAAATTGTTTACGGACGACGGACGGACGGACGACGGACGCAACGCGATGCCAATAGGTTATCGAACCAAAGGTCCGGTAGCCCAAAAAATCTTTCAGAAAAGTGCTTCCCTGTATTCTTAGGCATTTTAGCTCAAATTTCGAAAAGATTCGACCGTAAATTCGAGATAAAAAAATTAGCCCAAGGGCTAAGAAAGGTTACCGGACAATATACATTTTAGATATTAGCCTTTTGTCCAGTGACCTTGAAAATAAAGTCACTGATAAATTCAAGGCCATGAAATTTTCAACAAATATATCACTTCTAGTATGTCCACAATAAATTCCTAAGCTGTAAAGTCGATAATAAGTGAGACATTAGCCATTCTGTGATGTGACCTTGAAAATGAGGTCAAAGTTCAAGTTCAAGGAGGTTATGAAAATATTCAGTATATATCATTCCTCTATATTCGCAATTGATTCCTATGCTGTAAATGTAAGTACCAATCTATTACCACCAATACAATCAGATTTTGATGATGCCAATAAGAAACGTAAAATACTACATTTTGCAATAGAAACAAACAAAGCCCGACCAAATAGTTTATCCAAAGACACACTGGGATCTTCAGGGGCAGACAATGTGTTAAATGTAGTTGTTTTTACTGTACACCAGATGGAATTAGTATACAACTGCCCAACAACCTATGAAAATAATTTAGAAATCCGAATCTAACCCCATGGAATAGATACATGACAAGTACAAAAGTACCCAATCACAAGCCCGAAGGCTACTGAGTTGATGGTATCCTCGGGGACAGATTTAACGTCCGCCAGCAGTGACACCGACTCAGTGGTATAAATGTAAGTATCAATCTATTACCACCAATACAATCAAATTTTGATGATGCCAATAAGAAAGGTAAAATACAACATTTTGCAATAGAAACAAAGCCCGACCAAATAGTTTATCCAAAGACACACTGGCGTCATCAGGGGCAGATGTAAAGATGATAATAAGCGACATATTAGCCATTTTGTTCTCTGACCTTGAAAATTAGATCAAAGGTCAAATTCTAGATCACCAAAATATTCAGCATACATCATTTCCTATATGTTCACTATGGACCCCTAAGCTGTAAATTTGATAATAAGCGAGATATAAGCCATTTTGTATTCTGACCTTGAAAATAAAATGACTAACCTTGAAATTTAGGTCAAGGGTCAAATTCAAGGTCACTAGAATATTCAGCATATATCATTTCCTATATGTTCACAATTGATTCCTAAGCTGCAAAGTCGCTAATAAGCAAGATATTGGCCATTTCGTCCTGTGACCTTGAAAATGAGGTCAAAGGTCAAATTCAAGGTCACGAGAATATTCAGCATATATCATTTCCTATATGTTCACAATTGATTCCTAAGCCGTGAAGTCGATAATAAGCGAGATATTAGCCATTTTGTCTTGTGACCTTGGAAATGAGGTCAAAGGTCAAATTCAAGGTCACGAGAATATTCAGCATATATCATTTCCTATATGTTCACAATGGATTCCTAAGCTGTAAAGTCGATAATAAGCGAGATATTAGCCATTTTGTCCTGTGACCTTGAAAATGAGGTCAAAGGACAAATTCAAGGTCACGAGAATATTCAGCATATATCATTTCCTATATGTTCACAATTGATTTCTAAGCTGTAAAGTCGATAATAAGCGAGATATTAGCCATTTTGTCCTGTGACCTTGAAAATGAGGTCAAAGGTCAAATTCAAGGTCACGAGAATATTCAGCATATATCATTTCCTATATGTCCACAATTGATTCCTAGTCTCTAATCTCAATATTAAGTGAGATATTAGGCTTAATGTGTCCCATTATAAAGCATGGGGAAATTTAACATGGGAAAGTCACATCTGGGCCGAGTTTGGGCCCAAAATGGCCCACTTCGAGTGATTCAAGCGCAACGAAATTTATACATGTCACAGAAGTACATATGAGGAGTGTTATGCATCAATAAGAAAAAAAGTTACTGAACAGATTTTGAGAAAACGACCATCAAAATCCAAAATTAGCCATTTTCGACGAGAACGGCCGCTATGACCTTGAAACCAAGGTCAGAGGTCAAATTCAAGGTCACGAGAATATTCAGCATATATCATTTCCTATATGTCCACAATTGATTCCTAGTGTCTAATCTCAATATTAAGTGAGATATTAGGCTTAATGTGTCCCATTATAAAGCATGGGGAAATTTAACATGGGAAAGTCACATCTGGGCCGAGTTTGGGCCCAAAATGGCCCACTTCGAGTGATTCAAGCGCAACGAAATTTATACATGTCACAGAAGTACATATGAGGAGTGTTATGCATCAATAAGAAAAAAAGTTACTGAACAGATTTTGAGAAAACGACCATCAAAGTCCAAAATTAGCCATTTTCGACGAGAACGGCCGCTATGACCTTGAAACCAAGGTCAGAGGTCAAATTCAAGGTCACGAGAATATTCAGCATATATCATTTCCTATATGTCCACAATTGATTCCTAGTCTCTGATCTCAATATTAAGTGAGATATTAGGCTTAATGTGTCCCATTATAAAGCATAGGAGAATTTAACATGGGAAAGTCCCATTTGGGCCGAGTTTGGGCCAAAATGGCCCACTTCGAGCGATTCAATCGCGACGAAATTTATAGACATCATAGGAGTACATATGAGTAGTGTTATGTATCAAAAAGAAAAAAAGTTACTGAACAGATTTTGAGAAAATGGCCGCCAAAGTCCAAAATTGGCCGATTTTCGACAAAAACGGCCGCCATTTTGAAAAAATTGCGAAAATCAAAAAACTAAAAAATACCTCCTTCTTGAATTATTTTTGTGCATTTTTTGCAAAATTTCAGAAAGATTGGTCCGTAAACAAAAAAGATAAAATTAGGCCAAGGGCCGAAGATAGGTTACCGGACAATGTTTAATATCTTAGATGTTAGCCAGGTCACTGATTGAATTCAAGGTCAAGAGAATATTCAGCATATACATTAACATTAAGCATATATCATGTCCACAGTTGATTGCTAATCTGTGAATTCAATAATCAGAGAGATATTAGCAATTTTGTGCTGTGGCCTTGAAAAGAAGGGGCAAAGGTCAAATTCAATGTCATCAAAATATTCAATGTATATCATTTTCTATATCATGTCCACAATTGATTCCCAAGTCATACAGTCAATAGAGGAGCAAGATATGAGCCAGTTTGTCCTGTGACCTTGAAAATAAGGTCAGAGGTCAAATTCAAGGTCCCGAGAATATTCAGCATATATCATTTCCTATATGTCCACAATTGATTCCTAAGCTGTAAAATCGATAATAAGTGAGATATTAGCCATTTTGTCCTGTGACCTTGAAAATGAGGTCAAAGGTCAAATTCAAGGTCATGGCAATAATCTGCATATATCATTTCCTATATGTTCATAATTGATTGCTAAGCTGTAAAGTTGATAACAAGCGAGATATTAGCCATTTTGTCCTGTGACCTTGAAAATGAGGTCGAAGGTCAAATTTAAGGTCATCAGAATATTCAGCATATATCATTTCCTATATGTCCACAATTGATTCCTAAGCTGTAGAGTCGATAATAAGCGAGATAAAAGCCATTTTGTGCTTTGACCTTGAAACTGAGATCAGAGGTCAAATTCAAGGTCACGAGAATATTCAGCATATATCATTTCCTATACTGTCCACAATTGCTTCCTAAGCTGTAGAGTCGATAATAAGCGAGATAAAAGCCATTTTGTGCTCTGACCTTGAAACTGAGGTCAGAGGTCAAATTCTAGGTCACGAGAATATTCAGCATATATCATTTCCTATATGTCCACAATTGATCCCTAAGCTGTAGAGTCGATGATAAGCGAGATATAAGCCATTTTGTGCTCTGACCTTGAAACTGAGGTCAGAGGTCAAATTCAAGGTCACGAGAATATTCAGCATATATCATTTCCTATATGTCCACAATTGATCCCTAGTCTCTAATCTCAATATCAATTGAGATATTAGGCATAATGTGTCCCATTATAAAGCATAGGAGAATTTAACATGGGAAAGTCCCATTTGGGCCGAGTTTGGGCCAAAATGGCCCACTTCGAGCGATTCAAGCGCAACGAAATTTATAGACATCATAGGAGTACATATGAGTAGTGTTATGTATCAAAAAGAAAAAAAGTTACTGAACAGATTATGAGAAAATGGTCGCCAAAGTCCAAAATCAGGCATTTTTCGTCGAAAACGGCCGCCATTTTGAAAAAAATGCGAAAATCAAAAAACTAAAAAAATACCTCCTTCTTGAATTATTTTTAAGTATTTTTGTGCAAAATTTCAGAAAAATTCGCCTGTAAACAAAAAAGATAAAAATGTGGACGACGACGACGACGGACGACGACGGACGACGGACGACGGACGCAACGCCATGCCAATAGGTTATCGGACCATAGGTCCGGTAACCTAAAAATGTGGACGACGCCGACGCCGACGCCGACACCGACGCCGACGCCTACGCCGACGCCGGACGCCGGACGCAACGCCATGCCAATAGGTTAGCGGACCAAAGGTCCGGTAACCTAATAAAAATGTAAGACGTATGACGGACGACGACGGATGAAGGACGCAATGCCATGCAATGGGTTATCAGAACAAGGTTCCGTAAAAAGACATAACAATAAAAGACATTCCTCATGTGGAACCTAATGCTGTGTTTGATTTTCACATTTGTGGGCAAATGACAAAAAACCGTTTTCACATTTGTGGTTAAATTTTTTTTCCACATTTGTGGGTGGATTTTTTTTCACATTTGTGGGTAATGATATTTTCACATTTGTGGGTGATTTACAAAATTTGTTTTCACATTTGTGGGTTTTCACATTTGTGGGCGTTTTAACATTTGTGGGTTCAACAAGCGATAAATTCCATAGATTAATGTCAGGTCGTTGTGACATACCCGGCTCGCTTCTGTCCTGAATTCTGATGAAATGCTGAATAGTTCCATTAGCCACCGGGTACCATCGCTCCGCCGTGAAAAACATACACCCGCCCTCCTGATCTACCTGAATGTCAGAAAAGGAGCATTGCTATAGCAGCATTATGACGTAGTCATTATATAGGAGTAAATATTTAGTTAATTAATAGCCCGATTGTGTCAAATTGCTCACATAGTCGAAGTACATGACGGCCTGTTGTTTGGTATAGCGGGAACGCTGGCTGTGTATTCGTCCTCTACGCTGGTACTGGCGGAGTACTGACTTGCGTACAAAGTACCCGGTCGGGATGTCCACCTCCAGTACAGCTTGACCACTGCGATTGGCGTACGTCGTACCAGTCCACCTAATTCGAAAAATCGCAAAGGGTAAAATATAGGTAATAGATATGAATAAAATGACTGACTAAATGACCACTGGCTTTCAACAGTGGATTAATTCAATTCTAATAGCGATGTCTGATGATAATGTTCGATACAGATACACCTACATCTACGTTATGATAGAGCTTTGATGTGTACGCGGACCTGAAGCAGATGTTGATGTCGAACATCGAGGCATTTCTGCCGTAGAACCGAAGCTGCTCCACCTCGAGGTCAAAGGCTCGCTCCGGCGGCTGTCTCATCTGCCAGGGGAACTCCACATTCACCTCAGTCGTCAGCTGTGAGGGGGAACATGCATGGATGGTATTAGAATGATAGGGACATATGAATGCTAGGTATTTGCTGGTGTATATCATGTGCAGGAAATCTACGTATTGGAATACAATCATAGAGTAGCATTTAAATGAACATTAAGAGAATATATTATACAGGCAATATTACTTGTAGAAGAGCGTATCCTGTCCCTTCAGCCTTTGAAATCACACTGCCCCATACGTTCGGAATCTGGGAATAAATATGATAATATCTCAAATATATTCTATTCACTCACACATTAGGGCCTACACCTAGCGAAATCATTCATACTTCGAATATAGCTTTATTAGTACTGTTCAATATATTTATATCTGAACAATGCCCTGTATGGCCTAATGGCACTGACGGTTTGCGAGGCGAGGCCGTTGACGTCTCCCCTCGCCATGTGTACGACCCGAGCCCAGCCCGGGCTGGAGGATGCCGACAGCTGCACGTCCATGCGGTAAAACTCCCGGTTTGTCTCCTGCTCTGCGAACATGGTCAGAGCCTGCAGCGCCGCCAAGGAGTCCTAGGAGTGGGTGTCGGGTTCATTTGGTGAGAAAAAAAGCATTGTTCGGTGGCGGTGAAAAAAAACCTCAGAACAATTAGTCAGTTTCACAAAAACCCAGAACGGCCATCTGAAATTTCTACTTTAGCATTTTTTATTCTTTTTTATTCCTACATTTCTAATTTTCGATTGTATTAATTTACGATTTTTTTTCTCGAATTTTCGATTATTCGATTTCGGATATGACTTTGCATTTTCGACTTTGACTCTTCGAATTTTCGACTCATTGAATATTCGACTTCTCGATTTTTGAACTGATGCGTCCAGACATACATGTATGAGCGTAGATCTGTAGATGTACATTAAATACAAATCCCCAATAAAATGGTTCACTTTTAATAATCTCTGATTAAAAAACATCTGTGTCATATGCGATTTTGTATCAACATATTTACATGTAATAACCCAATCATGGTCGTATTTAGCCCTGCACAGAGTGATTATAATACGTCATTTCCTATAACCTATTTATCGACCTATAGGCATTGCGAAAGTACTTTGTTCACTCAATGATAAGTGTTGAAATAAAAATTCGATGTATTGTTTTTGGTCGAGATAAGAATAAAACGATTCTGATTGTTGGCATACAGTGACACGCCTTCGGAAGAATAAACTCTCAATGTCGAAACTATTCAAAAAGTTGAAAATTCGAAAATCCCAAAAATAGGAAACCAAATTATTTGAAAATTCGAGAAAAAATCGACAGTTGGAAAGTCGAAAGATTCGAAAATATTTTTGAAAAACAAAATCGAAAATTAAAAAAAAAGCCAAAATTCGCAAAATGAAAAAAAAAAATCGAAAATTAAAAAAAAATATTTCCATAAAGTTAGATTACAATGTATGTATCACAAGAATGATTGAGATTATGCAAATTCAAATGGTTGAATATTAGTGAATAATAATAAAGGATTATCGGGACTGAACGATGTGTACAACACATATTGAATGTGCATTGATCAGCGTATATGTTTATAAAATGATATCGTAGTTGGACAACACTTTAAAATATTTGGAAAGTTTCAATGAAAGTTCGATCAGTGATACACCATCATAACGTGTGAAAGATGCATATACGTCACTGGCATGTCATATTTTATGTACGGATAGGATACCGTGTATGTTCCTTGCCAAAGTGAAACCAGTTTTCTAAACTATCATTATCATATATTTAGTTGTAATTATTACAGTTGCACAGTCTGAAGTGTCTGAACATCATGAACACGTTTCAACAACATCTATATGACAATGTATTAATTTTCGTAGATAAATCATCAGGAATGTGCTGTAATTACTGACTGTTTCAAAACTGATACCATAACAATCCTGTAATTTTACCTGGGGACCGTCGAAGGCGTTGTCAAAGTTGCGCTGTGTTTGCAGCCAGTGGACTATTGGAACAGCGTCTTCCAGCCAGTTATTGATGACGTAAACCATAAGTGCGTAGGCTGTTCCATGAATTGCGCTGCTAGTGTAGTGAGACGGTAGTGGTCGCGGTTTCAAATAGGGGATGCCATCGACAATAGAGCTCTCTTGTCGAGGAATTGAATCGTCAGACCAATACATATTATTATCTGTAAAGAAATTAAAACATTCTTAATACGGTCCGTTTTATGTTGTGCTTACTACTAATTTCATTATTAAAAGTATTTGTGAAATTATTGAATGCAAAACGTTTCAAATCCATGAAATATTATTTTAGATATGCATGTATTATGATGTAGGCCTGTACCATACTATTCGCTTACCTTTGCGTGCGATTCCCTTCATTACGCTGGCTGCATCGGCGCGTGATTCGTGTCTCGCAATATGTAGGGCGTAAGTCGCCAGACACACGTCAAACGCCTTGTGCAAGTCATAGAAACGGTCGGCCACAAACTGAGAGGCTCTCTCCATGGCTCTTGTCACTTTGGCCCGCGCGACCTGTGTATATACAAATGTTGAAACTTATTCAGCAATGCAGTCAAATTTTACTGACTAGAAATAGGTTTAATGGAATCTAAAATGGGATAATCATGCAAACATCTGCGCTTCACAGAGTTTCAATTCAGCTACGCTAGTAGAGCCTACAATAAAGTAAAATTTTGAAATTGAAAACAAGAAATTTTGTCAATGGAAATATTTGATTATGTGAAATGACACCACAATTCATGTAATCACAGTGCTTCATGAAGAATAAATTAGTAAATGTAGTGGCTGTTACTAACCCCTGTCAATACATGGCTAGCGCTCTCCAATCCCACTATGGAGAAAGCCGTCAAAGTGACGTTCTGCGGGGTCCCGAAGTCATCAGTGACTCCACTCTGGATAGAAGAGAGGCAAATCATGCGAAAGACAGATTCCACTTCTACGTCAGATTGAACTGCTTAATAGTAACCAAAATCATCCCACATACGCGCATCTTGAAGTCGTAGTCCACTGTGATCTCGTTGAAGCTGCCGTCGGCCTTGTCCTGTTGGTCCACGAGCCACGAGGCCAGGTCCTCCAGCACGGCCACGTCTATAAACAGCGTGTACTCCCACTCCTGGTTCCGGGCCTTGGACAGAACGTCCAGTCCGAACGCCGTCACCCTTACAAACAGAGTACAAAATTTTCTGACAATGATCAAATAGGACAGGAGTTGTTCCGAATTACCCTGACGCTTTTGTTGATAGTTCAAGATGAGAGGCTTTGAACAGTCGAAACGGTCTCTAAATGAAATAAATTTTATGTACCAAATGCTTGGGTGTGATCTCCGCCTCATGGCCATCCCGCCCTCGGGTTTGATATAAGCGTAGATCCTCTGCAAATCTGTTGGGAAGGTGAACCACAAAAAGAGTTAATGAGCAGTACATTTACTATAAAACAATCAAGTTAATCAGAGTCACCAGGTTTAACTGAAGATAGAGATTCCCTCAGACTGCAGACATGCAGAGCCGAGCACAATACCTAGAACCATGGCGCGCAGTACGCTAGTCTGGGAGCCCGTGTCCAGTCTGTTGATCTTATCCAGATAGCGGGTCCAGTAGACCTTGAGGCCCAGGTTATAGATGTAGTCCTGGCCGTCCCCGTATCGCATCCCGCCGAACGTCTTGTAGATGTCCATGCTGGGGGAAGTCAATCCCGGGCCCACCACGTCACCTACGCCAGGGAATGATGGCAGAATAACATCCCGTCACGGCTTTTTGTATCGGTGAAATATGCAGGAATCCTGTTGATCTATCAACGGGACTCTTTTATCAAATCTGATTTTCGGTGAATTCAATGCTGCATTTCATTTCACAAAATTGATCCTTCCGTTACTTTGGTAGGTAGGGAGATCATATTGTACACTCCCACACTCCACCTCTGCCCTGGGATGATTCTGAGACTAACGTGCACGCGGATAACGGACGTACCGGACACGGTGACGCTGGCACTGGCTGACCCAGGCACGTAGAGGTTCTCCCTCTGTCCCGGCCGCACGAAGGTCTGGGGCACGGGCACCTGCAACTGCGGGATGTACACGGACCCCGAGCTCACCAAGTCCACCAGGTACGGCGTGTGGTAGTGGTTCTCGATACCATTCCACTGCCGGGATGAATGGAAGGAATTATTAAATACGCCACACAAGTACATTTCATTAAACAACACTCTAATCAATTTAAAAAGTGTCGTTCGATTAATCCCGAATCAATCGCGCTGCTAACCTTGACGGTGATGGTCTTGCTGAGCACCTGGCGCCGGACCACGCTATCAGCCGTCACGACCACGGAGAACTTCCCCACAGATACCGGTAGGATCGGGAGGTGTACCGTCCGCACCCCGCCCACAGGCAACTATCGGGAAACATTTAACGTGGGATTTTGTTTTATCGAGATAATTGTTGGTAAAGCGTGTTGAATGTTTAAATTTAACTGTATTGGCGATCTTTACGTTTTGTTGTTCTTCACCAACTTGTACTCTGATATTTTCGCTGACATAGCCTACATGTAATTGCTATGTGCCCAGTTGCATCGTCTTTTTAAAGCAACTGCCTTCGAAACCAGTCAATATTTTTTGAAAACTATATTTCATATTAAACATGCTAAATTTACTGATTGAGACATTCTCACATCAAATGTAATGAAAATAACCAGTCCTCTGGGGAATTTTGCTCATTTGAACAGGCGGTTCTCACGTAAATACAGGAATTGTATCCATCACACGTAGATGTAAACAAAGCATAGAAGTGCAAGATAGACTAACAATTCCACCTAAATCATGACATACCACTGATCATTTTCCCATTACTGCACTCTATATGCACATACGAACTGGAAAATGTACTCGATGTGGACTTTTAAGCGTGATTTGGGTATTTGTTTACATTTGGGTTTGATGGATACACTTCGTTTGTTTATTCACAAAACCGGTACAAAATGTATATTAAAACGGATGAAAAGACAACTCGGACGGACTGTAATCGTCAAAATCATTGAGCACACCTTTTGTTATATTGCATTAGATGTGTTTCACAAAAAATGGTTTTGAAAAAAAAAATTGCACACATTCGAAGGCAGTAGCTTTAAACGACAGATTTATCCCGAGTTTCATAGGCCTACTCCTATCGCAAATATGGAAAATATTTCGCAATCTACACCATTGTTTAATCCAACTATATTTCGGAAGCCTGTGCACACCCGACCATTGTATAATGTTGAGGGCTAATTTATTAATTACTGCAAATTGCCAACCTTGTACGGTTTTCAGCTAAAACTATGAACATTAGATGGAAAAAAAGCCGTTTAACTCCCTTGTGAAATATGTCAAGTTACACCATGATAGCTTTCAGTATCGCTAAATCACGGACAGAAACAGTGTATATCTATAAAAATCTGAGTAAAGCGAGCACTTCCGATGCATTGTGCACAATTCCAAATTGTGAAGCGCTTTGATAATGTGTGTAACGTTAATAAAGCGCTAGAATCTACGTAACGCGTAGGATAACATGTTTCAATAAGGGAAGTTATATAATGTCATCCTATTTCTCGGATCAGATTAGTATCAGAATTCGCATGTGTCACCGCCCACTAGTATTAAAATAATTACTAACCGTATTAACAATGTCGCTACGATCAATATCAACAGCGAATATACGAATCTGATTATACGAACATGTTTTAAACACGTTAAATACCCCCGCAATCGTATTAGACCATTCGTCTGAGGGTGTATAAAAGCCGTGCGAAGGTCAATGAGAGGCATGGATTCGAGACCTGCAGTGTCTCCAAGCACCACCACACAACTCATGACCGAGAACCATGACGTCTGCGACGCTGTCTCTCCTGCTGCTCCTCTCGCTGGCGGCTGTCGTCTTGTCCCAGGAAGGCGGTCAGGAATGCCGGCAGACCAGTAAGGGAGTTGAGTACAATGGCCGTAAAGCCACCACCAAGTCCGGCCGAACCTGCCAGCGCTGGGACGCCCAGAGCCCTCACCCGCACGACAAGAATGACGTCACCAAGTACCCGAACGCTGTCTACAACGAGGAGAATTACTGTCGTAATCCGGACGGCCGCTGTGGGGGTCCCTGGTGCTACACCACCGACCCTGACGTCATTTCCGAGGACTGCGGGATCCCCAGGTGCTCAGGGAGTCGTCTTCCAAACGTCGTCTTCATCGTGGCCGACGACTTAGGTCACAATGACTTGGGCTACATGGATCCCGAGATCATCTCGCCCAACTTGGACAAGATGGCAATGGAGGGAGTGCGACTGACCAACAACTACGTGATGAACGCCTGCACGCCGACCCGACACGCTTTGATGACCGGTCGCTATCCCTTCAAGACGCAGATGGCCCACATCGTCCTGACCTTCACCCAGCAACATTGCTCCCCCACGGACATCAAGTTCATGCCACAATACTTCAAGGACCTCGGGTACAACACGTATATGGCTGGCAAGTGGCACTTGGGCTTCTGTCAGGAGAAGTGCCTGCCGAACAACAGAGGCTTCGATAACTTCTATGGCTTCTATCAGGGTGAGGAGGACTACTTCACCAAACAGGTCGGCATACCTCCTTACAGAGCCTACGACTTCCGTGACGGCAACCGCGCTGATCTCTCAGTGAACGGAACCTTCAACACCTACCTGCTAAACGACTGGCTGGAGGAGCGCTTCTCAAACTACGACAGCGAGGACCCGTTCTTCCTCTACCTGACGTGGCCCAACCCTCACACCCCTCTGGTTGTGCCTGAGAAGTACAGCAGCCTCTACCCCAACCTGAACGATGATCTGGCCGCATATCGAGGTCTTATCACTGCCATGGACGAGGGGGTCGGTAACTTCACCAACCTGCTCCAGAGGAAAGGCCTCTACGACAACACGCTGTTCCTCTTCACGTCTGACAACGGCGGCGAACACGGCGGTCACGCCAACAATCTGCCCTACAGAGGTTCCAAGGGCAGCATGTGGGAGGGCGGA
The DNA here is from genome assembly GCA_949152475.1 of Terebella lapidaria. Lineage (NCBI taxonomy): Eukaryota > Metazoa > Annelida > Polychaeta > Terebellida > Terebellidae > Terebella > Terebella lapidaria. The sequence continues at coordinate 53,010,902 of OX424555.1, read as the reverse complement.
CTTCGCGCTCTCGGCTTCGTAAACGGCCCCATGATCAACAGGACAAGGTACGAACACAACGGCCTCTTCCACGTCAGCGACTGGGTCCCCACCATCATGGGTCTCCTCGGACAGAAAGACTTTGACGCCGACTCCTACTATCTGGACGGCGTCGACCAATCAGAGATGTTGATGTATGGAGCACCATCAAAGCGTGACGACATTGTTTTCAACATCGACATGGCACCCATGCCAATGTTCGGCCAATCGGCCGTCAGAAAAGGAGACTGGAAGTTCATCTGGGGCTGCTATGGCGTCTCTGATGGTTACGGCCCTGACGTGAGCCTGTTCTACGAGGACACGGAGCTCCGACTGGGCGCGGGACTCCCTCCCTACAGCGGAGACTCCCCGACCGAGCGTGCTGCCTACGACTTCAGCCCCTCGAACATGAAAGACATGACCCAGATCTGCAAACACTACGGCTGGACGCCGGAGAACACAGATTGCGACACCACGATGATGTACCTCTTCAACCTGCGTGATGACCCATACGAGTACACGAACCTGGCCCGTGACCCGCAGTACGCCTACAAGGTGACGGAGATGAAGCAGTTCATCCTGTCCAAGCTGCCCGAGTACAGACAGGCGCCTGACGCTAACTTGGAGGACTCACTGCTCGCGGACCCCTACAGGTACGGCGGCATCTGGACCACAGGATGGTGCGAAAACATGGACATCCTCAACGATAACTAAACGTTCAAGAATCGAGAACTAGTCCGTCCAAATGAAGTTGTTATATTCAATCGAAATCGTGCTGCTGTCAAAATGTGCTGTTCTTTTTTTGTATGTCTATTAATTTTACCTGTTGTAACTTTATCAATAAAATATATTTCAAAGTAAGTGGTACATTTGTTAAACTATGCTTTTGTTTCCATACGTAGTATTTGGATCATTTCAATGGATTACAATTAGTTTGTATGGTACAGTTTCTGCCACCTGTACCTACCAAGCTGTTACATTCAGTTTAGCAACATGCACAATTTGTACTAAGTCAGTGTCTGTATATTTTCGTTATCGTGGAATTCTTGTGTAATGATAAGTATGTGGTACATATATACAAAATGAAAACTCGTTGCGTTGAACTAGGTACACATAGAACAAGATCAATCACACTACGTGACAGCCTATATGATACTCCGCGGCTATGTCCCAACGTACCAGTATATTCCATTGGAATGATACATCATAGTATACTCGGTAAAAATTTGTGAACCCCTCCCCCTGCAACCCACCCCCCTGGATTAGGGGGGGGGGGGGGCAGACGGAGGAGTTAACTGGATTCTGTGGTACCACAGCCAATAGTAGAATTTGCCGTTTGGTCATCCAACGATTGTACGGTCTGTGTGACTGTGTACTCACTTGGACCATGGTCTGTACGTCTCCACTGGTTGTACGGGGACTGTAAGAGCTGACCCGACCGTTCTCCTCGACGCGTACAAACCGGTAATCATCAGAGCCCACCAGCGTCACGATCGTCTGTAGGAGAGCAAACTTACCTGTTCATCACAAGCATTCAGTTATCAGCTACGCACAAGCGTCGTGATTTTTTTCACGGCGACTTACCTCTAACGGCTGCTGGAAGTAGTTGAAGAGAGCCACCTGTATCCCTAGCTGCTCGCCCTTGAAGCAACTGCTCTGGGCCTCGATCGTCGCGTAGAACGGCCTCATCGTCTCAATCTGGAAAACGATCCCAGCGACGATTACGTCTCAATCAAATAGCAGCGCCTTCACTGAGGTCAGACGGAGGAGAGAAGCTACATACCCGCGCCGGGACCTCGTTGAACTGGAGCCCGCTCTCTGAGCTCAGGGAGACGGCCTGGACGTACCACGTGGACGGCCTGATGGGGACGTCCAGACTCACGATAGCCAGACTCTCCGCGGTTCTGTGGCGTGTGAGATGGTTGTGGTAGTCGCGGGGAGAAAGTTATATCGTTTTTATTCATTGAATTATACTTCATATCGTAACATAGGACATCATTGTGATGGTTAAACTCACGTCTTCCTGGGGTCTCGGTTACTTGCTAGCTTCCTGAAATATCAAAATATATGGAAGGTCTGAACGCATTCTCACTGTGCTGTTTGCCGTGGTATTAGTATCATTTTCCATATAAATCACTAAACATACAACTATACTCACCCCGTGGTGGCCATGGACCACTTGCCCTTCCATCCCCACGAGGCGTCGTCAAAGTGCGGCCAGAGCTGGAAGATCTCCTCCCTCGTCTCTCGTTCTATGATGTCTACAGTCTCTGGGCCTAGACACCCAATACATGTAGGCCTACATACAATTTACATGTATGACCTCGTGGTCAGTTTTCTTCGTGCGAAAAATGACATCTAATGTTAAAATTCTCGAAATTATACATTCAGCTTTAATGTTCATGCGAAAAGGGGATAGGTCAGCCTTAAGTTCCTGCGATTGATGGCGTGTACGGTCTTTGGCTCTGGTAGGTAGGCCATGTATACAGAGACACCCTGATAACTTACATCCCATCTCGTCCGCGCCGCCGGGACATTGCCACACGGTGTCACAGCGCTGTGCCGGGGTGTAGCAGGAGCCGTCATAGCACGGCAACAGACCCAGGGACTCGTTACACGTCCGCGCACCTAACGTGCAGGCAATGAAGCCACATGATTACATAGTCGATGACCTTGATATTGGCTTGTTGACAGAAATTTTTATAACGTGTTGTCAGAAACCTGGTGTTGTGAATTTGCCAAAAAAAAAGTTGATATAATGTGGGTCATATTTACCAGGTATCCGGACCAAATTTCCATCTGTGAATACGGTCAGTCCTGCGAACTACAAACACATTGGAAAGTGAAATTATAGCAATCACAACGTTCATTTTGAAAATAATGAGTCATTCATGTGCGTTCAAACTATGGATTTTTTTCCCGATCCCGACCGTAAGATCGGTATACCGAACTCGCCTGGAAGGTTTGGTTGGCGTCGATGGCCGAGGACGGAGCGGAGAAGAAGACGTTCCGTTTAGTACCTTCACTCCCGTACCACGTGTGTTTATAGCTGGTGTTGGCGCCAGCAGTGTACTCGAGTAGGTCTTCGTCTACCTGGATTGGGTTCGGGGAAATATTCCGAGAAAGACGACAGTGAAGAGAAAAGTAGCGGAGAATTGTTCCCTTTATTTTCATGAATCTGGATCATTCGTACTCGCTTGCACAGGAGAACATTACTTGCGTCGCATTCTGCGATATAGGACTATACTAGTATGTGAATTCAGAAAAGGGTAGGATATATTGTTAAATAACGCTGCAACCTGATACGACGAACCTTGTATCGCGAGAGGAAGTCCTGGGCGCCTCTGCGAACCATCTCGTAGTCCGCGGCGGAGAAAGACACGAAGGTTGACGGGTCTGCCGTGGCTAAGACCTCCACCGTGTCCTTGCTAAAGTCCTTGCCGTAGTTTACCGATACGTCAACCTGGGAATAAAATACAGTTTTATTTGTTGGTGCTCCTTGACTAGAATCTAGAATGTAGCTTCTGGATATTATCCCAAAGTAGAAAAACAGTTGTTGTTTTTTTTTCAGTAATAATATATATTTTAACAACACTTCGATGTGCAAAACTTACTCTGTCGGAGTCCGGGCCGTGCACGTGGAAGCTGAGGCTGTCGGCGAGGACCTCACCCTGGCGGGACATCCCCCACACGAGAAGGGTGGCCTCAGGCAGCATGGCCCGGGACACGGCCAGGGAGAACGTCTTCTGTACGCCCCGTATGTACAGCGTGTCCGCCAACAGTACGCCACCCTTCGACAGCACCTACATATAGCCACCGGAGTCGGCACGGGGTGCAGGATTGAAGTCGTCAGGTTTGTTTCAACCGGTCCTTGTTAAAATGTTCTCATGTTAACCACGAAGCCATGATCATTGTCATGTGATCATTATTGGTAATTAGAATTGCTCATTACTGGTGCTCAACGATTATTATCAAGTTTTTTTTTATCAATTTCATGGTATTTGATTTTCACGAAATCAGCATGGGTATACGTGCTTCAATCACATGGGAAAACAGTTTATAATCGTCTTCACGTTCATACAAAATTAATATATATCGTCAATTTCAAATATATATATTGTTGGATACGAACGATGAATTATTAGTATTTATGTACCAGATATTGCAGCTCTGGTATGTGAATTGATGACGTTACTGTGAAGACCATGTAATGGTTAACTGTCGGGGTGACAGTCGATGACGTCACTGTGACGTAATGTCGGGATTCCGCGTAATGGCGGGTGGCCACCAACTGGATACTGTCGGTTTTGTGATTTCCATGGAATGCCTGCAAATTACATCGCAATTTTGATCATTTGCAGTGGCCTAATGGAGTATATACAGCCCAGAAAATAGCACAAACATAAGCAATAATAAAAAATTAGCCCAAGGGCTAGGAAAGGTTACCGGACAATATATATTTTAGATATTAGCCTTTGTCCCATGACCTCGAAAATAAGGTCATTGGTTAATTCAAGGTCACAAGAATATTCAGCATATATCATTTCCTCTATGTTCGCAATTGATTCATAAGCTGTGAAGTCGATATTAGGCGAGATATTAACCATTTTGTTCTCTGACCTTGAAAATGAGGTCAAAGGTCAAATTAAAGGTCACCAAAATATTCGGCATATCATTTCCTATATGTTCACTATGGATTCCTAAGCTGTAAAGTCGATTATAAGCGAGATATTAGCCATTTTGTGCTCTGACCTTGAACATAAGGTCAAGGTTAAATTCGAGGTCATCAAAATATTCAGTGTACATCAGTGTATATCATTTTCTATATGTCCAGAATTGGTTCCCAAGCTATAAAATCAATAGAGAAGCAAGATATCAGCCATTTTGCCCTTTGACCTTGAAAATGAGGTGAAAGGCCGAATTTAAGGTCATGGCAATATTCAGCATATATCGTTTCTATATGTTCACAATTGATTCCGAAGCTGTAAAGTAGATAATAAGCGAGATATTAGTCATTTTGTCATGTGAACTTGAAATTTAGATCAAAGAGACAAATTCAAGGTCACGAGAATAATCTGTATATATCATTTACCATATGTTCACAATTGAATCCTAAGCTGTAAAGTCGATAATAAGCGAGATATTAGCCATTTTGTCCTGTGACCTTGAAAATGAGGTCAAAGGTCAAATTCAAGGTCATGAGAATATTCAGCATATATCAATTCCTTTATGTCCACAATTGATTCCTAATCTCTCATCTCAATATTAAGTGAGATGTTTGATCAAATTTTCCCCATTATAAAGCATGGAATAATTTAACACGGGAAAGTTCCATTTGGGCCGAGTTCGGGCCCAAAATGGGCCACTTCGAGCGATTCAAGGGCAACGAAACTTATACATGTCACATGAGTACATATGAGGAGTGTTATGCATCAATAAGAAAAAAGTTACTGAACAGATTTTGATAAAACGACCGTCAAAGTCCAAAATTCGCCGTTTTTCTTCAAAAATAGCTGCCATCTTGAAAAAATTGTGAGAATAAAAAAAACTAAAAAATACCTCCCTCTCGAAATATTCTTAGGCATTTTTGTGCAAAATTTCAGAAAGATTCGATTGTAAACTATAAAGATAAAATGTAGACGGACGACGACAGACGACGACGACGGACGCAACGCCACAGCAATTGGTTATCGGACCAAAGGGTCGGTAACCTAAAAAAATACCTACCGTGATAACAACGCGTTCATCGTCTGATCTGGCTGTGTACTCGTATTTAATGACGCTATCGTCCGGTACGATGTACTGTTCCGTCTCGATCCGTACCAGCGTACCGGACAGTTTGGATACAGTGGTGGATATAGTCACCGTATTCTGTACGTTCTGTGTGTGGGGCGTACCGTCGTGACTGTACACTGCTATCTGGGAATGAATAAAAGAAACAAATATATACTGGAGATCAATATTAAATACTCAGAAAAACGACGAAATATCCTTATGTTTATTGTATTGTGAAAATGTGTATGTAGGTTAAATTGTGGAAAATAAAATGTAGGCATATTATGTTGTCTGCCATGAAAATTAACACGTGTGTATATAGTGTTAAAAATGAACTTAAACCTCTTAGGATGAATTAATTCCTTCGGATTTATTTTTCTAACCTGAACGCACTACTCAAACTTACATATGCAGGTATGGTCCCTTCTGGTTTAAAGGTTCTAACACTTCCTCCAATAAAACGCAGTTTATAACCGCTGGATACAATAATGGACTCTGCGACTGCGAAACTGTCCACGTTTCCGTTCCAGTCCAATACGGTGGTGTGCAACTTCAGTCTAGTTCCCGCCAAAACAGGCGTGTGCCTTTTTATATCCACCAATGGGAACGCGAACGTGAAAGTCCCTGTAAACTGGAAATATATGTTCATTTCTCTGCAAACGCAATGTAGGCCTAATTAGATCTAGTTACCAAGTAATTTAAAAAAGTTTCATTCGTGAAGTATATACGCAGGTGGATTTAAATCAGAGAATAAAATTGAAATAACAGAGGTAAATGTTTCTTTACATACCACGGGGATTGCTTGCGCCAACGTTTGTGGTTCGTTCGCAGTGTGCCCACCAGGTGGCGTGATTTCCAGTTGTAGCGTTGCATTGCCATGCACGGGCAGTCCATTAAATGTGTAACTACACAAACGAGCGGTATATATTATATTGCTATATTTCGGCATCGGCGGCATGTATCAAAGAAATATCACGAGTATATAAGTTTGGATATAAATATAAAGAGTAGATAAGTTTGGATATAAATATAATATAAATACCAAACTTTCTTACTTCGCAGTCACTAGGCCGCCAATAGCATAATCTTCAGTGAACGCGTGGTCTGGCATAGTAATATTTACATAGAATAGTTCCGGATCTGGAAAGGACAAAAATAGGGATTGCGCAGCATATTTTATGAGGTTTTCTTTTTGAGGCCGAAATACCAGTGAAGAATATAGATATGAAGGATTGTATGCTTATACTACTACTCACAACCATTCGCTGATTTGAATTTCTTTGTATATATTTCACCCTGTAAATATATGAGCAATATCATGTTGATGTACACATATGCGTAAATTCATTTTATCAGTATAACTCTGCATATCTAGAGTTATAACCTTAACAAGCTGTGTAACTTTGATAGTTTGAAACATGTTTCTTATATATTCTGTTTCCAGGATTATGGGATATTTTCCCCCACTCGACTTACCCAGCCATGGACCTCGATAGTCCACCAGCCGTGAATGACCGGGTGCTTGAAATCAAACTCCCCAGCCAGGTAACCTGGTAACATATATGAACGGATAATTATTCCAAGAAATATAATAACTGATTCCCACTTCCTTTTCAGAACGATTTTCTTGTCCCAAATATTTCACCGTGTCTGTGGCGTATGTTAGGCCTACCGTTTCTAAGTTGCTGGTAAAGATATCGGCGAACAATGTTCCCTCTGACATCCTACGTACAACAGAAACACACAAGACAATATGGAAAATATTTTTTTATACGAATTACATGAATCCATACAACTGCATACAATAAAAAAATATTTATGAATATACATGTGCCCAAGCATATCTTCTTACTAAGATTATTGAAATTTAACTCATATTTAACAAATATATGAGCTTTTCCCAAATTAGCACACAAGCCAGAACATGACTATTCTTGTTGTCGACTTTCTCACTCACCCTGACAAAAACATCCACGGTCCCGTCCGGTATCGGGAGAAGATCTGGTGTGTAGGCGAGTACCCGGTACCGCACTGGGAAAGACAATCTTCGAATTGTATTGGAATCGCAATTGGAGTCCCATGCATTTAATTAAATATAATCATATATATTGTATACGTATAGGCTATACATTCACAAACTACCGGTGATATCTATTGCATTTTTGGGGTCGTAATGTGTAAATTCGACCCCCAAATGTGAGTTCAAATCATTTTTTTTATCTCTCACTCTTGAATTATAAGCAGATAATGCCGCTTACCGGTTGAGTGTTTGAAGTACATCCACTTATCCGTCTGGATCAGCACGGACACGTGTTTCCGCCGGAAATCCAGGCGAGTCTCGTTGTGGAAGACGCGCCCTCTACCGGCAGCGTCCGTGTATCCAGCCACTGAAAGAGTGTAGTTCCCGCTCTGGGCGCTAGAGGGCATCTGTACGTGGGAATAGATTTTATGTGCATGCATTTTAAAAATCAGTAGACATAAAATCCGTTATGGAATTTATGATATGTTGATTATGATAATAATGCATAGGCTAAATCTAGAATTTGTTTAATAATTTATATACAATTGTATACTGATATTTATGGGCTACAATTTTTCGATATTTCAATTTATCGACGTACCTTTGCAACAGCCAGTCTTGTAGAAGGTTCTGTGAATGTTTCGGACAGTGAGGCGTATTCCTGATCATCCTTATGTATTGTAGCTGTCACCACAAACGTCTCACTGCGCATGCTCAGGATCGATATGTACAATTGGACTTCCTGGCCTGGCCGAATCGTTTTTGGTGCCGCTATGAAATATGTCCTGAAAAATATTCAATATTGAACACCATTTTAATATTTACAATTATACGTGAAACTAGCACAGAAAACGCCCTCTCTAACACAGAAAACGCCACTACCGATTTCTAGGTTGGAGAGGGCCATTGCTAGGGTCAGGCCGAAATATATAGGACCTATATAATATTGATTTGTGTAACATCAACAACAATTCTGACAAGAAGCTTTATGTCCCAATTATCAGCAAAATCATGTCACGGTTTGATACGAAACCGAAATACAATGACAATTATGTAATTTGGTAAATGTTTCGTTAACTCATAGCACTCATAGACGGCTAGGTCTGATTTCAGCCGTTGTTCTTGAAAAGATTAGAATATCACGCGAAAATCAAACAGCAAATTTCTGCGAATTAAAAAAAAAACAAGAAACAAGCAAATCTGTAAATAATATGTCACTATCTAAAACAAGGAAGTTGATGATCCACGACAATTTTACATTTATTAGTGACATTTCTGAGGGGACAAGATACAGAATAGTAGGAATGGAAAGTGTTAAGAATATGTCCAGAGGACATATATGTTTTGCTGTTTTTTTATTTATGAATTAAATTAATATCTCGCCTATTATTCTCCAGTGCTCGAGTCTTCACTCCAGGTTTTTTTATGCGCATATGCCTATATCCTATTCTAAGTGCGATTCTAATATGTTTCTATTATATCAGCGTTATATCAGCGCGTGCAAAAAATCACTGCCTGGGCAAACAGAGTGACAATATTTGCGACCCCCGCTGCACCACACAAACATCCCTGACATCTGACATAAGACATTGTGAACTACAGTTCGCAGCATAGTAAAGGGGCGAAGCCCGCGCAATAGCTTGCAACGTATGTCCACCGTGGAATCACACCCTGCCGGCTACTGTATATTAATTATATTGGCCATTCAACTCAATGTTAAATTATCTTACTTTGACGGTCCATAACACCTTCCTAAAAAAAAATCCCAGTCTAACCACTATGTTAGTTTTATCCCTCAACGTATTGGGCATCGCGTGGTAAGCATGAATATATTTGACGACACATGGGATTTTTCGCTATTCTGCCTTGAATGGACCCGGGGTGAAAATACCCAAAATTATGGGTACTGATGCCCATGCAAAACCCCTTTGATTCCCCAGCTCCTGAGAAGAACGCCAACAAGATACTGCCTTGAAAACCGGGTCATTATATCCCAGCACTGCGTTCTTTCAGGTGAATATACACTCGTCCAGAAGTCTGGCCTAAAAAATATATGAGGCGATGTTTACCAACAGTTTCCCTTTAAATTGCCTAAGTGAGGTGAACGCTCGCTGATTGGCTGAGCGAATTACTGTACACTGCCCTTAATATATAGGCGTTTCTGAGATATATGAATTATATTTTGTCAGTAGTTAGTCTTATATGTATGTAATTGTGAAACGAAATATAAACCTGATATCCCGATTTAATTCTCTGTTTCAGTCCATTTAATACATATGCTACATGTGCTGGGATTTGCCAGTCTGCCAAATTCTTAGAATTGAAATTGTTGAAAACTCATTGAGTTTTCATGCAAAAGCCTTGAAAATTTCAGGATGAGTATAGAATATAAGTGCAATTAGCATCAAGACCCAATCGTTGGTATAATTCAATGGCAGTTTGGATTATTTAGTAAAGTAAGATTAAAGAAAACCGTGAATTTATCACACTAAAAGCGGAAAATTATCTATAGAACCCATGTGAAACGTAACAAACCACTAATAATTTATTTAGAAAGTCAAGAATATCAAGGGGTTATTATTTGCATGCAACCTTGTGTCTCTAGAATGATGTCAGGGTCAGAGGGCTGCTTATCATAAGCGTGAGCTCGGCATAGGGCCGACCTCAATTCTTGTGATCTGGTCCGGTGGTCAAAATTTCCTAGTCCCTGACACCTGTAGAAGGCTGAGCTATCGAAATGCATCAGTATCATTAATATTGTGCAAACAAATTGTAATTCAAGTCATAATTTAGCCGCTGAGGATAGTTAGAACATTTTTGTATGCCGACCGACCATGTGATTTATGTGTATTCCACAATTTTCTCCTTAACCACACAAAACACGGCAAATGAACATTGAATTAGGTCGGGAACCTTCAACTGTTACCTAGTCAAACAAATTATGACATTTTTTGCGCTCCCAGGCCACGCAGAGTGAAAATTGTGTAATCAGTTAAGGCTACTGTATATTAATTATATTGGCCATTCAACTCAATGTTAAATGATCTTACTTTGACGGTCCATAACACCTTCCTAAAAAAAAATCCCAGTCTAACCACTATGTTAGTTTTATCCCTCAACGTATTGGGCATCGCGTGGTAAGCATGAATATATTTGACGCCACATGGGATTTTTCGCTATTCTGCCTTGAATGGACCCGGGGTGAAAATACCCAAAATTATGGGTACTGATGCCCATGCAAAACCCCTTTGATTCCCCAGCTCCTGAGAAGAACGCCAACAAGATACTGCCTTGAAAACCGGGTCATTATATCCCAGCACTGCGTTCTTTCAGGTGAATATACACTCGTCCAGAAGTCTGGCCTAAAAAATATATGAGGCGATGTTTACCAACAGTTTCCCTTTAAATTGCCTAAGTGAGGTGAACGCTCGCTGATTGGCTGAGCGAATTACTGTACACTGCCCTTAATATATAGGCGTTTCTGAGATATATGAATTATATTTTGTCAGTAGTTAGTCTTATATGTATGTAATTGTGAAACGAAATATAAACCTGATATCCCGATTTAATTCTCTGTTTCAGTCCATTTAATACATATGCTACATGTGCTGGGATTTGCCAGTCTGCCAAATTCTTAGAATTGAAATTGTTGAAAACTCATTGAGTTTTCATGCAAAAGCCTTGAAAATTTCAGGATGAGTATAGAATATAAGTGCAATTAGCATCAAGACCCAATCGTTGGTATAATTCAATGGCAGTTTGGATTATTTAGTAAAGTGAGATTAAAGAAAACCGTGAATTTATCACACTAAAAGCGGAAAATTATCTATAGAACCCATGTGAAACGTAACAAACCACTAATAATTTATTTAGAAAGTCAAGAATATCAAGGGGTTATTATTTGCATGCAACCTTGTGTCTCTAGAATGATGTCAGGGTCAGAGGGCTGCTTATCATAAGCGTGAGCTCGGCATAGGGCCGACCTCAATTCTTGTGATCTGGTCCGGTGGTCAAAATTTCCTAGTCCCTGACACCTGTAGAAGGCTGAGCTATCGAAATGCATCAGTATCATTAATATTGTGCAAACAAATTGTAATTCAAGTCATAATTTAGCCGCTGAGGATAGTTAGAACATTTTTGTATGCCGACCGACCATGTGATTTATGTGTATTCCACAATTTTCTCCTTAACCACACAAAACACGGCAAATGAACATTGAATTAGGTCGGGAACCTTCAACTGTTACCTAGTCAAACAAATTATGACATTTTTTGCGCTCCCAGGCCACGCAGAGTGAAAATTGTGTAATCAGTTAAGGCTACTGTATATTAATTATATTGGCCATTCAACTCAATGTTAAATGATCTTACTTTGACGGTCCATAACACCTTCCTAAAAAAAAATCCCAGTCTAACCACTATGTTAGTTTTATCCCTCAACGTATTGGGCATCGCGTGGTAAGCATGAATATATTTGACGCCACATGGGATTTTTCGCTATTCTGCCTTGAATGGACCCGGGGTGAAAATACCCAAAATTATGGGTACTGATGCCCATGCAAAACCCCTTTGATTCCCCAGCTCCTGAGAAGAACGCCAACAAGATACTGCCTTGAAAACCGGGTCATTATATCCCAGCACTGCGTTCTTTCAGGTGAATATACACTCGTCCAGAAGTCTGGCCTAAAAAATATACGAGGCGATGTTTACCAACAGTTTCCCTTTAAATTGCCTAAGTGAGGTGAACGCTCGCTGATTGGCTGAGCGAATTACTGTACACTGCCCTTAATATATAGGCGTTTCTGAGATATATGAATTATATTTTGTCAGTAGTTAGTCTTATATGTATGTAATTGTGAAACGAAATATAAACCTGATATCCCGATTTAATTCTCTGTTTCAGTCCATTTAATACATATGCTACATGTGCTGGGATTTGCCAGTCTGCCAAATTCTTAGAATTGAAATTGTTGAAAACTCATTGAGTTTTCATGCAAAAGCCTTGAAAATTTCAGGATGAGTATAGAATATAAGTGCAATTAGCATCAAGACCCAATCGTTGGTATAATTCAATGGCAGTTTGGATTATTTAGTAAAGTAAGATTAAAGAAAACCGTGAATTTATCACACTAAAAGCGGAAAATTATCTATAGAACCCATGTGAAACGTAACAAACCACTAATAATTTATTTAGAAAGTCAAGAATATCAAGGGGTTATTATTTGCATGCAACCTTGTGTCTCTAGAATGATGTCAGGGTCAGAGGGCTGCTTATCATAAGCGTGAGCTCGGCATAGGGCCGACCTCAATTCTTGTGATCTGGTCCGGTGGTCAAAATTTCCTAGTCCCTGACACCTGTAGAAGGCTGAGCTATCGAAATGCATCAGTATCATTAATATTGTGCAAACAAATTGTAATTCAAGTCATAATTTAGCCGCTGAGGATAGTTAGAACATTTTTGTATGCCGACCGACCATGTGATTTATGTGTATTCCACAATTTTCTCCTTAACCACACAAAACACGGCAAATGAACATTGAATTAGGTCGGGAACCTTCAACTGTTACCTAGTCAAACAAATTATGACATTTTTTGCGCTCCCAGGCCACGCAGAGTGAAAATTGTGTAATCAGTTAAGGCTACTGTATATTAATTATATTGGCCATTCAACTCAATGTTAAATGATCTTACTTTGACGGTCCATAACACCTTCCTAAAAAAAATCCCAGTCTAACCACTATGTTAGTTTTATCCCTCAACGTATTGGGCATCGCGTGGTAAGCATGAATATATTTGACGCCACATGGGATTTTTCGCTATTCTGCCTTGAATGGACCCGGGGTGAAAATACCCAAAATTATGGGTACTGATGCCCATGCAAAACCCCTTTGATTCCCCAGCTCCTGAGAAGAACGCCAACAAGATACTGCCTTGAAAACCGGGTCATTATATCCCAGCACTGCGTTCTTTCAGGTGAATATACACTCGTCCAGAAGTCTGGCCTAAAAAATATATGAGGCGATGTTTACCAACAGTTTCCCTTTAAATTGCCTAAGTGAGGTGAACGCTCGCTGATTGGCTGAGCGAATTACTGTACACTGCCCTTAATATATAGGCGTTTCTGAGATATATGAATTATATTTTGTCAGTAGTTAGTCTTATATGTATGTAATTGTGAAACGAAATATAAACCTGATATCCCGATTTAATTCTCTGTTTCAGTCCATTTAATACATATGCTACATGTGCTGGGATTTGCCAGTCTGCCAAATTCTTAGAATTGAAATTGTTGAAAACTCATTGAGTTTTCATGCAAAAGCCTTGAAAATTTCAGGATGAGTATAGAATATAAGTGCAATTAGCATCAAGACCCAATCGTTGGTATAATTCAATGGCAGTTTGGATTATTTAGTAAAGTAAGATTAAAGAAAACCGTGAATTTATCACACTAAAAGCGGAAAATTATCTATAGAACCCATGTGAAACGTAACAAACCACTAATAATTTATTTAGAAAGTCAAGAATATCAAGGGGTTATTATTTGCATGCAACCTTGTGTCTCTAGAATGATGTCAGGGTCAGAGGGCTGCTTATCATAAGCGTGAGCTCGGCATAGGGCCGACCTCAATTCTTGTGATCTGGTCCGGTGGTCAAAATTTCCTAGTCCCTGACACCTGTAGAAGGCTGAGCTATCGAAATGCATCAGTATCATTAATATTGTGCAAACAAATTGTAATTCAAGTCATAATTTAGCCGCTGAGGATAGTTAGAACATTTTTGTATGCCGACCGACCATGTGATTTATGTGTATTCCACAATTTTCTCCTTAACCACACAAAACACGGCAAATGAACATTGAATTAGGTCGGGAACCTTCAACTGTTACCTAGTCAAACAAATTATGACATTTTTTGCGCTCCCAGGCCACGCAGAGTGAAAATTGTGTAATCAGTTAAGGCTACTGTATATTAATTATATTGGCCATTCAACTCAATGTTAAATGATCTTACTTTGACGGTCCATAACACCTTCCTAAAAAAAAATCCCAGTCTAACCACTATGTTAGTTTTATCCCTCAACGTATTGGGCATCGCGTGGTAAGCATGAATATATTTGACGCCACATGGGATTTTTCGCTATTCTGCCTTGAATGGACCCGGGGTGAAAATACCCAAAATTATGGGTACTGATGCCCATGCAAAACCCCTTTGATTCCCCAGCTCCTGAGAAGAACGCCAACAAGATACTGCCTTGAAAACCGGGTCATTATATCCCAGCACTGCGTTCTTTCAGGTGAATATACACTCGTCCAGAAGTCTGGCCTAAAAAATATATGAGGCGATGTTTACCAACAGTTTCCCTTTAAATTGCCTAAGTGAGGTGAACGCTCGCTGATTGGCTGAGCGAATTACTGTACACTGCCCTTAATATATAGGCGTTTCTGAGATATATGAATTATATTTTGTCAGTAGTTAGTCTTATATGTATGTAATTGTGAAACGAAATATAAACCTGATATCCCGATTTAATTCTCTGTTTCAGTCCATTTAATACATATGCTACATGTGCTGGGATTTGCCAGTCTGCCAAATTCTTAGAATTGAAATTGTTGAAAACTCATTGAGTTTTCATGCAAAAGCCTTGAAAATTTCAGGATGAGTATAGAATATAAGTGCAATTAGCATCAAGACCCAATCGTTGGTATAATTCAATGGCAGTTTGGATTATTTAGTAAAGTAAGATTAAAGAAAACCGTGAATTTATCACACTAAAAGCGGAAAATTATCTATAGAACCCATGTGAAACGTAACAAACCACTAATAATTTATTTAGAAAGTCAAGAATATCAAGGGGTTATTATTTGCATGCAACCTTGTGTCTCTAGAATGATGTCAGGGTCAGAGGGCTGCTTATCATAAGCGTGAGCTCGGCATAGGGCCGACCTCAATTCTTGTGATCTGGTCCGGTGGTCAAAATTTCCTAGTCCCTGACACCTGTAGAAGGCTGAGCTATCGAAATGCATCAGTATCATTAATATTGTGCAAACAAATTGTAATTCAAGTCATAATTTAGCCGCTGAGGATAGTTAGAACATTTTTGTATGCCGACCGACCATGTGATTTATGTGTATTCCACAATTTTCTCCTTAACCACACAAAACACGGCAAATGAACATTGAATTAGGTCGGGAACCTTCAACTGTTACCTAGTCAAACAAATTATGACATTTTTTGCGCTCCCAGGCCACGCAGAGTGAAAATTGTGTAATCAGTTAAGGCTACTGTATATTAATTATATTGGCCATTCAACTCAATGTTAAATGATCTTACTTTGACGGTCCATAACACCTTCCTAAAAAAAAATCCCAGTCTAACCACTATGTTAGTTTTATCCCTCAACGTATTGGGCATCGCGTGGTAAGCATGAATATATTTGACGCCACATGGGATTTTTCGCTATTCTGCCTTGAATGGACCCGGGGTGAAAATACCCAAAATTATGGGTACTGATGCCCATGCAAAACCCCTTTGATTCCCCAGCTCCTGAGAAGAACGCCAACAAGATACTGCCTTGAAAACCGGGTCATTATATCCCAGCACTGCGTTCTTTCAGGTGAATATACACTCGTCCAGAAGTCTGGCCTAAAAAATATATGAGGCGATGTTTACCAACAGTTTCCCTTTAAATTGCCTAAGTGAGGTGAACGCTCGCTGATTGGCTGAGCGAATTACTGTACACTGCCCTTAATATATAGGCGTTTCTGAGATATATGAATTATATTTTGTCAGTAGTTAGTCTTATATGTATGTAATTGTGAAACGAAATATAAACCTGATATCCCGATTTAATTCTCTGTTTCAGTCCATTTAATACATATGCTACATGTGCTGGGATTTGCCAGTCTGCCAAATTCTTAGAATTGAAATTGTTGAAAACTCATTGAGTTTTCATGCAAAAGCCTTGAAAATTTCAGGATGAGTATAGAATATAAGTGCAATTAGCATCAAGACCCAATCGTTGGTATAATTCAATGGCAGTTTGGATTATTTAGTAAAGTAAGATTAAAGAAAACCGTGAATTTATCACACTAAAAGCGGAAAATTATCTATAGAACCCATGTGAAACGTAACAAACCACTAATAATTTATTTAGAAAGTCAAGAATATCAAGGGGTTATTATTTGCATGCAACCTTGTGTCTCTAGAATGATGTCAGGGTCAGAGGGCTGCTTATCATAAGCGTGAGCTCGGCATAGGGCCGACCTCAATTCTTGTGATCTGGTCCGGTGGTCAAAATTTCCTAGTCCCTGACACCTGTAGAAGGCTGAGCTATCGAAATGCATCAGTATCATTAATATTGTGCAAACAAATTGTAATTCAAGTCATAATTTAGCCGCTGAGGATAGTTAGAACATTTTTGTATGCCGACCGACCATGTGATTTATGTGTATTCCACAATTTTCTCCTTAACCACACAAAACACGGCAAATGAACATTGAATTAGGTCGGGAACCTTCAACTGTTACCTAGTCAAACAAATTATGACATTTTTTGCGCTCCCAGGCCACGCAGAGTGAAAATTGTGTAATCAGTTAAGGCTACTGTATATTAATTATATTGGCCATTCAACTCAATGTTAAATGATCTTACTTTGACGGTCCATAACACCTTCCTAAAAAAAAATCCCAGTCTAACCACTATGTTAGTTTTATCCCTCAACGTATTGGGCATCGCGTGGTAAGCATGAATATATTTGACGCCACATGGGATTTTTCGCTATTCTGCCTTGAATGGACCCGGGGTGAAAATACCCAAAATTATGGGTACTGATGCCCATGCAAAACCCCTTTGATTCCCCAGCTCCTGAGAAGAACGCCAACAAGATACTGCCTTGAAAACCGGGTCATTATATCCCAGCACTGCGTTCTTTCAGGTGAATATACACTCGTCCAGAAGTCTGGCCTAAAAAATATATGAGGCGATGTTTACCAACAGTTTCCCTTTAAATTGCCTAAGTGAGGTGAACGCTCGCTGATTGGCTGAGCGAATTACTGTACACTGCCCTTAATATATAGGCGTTTCTGAGATATATGAATTATATTTTGTCAGTAGTTAGTCTTATATGTATGTAATTGTGAAACGAAATATAAACCTGATATCCCGATTTAATTCTCTGTTTCAGTCCATTTAATACATATGCTACATGTGCTGGGATTTGCCAGTCTGCCAAATTCTTAGAATTGAAATTGTTGAAAACTCATTGAGTTTTCATGCAAAAGCCTTGAAAATTTCAGGATGAGTATAGAATATAAGTGCAATTAGCATCAAGACCCAATCGTTGGTATAATTCAATGGCAGTTTGGATTATTTAGTAAAGTAAGATTAAAGAAAACCGTGAATTTATCACACTAAAAGCGGAAAATTATCTATAGAACCCATGTGAAACGTAACAAACCACTAATAATTTATTTAGAAAGTCAAGAATATCAAGGGGTTATTATTTGCATGCAACCTTGTGTCTCTAGAATGATGTCAGGGTCAGAGGGCTGCTTATCATAAGCGTGAGCTCGGCATAGGGCCGACCTCAATTCTTGTGATCTGGTCCGGTGGTCAAAATTTCCTAGTCCCTGACACCTGTAGAAGGCTGAGCTATCGAAATGCATCAGTATCATTAATATTGTGCAAACAAATTGTAATTCAAGTCATAATTTAGCCGCTGAGGATAGTTAGAACATTTTTGTATGCCGACCGACCATGTGATTTATGTGTATTCCACAATTTTCTCCTTAACCACACAAAACACGGCAAATGAACATTGAATTAGGTCGGGAACCTTCAACTGTTACCTAGTCAAACAAATTATGACATTTTTTGCGCTCCCAGGCCACGCAGAGTGAAAATTGTGTAATCAGTTAAGGCTACTGTATATTAATTATATTGGCCATTCAACTCAATGTTAAATGATCTTACTTTGACGGTCCATAACACCTTCCTAAAAAAAAATCCCAGTCTAACCACTATGTTAGTTTTATCCCTCAACGTATTGGGCATCGCGTGGTAAGCATGAATATATTTGACGCCACATGGGATTTTTCGCTATTCTGCCTTGAATGGACCCGGGGTGAAAATACCCAAAATTATGGGTACTGATGCCCATGCAAAACCCCTTTGATTCCCCAGCTCCTGAGAAGAACGCCAACAAGATACTGCCTTGAAAACCGGGTCATTATATCCCAGCACTGCGTTCTTTCAGGTGAATATACACTCGTCCAGAAGTCTGGCCTAAAAAATATATGAGGCGATGTTTAACAACAGTTTCCCTTTAAATTGCCTAAGTGAGGTGAACGCTCGCTGATTGGCTGAGCGAATTACTGTACACTGCCCTTAATATATAGGCGTTTCTGAGATATATGAATTATATTTTGTCAGTAGTTAGTCTTATATGTATGTAATTGTGAAACGAAATATAAACCTGATATCCCGATTTAATTCTCTGTTTCAGTCCATTTAATACATATGCTACATGTGCTGGGATTTGCCAGTCTGCTAAATTCTTAGAATTGAAATTGTTGAAAACTCATTGAGTTTTCATGCAAAAGCCTTGAAAATTTCAGGATGAGTATAGAATATAAGTGCAATTAGCATCAAGACCCAATCGTTGGTATAATTCAATGGCAGTTTGGATTATTTAGTAAAGTAAGATTAAAGAAAACCGTGAATTTATCACACTAAAAGCGGAAAATTATCTATAGAACCCATGTGAAACGTAACAAACCACTAATAATTTATTTAGAAAGTCAAGAATATCAAGGGGTTATTATTTGCATGCAACCTTGTGTCTCTAGAATGATGTCAGGGTCAGAGGGCTGCTTATCATAAGCGTGAGCTCGGCATAGGGCCGACCTCAATTCTTGTGATCTGGTCCGGTGGTCAAAATTTCCTAGTCCCTGACACCTGTAGAAGGCTGAGCTATCGAAATGCATCAGTATCATTAATATTGTGCAAACAAATTGTAATTCAAGTCATAATTTAGCCGCTGAGGATAGTTAGAACATTTTTGTATGCCGACCGACCATGTGATTTATGTGTATTCCACAATTTTCTCCTTAACCACACAAAACACGGCAAATGAACATTGAATTAGGTCGGGAACCTTCAACTGTTACCTAGTCAAACAAATTATGACATTTTTGCGCTCCCAGGCCACGCAGAGTGAAAATTGTGTAATCAGTTAAGGCTACTGTATATTAATTATATTGGCCATTCAACTCAATGTTAAATGATCTTACTTTGACGGTCCATAACACCTTCCTAAAAAAAAATCCCAGTCTAACCACTATGTTAGTTTTATCCCTCAACGTATTGGGCATCGCGTGGTAAGCATGAATATATTTGACGCCACATGGGATTTTTCGCTATTCTGCCTTGAATGGACCCGGGGTGAAAATACCCAAAATTATGGGTACTGATGCCCATGCAAAACCCCTTTGATTCCCCAGCTCCTGAGAAGAACGCCAACAAGATACTGCCTTGAAAACCGGGTCATTATATCCCAGCACTGCGTTCTTTCAGGTGAATATACACTCGTCCAGAAGTCTGGCCTAAAAAATATATGAGGCGATGTTTACCAACAGTTTCCCTTTAAATTGCCTAAGTGAGGTGAACGCTCGCTGATTGGCTGAGCGAATTACTGTACACTGCCCTTAATATATAGGCGTTTCTGAGATATATGAATTATATTTTGTCAGTAGTTAGTCTTATATGTATGTAATTGTGAAACGAAATATAAACCTGATATCCCGATTTAATTCTCTGTTTCAGTCCATTTAATACATATGCTACATGTGCTGGGATTTGCCAGTCTGCCAAATTCTTAGAATTGAAATTGTTGAAAACTCATTGAGTTTTCATGCAAAAGCCTTGAAAATTTCAGGATGAGTATAGAATATAAGTGCAATTAGCATCAAGACCCAATCGTTGGTATAATTCAATGGCAGTTTGGATTATTTAGTAAAGTAAGATTAAAGAAAACCGTGAATTTATCACACTAAAAGCGGAAAATTATCTATAGAACCCATGTGAAACGTAACAAACCACTAATAATTTATTTAGAAAGTCAAGAATATCAAGGGGTTATTATTTGCATGCAACCTTGTGTCTCTAGAATGATGTCAGGGTCAGAGGGCTGCTTATCATAAGCGTGAGCTCGGCATAGGGCCGACCTCAATTCTTGTGATCTGGTCCGGTGGTCAAAATTTCCTAGTCCCTGACACCTGTAGAAGGCTGAGCTATCGAAATGCATCAGTATCATTAATATTGTGCAAACAAATTGTAATTCAAGTCATAATTTAGCCGCTGAGGATAGTTAGAACATTTTTGTATGCCGACCGACCATGTGATTTATGTGTATTCCACAATTTTCTCCTTAACCACACAAAACACGGCAAATGAACATTGAATTAGGTCGGGAACCTTCAACTGTTACCTAGTCAAACAAATTATGACATTTTTTGCGCTCCCAGGCCACGCAGAGTGAAAATTGTGTAATCAGTTAAGGCTACTGTATATTAATTATATTGGCCATTCAACTCAATGTTAAATGATCTTACTTTGACGGTCCATAACACCTTCCTAAAAAAAAATCCCAGTCTAACCACTATGTTAGTTTTATCCCTCAACGTATTGGGCATCGCGTGGTAAGCATGAATATATTTGACGCCACATGGGATTTTTCGCTATTCTGCCTTGAATGGACCCGGGGTGAAAATACCCAAAATTATGGGTACTGATGCCCATGCAAAACCCCTTTGATTCCCCAGCTCCTGAGAAGAACGCCAACAAGATACTGCCTTGAAAACCGGGTCATTATATCCCAGCACTGCGTTCTTTCAGGTGAATATACACTCGTCCAGAAGTCTGGCCTAAAAAATATATGAGGCGATGTTTAACAACAGTTTCCCTTTAAATTGCCTAAGTGAGGTGAACGCTCGCTGATTGGCTGAGCGAATTACTGTACACTGCCCTTAATATATAGGCGTTTCTGAGATATATGAATTATATTTTGTCAGTAGTTAGTCTTATATGTATGTAATTGTGAAACGAAATATAAACCTGATATCCCGATTTAATTCTCTGTTTCAGTCCATTTAATACATATGCTACATGTGCTGGGATTTGCCAGTCTGCCAAATTCTTAGAATTGAAATTGTTGAAAACTCATTGAGTTTTCATGCAAAAGCCTTGAAAATTTCAGGATGAGTATAGAATATAAGTGCAATTAGCATCAAGACCCAATCGTTGGTATAATTCAATGGCAGTTTGGATTATTTAGTAAAGTAAGATTAAAGAAAACCGTGAATTTATCACACTAAAAGCGGAAAATTATCTATAGAACCCATGTGAAACGTAACAAACCACTAATAATTTATTTAGAAAGTCAAGAATATCAAGGGGTTATTATTTGCATGCAACCTTGTGTCTCTAGAATGATGTCAGGGTCAGAGGGCTGCTTATCATAAGCGTGAGCTCGGCATAGGGCCGACCTCAATTCTTGTGATCTGGTCCGGTGGTCAAAATTTCCTAGTCCCTGACACCTGTAGAAGGCTGAGCTATCGAAATGCATCAGTATCATTAATATTGTGCAAACAAATTGTAATTCAAGTCATAATTTAGCCGCTGAGGATAGTTAGAACATTTTTGTATGCCGACCGACCATGTGATTTATGTGTATTCCACAATTTTCTCCTTAACCACACAAAACACGGCAAATGAACATTGAATTAGGTCGGGAACCTTCAACTGTTACCTAGTCAAACAAATTATGACATTTTTTGCGCTCCCAGGCCACGCAGAGTGAAAATTGTGTAATCAGTTAAGGCTACTGTATATTAATTATATTGGCCATTCAACTCAATGTTAAATGATCTTACTTTGACGGTCCATAACACCTTCCTAAAAAAAAATCCCAGTCTAACCACTATGTTAGTTTTATCCCTCAACGTATTGGGCATCGCGTGGTAAGCATGAATATATTTGACGCCACATGGGATTTTTCGCTATTCTGCCTTGAATGGACCCGGGGTGAAAATACCCAAAATTATGGGTACTGATGCCCATGCAAAACCCCTTTGATTCCCCAGCTCCTGAGAAGAACGCCAACAAGATACTGCCTTGAAAACCGGGTCATTATATCCCAGCACTGCGTTCTTTCAGGTGAATATACACTCGTCCAGAAGTCTGGCCTAAAAAATATATGAGGCGATGTTTAACAACAGTTTCCCTTTAAATTGCCTAAGTGAGGTGAACGCTCGCTGATTGGCTGAGCGAATTACTGTACACTGCCCTTAATATATAGGCGTTTCTGAGATATATGAATTATATTTTGTCAGTAGTTAGTCTTATATGTATGTAATTGTGAAACGAAATATAAACCTGATATCCCGATTTAATTCTCTGTTTCAGTCCATTTAATACATATGCTACATGTGCTGGGATTTGCCAGTCTGCCAAATTCTTAGAATTGAAATTGTTGAAAACTCATTGAGTTTTCATGCAAAAGCCTTGAAAATTTCAGGATGAGTATAGAATATAAGTGCAATTAGCATCAAGACCCAATCGTTGGTATAATTCAATGGCAGTTTGGATTATTTAGTAAAGTAAGATTAAAGAAAACCGTGAATTTATCACACTAAAAGCGGAAAATTATCTATAGAACCCATGTGAAACGTAACAAACCACTAATAATTTATTTAGAAAGTCAAGAATATCAAGGGGTTATTATTTGCATGCAACCTTGTGTCTCTAGAATGATGTCAGGGTCAGAGGGCTGCTTATCATAAGCGTGAGCTCGGCATAGGGCCGACCTCAATTCTTGTGATCTGGTCCGGTGGTCAAAATTTCCTAGTCCCTGACACCTGTAGAAGGCTGAGCTATCGAAATGCATCAGTATCATTAATATTGTGCAAACAAATTGTAATTCAAGTCATAATTTAGCCGCTGAGGATAGTTAGAACATTTTTGTATGCCGACCGACCATGTGATTTATGTGTATTCCACAATTTTCTCCTTAACCACACAAAACACGGCAAATGAACATTGAATTAGGTCGGGAACCTTCAACTGTTACCTAGTCAAACAAATTATGACATTTTTTGCGCTCCCAGGCCACGCAGAGTGAAAATTGTGTAATCAGTTAAGGCTACTGTATATTAATTATATTGGCCATTCAACTCAATGTTAAATGATCTTACTTTGACGGTCCATAACACCTTCCTAAAAAAAAATCCCAGTCTAACCACTATGTTAGTTTTATCCCTCAACGTATTGGGCATCGCGTGGTAAGCATGAATATATTTGACGCCACATGGGATTTTTCGCTATTCTGCCTTGAATGGACCCGGGGTGAAAATACCCAAAATTATGGGTACTGATGCCCATGCAAAACCCCTTTGATTCCCCAGCTCCTGAGAAGAACGCCAACAAGATACTGCCTTGAAAACCGGGTCATTATATCCCAGCACTGCGTTCTTTCAGGTGAATATACACTCGTCCAGAAGTCTGGCCTAAAAAATATATGAGGCGATGTTTAACAACAGTTTCCCTTTAAATTGCCTAAGTGAGGTGAACGCTCGCTGATTGGCTGAGCGAATTACTGTACACTGCCCTTAATATATAGGCGTTTCTGAGATATATGAATTATATTTTGTCAGTAGTTAGTCTTATATGTATGTAATTGTGAAACGAAATATAAACCTGATATCCCGATTTAATTCTCTGTTTCAGTCCATTTAATACATATGCTACATGTGCTGGGATTTGCCAGTCTGCCAAATTCTTAGAATTGAAATTGTTGAAAACTCATTGAGTTTTCATGCAAAAGCCTTGAAAATTTCAGGATGAGTATAGAATATAAGTGCAATTAGCATCAAGACCCAATCGTTGGTATAATTCAATGGCAGTTTGGATTATTTAGTAAAGTAAGATTAAAGAAAACCGTGAATTTATCACACTAAAAGCGGAAAATTATCTATAGAACCCATGTGAAACGTAACAAACCACTAATAATTTATTTAGAAAGTCAAGAATATCAAGGGGTTATTATTTGCATGCAACCTTGTGTCTCTAGAATGATGTCAGGGTCAGAGGGCTGCTTATCATAAGCGTGAGCTCGGCATAGGGCCGACCTCAATTCTTGTGATCTGGTCCGGTGGTCAAAATTTCCTAGTCCCTGACACCTGTAGAAGGCTGAGCTATCGAAATGCATCAGTATCATTAATATTGTGCAAACAAATTGTAATTCAAGTCATAATTTAGCCGCTGAGGATAGTTAGAACATTTTTGTATGCCGACCGACCATGTGATTTATGTGTATTCCACAATTTTCTCCTTAACCACACAAAACACGGCAAATGAACATTGAATTAGGTCGGGAACCTTCAACTGTTACCTAGTCAAACAAATTATGACATTTTTTGCGCTCCCAGGCCACGCAGAGTGAAAATTGTGTAATCAGTTAAGGCTACTGTATATTAATTATATTGGCCATTCAACTCAATGTTAAATGATCTTACTTTGACGGTCCATAACACCTTCCTAAAAAAAAATCCCAGTCTAACCACTATGTTAGTTTTATCCCTCAACGTATTGGGCATCGCGTGGTAAGCATGAATATATTTGACGCCACATGGGATTTTTCGCTATTCTGCCTTGAATGGACCCGGGGTGAAAATACCCAAAATTATGGGTACTGATGCCCATGCAAAACCCCTTTGATTCCCCAGCTCCTGAGAAGAACGCCAACAAGATACTGCCTTGAAAACCGGGTCATTATATCCCAGCACTGCGTTCTTTCAGGTGAATATACACTCGTCCAGAAGTCTGGCCTAAAAAATATATGAGGCGATGTTTAACAGTTTCCCTTTAAATTGCCTAAGTGAGGTGAACGCTCGCTGATTGGCTGAGCGAATTACTGTACACTGCCCTTAATATATAGGCGTTTCTGAGATATATGAATTATATTTTGTCAGTAGTTAGTCTTATATGTATGTAATTGTGAAACGAAATATAAACCTGATATCCCGATTTAATTCTCTGTTTCAGTCCATTTAATACATATGCTACATGTGCTGGGATTTGCCAGTCTGCCAAATTCTTAGAATTGAAATTGTTGAAAACTCATTGAGTTTTCATGCAAAAGCCTTGAAAATTTCAGGATGAGTATAGAATATAAGTGCAATTAGCATCAAGACCCAATCGTTGGTATAATTCAATGGCAGTTTGGATTATTTAGTAAAGTAAGATTAAAGAAAACCGTGAATTTATCACACTAAAAGCGGAAAATTATCTATAGAACCCATGTGAAACGTAACAAACCACTAATAATTTATTTAGAAAGTCAAGAATATCAAGGGGTTATTATTTGCATGCAACCTTGTGTCTCTAGAATGATGTCAGGGTCAGAGGGCTGCTTATCATAAGCGTGAGCTCGGCATAGGGCCGACCTCAATTCTTGTGATCTGGTCCGGTGGTCAAAATTTCCTAGTCCCTGACACCTGTAGAAGGCTGAGCTATCGAAATGCATCAGTATCATTAATATTGTGCAAACAAATTGTAATTCAAGTCATAATTTAGCCGCTGAGGATAGTTAGAACATTTTTGTATGCCGACCGACCATGTGATTTATGTGTATTCCACAATTTTCTCCTTAACCACACAAAACACGGCAAATGAACATTGAATTAGGTCGGGAACCTTCAACTGTTACCTAGTCAAACAAATTATGACATTTTTTGCGCTCCCAGGCCACGCAGAGTGAAAATTGTGTAATCAGTTAAGGCTACTGTATATTAATTATATTGGCCATTCAACTCAATGTTAAATGATCTTACTTTGACGGTCCATAACACCTTCCTAAAAAAAAATCCCAGTCTAACCACTATGTTAGTTTTATCCCTCAACGTATTGGGCATCGCGTGGTAAGCATGAATATATTTGACGCCACATGGGATTTTTCGCTATTCTGCCTTGAATGGACCCGGGGTGAAAATACCCAAAATTATGGGTACTGATGCCCATGCAAAACCCCTTTGATTCCCCAGCTCCTGAGAAGAACGCCAACAAGATACTGCCTTGAAAACCGGGTCATTATATCCCAGCACTGCGTTCTTTCAGGTGAATATACACTCGTCCAGAAGTCTGGCCTAAAAAATATATGAGGCGATGTTTAACAACAGTTTCCCTTTAAATTGCCTAAGTGAGGTGAACGCTCGCTGATTGGCTGAGCGAATTACTGTACACTGCCCTTAATATATAGGCGTTTCTGAGATATATGAATTATATTTTGTCAGTAGTTAGTCTTATATGTATGTAATTGTGAAACGAAATATAAACCTGATATCCCGATTTAATTCTCTGTTTCAGTCCATTTAATACATATGCTACATGTGCTGGGATTTGCCAGTCTGCCAAATTCTTAGAATTGAAATTGTTGAAAACTCATTGAGTTTTCATGCAAAAGCCTTGAAAATTTCAGGATGAGTATAGAATATAAGTGCAATTAGCATCAAGACCCAATCGTTGGTATAATTCAATGGCAGTTTGGATTATTTAGTAAAGTAAGATTAAAGAAAACCGTGAATTTATCACACTAAAAGCGGAAAATTATCTATAGAACCCATGTGAAACGTAACAAACCACTAATAATTTATTTAGAAAGTCAAGAATATCAAGGGGTTATTATTTGCATGCAACCTTGTGTCTCTAGAATGATGTCAGGGTCAGAGGGCTGCTTATCATAAGCGTGAGCTCGGCATAGGGCCGACCTCAATTCTTGTGATCTGGTCCGGTGGTCAAAATTTCCTAGTCCCTGACACCTGTAGAAGGCTGAGCTATCGAAATGCATCAGTATCATTAATATTGTGCAAACAAATTGTAATTCAAGTCATAATTTAGCCGCTGAGGATAGTTAGAACATTTTTGTATGCCGACCGACCATGTGATTTATGTGTATTCCACAATTTTCTCCTTAACCACACAAAACACGGCAAATGAACATTGAATTAGGTCGGGAACCTTCAACTGTTACCTAGTCAAACAAATTATGACATTTTTTGCGCTCCCAGGCCACGCAGAGTGAAAATTGTGTAATCAGTTAAGGCTACTCTATATTAATTATATTGGCCATTCAACTCAATGTTAAATGATCTTACTTTGACGGTCCATAACACCTTCCTAAAAAAAAATCCCAGTCTAACCACTATGTTAGTTTTATCCCTCAACGTATTGGGCATCGCGTGGTAAGCATGAATATATTTGACGCCACATGGGATTTTTCGCTATTCTGCCTTGAATGGACCCGGGGTGAAAATACCCAAAATTATGGGTACTGATGCCCATGCAAAACCCCTTTGATTCCCCAGCTCCTGAGAAGAACGCCAACAAGATACTGCCTTGAAAACCGGGTCATTATATCCCAGCACTGCGTTCTTTCAGGTGAATATACACTCGTCCAGAAGTCTGGCCTAAAAAATATATGAGGCGATGTTTAACAACAGTTTCCCTTTAAATTGCCTAAGTGAGGTGAACGCTCGCTGATTGGCTGAGCGAATTACTGTACACTGCCCTTAATATATAGGCGTTTCTGAGATATATGAATTATATTTTGTCAGTAGTTAGTCTTATATGTATGTAATTGTGAAACGAAATATAAACCTGATATCCCGATTTAATTCTCTGTTTCAGTCCATTTAATACATATGCTACATGTGCTGGGATTTGCCAGTCTGCCAAATTCTTAGAATTGAAATTGTTGAAAACTCATTGAGTTTTCATGCAAAAGCCTTGAAAATTTCAGGATGAGTATAGAATATAAGTGCAATTAGCATCAAGACCCAATCGTTGGTATAATTCAATGGCAGTTTGGATTATTTAGTAAAGTAAGATTAAAGAAAACCGTGAATTTATCACACTAAAAGCGGAAAATTATCTATAGAACCCATGTGAAACGTAACAAACCACTAATAATTTATTTAGAAAGTCAAGAATATCAAGGGGTTATTATTTGCATGCAACCTTGTGTCTCTAGAATGATGTCAGGGTCAGAGGGCTGCTTATCATAAGCGTGAGCTCGGCATAGGGCCGACCTCAATTCTTGTGATCTGGTCCGGTGGTCAAAATTTCCTAGTCTCTGACACCTGTAGAAGGCTGAGCTATCGAAATGCATCAGTATCATTAATATTGTGCAAACAAATTGTAATTCAAGTCATAATTTAGCCGCTGAGGATAGTTAGAACATTTTTGTATGCCGACCGACCATGTGATTTATGTGTATTCCACAATTTTCTCCTTAACCACACAAAACACGGCAAATGAACATTGAATTAGGTCGGGAACCTTCAACTGTTACCTAGTCAAACAAATTATGACATTTTTTGCGCTCCCAGGCCACGCAGAGTGAAAATTGTGTAATCAGTTAAGGCTACTGTATATTAATTATATTGGCCATTCAACTCAATGTTAAATGATCTTACTTTGACGGTCCATAACACCTTCCTAAAAAAAAATCCCAGTCTAACCACTATGTTAGTTTTATCCCTCAACGTATTGGGCATCGCGTGGTAAGCATGAATATATTTGACGCCACATGGGATTTTTCGCTATTCTGCCTTGAATGGACCCGGGGTGAAAATACCCAAAATTATGGGTACTGATGCCCATGCAAAACCCCTTTGATTCCCCAGCTCCTGAGAAGAACGCCAACAAGATACTGCCTTGAAAACCGGGTCATTATATCCCAGCACTGCGTTCTTTCAGGTGAATATACACTCGTCCAGAAGTCTGGCCTAAAAAATATATGAGGCGATGTTTAACAACAGTTTCCCTTTAAATTGCCTAAGTGAGGTGAACGCTCGCTGATTGGCTGAGCGAATTACTGTACACTGCCCTGCCCGTCACTGCGGGAGACCTCGCAAAACGGAACCAGCTGAAATTAGTGCGTTCTTAATATATCCGGGCCCGGGGCCCGGACAAAAACGATTAAGTGCCTTCGTTTTTTTGTCATGCATATCCACATTAATCAGTGGCTATATTAGATAGAAGAAGTCTTTTCGAATTCAGCATTCACATGACGATACTATGAAACGCGCGAAGCGACATTGCGAGTTACGACTTACATTTTACGACATAACATTTGTGAGCCAATAGCCAATTTACAAGTCAACATCATGGGATATTCAGCACTGGGTCATCATTAAAGATCAAGTTCAAGGTCAACAAATGATGCAACGTATCTTTTTCTGTTTGCTCACAGTACGAATCTGAGCTCTATCTTCCAAGCATCTTAGTTAGAGTTACGACTTATGTTTCATGACTTACGATATGAGTTTTGTATCTAAAGTCCAAATTACATGTACCTATGCTTAATGAATTTAGCATTCGATGTCATCATTTAAAGTTCAAGGTCACCAAATGATGCACCATATCGCTTTCTGTTTGCTCACATTATGACCTGAGCCTTCATCTTCCAAGCATTTTAACTCTATACCCTTGGGTTTTTACACTCAAAGCAGTTAATGCTCAATGTCATAACAACATAATTCGTAAGTCGTAAAACTCAACTCGTTAAGTCGTCATGGCCCGTAAAACGTAACTCGTAATGTCGCTTCGCGCCGGCTATTGGCTCATGTGAGTAACTCCATTCATGGAGACTTATTCACTATGAAATAACTCAAAGTAAACAAAAGGTGTAATTACATATTATTCATTTGTCAGCAAAATTACACCATATCGTCACGCGACTGTCCAGCCCTATCCAGTGGATATTGTCAACGAAACCGGTGAACTTTATCAAGTACTGTAAAGCGTTCAAGACCGCCTGTTAGGCGAACGTTTGCTGAGTCATACTACTGATTGTAGTAACGTTAGTCATATATGGCCGATTCCATAGTCTGGTGAACGTTTCAGAAGGTTTTGCTGCGTTGAACGCGCAATGATATCAAACTTAATCATCGTGATAGATTGGCATAAGCCTACTTCTTTTCTGTATAAGAGAGTTTCCAGAATTACTTCTGATTCGACAGACTTGTACTTTCGTTGTGATTCTCCGTCACTTGTGTTTTGGTAGACCCATTAACCCTTGTAAAGATTTTATCAATTAACAAATCATATCGCATAATAGAACAACCACATTTATGTGTAATTTGTGTTGTGCATTTTCGTTCTGGCTTGACCAGTACTTCGAGAATGGCTTCTCATGAAATTGTCTAGGCAATCACTACTTTCGAAGGAATATATATATAGAAATAGAGTATCGCTTTATTTTAATATATCGACAAATATCGAGTGTGCAACTCACTGAGACCAAAAAGAATGAACAATCGAGAATGAAAGCATGGCTGAGATATAAGTAAAGTTAAGTACACATTTATTAAGCACTTCTTTAAAATAGAACGTTGTTCTGAGCAAGGGCGCTGTACACTTTACCCCAGTCCAGAATGACTACACAGCTGCCAAAATCCAGCGCTACACTATAGAGTCCTATTGAATGACTGGTACCCATTTAATCCTGGGCAGAGATAGACAATTAGTGGTGCACACCTTTCTTAAGGATGTTAGCGAAATAACCCAGTGATCCAGCCTGAGTCTCGAAACCATGACCTATGCGTTACGAGACCAGCGCCTTATCCACTGAGCTACCCACTCCACCAGATATGTATAGCGTGTAAACGGACATCATATCACTGTTGGCTTTTGACTTCTAGATGGACCAATTTTGTAAAACATCACAAAACAAAGACCAGTGATCCAGCCTGAGTCTCGAAACCATGACCTATGCGTTACGAGACCAGCGCCTTATCCACTGAGCTACCCACTCCACCAGATATATATAGCGTATATATGTATAGATATGTATAGATCACTGTTGGCTTTTGACTTCTAGATGGACCAATTTTGTAAAACATCACAAAACAAAGAACAACACCACATAACGAAGTTATAATGTTTAAAATGCAATCATCCATCGACTGGATATTTAACGAGTCTCAAGAAGGCCATCTCAACTTCCTCCGTGCTGATGAGCTCACAGCCCTTGATGTAGGTCAGGCCGTAATACCTGAGGCCCAGACGATAAGCCAAGTTCCGATAGCGAAGGCTGAACCCGGCACCACCCCGGCGACAGACGCCCTCGATTACGACAGTCCCAGGCCGGCTATATATCATATTCACCTCTGCCGCTCCATGGGGCGCGACAATCGCCACGGCCCTGTGAAAGATCTCCATGGTGTCTTTGAGCGCGGGCGGGGACACCGCTGGGTAGGTGACTAGGGTGAGGTTCATACCCGAGGTGTGGTGCCCGAGCACGCGGCGGATGTCCTCGTGCAGTGCGAAGAAGCCCTCGACCGTGCCCTCGACGAGCACGACAAGGTCCCGCCTGCGAGTGGCCTGATGCTCGAGGAGAGGCTCCTGCAAGGCCGAGGACAGCAGCTGGATGGGCAACACTGGGACGTCTCCACAAGGCATCCCCGCGGGCATGTAAAGCACACGAGCACGCACGGTACCCGTTACTAGTCGCCGCGTGTCCAAGCCGACCACGCCGAGCAGCGAATCGTGAAGTCTGGACGCGACGTGAACCTGGATCTTTGGGTGCCTGCGCAGGAAATCCAGGTAAGGTGCCAGTCTGGCCATGTTTTCGATCCCATGGACCGCACCCTCGCCCCAGTGCTGCGACACGGTGAATACCTCGGCGTGCGTGCTGTGCCACTGAGTGAAGACCTGGCGCAGGAGCGTGCACTCGGTTTGTATTCTGCTCTGGCACCGGTGTGGCACGATCCGGACCCCGCCATGGATCACGTCACCATGGTAGTCGACTTCGGCGTCAGGGATCACGTGCAGGTACGTCAGGACTGTCAGGTTGTCGCCGGCGGCGCCTGCGTTAGCCAACTGCTGGGAGCCGGGTGGAAGACCGACGTTGAGCTCCGCTGATGGAAGCGTCGCTATGTGCGTGTTTTTATTCTCAGTGGTGCACGTGACATTCATTTTTCTCAATCCGTACTCTAAATGCTTACAATCATTGAAGCGTGACGTATAGTACCCCTTCCTCAGAACACAGTCCGGGGCAACCCTTACAAACACAGTGGTGATGTCTTTCTGCCTGGACACTTGTTCGAAGTAGTCCTTCTCATCGGCGTGTACGGGTGTGGGTTTAGAGAAACAACGCCAGCGGCCAGACAACTCAACGTGCTCCTCGAGTAAACGGTCGCGAATCCTGTCGATTTCAGAATGGAACGAGTCCAGAGTCTCCCGAAGACATCCTCTACTGGTGTTCGACACCCAAGACCTTCTGGATTTGCTTCTGTAGTAGGACACATCAGGCGTGCTGCTCGATGTCCAAAACATTCCTAGAACGGCCATAATGAGCAGTACGGTCAGACACTTGAGCCGGTGCATTGTCAACTTAGACGTCAGACAACTGACGACAGCCGACATTCGCCACGTCGACGCCGCTGACACCGTCGCTCCCTTCATGACGCGACTTATATACAGCCGATGGTCGGTCATACGACGTCATAGATCTCCATGCATCTGTTCGTAAGTGACGTACGTCGACGTCGGCTGAGTGTCGATGTCGTCCCACGATATGCATCGTCACCAAAAAATGTCCACAACGTACACTGCCTCCACATAATAATGCAATATAATATATACATGTTCTGTAGGCCCTATGTTATGTTTATTTTTACCAGCGTATGCTCTCTGAATCACATCGTCACGTGATTCACATGACCTGTGTTTATTCACACACCGAGCCTCGTCAAATTTCACGTGAGATGCATTGAAGGACATGACTCAAAGTTAGGTCTGACATTGAGAACGGCCTTATCACAGCTACCTCTCCGTAAACTTTGCTCAGAAGTGATGGGGGGGGGGGGGGGGTTACGGAAATGATTTTTTTATGATGAAGACCAGACGCACACATAGGCTACACACACGCGTTTTGTTATCATACTCTTTGTTATAGTTTTTCCATATGAATGAAATACCCGAGGTCGGTGCACCAGTCATATACTGAAGCTTATATACTAAACAAAGATGGCTTTCTGTACAGCCTGTGTTTCAGTTCCATCAGACTTTGCTCATAAAGAAAATATTTGAGATTTTGCACAAATTGTCACTTACAAAATATACCATAAGGGGAACAGCGTCGGTAAAGTTGAATCTATATTACCAATTTTATTACGCAAATCTATACTTCCGGAATGCATGCGCAACGCACCAATGGCAATTAACATGCGAGTCGAGTGTGTACGTATGAGATTTTTTATTGATATATTTGTCACTTTGAGTGTTTAATCAGACACAAAAATTATAAAATAAAAAAAATTAGGCCAAAGGCCCAGAAAGGCTACCAGAGAAATGTATAGTGTTGAGAAGCAACTGTTTTTTTCGTTTTCACCAAAATTGGTGTTTTGACTTTTCAAGGTCAATGAAGGTCAAATGGGTGACTTCCCATTCAAATGTGCCAGTATATAAGTTTTAGCTTGAAGTGTTTTAGAAGTTTACTCAATACAGCTCCCATTAAATGAAGAAAAACGTGGATAAATTTCCACCCCCCCCCCCCAAACGGGTTTTCGCCGACCCGTCAAAAAATCAGAAAGTCCGCCTTATGCATACCGGTGTTTCAAGAACAACGAAATTCATACACATCACAGGGGTACATGATTATATGGAAGTTTTATTGATCAATGTACTGAACGGATTTCCAGAGAATGGCTTCATGATTTCATTTTCGAAAGTATAAAATACGTTTTGACTTTTCAATCACCACTTGTTCTGTCAAATTCAAGGTTCGCAATGTATGTAATATCTATAATTTTCCATTTGAATGTGTTAATGTTTAATCTCTATTTTCAAGTGCTGCAATAGTTTACTCCACACAGCTCCCATTATGAAGGAAACGTGCATGAAATTTCCCAAGTCCAAACAAATTTTCAATGGCAATTGTTTTGCCAGAAATGACTCAAAACGAATAGTGACTTGGCTTGGGGCGAAAAAAATCGTCGATCCTTCGAAAAATCAAAAATGGCCGCCACACGCAGACAGGCGATTAAAGGGCAGCGAAACATATACACGTGAAAGTACATTACAAAAAATGTTTTGAAACACAAAATTATATCAAAATTTTCTGAGCAGTTGCTGAGAAAATGACCGCTAGAGTCAGAATTTGGCCGTCTTTCGTCGAAATCGGCCGCCATTTTGTAGAAAGCGCGAATATAAAAAATAAAAATAAAAACCTCCATCTCTGGACTAAAGGTGCGGTAACCCAAAAAGGTCAAAATATAGATCTCATTTGCAGGCATGTCATGTAATATCCAATCTACAATCAACGTCATCGCGACATGTCAAATGACTTCAAGTGCACGCTTATATTGTGGACAGAACCTCGAGCTCGAATAAAATCTACCATGGACCATATGTAACACAAGTGCTCCAATCCCACCACAGAGCATCGATGAACCGTCGATATCTCGAGCTCTAGGCGGACTCCAGACCCCACGTCAATAACTCATGTCCCAACTTTAACCCCCCCCCCCCCCCCTCGCCCCCGTTGCAGAATTTTGGATCCGCCTCTGGATGTTTTATTACGTCGCGCAGGTCATGAGTTCACGCATCATTGACCTCATGGTCTGATACGATTGACGTCATAACGTTCAGTTATATTTAGGCTCAAAGATGTATTTTCTGGACGTGGTTCTTTGGCTATCAATATAGCAATATATAGAAACTGTAGCAAACAATACACAGTATAAAACTGAAAAAGAGATTTTTTTACCCGCTTACATCGTTTCTTTTTCTTGTTCGTATCATTGCGATGGTAAACCACACATCTATGAACCGTATTAAGCAATCACAGTTCAACACGGCCAACTTGGCCTGATACGCCCTTACTGATCCGATATCACGCTGGGAAAGGCGATCTCCAGAATCTGAGGTTGAACGCCGGAATTGGAGGTTGAACGTCTGAATCAGAGGAAATCACGAAAAGAAA
Organism: Terebella lapidaria; assembly: GCA_949152475.1. Taxonomy (NCBI): domain Eukaryota; kingdom Metazoa; phylum Annelida; class Polychaeta; order Terebellida; family Terebellidae; genus Terebella; species Terebella lapidaria. The sequence goes on along the minus strand of OX424555.1, from coordinate 52,975,049 downwards.
CAAAACATTGTGAGGGAAAAGCCCTCAAAAGGTACGTAAAATCGTCCGTGTCATCGATATAACAGTGTGCATCAGTTATGCGAATGATCATTGTCCCTCGGTAGCACAAAAACTCCTTAGTATATCACACAGTTATCTGACAAACCGCGGCACAGTTTTAGGTACTGAAACAGGATCTAGGCGACAACACGCATCGAATGAATAAACCAGTTTAATTCACTAAATAACCAAATATAGTACTTGAGATTGTGCAGAATGGTTGTTTAGATGCGAAAGACTTTATATCTGACCAGATTTCCTGAATGTTTGGCGAAATTATTGAGTATTCAATGTGAAATGAAATAAGGCTGCAACTCCACGAGTATGAGGGCTCATAAAAACGGCAACACCGGAATTTACGGAACAGAGTGACGAGTGCTGCCAAGAACACATTGTTCACAGGGTTTGATGACGTCTCTGCTTTGGTGATTTGGGGTTCATGACATACGAAATATACAACCTTGTGGTCTTATTCTTCGCACATGCACCCAAATTCAAGATCCGTTAGATTAGTGTCAAAGAAATCTGCAAACATAACATACATGCAAGGACAAAACTGTATCTTACCTATCTACATGTACTCTTTCTATGCTTCACTTACTGCTACGTGTAGCGTTTGCCATTGTCTTCACATGTACGCAGACGAACAAGGCCAAAATAAATATTTATTTCGTTTGTGTCCCCTTGCGCGTCGTCTCAAACGTCGAGTGTCAGACTTTTTTAAATTCTTTTTTCAAAGAGTCGGCCTTATATCATTGATTAACGGCAGATCATCCTCACAGAACCGCATAGTGGAAAACTTGTTTTCTATATATAATTCCATGCGTGCGATATAGGCTCTCTCGTTTGGAAAAATATGTGTTTATATAGTTGTTATATTTGGAAGCTGCCAAAGTGTTTTGTAAAGATTTCTTTTATATTTATTTTTGATTATTGCTATTGTTTTGGGTTATTTCATATCACGTGTACAACTTTTTATTTGATCCAATAATTAGATTTTTTAATATTTTGTATGTTTACAGTTTCAGATAAAATATATGTCTATGTTACAAACAAACTTTTTTTTCCGGTTTCATTCTTATGGGAATGAAACCGGAAAACTGATACACAAAACAGGTACTTCGAAAAGGAAAGAAAACTAAGCTCCATACAACCAGTTACGAAGCATAACTGGGACGTAAACCGAAACATTTGCACGTACTATATACCTGTATTTTGTCAATCCCCAAGTCTGTCCTCATCCGAGTAAACCTGCATGGGGGGAAAGGGGGTATGCAGGTTTCAAGAAAAGTATACTAGTAGGCAGATACGATTTATTGATGAACATATTTGTCTCACAATCTATCAATACAACCAGCAAAATGATGATGACATAAGGTAATAGTATTGGTGTCCATGATATATGCGTAGTAAATTTTGAATAAACACATGCGTTCAACCAAATAATACAACAGTTGGTCCCTAGATCTATCAAACTCTTGCGGAGGGCAAACCTAAAATCAACATTTTATCAACTGTTTTATACAAACTAGCACACACATTGCTCTTTCCTTGCCACCCAATTCTACCTCATTATTGGAAATCATGGAGTTGCCGTCCTCAATACACATAGAGTTGCAGCTGTCAAATCGAAATGTGCTCATAAATCGTGTTTTATCAGATAATGTGTACATACTGATGTCTCTGTTGTAGTAATAAGTTAACTGGTAACTATTTCTGTGCGTGAAACATGTGTATTTTTCCACATATCTCTTCGAAATGTCAAATTTGGCTGCAACTTCGCACTTCTTTCGCATACGGATATTGACCCGCTATTTTGTGTCCCAGTTTACTGCCTGGTCTGTGCATTCTCACACCAATCTCGCTTATTCCTGAAAGCCATATATGTTCACATGCTCTATGGACACACTCTTTCATGCCAATAATCGTTATGAAATAATGTATCCACCCAAAATCATAGGAGCTACTCACAATGTTTTGCTTTCTTTGCGCCATTTCCTCAGATTCGGGCGTTCAACCTCCAATTCCGGCGTTCAACCTCAGATTCTGGAGATCGCCTTTCCCAGCGTGGATATGAGTAGACAATGGCAATGTCGTCATAGAATCTTAGCATGCAGAAGTACTTCAGAATACTGCCATTAAAAAATGTTCCATCAAACAATGGAAGCGGTAATTGATCATCCACTTAACCACATAATTTTTATCACGTTCTGGATATAATTTTATCCTTTTCGCATATCCTAAATGTTTATCCTATTTACTAATTTTGCTTGAAAGAATATACCTCACAGATACATAGCCTCCGTATACCAATATTCATAGATCTCACATTATAATTCAATTCACTAAGATATCACCATAAAATAAAAACATTGCAACTTTTTTATGGGTGCAATCCCATCACGTCTTCAAATTGAACTGGTAGTTTTAGATATTGCAATGGATTTTCCATTGAAGGGTATTCTATTTTTTCAAGGTTGCCATAAAGCGGTATATAGTTGTTACCTAGTCAATGAGATTGTCAATTTGTATTGTGTGAAGTATCAACTGTTCATTTCTTCATCGACTACTATGAAACTTTTGAAGATGAAGAAAAATTCCTCGAGATGTACAGTCAAACTACTATAATTATGTAGAGTATCATTTGGAATTCCAGGGTCGAATCCCAAAACAAATCTCGCTGGTTTTACTTGTTTATCAAAGGTGACCCCCGCATCACGGTAGGTAGACTACGTGTTGTATATCAGTCACGTTCAGTACCCGGGGGCTAAATAGAAGTGGCCGATACAACTCTAAGAGTCCCTGAAGCTGGCAACGTTACTGTTACATGGTTGTGTCATCAAAAATATTCCGCACATAACTTTATCATTATCCGGCGTACCAATACGGCACGTAAACACCGATTTAAACGTAATTCATACATATATCATAAACAAACAGCAGCTAAGGTGACAACAACATTCACTCAAACAACTTTCGTTTTTTTTTAGTTTTTCGAATTATAATTTAAATCTAGCAATTATTCGAGGTTGTTGTTAACTTATTCTTTTAAAAATGCTTTTCTTGTTAGCTTGTTTTGATTGTTCATTATTGTTCTTGTATCAATCCAATTCAAACAAATACGTTTAAACAAATACGAAAATATACTTACGCCGGAGCCTCTATTCTATATTCTTTTTCGGCAGAAAACTCACTTCCGAGTGCCATCATGCTTTGGCAAATGAATAGTAATCCTACACAAAATTCCATCGTCATTCGTTTGGCACTGTCTTTTTTTCCGGTACATTAGTTTCTGAACTATTCTGTAAATCCACCCTGATTTGAATCAAATGCATGCATAATATTTCAATGCGTAGGGCCAATCCAAAAGCGTACCCAAATATCCAATTATATGGCCAGAATTTTGAATCTTGCTGCAGTACAATTTTTTTTACTGCAATATACTTGGTGAAAACTATGTATCAACTTCCTGTCTATCTCACAGAAGTACTCCTGAAATTGGATTCAGCCCATGAAATAGTAGGGAACTTTTAAAAGTAAGTTTCATTGATTGCGAACAATCTATATAGCAATGATTTATATTCCCTCCGTTGGCCCCGCCCCCTACCTCGTGTAACCCCTGCTGATTAGCATATTGTCAGACATCTAAGGAACAAACATATACCTCGTATTTGCATTCCATAAACCCTTTTTCCATTATCGTCTGCTTTGGGGTTTGTTTACAATAATTCACTCCTCCGGGGCATTAAGACAAGGGGTATTAATGTCAGGTTCAATTGGAGTCAAATGCTTTATTGGTTTCACAATGGGAAGGGCTTCATTATATCTTCACCTCTCGCGCTCGTGGGCCACTTTTCATTCAGGGAAATGCATTCAAGCGCGCGTGAATTTCTTGTATTTGCCATGGATGAAGTCGTGCCGGCGCGACCACGAGTAAATATTTACGGAGATGCCGTTCTCGTTTTGTTTGTCTTTAATTTGTGTCAGACCGCGATTGTTTCCAGCAATTATCGAACAGTTGTAATGCTGATATAATTATTACAGTAATTATCTCCAATTGTATTTGCTACAGATTTTTTTTCAATATTATAATTGTTCAATAAATAGGCACCTGTAGAAATTCATACTGATGCGAATACCGATTACTATTCCACATTTGTTCATAGAATAGATTGAATGAAAAGTGTCTGGCTTCCGCAAGTTTTCCAAATGAAACACTTAGTAATTAGCCGATAAACATCTATTCTCTAGAACACTCCCTTCTCACGCCCTGGAACGAATAAAGTATAAAATCAAGGCACCAAATAACCTAAACTGAACTTGTCCTGGATGTGCTCATACGAAAAATATATACCTACAATGTGATATGATGGTTACCGGTACTAACTTGTTTACATAGGTAAACGCGTCTGAACCAGGGCCTACTTTTGACCAAATATTACAATTTGGTCTGCGTATTCATAAATTCGCCAAAAAAAAACCCAAAAAAAAAAACAAAACATATATTTTTTACTGTACCCGATGTCGATCTTTAACATCAACACATGCCTGTACTTGACTTGTTTTTCTTTAAATACAAATTTCCGTTACTATATAAAATAATAAGGAATTATATCCAGAATACCGTCACAGGACATGTGATAATTTAGGGTTATTCCACAATATATGGTGTTGGTGCCCGCGCTTCTCCAAAGGCCAGACGCGAAGTGGAGGTTCATCTGGAGAACTTGAATTAAGGACACAAAAACCCATAACCCGTTTATCATTATGCCAATCTGGGAATTTTAATAACACTTTCAGTAGTAAATCTGCGAATATTTGAACAGTTAGCTCATGTCCCAAAAGCAGTTCCGCATCAAGGCATAATGACGGCAACAGGCAATATGATATTTGCGGCCCGGCGGGCATTTTTTTTTAGTAATTAGGAAATGTATGCACTTTTGGTGGATATGAGTATTTTTTTTTGTAATGATGAATGGTAATACAATAATCGCAGAACTGTAGTGATTGCAATAATACTTCAGGCACAAACGATCATCACTGGCACATGATAAAGCTAGATTTCTACATGCGAATGTTGCTGCAACACAAAGATTCACATGGGGCGTTTGACACACTTTGTCATTCCACTGACACCAGGCTATTTCTCTGCTATTGAACAATAAAATGAATATTGTTTAATTGAATATATTGCCACATGATCAGACAGGATAACTCGATTTTCAGGAATGAAAATGCACTTTCTACCGCTGCCCATGTGAACAACATGTACACCTCAACAAACGCTCATTGACACTTATAATGGTTTCTTGCTCTGACCTGTAGGATCTGATTTTCCTACTCAATTTTCAACTTGACTGCATTGAAGAAATAATATTTTGGAATTGTGTATTATTTGTACTGTGATAACAATGTCACAGCTTGTCGGCGACAATGCTTTTAACGATATCAAACTAGATATGGTCCCACTGTCACGAGTTGTGGTGGCGAATCACAACGAATGTGAAAGGACGGATCTGACAACGAATACCGGCGAAAATTTTTGCCAATCAGTTCGAAGATAAGGCCACTAGCAGTCTTTCACTTTTGACGCATAGCAGTTAGTCGTATGCTATTCGCTCGCGAATAACTCAACCTGGCGTGTAGGCGACGAATAAACCGAGGGGTCGTATCCACGCGCATAAAACACGTAGGCCTATATAATGTACATAGCCGTGTGGTATGCTCAACACACCTAGTCAATCTTCGAGCTCTTTGTATTTATGCCACAGGTGTATACGTGGGATAGACGGATATCTGCATGGGATATCGTGAAATTGTAAATGGTGATAGTTTCTATATCACACTTTAGTTAAATTAAATGTCAAATCTGTAATGATTTTTGCTCACAATTGTGTCGCTGCACTTGTTCAGAACAGGCCCCATAAGTTGAACCAGTTATCTGTGATGACATATGTATTGCAGTAAATATTTAGAATATTGGTAGGCCCCAAAACACCATCAAATTATTACTTGCTTGTTACAAATGACATACCAACTGAATATATGTATACTGGGGGACAAAACATCAAAGATTGTGGACATTTCAACCGATTATTTCCATATTAAATTTCACTCCAAACACTGATTTACTGAAGTGTACGGTGGCTAATTACCGCCAACTACGTTCATGCATTTTAACCCCGTCTATATTTACCACCACATGATATTCAAAAGTGATAGACTGCCAATTATTGGGTGGATAATATAAACTCGGTGATAATTATGAGGTGGTAATCATAGACGGGGTGTAAAATACACGAACGTAATTGGTGGTAATGAGCCACCGTAGAAGCGTCAACAAAACATATATTCATTCAGAGAGGATCAGTTGATTGATCACAGTATATAATAAAGAATATTACATAAGTATTGTATCATATAAGTATTGTATATTATGATAAAAAAGGTGAATAATCATCAGTCTAGCTACTATGATAAGAATTCATGACGTCACACAAGTAACTTTCTTTATTTAACTACTTCAGCGCCTTGTTCTGAATTAACTGTGTACATAGTATCGAAAAAATAATATCTGAAGGTAAGTATCAATCTACCAAGTAAGAGATTGGTTGCCTCGTTACAAACAATGTGCATTCCAAACAAATTTGTTAGCAAAATCATTGCAGAATTTGTGCTGAACTTGAACTTCAGGCATCAACAATCTTAATTATTTTGAAAAGTCCGCGTGGATACGATCCCTCGCTCTATTCGTTTCGTGTACGCCAATTTGAGCTATTCTTCATCTTCGCTTTGTATTCTTTCTGTTTCCTTCTTTCATCCTTGTACATTGTGCATTCCTTCTTTTATATGTATCGCCATTGTCGTACTGCATTGTTCGTAACTCCCAGTACATCGTTGTACGTCGCAGTGATTTCCCTTCCGATTACTTCTGCCATCGGCGCCAAGTCGCACTGATTCGTTGTGCGTCGTTGTTAAGTCGTCCCGTGTGGTCCTGCCATCGTTCTACCTCGACTTTATAGACGACAAGATCCACAACGAAGGCAGAACGAACATTAACGAAGCGCAAAGACTCGCAACGACGCAGAAGGAATACAGGCGAACACACAACGATCGTGAAAAATTGGTGTTGGAGCCACGATTGTTTTGAAAATTTCAAAACTGTCTTGGCACCTCTGCGATCTCACCGATGCACAACGAAAGATGTGCCGACCTACAACGGACTACAACGAATTAAAACGGCGTTGGCGAATGTCCCTAAGAATTGCAGTTCGCCGCGTTGGGACCGCGTTTTAAGATTACGTGCATAACAGTGCAATTTGCGACATGCAGTGCCAGCTGGCTGAACCTGTTGTTTCAAACACGTTCGAAAACCGACTGGATTACTTTACCAGAACTACTCAGTATGGTATTTAAATCACATGCTCATATTAACAGCTTTTGGACATTATGAATGGAAAAACTTGTTTGTTGGACAGGTAATATACATAATATATAGGCCTACAATAGTCACACACTGAAGGTACATACCAGTCAAATAGTTGTCACCAGGAAAACAGGCTCCTGTTGAATAGCGAGTCCCAAAACGTAGCAACACCATCCAGTGGTGGCAATCCTCTAGGAATTGGTCTTTTCCGTTTACGTTAAAATTTCCGCCTGTTGAAATTTCTGAATCCGAAGAGTCGAAGTCACCTTTCACATCCACACCGGTTTCTTCCTCATCGAAGTGTTGACTGTACGGCAAATGAACCTGTTACTTTGGCCTTCTCCAACGCTCTAACTTGTTGTTCCAAAAAGCATGTCTGTTTCTTCAGATAATCTATACAGTCTAGTTCTTCTTTTTGTGTCATGAATCAAGTCGCGGCTCCGCCATCGTCATGTGCATCACTCTCGACATCTACATCTTTGTCTCTGACGCTCATCCAACAGATTTGTTAGATCTCTCTGAACCAAAATATATCTCTGACCGTTAAACAACGTCTTGTTGACGTGATGATTTTTCATATTTTTACTAATTTGTTTTCCCATAAATTTGCTAGAATAAACATTGGACCCATATCTAAAGAGTAAACTACATTTTGACTGAATAGTTCTTTAACCATTTGTCGTAATTCGACGTGGTAGCTTGACACTTTCAAACTCCGAAAAAAACTTCTCAAATTCAATATTATATAAACTACCTCATAATTTCAGCTCAAAATGTAGGCTCAAATTGAGCTGAAATGCACACATGGACCTCTCAGGGAAAAACTATGTACTAAGCTTCTATTTTTACAATGATGTCATATCGGCAGGAAGTCATATGTGGTGGAGCATTTGTTGACCTTGAACTCGTTTTAGATGACCTTGAGTCGCATAATTATCTCAAGGTGACCGTCATATCCGACTTGGAATGTGTAAATTGGTCAAAATTCTCGTAGATAGAAGTTAGGATTTATAATGGAAAAAGTCTCATGTATATGTCGATTTTTGTATGACCTTGAAGTTGGCCTCAGACGATTGAGTGGTATATTTCAAGCTCAATGAGCTCTCATATACGAACTCATGTATTCAATATCTCATGGCAAATTACATTGGTGCCGTGTCGTTCTGCATACTCCGTGGAAACAACAATATGAACAAATTACCTGTAAGCTATCACAGCCTTACTTGGTGCTTTGTTTGCGGTGAAATCATGCTTCTCTTTTTGTTCTTATGTTTCTGTCTTTTTTCTGTTTCTGTTATCACTTATTTTATACAAATTCACTTATTTTATACAAATTTGGTATGCATCCATTTGTAGTTTTCTATTGTATTTGTATATCTTGCCTTTTTTGCTCCATATTTCTCCGTCACGGGCCCCATTCTACGGAAGCGTATTGCTATCAAGTGTGTAAAAATTTGTATCTCGTACGTACGAGTTAATAAGTCGTATGTACGACATACTAAGTCGTACGTACGGGTTAACAAGTCGTACGTACGAGTTAATAAGTCGTACATACGACTTAATAAGTCGTACGTACGAGTTATTAAGTCGTACGTACGAGATACTATTTTTTACACCCTTGATAGCAATACGCTTCCTCCGTGTTAGTATTGGTATTGGCTGTATCCATGGATACCATTATTACATTTACACGTATTTGGTGGAGAAAACACTGCCTATTTGTAAATGATCATCCAGACTCGATGTACATGACGTGAATATCAAAACTATTACTTTGCAATCTAGAAATGGACATCATAACGTTGTCAAATGTGTGAGATATTTGGTCTGAGTACCATCTTGAGAGTGACATTACTTCCGCCCATGCAGAATCAATAAAATGGTCAATGACTTTCCGAATTTGGCAATGAATATGCTCATTTTAAATTAAAGTGATATTGGCATAAAAAAATCAATCACATATATGCCTGTGGTATCAGAAAAATAGATTACAAAACAAACTATGCTTGATCAGAGGGATAAATCAAGCATATGACAGTACTAGCAGCCGTTTTCCTTTTGTTTTGTGTGCCACTCAGAGTTACCTCTGACTTAACCTAGTCACGCTCGACTGGCTGGAACATATACAAGTAAGCTGGCCTCGCATTGCATTGAGGGATACAAAGCACAGAAACTGGCGGTAATATAAACAAACCCAAACTGTATCCACCAGAAACTTGCAACGAAATCAATTAGAAAGGGGCATCTGTTTTGGCATACAAGTGCAGATACATAACTTTAATGTCTTCTTCGTTCAATCAGAAAGTTATGGCAAAATCCATAACTTTCTGCCAATATCACTTTAAATATTTCTTTCACCTTTAATGTTGTTACTGTGCAAATTCGGACCCGAGCATATTATTCAAACTACCAGTATAATGCATACTTATTGATCACTATCATTTTTAAAAATACAATTTGCTTAACGTCATGTATTCCTCCATCTGATACTCTCAATAAACATGTGCCATGTAGGGATGTATGCTACTCAATAAATCGCTTTTATTTACCTAATCAATTATGTTACAGATTTCCTCGTTTGCGTACAAACTGGATCAAATCAAGTGCATTAGTAATCCAATTAGTATTCAAGTTTCCCTCAATACGATACGTAACTGCCCCCGAAATGTCTAATGTTTTATTGTGAACTGGTCTATGTATAGATAACACATATACTTGTGTCAAGTGGCTTGTCGTGACAGGGAAGTCGGCAAGTTTATTATACCGTGGTCGTGGGTTTCTGCCCGTTTTTGGCTGGACTTTGTATGTGTGACAGTGAATATATACCTATTCAGTTGACAGTTTGCATCGCCATGTAGGGTAGTCCATGGATTACGTTACCTCGTCCATGAAGTATGCATGTCCTTTGATACGACAAATCGACAAACTCAATTAGAAGCTTAAGAAGTTTCAATTATGAAGTTTTATTACACTGAACTCAAGTCCCTGTCGTGTACACGATCAGAACATCAAATGTGCAAATGTGTTGCTAGCTTTCGTTCCATATTATTTGAGATGATCACCAGTAATTCCACCTGTGCTAAATATCAAAAACATATTCACCGATTGACAATTATTCGTGCTGTCTTAGTGTAGGCAATGTTGGAATAATTTTTCACGATGTATCCAGCTTGCATTACACGATTTCGCGTGTCATGTCGTGTACGACAACAAGTTTTATATATAAATATCACGTTATAAAAACATAACGATCGATACATAGTACCCATATATAAATTATAGATAAGAATTCATATCGATATAACTAGATACATACGTTGCCTGCATATATGTCTAGGGGATAGTCATGAATATGTATGAGTACCGGTAAGATAACCTCATCTAACACACACACACAGATAAATAAACATTTACCCTCACGAAATATCAATGACTTCCTGGTCTTATTCGTAAAATGTAAATATACTGTTACAGGTATTTTTTTTCTGAGGCTCACGAGGTGGCATATATGACAACTGGTGCGTGTATGGTCGGCGGTACGTACGCAGAATCGGGGGGTACACGACTGATTTCGCGGGTGTTGCTGCAAGTATTTTGTGGTGAAATGCTCGCGGTGTCCCGTTGTCGTCCTAAATAGGAATTCTACATGTGGGTGATATTTTCAAAACACACGCCAACATGTCGTCGGAAAGACCACTGGAGGCGGAAGGGTAGGTGACATGTTACGATAATATATATTGAACCTAATAATAACCGACGACATATATATGATATATGCCGAGAGACATGCTTCTATGACATGGTTCTATAGCCATTCAAGCTGATCCATCTCGGTGCGCACAATTTTTGTGTGCTGTTCGGCTTGTCAATATATGTTTTTCTTTTTAAAAAAAAGTGTCTGTGTTCTCAACCGTGTTGCTAGTATGAATTAACCATGTGTCTAACATATACACAGCAGGTGTATAATATTATCTAAAAATATTACCGAAAAGACAAAATGCTAATATATGTTCCGGTGAAAAGCTTTGAACCGAAAAACTATATAAAATGTTACGGGAAAGACATACATGTATATACCCACCCAATAACATCATCAAATGCCTCCACTCGATACAGGAAGATTGCCATATTTATATAGCAAGTGACATTGTGACATTTATATGTAACATACCAATGGTATACACACAGCGCAAAAACTGATAAAACACCATTAAGAGATTATCATAAGAGGGTATACATCCGCCAATCGTGCAAAAATAATGGATGGCTTATGGGACTATCAAATTGCATGGTAGTGTTTTCTTAGTAGATTTTCGTTTTGTCTTTCTGAAAAATTGATGCGTATACGGGTACAAATTCTGAATTCCGAAAGATAATACATGTAGCCACAGGTGTTCTGTGTTTGACCTGATCATCCAAACCACGTGCTTCTAACTATAACTGTTATCTGATAATAACGAATATATTATCGAATTATTGTATGTTCTATTGCCGACAGCTGGTTTTATCCGAATCTAAACCGGGCGCAGTCGGAATCGAAACTGAAAGAACACGGTCAAGACGGGAGTTTTCTGATACGGGAGTGCGAGAACCCACGGGGGATCTTTGTACTGTCATACAGGTGCGTACACTCACATACATGGAGTACACCACTGTATACAATTGAGATAAACTCTTTACGAATACATTTTTGTTCCACTATATGAACAGGAAGAAACCATTTGTGTATGTTTATTTTGTATTTTTAGGTACCGGTATACCAGTCCGCTTACTATCATACTCTTCAAATTTTTTTTTTTCAATTTTTAACTTGTAACCAACCTTGCCAATATTCACTCTATACTTCAAACCTTCAATGCATCGTATCATGCATACTGAGGTTGTTTTGTGTATATAATTCTTAAACACACTGGTATAGTGTAGTCGCGCATAATTGTATGCATCCATTTGTATCGTTGCAAAATATCATTTTTATTATTGATATTGACATCATCATCTAGGCCTAACAATATTCTTTTCACGCAGAAAATCGGATTTCATCTTTCACTCCAAAATAGACGCAAAAGATGGCCACTTCAGCATGGCTGGTGGTCAGTATTAGGTTTATTTGATTTCTATTCAATAAATAGCGCCCCTAAAAATGTGCAATTGTTTTCCCCTCAAACAGTGATTCCATGTTCAATGTTTTATACAGGGAGAAAATTCGAGAGTATTTCTTCGTTAGTTCATTTCTACACACACAATGACGGAATACTGAAAACTGACACTGGTGCCGTCGTCAACATTCACCATCCGTACTACGAAATGGACCACTCACAAGTTAGGTAATAGTATGTTGTTGTTTGTTTGTTGTTGTTGTTGTTGTTGTTTTCTCAAAGATATATTTATGCATCTGGTTATTCAGTTTGTTTTGTTTTGTTTTTTAAAGAAAGAAAACTGTCTGGGATCAAGTTGAAATGAAAACCTAGACCTATATCGATTTTTTGCCTATAACTTTCTCATGTCTCTTCTGATCAAGTTGAGAGTTCATATATGTTCCAATTGTTCATATATAACTAATCATTTTCACCAAATATTTTTGACATATATCTCTAAAACTGAAAGTGGGTAAAAATTGGTAAGTGGGTGATCATTATTTTATTCAGAAAAAGTTCGGACATATATTTGTTAAACTGAAAGTGGGTAAAAATGGTAAGTGGGTGATAATTTTGAGATCTCGCTTGAGCTGAAACAGTGAATTGGCGGAAACTGACAGCTTAAAATATTGATCACTCTCAATAAGAATAACTCTCACTCCTTATAAGAATCAGTCTCATTTGTTTATTATGTAATGAACAATGATGAAACATATCTCACAATCATTAATGGAATATCTATCGACCAGGTGGTACCATGGATATATTTCTGATGAGCAAGCCTCATCACGACTGAAGAATTCGGCGGAGGAATACAATTTCCTGGTGCGGGAAAGTAGTTCCAGTCCAGGAGTTCTATCCCTTGTAGTGAAGAACGGACAGGATATAGCGAATATCAGAATTGTCTGGAATGTAGGTAACATTCACGCGTAATATACAAAGTAAGACAAGTGATGAAACACATTTTTAGGTTACCGTACCTTTGGTCCGATAAACTATTGCCGTGGCGTTGCGTCCGTCGTCGTCGTATGGCTACGTTTTCATCTTTAAAGTTTACAGTCGAATCTTTCTGAAATTTTGCACAAAAATGCCTAAAAATATTTCGAGAATTAGTTTTTGGATTTTCGCATTTTTAAAAAAAAAAAATGGCGGCCAGTTTTTACGAAAAACGGCCAATTTTGGACTTTCACAGTCGTTTTCTCAAAATTTGTTCAGTTTATTTCTTATTGATGCATAATACTCCTCATATGTACCCCTGTGACGTGTATGAGTTTCGTTTTCCTTGAATCGCTCGAAGTGGGCCATTTTGGGCCCAAACGTGGCCCAAATGGGACTTCTATGTTATATTCTCCTATGCTTTATAATGGGACACATTTTCCCCTAATATCTCACTTAATATTGAGATTAGAGGTTAGGAGTCAATTGTAGACATATGGGAAATGATATATGCTGAGTATTCTCGTGACCTTGAATTTGAGTTCTGACCTCATTTTCAAGGTCAAGAGCACAAAATGGCTAATATCTCGCTCATTATCGACTTTACAGCTTAGGAATCAATTGTGAACATATAGGAAAGGATATATTCTGAATATTGTTGTGACCTTGTATGTGACCTTTGACCTAATTTTTGAGGTCACGGGACAAAATAGCTAATATCTAAAATATATATTGTCCGGTAACTTTTCGTAGACCTTGGGCTAATTTTATATTGATTACCAGATGTGAAATTGAAAAAAGTAGATACCTATAGAATAATTAGAGGCGATAACTTACTTTCAGAAAGATTCTAATAAATACGAGTTGAATGGCACATCCTTCAACAACTTACCAGAAATGATTGCGAAGTCTCAAGAATTCCCCTTGAAAGGCGATTCCGGAGCAACCATTGTTCTTAAAAAGGTATTTGAAGAAAAAAAAATACACCATGTGATAGATTCTTTTCTTTCAATACACATTTTAAAGGTGATAAATTATCATTCAATGTACGAATCTATCATTTACATATGCAATATTACATATTTTTTTCTGTAAAAGTTTGGTTATAATAATAGTTATAATACTTCGCATTATGAAAATGCAAAGATTGAAGAATGGAATACAAGATTGAAATTTGAAATTATTAAAAAATCGTATACATGTACATAGATCTACCCCCAAATCCGTATTCCGTTAACTGTCCGGGGAAATTTCTGAATGATGCATGATGCCATATATATGACTATAGGGCAGTGTACAGTAATTCGCTCAGCCAATCAGCGAGCGTTCACCTCACTTAGGCAATTTAAAGGGAAACTGTTGTTAAACATCGCCTCATATATTTTTTAGGCCAGACTTCCGGACGAGTGTATATTCACCTGAAAGAACGCAGTGCTGGGATATAATGACCCGGTTTTCAAGGCAGTATCTTGTTGGCGTTCTTCTCAGGAGCTGGGGAATCAAAGGGGTTTTGCATGGGCATCAGTACCCATAATTTTGGGTATTTTCACCCCGGGTCCATTCAAGTCAGAATAGCGAAAAATCCCATGTGTCGTCAAATATATTCATGCTTACCACGCGATGCCCAATACGTTGAGGGATAAAACTAGCATACTGGTTAGGCTGGGATTTTTTTTTAGGAAGGTGTTATGGACCGTCAAAGTAAGATCATTTAACATTGAGTTGAATGGCCAATATAATTAATATACAGTAGCCTATAGACATTTTGTATGACGTCATTAATTTCAGCCACTGAACAAACCGCGCCCGAGAGGAAAATCCTCGTCCCTGAAATACCCGAGACCCGGCTCAAAGAACGCGTCAACAGTGAGTACACGAAATTTAATCATAAAAAAAAAAGTTTCGTATTTCACGAAAAGTTATATATAAACACATATATATTGTATTTTGTTTTCGCTTCAAGATATCTCACGAGTGATTTTCTAGCAGTGACAACAAATACACCGACTGGTGGTACATAAGATAGCCGTAGGCCTGCGCATTTTTTTTTTATTTTGAAGACGAACGGTATCGTCTGTTCCTCTACTCCACGTGTAGTATTTGGCAAGGTTTTGGTGTGATTTTTTCTCATTGTTGTTAAAATATCGTCGTGTCAATTTTGGTGGAAGGAGGAAGTTTAAAACGGCTTTGATTAGTGTTGATAGGAAACGAATTGGAAAAGCCAGTTTGGAGTTTCACCGCAGAGGAGGGTTGCTGGCACACGTGTGCGTCAAAAATTCTCAAATTATTCGCAAGTTGTCCAAGTTACTCCTTCTTCTGGCTGCATATTTACATTTAGCGTCAAATGTCTTGGAATCATCGGAAAATCTTTTAGAAAGTCTCATATATGCCAGTGTGTTTTCGCTTCTGATATAGGTCAACAATTAAAAATCATCTTCACGCACGAAGTTGAGAAAGGAGTATATAATTTAAAATTAAAAAAAAACAAAAGTCATGGACTTGAAAAACGGACTACTCGGTGTTATCCCGCTAGTTGATCTCGGCACTGACCGTTCGCTGAGCCTGACCGACACTCGCCTCTCTCTCCCGCAGTCGCCGCGGACTAGCCCGCGAGAGGACGAAACAGTCGACGGGGACATGGCGATGACGGCTGTCGATCCGGCGGCGCGGCTTGTGATCAGGCGGCGCAGTTCCTCCACTCTCTCAAGCGGCAGTAACGGCAGCGGAGGCTTCCCAGAGGTCGAGCCGCTCTACCAGGTCTACCACCGCGGCGTGGTTACCAGGGACGTCGTACAGCAAGTCCGACCACAGTCGGAGGGTCAGTGTCAGTGTGTATAGGCCTATTGTATGGGTACATCTATAGGTCAAATTTTCAATAACTGGCCTGACGAATCTGTGCGAATATAACAATAACGATGGTTTGCCAGGCGGTGTGGCGGTTTGAAGGCCCGACTTGGTCCATTGGACGCCTGACAGTCATTGTCTGCCCGAGCCTTGGCGAGGGCAGACAATTTCTGAAAGGCGTCCAGCCGTCCAATGACCCAAGGAGGGCCTTCAAACCGCCACACCGCCTGGCAAACCATCGTTATTACTATTATTATCATTTTCATAGTCTGACTAGAACTTGAAACACCTGATAAGGACAGCAAACCTGTGTAGCATTTGACGGACGACTCAATTTTGCATTTTGTGTTTGACTGTTCCGATTGCTCTGATTCTCACTCTGGTCATAGCACACTCCCTCCGACGCACTATTTTAACGTATCTATCATCATGATCATAAGGTATCAGTTACAAATAAAAAAAAAACAGTCGTTTGGACTAGTTCTACAAGACGCGGGCGTCGAATGAAAGACGCTGGCGTCGAATGAAGAACAGTTTCATTCGAGGCCCGCGTCTTGTGTTGGGTAGCCGAAAACGTTATTTGATGTCATCGATTGCGTGAATAACATGCGTGTATTGTTTCGTTAACGGACAGCAGCGCCCGCAAAAATGATAATAATGGTTATTTTTGATGGACCTTTCTGAATTCTGATAATAATGCAACAAAAGCCTACCATATACCTAGATCTACTATACTGCAATTGTACAATACCAATATACATTATTTACAATGATATCCAATCGATGGACTAAAGTATTGACATAATTAATCAATTTCCGACAGAATATGAAGCGAAGAATTCCTCGGACGGCGATGACGCCAGTCTATTGGACGAGGCTTCTCTCAAGCGTCACGTGTCCAACATATTACGTCAGAGCCAGATTTCCCCTCTGGACCCTGGTGATCTCACGGCGAGCGGGGCGCGGCAGTCCTGCCTGTTTGACGTGCTGAAACACGGAATGGGTCAGCTCAATCTCTGGCGACACCTACCGGAGGTACGGACACTTAATTCCTATCCCTCACGTGGCACTCGCTCTGCCAAATATTGTTGTGGGTTAACAATTCTGTGTCATGGTATTTTTTTGTACGGATAGTCAGTCTTCTGCAGTAATGCATAGCCTACATAGATGGAAAATTTATTGGACAGAAAATGTCATGCAGTTCTTGATGTTTACACACTAGAAATATCATTGATCTCCATATATTGTGCTCACATATTGTACGTGTGCTACGTCACACCATTTGTAGGTTCAGCGGAGTGGAGTGTTGCAATCTATGGATGGGCAACAAAAGCGACTACAAGAGGTAAGATACTCATGCCTTTGTATTCATTGATTCAAAAATACAGAATACATTTCGAGAAGATGGTCACTAAAAATGTTTCCATCGCGTCCGCAGAGCCTGTTTGAGATCATAACGTCCGAGGCGTCGTACCTGAAGAGCCTAAACGTGCTGATGGACCATTTCTATAACGCGCCCGTGTTCAGAATTGACGGGGAACAATCGGTCCTCACGAAACAGAACCAGCGATTCGTCTTCTCAAATATCAAAAAAGTCCTCGATGTCAGCAAAGGGTGAGTCAGCAAATTTCTATCGTTCATGATTGATAAAATTGTACTCATTCAATGACGAGCATCTGATATATAATTGTATTGTATTGTATAACAAACACTTGATATAGCGTCTTTCCATGCTTTCTCTCTCTCCCCTGAGACAGCCTGCTCCAAGAGTTGCGAGCACTGCGAAAGAAGAATTGTGTTCTGAACCCGGCCGAGATGGGATCCCTCATCAAGGACTACGCCCAGAAACACTTCGAGGCCTACGTCGTCTACGCCAAGAACCAGGCATACCAGGGCCGGGCACTGTCAGAACTCAGGTCGATTGCATTGAATCACAAATTCATTATGTTGAGAAAGTAGGCTAATGAATTTTAGAATTTTTTAAAGAATTTTACTCTCTAATTGTTTTAATTGCTTGAAAATAGAATGAATGCCCTCAACCCGTACAACTGTTGTGCTTGTGGCTACATGTACAGGGAGAAGTTCCCGAAGTTCAGTCAGGAGATCAAGAAGCTGGAGAGAGACCCCAAGTCCCAGCACCTCCCGTTCGAGTCGTTTCTATTGCTGCCCGTACAACGCGTCACGAGGATGCCACTCCTATTGGACAGCGCCGTCAGCGGTCTCGACGAATCACAGCCCGGCTACAGGGAACTCAAGGAATGCTTCTTTGTCATGCAAAAAGTTAGTGACGTCACATTTTTTTGTAGTTTGAACCAAATTTACACAATGAACATTTGTGTCATGTCACGAATCTGTTCCTCTTTTCTCAAGTTGGGATTCATATGGAATGTTTTCTGCTTTATCAAGATCGTCATCAGATGTAACGAAGAGGCCAAGTTGCTGGCTGATATTGAGCAAGTGGCTAAAATCTCAGAAATGTTGCACTTCAAGACGACAAAGGTACGTATAAGCACCGAACGATACCAACAGCCTGTAATGTTGTTAAGTTCCGAATGATAGGTATCATGAGACGTATATATGGACCTACGTGAAGCAACAAATTTCAATAGGGTTGGTAAGTCACGTGATGTCATGGTGTGATTTCCGGTGGCAAACAAACATACACCTTTTGTTTAATATGAGTTGAACTCTATTCAAAACTCAAATTACTCAGGTAACACAAAAGATGTATGTTTGTTTGCCACCACAATTACACCGTAGCGGCACGTGACTTATACAGGCCTTATATATGTATTTTGCTTCTATATTTAGAAAATAGCACTGGTGTCACAACAACGCCACCTGGTGAAAGAAGGCGAAGTTACCAACCTCGGACCTTACGTATTCGATTTCCCAGAGCGGAACCCCTACCCTATTTATCTGTTCCTCTTCAATGATATGCTCGTCATTTCTAAACGAAAAGGGTGAGTTGAAAATTGTTTCCACTGTTCTTTATTCTGTATTTCTTGTGAAACACCATGCAGTCCAGTTTTTTTCAATATATTTGAATTCATATATGGTAGATTATTTATAAAAAATAGTTATGAATAAGTGAAAAAAAAAACGAACTATACCATATAGTCGTTCATAGCATTGAATTTTGATATTTTATATTCCACAGCGCGGGCAGTTTTGAAGTATTAGAGAGTGCCCCCAGAACTGCCGTGGAAGTGGACGTCATCAGTGAAGATGACGTCACAGAACACCTACCCAAGGGGATATCCCCGGAATTCCGCAACCTCTTTCTACTCCAGATCAAGGAGAGGGAAATAACCTGTGTGGTGTCCTGCAAGACCATGTACGTCCACGTAAAATTAAGAATTTATATACACGCCTACACGCTGGGCATGATATTGAACCGAATGTTAGGCCCAAATACATGTGACTTTCGAGAAAAAAAGAGAATATTTTGATCGAAAAGAAAATCTGAACAAGAGAGTTTTCTGTGGCGTACACAGGAGTGATCAGATGCGGTGGGAGGAGGCCTTGTCGCCGGAGGATGAACCCTCACGCACTGTCGAGCTTTACAACGACAAGGGTATGTATCCAGGCAATACCTGGCGTCACTTCTCTAGTATCACGATGTTTGTATGATTACACTCCCTCCCTCCTACAGACTGCCCGCAGGCCCAGGCATTACAGCCGTACAGAGCCCGGGAACCTGACGAACTTGCCCTTGAGGAGGCGGACATTGTCAGCGTCACCATGAAGCTAGGCGACGGTAGGCTAAACCAATCACCACGAACTTCAATTCCGTCCTCTGATAAGAGGAAGCGTTGTAACTAACAACAGAATCATTGACTTCGAAACCTAGTATCCGTGTACTTATAGCCTAATAACAGACTACAATGATCAGGTACGTCATTTGCTTTGATTTGGACAGGTTGGTGGCAGGGTTCGCGGATCCGGGACGGCGTGCGAGGCTGGTTCCCGTCCAGCGTGGTCGTCGAGATCCAGAGCGCACACATGCGAGCGCGCAACCGGAGACAACAGTACCGCCTCATGTTCTCCATGTACAAACGCGCCAGTGATGAGTTCATCTGCTAGACTCCAGGCAGCCTGCTCACTGGGAAGTCTCAAGGGCGTCTAGGCCAGGCCCAGGGCGGGGTACATGTAGACAGACGAGTCTTGGTGGGGCTCATGGATGTACATATATAACTGGAGCCACGATGGAAATGAACGACTCTCTCTTCGGGTAACCCGACCGCTACCTGAATTATTTCGTCTACTTCCTCGTCTTGTGTGATGATTGACCGGTGGATAAGCTAAGGACGGTGTTCTGCACGAGATCTCACCCCGCCATTATACGCTACTTGCCTACTGTACAATACTACGATACGACGTCGTCTGGATATATATCGTGTGTACAGGGACTTTTTCAAAACCATAGTCGCCACATGGGAGTGACGTAGACAACTCCACTTTGACAATGATCAAAATATATTACTTTATCTCTGCATGAAGCACAATCATGGATACTTGTGCTGTTTTCAACAATGACACCGTGTTTGGAAGAAATTTTAGAATTTCAAGTATTGAATTTAGTGGCCATTAAACAGCTCGTTGTTATTACATATTATTCTTATAAAATGCAACCAGAATATTAATTTTCTGATGCAACTTCATCGGTGCTGTGTTTTGAAGCTTATGAAATGGAACATATTCCCACACTGCACTTTTGGTTATTATAGTGAAAGTGCTCTGATCAAATCAAGTTGATGGTTTCGTATAGTCTTTGTAAAATTTTTTTCTACTAGGCCCAGGATAAGTAATATAATAGGCTTGGTTTCCCCAGCATTTACATATTTTCATCGTAACTGGATGAATCTTATGGATGAAATTTACGTATCGTGTAAATATTTTCCAGTCAATGTTCGATAATCACTGCTTATTCGAAAACAATAACAATAATACTATAATAATACATTATTATGTACAAATATCATGTGAGGTATACATGTAAATTGACAAAATGTATTGATCAGCGTTTACGATTTTGGTTGATTTTGCCGAAAATTTGTTGATTATGTTGTTTAATAAAATTGCAAAAACAAACGTACTCGTAACGTTTCATGTTGTATTTCGTTCAAATGAGTCATTTAATTCGGCAAAATTCGCCAAGAAAAAACAAACAAAAAACAACGCCCAGCTCGTTCGTACGTGGCTGCGATGTCGTATGTTGTATCCAGTGTGACTATAGTGCAGATTAGAACGAACATTTTTCTCTCCCCCCCCCCCCCCCCCTCCGCACATCTCTCATCCAACACATCCAGTAATGTCCATTACTTCAGCAATTTCATTGCAGAACATATTTATCATGAATGACTTTTTTTCATATTTAATAAAAGTTGTATAAAATAGGGTACGGACTAGTCACTGTCATTACACCTACGCAACTACATGTACCAGCATGCATAGTACCAATATGTATAATAAATTGAAGGGTCAATGAGGTTTAGGGTATTGTTAATCATGTGAAATGGAGATTCAGACAAACGATTTAGTAGATGGTACAATATAAAGGTCACCAAAAATGTATCATATATAGTATACCTTCTCATGTGCTCATAACACAAAAGTCCAGTTTCATTTGTTGGTGTCCATAGTACGGTGGCTGATATATGCCATAGTTTTATTTTTCAGATTTCATTTATTTATTTTTTTCCAGAAGGACATTCTAAAGAAAATAAAATAATTAAATGCACGTACTTAATGTTAAATACGCGTACTTAATGTTAAATACACGTACTTAATATTAAATACACGTATATAATATTAAATACGCGTATATAACATTAAATACGCGTACTTAATATTAAATACGTGTACTTAATATTAAATACACGTACTTAATATTAAATACGCGTACTTAATGTTAAATACACGTACTTAATATTAAATACGCGTACTTAATGTTAAATACGCGTAATTAATATTAAATGCGTGTACTTAATGTTAAATACACGTACTTAATATTAAATACGCGTACCTAATGTTAAATACACGTACTTAATATTAAATATGCGTACTTAATGTTAAATACACGTACTTAATATTAAATACGCGTACTTAATATTAAATACGCGTAGGTAATGTTGAATACCTGTACTACTGGCATATTTATCACCACATCGTTCACATTTACTGTGATGTCGAGCGGATAAACATCGCATCGCAAGCAAGAATATGGAGAAATCACTCGACTCTGTGAGTATAATCTGTGTATATGATTAGATTTTATTATTTACCTATGTACGATAATATATCGGCCTACAATTTTGAAATGATATTGAAATTTTGTGAAAATGCGATCGAAATGTATCGGTATTTCGTAGAGCGTGCAAGTATCGTTCCCCACATGGAGCAAAACTCTCGCGACGTCATCGATTCGGGGCTGATTCACATAAAATATAGAATAATAATATACTAAACTATACATGAATAACAGTATATAATCGCTACTCACTGATCATGTTGGAAACTGGCACGTGCCTTCAAGTGCATTTACATTGCTTGAATAATTCATAATACATGTACATGTACGTGAATTAGTTTACTTATTTTGCAGGTGTGTAGATTTTTACGTGATCTGAGTGTGACGAATGATTTACTGGAAAAGATAAGAAGAGAAAAGGTTTGTGTATAAATTTAATTTGGGTATAAATTAAATTTGAATTGAGACTTCAGTTTCTAGTGCATGGTCTAGGACCAAATATTTATGTAAAGAAATATAAACTTGCAAAGATTTATAATGATAGACTATTCATTTATTGTACACTACTATATATGCACAGGCCATCGGCCGTTTTTAAAAACAAAATTATTCATTCATTCACTCATAATTTATTAGCCTTCATGGTTCTATCAGAATTTTATGTCCTCTGGCAGCCGCTGTGAAATTTTACACGGAGGTTCATTTATCACCAGGGAGAACCCTTTCGATCCGATAACCTGTTGGCATGGCGTTGCGTCCATCGTCCGTCGTCGTCATCATCGTCGTCCGTTGTCCGTCTACATTTTTATCTTTAAAGTTTACAGTCGAATATTTCTGAAATTTATTCTGAGAAGTATTTTTTAGTTTTTTTTTTCCATCTTTTTCCATCTCTGACGAAAAATGGCCAATTTTGGATTTTGACGGTCGTTTTCTCAAACTCTGTTCAGTAAGTTTTTTCTCATTGATGCATAACACTCCTTATATGTGCCCCTGTGACGTGTATAAGTTTCGTTACCCTTGAATCGATCGAAGTGGACCATTTTGACTCAAACTCGGCCCAAATGGGACATTCACATATTAAATTCTCCTGTGCTTTATAATGGGACACATTTTTCCCAAATATTTCACTTAATATTGAGATTAGATATCAGGAATCAATTGTGGACATATATGATCAAATAAATGCTGAATATTCTCAAGACCTTGAATTTGACCTAAGTATTAATTTTCAAGGTCACATGACAAAATGGCTAATACTCGCTTGTTATCGACTTTACAGCTTAGGAATCAATTGTGAACATATAGGAAATGATATATGCTGAATATTGTCGTGACCTTGAATTTGACCTTCGACCTTATTTTCAAGGTAATAGAACAAAAGTTTATCTTACTTGTTATTGAATTTACAGCTTAGCATTCAATTGTGGACATGGGGAATGATATACGTGTTTGCTGGATATTCTCATAATGGCGCATTTGACCAGTGACCTTATTTTGAAGGGCACGTGACCAATTGGCTGACATATAAAATATAAAACATATTTTGTCCGGTAACGTGTCTTAGAAATTGAGCTAATTTTTGTGTTAAATCATCCTTGAGGCTTCCTGCATATCTTAAAAACTGTGCGTCGCAGAACGAAACGAACGTTATAGTCTTACTTATGGCCATAGACATAAGTAGGGCATTTTCCATTTTTGTCTAGGCCTATATATCTAGTATACGGTGAGTCGTAGAGCGAAACGGACGTTGTTTTCGTACTTGTGGCCTTAGACAAACATCACTA
Source organism: Terebella lapidaria (assembly GCA_949152475.1). NCBI lineage: Eukaryota > Metazoa > Annelida > Polychaeta > Terebellida > Terebellidae > Terebella > Terebella lapidaria. The sequence continues at coordinate 52,950,632 of OX424555.1, read as the reverse complement.
AGCGGTTTTAGGGGTGAATGATGAATTGACCTGATTTTTCTGCTGAGTGGGCTTTTTTATTTTATTTTTGTCGATATCCACGGTAAGGTGCATCGTACAGTGACACGGACGTTATTTTTGGACTCGCGGCCCTAGACGAGCATTCTTATTGGGGATGAAATTTGACCTTGAACTGAATTTCTTTTTTGCTGAATTGGCATTGTCATGTCCATTGATATCTTGGAAACGGTGCGTCAGAGAACGAAAAAGGCGTAAATTTCAGACTCGTCGTCCTAGACATACATGTCTTGGGGGTATTTAGGATGAACTTTGACTGACAAGTCAGCATTCTCTGTTTTTGTTTGATATCTCAGAACTGGTGTGTCAAAGAGCAAAACGGACTCAGGAGCCGAGGCAAACACGTTATAAATGTTATAAATTAGTCTCTGCACCGAAATGCTTGCAAGGCATCTCTAGGCCTTGTTGTCTAGTTGTTCCTAGAATTGTGGTGAAATGTAATTCGTTCATAAGTTAATATATACCCTTAAATGTCCATAATTCCCTTGTTTAAGATTGATGGCCATGTCGTCAAGTTGCTGACAGTTCAGCAGCTGCAGGATTTGGGCTTGGTGTTAGGAGACGCTGTGCGCTTGAAATCTTATTGTGAGGGCAACAATTCAGTCTTTACCCAACTTAAGGAAAGAAGTCCACCACAAGAACAAAGCATGCCAGGGAAACGACAGAAACTGTTAGGAATATTGAGGGAGTTAGAAGAAGGAAATGATCCAGGGTCTACCTCTCGACAACCAACGAGAACAGGTCGACCAGGTCGACCTGTAAATCCACGGCGATGGGTAACAGTCGGGCTTAGGGTGAGGAGGGACCCTGACCATATGAGGTACACCCAAATTAAATCTCCCCTGGGCGACAAAAATGTGATTCGCTTGATGGTAGACCAGAACACCTCTTACGACGACCTTCTGAAAGAAATTGCAGGGGCTATGTTCCCGAACAATGAAAACCCTCAAATAGGCCGTGCAGATGACTATGAGATGAGTGTGGTGAACACATCAAACATCAAAGTGACCGTAGGAATAGAAGGAGTCTTCTCTCTCAGAAAATACATCGAGTTAAAAATGGTCTGCGGCGTCATACGCTTCCATTTGCTTTGTTCAAGGAGAGATTCCCAGGATAGTCCCTTAACTGAGGCTGACGACGCCGACACGCTTCCTGAAATCGGCGATTGGAGTGAAGTTTTTAGGGATCTCGAGCCCGGTAACGCCTACGTCAATGTCACAGAAAGCGGGGAAGTTGCCTTTAGAATATCAACGCCAATTGTCTCATCAGCGGTTTCTGGTCGTCTTCCGGTAGGTGCACAGGAAGCGTATCCGCTGTCTGATACGGTGATACAACAGGGGCCCATAGAAACGCTTATAACAGCTTCGGAAGTGCCTGCGGCTGATATAACACAACATCAGCAAACAACCACGTCCGTCTCTACATCATTTGGCGATCAGACCAATCCAGCGGCATCCCCCATTACAACGAACGAGTCACACCAATCACCTTCACTGTCAGTCACAGAACCTGCTCCTAAACCTGAGCCTGCGAACTTGAAAGACATTTTGTCGTCGTTAGAATTAAATGTCGGTGAAGGTGCCAAGAAGAACCATGTCAATGTTGTGAGAGCTAATGTTCTCGATGGAGCATATCGCGCTGTCCTGAGGAAAAGTTGGGACCCCAAGAAAGGACTGAGCGTCATATTTGCTGGGGAACCCGGATTAGATGATGGTGGCCTGCAGCGCGAGTTTCTCACATTGGCAGTGAAGGGCGTATTCGATAGTTCCATATTCCATGGAGATGAGAACGCGAAATATTTGACCTTGAATGCCCCTGGTAGGCCCTGATTATACTTGAGCATAACTGTATGATTTGGTGTGTTTTGATTGTCACGAGGGGTGCCGGAACGCGGGCAGCGGGTGCAGCTGCCCCCGTTGCCCAAGGGGGCGGAAATGTACCCTTCCATGAATCAGATCATCCGATACTGTGTGAAGTGTTTTTGAATCAGAGATTTCTGCAAAATGATTCGGGAAGAATTCGGGCAATCTGATCAATGCCCAGTTAACCCGTCGATAGTCCACCTTCTGGGTTATTTTCCGTCGTTGTTCGCGTCGGCGACATTTTCATCTTCCACTTTGCAGTGGAGTCTTTGAAGGACGTTGTTTTCTCGTATTTCGCACAAAATGGCCAGTTTTGGAGTTGTTTTCTTGAAATCTTTCCAATAGTTTTTCTCCAAATAACGCACAAGTATGACCTTCAAGCCATAAATGTATTGAGGGTAAATGTATCGAATCGCTCTGAAGGCCCAAAATGGACGTACGAAGGGGCAAAAGTACACATCTTGGCACTTTGCTGGAAACCCATCAGAAATTTCCTCCCTAATTCAACGTATCTCATGTATCTCATGTGCATAGAAAAGCCCAGAATATAGGCCCATATGTGGCTTGAAATTGCCTGAGTTCCATAGATTGGTCCATGCAGACAAAAAGCTTGGAAGTACAGTCTGGGTATGCATTATGAGCATATATAAATGACACATTTATATATATGGCACATCTTGACCTCGAACTCGACCTCACAAGACCTTGAACTATCAATCTCAAAGTCATGTCAAACTGACAGTGTAAACTGACCTCTACAAACAAAACAACACAACTGCAGATTACGCTCATGTTCGTATTGTCGGATTTGGTGGATTTGACCTCGACTTAAGATGACCTTGCGTGGTAATTGTCGAAATCCCTTCTGCTTGAAAAGTGTAAATTTGTCACATATGTAGATATTTTGGTGACCTTGAAAGTGACCTTCAGTGAACTTGATAGGTCAAAGCAGCAAATCCAGTGAAAGTTCCCTGGCGTACAAATTTACATTTATCATGTTTCATCATGGATTGTGATGTATACACCATCACACATTGTGTTAGTCTAGTATATATGTAGGGCATCATAAGGTAGGGTGCTAGTATTTTGGATGAGTAATGTTCAATGAACATCCCAACTGCACCCACTAAGTGCAGTTGCTAGCATACCATTATGCACTGATAATTCAACCGGTCTTCTTTGTGTGACAAATCACATGTTAGTGAACACGCGCGTGGGGGTGATTACCCTATACTCCTTTAGGTTTCTTTCACGATTACAGCGATAAAGTATCATACAACTGTACCGTTCTTCACTGCTGCCCCGCCTTTCAAATTTGCTTCCGGCGCCCCTGATTCTCAAAAATATTTCACACTGTATTACTTTTTCTCCTGTCACTATTGTCATGTTTGTCGTGATGAGCAGTTTAATCATGATACAATTCAGCTCTTGAGCGGAAAGAATACTACGCAGCCGGAAGTCTGCTGTCCTACTCGTTGGCCCACGGTGGACGGCGTCCCAATTGCATCGCCCCAGAGCTATTCAACTACTTGGTCGACCCTTCACCTGAGTTTGAATTTTCCGAAGACGCACTAACTCCTGCACACAGAAACAGTATTCAAGCTGTGAGTATTTATGAATGTATTAATGCTATCATGACGGCATCTCCAACGTTGATGATTTTGGCATGCTCATGAAATTCCAATAGCAATATCATATGATGAAATAGTCATGTATATCTAATTTTAGGGTTTTATTTGACATATTAATACACATTTTACTCAAACAACTTTCACCTATATAGCCCTACATGTATGTAAGTATCAATCTATATTTCTTTTATAATACTGACTAAAGCTGAGAAACGCCGACGGGCCCGATACATTACGACAGGCCACTGAGGAAATCTGGGACCTTATTGAAGTATCTGGATGTCAATCAATGACAAGACGACCAGTAGAACTAGTGAAGCACCTTGTGCGATTTCTAACAATCGGCAGGATGAAACCAGCATACGACCAGTAACCTTCTTTATGTGATATACACATCTGGCATTTAAATACCATGATACCATCATTACCATCAAGATATTTGCAACGATGGTATCAATGCCAAAGTTGTCGCACCTTTACTATCAGTGTCAAATATTTTCAGGTTTGTAGAAGGCCTAGCTTCGCTGAACATACTTGCGTATGTACACAAGTATCCATCTATAATGAAGGACGCCTTCTGCTTCACGCCTTCTTCACTGACTGCGCAATCATTAGCTGCTGTCTTCATTTTCCCTGAAGACCAGTGGTCACCCATGGGCAGCAATAAGAGATTAGCAGAAGCAACTACGCATTCTTTCTGGCTCGACTTCTTACAAGATTTGGAAGGTTCGTGTGGTGTTAAACAAAGCTACACAAACCGCAGCCATTTATACATGTTAATAATTGTATATATTTCTGTTCAAACTATAATAACGGTACACATATTTCTTTCAGAAAACGAGGGCATCAGCGCACTCCAAAAGCTTCTGCAGTACGCGACTGGAGCAGTGGAGATCCCGGTTATGGGGTTTCCAAAAACTCCAACCCTGTACTTCCGCCATCGCGAGGATGAGCCGTGGAATCTGTCGTGGGATTATCCTATGGCCAGCACGTGTGCCTTCACTCTAGGACTTCCAATTGTGGCAGAATATGACACCTTCAAAAGTCGTTTCACTGAGGCCCTCAGTGTCGAAGCCTTTACGATGATATGATTACCGATAATGATGAGTACTCTCCCAAGCTGGTTCTTGCGAGCTGAGTACATATGTTCAAGTCACATACATTCCCATGTTGTAGTACCTATATGTAATTCGTACAGGCGCAGCAAAAATTTTGTTTAATCAGTTTTTGTAATTCATTGTTGTTTCTGATATATAATGTACGACCTTTCGATTTCGATATTCATTGCAGAGTTGTTTTCCCAAAATTCCTGTTTATTCGTGTAATTATTGTCACGCATAGAATGAACTCGTTGTACAACATGAGTAGTACGAAGTTTTGTTTATAGCCATGAGCATCACAGATAATTCATTTCACTGCCTAGTTTGGTATAGTTGTGTGTCTATCATATTTGTCACGCTACTTTGAAAGTTTATGTCACTTTGTATGTGGAAGGATATGTACAGAGAAACACTGTTGGGTCGCCAGAGCTTTGTATGTTTTAGTCAGTTCGGCCATAATTTGGCCATGATGCAGTTCTTTTGTACATTTTCTACTGGAATTGTTTTGATGGTTAATGTTGTGAAAGTTAATGACTAAGCACCAGGGTGTTGTTTCAATCAGGTGGATCTTTTCTTAAGTCTGATTATCTATTTTTGTGATATGTACGTATTTGGAAAAAAGAATAAATAATAATTGAAATTGAGTGTCCACTTCATTAGTCATTAGCTGACGCTGGCTGATAGGTCGTAATCTATTGGAATGCACAATAAAATGTAGAATGATATTTTATAGATGCTAAGATTACGAGCCAAATTTCTACTGTTCATCCTGTGTTGAATGTTTCGAATCACTGGGCAGAGGCTAGTAAATCGACTCCCACCCCTCTCCGACCCCTCCAAACTCCTTGTATTAACGATATTCATAACATCACGAGAACGGGCTGGGAGTTAGCGCGCAAATATTATATCATTGCTGATGATATGATGTCACAGTTCTTTTATCAAGCCATGATTCAGTTCTTTTATTAAATGAACCAAATTTAACACTTGATTTATTCTTTCCTAGCTGCTTTTGTGCCAATTCGATCATCTTCAAACAGCGATTGATTGATCGAACTATTATTTAAAAAACCGTGTTGGTTTGTCACAGGCAAAGGTGTGTGAATTTTTTGGCCACGGTATAGAGCTTCTTGAAAAAATATTTTTATTATGATCCTAATGCCGGACATTAGCCCGATGTTTTTCAATACTGTGGTTGGATTCGAGAGCCAGTAGTTTTTAGTAATTATACCGCGTTACCGGAGAAATGTTTGTGTTACACTGGTCACAGCTTTTTTTCACCAAAATTGCCATTTTAACGTTTCAAGGTCATCGAAGATCAAGTTCAATGTCACCTGTAAATTCGCCATATATGTCTTATTATTTGAATGTGTCAATATTTTATCTCTATCTCGAAGCTTCCGTTATGGAGGAAAAATTGAGTAAAATGTCCCAAAAATTTCAATAGCGAAAAAACAATTGTTTCGGCTCTTATTGGCTCAAAAACAGTAGTGACTTGATTTGAACAAAAAAAGTCTTATCGGAACACATATCCGGTAACCTAAAAATACAGACAAAACACGAATTCAAAATAAACAAACTCACATGCATCACATGTTTCTTTTTCAGATATTGCGCATTTCTTGTTCAATCACATCGAGTAAGAACACTAGTAAATCGGTAGCATCATGGAGAGTGACAGGACGATCGATAGCATGTTCTTGCATTATGTCACTGAAAATCTGAGCATACAAATAGTGACAATCAGGAACATCAATAGTGAGTAGCCTGGAAATAGATTCCAAACTCTCTCGATCCAGTGGTTTGAGATATGATTGTGATCCGTGCAGTTCAGGCAAATGGTACAAGACATCAGGTTTTCCTGGTATGGATCGGTGTTGGCGAGATATTCTTATGTAGTGAGAATTCCACTGCAATTTGATCAAGTTCAATTCATTTTGCAGAAGAGGTAGAAAGCAGAATTTAATACACTCAATGTCCCGCAACTTGTTGGTGTCAATTATCCCGATTTCTTCCAATCGCTTGAAATGGTCTATCCATGTTCGCATCCCGAGTAAAGCAAATTTACTCCACCAGGACTCGATTCTCTGATTGGAGGTTGATCTGCCGTAAATAAACGTGCAGTTGATCCGTGCTCTCGTGTCACTGTGTTGAATTCTCAATAGCCGCTGCATCAATTCAACATTTACGTTCTCCGTACCATGGTCTGCTCTTATCAGGCAGGGTAGGCCATTTAAGTCACTGATACAATCTGCAAAATAGCGACAAATAATATACGGATTATTATTTGACGGTCCAGCATGTAACCACATGATGCGCCTAGAAAAGCCGTCGATGCAACCGTGCACACATAATCCAAAGCGTTTAAGTTTATCCCAGCCATCTATGTGATGCAGAAAATTTGGTCCTTTTGCAAAGTATTGTCGACGGCGTAATCGCCTTCTTTGTCGAGCAGATACACCTTGTGGATCCAGAAGACCTAGAAGGATGCGAACTGTTTCTCTGTCAGTCGAGATACCATACCGCAATCTCAATCGTGCTTGCATAGTTCTGTACCCAAAATCTCGTCCACCGATGCGTAATTCGTGAACAATTCCTGCAAAGACAGAAGTCACTGTGCTCGCGTTGTTTCGTCGCAGTCCTCTGGAGCGCAATACACGGTGCAGCTGGCGAATGCTCAAAAATATTCCATGATACACCGCGAGAAACAGCAGAATCTCATCATATGTGTACCCTCTATTGAAATAGTGTTCCACGATTGAATCACGGTCACCTGTAACTTCTCCTCTGACGGGATCATCCATCGAAATCAGTGCTTCACACACAAGTAATGTACAGCAGTTGACGAGGCAGTCCGATATTCTGTGTCGTTATGCAGCACAAAACTATTATATACCTTGTCACGAGACATGCACAGAAACTTAAATGCATGATTTTTCAATAATTCAATATTAAATACGCGAATTTAATATTATGTACGCGTATTTAATATTATGTACGTGTATTTATTATTATGTATGTGTATTTAATATTAAGTACGCGTATTTAATATTAAGTACGCGTATTTAATATTAAGTACGCGTATTTAATATTATATACGCGTATTTAATATTATATACGTGTATTTAATATTAAGTACATGTATTTAATATTAAGTACGCGTATTTAACATTAAGTACGTGCATTTAATTATTTAATTTTCTCTAGAATGTCCTTCTGGAAAAAATAAATAAATGAATTCTGAAAAATAAAAATATGGCATATATCAGCCACCGTACCATAGCGAACAATACATATTTCCGTGTATACCCGCATGGGGGTATTGAGGGTAGTCAAGATCATATCATGTCCTGTACAGGGTTACCATAAGTTGCACCATACGTGACTTCCCATGTGCTCTTAATACAACCATGGGCCATATTTTCAAGCATTTAGAGCAATTTACAATTTCTAAATGGTCATCACATTGAGTTTGAGTAAATAGTAAGTTCATCTGAGATCAATTTCATGGCCAGCATATATGCCGGCCGTATGATTGTGTATATATACTCATGCTAAAAATATGAATGCCCTGTCCGATGACTAATTTTTACATCTACATGTGGCATGATATTGAGTGTGAGCGCTCAAGGTCATCCTAGGTCAAGTTCAGGGTCACCATATGAGCCTATAAGCTGCAAAAAGGTTCACCAAATAAACAACCAGCTAGGCAATGCTTCGAAAATTTTAACTCGAAAGAGAGTGCTAGTTTTGCCGAGGTTGAGTTGCCGAGTACTGAATTATTGAAAGAACCACTGAAATATATAAATTATTATTTCACGGTCCATGCAATGATAATAAAGATATTGGCACCATATCCATTCGGTTCAACGTTACGATATATTTATATTACTATTATCCCTCGACGTTGAAAGCTTAACAGTATTGACATGCAATACGTCATCAGTTATATATGAAATATATGTACTGTCCATTCACAACGATCGTTGTTTTTGCCACCAAATAAAGACACAAAGACTTGCGTTCTAGCGGCTATCAACAATTTATATATTGTCCCGTGTTGAGGCAAACTCCACAAGAATGTTCCAAGCTCGTGAATTTATAATTTCGCCTTTTGTCCTACCACGATGGTGGAAGCCCTATAATATATTACCCTTGCATGGGTGGAATAATGAGGTTTTTTTCTCTTTAGGTTGAAGTAAACAAAAAACAGTAGATCAGATAAGGGTTTAGGGTAGATAAGGGTTGATGGAAAGGGGGTGGAGGTGGAATGTAAATTCGTTGGGGACGGACGGGGGGGGGGGGGAGGAATATGCTGAAAATACATCTGGATACGTCGATATTGCCATGGATTCTATATAAATATATGCATGGTGCGCATCCAATCACTTAAGGGTCCCATACGCATCGATGTATCCACGCATGAAAGCGTAATGGATCATTCAATGCTCTGCCAGGTCTCGGCGCCAGCAGCGGTACATGCAACATTTGACTGAATTTTGGGATTTTCTGAGATCTGCCACAGAGAGCAACCCTAGGACTACTGCCCAGGTAATTTTTTTTCTTCTATGAGTTTTGTGTTCGCGTTGATTTTTTTTTTGGCTTCTATAAAATATCAAAGAATATTTTAATTCGCGATAAAAATTGGCTTGAAATATGAAGGCATGCTTATTATATTAATGAAAAACAAACCCTGATTTGACTAATATGCATATATCGGTCACACAGGAAACCTGAAAATAGACGGTATAATTTTGCCTTCGTTCATGAAAACTTTTCCCGCCTGTATATATAAGCAAAAACGATTTTGTGTAAGATGTGCATACACGGGCTTTATGTTATATCTGTCCCGAGATTGGAGCGAACACCTTATGAACATGGTGAAGTACGTTTAACGGGAGACAACACTTCTGAATCGATCGTTCAATCTATGTTGGATACACACATGGTACTTTGGCGATCATCAGACCATTTTTAAAAGGGGATACATTATCTCTATGTTTATTATTGATATGACACCCGCAGCTTTGCCATTGATTCACCCTAACAAAAAAATAGCAAATCGTCAGAGGAAACTGAAGTATTGTTTCGTTCCATTTAGCTGTCCAGGAAAAAGACGGCGTGTCATTCAGTTTGTTGTTCAAATATTTCAAAGTGTTTTTATTCTGAGACTCGCGGACAAGGGATATTGCCACAAAAACTATGTGATTGATGGGAGATTGAACTGACGTTTTGGTGCAAAATACAAGGTATAGGAGGATAGAATTAAATGCATGGAACGTTGGATGCTTGTTGGTGTATAGAAAAGGTATATTGGCTTACATCTGCATTAAACGGTTGAGAACAACACAGTGTGTAGATTCTAAATGAGCAAATACAATGCAGATCGGACAATTTGTTCGATTGTGGTTCGATATTATGGTTCGCTTGCACATTTGCCATACTCACTGCATCATATCTAGTGATTTGCATGGGTCTTCCATGACGACTCATCCACTTAAAATAAGGAATAATCCCCCCTAGTTCAAACATCGTGATCAGTTGGTGTCTTTGTTTTCGCTAATCACCTTGTATGCTGAATATGTGCAGGTTTTTATTGACCCGTACTGGAATTGAGTGAGTGCAGGTAAGGGTGCAGTATTAAATAGCACGGTGCATTCCATTACAGGTTTCATACCAACTGGGAAAATGTCACAAGCACGTGAGTACAATATACATCTGTCGTTGCTCTGAGATGAGTTTAAAAACATGTGATGTATTACTCCTTCGGTGAAAATACCTAAAATATACTTAACATTTGTTGACCGCTCATGCAGATTGGTCGAAGCAGCCCAAGCCGAAGAATTTCATGGCCATTCCTGATGACGACGACCCCGAGCGCAAGCCGCCCGACATGAAAGTTTTCCCGGGGTACGAGAAAGTCACCACAATGGGCGTAGGTGGGTGTCACCCTTATATACATGTACCATTGGCTTTTCGTTGTACTAAAGTCCAGTTCATCTGTCAGTGAAACACGCTTTTTGGCCATAGTTTTGTTTTGAATAATCGGATCAAATTGAAATTTTGTGTGCCTGATTGAGGGCCATGCCGCAATTTTTCACCAAATTTCAGAATTCTATCTGAAAAAAGTGAAAAAGTTGACAATCTACCCCAATGTTAAATTTCAGTACAAAAAGGTATCAAGTAAATTCCATCAAATTCAGGGCTTTTATCATGTTTATGCCCGTACAGAATGAACCTATTAGTGTTGATTTGGAGTTGCCAGGCAGAGTCGGTGTATATAAAGTAAATATGTTTATTTTGAAGGAATACATAACTCAAACATCGAATACAAGTTGTTGTTTTTGTTCCAATTTCATGTTGGGGCTGAAATTCACCAATGAAGTACATTGTCAACCTTGTTATTTTTTTGAATAGAATTTTGAAATTTGGTGAAAAATTGCGGCATGATACCTATTTAAGACACACAAAATTTCAAGTTGATACGATGATCCAAAACCAAAATACAGCCAAAAAAGCGTGTTTCACTGACAGATGAACTTGACTTTAGTATTCAAACGTTAATCGATGTTTGGCCGCTATCTAGCTATTATTGTGATCATTATAGATGTTTATGCGTGCTAGACTCAATTCATTGCGCATTCAACCATTCACGGCCCAAGCTATATAGCTACACCGGTAAACTGGTAAATTATTGAGCATGCACTTTCTAAAAACACACCCACTCATCCACACAATAAATTGGACAACTCCTATTGTTTACAGTGCAGTTTTATGAGCGGTAGATTCTAAGCAATGAATTGGAAACTATGACATGCAGCAGAAAAGATAAGTAGGTGAATTTTTCATTTCGAACTTCGGTATCATATTTTTCTCTTCATCCTCACCCCTACTCCCACCCAGATTATCCACTGACAGCACCGCCACCCCTATCGAAACCTGGTGGAGAGCAACCCAACATGCAGTTGACGGGGTGAGTCCTGACTTATTGGATGGCTCCATGAATATTGTATTCGGCACTGCATCTTTACGGAACACATCTCAATGAGTTCAGGCCGACTTTGCCGGGCATCGTATACGACTGTCTTCATGATTTGCGGTGCAATCAAATGAAAGATTTATTATATTGTGAGATGTCACCAGGCGACCTGGCGGGTGGCTATTGAATTATGATAAACAATTGCGCAAAATACCCATTTTCCAATTGGCGCAGATGTATATTTACGCAGAGAGTTACGGCGATTCATCTTCTATTATGTTTGGCCGGATGAGCACATCTTTATTAATGAATGTTACGTTGACTATAATAGTGCAATAACTTAAAAAGCAAAAAGAAATATGGACCCACATTAAATATATACCGCATCCCTCCCCGCACTCCCCCTCCCTCCCCCCCCACTTCCTGCGGATCCCCCAGGTCGGCGCGGGCGAGTGGTGAGGAGTGTCGTGCGGCCCTCCTCGAGATGGTCTCTCAGCATTGCTGCTGGGGAGCCAAGGCCGCCAAAACCATGGTTCTCTCCAGGGTACAGCCCACCACGGGCATACATGTGAGCATTATACTTGGTTGACACTTGCTTTTAAAAGTATTCCTTTAATTAGGACCATGTTAAGAAATAGGGAAACACCGAGAAAGCTATGTTGAATAACTCACTGTTACTCGAGGGGTTTCTCTATTTTCAACCATACAGAAAACTACACAACCGTGACCGACAGGTGTTTAACTAACATACAGCATTGATTAAACACCTGCGAGAACAATGCAAGAAATAGAGAAACCCCGAGGAACAGGGGGTTATTCAACATGATCGAGGGGGCAGCCCGAGACAATGTTGACTATGAGGGAGTAAGGTGCGGTATTCGACTTTCACCATGGTGATCTAACCCCCTCATTGGCTAGATAGGCCCCTAGCACCAACTCAAAAATACCATAGCTCACTAATGTGCTCATACCGCACCTTAAACCTATGAGGGGGCAGTCCGAGACTATGTTACTCGAGGGGTTTCTATATTTTAAACCATACAAACAACTATACTCATCCGTGACCGGCAGGTGATTACCCAACATGCCGCATTGATTAAACACCTACGAGAACAATGCAAGTACGGTTTAAGTACCGTATAATCGCGCATATAAGGACATGTTCTTATATTCGGAATATTGCGTTTTGGGGCTCTCATAAAAAAAACAACGTGTCTCGAATATAGGGACATGTTCTTATATTCGAATATAAGTACACCCCCCAATAACCCGCATATAAGAACGTGGTAAGCTAAATTAAATGATAACCACATTAACCTTCGTGTGCAAGTAGCCTAGACAAGTCAACCACCACTGATGTCAAATTACATTATATATGTTGACTTGGGTAAGTATTGAAGGCCTATTTTCAATGAGCCCCCAATAAACTCGTGTTTATCTATTAACAACAGTGGTCGTAAGCCTGGCAGCACGTGATAGCACGTGCAATGGGTGTCCTTATATTCGGGGCACATTTGCATTTTTGGCACGAAAACCCAAGTGTGTCAAATATAAGGACATGGGTGTCCTTATAAACGAATATTGCTTATGGCGCGAAAAAAGTAAACCTTCTCGAATATAGGGACATGTTCTTATATTCGAATATAAGGACAGGCTCAATTATAAGGACAGTGTCCTTATATGCGCGATTATACGGTATGGTTTAATACGCTTTCAACGCACATGCACCGTTCACTGCCATACGATTGTCACTAGTACGACTACAGTGTACTATACTTTATCACTTTACGCTCTGCGCCACGTACACGTACAGTATGTGCTGGAGACATTCACGGAGAGCCGTTGTGTACGCTACAGCACGGCGGCGTACCGAGGAGAGGCGGTGGATGACGGCAAGTACGGCGCGCCGCCGGCGCCATGGGACGTACAGGTCAAACCCACCACCATGTTCAAGAACCATACCAGTGAGGTCCCGGTACCACACACCGATAGCGTACTGGTACGACCCATAGGTTTCATCCAGAATAGTGCGTGGACTACTTAATGGATTCCTATACGTTTAATTTAACATTCCAATTGGGCATACATGCATAATCGTTTTGGGCCTGTCAATACATTACCCTGTCTGTTGTCCTAACCTGCACTAGACTATTCGAGATAATCATAACGCTGTTACCAGGCGTGTTGGCGGTGTGAGATGCGGGGCTGGCAGCGATGTGGTCGATGTGGAGGCGGCGGCGCCGTCAAGTGCGCCAAGTGTCAGGGCAAGGGCCGCGTGCATAGGCGGCGGACCACCAGCGACGGCATCGAGACCGAGCTCGAGAGGTGCAAGAGCTGCAACGGCACCGGCGCCAAAAAGTAGGTGGATGCCTACTCGTGCCACTAAAGTTAATCAGAGGCCATCTCGTGACAGATTCACAAAGTTTCAAGGTCATTGTTCAGAAGGTCACGAGCATCGTCATGACCTGCATTTTCGAGTCAGTCGACGATGTCGGTTCATTTCAAGTTATTGGTAGCGAAATCCGGGATTCTGGCAAGTATCAAAAGTAAGAAGGAAGATATTTTGGTCTTTTTGTACAGGTGTGGGCGCTGTGCGGGTCACGGCAGAGTCACGTGTATACGATGTGGCGGGAACATGAGAGTCAAATGCTTCCTTGAACTCGTCGTGAAGTTGTAAGAACCCAAAGTAGTACTACCTCCCAAAGCCTTGAAATTGGCAATATGGCAATATACATTGAAATTCCGACAGTCTTGTTCGGGTAATGTAAAACAACAGTAGGCCTATCAATTTATTTCCATATATCCTTAGGCCTATATATTCTTTTAAAATAATAACTTGACGAACTACATACAGTTGCTAATTCTTCTTCTTTTTCCAGCGTGAATCATAAATCTGAGTACATTTACGAGGCCACGGACATGCCAGACGAACTTGTCAAAAATGTAAAAGGGGTCATTTTATTCCAACAAACTTTAGAACAGGTACCTTTTAATATATGTAGGCTATTCGGAATGTATGGATGTGAAAACATGAACAATAACTACGATAATGGAGTTTCTCTATGTTGTTTATTATGAAATGATGAATGGGACTAACCAGTCTGCTAGACGTGAACTCACCATGTACAAATGTCGTAATTCCCACTGGCTACAGGTTTGGCCAATCACAACTTACGATGTCGATGACGTCAATGCTAACTCAATGCGATTGGTCGAGCAACATCGAACTGGATTTCCCAATGAACGACATGTTCACCAAGTAAGAAAAGAAGAGGTCCTACATGATTTTTTCAGAGTGAATTTTTAATGAACAAAATAATAGACATCGCCTTGTAATTGCTCATGTAAACGTTTTGTATTAGTATCATAACGGTCCAAATTCGTTTGAAAATATACAATCATGTATGACATAAATGTGAACTGTTGCGCATGTAGATATCATATTGCTTCTTGTCACAACAAATCACGCAGTATTACACCCTAACAGCGTCAAACAATGCGTGGCGTCCCGGTGACCGAGGCACATTACCAGTGGAACGGACGGAACATGCGCTTCTGGATCTACGGGCTTCAGAAGAGCGTGTACCACCCGGACTATCCACAGCAACAGTGCTGTGGCTGTACCATTCTGTAGTGACATTTTCATGGGAATAAAGTTGTGGGCAGCCTGCATGTTCATTGGTTTCCTGCTACAGTAGGAATATTGTATAATTTCATGGTTTTTAACTTATGGAACTTACAGAATACTCAGCTAATTAAGCTATTGTCATGGGTTTTCGTTACGTTCTGCATTTTTTTCTGGTTTGATGAATAATTGTCTCTATAAATTAACCGAATTTGCATCGAGTTATTATACAATTACTTCGTAACATGTTCATTAATTGGTTTTCAGTCCTTCGGTGGCCCTTTATTCTCAAAAATGGGACAGTTTGACACAATTTCAAACTCTGAAAATAATTACCTAAAAATCCGGGTGATATCTTTCTTCAATAGCCAGAGGGTTCAGGCCATTTCTGATGTATTTGAAGGCTGATATGTACAAGATTGGCCCCTGGAACTTATGACAGCAGAGCACACAAAAAATGGTCTTGTGTATTGCTGATGATAGGTTTGTACTATAAATGTAACAATAGGAAGTCATATATGGTAGATCTTTTGGTGATATTAAACTTGACATCAGACAAATTTAAAATGTGAATCTCAAGGTCATACGTGCACTTCTGGCCTCTGTAGACAATACATTGATACATATAGCTTATATAATATACATAGCCTATTTCATAAGCATATAGGAAGTCATCTATGGTGAATAGAGGAGACTCACCTTGTGCATAAATGCGTGTGAAAATCCTCGGACTATAAATTAAGTTTAAATATAAAACAAAATAAATAAAAAAAAAAACCCTTCAGACTCGAAGCCACGTTTGGCTTGATTGGTAGCTGCAGACATAAATGCTTGTAGTCAGAGCTTTGCGATGGAGCTTCGAGTATATATGAAATACATATTGGACCATGACCTCGCTTGAGCAATCAAACCCAAGGCTATTTCATTGTGAAAACAAAATGCACGAAAATAGAGCTTAGGTTGCATATGAGCATTGAGCATATAGTCCTGTTTTGCCTCTCATGGCGAAATTCAATGTTTTGTTTTTTTCTACGTTATGTCAAAATAATTGGTACATTGGATACAAACTCGATCATGGGGTTGGAGACAGAGCTTGGCATCATTCCAAATGATACTCCGAGGAGTCGACATCAAATTGCCGGTAAACTATATCAACCTTTATTCTGTGAGTTCTGTTTTTTGTTGTTGTTAAGTAACGGGACCTATATATGGTCCGATAACCTATTGCCCTCTCGTTGCGTCCGTCTGACTGTCGTCCGTCCGACATTTTTAAAGCATACGGTCCAATCTTTCTGAAAATTTGGGAAAAGATGCCTTAGAATAATTCAGGAAGGAAGTTTTTTTTTTTCGTCGAAAAACAGTCAATTTTGAACTTTGGCCGCCATTTTCTCAAAAACTGCCTGATCAGTTTTGAGATTTTGCCCTCTACAGACAAAATTTATGTTGAGAGAGCTTATATATTTGTACATAATAAAGTAATATGCAGCATATCCAATGGTGACATTGAAGTTCACAAAGATGACGTTGATTGGTCAATCTCAAGTTCATAATATGTCACCTGCAATGCTTAAAACCAAATCTGTCCGTAACCTATCTTAGCCCTTGGGCTAATTTTTTTTGAGTGGGGCTGTTTTAAAATCGGTTCGTATTTGACATGATGGAAAAGATGAATGTTTTTGTACATCTACTCTCACATATACATGTACGTTCATACAGATAGGCTAGTTCACACTACAAATAGGTTGGACAACGTTGATGATATAAACTGCATCGGTGTTTCTGTGATATATGTAACTGAGCATTCTAGTCAGCTGTTAGTTGAGCACAGTAGGCCTACTGTGTGCCCTATTTCAGGGTAAAATTCAAAGTAATAGCAAACTGTGTCAGATGCGTTTTTTCTCTCTGTTAAGTGGATTTGTGTATCCCGATTATGTTTGTTGAGAGGTTAAAGTGATTTCAAAAGCATTGATTGTTACTTTTGGTAATGTGAAATTAATTTTGTTGAATAATTGCAACACGTTTTTTCGCATAAATAATCTTGTATACAAATTTGCATGTATTGCTCATAATAATAACATTTGTTAAAATATCCTTTGGCAATTTCGACTTGGAAAAAAGTGTAACTTCTAGGTGAACTGAGATGAAGAATATTTTTATGAAAAAATATTCGGATCAACTCAGATATGAGCTGACATCACATCCTCACTTCCCTAATAACTAATCACTGACGAGACACTACTATATTCCGTGTGCAGTTATTGCACGCACAAACCGGAACAATCATCGACCAAAACACTCATGTATGAAAATTGCCAGAATAAATAATTGCCAGAACAAATTAGTTTTCCAATACGTTATGTCACCAGTAATGTCGACGACATTTTGTATAATTTTCTTTTATTTTATGGCGCACAAAATCAAAATCATTTCCAACGTTGTACACACAGCTATTCCCAAAAGTAATATAGCATTATGAAATGGCTTCACAAGTTGTAGCAACACGATTATGGTGCTGTGTACTTATGAGATATTCGGCGACACTAAAGAGGTATGGAAAATTTTCTTTTTTTATTAGTTGTTTTACTCTATAGGTTAATTTATATATATATATAAACTTTGAAACTGTACCGAGGGTAAATTGACCTACTTAATTTGAGTCCGATGAGTGCCAAATTCAAAACTTCGGGTGTTTTTCACAAAATGAGAAAATTCAAAATGGCCGCCACCGGCTACAAAGGAAATTTCAAATATGATAAAATGCTCCTATAAGCATGTGTATTAAATCGTTTCTGGGTATTTTGATAACGGGGAGTCCATTTCTACCATTCCTTCCGCACTTTAGGTGGTCTTATGCATTATTTGAACATACACATTTTCCAAATCTTAAGAAATTAGCAAATCTGGTGAAAAATGTCGAAAGATAAAATTTATTCGAAAATTTTATAGTTCATTATTTTTTATTGGTATAAACTGCGGGCGTGTCACAAAAAAGGTTTTATTGGTGCTGGAAACGAACCTCATGTCATTAAAAGTGCCCTAAGGCGCGACTATATAGTCCATCTCTCCAGAAATGAAGGCACCCCAACATTTCCTCTTCAGGACATGAAATCAGTCTGAGTTGTCTGACCCATATAACCACGATGTTTCTCAGGGATTTCAACAAAGAAGATTGCAAAAAGACAGGTACATGATACATGCTGTACAAGATAATACATTTCTGAAGCTCGGATAGCAAACAAACCTGGAGAAAGTTCACTTGGTACTTTGATTTTCATTTGCGCCTCCCTGCAATAGCACTGTCATTTAGCGACTTCATCGCAGTGCAGGCATTGCAAGATCTCCATTGGGGTGATTGGGCTATGGGGGCCCGAGCCCTCACTTTTTTAAGGAGGAGGTAGGGGGGGGGGGGGGAGCTCGAGTTTGATTTTAATTATGTTGATAAACGATGTAAATTATTTATTATTATGAATCTATCGTGAACCCCGTCGGAATTCTCCAAATAGTTTTTTGTTTAGGAATACAAGTACATTCCTTTTGCATGGAACCAAGAAGTAAGAATTCACACACAATTTGTGTGGAAGAAAGCACGCAATATTAAACAAGATCGATATGGGCTTAATCACTGAATGATCAAATATAAAGTCAAAAGAATATTTCTAAAAAGTTATGAAAAAAAAAGATTATGGGGAATGGAAACGAGGTCAGATAAGAGCCAGGAGAAGAATTGAATTACTATATTCCTCACGTTATACTTTAAAGGACATATTAACTGATAGAACAATTACTCATAATTGAAATATAGTATCAACTGACGGTTTTTGATAATAATACTATTAGTACACAGAATCATCCTGTCTGTGCTGACTGCTATAATGATGGCACACCAGTAGTGCCAATGTGCCCGGCCAAGTGGTTTCAAGCCCAAATAAATCAAGCCTCCAGAAATGAAATCGCTCAAATCATATGTTACACATGATTTCAATTCAAAAGGCTTGATTTATTTGGGCTGGATTGTGTCTGTGTGCAAGTGTTTTTTTTAATCAATCAATAAATCCAATTTATTTTCATATGACTTGTGTGAATTGTCGTCCCACCAAAAATAAAAAATAAAAAGTGCCTCCCTACCCAATTTTCTCTTGAGCTGAGGACGATATTTTTTGCAAAATAAAAAATGAAAAATAAAAAGTCCCTCCCTACCCAGTTTTGAAAAAATAGGAGGACGAGAAACAGAATATTAATTTTTTTAGGCCTAACAAATTTTTGTATAATTTTTATTTTATTTTATGGCACACAAAATCAAAATCATTTCCAACGTTGTACA
Source organism: Terebella lapidaria (assembly GCA_949152475.1). Taxonomy (NCBI): domain Eukaryota; kingdom Metazoa; phylum Annelida; class Polychaeta; order Terebellida; family Terebellidae; genus Terebella; species Terebella lapidaria. The sequence continues at coordinate 52,931,057 of OX424555.1, read as the reverse complement.
CACTGAATCAATATCATACAAAATTAACTTTTCCCAAAAGTAATATAGCATTATGAAATGTTGCTTCACAAGTCGTAGCAACACGATTTTGGTGCATTTGTGCTGTGTACTTCTGCGATATTCGGCGACAGTAAAGAGGTATGGAAAATCTTCTTGTTTTGTTAGATGTTTTACTCTATATGTTAATAATAATATTGAATAATATATAAATTGACCTACTTAATTTGAGTCCGATGAGTGCCAGATTCAAAACTTCGGGTGTTTTTCACAAAATAAGAAAATTCAAAATGGCCGCCACCGGCTACAAAGGAAATTTCAAATATGATAAAATGCTCCTATAAGCATCATCACGTTCTGGGTTATGGGTATTTTGATCATGGGGATTCCATTTATACCATTCCTTCCGTACTTTAGGTGGTCTTATGCATTATTTGAACATACACATTTTTCAAATCTGACGAAATTTCTAATTCTGAAGAAAAATGTCGAAAGATAAAATGTATTCGAAAATTTTATAGTTCATTATTTTTTATTGGTATAAACTGCGGGCGTGTCACAAAACCTCCAGAGGTTTTATTGGTGGTGGAAACGAACCTCATGTCATTTGGAGTGCCCTAAGGCGCGGCTATATAATCCATTTGTCCAGAAATGAAGGCACCTCAACATTTTCCCTTCATGACATGAAATCAGTCTGAGTTGTCTGACCCATATAACCACGATGTTTCTCATGGATTTCAACAAAGAAGATTGCAAAAAGACAGGTACAAGATACATGCTGTACAAGATAATACATTTCTGAAGCTCGGATAGCAAACAAACCTGGAGAAAGTTCACTTGGTACTGCGCCTCCCTGCAATAGCACTGTCATTTAGCGACTTCATCGCAGTGCAGGCATTGCAAGATCTCCATTGGGCTATGGGGGCCCGAGCCCCCACTTTTTTTATGGAGGAGGTAGGGGGGGTGGGCTCGAGTTTGATTTTAATTATGTTGATAAACGATGTAAAATATTTATTATCATGAATCTATCATGAACCCCGTCTGAATTCTCCAAATAGTTCTTTTGTTTAAAAATACAAGTACATTCCGTTTGCATGAAACCAAGAAGTGAGAATTCACACACAATTTGTGTGGAATAAAGCACGCAATATTAAACAAGATCGATATGGGCTTAATCACTGAATGATCAAATATAAAGTCGAAAGAATATTTATAAAAAGTTATGAAATCTGGGGAATGGAAATGAGATCAGATAAGAGCCAGGAGAAGTTCAGAATCAACCGCAGGACACCAAAAAAGCTCTGGCTTCTGACCCCACGCCAGACGCTGGCTCGCTCTGATCGGTCGTGATTTGTGCACATATATTTTCACTGTCCGGAATCCGTTTCGGCAGAGGATATTGGGAAACGATATTTTTCGGTTGGGAAACGATATGTTCGATCGGGAAACGCAAAGCTACAAGGGGGTATGTGTGGGTTTCCTCAATAAAGTATGAAAAAATAGGTGTAATCGTTAATCTAAAGAAGGACAAACATCCGCTAATGTTGTATAAAGTCTTCAGTGTCGACCAAACCTGCTATACTTGATGTAATATCGTTTTTGTGACGTGAAATGCGATGAAAATAACACCATTTTCAACAAATGAACACTGATGATTAAATATGTGTCTGATGCACACAAAAAGTAAGACGAGTCGAGAGAAAAGTGTATTACATGATCCCCACCGAATAGAAAGACTTTACATCGTCTCATTAATAAATATTTGCTGATATGCTGAACCGTTGGTGTTTCGGTGGGTAAACGATACGTATAGAGAATGCGCCGGTTGGTAATCCATGCTGTTTCGATTGGGAAACGGAAAATTTTGTACATATGAAGTACGAGATCAACTGCAATACTGTGTGTTTTTTGGAGAAAGGTTACCTCGAGTGAATTATTAATTATATGAATGTATGCACAACATTTTGGGTGTGAAATAAGATGAATCATGTCTTCGAGCTCGACATAATAGGAAAAGTTTTGAGATTTTTGTTTCAAGATCCCCCTTATGTACCGTTACGACAGGTATGAGTTTCTTTGCCCTTGAATCGCTCAAAATGGGCCATTTTGGGCCAAACTTGGCCCAAATGGGACTTTCCCATGTTAAATTCTCTTATGCTATATAAAGGGACACATTATTGCTAATATTTCACTTAATATTGAGATTAAAGATTAATCAATTGTGGATATAAAGGAAATGATATATGCTGAATATTCTCATGACCTTGAATTTCACATTCGATCTAATTTTAAAGGTCACAGGACAAAATGGCTAATATGTCGCTTCTTATCGACTTTATAGCTTGGGAATCATAGACATCAGGACATACAGGAAATTATATAGGTCGAATTTTCTGATGACCTTGAATTTGACCTTGATCTCATTTTCAAGGTTAGAGCACAAAATGGCCAATATCTCGCTTATTATCGACTTTACAGCTGAGGAATCAATTGTGGACATATAGGGAATGATATATGCTTCTCGTGACCTGGAATTTGACCGTTGACCTTATTTTCAAGGTCAGACAACAAAGTGGCTAATACCTCGCTTATTATCAACTACAGCTAGGAATCAATTGTGCACATAATAATATATGCCGAATATTCTCATAAGCATGAAATTTACCTTTGACCTTATTTCAAGGTCAGAGCACGAAATGGCAAATATCTCGCTCATTATCAACTTTCCAACTTAGGAATCAATTGTAAACATATAGAAAACAATGTTCCCCTTGGGCAGACATTGTTGAAGAATTACCACTGCAGATTTTGATAGCTTAACATTGTACATTTCTCCGGTAACCTTTCTTAGCCTTTGAGCTAATTTTTCCCTGTTTCCTCATCCACAACGGGTATCAATATTGAAAAGGCTTTTTCTTGGTGTTTGTCAAATACGTGCTTCACTATGTGGTTAGAGTCTTCAAACTTGGAATGACAGTGATAACACCTGGCGTTGAAGCCACCAGACGCCATCTGTTGGAATAAATAATAAGTATGAATGAATAATAGCCAAAAACGAGCCTTGACAGGCCATAAATTTGCAATAAAATATCGTTTACTAATCGAAACACCCATATCAAAACTGTTGTCAAATCGGAACAGTATCGTTTACCCACCGAAACATCAATGGTTCAGAAAACCAGCGGATATTCATTAATGAGACGATGTAAAATGTACCTTTTCGGTGGGGATCATGTGATACACCGTTCTCGTGACTCGTGTTATTTTTTGTGTGCATCAGACACATATTCAATCATCAGTGTTCATTTGTTCAGAACGGTGTTATTTTCATCGCATTTCACGTCACAAAAAACGATATTACATCAAGTATAGCAGGTTTGGTCGACTTTAATACAACATTAGCGGATGTTTGTCTTTCTTTAGATTAACGATTACACCTATTTGTCATACTTTATTGAGGAAAACAACACATACCCCCTTGCAGCTTGGCGTTTCCCAATCGAACATATTGTTTCCCAACCGAAAAATATCGTTTCCCAATATCCTCTGCCGAAACGGATTCCGGACAGTGATTTTAGACCCTCTCAATCAGGGAGCTCAGAGCCCCATGCCGGGGAGATCCTGGTGCCACCTCTACGGGGAAGATAAAGTTGAAATGAGTTATGATACAGACATAGAAAACATACATGTGGTCTACCTATTTTATATTGCGCCCATCTATTCTGCTCAACAACTTTTCATAGATACCATAATGGATGGAGTGGCTTGAATTCTTTGTGCCTATTTTAGATGATAATTCTCCAGTTACACTGGTTGTAAACCTGATGTAGGTAACTAAGTTACCTACATCCCAAGATGGCCACGGGCAAGAACACTTCAAATTGCAATTGGTGATTACAGATGATTTACGAGGTTTTGGTTGAAGAACTGTGTATAATTACATAGTACTGATGATATTTCTTGGCATACAATCGTCCTTGTTCATGTATCAGGCTGGAAACATGCGTTTAGAGCGATTGTATTTTCCGAAGGGATGTAGGTAACGGTAACGACAGAATGTCGGTAACAGTGCTCTTACAAAATTTAATGATGTAGGTAACGGTTGTTGAACATGCTTTGGCTGAATATTAAAGCACTGAAAATACACTAAAATATGATGGAATTTTGATATGCTACCTCATAACCCCCAAACTAGGGATATATTTACAAGAATATTGATGCGAAATAGAAAAGGTGGCCTGTCTCGCCCATAGTCGACTTCTGGTGGATCGACAGCGGACCGGCCCGGATCGTTTTCCCATTTCATTATGTAGAGATTTATAGGCCATATAGGCTCACTTTTTGTTCACGTTTCATTTCAAATTTAAACCTTGTTACACTCTTGCCAATATTTCATTGAAATAGATCTACATGAATTATTGACGAAATAATCCCAATCGCAAAAACGGTGCGATTGTCAAACATATGATCGGGATAGTACGTAATTCATGCATCCATGTGTTCTCCATTGAGAGGTGTGAGCGCCGTTGAGCTCAAATCATTCGAAATTATAGCTCGAGCACCAGCCCATGTAGCACACTGTCCTCTATCAATATAACTAACTGAATGAATGTCATATTTGATCCATCGAAACATTCTGAATCTTCATTGAATTTCATTGAATTTTCCAAATTGTGAGTAGTATTAGTGGAGTACAGTGTTCTACATACAATTCTTTGATGGGGCTAATTTCAACGTGGGGGTAGACTGCCAACGTTTAATGTTTTGGAGATAAAAGTATAAATATTGTAGGAAATTGCCGTTTGAGTCGCAGATGAAGAACATACGTTATGCCCAGTTATAATACGATGCCATTCATCGTCGTGGAAATGTCCGCAGAAAACGATGTAAACGAGTTAGAAAACTCATAGTATGCCTGTTCATCCTGAATTGCATCCTTTTATATCACTTATTGACATGCAATCTTTTCAGAGTAAACTCCACCTGTGCAGATTTAAAATGTGTCAGACGGATATATGACATGCATTCAGTGGATGAGTAGTATTGGTACAGTGTGCACTGCTACATGGGCCAAAGAACTATGGTACCCGCACAAAATTTTGTGCATTTGCTTGATTTTTGAGAGCAGCCTATTCGTACGGAGCCGCTGAAAGGACATGGAAGAAATATTTTTTGACATACGGTTATTGCGTTCCCTCGCAATATTATCGCGTTCCCTCGCATTCCGGATCGCGTTCCCTCGCGATCTTATTGCGTTCCCTCGCAATCCGGATCGCGTTCCCTCGCGATCTTATTGCGTTCCCTCGCAATCCAGATCGCGTTCCCTCGCGATATTATCGCGTTCCCTCGCATTCCGGATCGCGTTCCCTCGCGATCTTGTGGAATAACCTTCTCAGAAGTCATTGGCGTCAGCACAATGCGAGGGAACGCGATCCAGAATGCGAGGAAACGCGATCCGGATTGCGAGGGAACGCAATAAGATCGCGAGGGAACGCAATAAGATCGCGAGGGAACGCGATCCGGAATGCGAGGGAACGCGATAATATTGCGAGGGAACGCAATATTATTGCGAGGGAACGCGATAATATTGCGAGGGAACGCAATAACAATGTGCTAAAAATATTTTTTCCATGTCCTCTCAGAGGCTCCGTATATTCGTGTTGAATACACCCCAAATGTATTCTGGTCAAAAATTATAACAATACTTCCATTCCTGTTGGATGTACACATGACCAAACAAGGCAATCTGATCAGATTCCTGAGATCCCGTTTTCGGCTGAAATTTAACAATGGACTAGATTGCCAACTTTTCCAATTTTCGCAATAAACTCTGAAATTTGGTAGATAATTGCCGCTTGACTCCCATGTGAAATATGCCAAATTATTGAATGAAACCATGCACCATCGCAGAGATATATGTATCCCCCAAAACGGTGTAAATGGGTTAAAAATCCGAGCATAGGCTTATCTATAGATACACATAGTTTTACTTGCATTACACTTGCAAAAACGTGTCAAATGCACTGTTGAAGTACTAGTAAAGTGAAAATATGATGTTTTGTTATATGAAAGATCTAATTGATCTGAGCAAAATGGTCTTTACGGTATATCAATATCTCTATCCGTTCAAAAGTTACAACCATTTGAAACTGCCATTCCGGCACTACATTACAGAAGACACTTGAAAAATTCTAGCAACTCATTAATATGCGAATTAAATGCTAATGAGAATTCATGACGTCACGACGGGAACAAATTTTAATTAGGATATTTCAAGCCATGATATAATGATTCTTATTTAAGCTTCTGACGATCTGACTAGTGCATTATTATGTACCATACAGTCAATATATCCACACAAACTGTACTGTTGCTATGGTTACCAGTCGTTCCCTGTAGCCGTAATTACCCATGGTTGCCATGGCCATTAACTGCCGAGTCAGTCTATCCACAGACTTTCTGTCTATTATTTATGAAATAAATTATTATAGATCTCAAGTTGGCGCCATTTTTATTTGAGCATACCCTGTTCTAAGTGGGTTTCTGGCCCTAGCAACCATGGTTGCTATGGGCCATACCAAGTCACTGGTTACCTTGACACCAACAGAAAAAGTGAAAACACTGATTATTCATATTAAAATTTGTATAGAATAAGTTTTGATGAATAATCATAACATAAATGAATGAAAAATACATATCAAAGTACCTAATTAAAACAACTTCCCTCGATGACGTCATGAATATCTCATTTGCATACTAATTAGCTAAAATATTTTGAAAAAGCAAATTTGCCGATTTCAGTCTTTAAAGTGCTATAACTTTTGAACGGATTGTGATAATTACATGCCGTAAAAACATTTTACTCAGATCAATGAGATCTTTCAAATAAATTCACATCATATTTTCACTATACTAGTACTTTAAATAACAAATGATTGTCTAATTATCTCAATTTCGACCTTTATCGCTGAAGTCGTCGAACCAGCTAATGTGAGAAGAAAGTAATCAGTAGTAAACCGGCGTGTATTGAATCTATCGCTCAGTATATCCACCTTGTGAATAATCCGTTACCTACATCTTACCACACACGCCACCTACATCTGCTCGTTAGCGAACTTTTCCGTTACCTACATCCCTTCGAAAAAAAAAACAATCGCTTTAAACGCACGTTTTCAGCCTAATAAATGAACAACGACGCTTGTATGTCAAGAACTATAACCAACATTATGTAATTATACACAGTTCTTCAACCAAAGCCTCGTTAATAATCTGTAATCGCCAATAGAAATTTGAAGCGCTCTGTCCCGTGGCCATCTTGGGATGTGGGTAACTTAGTTACCTACCTCAGGTTTAACACCCAGTTAGTTAAAGAAAAATTAAATCCCTTGATATCCCACAAACATAACACTGAACTGGGGAGGTACACGCCAGAAAAGCTTTGAGAGAACACCAAATTGCAAAATTTTCCCCGAACACATATCGGGGCCCCCCACTTTTCAAATGCTTCCGACGCCACTGGTACGTGTACTCTGCACCATGGGGTGTACTGTCCTATGATATGCAGAGGATATTATTCGACCAGTAGCAAATGCTCTAGCTGATGAAACCCTCGATCATCACTTGCTCCAGTGCTGGATCAGACTGAAACTTGGCTGGGGTATTGCGCAGATTCGAGACGGAAGCCATAGGTCTTTCTCGCAGCATTGAAGGCAGGTTCCATCAGATTGTATACAGTTCCCCTACAGTAATATGAGATTGAGATTAAAGATTAATCAATTGTGGATATAAAGGAAATGATATATGCTGAATATTCTCATGACCTTGAATTTCACATTCGATCTAATTTTAAAGGTCACAGGACAAAATGGCTAATATGTCGCTTCTTATCGACTTTATAGCTTGGGAATCATAGACATCAGGACATACAGGAAATTATATAGGTCGAATTTTCTGATGACCTTGAATTTGACCTTGATCTCATTTTCAAGGTTAGAGCACAAAATGGCCAATATCTCGCTTATTATCGACTTTACAGCTGAGGAATCAATTGTGGACATATAGGGAATGATATATGCTTCTCGTGACCTGGAATTTGACCGTTGACCTTATTTTCAAGGTCAGACAACAAAGTGGCTAATACCTCGCTTATTATCAACTACAGCTAGGAATCAATTGTGCACATAATAATATATGCCGAATATTCTCATAAGCATGAAATTTACCTTTGACCTTATTTCAAGGTCAGAGCACGAAATGGCTAATATCTCGCTCATTATCAACTTTCCAACTTAGGAATCAATTGTAAACATATAGAAAACAATGTTCCCCTTGGGCAGACATTGTTGAAGAATTACCACTGCAGATTTTGATAGCTTAACATTGTACATTTCTCCGGTAACCTTTCTTAGCCTTTGAGCTAATTTTTCCCTGTTTCCTCATCCACAACGGGTATCAATATTGAAAAGGCTTTTTCTTGGTGTTTGTCAAATACGTGCTTCACTATGTGGTTAGAGTCTTCAAACTTGGAATGACAGTGATAACACCTGGCGTTGAAGCCACCAGACGCCATCTGTTGGAAGAAATAATAAGTATGAATGAATAATAGCCAAAAACGAGCCTTGACAGGCCATAAATTTGCAATAAAATATCGTTTACTAATCGAAACACCCATATCAAAACTGTTGTCAAATCGGAACAGTATCGTTTACCCACCGAAACATCAATGGTTCAGAAAACCAGCGGATATTCATTAATGAGACGATGTAAAATGTACCTTTTCGGTGGGGATCATGTGATACACCGTTCTCGTGACTCGTGTTACTTTTTGTGTGCATCAGACACATATTCAATCATCAGTGTTCATTTGTTCAGAACGGTGTTATTTTCATCGCATTTCACGTCACAAAAAACGATATTACATCAAGTATAGCAGGTTTGGTCGACTTTAATACAACATTAGCGGATGTTTGTCTTTCTTTAGATTAACGATTACACCTATTTGTCATACTTTATTGAGGAAAACAACACATACCCCCTTGCAGCTTGGCGTTTCCCAATCGAACATATTGTTTCCCAACCGAAAAATATCGTTTCCCAATATCCTCTGCCGAAACGGATTCCGGACAGTGATTTTAGACCCTCTCAATCAGGGAGCTCAGAGCCCCATGCCGGGGAAATCCTGGTGCCACATCTACGGAGAAGATAAAGTTGGAATGAGTTATAATACAGACATAGAAAACATACATGTAGTCTGCCTATTTTATATTGCGCCCATCTATTCTGCTCAACAACTTTTCATAGATACCATAATGCATGGAGTGGCTTGAATACTTTGGGCCTATTTTAGATGATAATTTTCCAGTTAAAGAGAAATTAAATCCCTTAAATTGATATCCCACAAGCATAACACTGAACTGGGAAGGTACACGCCAGAAAAGCTTTGAGAGAACACCAAATTGCAAAATTTCCCCCGAACACAATCGCCCCCCCCCCCCCCTCCCCACTTTTCAAATGCTTCCGACGCCACTGGTACGTGTACTCTGCACCATGGAGTTCGCTGTCCTAATGATATACAGAGGATAGTATTCGTGTCAGTAGCAAATGCTCTAGCTGATGAAACCCCTCGATCATCACTTGCTCCAGTGCTGGATCAGACTGAAACTTGGCTGGGGCATTGCGCAGATTCGAGACGGAAGCCAGTCTTTCTCGCAGCATTGAAGGCAGGTTCGATCATATCAGATTGTATACAGTTCTCCTACAGTAATATGGGAGGTAAATGCCGCATATTAGTTGTCAATCATGCCCAAGAAATCAATTACACTATATTACTATATGGCAGCTAGGGTCTGGTTATGGTGAAGTTGTCGCTCCGGCAACCAAGCTAACAAAGTACTATAGACCCATGGAAGTATGAATTCATAAAAAACATACACTTGTTATGGCAACAAGGTTCAATACAGTAGGCCTAGGTCGGCACTAGCCTAGGCATTCAGGTGGCGACTGGACATCGAATTGGAATTTACAGGTGTCATTATTACAGCATTCAAATTAACACATACATTATGGTGCAGTTTTAGATACATTATGTTAATATCATAATGTCCACGTCATACATAATCATTGCTTCAGTATTTTCTTGAACTTCCAAACTTTTCACGTGTATTATATAATAAATAAAACAAATACCGGTAGATCTATTAGCTTTGTTTTCGGTGAATATGAAAATCTTGTCTTTGACATGTCTTAGAAATGGATCTACATATTTTCACGTATTCACTTCACAAGTTCATAATTTATCCCAGAGTATTTATAAACTTTATAAATATTATTAATAATTTTGAACTATTTACACGTTGATTTAAAACGATGTTTTATTCAAAAGATACATGCCTCGTATAATCATCAGAAAATTCCTCTCAGCGTTCAAAGAAATGTCTCCTTTCCGGAGTCTCTATTTCAGGTCAAAACTAGGTCAGGTCATCGAAAGGTCACATCCGGTTACTTTGGCTTAGGAAGTGGAAGTATATTTATTTATTTTGTATCTGAAGTTGTTTCAAAGACAAGACACCAAGTGAACACGTAGAGGATCGATTTGAAATGGGCACGAGGAGGTAATAATTGTGTAATATAGATCTAATCTTACCATCTATCTTGATACCTAGATCTATTGTTCGCACCCCCCCCCCCCCACCCCCCCGACCTCCACACACACACCACTGTGACTGTCACCTGACACCAGGTCAGAATGCTTTTGGAGATTGAGGGATGTATGATAATCCACTGAATTCCCACAATTGACAGAATCAAGAACCATCCGATACCAGAGTGTTATCCCTGGTAATTATATATTTTTGGATCATGTCAACTTGAAGGCGCACCTAACCCTGCTCCACGGCTGAACCTGCATTTGCGATCGATATTTTAACAGTAGGTTCAGCCATGTAGGTTTTTTCTCTGAAGCCGGAACTCATCAGACGATTTTGACACTTCGATTCAAGTGCGTGTGAAAAATTGTCACGCGTGAAATATGATACAGATTGGTTTTAACTGACCTTTATGACATCAAAAGAGTGACATGTCATCGATTCAGAGGGTGTAAATGTGAAAATAAAGCAGTGCAATTTAGCGCGTTCATTTTGTTCATTTTCCAACCTTTCAAGATAGCGGATGCTGCAGTGCGCATGCGCAGTAGACCATCTCGTCAACTTGGGAGACGATGTGAATTGATCTTCATTTTTCTATCGGATAATTCAATGAAAGCAATTCATATGTTGCTTTTTTTCATCAAATAATATACTAAGTAATAATTTGATCCATATTCCTTCGAGAACATCGTCATGATAATGTCACGCAGGTGTCACGTTTCAACACAGTTTATGGCACGCCCACTTCTTACCCATGATTCTCTGCGAATCTCGCGTGGGTGCCATGGCAAAATGGCGGCAATATCAACACGAAGTTGGCAGATTTGACAGCTCAAGTTGACGTGATGATCCCTTTTCTTGCCCTGGGAGCTCTCTAGATTGTGGTGCGTGTTAACATAGAAAGCTAAGAATGAGCTCTTTCTAGTTTTTTTTTCAACCAGGTAGCATGTTACAAGATGAATTAGGCACCCGCCGTGACCGTACCGGAGTGTGGAGTGGTTGCGCCCTGGTTGGCGGGCATCGAATGTTACATACATGTACCTCCAATCTGACAATTATCATACATCGTAAGCATTCTGACCTGCTTACTGGCACTGGCCTGGTCTGGCCATACCTATATCTCGTAGTGTTATAGTATGTACAACTACATGTAGGCCGGCATCCTATTAGTATTACCACATGATCACATTTTTGGCTAATTTAGGAGTGTATGCATGTTATTGTGGTCAATCTGAAACACAGGTTTTGATTGGTTAAAAACTGGTCACATGGGGCAGATAGCATGACGCTGATTGGTCATAACCTGGTGATGATCATAACCTTTAGAAGTGTTGTTAATACTACCACATATTGCACTAGATCATATGCGTACATGTGCTCCAGAAAATACTTCTGCAGCAAACTCGACTATAACTTTATAGCCTTTGAGTCTGAGCTTGCTGTTATTCACCCTTGAGGCAGAAATTGTCATCACATCTTTTCAACAAATAAATCAACATTTTCCACAATTGTTCTCTCTAGGCCTCTTCCATATACAGAGGAAATACACTTTTGAGAAACAATCAATGATTTTACACTGGATATTCCCCGTTTGAAAACATGAATCTGTATTTGACAATCTCACCATGCTCATTGGGGCATCCGTTTTGCCAGCAGTAATGTCATCAATGTTCACTTGGTGGCGTGTCAGTCTCGATATTTCAGGTTTACCCCGGTGATTGTGGCGCCACCAAGCGAACTCTGCTGAGCAAGTAGATGCCTTCGTTGGCATGTAGCCTCGATTCTCAGGCTGCACTATAACCATGATAACCAGCTACTAGTATATTAGTTGTTGGATTTTCCAAGATAGTGCAATATGATTTGAGTAAAACTTGATTTATGTGTAATATCATGAATACTGTATGTACAATATTGAAGTTAATACTTGAGTTGATGTATCTCGAGAATAATGTCCAAAGTATAATTCTAGCAAAATGTGACGGTATAATATTTTAATGTTCATCCATAATATCATCACAGAAGCGCCGGCTGGGATATCGACTGGCATCATGTATATAGATGTTGCCCTGCCAAGTTCAAGCGCATGAGGCAGGCTTTTATATATGTATAAGATGTGGAGTTAATGATATTTTGTTGAAGTTATGGAATTCATTTGCCATTTGTCCAATGTCCTTCTGTTTAGTGTCGTATTGAAATTTGATTGTTCTTGAGTATTACAAGCATATTTGCAAATTGTGTTTATGTTGAGCTCACTTATAAGTTAATTATCACACATTTGTGCATTTATTAAGATTATACATGTAATAATAATAATCAGTTGTATACATTTAATTCCAGTATACAGAATGTAGCATGTATACAATCAGTGAATGATATTCAAATACTCGATTTAATAAAATCTAATCATCGATTGTATTATTATTAAGGCATTTCGGAAGTAATGCCTTTATGGTTTTAGCAGAATATATATTTTTTTTTTTCTCCTTCCGCCGTTTGGTTTCCGGACGATAACTTTGGATTGCCTTGATGAATCCTTGTCAAACTTTCACCTCTAGTCAGAAATGATATGTGGAAGAACCCTATTCTTTTTGAGCCGGCTCCGAGGTCCGTGAGGTCCGTGAGGATGAAATCAAGGTTTTTGGTTTCCGGACGATAACTCGGAAAATATTCAGGCAATAGATGCAGAACTCTGCATGGAGGTTCATATGCCACCAGGGAAGAACCCTATTCATTTTGGGATCAATCCGTCAAACGACCTTTGGCCTAGAGGTCAAAATATGTTTTTGCTGATTCATCCTTGAGGCTTCCTACATATCTCAGAAACGGTGCGTCGTAGAGCGAAACGGACGTTGTTTTCGGACTCGTCGCGGTAGACAAACATGTCTATTGGGTTTTTTTTTTTGATTCGACTCCGAGGTCCGTGAGGTCCGTGAGGATGAAATCAAGGCCGATTATGAGACTTGGTTTCCGGACGATAACTCGAAAAATATTCAGGCAATAGTTGCAGAACTTTGCATGGAGGTTTATATACCACCAGGGAAGAACCCTATCGATTTTGGGATTGATCCATCAAACGACCTTTGACCTAGAGGTCGAAATAACTTTTTGCTGACTCATCCTTGAGGCTTCCTGCATATCTCGGAAACGGTACGTCGTAGAGCGAAACGGACGTTATTTTCGGACTCGTCGCCCTAGACAAACATGTCTTAGGGGTATTATGGATGAACTTTGTCCTTGACCCAAAATTTTTTTGCCGAGTCGGCATTTTTCGTTTTCGTCGATATCTCGGAAACGGTGCGTCGTAGAGTGACTCGTCGCCCTACACAAACATCTCTGAGGGGTATTATGGATGAACTTTGACCTTGACCCGAAATTTTTTATCGGAGTCAGCATTTTTCGCTTCTGTCGATATCTCGGAAACGGTGAGTCGTAGATCGAAACGGACGTTATTTTCGTACTCATCGTCCTAGACAAACATGTATTATGGATGAACTTTGACCTTGCCCCGAAATTTTTTTCGCCGAGTCGGCATTTTTTGTTTTCGTCGATATCTCGGGAACGGTGCGTCGTAGAGCGAAATGGATGTTATTTCCGGACTCGTCGCCCTAGACAAACATGTCTAAGGGGTATGATGGATGAACTTTGTCCTTGACCCGAAATTTTTTTGCTGAGTCGGCATTTTTTTGTTTCGTCAATATCTCGGAAACGGTGCGTCGTAGAAACGGTGCGTCGCGAAACGGACGTTATTTTCGGACTCGTCCTCCTAGACAAACATGTCTAAAGGGTATTATGAATGAATTTTGACCTTGACCCGAAATTTTTTTGCCGAGTCGGCATTTTTTGCTTTCGTCGATATCTCGGAAACGGTGCGTCGTAGAGCGAAACGGACGTTATTTTCGGACTTATAGCCCTAGACAAATATGTCTAAAGGGTATTATGGATGAACTTTGACCTTGACCCAAAATTTTTTTGCGGAGTCCGCATTTTTCGTTTTCGGCAATATCTGGGAAACGGTTCGTCGTAGAGCGAAACGGACGTTATTTTCGGACTCGTCGCCCTAGACAAACATGTCTAAGTGGTTTTATGGATGATCTTTGACCTTGACCCGAATTTTTTTTGCCGAGTAGGCATTTTTCGTTTCCGTCGATATCTCGGAAATGGTGCGTCGTAGAGCGAAACAGACGTTAATTTCGGACTCCTCGCCCTAGACAAACATGTCTTAAAGGTATTATGGATGAACTTTGACCTTGACCCGAAATTTTTTTCGCTGAGTCGACATTTTTCATTTTCGTCAATATCTAGCAAACGGTGTGTCATAGAGCCCGTGGCAAACATTTTTTAAATATTACGAAACCTTACACCGAAATGCCTCCAAGGCATCTTTAGGCCTTGACGTCTAGTTCAGTGATTGGTTAAGAATATCTAGATTCAATCAAATGATGGATTTTGTGAATCCAAATATACATGTACGTGCACTCCAAACAACTTCACAATCTATAGTTGATTGTAGAATGATCTGTTAGAAACATATATTCATTTCCGTACCAAGGATTTATTTTCAATTCCCAAGGCTTGAAGGCCAACCTTAAATATATCTTTGTTACCTCTCACCCTACACATCTCATCCAAGCGTGGGTAGGTAAGCAGGTGTAAGATTTTTTTTGCCAAGTATGTCAAGACGATCACACTGGTTTAAAAGCTTGGCCTCACAACATGTGTATTCGATCCTTCTCCTATAGTCAAATTCCAATACTCATAAGTACTATCACTTAATCAAAGAGACAGAGATTTGCAGTCATTTTCTATTGTCTGTAAGTAAATGTAAGCCCCCCAAAAAATTTTGTTGTAAAAATCACAATAAAATTTTTTGGGTAGGGAGGATTTTGGAGGGTAGTTAGGGTGAGGGGAAACAAAAGTATTTTAACAGTGGGTATATCTGGGGAACTGTAGGCATTACATATATTACATGTACCGGTATATGCACTGGTACATGTTTGATAATCCTACATGTATGGATTCTTTAGCATGTTTGAAGTACAAAACATTTGAAGAGTGTGCATACACTGATATGATGCGGTTACATTGCAGAAGTAGCATTATGCCTGATGGTCGTAGGTAAGACTGCTATTCAAATGAAACGACACAGCTCTTATCAAGGTGTAGGCCAATGCTGCCTAACTTGGGGTTTATCGGACTTTTTTTGCATGTACATGTACCTATACTAACAATTTTCTTCAAATTTTTACATGCCTAAATACTAGGTAGTTTTGCTGGCAATAATGATTAATATACTCTAATAGTGTTCGTATATGTTCTGCCGATCCAACAAAAACGCAAAATGCATCGACATGATTTGAGAAATTGCTTGTGAAATTCGGTGATGGGCATCAGCCATTCAATCAATTTTGAAAAAAAATATTGTAATATCACCATAAGATGTTGCCTCACTTGCCTGAACATTTTAAACAATGTTAAATGAAATCTACAATGTACATATAGTCAGTTTGGTAACGGATTTCATAACGGTTTCTATTGGCGTGATTTATATGTGATTTATACTAATACTAATATGTGTATAATAGACATGAATTGACCAATATTAAAATCATAAACAGCAATTTGCATAACTTTGAATTCGATGATAGAAGTCAAAGAGCCCAAAATTCAGTTAAACACTCCGGCGCTGCACAGTCAATACATAACAGTGACCTCAATACAACTTCCTCAATTCTGGTCTACATGTGCCTAATTTATTCTTCGTTACACCCTTTATTTGGTGACCAATCTACCCTGGGCAGTGAATTATGTTAGACTGGAGGCATTTCGCTGGTCTGGCAAGGATTGAAGTTCTAATTTTTCACGACACCCTGGAGCATTAGATTTGTTGTATACATAAACATTATAGCTTAGTGTCGTATTCAAACTATGTGTATATGTGGAAAGCCCTTACAGACCAAAGTAGTTTTCACAAGCAGATGTATTGTATTAGCAAAGTATTATGTAGGCACGATAAGTGACCCCGTGCGATTTCGTGTTCATACTTCCTGGTATAAGTACATATGTGTTATGAGGGGGGGGGGGGGGGGGGGTGAAGGATTGCAATAGGTATAGAAATTGTTATTAAATCATTATAAATGCAGGCTAATGATTAAAAGAGAATAAATTCCCTTTGATCACAGTATGTATTTGATTTGCCAAGTACTGATTAAAATTGTGAATTTCACGACCAGGAAACATACCAAATATTTCCTATGTTCCCTGATGTAAACACTTTTGGTGCTGTCAGGCATTTCGAATAGTCATATTCTGTCAAGATAGAAAGCGAAAGGCTTTGAGAATGAATTTGCTGTTCACTCTGGACAAGTTAGCAAGAGGAAACGATTTCATTATATCGAATGTTAACGATTGCCTCTTTAGCGTTTTTATTGCGTTTTATTTTCTCGAAATTGAAAAGTACTCGAGTTTGAATTGCTTGACCTTTTTGAAAGGTCTGTTGGATACGCTACAGCAGTGGAATTTCTGGTGCATATACATACTTGTATATCCATACATTGTATACAAGTGATGTACATAACATGTTTGTGGCCAAGTATCCTGGAAACCATTTTCACTTACGTTATTGCTGGGTGTGCATTATAATATGTTATATTAGTGACAGATAAATTTGACTTGCACGGCCCGGTGTGCACTTCAGCTTGCTGTTGAAAGAACAAAACGCACGGATACAAAGCAGCTAGGCAAAGAAATCCATATAATAATAAAGAATAAAGACAAGCAAGCACTTTGACCACGCTGCTCGCAAGCACTTGAACACTATTGGATAAGGCATTCTGCTAATCTCGTCACAAGGATTATATTCATGGTCAGATCTGATTTCAGGAAGTTGTCATTTTAATATAAACACACATCGGTAACAGTTCGGGACGGGAGATTGTCCTGTCAAAACCAACTCGGATATTTTTTTTTTCAGCATTTGGGCATAAAATTCATCGTGAATTTCTACCATGTATATTGTCAAAGACATGAGTGATCCCTGCACGAAATGGATTAGAACTAGTAAAAGGTGATCATCTAACAGAACATGCTACTGTACATAGCCACCGCTTCTTGCTTGATATATGCTACTACTAGTGCTTTTCAAGTGACTGTGTACAGATACAAATTATGTACATAAATTATATATATCCGTGGCCGTGATGACATTATCATGGTGATTTTTGGCAGCTGGACCAGGATACAGCGTACCTCATGACCTTGGTATTTAAATAACCAGTGTCGTATAAACAAATCAAAGTTTTCTCACTGTGCATATAGATCATGTATATGATGTAGATGGATGATATGAATTTGGACATGATTGATAAACATACTCATTAGGCCTTTAGTCGGCACATTATATGTGTATATATATATTTTGAACTTGCTACATGTAAACAGTGCCGAGATTAGCTCGTGAAATTGCTTACAATGCTTGCACAAGAAGCAACATAATGTAAGTATGTACGTGACACAAAATGCTTGTAAAAAATGTACACTGGTAGGTCGCACATATATTTATAACAATTAATACCTTGATTTGTGTACCGTGTAGGTGGTTCCACCCTAATATCTCGGGCGTGGACGCAGAACAGCTCCTCAATGACCGCGGCTTTGGAGGCAGCTTCCTGGCGAGGCCCAGTCGCAGTAACCCGGGCGACTTCACGCTCTCCGTCAAGTCAGTACCGCTATCGGCAGTTGACATTATACATGTGCTTGTCGTCATAGGGAGAAAATAATAACAGAAAATATTGGCGGTGTTAGTACACTGATTACTGGGGCTTAAAGTACATGAGTTATAGAATACCATAGAATATGAAGCTTTTTAAAAAATCCACAGGCATTGTTCACTGTTTCACATGTTAGTACATATATGTACTGTACAGATGTATGAGAATTTTTGTTGACATGCCATATTAAATCATGATGTAAAATATCCTGCCTTTCACCCATGTTTATTCACATATTAACAGACGCAATGGAGAAGTAACACACATCAAAATCCAGAACACGGGAGATTACTACGACTTGTATGGAGGTGAGTCCGGTCAAGGTCTTTGCTGTGATAAATAACTACATTATGCGAAATAACACATTGATTCGATATGAACGTTTCGATTCGATCATATAATACTGTTGTCAATTTCCATTGCAGGTGAGAAGTTTGCGACCCTGACTGAGCTGGTCCAGTTCTACACAGAGAACCAGGGTCAGCTCAAGGAGAAGTCTGGCGGCTCTATTGAACTACGCTACCCGCTGTACTCAGCTGACCCTACAACTGAGAGGTAACCAATATTGCCATGGAAACAGTGTGATGAGGGGGGGGGGGGGTTCTGTAGATGTGGTTCCCTGTATCCATGACAATGCTGGCAGAACATTTTGACGAACATGATCACATGGTCTGTTTTTTCTGCAGAATAGGAAGTTTGGAGCTGAATGCAAAAATTCTTAGATAACATGATAGTTTTGCCCAATTTACATGATTTATATGATAATAAGTTCCTGGTTGAGACGTATTACATACTTATCGCTTATCTGCTTCCTTCAAGTCATTGGTCATGTCTATATTCATGTGATTAGAAAGGTTTATTGTGAATTGCCACACAACATTGTCATATACAGTACCGATTTCACAAATCTTCACCAAAGTGCTAGCATGTTGAGGCTAGCATTTAACATTTGCTAGTCTTACTTTGCATGATCTAGCATCATGCAACTTGATGCTTGCCCAGCATGTGCAAGCACTGCCCAATGCTGGCATTGCTTCGAGGCAAACTTTTTTCACTTTCCACAATTTTTGTTATCTGCCATTATATGCTCACTTATGCTCGCAAGCACATGGTCGATTAGTTTATAGACACTATGCATCGCTTGCACAAATGCAGTTTTAAGTCCAGTTCATATTGCAAGCCTCACACGGGTTCTTGAAGTCCTTGAAAACTTCATGAAAACCTGCATTTTCCAGGTCCTTGATGGGCTTGAAAATCAATGTTTTATGGCCTGGGTTCTTGAAGTCCTTGAGAACACACACAATGAGGCGAGAATATCAATTCATGGCTAAAATAATGACATCGTTCATTCAATATGTCAGTATCTGAGATCCCCCTGTTGTGTGCCGGTAAAATGTTGACTGCGTTTGGGGTTCTCATGGTTCTTGAAATTATAAAGTTGGGTCCTTGAATGAAAGGTCCTTCGAAAATCTTTGAATTTGGAATCACTTCAATTGTGTGAACCATGTATTAGAGTTTGTACATGTATTCGTGTCCGAATTCAAAGCATACATCTGTGCGAGACAATGCTCGCCTGTTCAACTAAGACAGTCGCCTGATGCGTTGGCATTACGCAGTACGCACGCTCCTCGCATCATGCGAGTCGATGCTGGCCTCCTATCTCCAGTAGTCGCACGGGCTAGCATTTAGCATTTTGCCCTCGCATCACTAGTGAAGATCTGCGAAATCGGTACTGCATGTACATGTAATCATATACCAGTATAAGGTATAGTCAGATTAAAATTAACATACCATACGTCTAACAATCCCAGTCATCAATGTGTATTTATCGTTTTGATATACTATATTACTAATACATGTCAATGCAAGTATGAATATATAAAAAGTGATGCCAGTGTTACATTATTGAAGGATTTGGATTTTGTTGAATTGAACATCACTCTGAAGTCTGAATGTACATGTTATCGAATACAAGAAACATGACAGAATCAAACCCCAAGTTCCATGTTCTCTTCGATTACATATAAACATGATAAATTCAGACAAGAACATTGACTTCAAAGGTGCATTACATGTACATGTACATGTACAGTTGTTAACCAGTAAACATTTTTACAAATTGACATTAATTACGCCGATAACATGCCATACTTTACCTTCGTCTAGATGGTTTCATGGGCACATTTCTGGCAAAGAGGCGGAGAAACTGTTACGCGACAGAAACGTCAAGAACAACAGCTTCCTCGTGCGAGAAAGTCTGAGTCATCCGGGAGACTTTGTGTTGTCCGTCAAAATTGAAGAGAAAGTCACGCACGTCATGATTCGCTGCAAGGTTTGTACATACATGTAGACTTGAGTATTTTTCATTAATGATTAAAATTCCGTTGCCAAAATGAAAAGTGACTGAGATTTATATGTAATCAGAATGACTGAGATTTATATGTAATCAACATGTTCAAGTGAATAGAATTGTGTTTGATGACACTAAATGAATTTGTAATAACCATGACCTGAATTTTGTTTTACAACATTAAAACGTTATGCAGTTTAGGGAATTACTGAATGCATTCCTACTTGGTGTCACTTATTTCGCATTGTGAGTTTACCATGTTCATCAGGACGGGAAGTTTGATGTCGGAGGCGGGGAGCAGTTTGATTCACTGTCAGACCTCATAGAACACTACCGCAAGAGTCCCATGGTGGAAACGTCGGGGACAGTCGTACACCTCAAACAGGTCACCAAATAAAACCAAATCTTAAGGAACTAAACGTAATACTGACAAATAACATGCAATCAACTTGAAATTAAATTTCTGATGTTATATTTCAGAGCATAAATCTGTCGCCTAATATAAAGATATACACATGTACACAAAGTCCATGTGAAAACCACTATTGAAAGAAGCATAAATCATCTCAATACAATCTATTTTCTGGCATTTAGCCGATCAACACAACACGTATCAGTGCATCTGGGATCAACAACCGTGTCAAGGAGCTGGAGAAGGAGAGCTCAATGAACCAGCGACCCGGCTTCTCCGAGGAATTTGAGGTATGCTACGCTGCTCTTTCTTTGTGTCTTGTCTAGTTTTCTTGAGACTTTAGACTTGTAGTTCAGGAGTAAAGATCCTGTGAGTTTTTCGCTTGTTGAAGAGAAACTTTTTGCATTGCATAACTTTTTGCATGTACCCAGTGTTAGAGGTAACAAGTATCACCCATTGTTTATGTTTGATGATTAGTGATCACACCAAGCCAAATACCATGAATACACAATCACATGAGTATGGGAGAACATGCTGAACACTGTTTTCCATGTGGTTGATTTTGTAGCGACTACAGCAGATGGAGTGCAAGAACTTGTACAGCCGTGAGGAAGGCAAGAAGGAATGGAACAAGTCTAAAAACCGCTACAAAAACATCCTGCCATGTGAGTGAATAGCTCAAATACTATAGGAGGTGTGTCCATCGGTCAGCTTGAAGCTTGCTTGTACCCGTAGTGATGTATTGTTGACCACCATGTTTTTGTTGCTTCCAGTCGACCACACTCGAGTAGTCCTGAAGGACGGAGACCCGGAGGTCCTCGGCTCAGACTACATCAACGCCAACTACATCGAGGCCAAAAATGTTAGTTTGCGGGCATTAGTGTGCTCACATGTTGTGTGCCCAAAAAAACAACCTTGAATTAAGAGTTTTTCTTTGTGGATTGATATTACAATAAACACTTGTGAAATATTTTAAATATTCAGAACTTGGGTAATGATTTTTTCACTGATCAATAAACTTGGGAAAAACAAAGAACTTTTTCTCAATCTGAAAAGTTTCATCGAAAAGTCTGATTCCACTGCGTTTTGATGAATAATCTCTGATGATTTTGCCCCTTGCAGGAAGACCACTCCCCCATGGAGATCCACAAACGTTATGTCGCCACACAGGGCTGCCTGGAGAATACAGTCGTGGACTTCTGGCGCATGATGTGGCAGGAAAACTGTCGCATCATCGTCATGACAACCAAGGAGGTTGAGCGCGGAAAGGTAAGAAAGTTGTGTCGAAGTTGTTGGAATATTTCATGCTTGATTTGTCAATTTATGGTCAGAAATTTTTTGCGTGGTTTGTTGAATTGTTGCTATTCGTAACTTCAGAAAAAGTGTGCCAAGTACTGGCCGGACAATAAGTCAGACCCCAAAGAGTTTGAAATTTTCATCGGCAAACTGCGAATTGAGTTCATCAACGAGACTTCCACAGACGACAAACACATCCGCGAGTTTGAGATGTCCTTGGAGCGCAAGGTAATTGTTGTCTGAATATCGTTACATCATGAAATTTATCCATTAAAATTCACCAAAAAAATAGACCAGTGGCATTTAACACTTTCTGCTTGAAAGACAAGATACAAGGGCTTATGGTAATTGATCTGAAGCATGTAGGGAGATTTGATTAATAGTATTATGTCCCGATGTGTAGGATGACAATGACCGGGTGGAGAAGCGGACCGTGTTCCAGTACCACTTCCACATCTGGCCGGACCACGGTGTACCGGCCGATCCCGGACCAGTCCTCAGCTTTCTACAGGACATAAACGACAAACAGGAGACCATGCAGGACTCTGGGCCCATCCTGGTGCACTGCAGGTATGGAAATGAACACAGAGAAAATACTTTGTGCATGGCAGCTCAACATTTTTTCATGACTATTGTAGATAGATCTATTTCAAAAAATTTGAATGAAAAAAAGACTGATAATTTTTTGTTTTCAACAGTGCTGGAATTGGTCGAACTGGAACTTTCATTGTCATTGATATGATCCTCAACCAAATCAAGGAACATGGTAAGATACCTCAATGTCTGATGCTTGATTCAAAGTTGTTACTGTATATAGCATTCCGAGAAAATTCTTTGGGCACCTCCATGAGGTATTTGTATGTTGTGATCCAGGCTTGGACTGTGAGATAGACATCCAGAAGATGATCCAGATGGTCAGGTCACAGAGATCAGGGATGATTCAGACGGAGCCGCAGTACAAGTTTGTGTACCTGGCTGTCAAACACTACATAGAAACCGTGTCACATCGGATGCAAGCCGAGCAGGTCAGTGCCAGGGGATTGCGCAACCTATCCATGATTCCTTTCCATGTGCATCATAAAATATTTACTATTGATGACCATATTCCCAAAAGTTTCACACACTCATGTTCCGATTTACCAGGCATCCCAGAAGGCAGGCCGTGAGTACTTGAACATTCGATATTCGACCAATGCCGCGGGCGGTGGCGACGTCAAAGCTCAGCTCTCCCGGGCGCCCGCGATCCCCCAGCCTCAGACCCCGATCCAACAGCCGCGACCGATGAGACCCCCCGAGCCCCGCCCCGGCGAACCCGCGCAAATCTACCAGAACATCCACTGCATGCCGCGCTCGGACGTCCCTCGCAACACACCACAGATCCCACCCCGTCGGACGTGAAAGCCGGGAATCTTCATCGTTAGCGTCGTCGTCAATGCATTTTCATCGTCATTCACGTCACGTCGCATTTCGTACAAGGGCCATCATCGCTTGGCTACATCAGTCACCTGTCATTCGCCCCAGTATTATACCAACTCATACTTGTCTGTATATATTGTGATTCATCATCTATGATCGTTAGTCATTGGACGTTTCGGTTGTGAAGAGTGCGTGTCGAGGCATTTATTTGCATTGCTAATATTGTGGTCATCGATCAGCATTTATCATGTTCACAACATTAAAAATAAGACAAGATACAAAGTGGACCATTTGAAGCTTGTTTGTACGTTCTTCAGCTGGTCACTTTCCAGTGAAGCTCCTGATTTTTTTGTCAAACAATTTCAAATCTTTAGGCTGACCAATCTAATGGCCTGTAAAATGTTTTAGACCATCTCAAAATTTCTTTTTATAAATATTTATTTTATACAGATGATACATCACCAAACTAATCCACTATGTGCTCCTTTTTGATACTTTCGATCTTTCTGTGTAAAAAATTTGCTTTGAACTTAACATGATTTATGGAAAAGATGAGCAGTCTTCACTTGGGATGGGATTGTGATGTGTGTCGTCTAATAACATTCCATGTGTGAAATTGATGGGTTTTTTTTCTTACATTTAGAAAATGACTTGGATATGTATCTATGTCATTTATTGCGAAGTCTGATGGTGTATATCATCAAGCGTGGTTGTCACATTTCAAGTGACAAATTTAAGCAACTTGTAAGAATAATACTTGCTATATCACCTTTGTACCTGCAAAACTGTTCCCACCAGTTCTAGCAGTGAGCTGATGTGGCTGTTTCCAGCGAACTGTACAACAAGGTGACTTGTCGTCTTCTGACAGAAGATTTAGGTACATGCACAAGGGCACTGTGATATTGAAATGTTTTCTTCCTTTATTGGGGAAATTACCTCTTTGGTGAAGCCACTAATCCTTCTTCTGGCTACTGTGCTTCTGCCTAAAAATTAACCTTTGCACCAATTATTTCCCTGTTGCTTCAATTGTCTCCCCCCGCCCCCCCCCCTCCCCCTATTTCTTGAATCTTTTTGAAATGAAAATATGAGCTCCTTTGCTATATTAAAAGTCTCCTAAATCGAATTCACTACCACCTGTTGTACATACTATTTATTGCCTTGCCTATGTATGTTCTGCTTTCATATCTAACCTGAGCTTCAAGTCCTTGTAAAGTGTTTTATGTCCATTGTACGATTGCTGCAGTGCTGTAGACGTGTCTTAGCGATGACTTTTCGTGTAAATATGGGATCAAAATCTGCTGGGTTTGTGTTGTCTTGCCTAAATAAAGCTATTATAATGTGTCGCTATGTACCCAGCGTAGAATTTAACCCTTTCACTGCCGGAGTCGACTTTGGTCGACCAAAATTAGGGGAAATCAGGGCAAATTGAAACACGATCAATTAACATTAAGTTTATGTTCCAGTATTGAAATTTTGAAGCTTAAATTCTGTACATTGTACTTAGTATAAACCCACCTTATATTTTATTACAGTGGAATATGTTTTCACAATAAATATGTCATTTAAATACATACTTTATATTTTTTTCAAAATAACCTGACAATGTGATACAAGGTCTGAAACAGTTTTTGGCAGTGAAAGGGTTAATGTTACACAAGTGCTGATTTTATAGAATTCTGCCAGTTCAAATTATCTGATAACATAATGACGTATTTAAACAAGTGAAGATTATTTATGTTCAATTTCAAGCAGAGAAATGATAAGATGATACATTATTTTCTCACAGAAGATGACATGTGTATAAAAAAAAACAAATTCATACCGTGAATTAGCACTAGAATATGTGAAATGAATGCAACTTTCATCACACAAAAAAAATCAGCGTCAGAACCTGTTCTTTCCTTCAGTATCTACTGTGTAGATAAAAACATTTATTGTCAGTGAATATCAGTGTAGATAGATATTAATCATGCTTGCTTAGTGTTGATCATACTCTTAAATCACAAAGTTGCTCAAATGTATGCATAGCTGTAATTTTGGGCGCAGTGGGCCAAACCAGATATCAAGTTTTGGAGGGGCATCGGCATTACACATAATGTATTTATAAACAGAGGCTTACAGGATCCTTCAATCCTGTCAGATAATGTAGCGGTGTCCGTGATGTTGGTTTTTTTATGGAGATTTATTTGCTCGGGGTGTCGGATGCGATGGAAACCAAAAATGAAGTATTAAAAAAAAAGAAACACTAATGATGTAAACTTGACTGTGAACATGTCAGCCGTGCTTTAATAGGAATGCTTTTTGACCAGGTTGAGTTGAGCTTGTGTGTTCTCTGTGTGTTCCGGCAATTGTTTTTGAGAAACCTTTTTATATCGAATCTATTGATTTCCTTTCCATCACTGACTGACAATTCATTGTAAATATTGTATGCCGTTTATTCAGGTCGTCAGATTTCGAGAACAATGTATGATTGAGAAACTGTTGGGCATTTAAATAGTATAAAAAATATATCGCAGATATCATCGTAGATTTTAGTGGTAAGAATATCTATACATGTACATTCGATACTGATGCACACACGATTTACTATGAACTGTCCATGGTTATAATAATAAAATTTAAATATCTGCACCTACTTTTAGAGATGCTGTTAAATACTGATATATATATATGCTGTTAAAAATTGATAAATATTACATGTATACAAACTATCTTAAAGATAGAAGTTTATCACCCTAAATGTACGCCGTATTTAGTGTGTGTTTAAATGTAGCAATTACTTGTACGAGTGAATATGTAAGTGCACACAGTATATACAAACAAGTGGTGTTATTCTAGTGCCAAGTGTACAAGTTTTATCATGTTTATGTGTAATACAATGGTAAATATATGTATTTAATTTCGTATCCTGATGCTTATTGAGAGTACTGTGAAATATGTTTGAAACCAAAAACACTTTATGTACCAGATCACTGCGAAAAAAAAAAAATACAAAAATAAAAACATCAACAAAAAAAACGGATAACCTACAACTAGAGATGAAGCAAAGAAGCATACATTACATCAAGTGAATGCGTTTTTCATGGCTACTAAATTGCCGATAAGAAAACTACAAGTTTATTTGAGATTACAAGTATTTAAGCCCTGTTGTTATGTGTTCTAGTACTTCTAGGTCTAGCTCTTGTCAATGTTAGTGTGTTCTGTTGCGTACGAGTTATACGTGTGTATGTGTATTTATGTAATGTTGTACATGTACTAGTATTTATGTTTTGAATGTAAAGCTGTTAGGGCTATGTGTTTGTTTGTTTGTTTCATCTTTTCAAATTTCTGACGGAAGAGCGAAAGAAAAACTGTTCAAGATAATTATTGGTATAAGGTCAAGCAATTCACTTCACTTTCAACGTATATTTACATGTAGCAGAAACCCATGTATGGGTTCCTCTGTTGAGTCAAATTTTTTGGTTGATGCACGAACATGACAAATGAAACCTTAAATTTAGAAAATCTGTGCAAGTGAGACTTAGTGTGTACGTTGTTTTCTGCTATGTGAGTTTGGAATGTGGATGTTATTTAGCCGTGAAGAAGCTTGCTGTATTGTTTCATTGTATACATGTGTTTCTGTATTGAACACAGATATTTTATGTCCTATACCGGCCTAGGTAGTTGCCATGTGGCGCGAGGTGTGTGGTAGAGTTTATGTACCAGTATGAATTGTGTACTTGCAGCATTTGCCGAGCATCTTCGGCTTTAGGACCAGCATTGTAATGCGGTTTTGCTTGTGCAAGTGATGTGCTATTTATGTTACCGTATTCAAAATGTGACGGAAAAAAAAATAAAGAAATACTTAATAATGAAATGAATTGATCTTGTTGTTTTTTATTATTTATTTTGTCCAGTAAATTAACACCTGCTGATTTTATTGGCTTTTTTAGTTTCAAACTTTACAGTTTGTTGTGCATAGTATATATTCTTGAACACCACCAAACTTCAATTTGCAAACTTCATTGTATGTTGAGTCATTATATCCATTTAATAAAATGTGAAATAACTGCAATTTTCCATTGGAATCACCTGCTATAATCAAACTATGATGAACACCTGAAGCTAAGTATAATAGAGCTAAAACTGCTTTTCAAAGTATATGGTCAAATATGGAAATTTTGAAGTGATATAGCACTATTTCAAGTTCTTTTCAATTAGCCATATTGCACACATTTGTCTAATATCAGTGAAAGTTACATTGAAATAAAGATTTGATAAATAAAAAATTGTATATCTCCATCGGATTACGTTTAATGGACATTGTAAAGAGAGGGCGTCACTGAAGGTTTTGTTTCAAACACTAATCTAGTTTAATACGCAGCCATGCGAACGTTCAAACCTGAAATAGATTGACAATACCTCCAGTTTCAGAACAATCCCCGATTACCGCTCACAACAAAATTTACGTGAAAATGGATAAACTTTCATTATTGCAATAACACAATTTATTCGGGTAAATAATTTAGCTTTACTGTCCATGATATGTACAGTTTAACTGTAGGATTCGTAACATAGGTACAAAATCCAATGAAATTAGAACTGTTGAACTGAGACTCGCGTCCCAGACTGCATGCACTGCACAGGCCACAGCCAGTGACAGGGAGAAAACCCCCACATATCAGCATGTAACATGGTGTCTCCTATTTCGACGCAATAAAGCATTTGGTTAGCGGTAATTTATTGATAATAACGAAAATGAAATGTTTCATAGGCATATTTATTGCCATACCACTACCTCTATAATAAACTCTTTGGGTAATCTTACCTTGGCATTCAAAGAAGAGGAGAGAGAAATGAATGTCACAAGAATTTTCTTAAAATTCCTGACATCCATCTCGAACTCGAAATTGAAGGAAATTACTCTCACACATCTCAGATTCCCCGCGGTGTAGATGTGACGTCACACCGGTCATATGATTGACCTTAGCCGCCATTAATTTGCTCCTCCATTGTTGGATGTGCAGCAAGTCTTGCTTTCGGCATTCAAAGTCGAATTTCTTCACGTCTACGATCGTCTTTAGGCTGTTCTTTGCACAGCTTTTTCTTCAGTAGATCGTTCTTTCGTTGTTAGACTAGCTTAGAGTTAGTGATTTGCGATTTTTTTGGGAGGAAATGGTAAAGCCTCCCCAGGCCCCTTTCCTTCCCCCATTATCGCCCGTTTGTACTTCGATGTTTGATATGTTTCAGATATGAAGTGCATCGTTTGCAAACACTACCTTCCTAAGTGGGAGGTTCATAACGCCTGCTGGCAGTGTAGGGACACTGTTTATTGCCGTCCTTCAGCCACCTGTGAATTATGCGCGGATTGGTCCGTCGACGAGTGGAAACTTTGTCTTCAAGGCTTACGGGAGATTCAGGCCCGCAGGTTTGCTGGTTGCCCTACTCCCCCTTCCCCGTCAGATTCTGATAGCGCCAGGCCGCGTCCCAAGGCGTCTGAGGAAGGCAAGCGGCGTTTAGATTTGCAGTTATCCAATGCTGTTTGTGCTGTAAGTTTTGATTTATCATTGTCATTTTCTTTCAGCCAGGTACGGGTCCCGGGAGCCGCCCGTTCGGCTCTCGGCACCCTAACTTCTCCACAACCTACGGGTTTGTGTGGCTCACTTTTGGCTCCCTCTCTACTGGCCCCTCGTTCTCATGCTTCTCTGGCTGAACGACCTGGGTTTCAGTGTCCGAGTGTGGTTTCGGGGTCTGCCGGTTCCGTCGGGCTCACGACGGTTCCCTGCGCCCGGGATCCCTCTGGACAGAGAGTGTTGTTTCCCCCTCCGGGTCGGGCGCCTGCCCCCGGAGCTGGGTTTCAACCCCATAGCCAGGGCGGATTTCGGTCCGGGCCCGTGTCGCCAGTGATACGGCCGCCGGCACCCGATTTCCCGTCGGTTACTGGACCCCAGGCCGTGGCTACCAGAGCCGTGGCCAGTAGGGGCCGGGAGCCAAGGGCCATGAGCCGTCCAAACCCATGGGTTCCTGGAGTTTCCATGTCTCCACGGTTTCCAGAGTTTCCTTTTTCTGATTCGCCCTGTGTGTTTCAGATCGCCGAGGATATCAAGGACGATTCCCCTCTTACGGCCCTGCCCTCCGGTTTCGTCGCCTCCAGCCAGGGTATGTTGTCCTTCGCCCAGTTGGCGGACCAAGGGTCTTCCCGTGCGTCGGAGCCGTCCGGTGTTCCTGTCCAGGGGAGCTCTTCCACGACGTCAGAGCAGCGCCTTAGGGGCGAGCTTCAGTCGTTTCGGGAGGAGATGTTAGGCCAGTGGCAGCAGTTTCTGGCGAGGTTCACGCCTCCACAGCCGCCACCGCCCCCGTCTTCCCCTCTGCCTAGGGAAGAGCCGTCTTCAGATGAGGAACCTTCCCTACAGGTCTCTCAGTCGGCTGACCAGCCGTTACCTGGCCCGTCAGGCCTCACGCTTCCGCGAAAGCGTAAGGCGGACACGGACCAGGAGGCGGACCAGCCCGAGTCCGACGACCCTCTCTCTTGGGGGGAGAAGTTGGATTTTGTGAAGAGGGTCCTCCCGGGTTTGTGGCCCGAAGAGCATGCTCCGGCCCCAGTCAAGAAGGTGGCTCGTTCGATGATTTCTTCTGAGTTGGAGCACCCCCGGCCGTCGAAGGACGCCTTACGGTTCCCTCTGTCGCAGGGAGTTCGCGGCTCCATGCAGGAGCGCATGGACGAGACCATCAGGTCCAACAAGTCGGCGATTGGCGCGTATCCTGCTCGCCCGTCTGTCAACGACTACTATACGTCGTCGGAGTTGGACAACAAGCCTACAGCTTTGAGGAGGCATCACCCCCATTACGCCTTTTTCAAGGAGCCTAAGGCCGTGGAGATCCCATGGGCGGCCTTGGCGGAGCTGCAGCACACGTTTCGAGTGGGGCTGGCCACGGATTCGGCCATGGACTGGCTGTCGATGGCTACGAGACGGGCCATTCTTCAGTGCCGTGACCAGGTCCTGGACAACCCTGACGTCGACCGGGATGATTTGGCAGAAGCCTTATTGAGCTGCGCTTCATTGGTCACCTCCATTGGCAAAGGTGTGGGTGACAAGGTGGCCCTGGACTCCCACTCACTCTGGGTGTCCGAGTTGTGGCGGCGTGACGCCTTCCTCTCATCCCTCAAGTTCGAGGTTCCGGACCAGCTCATGACAGACATGAGAGTTCTCCACCCCGTTATCCCCTCTTCCGGAGCCCCTACTTCACTTCTACTCCCTGACCGTTCTGCGGAGTTGCGGGAGGTGAAGAAGGAGGCCGACGAGAAGGCCGCGAAGTCCTCTACTTCCAATGCCCTCCTGAGCCAGTCGAAGTCTCTGGAACGTCTCACGCAACAGATGGTTTCGGCCTTTAAGAAGCCCCAGTCTGCAGTTCAGCAGTCTCGGCCTCAGCAGCAGCCGACTCGTGGCCGTGGTAGAGCTAGAGGCAGGGCCTCAGGGTTGCCCTTTCGCGGGGCCCCTGCCGGCAGCACCCGAGGAGACCGTGGTCGTGGCCGAGGCCGAGGACGCGGAGAGGCTCCCAAGCCCGCAGGGGAAAAGAAACCGGGTACGTATAGCTTCGGATTCCGGGCCGGATCCTTTGCTCGAGTGTCGAGAAGAGCTGCATGGTCAGCTCGTTTCGGTTATTCCTTCCTCAGACGAGCCCGTAGGAGCTCGTTTAATTCTGTTTTGGAAAGAGTGGGAGCGGCTCGGGGCTTGCCCCTGGGTCGTCTCGACGCTCCGTCGAGGATTCGGCCTGAAATTCGAGAAATTGCCACCGTTATCGCCCGTCCCAAGGGGTTTCACTCTTCCAAACGATCCAGAACGCCGCCGTGTTCTCCACGAGGAGATAACGGCGATGATCGAGAAACAAGCGATAGAACCTGCTCCCGGGGACACTCCCGGGTTCTACAGCATGTTGTTTGTGGTTCCCAAAGTGTCGGGGGGTTGGAGACCAGTGATAGATCTTTCTCCGTTGAACAAGTTCTTAATCGTGCCGACGTTTTCCATGGAAACGCCGGAGCAAGTTCGTTCAGTCATGCCTCGCGATTCGTGGGTGGTAACGATCGATCTCAAAGATGCCTATTTCCATATTCCAATGAAACCTGCAGTTCGCAAATACCTGAGATTTCTCTATCTCGGCCGCGTATGGCAGTTTCGGGCGCTCCCGTTCGGATTATCGACAGCGCCGTGGATTTTCACCATGGTGGCTCGGGAAGTCCAGATTCTCGCCCACAAGCGGGGGATTTTTATCCACCAGTATCTCGACGATTGGTTAATCCGGCACCATTGTCGCGAAACGCTGATCGTCCAAGCACAGTTTGTGGTAAATCTATGCTCACGGATGGGGTTCAAAATCAACCAAAAAAAGTCCGACTTGTCACCGCGTCGAGACTTCGTCTTCTTGGGGTATCGTTATCAGACTACGTTATCAGAGACTGTTTTGCCGACGCTGGATCGTCAGTCAAAATTATCCGTGCTGTCAGAAGGCTTCCTTCGTCGCATTCCACAGACGGCCAGACGCTGGCAGTCCCTTCTCGGGATGCTAGCTTCCACGGAAAAGTTAGTTCCGTTGGGCCGCCTGCATATGCGGCCTATTCAGCGGCATCTACACTCTCAATGGTCCCAGGTCACGGGAGACAGATCCCAGCTCGTGCAGGTCTCTCCGGAAGTCGTTTCCCATCTGCAATGGTGGCTGGATCCCGTCAATCTGCTCCGAGGGTCGTCATTCCGCCGGCCGCTTCCATCCAGGCACGTATTTACGGATGCCAGTATGGACGGCTGGGGCGCTCACTGGGACGACAGCGAGGTCTCGGGCACCTGGTCTTCGTCTCAGCAGGAATGGCACATAAACCTGTTGGAACTGGAGGCCGTGTTCTTGGCTCTCAGGCATTGGGAAACACATTTCCTCAATCAGGCTGTGTTGGTGGCCACCGACAACTCCACCGTTGTCGCTTACATCAACAAGCAGGGCGGTACGAAGTCCCAGTCGCTGTGCCAAGCCGCTATCGACCTCCTGCTCTGGTGTCACGACCGGGGTATTTCGCTTTTCGCGAGGCATATCCCTGGCCATATGAATGTTTGGGCGGACCGCCTCTCCCGGAGGGGCCAGGTCCAGGCCATGGAGTGGAGTCTTGCCCCCAGGGTATTCCAATCTCTCTGCGGCCTATGGGGCACGCCGATGGTCGATTTGTTTGCGACCCGGTGGAACCACAAACTTCCTTCGTTTGTGTCTCCCATTCCCGATCCCACGGCCATGTCAGTGGATGCGATGTCGATGTCCTGGGAGGGCATGTACGCGTGTGCTTACCCCCCAGCGGTGTTGTTGGACAAGGTGATCGCCAAGTTTCGGACTCACCAGTGTCGCCTCCTGCTGATTGCTCCGTGTCTGCCGCAGAGGTCGTGGTTCCCGGACCTTCTGGAGTTGATAGTAGACTTCCCTCGTCAGCTTCCGGATCGGTGGGACCTCCTCAAACAACCTCGCTCCAGCATGTTTCATCAGGCTCCCGCAAGTCTGAAACTTCATGCCTGGATATTGTCGAGCGATGTTTCCGAAAGAAGGGATTTTCAAGGGAGGTGTCCGCTAGGATCGCCCGATCAAATCGAAAATCTTCTTTGGCAGTCTACCAATCGAAGTGGACTTCCTTCTGTGCTTGGTGTCGTCGCCGGAAGGTTAGTCCTTTCAGAGTCGATGCTACCCTAATTTCCGAATTTCTTCTCGAAAAGTTCAATGAAGGGCGAGCTCCATCCACGATCGCGGGTTACCGTACGGCTATCGCGAAGACTCTAAAACCCAAACTTGGGATCGATTTTGGTCATGATCAAGGTTTGACTGCGTTGATTAATAGTTTCGAGATCGAAAGACCGAAAGCTAGGAACCCGGTTCCTGAGTGGGATCTATCGCTTGTTCTCAACGTCTTAAGAAAAGATCCGTTCGAACCCCTTGAGCGGGCCTCACTAAAGTTTCTGACGTTTAAGACGGTCTTCCTTTTGGCTCTGGCTTCCGGGAAGCGACGGAGTGAGCTCCACGCCCTGTCCTTTTCCAAAGTTAAGTGGAAGTCGGATGGCTCCTCGGTTCTCCTCGGAGT
The DNA here is from genome assembly GCA_949152475.1 of Terebella lapidaria. Taxonomy (NCBI): domain Eukaryota; kingdom Metazoa; phylum Annelida; class Polychaeta; order Terebellida; family Terebellidae; genus Terebella; species Terebella lapidaria. Next base: position 52,897,093 of record OX424555.1, on the reverse strand, counting down.
CATTCCCTCCTTTCTGGCCAAAACTCAATTAGCAGGTACGCCATTATTGAGCTTTTCCATTCCCGCCCTGACTCCTTCTCTGGGGCCAGGCCTGGAGGAAGACGCGAAGCTTTATCCCGTGCGAGCCCTCCGCATCTACGTTAATCGAACGCGTGAGCTGCATCTCGGCAAGCGTTTGCTTTTCGTGTCCTATCTTAAGGATTTTCCAAATGATATCCGTCCTGCTACGATCTCATCTTGGATCAAGAAGTGTGTTAGATTTTGCTATGAAAAGTCACAGGCGAAAAAATCCACAGGTTTCAGAGTCAAAGCGCATGATGTGAGGGCTCTCGCGGCTTCACTTGCCTTCACAAATAAAGTGTCTCTGAATGATGTCATGTCTGCCTGTACCTGGAAATCTCATAACACATTCACTTCTTTCTATCTCAGGGAGTTAGCTTGGGAGGATGACTCCGGCCTCCAGCTTGGATGACTGGTGGCGGCGGAGAGTGTAGTCCAGCTGTAAATACCTGTAAATAGATCAACACGCCTCTGTACAGATGCACCTGAGGTCGACTCCCAGGGGAGTTGCTCCTCTTCTTTGGCGAGGGAAATTTTTGTTCTTCTGCAAGAGGAAAGTCACCTCTGCAGAGCCCCTGCTCGTCTCCATGCATCTGAAGGTAATTCAGGCGTGTATTATGGTATAGTTGTAAATATCCTGTAAATATGTATTTTCGACTTAAAATTATAATTTAAAAGTAAAACACAATATTTACTACTTTCAATGGATATTTCCTACTCTCACACATCGGTGATGAAATTCCCGGGAGAGGGTTAAACCCACCTCCTTTGGTTATTCTGATATAACCCAAAGAGTTTATTATAGAGGTAGTGGTATGGCAATAAATAGGAAGTTTTAACTTGTTTAAAACCAGTATTTATTACATACCTACCTCTATAATAAACACGATTATTCTCCCTCCCGCCTCCCCTGCCTTAACCAGGTGGGCAAATTAATGGCGGCTAAGGTCAATCATATGACCGGTGTGACGTCACATCTACACCGCGGGGAATCTGAGATGTGTGAGAGTAATTTCCTTCAATTTCGAGTTCGAGATGGATGTCAGGAATTTTAAGAAAATTCTTGTGACATTCATTTCTCTCTCCTCTTCTTTGAATGCCAAGGTAAGATTACCCAAAGAGTTTATTATAGAGGTAGGTATGTAATAAATACTGGTTTTAAACAAGTTAAAACTTCCTTTTTGTAATATCGTCGGGTGACCAAAGTTCGGGATAGCCTAGCTAAGTTCGGGAGTGAGGCTGATGCTTGGCTTCGCACGCCGTTTTGACTCCATTACCATCATTGTTTGTTTACATGTTGTTGTTGACACCTGACTAAAGTTCCATAGAAGAAAACAGTCTAGTGCAAAATTGAAAATATTGCCTGAAGAGCACACAATACCTAATAATCACACCAGCAGCGTCTGCTAGTAAATTTTCGTCGCCATCTTGATTATGACATCAGTTGGACATAAGCCACACCATTATTTGGAATGGCACGCCATTATGTCTAATATTGCGAAAGTGATTAATAATGGAATTGATCACCAACTTTGAGAAACTTAAATTTTTCAGTCTTTCAAATGAATTGTATGGTTTAATAGACATATTAGAATGATGGCTTGCCATATCCCGAGCTTAGGCACACTTTCATTCCCAAGGGCACTGCATACATCGTCAGTAAACAAACTTGCTGTTATTCGAAATTTCGTGGAAATTTTCCATAAAACACATCACTGTCAGCGTAAACAACTGTAGTTTTGATTTTGATTTGACATTCATCAAATATTTAATTCATATCCTTTAAATACAGACTGAAACAGCTTGGTATCCTGAACTTTGGTCACACAATGCTAAACTTGATTTGTTTCTTATGATCTATAAAAAAATCTATATATTGCATGAATTAAAACCAAATGATTGCGTAAACATCACATCTATGTTGTGACTTTTTTCTTACGGAGGTCTTATAATTCGACGGACCATTCACTGGATGGCGGCACTATCGATAGGAATTGATTTATTGAAGCACGCTGAAGCAACTAAGATATTCACATCTTAATTTTTCGTGTTTTATGCATGAAATCCCAATATTCTAGCAATTACATGATACCAAGCAGTGATTCTCATCAACACTCGATTCATATTTGTCGATTGAATTTTGATTGACACATGTACACAGCGCAAAAAGTCAAAATTGAGTCAGTCTATTGTAAAATTAGTATCCTAGAACCGCAGGTCTGAAAGACGAGCCTCGTCAACTGATGATGGGATAAGTGTGAGTAAAAGTATTGCTTTTTTGCATTTTTGTCTTTTTTATTGTATTTGCTTGGTCCCTCATTCAGTGACCTCGAACACTCCTCGACATGGACGACGTGAAGCTGGAGCATCCTCTCCCCGAGGAGATTCAGAAAATGGCGAGAGACGAGACCGTCTGCAAGTTCTGTGGCGTGAGTTACCTCATTCACAATGAGATCAAAGCGCTGGAGGATAAACTGCGTGCTGCTGAGGAGGAGTTGGTATTCTATCGCGGGATGGAAGGACGGGAAGCTGCTCTCAAAGCCCAGATCCAGGAGTTAGAGGGAAAACTGGCGAGGAGTAGGGAAGATGTGCAGACCAAGAGTGAAGAGTAAGTAATCGGTCTATAGTTCTAAGTATAGAATGTTCTTTGAAATATACTTCGTGTACATGTATACATCATGTATGTGTTTTCCAAACTACCCGGCCTTAAGGTTAGCGGCCTTACAGAATGAATTTAGTGGATATGAGGGTGAACTCAACAAAATGAACCAAGCTAAGATAAGCCTGGAGAAAAAGGTCGCTGAGCTTACCCATACATCGGAACAACTCAGGTATGCTGTATCCTGTTGATGCTGAGTCAAAATTTTCAGTCTTACTATTTGCCGGTACAGGTTTCTTAATCAGTATGACACTGACAGAGGTACATTCCTGTGATATTCCTTTTCCTCATTGCTAGGTTGAAGCATACCCTGTACAGCACAAACCTGCCTAAAATCATCAAACAACTACAAGAACACAAAGCCGAGAGCAGTACGATCAAAAGTCTGATCACAGCGGAGAACACAGTCCTACGGGAAGCGTGCCGCAAAGTCACGGACGCAGTGGCCAGCGTCCTCGTGAGCAAGACGAAAGGTCTCTATGCACTAGTGCATTGCATTGGCAGGGTTGTTCAAACATTCAGCACCAAAAGTTAATTTTGTTAGAGGACCGCTATCATTTTATGTTTCACCATGTGTTCACTACATACATTTAACAAATTGCACCTGCAGTAATTTGAACTTAATGTCAGAACAAACTGATGACTAAATTAGCTCTATATAGGTCTGCAACCTTCACTTTGTACAAATGAACTTATTTTGTTCTCATGAGCAGAGCTGAAAGCATTACAGTCCAAGTTGTCCACCCTGGAGCAGACATCGAGTAGTTCCCAGGAGAGGGAAGGACAGCTGTCAGCCCAGCTGGAGACAGCCCAGGCACAGCTGGAGAAGCTGGGTCACACAGAACAGAGCAGGAAACAACTGGAGGGGGAAACAGCAGAACTCAAAAATAAACTCAGAGGTAAGAACTATAATACACACAATGTACATTCTATACTCATGTATACAGTGAATTTAAAAATCACGTGATAATATCAGATGTATTTCCAGCTTTGAGAGAAGAAGAAGTTTAGAGAACGACTTGTTTATTTGTCATGCTATATTTTGTAGATGTGGAGGGAAGGCTGGAGGTTGCGACAACACGGAGCAGAACTTTGGAACTTGAATGTAACCAGTACAGTGAACAAGTCAAGTGAGTCTGGCTCGTAACAAATTAAAAACATCAAATATATTTACGATCTATCTATAAATCACTAGGATTTTCATCCATTGTATAAAATATTCCTTCTTTTGACAGGAAAAATTCCCATGAAATGGAGCAGCTTGCCTCTCAGCTAAAACAACAGGACAAAAAGGCTGAAGAAAATATTTCTAGGTGAACTCATTTGCAAAAAACTTATATGGCCACCAAGCATATATATAATAGATAACAGAATGCATGTGTGTACAGTATATATTACCAAAATCTTGAATTGCAAACCATTCATTTCATGACAGATTACAGAGGGAGGTATCTGAACGAGACAAAAGACTGAACAGCCAGCTGACTGAGCTACAAGAACTCAGAGGGAGGGTGATGGAACAGCAGAGACGTGATGATGAAAATCAGCGCCGTGCTTCTGCATCTGACAGTGAGGGACATTATATTTATGGATTTTATGATTTATTAAATTAGGGAATTTTACAGAATTTTTAAGTAAATTAGGGAATTTTTCAGAAATATTTCAACACAAATATTTTAACACAGAAATTTGTTTCAGATAAATCCGTTGAACTACAACAGGTTCTTGATAAAGTTACGAGTGACATCGCTGCTCTTAAGTCAGAAAGGTGAATACATCATTTGAACACCCATGTTACAGTGAAGTTTATCAGATGCCTAATGTTATGAACACCACCACTGCAAGAATTTGTTCACATTTTTATGATATTCACATCATTTTCAGAGAGATGATGATCTCCGCTCATCAAACACAGATAGAACAGCTGAGAGAAAGCTTCAAGAAACGAATCACAGAAGCAGACAAATGGCCTCAGAAGGTTGGTAAGCTTCTGTGCACAACAGTGACCTCAAAATATAAAAATTATGGTTTGAACATGGAATTTTGAATCTGTTTTATTATTATAAACCTGTTTCATATTCCAGATGGAAGAGGCTTTGAAGAGAGAACGATTCAAGCATGCTGCTGAAATGAAAGCTCTTGAAGAGAAGCTGAAGGAAAATTTCATAATGGTAAGATTCCAACATTTGACATTTCCAGCGAATACACTGCATTTACTGAATATTTCCAGCTGAATTCTTGTATTTTTTTCTAGGAGATACAGATTGAGAAGCAGAAGAACCAGGAATTATTATTAAAATACAAGAATGACTCACGTGTAGACGAGAATCAGGTAAGAGGAAAATCACTTGTAAATTCTCTCTGGATACCATTTTATATGTATATATGCACGAATGTATTTACTTTGGTAGCCTGGCAGTAGACATGCTATATTAGGCAGTGTAAATATCTGTACATGTACACAAGTCAATCCTGCCTCGTTGACAGGTCAAGTCTCGGTTGGACGCTCTGACCGCCACACACAAACAGGAGCTGGTGGATCTACACAAGCAGCTCGCTGAGAACAAAGCGAGAGCGCGCGAGACCGAGAACAGACTGCGAGATGAGATCACCAGCCTCAAAAACATCATCAACAAACTTGAGGACAAACTTGGTACAGACAGATGCCCTAGTGTAACTGCTCGTCCCTCATTTCACTCATTCAGATTATGTAAGAGTGTTTTGGCAATAAAAATTTTGCCGATCTACATGTATGAGTAAGGTACGACTTGTCCGCCAGGTCGCCTGGACACTGGGGCCGAGGCCAAAGTCCTAGAGCTAAAGACACAGCTGCATTCAACGCGGTCGGAACTGGACGAGAGGAATCACGAGCTCAAGAAGTGTCAGAACCAGCTGAGCCAGGCCAAGGAGGAGGTCAGTGAGGGAGTGAGGGGAGAACGGAGGGGAAAACGTGGGATTCCGAAAATGCTTCCTTCCATGAGCTTCCCTCCCTCCAAGTTATTGCAAGCACAACAGATTTTACTGTAGTCCATGTGATAAGTTTGTTTATAAAAAGAGAAATACCCTGGTGATCTGGCTCACTATTATAATTGCTTTAATGATATATTCATCATATGTTCCCAATATTCTGACATCCCCATGATATGCCGTATTGCTGATATTGTGTCCAGAACGGTTTCCTGGAGGAGACGGTGCGGAAGGAGTGTGAGGAGCGGTTTGAGCTGACAGAGACACTGAGTCAAGTGAAGGAGAAACTCCTGGCCTACAAGAAACCTCCTGGTGGGTGTGGGTGTGGTGGGGAGGGGGGGGGGGGTAGTATTAGGGGATTTGGAGGGTTGAGACACCTGTCCGTCTAACTGTCTGTGTCTTCTTGTCATATCATACATTGGATGTAGGTTCCGTGAAAAAAAATTGTGGTAGTGAACTGGTGGATGCTGATTTATACATTGTATTTTCGATACTATTGAATAATCAATTCAATACCGGTAGTATTGAAAAGACATATAAATGTGTTGCTCATAATCATATCCTTGTCATCCCTCCACAGGTGGGTATGGCCCGAGCCAAGCATGGGCGAGTGTCAGCAGTCGGGCTGCTAGTGCCACCAGCTCCACAAAATCCGACACCGGGAAACCCTCGACCAACAACAACAACACTAAACAACCGACCAACGGTAGCACAAAACCGCCAGCCAGTCGCTCTGAAGAGCTCTCGATCTACCGCAAGATATCGTCAAACCATCACCCTCAACCGCCACATCAACCGAAGCCGCCACTGTCGGAGAGGGACGTGGTCAGCACGAGCCAGGCTGCGGTGGGACTCGACGCCGACAAAGCCAAGAGTCCCGGCCGAGGTCTCAAGGGAGCCAGTCTAACCGAGTCGAGAAAACGAATCAGCAACATGCTGGGGCGGACATAGACATAGTCAACATAGTTATGTTGGGTTCTCATAACTGGGAGATCATGAAGATTAGGGGTCTTAGAGGGTGGAGGGCATATTGGAATGGATTGAGCGTACATGTACATGTTTCTAGGGTAATTATGGTGCAGGGTGCTACTATGGTAACCACATTTGTTTTCATTATTATTGCCAAAAGCTTAGGAGTGTAAGTATTGACTGTAACAGTTAACTGATCAATATGACATGAGATTGAGTATTGTATTTAGGAATGACTCACTTTTCTGTAAATGTTGTCTTTGTTATGGTAATTTTGATACATTTTGTTAATTGCATCAAGCAAGACCTTCCAGGATGGTAGTGTGCACAATAATTTATGTTTCCATCACCACTTGTGGATTTATGATATCGTTTCATATTTCTCACATTTTTAACATGCAATGTAATCAACCGTTGAAAAAAAAAATGTAGTTTTGTATCTTCATGCCATAGAATCCTAGTCAACCCAATTTGTAATTATTTATTATACTGTAATTATACTGTATTTATAAGTAGTGCTCGTAGAATGCCAATATAATGTTATGATCACTTTGTTCTTCATTTACCATGTTTGCATAGTAACACATTTTTAAAGATAATATTTCGAACTGGTCAATACATGTAATGCTAGACAGTATGTTACAAGGTATATGTCATGGTATTGTTACCCAATATATTTATATTGCAGGAGAATCCACAGCGGATTGCTTGTATCAAAAGCAATTGTATGTAAAAAGTGTATCAGCGCGTATGTTCACTTTAGGAATGTGCTACATGTGAGGGCACATTGTACTGTAATGTTTTTTGTTTGTGTAAATCGCCAAACAATTTGCAGGGTTCAAAGACATGCCACTATAATATTTGTTACTGACTCGTTTCAGTACAGTTGCTGATCGGTATTGTTTGGAAGTGATATTTGTATGCATGAGACATATGTATTGCTGAGAGAGACACGTGCCAAATAAACAGCATGCCAAACATGAGACCAGGTTTCATCGTTTTGAGCATAAACATGAAACGTTTTCAACTGTAGACATTTATATTCAACCATTTTGAATATGATTTGCATAACAAACATATACTCTTGGCAGTCATATTTGTTAAAATCATAATGATTATTCATAGTTATTTGTGGTGAAACTACTGGATATTATCAAGTGATGCATTCTAGTGCAGCACAATCTGATGAGTGGTGGGAAGGGGGTTGAGGTATGTTTCCTCTGATATTGTATATTAATAAATTATTTAGGTGATGCTGAAATTCAACATTATACCAGTAAATTATGACCATCTTCTTATTGTGTGCCATATTTTACTTGAAATCCAAATTCTAATGAAAATACATTTGTATATAGCATCTAATAATGTCAAATTGGGAATGATGTTAAAAAATGTTGTTGCAGATGTGTTTTGATGATTCGTGCAGAGCATATACATATTATAGGTAGGAATATTGGATTGGGTCATAGGGCGTACCCATTCTACCACAAATGGATTGGACAAGACATATCGGATGTTTCAAGTGTATTAGATTTAAGAGTGGAAAATATTTTTCAACATTGCACCAAAGGTGCCGTAGCTTACCGGCAAACATGCTAATGAAAGTATGCTATGCTATTGAAAGTAGTCTGAGATAAAGCCCACCAACAGATCCATTATATATACATGTACTTCCTATTATATGCTCATAATCCAAACCTAAGAACTATCCATAAGGCCAATTTACATATTTCCGGTTAGATGTGACCTTGAGACTTAAGGTCAAGTTCAAGGTCACAAACAGATTCACCATACATGACTTCGAATATGCTTCTAATACATTCCAAATGCTCCTGTATGCTCATTATCCATTCGTAAGCACCATCTACAAGATTAATGTCTGCATAGGCTAATTTACACCTTTCAGGTCAGACGTGTCCTTGATCTTTACCCCTCAAGGTCATCCAACGTCATTTTCGAGGTCCCCGAAAGATCAACCATATATGACTTCTTGTAGCCTCATATACAAACCTAAACTCTATTTACAAGCGTTCTGTCCCCCAGACCCTTAGATTTAGTATGGAAATGGCCAATGTGACACAATTTCAAACTTATTAATTTTCTCCAAATTGACGTGATAACTTGTTTCTATTTCTGTACAAGCATGCTGCTCTAGGCATGCTGCTCTTGTAATGTGCACGGTAGACCTTGAATCGCTCGAACAGCCTGAGAATTCACAAATTCCAAAATTCACAAATTGGCCTCTGCCGAGTCTGGCCGCTGAATGGTCAAAAACGATTCAATAAAGAAAATTAAAAAAAAAAAACGCCTTTAGATATTGGGTCAAGGTCTGTTCAGACAATTATCGGACGTCCCAACATTTTAGGTTAAAGGGCTTTTAACGTGTTAAATTTCCTATCTCCAGTAAGCCCCTTATCCCCAAAAATAGCCCCTTATTTCATAGCCCCTTAACCCTAAATGTTTACCCGGCCAGACAGACGACGGACGAAAAGTCACAACAATAGCTTATCGGCCCAAATGGGCCGGTAAGCTGAAAACCCAAAATGTATAAATAACAAACTGGTTCAGTGCAATTGCCATGATTCAGAAGCTTCAACAATTGGTAGTTCAAAATCTAGTAGAGTGGCCAATAGGTTTGATCTCAGGCAATAACTGCAAGGGAAGCATTTGAATAATTCAGAACACATTGTATATTATCATATATTTATCTAAATAATTAATTGTTGCAGGTTTAGAAGCTGGGATGTCAAGCCCTAAATGAATCATACCATCGACATAGTAAGCAGAGGTACTCAAACCAAACATGATATGGCCCCATACACATACTTCACGTGTCCGCGCTCTAAAATGCGGGCGCATTCATTCTCATTTTTTTATATTCATTTCTGCTCAGCTGGGTGTATAGTTATTGCCTGATGCCCCTATAACTTCTACAGGCTTGTGAAAAGGTGAACAGTGATCCCCGATACTGGCTTGTTTTAAATCTATTAGTTATCGATCGGACCTGGAGTCCAGAGACAACGAATCCGACCAATATGGAATGAGTCACCTCCCTCTATCTGTACAATAGACCCGAATTAAAATCACCCACCCACCACCGAACTGCTCCATAAGCGCCGCAAACCTCACCACGGAAGGTCGCAGTCCGCTCGCCCGTTAGGATCCGATTTCCTATGTAAAAAGTCTTCCAGCTTTCCCACGGAATCTTCTGACGCCGCAGCCAAGATGATGAAGACAGGCGTGCCCAAGTCGGACGACAAGAAGGAGATCCTGCCGCCGTCCAAGGCGGAGGAACTGGAGAGCTCGCTGTCCAGCGTCTCCAGTTTCTCCCGCGATGACAGCTCCATCTACAAGTTCGGACCTCACGTCATGGTCAGTTCAAAATCGTAGCACCTATATCATAAAATGTAGTTTGTTGTCGATTTCTCGGTTTCGTATATGAAACAAAAATATGAAAATATAAAAAAACCATGTATGTCAACGATGCCTCAAGATAGAGTACATTGTAGAATCCTCTAAGGTTTATTGGGAATACTCTTGTAAAAGTATTGTGAATCTTACAAGAAAGTATAGAGTTTATGAGTGTGTTTTCACACTCATAGTGTGAAGACAACATTTGTCTTCATGCTAGAGTTACGATAGAAAACTTAAGATAGAAGTTTTGTCTTTGCAAATTGCTTCCCGATATGTCCGATTTAAGAAGTTCATGAATTTAAATCGACCAATATCTTTTGTGGACGTTGTAGGTGAATTTCGTGGACGTATTCGAGGAGGGCCAGGACTACCAGAGCTCCAAGATGGGCGAGAACATCGGCGAGAAGGTCAACCACGGCTGTCTCAAGTCAACCTTCGACTCGTGTAACGTAAGTAATTCCCTTACTAATGGCGAGGGACCCTATATGAGTTGATAGTTAATCTAAATTGTTTTTTTTAAAACGATAGAATGATGAAATGGCAAGTTTGAGGCACACATTAGCTATGGAATGAGCAGGTACGCAGAAATTGTACATCCATGTCATCACATCTATGTTACTCATTCAAACATAAAAGTATGACATTTTCACAGCAACCAAACCAAAGCCCACTACACTGCACCATATACATCACAACGCAACGCAGTCCTAAGTTTTTGAATTAGGAAGCTTTTAGTTCATGTGTTCATTTGTACAAATTTTTAGTTCATGCGTACAAGTTCATGTGAAACTCATCAATGTCAGGCATACTTTATAAGACAACCATTCGCAAACGGCGGCTAAAAAGGGCGTCCGTCCATCCACCCACGCAGCAGAAGCAGCACGTACCATGTTCTGACGGCCCCGCCTGAAGTTCTGTCTTTGTCGCCCTCCCAAACAGGCCGGCGTCTTCTACGTGCTCTCCCTGCTTGTGGGCTGGATCTTCGCCATCGTCTGTGGCTGCGTCTACGGCATCAACGCGGCCGTGCAGATCTGGGTCGTGCAGCCCGTAGTCAAGCTACTGTTCACCTGGTTCCGACTGTGTTTCGCCTGTAACCGCGCCTGTGTGCGCGCCTGCTGCGACCCGTGCTGCCAGTCGATAGGCCAGAGCTTCGCCTACATCAGGGGCAAGTTCACGGCCGACGTCCATGGGCTCGAGTTCTTGAGCAAGATCGATGACTACTAAGCTGACTGGCAGGGGAAAGTGGATGGGTGGATGCATGGATATGATGATGGAAGTTGAAGAGGACACGAGGAGGCGGCGAGGGAGCCGACAGAGTGGATAGTCTTCATTTCTTGTGGAACTGTCAAATGGTTTACCCACCACGGGATGACTCACAAAGACATGAACGCATGAATGCAGGACATCGCCTCTCTGCGTGATGAAAACATTTGCTTTGACTAGAAATCATTCTAATATATTATATACTACTGTGCACTTGAGCGTCTGTTTTTTTATGACCAAAGAGTCAATAAATTCCAATTTCTAAACAAAATCATTATTTTTCTAAATAAAAACTCAATTAAGTGCAATGGTCACTACTTTAAAGTATTACACCGTAATTACTAACTACTACAGTGTCATACACTAATAATAGTAGGCTACAAATAGCAATAATTCTATACAGACCTACGAACGAAAAAGAGTTCCAAGACCTCCGTATCTAAAGCGTGCCTCAACTTGTCATTATAACGTTAGATGTAGAGTGTTAATTAATAGAGAACGTATAATCATTGCATTTTACAATGCGTAAGCATAGCACAAACTGTATGACTCATTTTTGTCTATGCAAATTTTCATTATACATATTTAAACGTATACAAGACAGTTCACAATTATTTTACAAACTTACAATACATTCCAACAAAACACTTGAATACCATAATATCAGTAATATATTTGACATGTAATGGAATTTACCTTAGGCATGTTCGATGACTCACTGAGCTGGTGATACATAAACTAGTCATATGTAGGTACCCACATCTATCTACGCCCACAGCTGTATTCAATTTGTTTCGATGCATCATTAGGCTCAAATACTTACCCGTACGTGAATACCCATATTTGTATTATATATTTTGTTTTTATACAAAATCTAGCTCAACTGGTGTAGGTGGCCGAGGGAGGGGGGTTTGGGGTGACAAGTAATTGTTGGCCCGGGAGCACCAAAATTAGACTCTGTTCACAAATAATTCCAAACAATATGGAACCTACGGATACCTCTCTTTAAAAAAACAAAAAAAACAATTGGGGATGACAATATTGTGAGTTTGAAAAAAAGTAATCGTCATCATCTGCCAATATCTGTTCAAATATTAATTTACCTTTAACAAGAAAACCTTTGCAAGTCAATTTGTACCGTAGGCCTATATCCAACCAATTTTTATATTCACCAATGATTGATCAATATCAATATACAGGGGCGGATCCAGGAATGTGGGGGCTCGAATAACCCGAAGCGAGTCTGTTGCGGTTTGGATTCGGGGCCCCAGAAGCATGGGCTTTTTATATTATTATGTGGTACTTTCTTCTCTCCTACCATGAATTCAACAGAAACTCACTCAATTTTCCCTGCTTCTGAACACATCCTAACACTTTTTTCAAGGGATCCGCCATTATGATAAGTTATCATACTCTAAAAAATTTATGTGGGAACACCAAATAATTATACGGGTGATAACTAATCAGGCAATTTTTGATCACTTATATAAACAAACCAACAAACCGTGCACGGTTATGTTTTCGGTATTTTTTCACGACTACCTGACGCATCAATACAGCGAAATGTAGACCCTACAAATATGTTAGATGTGACAGGTACGAAAAATTGATACAAAAATCAAGGAACATTGTCAAATTCATCAATATTTGCCGTTGAAAATAATTTCACGTTGTTATTTCTTCCTCACACACCAACAGAGCGGCGTATTCTACGTTCTCTCGGCTATCTTCGGCTGGATTTCGGTGCTGGTCTGCGGCTGTATCTACGGCGTCAACGCGGCCGTGCAGATCTGGGTCGTGCAGCCTGTCATCAAGCTGCTGTTCACCTGGTTCCGGCTGTGTTTCGCGTGTAACCGCGCCTGTGTGCGCGCCTGCTGCGACCCGTGCTGCCAGTCGCTCGGCCAGAGCCTCGCCTACATCAGGGGGCGCTTCCGCACTGACTTGACCGGCCTCAACGTCACCAACTCGACGTCGACGTACAACTACGGGGCCACCGCCGACGCCGAAGACAAATGATCGCGCTGACGATGAACGGACGGGACCATGAAAAATGGGTCATCTGTGGGAGGAAATTTAATTTTTGGATAGACATCCGGAAAATGCGATAATTAAGTTTTTGGACCTTATAGTCCTAATTACTTTGCTTGTCGTATAATATATAATTATACATTCGAAATTGGGTAAAGATTATTTAGTTGTGTTTCAGTTCGCTGTGATTCAAACTTCCGAAATGTCATTTCGACCTACATGTATAACGTGCCTTTTGTGTGCTCTTATTTTTTTTTATGCTGGCTGTGCATGAGATGTAACGTTACACAGATTATCATTATGACTACATTGGCCAGAAAGCCGGTGTGTGAGTGATCCGTGTAATAAATGTCCATTATGACCTTTTTAACCTGCAGTCTTTGTAAATACACATGCCTATATATGTATTTATGATAATGTTATAGATATTATCACATTTTTTCGAGACTCGAGACGATGCGAGTATAATTGGTGTCTTTTCAATGAACTGACTCAGAAAATAACATTATAACTCGACCTAATAATCAAGTGATGTGTGACATAGTTACAAATTTGATATTTTGTACTATTCAAGCGAAGAAATTTTAGGTTGTTTCACCGAACATGCATGTCTACATTTCAACAAAATCGGATTCAGATATTTTAACTGTGTTGTGTGTGTAGACCATGTATCGGAATATTTTCTGTCGGGAGTCAATTCGGGGTTGTCATTCGTGTAAACGCTGTCGAATAAAATATATTATCCTTGTAATTTGCTGTTGAGTCATTTATCCAACCTTATTATTTAAACAATTCTGATAAAATATTTAGCAAAACTTGCAATAGACATATATAGGCCATGAGGCCGTGATTAAAAAAAAAACTGTTTTACTTCATTGGAATGGCATGCTTTTATGATTGCTACTTTATTTTTCGTGAAATGCTATATGTTGAAAAAAAATTTCCATAGGATTAAAGCATATTAATTTTTATTGGCCTACGTAAGATTAACAAGGAAAGGTTTGGATCTTTCGATTATATTTATGATCTGATCTACATATTATTTGAACTGAACTGTGACACATTCAATTGAAAAACAGTAAATCTAGGGTTTGTCCACATGAGTGCATAGATAATAATATACATGCATAACTGCAACAAAATACTATATCAATACACAGACTGGCAAAACAATTTGTCAACAGCATTCAGCAACACATCCTAACAAAATCATCAGATAATATCGTTCGTTGTTTTCTTCGTCACAGGCCATGACTTTCATCGTGACCTCGCAGCTATGTGGCTGGCTTTCGGTTTCGATTTGCGGCCTAATCTATGGAATCAACGCCGCGGTGCAGGTCTGGGCCATTCAGCCAATCATCGTGCTGTTCTTCACTTGGATCCGCCTTTGCGCATGCGCTTTATCCGTGTGCCTGGGCCTGACCAGGTGTATCGTCTGCATTCGTGTGTGGGTCTTCTCGTTTGGACAAGCTTTCTTCTACATTCGAGGATATTTCAGAATTGATGTGAACTTAATGGACAGAAACAGAGGAATGGAAGGAACGCGACAGTGCACGGACGAATAAAGGACACTGGACACTGGACGAATACAGAAACTGGATTCAATTTCCCATGCGCATCCGATACCTAAATTCGAAACATCTTCACTATTTGGGTTAAAATTTCTTGGGTCGAAACTGATAACAATATTGCAAAATGCAAATGATTTCTGAAGAGAATTTACACGTAGGTCACTAGGGTCAGCACCACAGTCGCTTGTTACAGGGGGGGGGGGGGGGGGGGTATCACCATGTAAAAAAAAAGAACTTTTTTTTACATGGTGATACCCCCCCCCCCCCTGTAACAAGCGACTGTGACACATTGTTATTAGACTGTTTTTAGTTGTTATTCCTTATTTTGTTAATGTGGTCACATTTAGAATCGCGGCAATGACAATTAATATTTGACATATTAGGGAAAAGTTTATTTAGCAAATTCTTATGCTTTGGGGTGAGGGGGGTCTAGGTATCAATTAGGCCTAGATCTACTTGATTTATACGTCGATGGTGTGAATGGGCACATTCGAATGTACAACAGTTTTTTTTTTAAATCAAGAATCGGTACTGCTCTTGTCCAATTATGCACCAGACTGGCCTGTTCAGATTAGCGGTTCTGTCGTGTCTAACTCTTTATCTTACAAAAGTCCTTCTTACTCTGTCAACGTACGTAATGTCATCAACTGCAAGAAAACTCCCGCGGTTAATTTAAACCACACAATGAAGAAGACTGTGCCTCTGTTACCGAGATGTGTTAGATGTCAAATCAAAGAGTGTAACAACATCAATGATGTTACACTCTTTGGGCAAATGTCGCCAAATAATACTACCTCAATTTGAATCGTCTGAGATTGACGAGTTGATTGATCAATTGTACGCCACCTCATGTGTTAATGTTGATTTGGATCACTGTTGTATTGTATCTCGCACTTGTACTTTGTACGAAATGAATAAATACACTATATAGGAATATGTGCCAAGCCAAAAAAAGGCCAATGCCTGGAAAGATTACCGAATTGAGAAAAAAAAATTCTCAAACAGGTGAAATGAAATCAAAGTCATTCATGGTTATGAGACAAATATCAACCTTTTTCTGCACCAGAATAAATTTTAATATGCCCACTTCTTGAGTGTGATAATATTTCGAATGATTTATTAATCAAATCGAATGAAGGTGAAAGTTTGCTCGATTTACTGGCAACAAAAGCACCTTCTCAGCTATATATGAGACAAATATCAATATATTATTCGATTTGAGTGATTTGCAGCCAAAAAAATTTTTTGGGCCCTTCTGAATTTTTTTTTCGAACTTTCACGCAATTTCCCTTCATTATGGGAGCTGTACAGAGTAAACTCCTAGAACACTTCAAGATAGAGCTTAAATATCGGCACATTCATATAGAAAATCTTATACGTGTATTGCGGTTTCAGTAGTGACCTTGAATTCGACCTTTAACGACCTTGAAAGGTCAAAACGGCAATTTTGGTGGAAAAAAGTTGTTGATTAAAAGTAGTTCTCCGGTGCCTTTCTTAGCTCTTGGGCTTATTTTAATCTTAATGTGTGCAATTCATGTGTATTGCTGGATTTGTGCACATATACAATGATAATAAGCCTTTGTTTTGTTTAAATAAGCCCCCCCCCCCCCTACCCTGCATATGGAACCTTTTTAGCTAGTGATATCTTATTGGGTCATCCTTCATTGTCAAATGATTTCTATGATGACCTGTGTGGCAGTGATCATTTTCCTACTTTCGGATCCCGAAATGGAATATTGCTAGGGCAGATTGGTCGGAATTGTTTTATGAAAATTACCCAAATTACATTTACCCTTAACGTAGTCTGCTACAAACATTGAGGCAACGAAGAGTCAAAATTTAAGTTATTTCTTGAATATTATCTATTCAAGATGACCTAATTTTATGGAGTAACTGATCAGCATCATTATACTGAAAAGAAAATAGGGGGTCACCGTGCTGGTTTCTTCGACATATTCGATCAAAATCTCAAACTTTTACCTATTATGACATTTTTGCACATTTTTTCGTCCATATTCACATCTTCCATCGTGTTTCCCATTTTTTTTTAATTGAATTGAATTGAAATTTATTTCGGCAATACTGTACAACAGACAAAAATCTACACACACAAAAAAAAAGAAATTCGCAGTATATGCCCGGTCCCATACATAGCCTAAGCTGTCTTCCTGTATGGGCCGTGAAACTGGAAAGGAGAAACACAAGGGCGGGAAATGTAGGTGAAGACATGTTCAGAGAGCAGACGGAGGCGCGGCAGAGAAAAGAGGAGGCCAGTACCGCGACGAGGGCCAGGACGCCACCAGGGCCAGGCCGCCCCAGGGCGGGGGGAACATAGCCATGCCACAGACTGTAAAGAGGTCCCACAGACTAGAGTGATCATTAAGCCGCATTACTAAGAACCAGACCGCGGGACCTCCGTCTTGACCAGGAGGAACCAATTATTCATTTATTGTGTACCATAACTGGAAATATAGTTTTGTTTAATCACATATTTAAATTTACCTCTTGCTGCTATCGTTTTGAGGTCAGTACTTATACAATTCCAAACGGTAGGTATGGTTTTGTATGGCAGTTTTTTTGAGAAATTCGTTCTGGCTCTTTTGGTGGTAATACATTTGAGTTGTCCGGTATTAACAACTGTGGGTCGAAAGGTGGGGTAAAAGTTGGTAAAGGAGAATGGGAGTTTATTAGCATAATAATCATGTATAAACAACGAAGCTTGCAGTTTGTATATCATGAATTTTAAGAATTTTGCAATGTTTAAATAACGGGTCTGTAGGCGCTCTGTAAGTTGTTTTATTTATCACCCTTAACACTCTTTTTTGCAAGTTTAGTAATTGTGATGTAAAGCTACTATTTCCCCATGCGAGAACTGCATAATTCAAATGACAGTGTATAAGGGTATAATATATTGAAATTAACGCTTTGTATGGCAATACTTGTTTTACTTTGTTAATTATATAAATAGCTCTAGAAATTTTAGAACATATATTAGTCACATGTTGTTTCCAACATAGCGTATCATCGAGCATAACCCCAAGAAATTTGAGGGGACTGCTGTTATCAGAATGTCTGCTAGAAAAGTACGATATTTCTTTGCCATTTAGGATAATTTTGAGGTTCACTGGTTTAACAAAATTATTGTTTGGCGAGAATAGCATATATTTAGTCTTGCCCACATTTAGATATAGCTTGTTCGTGACTAACCATTTATCGATTTGTATGAGTTCTTTGTTTACGGTGTTGAAAGTATTAACGAGGTTGGGTCCTGATGTGTATATTGTTGTATCATCCGCAAATGAGAGTAGGTTAAGATCAGTTGAGTTATGTAAGTCATTTATATAAATCAAAAAATATAGAGGGCTTAAAATAGAACCTTGTGGCACGCCGAATGAAATTGGTTCAGTATCAGAATTTGTGTTATTGTATCGCACAAACTGAGTCCGGTCCTGTAAATAGTTTTTGAACCAGTCATTACATATACCCCTAATTCCGTACTTATTGAGTTTTTTTAGAAGAATTTGATGTGAGATGGTGTCGAAAGCTTTACTCAGGTCAAAAAAAATTGCTAAGGTAATATCTTTAGTAGGTGCATCGTTTGATTCGGAAATAGATTTTAATAAATGCAAGAGTGGGTGAATAGTAGAGTGTTTAGACCGGAAACCATATTGATGTTGATACAGTATTTGTTCGTCATTAACATATTTATACAATTGTTTATGAACCAGTTTTTCAAATAACTTAGAGAATGCTGATAGTAAGCTAATAGGTCTATAATTATTGAATATTTTTTTGTCGCCGCTTTTGTATACAGGTATAACTTTTGCTACCTTGAAGTTATCTGGCACTACCCCCGTTTGCAATGAAAGATTAAACACATGGCACAAGACACCCTTTGTTATATGTATGGTTTCTTTCATGACTTTGGTAGGGATATTATCTACACCAGAAGAGAGTTTTGGCTTTATCAAGTTCGATGTCGAGACAATTTCAATAGGTATGATAGGAGTGAAGCAAAAACTAGTTTTAGGTGATTGGGTGATATATGACATAGGGTCGGTAGTTGGATCTGGAAGTTCACTATTGAGATTTGATGCTACCTGGGTGAAGAATGAGTTGAAGCCATTTGCGATTATACTTGGATCTGTTGTCAGCGAGTTATCATGCATAAACGATTGTCCAACATTTGGTTTAGAAGGTAGATTGTTCATAGCTCGACGCAGAATTTTCCAAGTTTGTTTGATATCATTGGCATGAAGATTTAACATATCGGAGTAGTATTTTGCTTTAGCCGCTCTTCTTACTTTATTGTAGATATTAGAATATGTTCTATACATATCAATATTTACTGGTGTTGGTTTTCTGATTTTTTTATTGTAAAGTTTGTTTTTCCTTCTGGATGAAATGAGGAGTCCTTTACTGAACCATGGTTCGCACTTACTACGTTTTCTATTGGTCTTGATTGCTTGGAGTGGGAAACAATTTTCAAAGGCGTAGGAGTACAACTTGAGAAAATAATTATATGCCTCATTCGGGCAAGTCATATTGTATGCAGCAGAGAAATCAATATTACTCAAGATGTTTTTGAAAACAACAATTTTTTATTCATTAATTATACGTTTGCGAACGGATACGGTGACCCCCTATTTTCTTTTCAGTTTTGGGATGCTGATCAATTACTCTATAAAATATGTCATTTTGAAGCTCTAGATTATGTTGATACAGTTATTTATTTAAAAAAAACTCTTTGACCCACTCCCCTCTCCCCATGAAGTGGCCTCGGAGGGCAAGACGTTTCAATATTGCAAAGTCCAAAATTGAGCATCGTTTCATAACCATACATACACAACAGTATCGACATACAAAGTGCCAAAAGATTACATGAAGTGGTATCGGATGAGAAGTCGTTTGAATATTGTTTGAATAAGTCCAAAATTGAGCGCTGTTTGTCGAAACTGGCCTCTCGTTTAAAAATAATGAGAAAATCCTGAAAACAGATTATGCCCTTTTAGTAGTATTTTTCAGTATCTTGGTTCAAGATATCAGAAAAATTCGAAAATATACTCTAAGGAGAAAAAAATCGAATTTTAAAAAAAGTTTTTAAAAATTGCAACAAAAATGAAGGGAAATTAAAAGCTCTAAAAAATACTTTGTGGGGACTATCCCATAATATCAACACACAAAGTGTTGTGAAATTCCATCAAGCGGCCTAGGAGGAGAAAATGTTTGAATATTGTTAAGTTCAAATTGATTTTTTTTTTATGAAAATGGCTGCCATTCTGAAAATATCGCGAAAATTAAAAAAACCCTCTCTCTCTTGCAGAAAGATTCGACTGCAACTTTTGAAGATACAATTATATTGTTTTTGCCAATTATCAATAATAGGCATTTTTCATATTCAAAAAATTGGTGAGAAAAAGGACAAATTCAAAATTCCAAAGATCAGTTTGTGGGGACTATCATTTTTTGGCATTTTTCGACAAAAATGTCCACCATTTTTTAAAATGATGTAAGATGAAAAAATGCCGCCCTTTTGAAATATTTTTTTTTTCGGGTATTTGCAGAAAAACTAACGTCAAAGATAAAAATGTGGACGATGGACGCGGGGTCATTCCCACTCGCCAACCTAAAAATTAACTCGAAGGCTACGGAAGGTTACCAGACGATTTACGTTTTACACAGAGATATTAGCTATTTTGTCTCGTGATCTTGAGAATAAGGTCACTCGTCATATTCAATGTGACGAAAATGTTCAGCATACATCATTTCTTATATGTCCGCAATTGGTTCCAAAGCTGTAAACTCAATATAAAGAGAGACATTAGCAATTTTGTGCTCTGACCTTGAGAATGAGGTTACTGGTCAAACTCAAGGTCATGACAATATTCAGCATATATATGACTTCCTTCACAATTTATTCCTAAGCTGTAAAGTTGATAATAAGAGAGATATCAACCATTATGTGCTCTGACCTTGAAAGTAAGTTTAAAGGTAAAGTTCAAGGTCATGAAAATATTCAGCATATATCATTTCCCATATGTGCATAATTGATTCCTAAGCTGTAAAGTCGATAATGATTGATATATTAGCCATTTTGTGATCTGACATTGAAAATTGGGTCAAAGGTCAAATTCAAGGCCATCAAAAAATGCGGCATGCATCATTTCCTATATGTCCACAATTTATACCCAAGCTGTAGACTCGATAATAGGAGATATATCAGCCATTATGTTATTATGGCCTCGAGAATGAAGTCAGAGGTCAAAATCAAGGTCATGAGAATTTTCAGCATATATCATTTCCTATATGTCCACAATTGATTCCTAAGCTTTAAACTTGATAAGCGAGATGCAACCCATTTTGTTCTTTGGCCTTGAAAATGTGGACAAATGTTCTCAAGGCCAAAGCACATAATGGCTGATATATCTCCTATTATCGAGTCTACAGCTTGGGTATAAATTGTGGACATATAGGAAATTGGCCACCACTTTTGAGGTAATGCGAAAAAAAAAAAAAAAAAAAAAAAACCAATAATCCATAGTTGTAGTATTTTTGAGTATATTGGTTTGAATTTCAGAGAGATTCGACTGTAAACTTTAAAAATACAAATTTGTCCAGTTATTGGTTTTTTCCCCCGAGTTAAAAAAAATTGATAAAAACATGATCAGTTTGTGGCGACTCTGCTATAATATTAACATACGTTTTGGAAGATTCAATTGAGTGGTCTCGGGGGAGAAGACGCTTGGATAGTGCAAAGTCCAAAATGGGGCGTTTTTCAAAGAAGGTAATGCAAAGTAAAAAAAACTCAAAAATACCTCCCTCTTGAAATATTTTTTGGTATTTTTGTGCAAAATTTCAGAAAAATTTGACCATAAACTAAAATTGTGGACGACGGACGACGGACGTAAGGTTATGCCAATAGATGATCAAGATCTGGTAACCTAAAAAGTACACATACAAGGCGCGAACCAGTTCGATCAAGTGTAACGTCAGGACGACGTTGCATAACAGGTCTACTCGTCCAAAAAATACAGCTCCGTATGACTCAGCTTATTCACTGTTACTAAGGCTACAGAATGCATGGATCAACCAAGGATCAACTGAGTAAACCCTCACGAGAATTTTCAATGTGCGTTTGAGTTCTTTTTCGGCACACGTATTCATTGTTCTGCGCCAATAATACTCGCATTTTAATCCCTGTTGAAATGAGAAAAACAAAGTTACCTTTTCTGTTGGTCAGTATTGCGCAACTAAAGCACTATATAGGCATACGCGACAAAAGACGATCTTATTAGCCACAGAAAGCATCGCTGGTTCGTGAATATGCAGCATATGGATAATACTGTGAGTATGTGTTTTGAATTATTTATTCTCTGAATACATTAGCGAAACCTCGTTCATCAGTTCATGTGAATAGCCTGAATATCATGGTATGGTTAGATAAAGTGTGTGAACACGATACTAATATATACCGGTGAGTTATTGGCCTGACTGATTTCAGAATCCTTGAGTTTGCAACAAAATTAGCATTAATTAACAGTTGTGTTCAGTTGCGGTCACACAACAATTGTATGGGAATGCATCGGTTTCATGAACAGTAACATGTGATGGGCAATCTGAGATATACATGTACATGTATACTATGATTTTTTTCAACGCTGGTCACATGGCGCATTCATTTGTCCAGAGTGGCACTCAATCCTTCCAAAATATAATATAACACCCAAATGCTTCCAAAAATTTACTCGCATTGCAACATGGGTTTCTTGCTATCGCACCCGAGTGTTAGTTTTTCCGTTATTCAAGTGGGTGCTGCACAGTGCACATTTACTATGCGAAGTTGACATTATTTTGCTGAGAGGCGAAATATCAGAGCAAATGTTTTTGTGTACACTGGCCGGTGGAAAAATAGGTGTTGTTAGGTTACAGGACCTATGGTCCGATAACCCATTGGCATGGCGTTGCGTTCGTCGTCCGTCGTCCACATTTTTATTTTTTTTGTTTACGGGCATTTTTTTCTGAAATTTTGCACAAAAATGCCTAAAAATATTTCAAGAATATTTTTTAGTTTTTTTATTTTTCTTATTATTTCAAGATGGCGACCAATTTTGAGGAAAGAATGGACGATTTGATGGCCGTTTTCTCAAAATATGTCCAGTAACTTTTTTTCTTATTGATGCATAACACTCCCCATATATACCCCTGTGATATGTATAACTTTCGTTGCCCTTGAATCGCTCGAAGCGGGCCATTTTGGCCCATACTCGGCCCAAATGGGACTTTCCCATGTTAAATCAAGTGACTAGGAATTAATTGTGCACATATAGGAAATGATATATGCTGAATATTCGCGTGACCTTGAATTTGACCTCTGACCTCAGTTGTAAGGTCAGAGCACAAAATGGCTTATATCTCGCTTATTATCGACTACAGCTTAGGAATCAATTGTGGACATATCCCAAATGATATATGCCGAATATTCTGATGACCTTGAATTTGACCTTTGACCTCATTCTCAAGGTCACAGGACAAAATGGCTAATATCTCGCTTGTTATCGACTTTACAGCTTAGAAATCAATTGTGGACATGATATATGCTTAATATTATATATGCTGAATATTCTCTTGAACTTGGATTTAACCAGTGACCTGGCTAACATCTAAAATATTAAACATATATTGTCCAGTAATATATCTTTGGCCCTTGGCCTTATTTTCAGAGCGGCGGACGGCAGCCCCGAGGGCAGGCGACAGTCATGAAGGTCAAGAAGGGTGACCTTGATACTGCTGCCACAGCTCATTTTCTGTCAATAATTATGTGTTCTATTGAATCTTTCCAGATTAGTGCTGTTTCCCTGGCAGCGAGAGGACGAGCCCCTGAAGGACGTGATGGACGACGCTTGCTGCTGCTGACAGTTTAATCCTATATGTGTTTTTGTATTTTTCAGGTGCGGCGGACGGCGGCCTCGGGGGCAGGCGGCAGTCGTCAAGGTCAAGAAGGGTGACCTTGATACTGCTGCCACACCTCATTTTCTGTCATTAATTATGTGTTCTATTGAATCTTTCCAGATCAGTGCGGTTTCCCTGGCAGCGAGAGGAGGAACCCCTGAAGGACGTGATGGACGACGCTTGCTGCTGCTGATTCAGTTAAGTATTCTTGAATTACTTGTTAGTTTCAGCCTGTGAACCCGCAGTCAAGTTGTTTGATTCCAGCCAAGCTCCACACAACAAGTGAGCAGGAGGGTGCACACTTCCACACACCTGTTGTTAAGAACTTGGGGTGGAATCAAACAACTTTGGGTTTACAGGCTGATTGTAATTGAAATTTGAAATTGAAAGCCTGACAGTTTAATCCTATATGTGTTTTTGTATTTTTCAGGTGCGGCGGACGGCGGCCCCGGGGGCAGGCGGCAGTCATCAAGGTCAAGGGGGTGACCTTGATACTGCTGCCACAGCTTATTTTCTGTCATTAATTATGTGTTCTATTGAATCTTTCCAGATTAGTGCTGTTTCCCTGGCAGCGAGAGGACGAGCCCCTGAAGGACGTGATGGACGACGCTTGCTGCTGCTGATTCAGTTAAGTATTCTTGAATTACTTGTTAATTTCAGCCTGTGAACCCGCAGTCAAGTTATTTGATTCCAGCCAAGCTCCACACAACAAGTGAGCAGGAGGGTGCACACTTCAACACACCTGTTGTGAAGAACTTGGGTGGAATCAAACAACTTTGGGTTTACAGGCTGATTGTAATTGAAATTTGAAATTGAAAGCCTGACAGTTTAATCCTATATGTGTTTTTGTATTTTTCAGGTGCGGCGGACGGCGGCCCCGGGGGCAGGCGGCAGTCATCAAGGTCAAGGGGGTGACCTTGATACTGCTGCCACAGCTCATTTTCTGTCATTAATTATGTGTTCTATTGAATCTTTCCAGATTAGTGCTGTTTCCCTGGCAGCGAGAGGACGAGCCCCTGAAGGACGTGATGGACGACGCTTGCTGCTGCTGATTCAGTTAAGTATTCTTGAATTACTTGTTAGTTTCAGCCTGTGAACCCGCAGTCAAGTTATTTGATTCCAGCCAAGCTCCACACAACAAGTGAACAGGAGGGTGCACACTTCAACACACCTGTTGTGAAGAACTTGGGTGGAATCAAACAACTTTGGGTTTACAGGCTGATTGTAATTGAAATTTGAAATTGAAAGCCTGACAGTTTAATCCTATGTGTTTTTGTATTTTTCAGGTGCGGCGGACGGCGGCCCCGGGGGCAGGCGGCAGTCATCAAGGTCAAGGGGGTGACCTTGATACTGCTGCCACAGCTCATTTTCTGTCATTAATTATGTCTTCTATTGAATCTTTCCAGATTAGTGCTGTTTCCCTGGCAGCGAGAGGACGAGCCCCTGAAGGACGTGATGGACGACGCTTGCTGCTGCTGATTCAGTTAAGTATTCTTGAATTACTTGTTAGTTTCAGCCTGTGAACCCGCAGTCAAGTTATTTGATTCCAGCCAAGCTCCACACAACAAGTGAGCAGGAGGGTGCACACTTCAACACACCTGTTGTGAAGAACTTGGGTGGAATCAAACAACTTTGGGTTAACAGGCTGATTGTAATTGAAATTTGAAATTGAAAGCCTGACAGTTTAATCCTATATGTGTTTTTGTATTTTTCAGGTGCGGCGGACGGCGGCCCCGGGGGCAGGCGGCAGTCATCAAGGTCAAGGGGGTGACCTTGATACTGCTGCCACAGCTCATTTTCTGTCATTAATTATGTGTTCTATTGAATCTTTCCAGATTAGTGCTGTTTCCCTGGCAGCGAGAGGACGAGCCCCTGAAGGACGTGATGGACGACGCTTGCTGCTGCTGATTCAGTTAAGTATTCTTGAATTACTTGTTAGTTTCAGCCTGTGAACCCGCAGTCAAGTTATTTGATTCCAGCCAAGCTCCACACAACAAGTGAGCAGGAGGGTGCACACTTCAACACACCTGTTGTGAAGAACTTGGGTGGAATCAAACAACTTTGGGTTTACAGGCTGATTGTAATTGAAATTTGAAATTGAAAGCCTGACAGTTTAATCCTATATGTGTTTTTGTATTTTTCAGGTGCGGCGGACGGCGGCCCCGGGGGCAGGCGGCAGTCATCAAGGTCAAGGGGGTGACCTTGATACTGCTGCCACAGCTCATTTTCTGTCATTAATTATGTGTTCTATTGAATCTTTCCAGATTGGTGCAGCTTCCATGGCAGCGAGAGGAGGAGCCCCTGAAGGACGTGATGGACGACGCTTGCTGCTGCTGATTCAGTTAAGTATTCTTGAATTATTTGTTAGTTTCGGCCTGTGAACCCGCAGTCTAGTTGTTTGATTCAAGCCAAGCTCCACACAACAAGTGAGCAGGAGGGTGCACACTTCAACACACCTGTTGTGAAGAACTTGGGTGGAATCAAACAACTTTGGGTTTACAGGCTGATTGTAATTGAAATTTGAAATTGAAAGCCTGACAGTTTAATCCTATATGTGTTTTTGTATTTTTCAGGTGCGGCGGACGGCGGCCCCGGGGGCAGGCGGCAGTCATCAAGGTCAAGGAGGGTGACCTTGATACTGCTGCCACAGCTCATTTTCTGTCATTAATTATGTGTTCTATTGAATCTTTCCAGATTAGTGCTGTTTCCCTGGCAGCGAGAGGACGAGCCCCTGAAGGACGTGATGGACGACGCTTGCTGCTGCTGATTCAGTTAAGTATTCTTGAATTACTTGTTAGTTTCAGCCTGTGAACCCGCAGTCAAGTTATTTGATTCCAGCCAAGCTCCACACAACAAGTGAACAGGAGGGTGCACACTTCAACACACCTGTTGTGAAGAACTTGGGTGGAATCAAACAACTTTGGGTTTACAGGCTGATTGTAATTGAAATTTGAAATTGAAAGCCTGACAGTTTAATCCTATGTGTTTTTGTATTTTTCAGGTGCGGCGGACGGCGGCCCCGGGGGCAGGCGGCAGTCATCAAGGTCAAGGGGGTGACCTTGATACTGCTGCCACAGCTCATTTTCTGTCATTAATTATGTCTTCTATTGAATCTTTCCAGATTAGTGCTGTTTCCCTGGCAGCGAGAGGACGAGCCCCTGAAGGACGTGATGGACGACGCTTGCTGCTGCTGATTCAGTTAAGTATTCTTGAATTACTTGTTAGTTTCAGCCTGTGAACCCGCAGTCAAGTTATTTGATTCCAGCCAAGCTCCACACAACAAGTGAGCAGGAGGGTGCACACTTCAACACACCTGTTGTGAAGAACTTGGGTGGAATCAAACAACTTTGGGTTTACAGGCTGATTGTAATTGAAATTTGAAATTGAAAGCCTGACAGTTTAATCCTATATGTGTTTTTGTATTTTTCAGGTGCGGCGGACGGCGGCCCCGGGGGCAGGCGGCAGTCATCAAGGTCAAGGGGGTGACCTTGATACTGCTGCCACAGCTCATTTTCTGTCATTAATTATGTGTTCTATTGAATCTTTCCAGATTAGTGCTGTTTCCCTGGCAGCGAGAGGACGAGCCCCTGAAGGACGTGATGGACGACGCTTGCTGCTGCTGATTCAGTTAAGTATTCTTGAATTACTTGTTAGTTTCAGCCTGTGAACCCGCAGTCAAGTTATTTGATTCCAGCCAAGCTCCACACAACAAGTGAACAGGAGGGTGCACACTTCAACACACCTGTTGTGAAGAACTTGGGTGGAATCAAACAACTTTGGGTTTACAGGCTGATTGTAATTGAAATTTGAAATTGAAAGCCTGACAGTTTAATCCTATATGTGTTTTTGTATTTTTCAGGTGCGGCGGACGGCGGCCCCGGGGGCAGGCGGCAGTCATCAAGGTCAAGGGGGTGACCTTGATACTGCTGCCACAGCTCATTTTCTGTCATTAATTATGTGTTCTATTGAATCTTTCCAGATTAGTGCTGTTTCCCTGGCAGCGAGAGGACGAGCCCCTGAAGGACGTGATGGACGACGCTTGCTGCTGCTGATTCAGTTAAGTATTCTTGAATTACTTGTTAGTTTCAGCCTGTGAACCCGCAGTCAAGTTATTTGATTCCAGCCAAGCTCCACACAAGTGAGCAGGAAGGTGCACACTTCAACACACCTGTTGTGAAGAACTTGGGTGGAATAAAAAAAACTTTGGGTTTACAGGCTGATTGTAATTGAAATTTGAAATTGAAAGCCTGACAGTTTAATCCTATATGTGTTTTTGTATTTTTTGGGTGCGGCGGACGGCGGCCCCGGGGGCAGGCGGCAGTCATCAAGGTCAAGGAGGTTGACCTTGATACTGCTGCCACAGCTCATTTTCTGTCATTAATTATGTGTTCTATTGAATCTTTCCAGATTAGTGCTGTTTCCCTGGCAGCGAGAGGAGGAGCCCCTGAAGGACGTGATGGACGACGCTTGCTGCTGCTGATTCAGTTAAGTAGTCTTGAATTATTTGTTAGTTTCAGCCTGTGAACCCGCAGTCAAGTTGTTTGATTCCAGCCAAGCTCCACACAACAAGTGAGCAGGAGGGTGCACACTTCAGCACACCTGTTGTTAAGAACTTGGGGTGGAATCAAAGAACTTGGGTTTACAGGCTGATTGTAATTGAAGTTTGTGATTGAAAGCTTGACAGTTTTTCAAGTTCGGCGGACGGGGGCAGGCGGCAGTCGTCAAGGTCAAGGCGGATGACCTTGTTGCTGCTACCGCAGCTACTTATTCTTTAAGTAATTGTGTATTATGTTATCTATTTCCAGATCAGTGCATTTTCTATGGCAGGCGAGGAGATGGCCATGAAGGAAGCGGTGGATGACTCTTGGTGCTGCTAATGCGTTAAGTATTCTTCAGTTATTTGTCAGCGTTAGCCTATTCATGAACCCATAGTTCACCATATGTGTGCAGTCTAATTATGTGTGTTCTTATCTTTTTTTCAGATTTTATGTGGTTTCCATGGCAGGACAAGGAGATGCCCATCAAAAACGAGTTTGACGACGCCTGGTGGTGCTGATTAAACTATGTACAGCGCATCTCATGAATTCAGGAGCTCGGCTTTCTTGTCGCCCGCGTACAGTCTGGGATTGACTGGTAGTCCACGTCAGATTTACATTTAGATGAAGAGCATTTCTTGTATAATGATCTACTGGTTTACTGACGTGTTTTGCCACTACTTCGCACAGTGTACGAATCGTGATTAAGTAATTTTATGGTGTTATTTGTAATTATACTGGGTGATTCAATCATTTTATGTTTAAAAAAAAAAACAACATAGAATGCGGTCCAACATTCTAGCGTGTTCAGCACTGGTCAAATGGACACAGGTTTCCAGCACGGCTGGTTTTTCCTGGACGGCGCTCACGCATTTCCAAAACTGTGCTGCTCAATTTGCACGTTTTACCATGTATCGGTATATGGGTGGCGCCTGTTAACCCACCCTAAATCAAAAACTCACTGTATTAGGTTTCTGAAATCAATTCTATAAGCCTTATCAATGTTATTAAATTAAGAGATCCATTTTATGGTTTATCCATGTATTTTTTTGCAACCATGATGGCAACTGTTATTGAATAGTTTGCGTGAAATCATGATGAGATCAGGTTTTGTGTGGTTTTTGTATTCGAATTGTTATTAACTCTTGCATGTGATTTATATCAATAAAATATCAATCGCAGCCGAGGTGCGTGTTGATCATTTTTATTTGTGCTTCCTCAAGAGAAAGGGGTCCGTTCAATTTAAAACCGATACATGCATGAGTAAACCTACCGCGAGGCTTTCAAATAAACATAATTTATGACCATATCTACATTACAAAATGAATATGCTGCATCTGATAGCGGCTCTTAGTAATCACTAGGCACACGAAATGCCCCCAACGGCATCTTTAGGCCTTGACGTCTAGTTTAAGTAGAATTTATACCCAAGAGAGGTCCGGAAGCTACCCCCGATGATAAAAGGTTGTGGTTCAATTATTTATCGGCATATTAGTGCGCTTTATAGGCGAGCATCAAAGCACATTACATGATATAAAAACACAGTGATCGGAACATATTGTAAAATTAAATTACAGATTTTGTAAGGGATAAGCACTGAGGTGGAGCGCCTCTGGAAAGTAATCGACGATGCCGCAAGCGGAAGTTGATTATTTGCCAGAGGGTCGACACCGGCTTGGTTCTCGCACCTGCGAGTAGTAATCTGCGTGTACATGCAACTATACTCACAGTCGTCAACGTGCGCACAGGATTCCTGTAGCGGAGTTACAGGAAGCCTGCAAAAAACAACAACATAATCTGAGAAAATTGATGGTAGGTGGGTATTTTTGGTTGGAAACACATCCCAAACGAGGTTTCCAGCAAAGCGACTTAGCAGATAGACTAACAAAGATATTCTTTTGAGTGGTAGTTTTATTTGTTGTTGACACCTTCGTTATTATTAACTATAAACACATGAAGTGAGATTATTCCTCAATTATCGTCCGATTGCCCCTTTGTCTACATGAAATCACCATATAATGGACCTTTTGCCCACTGCTAATGTGCATGGGGGTTTATTGGTTCACAGTTGATCAAATTCAACAGTTAATGGGAGGTGACACTTGTCTGTTTGTGTTTGTCAAGCAATTGTTTATCGTAGCACACACGAGATATGTGCTGCAGGATTCACGTAACAGGCGCTGAAGTATTCACGTAACAGGCGCTTCAGTGTTCAAGTAACACTGGATGTAAAATTGCCCTAAAATTTTTCTTTTCACTAAATGAACTTTGTACACATCAATATAAACACATACAAAGGTTAGATTCATGGATTGTGCATTGTACTGGAAAAGTACAAGCATATAGGCTGCATTATTCCTGGCTGGATCTCATCAATTGGCATTGCAAGTACCACTAGATGTAAAATTGTCCCCGAATCTCTCTTTTCACTAAATTTACAGCAAAATTATTTGTTATATTTAACAACTGGAACGGTATAATATGTATGTACACTATACATAAACTGAATATATACAGTGCTCACCATGACCTCACTGATCAGTATTCGTGATTGGGACCAGCGTGGGACTGGATGCAGTGTTGTACAATGTCATCCGTTTGCTCTGATGAGAAACTGCAGTACCCACAGTCACCAGCCATAATAATTATCTCTAGGAAATTTGCTAACAAAAACACACACGTAAGATAGGTTAGGTCCATGCAACACACCAATACTGATATCATTGAGGACATGATGAGCACTGAGTATTCAGTTTATTATATTCACAGGGAGGAACCGTTTGTCTGATTCTATGTGCATTATTCTGATTCTATGGGCAGGAAGTCTGATTCTGTGAGCAAATTGTTTGATTCTATGGGCAAATAAGCGAGTAAGCTGTGGGGCACCAGTAAAACATGCTGGATCAACGACAAATTTCTCAACACAATCTAATGGCACACGTTCTATTTACTCCATAAATCATTGCAGAATATGAGTTATGTTCAGTTTCTTATGCAGTGTTCACCGTTGTTCATACATTTGTCACACAAAAGTGGAACGGCTAGGTGGTGGAGCAGTTATCCATAATAAATCACCAACTTAAAAATAACAGAAAAAAACCCGATTCTATGGGAACAAACCTGATTCTATGGGTAGGTTTATTTGATAACCATGGAACTATGGGCTACGATCTGTCGTCCATGTTATTGACCTTCTTCTAGAAACAGAACATAAAATCAAGATTCAATAATATTTTTATTCAGGATCAGCATCGAGAAGCTGTTAGTTTCATGGCTATGACAACACCCTACCCATAGAATCAGGTTTGTTCCCATAGAATCAGGTTTGTTTCTGTTATTTTTATTCTATGTCCAATTTTGTTGGATTACGTAGCTGACTTCACATCCAGGAGCAATCAAAATGTTAACTGGAATAATTGTCATGCAATTGTGGTCAATATATCCTGGTAAGTAACTGGAAGCGCTTTGTCTTTGGTGATTTATGATGGCTAACTGCTCCACTGCCTAGCCGTTCCACTTTTGTGCGACAGATATATGAAGAGCGGTGAACACCACATAAGAAACTGAACATGAATCATATTCTGCAATGATTTAAGAAGTAAACAGAACATACGCCATCAGATTGTGTTGAGAAGTTAGCCGTCGATCCAGCATGTTTTACTGGTGCCCCGCAGCTTACTTGCTTATTTGCCCATAGAATCAGACAATTTGCTCATAGAATCAGACAAACGGTTCCTCCCTGTGATATTGTTCCAGTTGTTACACATAATAAGTTATTCTGCTGTAAATTTATAGTGAAAGAGGTATTTGGGGGCAATTTTTTATCTAGTGCTACTTGCATACTAAACTACTTTACAACGAAGAAAAGGCATTGCCAGTTGATGAGATCCAGCCAGGAATATCGCAACCTATATGCTTGTACTTTTCCAGTACAATGCACAATCCATGAATCTGACCTTTGTATGTGTTTATATTGATGTGTACAAAGTTAATTTAGTGGAAAGAAAAATTTTAGGGCAATTTTACATCCAGTGTTACTTGAACACTGAAGCGCCTGTTACGTGAATACTTCAGCGTCTGTTACGTGAATCCTGCAGCACATATTTCGTGTGTGCTACGATAAACAATTGCTTGACAAACACAAACAGACGAGTGTCACCTCCCAATAACTGTTGAATTTGTTCAACTGTGAACCAATCAACCCCCATGCACAGTAGCAGTGGGCAAAAGTTCCACTATATGGTGATTACATGTAGACAAAGGGGCAATCGGACGATAATTGAGGGATAATCTCATTTCATGTGTTTATAGTTAATAATAACGAAGGTGTCAACAACAAATGAAACTACCACGCAAAAGAATATCATTATGTTAGTCTATCTGCTCAGTCCCTTCGCTGGAAACCTCGTTTGGGATGTGTTTCCAACCAGAGATACCCACCTACCATCAATTTTCTCAGATTATGTTGTTGCTTTTCGCAGGATTCCTGTAACTCCGCTACAGGAATCCTGTGCGCACGTTGACGACTGTGATACTGTCACACTTGAACAGTGCTTAGAAGCAGAGGGCGACACCTAAGAGTGTAAAATATGTTACTCTTTGGCGACACTGTCTGAATTTGTGATGTCCAACTTTGTCACCATTATTATATCATGAAAATACAAATTCATGTCCACTTGCTGTTCTCGTAATTTTCAAAGCTATACAACGCGGTATTTGCCAAATTTTGCTAACGGATATCTGTATCTAATGAATAGTTTGCATGATAATGATTACCATATCAATCCCGGATTAAGAATGAATATTGAACACAAATAGGGTCTTACGTTCATGCCCATGCTCACTGTTTGTGCTGCCACCTTTCAGTGTCTTGGTGAATTTAGAATTGGGACTCAACAGTTACACCACAACTATTGTTCTTCTTCTCATCTACATTACAATGTACATTGGCCTTGACCAAGGTTTCATGGCATCAAACGGATTAGGTTTCGGCAATGATGAAAACGACTCCCTAGTACCAAAGATCATATTCAACTATATGATCTTTGCTAGTACACAATAAACGCGTCATGATAATGTACACTGGCAGTTTTGTTTTACATGCAGTAGATTATATTGCAGTACATTATTGCATACAATAATCTTCTGCAATAATTTACTCCCAGTAGATTCTCAAAATTAATCTACTGCAAAGAACAATAGAACCATGAACTAAACATGGAACACATGGAATGACTAGATACTGGCTAGAATTGTGGACTAGTCGAGAATGAAGGGTTAAAATGTTTTCTGTAAAAGTATGTCTTTTGAAAGCCACAACTGTTTGCAATTCTCTGATGTGCTGGCGAATAGAGTTCCGCAGGCTGGGGCTGAGTACTGGAAGCTATGTTTACCAACAGTCCGGTTTGGGAGAACCTGAACCAGTTTGGTACGGTCACTGGCCGAGCGGAGAAGGCATTCACAATGGCGTAGCATGTCACCAAGATATGGCGATGCTTGGCCGTCGATGCTCTGGTACGTGAATTACCAGCACCCTGAGCTGAATCCGAAGGTGGACTGGTAACCAGTGTACGCTGGCAAGAACTAGAGTGATGTGATCTCTGCTGTTAGCGAGCGTGATAAGGCGCGCTTTCGGGTTTTGAACAAACTGGAGGCGTGACAATAGTCCAAGCGTGATATCGCCAGTGCCTGAACGGCGGACTGGCAGGAGGCTGCTGACAGGAACCGACGCACACGAGCAATATTACGAACTTAAAAGGTGGAAATTGCATGTTTTGACGATGGCGCTGACTTGATCATGCATGATAAGGTGTTGGTGAAACAGTACACCAAGGTTGCGTGCTGAAGGACCAGGCCGGAAATCAATGTCACTGACACATAGAATGCCGTGGCCCCGAAGCTGATGCCGAGACTGTATATTAAGACTTCGGTCTTATCCCTATTGAGCTGAAGATGTATTGCTGTCATCCAGGCCTGGACGCTGGTGATGCATTCTCCAAGCAAGGTCAGTGCAGCTTCTCGTGACCCAGCTTTGGATGGGTCAAGGGATGTACAGTTGCAGGTCATCTGCGTACTTGTGATGTAAACCATGGCTCTCTATGACGGGTTGTAGTGGGGATGTGTAGACCGAAAACGGCACCGGTCCTAACACCGATCCCTGTGGTACGCCTTGATTCAGGAGACGTGGGCGGGATGAACAGCCTCCAAGGCAGAAACTATGGGTTCGATCTGACAGGTATGGTTGAAACCAAGACAAAGCATGTCCTTTGACTCCGAATTGGCGTTCAAGGTGGTTGTTGAGAGTTTCATGGTCCACCGTGTCAAAGGCTGCGCTCAGGTCTAGGAGTATACCAGGAGCATGGCCATTGACTCATCCAGGAAGCAAGCAATGTCGGAATGGACCTTGAGGAGTGTTTCGGTCGAGTGATGGTGTTTATACGCCGACTGACAGGCAGTTTGTTATTTGCCATATGGTTGTTGAGTCGATCTAGCACCAAGCGCTCTATAACTTTGCCCATGAATGGCTATGGCACCCCCAGACACCCCTCCCCTAAATCCTGGATCCGCCCCTGATTATGTTGGTAAATTATGTTAGTTATTTCTCATTCTAATGAACATTCTACATATTGTCGAGCTGAAAGTATATGGCTTCATATAAAAAGTGCCTTCTTGTTAGTGACACATTTTAAAGCTGCGAGAACCTCAGAATTCACAACAGAACATCTAGAGGTCAGTGGCCTCAGGCGCGCATCGTACCATGTATGCTTGGTCAATATAAACAACTGCGCACCCCTCTTTTCTTATTCTGTATCAGCCCCTGTATACATTACTGGGGTCATCCCATGCCCAGTGAGCATAATGCTTGTTTTTACTGTCCATAAAAGTCCCCACAACACACTCATCCTAGATGGGAACGATTCCGAGGAATACATCGGCCACCACACAATATTAAGAATGATAGTGATCACATAGGCCTCACTCAATGATAACATGGGCCTCACATATAGGCCTCCCAGTGTGTTAGGTAGAAAAGATACTTAGTATGTTCCATGGGAAGTTTATTTTTCACTTAATCTGTATCCAATATTTCGATTGCAGTCTTATTATAATGATGTGTGATCAATTCGCCTTTTTTTCAATACAACTATCTTACAAGTAAAATTGAATATAAGGCTGACATACCACATATTATTAGGTGATATTGGTTTCAATAATCGTCTTCATAAGTCCATGGAGGGTATAACCTGATAACTATCAGTTGTCATGATGTCATCAAAATCCATGAAACCCGAATTTTGCAAAAGGAACATTAGCCTACTCAAAATGGAATTCATCAGAGCCACATTGTTTTCTATTCATTGTAGTTATAGTGTAAATTAAACTACAGTGGTGAGTGCTGCATCAATATATGGTAATGTTACATTGACACGAGCACAACTAATGGCATGTATTTTAATATGATTTTTGTGACTCTAGTAGTATTTTTTCATGTGTGGACATTCCAAAGCATGTTACCAACACACATACACACACATACACTCTAGCTAGATGATACGCCCGACTTTCACAGATGTTCATATTGTGAATTATCGCAACAATCGCAATGCCGTTGTGCATGCACATTTGAACAATGCCACACGATAGGCATTCAAAAACATAGTTCCAATATTGTTACATGCTACCAGGAATCACCCAGAGCCCAGTCATTGAATAAAACAGTAGCGTTGCTGTCTATCAGCAGCGATTTTGACATCTCACTGTTACATAAACGGACTTGGTGTGCAGCAATTGCGGGTGTAGTTTACAGTCGGAAGATGACAAAACTCTTTCGTTGCTTGGACCCTGACGAGAAGAAACCTCAGCAGAGCCCGACAGTGACCACTCGACTCCTGGAGACTACGGACCTAGACATGGACGACAGGGAGCCAGACGCCTACAAACTAGAGCCCTACGTCAAGGTGGGAGAGATTACAAGTGATTATAATAATTTAAATCTTGCATATATCAGCTGATGAGTACACTCCATGTATCAATACCTTCTTATACCTGGCAGATTTACTACAGTGTTAATAGAGTATCCGTGGTGATGGGATTTTTCTGCATCAATTTCGATACCTGTCCATGCATAACCAGAATGAAACTTTACGTACCGTACCCGAAACAAATCCCATGGTATAATGATTTATGATTCTCGTCAACAGATGGACTTCGATGAGTTGTTCCATGAGCCAGAAACGATGAGGGAGAATATTCTGGACAGGACCATCGGAGAAAATGTCATCCGGGGCTGCTACGCAAACATGTTCCTCTACGTGAAGGTGCGAATTAACCTACCGTAGAGCCACATGCTTCTAAAGATCCATGTTCACAAAGGTACATATTTTTTAGGTTACCGAACCTATGGTCCGATAACCTATTGGCATGGCGTTGCGTCCGTCGTCGTCCGTCGTCGTCCGCCGTCGTCGTCGTCGTCCACATTTTTTATCTTTTTTGTTTACGGGCGAATTCTTCTGAAATTTTGCACAAAAATACTTAAAAATAATTCAGGAAGGAGGTATTTTTTAGTTTTTTGATTTTCGCATTTTTTTTCAAAATGGCGGCCGTTTTCGACGAAAAATGCCTGATTTTGGACTTTGGTGGCCATTTTCTCAAAATCTGTTCAGTAACTTTTTTTCTTTTTGATACATAATACTCCTCATATGTACCCCTATGATGTCTATAAATTTCGTTGCGCTTGAATCGCTCGAAGTGGGCCATTTTGGCCCAAACTCGGCCCAAATGGGACTTTCCCATGTTAAATTCTCCTATGCTTTATAATGGGACACATTATGCCTAATATCTCACTTAATATTGAGATTAGAGACTAGGAATCAATTGTGGACATATAGGAAATGATATATGCTGAATATCCTTGTGACCTTGAATTTGACCTCTGACCTCAATTCAAGGTCAGAGCTTAAAATGGCTGATATCTCGCTTATTATCGACTCTACAGCTTAGGAATCAATTGTGGACATATAGGAAATGATATATGCTGAATATTCTGACCTTGAATTTGACCTTTGACCCCATTTTCAAGGTCATAGGACAAAATGGCTAATATCTCGCTTGTTATCGACTTTACAGCTTAGGAATCAGTTATGAACATATAGGAAATGATATATGCAGATTATTGTCATGACCTTGAAGTTGACCTTTGACCTCATTTTCAAGGTCACAGGACAAAATGACTAATATCTCACTTATTATCGACTCTACAGCTTAGGAATCAATTGTGGACATAATGATATATGCTGAAATGATATATGCTGAATATTCTGATGACCTTGAATTTGACCTTTGACCGCATTTTCAAGGCCATAGGACAAAATGGCTAATATTTCGCTTGTTATCGACTTTACAGCTTAGGAATCAGTTATGAACATATAGGAAATGATATATGCAGATTATTGTCATGACCTTGAATTTGACCTTTGACGTCATTTTCAAGGTCACAGGACAAAATGTCTAATATCTCACTTATTATCGATTTTACAGCTTAGGAATCATTTGTGGACATGTAGGAAATGATATATGCTGAATATTCTCGGACCTTGAATTTGACCTCTGACCTCATTTTCAAGGTCCAAGGACAAACTGGCTCATATCTTGCTCCTCTATTGACTGTATGGCTTGGGAATCAATTGTGGACATGATATAGAAAATGATATACACTGAATATTTTGATGACCTTGAATTTGACCTTTGCCCCTTCATTTTCAAGGCCACAGCACAAAATTGCTAATATCTCGCTGATTATTGAATTTACAGCTTAGCAATCAACTGTGGACATGATATATGCTTAATGTTATATATGCTGAATATTCTCTTGACCTTGAATTCAACCAGTGACCTGGCTAACATCTAAAATATTAAACATTGTCCGGTAACCTATCTTCGGCCCTTGGCCTAATTTTTATGATTCCCAAGATATATTCTTTTAAAGGTGAGCATCTTCTTCGTGCTGTCGGTGGTGGTTGGCTGCGTGGCGTCGATCTGTTTCGCCGTGCTGACGGCGGTGACGGCAGTCCTGCAGGTCTGGGTCGTGCGTCCCGTGATCAAGATTCTCTTCACGTGGTTGCTGCTGATGCGCGCGCTCGTTAAGGCGCTCGTGGGCACGTTCTGTGAGCCTTGTTGCCACGCGCTCGGCCAGACCCTCGGACACATCTCCGGCCGCTTTCGCACCGAGATCAACGACTTTCACTTCAGGGCGCCCGGAGGCGTCGCTGGGGCGTCTCCGCCCGGGGTGGTCAAGTACGGGGCCGTAGCTGAGAAGGACGCCGAGGCGGCTGCGGTTCTGCGTGGTGACTGATCGAGCAAGTCGATAGAGCGAAGGGGGAGTTTTCATGGGAATGGACATTCGCTGATTTCATGGGCGTAGATATTCTATAGGCCTACTCACTAGATTTATGAAATATATTAGGCCTAGGGCCTATCTTAGGCCTACTCCCTGACTCTTTTGTTTCAGCTGGTATACTACGAGTGCGACAAGCGTCAAAGGACGTCCAAAACAAACTATTTTGTCTACTTTTGTAACGTGAGGAGCTATTTCACTTTTTAGGTTACCACAACCTGCCCGGTACATGTATGGTCCGATGGCCTGTTAAGCTGATGTTGTGCGGTGTGTCCGTCGTCCGTGCACCTTTAAAGTGTACAGTCGAATCTTTCTGAAATTTTGTACAGACATACCTAACAAGAAAATGCAGCAAACTGCGGAAGACGACATTAGAGCACATGATCAGCACCACGACAGCTGAATATATCTTACACAACGTAAGGCCTACCCCCCCCCCCCCCCCAAAAAAAAGAAAGAAGAAGCCATAATTTCATCCCCTATGTGATTCCAATTCATTTCCGTATAATAGGATGAAAAACATGGCCTACTTCATTCATATTACTAATAAGTAAACATTTTTTTTTTAAATTGATCAATGGAACAGATACGCCTGCTAAAGTGATATGGAACCTCATTGAGATATCCCTAAAACATTGGAAACTATGAGGAATATCTGCATCTGATAACATCAGATATAGCCTAACACATGCCTTTACTGGGCAAATTCAAATACCAGTTAAGAATAAAAAGACTTCGCAATCCAGCACAGAACACCAGCTTAATTGTCATGTTATAAAATACGTCAAATTACGGTAAATGTAGCCGTGGCATCGCAGACGAATCGCTGTGTTTACTTCTTAACGCCAAAAAGTCCACACGCAGATGCCCACATGCATGTATGCATACACGAATTGCTGAACAGAAATTGTGTTTCAAATACGCGTCATTGTGGTAAAATTTGCTTTGCATTCTGGGAACGTCAATTTCCATCGGCTCCGCCATTTTGGGACGTTTTTCGATAATTTGAACATTTACGTTATTTTCTCAAACCTAGCACATCGATTCATGCCTCGTACATCTGTGGAATAGTCAAAGTTTCCCATCAATTCGAGAGATTTTATGTCAAGGACAAAGAAAATCCTCATTTGAAGTAGGTATCTAAACGTTTACATGCCAAAACGTGCGTCGATAGGTTGGCATGAAACCTCCATGAAAAAGTCAGCACATAGACATGTAGAGGGTTGGGGGCTTCGCCCCCAACGCTCTAATGTCAAAAATATTTCCAGGAAAGTTTTGTTTTAAATTTTTTTTAATTTTCGTCTTTTTTTTTCCAAAATAGCGGCCATATTCGATGAAAAGCAACAAATGTTGGGCCTTGGTGGCAATTTTCTCTCAAAACTCTCTGAAAAACATGCTAATTCTTGACATTGTGTATAGGATGAATTTGAATCACTCAAAAGGCCCAAATAATAGGCTCAAGGAGCTTAAAATTATGTTTTTATCTATTTCTCGAAAATTATCTCATCACTTTTGCAATTTTTATCTCAAAACATACTAATTACGGTCCTTGACATTGTTTTAGGGATGGAGTGCCTTGAATGGACCGATAGGCCCAAAATCTATTTTCAAAAGGCCCAACATTTAGTTTTTGGCTGATTTCTCGACAACTATCTGATCAGTTTTGAGATTTTCGTTAAAAAAAATGCTAATTTGGGTACTTGACATTGCTTATCGAGATGGAGCCCCTTGAATCGCTAAAACGGCCCAATTTACTAGTATGGGCTGGAAAGCGCAAAAAATCCTGATGCGCACAGATTGCCTTATGGGGCAAAAACGCTTCTACAGAGGGCTTATGTCTGTATTATAAGCAAATCGGAAGTCATATATGACACATCTTTTGGTGACCTTGTAGTTGACCTCAGAAGATTCTGAAGGTTAAATCTCAAGGTCACTGAAATGTGTAAATTGGCCTCTACGCGTAAAATGCTTGTAGATAGAGGTTATGCTTATATTATGAGCATATAGACAGTCGTATATAGCACATTTTTTGGTGACCATGAACCTGACCTCAGATGACCTAGACTGTTAAATCTCAATGTCACATCTGACACGAATGTGTGGATTGGCCTCTGGGGTTGAACACTTGCACATACAGGGTAGGAGTGCCTTATAAACATACAGGAAGTCATACATGGTGTGTCTTTTGGTGACCTTGAGGTTGACCTCAAACGACCTTGAAGGCTAGCTCTCAAGGTCACGTCTAATTTGAACTTTGTAAATTGGCCTTTACAGATAAAATACTTGTAGATAGAGCCTATATTTGTATTATGATTATATACAAAGTTCATATTCAGCACACCTAATGATGACATTGGAGTTCACAAAGATGACCTCGATTGGTAAATCTCAAGGTCATATTTCATCTGTGGTGCTTATACCAAAATTATCCGGTAACTTTATCTTTGGCTATTTTTTTCTGTTTTTTTTTTTGCTGGATCACTTTGGGCCATGTCAGGCCTAAACATATGTGATATGTGCTCATACTGAGATGGAATATGCCTTTTTTTCACATTATCTGTATGCGTATTTAATAAAAATAGCCTATAGTTAACCTATGCTTCTCGAATAAAGGTACTGCTTGAGTGCTCGATAAATCTCACATTTCATATAGT
This sequence comes from Terebella lapidaria, assembly GCA_949152475.1. Lineage (NCBI taxonomy): Eukaryota > Metazoa > Annelida > Polychaeta > Terebellida > Terebellidae > Terebella > Terebella lapidaria. The sequence continues at coordinate 52,855,631 of OX424555.1, read as the reverse complement.
TCCTGTCTTCATATTCCTCATATTATTAATGTCTTGCACATTCCAGTCGTGAAGAAAAACACTTTTATATGCCTCTATTATTGTCTGTGTGCAGGCCCAACCATGCTAGGCCTACATGAAGGCTAGACCTGGGACCTACTAATACTTTTACTAGCCTACTCATTCCAGTAAGCATATTACTAGTATTAAGTGCTGATGTCTGACACCAACTATTAGAGTGATCATGCACATGCACTTTAGATAATAGAATAATAATAAACTAACGTTACATGTACATTTTATTAAGCCTAATACAATATCGGTATATATGGTAAGGAAGTTCAGTTTTATTTCGATATAGGCATAATGTAAATCCTATATACAACATGCACGTATGAGTTCAGACTTTGGCATATCCTAGGTTAATAAATGTTTCAAGAGATAACAATCTCACACGCTATCCGAATTATCGATATGATCGCAACGAAATTGTGTGTCGAGTCATATGACAAATTACGGTAGCGATGGACAGGCGGAATTCCCCGACGCGTAATTTCCAGCGTTGATATGGTAAACAAACCACAAAATGTCAGCTGTCGTGTGTCGGTGGAGCTGCGTTCGTAAAACTTGTCAATTCGTTTGACCTCAGCGTGGTAAGTGTCAATAGATGTAGTAACAATACTATACTTCGAATGTTCTGTCGAGTTCTGTTACTGTGCTTTGTGAGTTGACTTTCCAGATGAACTTGACTTCGGCTTTGCCACTTTGGCAGTGCTGCCTCACTCCGCCACGTCCCGAAAAATATGCATTGACAATCTGATATTTATCATGTATGTACATGATAAATATCAGATTGCGTTTCGTTGTTTTCGGGTCGTTGGGCTATATACACTGACAATGAATGGATTGTCAGATTCAGGACGCCTCGACGGGGCGGGGGATATATGGTACATGTATCTTTATAAGCCGAGTTTAGGAAACCGCAATGGTTACTTAGCCTCTTTGACTAGGAGTACGTCACGATTTTCTAGACACTCCGATCTTTATATACCCCAATGAGTACCCCACGCCTTCTCCTGAGACAAATGCCTGTGCATGCCATGGTCAGCCAGCACCTGATCACTGATGAATTAGTGAACAGTGTGAACATTGTGAAATGTACAATACTGTGCAAAATACATGTAACCACTGTGCACGTGTGACTGTGCGTGTTTATACTAGTATGCATTTTTTTCCCTCAAAGATTGATCAAGGGCTACATGTATATGATCAATGATATATTGTGGATGAATATCAATTTTGTTTTATATCGTGTCATATTCATGTATATGAAATGTACTTTAATGTAGGTAGCTTCGTGGTTGATTCTACAAACAGCATGGTTGTTTTGAACAAGAACCTTGAGAATCACAGTCAACAACTAGCCACCAGCACTTGGGTCATGCAGGGATCAGTGCTGACTGCCACGGCTTTGCGAGCCAACTCCAACCTCACGAGCGCCATATCAAGAAATGCTGGGCTGGACTTCTCCCTGTCTGCCCCGAGGCTGGGCTTGGGTGTGCTCAACACACAAGTAGCGAAGGCCCAGCGACGCAACTCGGCAGCAAAATCCTCACAACCGTGGAGTCCGGGAAATGATGGGGGTTCGATGCTGCCAAACATCATCAGGGTATCAAGCGCACTTCGCATGCAGCCACAACAGCCGGCGAACGGCGTGATTTCACCGCCTTGTGAGCCGACAGTGACTAATAAAAGTTCAGTGTCTGGTGACAGAATACATCTGGTTTACACTCATAAAACTGATGCTGCTCAAGATGTTGAAAAGTCCCATGTGGAAAATATACAAAGCCGAGTGAACTCCTGCCAGGATGCAGTGGATAGTTCCACGAGATCAACGCCCCAGGATACATATAAGGGAATGAGGGGGACGAATGAGAGGACAGCCAGGAAGTCCGCACAGGGAAGACCATCAGACGACAGGGAGGATACTCAAGAAGTGGCAGGTGTGTGAATACATTGTAATATCTCAGTCAGGACTTATATGTACATGTAAACATGAGCATATACATACAAGTTTATGTTATGTGCAATTGTATCAATTTAGTATATAATGTGTTATGTACTAAATGGAAAGAAGTAAATGGAAAGAATGGAAAGAATTATTGAATGTACATAATATATTACTCAAACATTTAAGCTCAAAAATGCAGTTTACTAATCAACACAATTTTCTAGTAGAATCCTCCCCATCTTGGACAAGTTCAACCAAGAAAAAGAAAAAGCGAAGCAGGAAGAAAGCAAAGAATCACAAGAACAAATCTCACAGAAACAGATCCATGTCTGCGAAGCCATCAGTGAACAGAGGACATGGTTCAAAGAACAACTCTCTGTCTTCATACATGGTCTCAACGGTGGATTATTTATCAGGCAATACGATGCCACTACAGACAAACCAAGCCAAAATAACTGAGAAATCAAATACGAAACCTCAGAAAGCTAATGTTCTATATCCGCTGATCAAACAAACGTCTTTATCAGTTACGGAATCAAGTCAAAACACATCAAAGTCTTTTAACAAAAACAATGCGACAAAGTCGACGAGTACAATTTCAAAAAACGAAGCCGCGGAGTTACTGACAAGACGTTCACAGAGTCTAGATGTGGATTCAATGAGGAAACCAACGAAAGTGTACTACTCGGAGCGCCAGTCTGGCAGCCTCAAGGAGCTAGGGCAGGAGTTCCCATGTGCCCCTCCAGCAACACCGCTCCCAGGTGAGTATCTTGGTTCAATGTAAGGTATACATGCACATTCCATATACATGTTGTATAGGAAAATCTGCATTTACTGGTAATAGAACATGCGCTGTGAGTAAGAAAATTCCTTTTCTCTTTTGATTTGAAGAAATCACATACCCAAACCCAAAAATTATGAAAAATCAATGAAAGCCTGTGAAAAAAAATTGATAAGTGAAAAATACAGGTTTAATTGCAATATAATAATAAATCAGTCATTTTCTGACTCCAAGTAGAATCATATGTATACATGTATTGTTATGATACATGTATGTGCACACTACTGTGGCCATTGTATACATGGAGTCAATATTTTTGCCCTGTACTTAGCTTTCCCAGGGGACTGCGAGTATGTGCCATGCATGAATGACATCCGGTCACAGCGCGCGGTGAAGGTGCGTCTGAAGGCTCTCAACAAAGCACGCAAGGAGACGCAGGAGAAACTGTTGGAGGAACAGCAAAAGAGGGAGAAGTTGGCCCTCAGCCTGAAGGCGGTAGACCTCCGCAAACAACAGAGACTTGAGGTGAATATATATGTGTCTAGAAGTTATATGGATTGAACGAATAATAACATACTGTGTGAATTTTGAAATGGTCAAATTTCTAGTATATGAATGCATCAGTTACTGTATAGTTCGTGATGTGATGAATGAAATTTTCATGATTTTTATTGAATATGGTCTTACAGAATATATCTAACTGGATTATTGTAAAATGTAAATAAATATATATTATTATTCCGCATGTAAAATTGCTATAAAAAAATCATACATATTTCTGATGTCAATTTGCTACTGGTCAAATCAGAGGATGAGACTTTTGATCTTATTCTTGCAGATTTATGCTCTGAACAAAGTAATGCAGCAGTTGGAAGAAGAGAATTTTGCAGCATATTGCAAACAAAATTCCATACCATACCTTCAATAGGCAAACATGCACTAGTATGTATCTGACAGCTTGCCTTTCAATACTGCAAAACGACTAATTTTGGCGGACAATTTATTTGGTGGATTTGGCAGTAGGGGAAAAACCGCCATAATAAATTGTCCGCCAAAATAACTAGATATAAGTTAAGAAATATATGTGGTTGTATGATCACCAAGTTAAATCTTCGCCAAATAACGTGGGGCTCACAACCGCCAAATTTTAGCAGTCACCAAAATTAGTCTTTTACAGTAAAGCATTCAATGCTAATGTTTATGGTTGTGTTTTTCAAAGGTGTAGAATTCTACATGGAATTTTTGATGGATGAAATTGTTGTGGGTTTTTTATCGTTTATCAGTGCACCGAGGTGGTTGTGACAATCAAGGCTTGGATATTTATTGTCAGTATTTCAATCTAGATGTACATGTATTGACCAAAAAGCCTGTTCAACAATTTATAGAAAAGACAACATATATGGTATTTTTTTAACAATTTTGTTTTCATTGTAGATTTTGTCAACTTGTCTTTATTGCAAGTAGGAATATTGTTTACTGTATATGTTTATGCATTGTGTATTAAAAAAGTAATTTTCCACAAAATGTGTTCAGAATTATCTAGCCTAATTATCACAGCTTCAATATTATTCAGGCCCGATTAGAACGTGTATTCCATATATGTAAACCTAAGGACTATCTGCAAGTATTTTGTCTCTGTCAGATGGACATATTTTTTTTAAGCTACCGTCATCCTGCCTATGGTCCAATAACATATTCGCATGGCATTGCGTCTTTCGTCGTCCATCCACATTTTAATCTTTAATGTTTAAAGTCGAATCTTTTTGAAATTTTGCACAAAAATGCATTTGAAAAATTATTTTTAAAAAAGGGTATTTTTATTTTTTTATTTTCAATTTTTTTTTTTTAAATGGCCCCACGTTTGACGAAAAATGGCCAATTTTTAAATTTGACGGTTGTTTTCTCAAAATTTGTTCCGCAACTTTTTTTCTTATTGATGCATAAGACTCATATGTATCCTTGTGATGTTTATATAAGTTTCGTTACTTTTGAATCAAAGGTCTGCGGTTGGTGGCCATTTTGATTTTGAATGGGTCAACGAAAAAAAAAGTCATCCCAAAACAAGTCACAATTCGTTTTGAGCCATTTCCAGCAAAAAAAAAATAAATAAATTTTCGCCATTGGAATATTTTGGAGTTTCTTAAACTTTTTCATTTATAATGAGACTTGTATGCAGTAAACTCCTAGAGCAGTTCATTATATAATTTTTGAGAAATGATGAGAAATAATATATTGCGGTGGTGAACTTCAATTTCACACTCAATGACATTGAAAGGTTAAAACGACCTTTTTGTAAAAAAAAAATGATGATTTGTGGACTTTGGCGGCAATTTTTTCGAAATCTGTTTTGTAACTTTTTCTCTAATTGAGGAATAAATCTCCCCATGTACCCTTGTGATGTCTATAGTTTTCGTTGTTCTTGATCTGCCAAAGTAAAGTCCTACGTATATATGACGATTCGAGTGGTGACCTTGAATTTGACCTTTGATGACCTTGAACATTCAAAAATGGTCATTGTGTCGAAAAACAAACCATTCCAAACTTTGACAGCCTAAAACTACATACATTTCTCCGGTGATCTTTCCTAGACCTTGGGGACCTTCTCACTAGATTTGCCTCTTTCACTTGTTAAGATCGTCGAAGGTAGAAATCAAGGTCGCCGAACAGTATGTGACTTCCACCATACAGTATGTGACTTCTTGGTCACATTACAAACCTGAGCTTTATGATTTGTCGGCAGCAGCCAAAATTGACATATTTCAGGTCAGACGTGAGACCGTGACAATCAAGGTCATTGTAAATCAAGTTCGAGGTCACCGAAAGATTATTATTTATTACTTCCTATAACAAACCTAAGCTCCATACCCCGCCATTTGGCGTGCAGATATAAATTTACACAGTTCAGCTCAGATGTGACCTTCGGATTTACCCTTCAAGGTGATTAGGTGTCAACTAAAGGATCACCAAAAGATTCGCCAAATGATCACCAGACTTCCTAAATGTTCATAACACAAATCTAAGGTCCATATATGCTGTCGCTTGGTATGCAAAGGTCAATTTACGGATTTCACTTGAATTCATCCGCTGTGGGTCTTTATATGCTCATAATACAAACCTAAAGCTCTATCTACAACCGTTGTTATATACGAAGAGTAACATCTACACGTATTCTCATAATACAAACCCAAACTCTATCACGTTACACATATACACATAAAAATCCGAACGCCCATGAGACGAACCCAAGCTCTGCCTACACGCCTTCTGTCTCCACGGGACAATGTGCGTATTACAGGCCATAATTGGGCCTACATTTGAAGCCCTTGAGCGACTCGAGGCATTTTATCTTCACCCAAGTATACAAGTACGAAATGTTATCCATATGCTGAATTAGAAAGAACATTTTTTTTTTGTCAAAAAGTGGAATTTTGGACTTCTTTGGGCCTTTCAATTCGATTCATCAAGGTATTTTATCTTTGTACACCTATCTTACAGATTGCCTGAAATTTCATGCCCGTGCAAAACTGTAAAAAAAACCCGAGACTTTGTGGGAAGGGAAATATTTCGGGTTTTTAAAAGGAAAAAATAAAATAAAGAACTTTAGGTCTAAAAATTTGGACGAACGAGACCAACGGCGGAGGTTGAGCGCAACGCCAGATAAATCCATGTAGATTATCGGACCATTGGTTCTTAAGATTGAAAGGCGTACATATATTTGCGAACATGGTAAAAATGATTTTCCGATGAATTCCGAGAAAAACACTTTAGAGTTTCTAATAGTCAAAAACCTGCCAAATAATCCCAATACCCATTGCCCAATTAATGACGAATTGTCGCTGTCGTTTTCAAGTATTTTGATAATTCAAAACCAATCAAACATTGTTTTGTGCACCTGATCACGCAAACCCAATTACCTTGCACCGTGGACAATTTGGACATTATAACCCCATTACAGCACGCCAGGGATTTGCTGGGTTTATTGCACGATATCACGCGTTACTATCGGGGTTCTGTCCATCGACCCAGTTGGATTAAAGGGCCGTCTGAAGAAATCGATGATTGTCGTGGCTGATTGGACACGGAATGCTGGCGTATGGAGAAGTGTTTATTTTCGGCAACAACATATCGAGATATCGATGAACATTTGATGATTAATGTTTCTATGTTAATTTTTAGGTTACCGAACCCATGGCCTGATAACCATATTGTTATCTTAAGTTTACAGTTGACTTTTTTCTGATATTTTGCACAAAAATACAATTTTGCCTAAAAATATTTCAAGAGGGAGGTATTTTCTCAGTTTTTAGTTTTTAGAATATACCTTAGGCCAATATCTAAAAACGTTTTTAAAATTTTTTTGATTGAATCGTTTTTGCCGATTTGGCGGCCATTCTTGACGAAAAATTGCCAATTTTGGACTTTGGTGGCCATTTTCTCAAAAACTGTCTGATCAGTTTTGAGATTTTTGTTTCAAAACATTCCTCTCATGTACCTCTATGACATGTATAGGTTTCGTTGCCCTTGAATCGCCGGTCTGCGTGTGGCGGCCATTTTGATTTTTAGACGGGTCGGCGAAAAAAAAATTTTTGGTCCCAAATCAAGTCACTATTCGTTTTGAGCCATTTCCAGCAAAAAAAAAAAATTTTTTTTTTGACCGTTGAAAATTTTTTGAGACAGAAAATTTCACCCTATTTTTCCTTCATAATGGGAGATATGCAGAGTAATCTCATAGAACACTTCAAGATAGAGCTTAAGTATTGGCACATTCAAATGGGAAATCATATATTGCGGTTTGAGTGGTGACCTTGAATTTGACCTTCAATGACCTTGAAAGGTCAAAACGACCTTTTTTGTTGAAAAAACGATGAATTTTGCCTTTGGTGGTCATTTTCTCGAAATCTATTCAGACAGTTTTCCTCAAAATCATGTATAAGATTCTTCTTATGTACCTTTGTGATGTGTATGAATTTCGTTGCCTTTGAAATGAAGGTCTGCGTGGGGCGGCCATTTTTATTTTTTGACGAGTCGGCAAAAAAAATTTTTTTTGTCCCAAATCAAGTCACTATTAGTTTTGAGCCATTTCCAGCAAAAAAAAAAAATTTTTTTTTTTGACCGTTGAAAATTTTTTGAGACAGAAAATTTCACCCTATTTTTCCTTCATAATGGGAGATATGCAGAGTAATCTCATAGAACACTTCAAGATAGAGCTTAAGTATTGGCACATTCAAATGGGAAATCATATATTGCGGTTTGAGTGGTGACCTTGAATTTGACCTTCAATGACCTTGAAAGGTCAAAACGACCTTTTTTGTTGAAAAAACGATGAATTTTGCCTTTGGTGGTCATTTTCTCGAAATCTATTCAGACAGTTTTCCTCAAAATCATGTATAAGATTCTTCTTATGTACCTTTGTGATGTGCATGAATTTCGTTGCCTTTGAAATGAAGGTCTGCGTGGGGCGGCCATTTTTATTTTTTGACGAGTCGGCAAAAAAAAATTTTTTTGTCCCAAATCAAGTCACTATTAGTTTTGAGCCATTTCCAGCAAAAAAAAAACAAATTTTTTTTTTGACCATTGAAAATTTTTTTGGACTTAGAAAATTTCATCTTATTTTTCCTTCATAATGGGAGATATGCAGAGTAATCTCATAGAACACTTCAAGATAGAGCCTAAGTATTGGCACATTCAAATGGGAAATCATATATTGCGGTTTGAGTGGTGACCTTGAATTTGACCTTCAATGACCTTGAAAGGTCAAAACGACATTTTTTTTGAGGAAAAAACGATGAATTTTGCCTTTGGTGGTCATTTTCTCGAAATCTATTCAGACAAATTTCCTCAAAATCATGTATAAGATTCTCCTTATGTACGTTTGTGATGTGTATAAGTTTTGTTACCTTTGAATCGACTATCTGTGAAAATTTGTCATTAACAAAAAAAATCTTTCAAGATGTAACTTGATTTCGTATTATAGTCCATACAGAAAATGTGTTTCTATCAACATTTACGAAGATGTTTTAACATATTGATTTTAACATCAGTGTAACAATTTATATGTATTCAGTAGTAGTATGGGGGGGGGGGGGATTTGGGCGCATTTTTGGCGTGCCACCTGTGGCACCTGCCTTGGGTGGATGGCATACCTCTGTCACCCGCGAGGTCATGGTCTTCCATTGTTATAAATAGAGGCAGGTGAGAAGCCTGGACTACATACCATATCCCCATCAATCCGTGACACCATCTGCTTCCCATGCAATGGAATGGGGCAATACCTCCGTAACATTCCTTATCCCTACAAGGGCATGACTCCCCCTGCGCCTATTTACAAACGGGACAATGGGGCATCTGCTCCGCGTAGCGTCCCCCACCTGACTCGTCACACCACCTGCGTCCTCCAATCGAATGGTCCAATAGGATACCTCAGCCGGGAAATCCATCCACGCTATTACCATCTGCCCCACGGCGGTTTGAGCAAAGTTTGACCTAGTTTTTTGGGGCTTAGGTTGACCTAGATATGACGTCATAGGCACCTCCAAATATGGGCATGTGTCATAACGTTCGCCATTTACTCGTCATAACGTACCCATAAATGTTTGGAATATCATAACGTACCCATAAATGTTTGGAAAATCATAACGTGCCATAAATGTCTGGAAAATCATAACGTACCCATGAATGTTTGGGAAATCATAACGTACCCATAAATGTTTGGAAAATCATAACGTACCCATGTTTGGACAATCATAACGTACCCATAAATGTCTTGAAAATCATAGCGTGCCCAAAAATGTTTGACAAATCATAACGTACCCATCAATGGTTTGGAAATCATAACGTACCCATCAATGGTTTGGAAATCATAACATACCCATAAATGTGCAGAAAATCATAATGTACCCATAAATGTCTAGAAAATCATAATGTAACCAATAATGTTTGGAAAATCATGTATTCATGTATTAATTTTTGCAATATTTTTAAACATTTTTAAAAATAAATTTTCCTTTTTATTCCAATTATCATATTATCATAAAAGCATCGTATTAAAATGAGTCTATGCCATTTTCTTAGTTTTTTTATTTCACACCACATGTCTACTATATATACAATTTCTACACAATGGACTATACAGGTACTACTTTTTTTGGAATTTTGCAAATTTGTATTTTTTGGTTCGCTAAACTACGCTTGCACAAAAATTATATACAGTTATCATGACAGATATGAGGTAGGGTTCATTAATATTCAATGTCCTCATCCATGGAGTCCTCTTCTCCCGGCTGAACGACATCATCGAATAGATGATTGAGTTTCTCCATTGACAAATTCAGCGCTTCCTCGAAGTTGGCTCCCCGTCCCATGTATTTTTCCACAGCTTTCGTGATTTCCATGTGGATCATGCTTCTTTGCAACAAATGGCTCATCTTTACCATGGTTTTGTACATTTCCATCAACCCCGTCTTCATTTCCAGTTTCACCTCATCTTCGGGCAACTCGGGTGTATATTCCATGACGCGATGCAGCAGGTACTCGAAGGCCGTTTCGCATACGCCATGGACCTGGAATCCCTTGCATCCATTTCGGAACCAGCTTACGAGTTGATCGAACCCATCATGTTTCATCATGATAGCCATGTTAAGCGCATCCTTGAATGTAGCACCTCACGCTCTGTATTCTTCAACCGCCTTTTCAATTTCAGCATGAATCCGACTTCTCTGGAGCAGATGGATGCAATTCGCCACTCTCTGGTATGCATTAATCAATTCTTCTTTCGTTTTTTGCGCGACCTCCTCTTCTGGCACTTCTTTTTCCTCAATTTCGGCCTGAATAGACTTTAGCATGCGTTTGAAGGCGCTTTCGTCCATTTTTCTGGGGAACTCGTCTTCCGATGACTCGTCATCGTATGCGGGACATTTCGGCAAGTGCATGTGTAGCTCGTAGTCACTCGAAAACAGCGCTCCGCAGCTGAAACATTTCGCAGTCTTGTCCGACTGCCATCCCATGGATTTTGTGATACTTTGAGATGCTGCGGGCTGGTCCGGAGCTGGGCTCTCGTTAGACTGACTGGGAAGGGGGTTCGGTCTGAGGCGTTTATCTTCCTGCGTTGTCGGTTTCAGGTCCACGACGAGATGTCCGTAGGGCTTTGAGATTGCTCTGTCGAACTCTTGAAGAAACTTTTGGGGGCAGGCGGGATACATTTGCCTGGCCAGGGTCACGATTTGCTGCTGATCGATAGGGTTTCTGAACAGAGTCAGATAATGACAGTTTCTCCTCTGAGTCGGGTCTTTGCTGTAGTAGAGGTTCTGATTCAAGCAAATGACGCTCAGGTTCCGGTGGTGGCTCCCTTCCGTGAACAAGTCCGTAATTCTCGGATCCTTGGCGGAAATAGACATGAGGTCGTCCAGAACGATGACGTTATTTTCCATAGGTGAGACGAAGTCAACAGAATCCAGATTGACAGGTATCCCCTGTATGAACTGCACGGGAGGCTGAACAGTAGACCTTATGATGCCGTAGAGGGGTTGCCATCTCTTGTACAGCCATATGATCCTGGTAGGGGCGGGGAATATTTGACCGGACTCCAAGAGGGATTTTACCCAAGCTGTCTTCCCACAACCAGTAGGTCCTGACACGTTCAGGGTGAAGGGGTGTTGAAATACCAGGGGGTCAATATAGTTGACGGACCAGTGCTTTTGCGGCTGCTGTGGCTGAGGCCGCCAAGCCTGAGGCTGCTGAGGCTGAGGCTGTGGCTGTGGCTGCGGCTGAGGCTGAGGCTGAGGCTGAGGCTGTGGCTGACGCTGAGGCTGAGGCTGCCAAGGCTGCGGCTGAGGCTGAGGCTGCCAAGGCTGTGGCTGAGGCTGTGGCTGAGGCTGAGGCTGAGGCTGAGGCTGTGGCTGACGCTGAGGCTGAGGCTGCCAAGGCTGCGGCTGAGGCTGCCAAGGCTGTGGCTGAGGCTGAGGCTGAGGCTGTGGCTGAGGCTGAGGCTGTGGCTGAGGCTGAGGTTGAGGCTGCCAAGGCTGTGGCTGAGGCTGAGGCTGCCAAGGCTGTGGCTGAGGCTGAGGCTGTGGCTGAGGCTGTGGCTGTGGCTGTGGCTGAGGCTGTGGCTGAGGCTGAGGCTGTGGCTGAGGCTGAGGCTGTGGCTGAGGCTGAGATGGATAATCCATATGGTGCAACTTTTGATGTCTTCTCAAGTCTTGCGGCCAATTATATGTCTGTGGCAGAGAGCACAAGAATTCATGTTGCCTCTTCAACGTCTTTTCTTGGAATGACATTCTCCAACTGATATCGCCGCTTTTATACTCTTCAGAACCACTTCTGATGTATACTTCAAAATGATGTCTTCCCTTGCTTGATCAGCAACTTGGCCCGTTCCACCGTCTGTTGTGTAGGTGAAACCAGTTTCACTTGAATGGGTTCAGTCCGTTTCTCCCTGATGGCGTGACTCTTTTTTTCTTTCTTTTCCTGTTGATATTTCTTCCACGCATCCACTGCGGGAAGGTATGGCTTGAGCGGCATGTTGATGTCGATCCTTCAGCGTCCGAAATGCGAATGAGAAGATAGAGCTCAGTGCAAAGACTTTAGTTTTCTCCTTCGAAATGCTCGATTCTGATTGGTCCGTTCGAATAGGGGGGACGCCATTGACGTCATAATTTACCTAGCCTATTTTGCGACCGCCTATTACTTAATCACCTACTACATGACCTATCACATATCCAACTATAACCAACGGGACCACGGGACCTATAACCACCAAATCTACGTGATGTATAACCACCGCTTGCCCATATTTGGAGGTGTCTATGACGTGATATCTAGGTCAACCTGAGGTCCAGAAACTAGGTCAAGCTTTGCCCAAAAGATGTGCATTTAAAATTTTAACAATAGAAGAAAACGCAGATTTCACACTTTTACACACTTTATTAATATCACTACTACACAAAAATCTAGTACACTCGTGGTGGGAAATAGACATATGATAAAGACAAAATTCGGTTATATACATTATAAATATTGGTATGTATCAATGGAAAAAAATTATTTACAGCTTTGAAAACTCGAATGCAACAGAGTTGAAGAGGAACCAAAATTCGTTTTCATTATTGTCCATTTCTTTGACGTCTTTTTCACAGAAGTTCGCTTTGATATCGTCCAAGGGAAAATCTTCGAGTTCGATCTCGTCCCCCTGTCGTCCGCACCGCTCCATGACAGCTCTGTAGAATTTCACCACGTTGTCATCTTGAATTTGCGCCACGGCTGCGTCGAGGTATGTTTCCACCAGACTGTCCCATCCCCCCGAACACCCGAGCATGTGGTCGAACTGACTGGGAGAGTCGATTTGACAGGCTTCGCAGTCCTTCTTGGCGTTTTCGTTTATCGCGTCCTGCACTAGAAACAGAAAGATATTCTTGAGCCAGACATCGCGTGACGGGAACGAGGCCTGCATGCTGGATATTATGGGCTCCTCGTCCTCGTTGCCATACTTGGCGTGGTGGCCTCGACACTCCTTTTCCGTGAAGAAAATAAACTCCGATGTACCTTCGGAATCAGCCCACATGTATTTCTTACATGGCAGGTCTTCCGTTTTCCTCTTCTTGAAGGGTGGCCTGTTGGTTTGCATCCCTCTGCGCTTGGGGGGGCTTCGAAAACTTCTCCACGACCTCGGCGAATTTGTCCCACTCGCAGACGTTGAGATTGATTCTGCTCGCGTAACGTACCCCGTCTTTTTCTCTAGATACGAGTAAGCACGCATACATCTTCCCCCTGAATGTCTCCACGTCGATTCTGGTGGTCGAATCCAGCACCACCCCGAGTTCTTTTTCTCCTTTCATGGCGTTGGAGATCTCAGTGATGTGCCTACCGATCTCGTCCGTAATGCGGTCGCTGAGATTGTGCCATCTCGGAGATTTCCCCCCCCCCCCCCGTTCTCGTCAGCTTGAAGTAGGGTCCGTAAGTGCCTTCCACCCTAGAAAGAGTTAGACTGTCGCTGAGATCCATGTCGAAAATGTCGTTGCTGCTGCGTCCGCATTCGGAATAATTGTGAAGGTTCTGTCCGCCACTTATATATACCCGGCTCGGCGTGGGCACGCCGTGGGGCAGATGGTAATAGCGTGGGTGGATTTCCCGGCTGAGGTATCCTATTGGACCGTTCAATTGGAGGACGCAGGTGTTGTCATGGGTCAGGACAGGGACGCTACGCCGCCGAGCGATCCTATTGGCCCTTTCGAGTGGAGGACGCAGGTGGTGCCACGGGTCAGGTGCGGGGGACCCTACCCCGACCAGATGCCCAATTGCAAATAAACGCGGGTGGAGTCATGCCCCACAGGGGATAAGGAATGTTATGGAGGTATTGCCCGACATTCCATTGCATGGGAAGCAGATGGTGTCACGGATTGAGGGGGGATACGGTATGTAGTCCAGGCTTCTCACCTGCCTCTATTTATAACAATGGAAGACAATGACCTCGCGGGGTGACAGAGGTATGCCATCCACCCAAGGCAGGTGCCACAGGTGGCACGCCAAAAATGCGCCCAAATCCCCCCCCCCCCCATACTACTTTCAGTATTCTATGCAATTCACATGATTGCCGGTAAGCTACAGCACCCTTGGTGCTATGTTTTAATTTTCGCATTTTCCCTGAATTGGCGGCCATTTTCGTTGAAAAATGCCCAAGTTTTTACTTTAGACGGCCATTTTCTCAAAAACTGTTCAGACAATTTTGAGATTTTTGTTTCAAAAGATTCCTCTTATGGACCTCTGTGATGTGTATAAGATTGGTTACCCTTGAATCGCCGGTCTGCGTGTGGCGGCCATTTTGAATTTTTGAAGAGTCGGCGAAAAAATATTTTTTCACCCCAAATTGCATTACTGTCCATTTTGGGCCAATTCGAAAGAAACAAAATTTTACCCTTTGAAAAAATTTTTGGACAAAATTTTCGGCATTTTTTCCTTCATAATGGGAGCTGCCAGAACTGTACTCGTAGAACGCCTGAAGATAGAGCTTAGAAATTGGCACTTTCAAATGGAAAGTCATATATGGCGACTTCTGTGGTGACCTTGAATTTGACCTTGGATAACCTTGAAAAGTCAAAACAGCCATTTTCGGGTCGAAAATTGCCCAAATTTGCACATTGTCTGTCTTTTCTCGAAAACTGTCCAGGCAGTTTTGAGATTTCTGTTCAAAAGATTCCCCTTATGAACCTCTGTGATGTGTATAAGTTTGGTTGCCCTTGAATTGCCGGTCTCCGTGTGGCGGCCATTTTTAATTTTTGACGAGTCGGCACACCCCAAATCGCATTACTATCCATTTTGGGGCCATTTCCAGGAAAAACAAAACTTCACCCGTTGAAAAAAATTTTTGGACTTAGAAAATTTTCGGCAATTTTTTTCCTTCATAATGGGAGCTGCCAGAACTGTACTCATAGAACGCCTGAAGATAGAGCTTAGAAGTTGGCACCTTCAAATGAGATGTCATACATGGCGACTTGTGTGGTGATCTTGAATTTGACCTTCGATGACCCTGGAAGGTCAAAACAGCCATTTTGGGGTAAAAAAATGCCCAGATTTGCCTCTATAGATGAAATGCTTTCAGATAAAGCTTATGTTTGCATTATGAGGATATAGGAAGACATATATGGCACAACTGATGATGACCTTGAACTTGACCTCAGATGACCTTGAGTGCCAAATGTCTGACTCGGAATGCGTACATTGGCCTGAGCGGCCTATACGCTTGCACCCAGACGTATCTTTGTACTATGAACATATAGAAAATCAAATACTGCACCCGTACATGTAATGGTGACATTGAAGTTCACATGGATGACCTTGATTGGTAAATCTCATGGTCATAATGTTCACACTGATACCTTGATTGATAAATCTCAAGGTCTGTTACATTTCATCATCCAAACCAAAGTTGTCCGGTAACCTTAGCCTTTGGGCTAATATTTTATTTACGCTTTTTTTTTCAAAATGGCGGCCATTTTTGACGAAAAACGACCTTTTTTTTTTTACTTCGATCTCTCAAAAATTGTATGACCACTTTTGCGCTTTTGTTTCAAAATATTAATAATTCCCAATATGCACATCTGTGACGTGTACATACGTTTTGATGCTAATTTTTCGATGAGTCGGCAAAAATTTTTTTCATCCCGAATCAGATAACTATTCATTTTGAACGATTTCCAGTAAAAAAGGAAAAATCGCCATAACACATTTCCGGACTCAGGAACTTTCACCCGATTTTTCTTTCATAATGGGAGCTATACGGAGTAAACTCCTAGAATACTTCAAGATAGAGCTGAAATATTGGCACATTCTAACGGGAAATCCGGCCTGCGTTTTCAGTGGTGATCTTGAAGTTGACCTTCAATGGTCAAAACCAGGCGCGCGCCCCAGGACTTGGAAAACTGGAAGCACATAGGACCTATTCAATTGGGACAGGATATATAGGCGTGGGGTCTGGGGCCCGCCCAGGGCCCCAGAAGCCAACAGTTACTAGGTGCTCTGTGTGGGGCTCTATTCATATATTGGAACCCTGATTATATCATCTGAACCACAGGTTTTGTCCACAACATAAACATGAAGTCGGTCAAGCAAAATCTTTCATAGTACATATATATGGCAACACGGCTCGACAATGTTGAGTTGTTTGTATCTATAGATATAACCATTGTGGATTATCATTGCAGATAGGCTGTTGCAAATCCCTGATTACCACAGTTTTTACCATGATAAAACGATTTAGCTTTGATGACATATACCAGTGATAAATGTGAATATTGTTCTCGTCTTCAGCGCTCATAAACAAGAGCTTCAACAGTTTAACGGTGTGCTGTTACAATAACCAATCTCGTCAGTTATTTTCCACTTATTCAATTGTTCTATATAATAGCCCCACAGCACTTACTAGGAAGCTTAGCAGTTTTCACCGTCTAATTAATCCAACCAGAAGAGCTTTCTATATTAAATATATTTACGATAATTTTTTCCTTAAAAATTTACTGGAAGCACATGTTTCCATGCAGTGCTTCTATCCGCGGGCGCGCCTGGTCAAAACAACCATTTTTGAAGAAAATTTGCCAATTTTGGAATTCGGCGGCCATTTTCTCCAAAGATGTATGGCCACCTTGAGATTTGTATTTCAAAATATTCCCCAAATACGTTTGTATTTGTGACATTTATACATTTCGTTACTCTTGAATCGCCGCTCTGCGTGTGGTGGCCATTTTGATTTTTCGACAGTTCTGCAAACAAATATTTTTTTTGTCTCAAATCAAATCACTACGGCAGCGTATTTAGGACATGGGGGAAATATTCTTTTATTTCGTACGTACAGATCAATAACTCGCACGTACGAATTAATTTGTACATCCAGATTCATATCTGTACGTACCTACTAGTATTAAACACTCGCGTGTATTGCTTGCTATATCATCCAAATTTGAATTGCTCGAGGTGGGACGGCTAAATCCATATTCACACATTTCTTTCCCACAACCTTTGTTAATGAAAAGAAAGAGTGGTTTGTACGTACGAATCGCTTATCCGTACGTACGAATTGGTATTTCGTACGTACAAATTAGTAATTCGTACGTACGAAATAGTAATTCGTACGTACGGAATAATGATCTGTACGTACGAAATAGTAGTTTGTACGTACAGATTATTCAATCGTACGTACGAACTAAAATAACACTTCGCCATGTCCTAAATACGCTGCCGTAAGTCACTGTTCGTTTTGATCCATTTCCAACACCCCCCCCCCCCCCCCCCAAAAAAAAAAAAAAAAATCGCCATTGACTCAATTTCTCTATGGAGTAAACTGCCAGAACAGAACACCTCAAGATAGAGCTAAAATATTTGGACATTCAAATGGGAAATCATATCTGGCGGTGGTTTCAGTGGTGACCTCAAATTTGACCTTCAATGACCTTGAAAGGTCAAAACAAACATTTTGATTTAAAACGCCCAATTTTGGACCTTTGCGGCCATTCTTTCTAACAATGAAAAAGTGTATGACCACTTTTGAGATTTCTCTCTCAAATTATTCCCCATATGTGCCTTTGTGACATGCTTATGTAATGTTGCTCTTCTTGCCGGCTTGCTCGTGGTGGTCTTTTGACTTTTTGGCGGGTTGGTAAAATTGTTTCGTCCCAAATCATGTCACTGTCCCAATTTGGCCCATACCCTGGGAAAAAAAGACCATAAAGGTCAAAACAACCATTTTTGACGAAAATCTACCGATTTTGGACTTCAGCGGCCATTTTCTCAAAAGATGTACAATGTATGGCCACTTTGAGATTTGTATTTCAAAATATTCCCCAAATACGTTTGTGTTTGTGACATTTGTAAATTTCGTTGCTCTTGACGGTTCGGCTTATATTGGAAGCTGTCACAACTGTACGACTAGTATGCTTGAAGATAGAGCCTAGATATTGGCACTTTCAAATGGGAAGTCATACATGGGGATTTGTGTGGTAATCTTGAATTTGATTTTTGAATTTGAATTTGAAATTTGAATTTGACATTTGATTACCTTGAAATGTCTAAACACTCATTTTGGGGTCAAAAACAAAATATGCTCAAATTTGCACTTTATTTTTTTTTTTCAAAAACTATCTGATCAGTTTTGAGATGTTCATTCCGGAACATGCCAATTGCGATACTTGAAGTTGCATCAGCAGATGTAACGGCTTAAGTTCCTCATAATATCTGATACATAGGGCAGACAGGCCCAAAATGGTATGATATGCATAAATTTGCCTCTGGGACCAAATCGCTTGCACATAGACATGTGCATGGTTTGTGATAGGATGTCGTAAACGAAGCATTTTTGGTGAACTTGAACTTGACCTAAGATGACATTGAGTGGTAATCGGCGAGGTAACATTTAACGCGAATAATGTAAATTACCGAGACATGTAGTATGCTTGTACATTAAGCTTAGATTGTATAATATGAGTATACACTGTAGGCAGTCACATTGGGTGGTTCCTTTGGTAACCTTGAATTTGACCTTTAGTGGATTTAAGATGTTGAAGCAGCAATTTTACTGAAAAAGGTGGATGTCTGACACTGTACATGTCTCCGGTAACCTTTCCAACCCTTGGGTTATTTTTTTCACTACGATATTTATTGGTTTTACGTACACCATCGCCATGTACAAGTATTGGCCCTGTCCGCAAGAACAGTCTATGATTACCATTTATTCCCTCCCAGGAATACTGTCATTTTTGCATTTAATAGAGAATCGCGAAAGGATTTTGCACAATATGTGGCCGTGTGTATTGTATCAGTAAAGTGTGTTTATTGTCTTCAATACAAAGTCGTGGACATTTTCTGCTTGGTGCTTAGTGCAAACAAAATCATTCATTGTATGCTATAATACAAAGTCCCCTTCCATGCCAGCTACGTACAGGACATGTAAATCTGATTGATTAATAGACGATCAAAACACTGGTTTGTCCCAATCGACCCGAAATTGATCCCCTAATAATTCATGTTACCTTTATATTCCCACTCTGGACATGCAGGTATGTTGAACTCGGTATCCCCCGCCACTTCATGGTCTTTACCTTACCAACACACACAGTATAAGCTAGGCGGCTGCGGCCACCCGAGCCAACCGTCACAGATGATACAATCACCTCTGTCCTGTCCCGTCACGGGCACCCATCGATGTTCTCACCTGGGACGAACTCACACCTTCACGGAATTTACACTCATCCCTACTGCCCCACCCCCCGTCCGAGCCGGTCTCCTGAGACCCCAGCCCTCCGTTCCCAGCCCGGCGCCCCCGCGGCAGATTGATCACGACCCACTCAGACCGTGGCTCTCCTCTCATTGCCATGACGTCTTCCACGCGAGCGAAAGGGGGCCCATCGGCCGGGAAATTTGACACTGTTAGTATTTATGATCTGGATTATGGCGTGGATTAGAGTGTCGACCAAATTTGAATGGATATTGTGTTCAAGATTAGGCGTTTCGGTTATAGATTTTCACAGTAGACTTGCGGTAAACTGCATTTTAAGTCTGTATTATTTGTTTGAGAATTTAGCTGGAACTGACTATCGGATTAGTGTTTATAGATAGAGTTACACAAAGACATTCTAAGAGTTTATGTGGTTCGGATCACCAGTCCATGTTAATCTGAATAGACGTGTAAATGTATGGACCCAAACTTCTTTATCTACGCACTATATAGGATTGAACTTGTCGTGTTTTATATTCATAACCTGGACACAGAGCTTCAGTTTGACTTTTGACAAAGTTTGGCAGTCAAGCATGGATATGTCCTTGTCCCGCGATGCCGACGAGATCGGCGCACTGTTGGACACTATGTGGTCCGTCAACGACAGCGGTGTGGTCATAGCCATCAGAGACAACGCCAGCGGGCCGTCCCTGGTACAGCGCGAACTCCTGAGCCTCTTCAACACGCTGTACTACCTCGCTCTGGTGCCCGTGGCTACGGTTGGCAACCTTCTGACGCTCGTCGTCGTGTTCTACGTGGTCCGGCACAAGCGCGGTCGCCGCTGTATCCCGGATCTTTGCCTGGGCGTGCTAGCCGCTGTGGACCTGCTCTCGGTCGTCCTCGTGCATTCCGTGTCCCTTGGCGCACTGTCCCGCGGCCGCTGGCCCTATCCACAGTGGACTTGCACGTACCAGGCCTTTGCCGCCTCTGTCTACATGAAAACGGAGTTTCTCGTGCAGGTGCTGATCTCGCTGGACCGACACTTCGCGGTCGTCCGGCCCCTGCGCTACCACGCCTTCAGCTCGGTGCTCACGCTCAAGCTCGCTGTCGTCGGCGTCGTCGTCAGCGCCTTCGGGACCACGGTGCTCGCATTCACTCTTGGCTCTCGGCCTCTGACTATCTTCCTGCCCAGCTGGAGGTTCTGCGTGGCCACGAGCACCCTCGATAGTCCTCTAGACATGGCGATGAGCGCGATGACGGGCCTCGTATTCGTCTGCGGCATCGCAGTCTTCATCGTCTGCAACGTGACGCTGATCGTGATCCTTCGAAGGTACCACGCTAGGCGGGCAAACGACCTCCTCCATCAAATTTCTGAGGCCGTCAAAGCAAGGGAACGCGAAATTTTCGGTCAACAGCAGCGATCCATGTGTCAAAACAACAAAAATGACTTCGCCCTGAAAAGAAAAAGCGGCGTGGAATGCCAACGCAATTGCCGCGGCGATGGCGACGAAGGTGATATAGAGGGGGAGGCGGAGATGTCGTGTATGAATGACTGTTTAATGAAACACAATCGAGCGATCAATGACGGCACTTACGTCTACGCCAGTGGACGAGAACTGAAAACAAATAAACACAAGTCAGCGGTTGGCAATAGCTGGGACTCCAACGGGCCCGCCCTTTACCCGAACGGTCGGGACGGCGGATCGATGCGATCAATTCCCGACCAATTGGCTAGGACCGGGACCCGTCAAGTGCCCAAAACTGGCGTCACGGCCGACCTGACAACGGGCGGACCCCCGATACACCGGGACAACGGGCCCGGTACCGCTATCGACGGCGGTGCTATTAATAAACTTCAATTAGAAAATCCATCCAGACACACAGGTGAAAGCGTGCCGAGTGACGTAAACCACGGTGAGGAAAGGGGCTCGATTGAAGTCGGATTGATTTCGACAGAGGTTAAAACTAATGTTGCGGTGCCAAATGCTCGTCTGGTTTCTCGTTCAAGCGAGCGTGGTGAGTTGGATACACCGACTTCAGAAATAGCAGAACTTCACAGTGCATTTGCTTTCATACCGATAGATACTCGCCAAGAACGTGATTTCCCAATAAAAGAGACACCGCAAAAAAGTGGACCGCGATATTTGCCACGCAATTTGCCGCGGCAAGGCACGCAAGAGACATCAACAACTTATCTGGACACACACGACATCACTGATGACGCAATAAAAGACTCTGACCAGCACGCTCTCCACCTGTTCGACACCGGAGCTCCGTACCAAAACCTCCACCTCGATCCGGACGCTGCCCACGTCGACGAAGATGTCTTCCAGTCTGCTGGCGACGACACCGGACACTACGTCTCGATCCCGGACGAGACGGGCCGCCCGGACACGTCCCATGCGAACCACATACACACGTCCGGGCCCTCTTGCCGCGGCCCAGCGCCACCTCACTCGCCCCCGTCTCTATCGCCTGGCCCTGCAACAGGAGGAAGTGGACGGGTTGCTGGTGGTCGCGGCCTGCTGGGCTTCGAGCGCACGGCCTACGTTCAACTGCAGATGCAGAAATTCCTGAAGAAGATGCAGCGGAAGGCCAAAAAACAGAAATCGGACCTAGTGTTGGCCAGACTCGTGTTGCTGAGTGCCACGGTCTTCGTAGTGACCTGGCTTCCGTACGCCGTAAGTTAGAGCACAATAAAGTCACAAGAGTCAGAATTATTTTGCAACAGCATTGGTACATTGTATGAACAACATATACACCATCAATTATAAGATTTCCAAAGCTGTATACACCAAATGATCACATTACAAGGCATAGATGAGGCAAATTAAGTTGCCCGCATAAAAATAAAATATAGCGTAGCCTATAGAACATACCATAAGCACATATATCGAACATACCTGATTCCCATAGCGCAAAGCAACTCAGGAGCACACAACCTGGAGCACACCAAAATCACATAACATTGAGCAAATACAGACCACAAAACACCAAAAATACCAAATGCTTATAATATAGATCACACCATAGGCACACACTATCTACAATCTGGAACATACCTTGCACATAACATGGAATACACGGAATGTTCATATTATGGACAACACAACACACCGAACACATGTATCCAATGCTTATTCCATAGAGCACATCAAAGGCACACAAATTTGAGCAATCCAAAAGCTTATGACATCATGCACACCAAATGCTCATACACACCGAATGCTCATCACAAATCACACAGTCTGAAGGCATAAGGACCGAAGGCATACACTTCCAGAAACACGCCCACACACACACACACATACAACAAAAAAACATAGCATCGCGCACACTAAATGCTCATAATATGGAGTACACTAAAGGCATACAACCTAGAGCACACCAACAAAAACACGACCATAGACTAGAGCACACCAAAGGCAATGTACAAATCAAAATTTTGCTTCTCGCTACACAGTTGGTGACGGTACTGTCCTACTGCCGTATAGACGCGGGAGCGGTCATCACCGAGGTGTCCTTGAAGTTCGTGTTCCTGAACGCCTTCCTTAACCCGATGTTTTACGGCCTGTGTCGGAAGACTTACCGCGGCGGCTACAGTTACCTGCTCCAACTCGCCAGCCACTACCTGTGTTGCGGCATCGTGAAGAAACCAGGCGGTACGCACGATCACAAATGGTGTAATAAAATTGAAAGTTCACGTTCGGATTTGTTGTAGCTAAAAAACTGATGGTCTCTGAGGTTGCAACTGTGATTACGAAAATCTGCCACACAATGTGGGCCTATTCGTCTTTTCGAATCTTTCGAAATATGCTCTGAATTTTTAGGTTACCGCCCCTTTGGTTCGATAACCTGTTGCCGTCGCGTTGCGTCCGTCGTCCGGCGTCCGTCGTCCGACCACCTTTTTTATCTTTAAAGTTTATAGGCGGGTTTTCCTGAAATTTTGCACAATAATGCCTAAAAACATTTCAAGAGGGTGTTATTTTTTTTAGTTTTTTTTTATTTTCTCATTTTTCTCGAAAAGGCGCGAATTTTTGACGAAAAAATGGCCAATTTTGGACTTTGGCGGCCATTTTCTCAAAAACTGTCTGATCAGTTTTGAGATTTTTGTTTCAAAAGATTCCTGTACCTTCATGATGTGTATAAGTTTTGTTGCCCTTGAATCGCCGGTCTCCATGTGGCGGCCATTTTGAATATTTGGCGGGTCGGCGAAATTTTTTCTTTTGCCCCAAATCGCATTACTATCCATTTTGGGTCATTTCTAGGCGAAAAAAATTTCACCCTTTGAAGAAAATGTTTTTTTCTTTCATAATGGGAGCACTTTTTTAGGTTACCGGACTTTGGTCCGATAACCTATTGCCGTGGCGTTGCGTCCGTCGTCCGTCGTCCGTCCGTCCACATTTTTATCATTAAAGTTTACAGTCGAATATTTCTGAAATTTTGCACAAAAATACCTAAAAATATTTCCAGAAAAGGCTTTTTTTAGTTTTTTGATTTTCGCATTTTTTTCAAAATTTTCGTCGAAAAATGGCCAATTTTGGACTTTGACGGTCGTTTTCTCAAAATCTGTTCAGTAACTTTTTTTCTTATTGATGCATGACACTCCTCCTATGTACCCCTGTGACATCTATAAATTTCGTTGCCCTTGAATCGCTCGAAGTGGGCCATTTTGGGCCCAAACTCGGCCCAAATGGGACTGTCCCATGTTAAATTCTCCTATGCTTTATAATGGGACACATTAAGCCTAATATCTCACTTAAAATTGAAATTAGAGACTAAGATTCAATTGTGGACATATAGGAAATGATATATGCTGAATATTCTCGTGACCTTGAATTTGACCTCTGACCTCGGTTTCAAGGTCAGAGCGGCCGTTTTCGTCTAAAAATGGCCAATTTTGGAATTGATGGTCGTTTACTCAAAATCTGTTCAGTAACTTTTTTTCTTATTGATGCATAACACTCCTCATATGTACCCCTGTGACATGTATAAATTTCGTTGCACTTGAATCGCTCGAAGTTGGCCATTTTGGGCCCAAACTCGGCCCAAATGGGACTTTCCCATGTTAAACATTAAGCCTAATATCTCACTTAATATTGAGATTAGAGACTAGGAATCAATTGTGGACATATAGGAAATTATATATGCTGAACATTCTCGAGACCTTGAATTTGACCTCTGACCTCGGTTTCAAGGTCAGAGCGGCCATTTTCGTGAAAAAATGGCCAATTTTGGACTTTGACGGTCGTTTCCTCAAAATCTGTTTAGTAACTTTTGTTTCTTATTGATGCATAACACTCCTCATATGTACCCCTCTGACATGTATAAATTTCGTTGCTTTTGAATCACTCGGAAAGGGCCATTTTGGGCCCAAACACGGCCCAAATGGGACTTTGCCATGTTAAATTATCCTATGCTTTATAACGGGACACATTAAGCCTAATATCTCACTTAATATTGAGGTTAGAGACTAGGAATCAATTGTGGACATATAGGAAATGATATATGCCGAATATTCTTGTGACCTTGAAGTTGACCTCTGACCTCGGTTTCAAGGTCAGAGCACAAAATGGCTAATATCTCGTTCATTATCGACTTTACAGCTTAGGAATCAATTGTGGACATATAGGAAATGATATATGCTGAATATTCTGATAACCTTGAATTTGACCTTTGACCTCATTTTCAAGGTCACAGGACAAAATGGCTAATATCTCACTTATTATCGATTTTACAGCTTAGGGATTAATTGTGGACATAATTATAGGAAATGATATATGCCGAATATTCTTGTGACCTTGAAGTTGACCTCTGACCTCGGTTTCAAGGTCAGAGCACAAAATGGCTAATATCTCGTTCATTATCGACTTTACAGCTTAGGAATCAATTGTGGACATATAGGAAATGATATATGCTGAATATTCTGATAACCTTGAATTTGACCTTTGACCTCATTTTCAAGGTCACAGGACAAAATGGCTAATATCTCACTTATTATCGATTTTACAGCTTAGGGATTAATTGTGGACATATAGGAAATGATATATGCTGAATATTCTCGTGACCTCGAATTTGACCTCTGACCTCAGTTTCAAGGTCAGAGCACAAAATGGCTAATATCTCGCGTATTGTCGACTTTACAGCTTAGGAATCAATTGTGGACATATAGGAAATGATTTATGCCGAATATTCTGATAACCTTGAATTTGACCTTTGACCTCATTTTCAAGGACACAAGAGAAAATGGCTAATATCTCACTTATTATCGATTTTACAGCTTAGGGATCAATTGTGGGCATATAGGAAATGATATATGCTGAATATTCTTGTGACCTTGAATTTGACCTCTGACCTCGGTTTCAAGGTCAGAGTACAAAATGTCTAATATCGCGCTTATTATCGACTTTACAACTTAGAAATCAATTGTGGACATATAGGAAATGATAAATGCCAAATATTCTGATGGCGTTGATTTTGACCCTTGACCTCATTTTCAAGGTCACAGGACAAAATGGCTAATATCTCACTTATTATCGATTTACTAGCTAAGGGATCAATTGTGGACATATAGGATATGATATATGCTGAATATAATCATGACCTTGAACATATAGGAAATGATATGTTGAATATTGCTATGACCTTGAATTTGACCTTTGACCTCATTTTCAAGGTCAGAGAAAGAAATGGCTAATATCTCGCTTTTTATCGACGTTACAGCTTAGCAATCAATTGTGGACATATAGAAAATGATATATTCTGAACATTGTCATGACCTTGAACTTCACCTTTGACCTAATTTTCAAGGTCACAGGACAAAATGGCTATTAGCTTGCTTATTATCGACTTTAGAGCTTAGGAATTAATTATGAACGTATAGGAAATGATATAAGCTGAATATTGCTATGACCTTGAATTCGACCTTTGACGTCATTTTCAAGGTCACAGGACATAGTGGCTAATCTCGCTTATAATCTCGCTTATTATTGACTTTACTGCTTAAGAATCAGTTGTGGACATACTAGAAATGACATATGTCGAATATTATCATGTCTTTGAATTGACCAATGACCTTATTTTCAAGGTCACAGGACAAACTACTAATATCTAAAATATGTATTGTCCGGTAACCTTTCTTAGCCCTTGGGCTAATTTTTCTTTCATAATGGGAGCTGCCAGGACTGTACTCATTGAACGCTTGAAGATAGAGCTTAGATATTGGCACTTTCAAATAGGAAGTCATATATGGCGATTTGGGAGGTGACCTTGAATTTGACCTTTGATGACCTTGAAAGGTCAAAACAGCCATTTTTGGGTAAAACAAAAAATGCCCAAATTTGCCTCTACAGATGAAATGCATGTAGATGTAGATAGAACAACTAATGATGACCTTGAATTTGACCTTGGATGACCTTGAGTGCTAATTGTCTGGCTTGAAATCTGTAAAGTGGCCTCTGAATCTCAAACTTCTGCACATACAGGTTAGGATTTGTATAAGCCTATAAAAAGGCATGTATAAATGACACATTTTTGGTGACCTTGAACTTGACCTTAAACGACCTTGAAGGGCAAATCTCAAAATCTTAAATTGGCCCCTACAAACGAAATACTTGTTGATAAAGCTTATATGTTTGTATTATGAACATATATCAAGTCATATGCAGCATACCTAATGGAGACACTGAAATTCACAAAGATGACCTTGACTGGTAAATCTCAAAATCATATGTCACCTACTATGCTTAAAACCAAAATTGTCCGGTAACCTATCTTAGACCTTGGGCTAATTTTTTTTATTGGAATATTTTGTGTTCAAAACTTCAAGTATCACATACTTTTGAACATACCAAGCAATTAATTTTAAACTGGATCGATTCGTTGATTGTGATGGATAGCTGCCACTTTTACCTGAAACGTGTCTCAATTACAGTATAATTTACAATGGTTATGACGGACATTTTGTCATGTTCGCTGATTGTGTATCTTTCAGACAACAAGGTATTTTTTGAGTCGCGGAGGAAGCGTGTGGCCCAGCACCTGGGAGCAGTGGCTGCCGGCTGGCCGGACGACAAGAACATCCACCCACGGTCTCCACCACCGCCACCCGCGGGCACGGCCCCACACTGTCACCACCAGGCCCTCGAGACCAGCGCCCGGGCCCTCGCCCTGCTTTCAAACACCCTAGCCATGCACCAGGACGATCCCGCCGCCACCTCTGGGGCTTTCCTGCCGTCCAAGCAACTGAAGGAACTCTTCGAACGTTGCCTGTTGGTGGACTCGGACAGCACTGGGTCGGACTGCGATGACAGCAGCAGTGCTATAGACTACGAGGCCCTCGCGTTGGACGAGTGCGACTTCTATGAGACTCTGCGCCAGGTATGGGGCCGAGAACCAACGAGAGCAAACCGAGGGCTGGCTCCGTGTGGGCGCGAGGCCGACTGTCAGCAAGATAGGGAGAGCGACATCGTCCTAGACGTCGACTACGACGCTCTACTGATGAAAGAGTTTCAGTACAGCCTCTGTGATAGCACTTAATCACTGCGACAGAAATTTTGCTTCCAAATTTGTGTCAGTTATCACAGCTTCCGAATGAATATTCTTGTTTAAGTTATGGATGTATTGTTCGTGTGTTCATTTTTTTTTCGTGTGTTCAACTGAAGACGCAGCTTTTCCCGTAGGTGTTCATTATGTTTGGTTGATGCTAGTCTTCCCGAATTTAGTTTCCAGTGCTTGATTACGAATGCCTATCGGATAATAAAACTGCCAAATAAAGAAACACATTTGTGTGTGAATTCAAACAGGTAGTTAGCAAGGTAATTATCAGGACATAGCATAGAGAACACCAAAGGCACAACACAATAACACTAAGGTTAAAATTATCTCATAAAGCAAATCCTAGAACTACACGAGACAATATAATATCTTCGAAATTTTTTGACAAAGCAGTGTTTTGACAGCAGCAACTCACACGTTCCAGGTCACCACTCGTCAATGTCACCAAAAGATCCGTCACATATGACTTCCTATGCTAAAAATTCCAACCTAAACCGGTCAATTTACATAATAGTTTGTACATGACCTTGAGTGTGAGTTTAGGTTCATTTAATGTCAAGTTCAAGGTAACCAAGAGATGTGCCATATATGACTTCCTATATTATGCTCATAATACATACCTAGCTGTATCTACAACCGTTTTGTCCTCAGGGACCAATTTGCACATTTCAGGGCATTTGGTGCCATTTGGGCCTTTCAATTGATTCAAGCCATTCCATCTTTAAACACAAAATAAGCAGCACAAAATGTCATGCATATTTGAAATATGGAGAAAGTTATGCAATAGATTTCATCTATCTGGTAATGTGAATTTCGGTCTTTTTAAATGGTCATTCCATCTTTAAACATCTCATAGATCCTCCACCCCCTCATCTCAAATGTTCAGCAGATAGACGACAATAAGTCAGTTTCGTCCACTGGGGTTTGGCAGTACAGTGGATCCTGTGTTAAAGACCACCTTGTCAGGAGAGACCACCCTGGTTTGAGACTGCTCTCCTTGGTCCTAAATGACCTTTCATCATGTGAATGAACCTGCTATGAGAGACCACCTGTTATTTAAGACCACTTTTTTAGGGTCCCTTGGTTGGTCTTAAAACACAGGATCAACTGTACCACCAAACCTGGTGTGGGAAAATGTCTTCTTCTAGGCAGCATATTCTAGCAACTAATGACAAAACAACAATGAACATTAGGTTTCGAGGTGCTTAGTCATTTAATCTTCTTAGGTTAATCTTGTTAATACAGTATCACAATACATCATGCATTCATCAGGTTATAAAATTTCACAACCTAATATTTTTGTACAACTTCAGAATACCAGTCAAACTATCACAAGTACATGCACGCATACGCCAAAATTCAAAATGAAGACTCATAGGATTTTAATATTTTACACTACCAAACATCTATGAATACATGTAGGGGTAGCACACAAATATTTCATTATATACTGCAATTTCATTTCTCATTTATTGTGTTCATTCGTCTTCGCCTGCCTACACTTTATTAACCGAACTGTTACAAAAACTTCTGGTATACAAAATAGTAGGAAAACAGAAACAACATTTCAAACATATCATTATCATGATTATGTACAGCACTTAATTTAGTTACAGCTCCTCACAGCATTACTCATTTTACTATATAACTCTAGGATATATATATCCTCAAAAATATATAACAAAGATATATAACATAGCTAGAGTAACATAGATTTGTGGCAATGTATACAAAACACAGGTTTGAACTGTGCATTCCAGCCTCAAAAAAGTACATACAAATAAAATTTCAGTCATAGCTTTAAAAGCAGGCTATATATCATGACGTGCAAATACCAAAAATGATGAACATTGTGAAATGCAAGAAAATGCCAATATAAATATATCATATGTACAAATATCAACACAATGGAGTCTTCTTTTGTATCACATGTGCATCCAAATTGCCGATTCATTGCCACATTGTTAATCATTCAATTCACATTTCTGACCTTCATTATTATCAATGTGTATGATGTCTTAACCATGTTAACAGTGGTAATAAAATATACATTTTATATATATTTACATGTCCATGCTACTTTTTATCCAAATATATATCATCATGCATAAATTTACTATTTACACATTCATATGCAATCGTGTAATATTGTTAATTCATAACACAAATAGATTATATTACACATGTTCACCAAATATCACAAATCCGTTTAATCCTGGAAGGTCAATAGTCATCTCATTTGTAATAATCCAATATATACAACAAAATTATCATATAGGTGTAGGTGTAATTAGTTTGGAAATACATATTATATTCATATGTAAGAACATACTTGTTCATGATTTTGTAACAAAGAGCACACTAACATACAATACAACATACATATGTATGTAGATACATATATATGTGTAATATTATGTATTCAAATTTGACTGGGTAATTCTGGATAAAGGTGACTTCTTAAGTCGGCCTGCAATTTGTGACCTTCAAAATTTCAGATGTATATATATTCTAAATACTGCTTGTAGATAAACAAAAAAATATATCCTTACATGGCAAAAAGCCCTGGAGTATTGAGGCACATGTAACTACTTGTAGTTTGCATCAGTTAGTTAAATAGTTGATAAATAAGCAAAACAATACTGAAATGAAAGTCCACATCATAATGTTCATACATGTAACATTCTGGTTAGGAATAAACTCAATAAGCATGAAATAAGCGACAAATGCACACAAAGCAATCATCCATAGCAAACACGTAAAGTTGACAGGACGAACATCCTCGGTCTTTAGTTAAAGATCTTTATGCTTCACTTTTACAATGCCGTAAAGCATCATGATGACAACTTGGAGTCGTCCAGTTTCTCATCGGTGTCTCCTCCATCAGTTCTGTCCTCAGACTGGTCCTGTTTCTCCAGATCTAGTTCCTTGGTTTGGCCGTCGTTGGCTGTCGACTCGGTGAGCGACACTGTATCTGGCGAGTGGTTTGTAGTCAGGAGTACCGGCTCGTCTGGCAACTCTGCACGCACGACCTTCTCCAACACCGCATGCCAACTGTGACAGATTATAATCAAGTCCCTCTTAAATATCAAACACTGTACATATACAGAGACTATACAGATACATTGCGAGACAATGGGGTACCTGCTGATGCCATGTGCTTTTGGGGCTATGAAACAGTCTATTATGCCTAAAAAGTACAAAAACGTAATGTCCATTGTCTGCATTATGCTAAAACAAACATGACAAAATTTTTATGGAACATTATCACGTTTTTGTATTATATGGCACAGTAGACTGTTTCTATGGTTTATCTATACCCGAATTACATGGTGGCGATCCTGGTGGCAAACGGGAACCTCATTCTAAATATTGCACGATTTGAATTTTTCAGATAACAACATTTCGTGCCGAATAATGTGATTAAAGTTTATTTTTTCCACGCTGTTATTTCTCTAGGCATGTTCATTTGTTTTTCCTCAGTTTTTTCTTCCACTTTATTTTTCCTCAGAAAACTATTACTTCACAATTTTCATGCTTCAAGTATTCCTTCCCACCTTTCCATGGTTTTCTTGTCCTGGGCTTGGAAGTAGTACTCCTTTTTGAGACCGATGTGGAACAGCTTGAAGATGGACTTTGGGGGTCCATGGTCGTCCTTGACGATAGCAGACACGTATCCGGGTAGGGGGAGGGAGGTTGTGGCACACAGGTCCTGTGAGGGGAGGGGGAGAACTTTGATGCAGTTTAGAATTTCTCAATGCCAATACTCATTCAGTGCTTGGCAGTATAACCAAGATATTTTATGAAATGCAAGGTCCCAGACAAACGAACCTGATGTGCCTTGAAGGAATACAAGACGAAGTCGTCCCGGACGGCGAAGTATCGACGGTCCCAGTGCTTCTTGCCTTGACTCACTTGAAGGTATCCACAGATCAGAGACGCATCACTTGCTTTTACCTGTCCCATAATAATACAACATTTCCAAAATTTGTTTGCCTTTCCGGATAAAATTATTTTCTGAACAATTGACTGGTTTCTGGCGTGAGCTTACAGCTTTGAGGCCCTTTGTTTTCTTGAGCATGTTGTGGGCTTCCGAGCCCGGTGCCGCCTTCAGTTCCAGCGTATTGTAGCAGTTGTCGCAGACTCGGTGGTACTTGTTGTTGTCGTACTTCAGTCGAGTCTTGCGGGTTGAGCAGTTGCCACAAATCACCTGCGGCAAATACACCATGGACTTCTTTTTACCATGCACAATTGGACCTCAACAAATAGACCCATAAACATTGATGACATAAATAAGTTGCCCAATAAGTTGTGAAATGCTGAAGAATTTGTTTATTCACCTGTCCACAGGCACGACAATGGTGACGACGAAAAAACGTTGTGAACTCGCGGGCACACAGCATACACATGCTGGCGGCCTGGTCCTTGATCCATGTCGGGGCGCGCTTCCCCAACTCGTCCTCTTGGAACTGATGGGTGGGGAGAAAAATGACACAGCGTGATTGCCAGGCAAACATCGGCAACTGACTGTCATCAGGTGTCAGCTGAATGTCAAGCACTTAGAGTGGGAAGGTATGCTTACATTTTCCAAGAGAGATGGTCCAGCCATTCTGCTCATTTTCTTCTTGGTGTACTCTGATATAACACCCCACAGGGCCTACGGAACAAATCAAGAAACATACAACTCAAGAGTAAAATTCACGGTAGAGAATGAAGGCATGATGGAATATTCTGTGAGCTCGAGTGATACACTGGTTATAAATGCAATTTTTTTCAGTTTTGAAGAACTTACAGTTTGCCATGCATCCTTGTCTTCAATATCGCTGAAAGATAAAATATATCATTCTTGTGGTGGTTCATAGACAACACATGGTACAAGACATATAAATTGACCTACAAGTACCGATAGTATTAATTCTTGTGCCATATCGGATATTTATATTTACCTGGCATGGAACTCAATGGACTTGGTTTTGCTCTTAACTAAGAAAGTGTTTGCTATGAATAAGTCATCACCTTCCATCACCTTGCAAAGAAATCCGTAAATTTATGTAGGTTTCAATACAGTTATTGACAACTTAATGTCCATCCTGTGACTTTGTTCAAATTTTCAATTCCTAAAAATTTAATTCCACAACTCACCCGCATGCCTTCGACGTCCAGTTTGGTTTTGATCTTGTACTGGTTTTTGCCGAAGGTCTCCACGCAGACGAGCAGAACATCACTGAACTGTCAAACCCAGCATTGTCAGAAAATAAATTTTAATGCCCTGATTTTTCCCCCAATTCCCCATTGGTAGACATATGGCATCCTCTGTTTTGTGTTTGGTTGTGACTTCATTATCATTTAAACATACTGCTTCTCATGTACGAATGTATGTCTGAGTGCAATCTACACATAACGTAACGTAACGTGATGTAATTCACGTAACAACAATCTCCACTTACCAGGAAGAGATACCTGTCCAGCTTGGAGCCATCTCTCGCGGATATTTTGGTGATGTGTCCCTCCTTGACAAGATCTCTGGTTGGACTGATCAGGTCCAGGTTGGAGGCTCCGATCAGGCGCTCCGAGAGACTCAACAATTTGGCAGATCTCTCCTGCAGAGGGCAATCGATCAATTACATGTACATATCTCATACTAATTGAAGATACTGCTGTCTAGTTTGAAAACATAAGCTTTTCCTGTTTAATTGAATTTATTGTCAGGGTACAGGAGATCAAGTCAGGTCAAGCAAAATGTCAAGTCATGCAAAATCAAGTACATTTTTCCGGATAGTCTCGTTTGCATGAGCTGCAGCTTTTGTGACGAGTTCTAGGGCCTCTGTGCAGAAAAACAAAAAGAATAGAACTTACATTAAACAAAAACACAAAAAAAGTAAAAGGAATTTTGAATGAATCACAGAAATCCAAACAACAAAACATTTGAACACAAACATAAACACACCAGATAATAATTTCAGTCAACAAAAGAACATCAACTAATATTTTATCAAGGTTTAAGCGAGTGGAAGCCTGACATACTCTGTGTGTCCTGTCTGTCCTCTGCATCCTCCTCCAAGTGCTTCAGGTAGTCTGCGAGGTGAATGAGACATTGTTTCCAGTTCATTGATGGTCATAACACTTTGAATACTATAAGTGACATATGGCACTCTGTATCAATCATACTTTCCCATTTTCACAACAAATTTTTCCTTTTCATACTTGAATGTTTTTTTGAGCATTCATATATTGCTGAATACAACTTCACACAACTACATGAGTAAATGTTATATAGTTAGAAATATTCTAACATTATAGCAACTGCTTGATAGATTAGAAGGGGATTAGCCAGAAAGAGGTCCTGGGTCCTAATGGAAACTTGTTTGTGATTTCTAAAAATATTGTGGATCTCAAGCTGCTCACCTTTGAGGAGCAGTTCATATCTTGGCAAGCGCTGGATAGGATCCAGCATGTGATGTTGTAGAGTCAAGTTCCCGCACTCAGGCATAGCCTAGAAGAATAGGAACATGTGAGAAAATGTGACCTTATGCGGAAGAATGTAGATATTGCTTCGAGCATGTCACAAATATTGATTTTCTCACCTGAACTTCATCTACAATGCGGCCGAAGGTTGGATTAGTTCTGAGACATGAACTGAAGACGTTCATCGCGTTGTCAAACTTGTTGATGTACTCTGTGTAAAGCTTGAGAAACGGCGCCCACCTCATCATAATGTCCCCGATCTTGTGGACAGATTCCCTGTCAAAGTAAACACACATCATAATGTCACCAATCTTGTGGACAGGTTCACTATCGAAGCGAATTCACAATGCATTCAAGTCAGTCCTGATCATTTCTTGTTGTTATGTACACATGGAACAAATGCAATCATAAAAGCCAGACTTTGTGACATTTAGCAGGTTTAAAATGAATTTTGATAAATTTTGGTGAGTCTCAACATACTTTTAACATTTTTTTTACACATTTTACATGAACAGCAGTTTTGAACACATGGAAAAGCCTTTTTTCGAAAAGACCCAAAATAGGAAGGATGTTTTCTGTAAATATTTCAAGGACAGAATCAACACAACACACCATTCCTTCATGCGTTTGTCGAGTTCGTTGAGCAGGAAGTCGTGGAACTGGTAGATGCTTTTGACGTTGATGAAGATCTGTGGTATCAGGTCATCCTGAAGGAACTTCTGTTGCCGGTTCTCCAGCAGAACTCTGTTGTGAAATACCTACATGGGAGGATAGGGGAAGGGAGGCGAAGGAAAGGGAAGGGCAGAAGTAAAGTAATTAGAATCCATAGTATGAGGAATTACTTTTAAAGTTGAAATTGAAATATTTTCTCTTCTTTTGAATTAGGTATATATTGAAAACTGGTGGGATTTCATGGTCTTGAAACTAACTATAGACTGTACATATAACAATTACATGTATACCAAAAATTCAATATTTGTCATGTTCATAAAAAAGTTTTCTCTGTTCCCAAAATAATCAATGAAACTGCAAATTATACATAGACTAACCAAAGAAATTTTATGTCAAGTATTTTTTTCCAAATGGTCCAGGGGCCAATTATTTGAAACAATATTTATGCATACAACAAGATAATGATCTAGGCTACAAATCATATTTATCACTGATACATCATGCACATTTTGTATGTCAATGTCAGAGCTAGCGTGCCAAATTTGATCAATGTCGGCGACAAATTTCCTGGTGGTAGGACATTTGAGAAGACTTCCTGGTCACTAGTATTACTGATACGCGCGAACGTTGTTTTCATATCAATCATGATTATGTAAGGTTTATCTATACAGGGCATGTGGTTTGTCATATCAGACTAATTTCCCGTCCACTTATCACTTGATAGGACAAGCTACGAGCCACTTCAGAGACACCAAGCACGGCTCGACTCCATGAAAGGGCCACATTTGTGTACATTTCGCATGTTTCTTGTCCATTCACTGCTCTGTCAGTTGTCCAAACTTTTTGAAGTGTATAAATGATATTTTGCATTTCACATGATTACAGATAATATCGGTGAATACTGATAGTAATTTCTCAGTTTGTATCTTATTACTCATGAACATCTAATGCATAGATACTGATCTATAGATACTGTTACTATAGGACTACGAAACTCACACCTCTGGGTTGTGACGTTACCTGGTCAATAAGGTGTAGACGTTTCACGTATCCGCGCTCCGTTGAAAGAACCTCGTTTGCTATCTGATGCAACTTGTCCGTGGGTTCTACAGCAATCTCAGGTGCTTGCCCAAGCTGTGTTTGCTAATAACAAAATAGCACACATTTGGCAACGAGACTGATTATGTGTACAATACCTTTCTTCTTGAACAATAACTCTAAAATAATGAAATATATATAAATTGATGTACATGTGTAAGATTAGGAAGAATTTTGAGAGATGATGATGTTTTTATACATGCAAAACACATTTTCTGACCATGTCCTGCATTACCTGTTCTGGACTTTCAGGGTTCTCGTACACTGGCGTTTGACCACTATTGAACTCATCTGATTCATCGGTGAAGCTGTCCGAGGAAAACGAATCGTCATCGCCACTGATGGAGAAATCTAGCTCCTCCTCCTCCTCGGCTCCTTCGGGAATCTCTGCCTTTGATTCCACATCTTCGTAGACGCGGTGTCGGAAACTTTTGCGAAGTCTGTCCTTCTTCAGCTTGGACTTCATCCTCGGCATCTTCACCGGCGTGGTCGGGAAGTGGTTCTCTGTTTGTTCACCTGCCCGGTTCGACTCTGACCCACTCTTGATCTCAATGTCTTCATACGGATTGCTATTTTCATCTGGTAACTGAACGTGCAATTTTGGCTTTCTCTCTTCTTCACTGGGCACATGATTATCTTCTTTGGAATCCGCCGGAGCAACCTTGAGATTCTCAACGTGAAGTTCAATTTCACTGGCATCTCTCAAGGCTAATTCAGCACCGTAAAGGGAGCTTTCGACTACAACAGTTTCATCATCGAGAGCATTCAATCCTGACTCGTGGCTCTCGGATCGCTGTGGCAGGTCACCATACTCCTTACTGCTCCTTGCAGGAGACTTAGATTGAGATCTTCTGTGAGCCTCCTTGGGACTGAGGTTCAACTTCGGCTTGGCTGGCAATACTCGTGGCTTGGGAAGACCGTTTAGAGATTCCTTTGATCTGTTTGATGATGATGTAGGAAGAAACTTTGGAAGTATCCGCTTAGGTTTCTCCCCATCATCTTGTACTTTTGCTGGAATGTTTGGAAGCGTTTTCTTTGGTGGAGGTCTTTCAGGCACTGAAAAAATATATGTACATGTACAGATTAGACCTACATCACACAAAGGAACTCATGACAGCTACTGATAAAGCATGCACAGAAAAAACTATGTGTATTCTGGAATGATGGCATCAGACTTAAAGCTACTGCCTTCGAATGAATGCAATATTTTTTCCAAAACTAAATTTTTGTGCAACACATCTAATGCAAGGTAATAAAAGGTGTGCTCACTGGTATTGAAGATTACAATTGTCCGAGTTGTCTTTTCATCTGTTTTAATACACATTTCATACTGGTTTTGTATATAAACAATCGGAAGTGTATTCATCAAGCCCGAATGTAAACAAGTGCCCAAATCGTGCTTAAAAGTCCACATCGCATACAATTTCCAGTTCTTATGCGCATATATAGTGTAGTTATGAGAAAATAATCAGTGATATACCATAATGTACGTGGAATTGTCAGTCCATCTTGCATTTCTATGCTTTGTTTACATCTGCCTGTGATGGATACAGTTCCTGTATTTACGCGAAAACCGCCTGTTCGAGTGAGCAAAGTTTCCCAAAGGACTGATTATAGTCATTACATCTGATGTGAGTATGCCTCATTCAGTTAGTTTAGCATGTTCAACACAAAATATATTTTTGAAAAAATATTGACTGATTTCGAAGGCAGTTGCTTCAATATTCATGAATTCAATCAATACATTGTATAGAGAATGGAGTAGAAATAAAGATACAAACATGGGGGTTTGGCGATTTTGTTGAAGATGGCCATGAATTCTAAGTTTGGGCCCGCGCCCAATGACCGTGATCGCCTCTTGGCATTGATTTTCTTCAGATCCGCCGAGGGTTTCAGGCAATCTTTTCTGGAAACTCTGTCCTTTGGCGGAGATTCATCCTGCGATGAATCTGGGGAATCGGATCTAATGTGTCCTGGAATTTGGATGACATAATTTGACAGTGTAAATAATGTATTGTTACACTATATACTTTAGCAATATGTTTTTAACAAAATATATGATAACTAGCACAATCTTGTCTGAAATATGATAATATTGTGGTTCATATTTAATGGCTAATATTTAATGACAAGATTTATACTCACTCTGGCATATGTCAAAATCCTCTGTGGTAAACGACTGAATATTGACACGTGTTTGACGAATATCGATTTTTGGCTTTGGACGCAAGATCTGTGGCTTCGGGGGACTAGCTGTGCTGCTCACTTCACCTGCTGCCTTCTCGTCACTTGAAGATTTCTTATTGACGGGATGAATTGCGATGTTAGTTGTCTTGTTCGCAGGCTCTGCAACAGTCTCTTTGTTCACCATTTGCACAGTCAGTTCCTTCTTCAGAAAGTCAACTGCAGCACTCTTTTTCGTAGCATCATCGGTGGCAACACTTGGCGACGATAAGTTTGATGACTGAGAAGTGATCGCGTTCAGTGAATCCGTGGAAGAGCAAGATGAAGCTGCCGAGTCTATGGTTTGTAGTGTAAACTTCCTCAAAAGCCCTTCTGATCCCGTTTGACAGTCCATTGTCTCCACCCGCTTCTTGACTTTCCCATGTTTTCTTCTATGTGGAGCAACTGGATTATTCTGCAATTGATGTCAATAAAAAATCATGCAAAATGTCATATGAAAACAACAAGGTAAGCAAAGTTCAGGCTGAGTTATTCATATGTAAAGTTATTGACTATCGTCCGCTCTTCGGGATCCTCGAGGATAGTCCTCTCACCGCGAGTCCTTGCGGACGCGCATCCGCTATTCTGGATCCTTGCGGCGGCGCCGCTCACCGGAGGTCACTGCGGACACGGTAACCACTCTAGCATTAATGGTAACCAGGTAACAGCCCACCCGACACTCCCAGGCCTACGGACACCGTTCAGAAACTGGTTCATCACCACGGTGTTAGCTGGAGGGGCCTGGCGAGCCGCGGTCTGCCTCGGGGACGGAACCCCGTACAGTCCGACATGCTGGCCAGAGCCTATGTCACACGTCCCGGGAAGGGAGAGAACTGGCGATCCACAGGGCTTGCGCCCCCGAGTCAGCAACTTGTCTCTCCCAGCCCGGGCCTCCCCATGGAAATCGTCCCCAGGGCTCTAGGAGCCCACTACTCCCGAACAGGGAACTCAAAGCTCATGGCGAGCTCCGAGTGCATCCTGTCACTCGATCTTGGACAATCTCTTCGACCGAGCAGCTTCCCGTGTATATATAATACACCAGAAACTAGAGGCTGCACGCGAAGCATAATCAAACCATTGTTATAGTTTACTGGAGCGTAAATTACAATGCGTTGCCGTAGCAACACCCGCTCGAACGGAGCGTGTCAAAACAAGGCCAAGAACGAAAAGGCCACATAAACGGCATGTATGTTTACAATCACCTGCCGCGTGCTTAGGGCAAAATCGCCACACATATATTTTGGTAGCTAAACATTACCATGATTACTCATGCATATATCTGTCATCTACTTAATATTTAATCACTGATGAATAGAACATATACATGTAGAATGACTCGTATTATCTGCTAGAATACTGGTACCTTTTCTTCACTGCTAACCTCAGAGTTTGAGGAATTTGTCTCCATACTTTCGAAAGTTGCGATGGATCCCGCCACGTAGGACTTTCCTTGAAGCTTGCGTTGTGAAGCGGCCGCTTCCGCATCCATGTTCTCAAAAAACATTGCAGTTTTTCGCACATTGGGAGAGAACTGGGCGCGCTTGGCATCCGTTTCACCTTTGCGACGGTCCACGACTGGAGAGCTGCTGGCAGCCATTTTCGTGTTGTTGTTATCCTGAGGTTCACCGACTGCAGCTTCTGACATGTCACTGGCGACAGAGCTTTGAGTCAGAGGTACATAAAATTTTGACGAGCTGCTGCGTTTCAGTTCCTTGGACTGACTCGTCTTCCTCTTGCGCTCATGCTTCGATGGCAGTCGTTCCTCCTCAGTAGCAGATGTAAAGAAGGTTGACTTTGAAAGTGGGCTTTTGGCAGGACTTTTTGGGGGTTTAGTTGACGGTGGTGGAGGTGGCGCAACTCCCGGTCGCAAGCCGGCATTTTTGCTTGCAAAGCTGCCAAACCTTTTCTTTTCTGCAATAGACAATAGGCATCTGATAGTTAGGTAACTGACACATCTACGAGCCGTCCGTCCTAATTTCGCCGCATTCCCAAATTCGCCAACAGGGTTTTCAGACCTTGTAATGCAAACTAAACCAACCAGTTATATCATCAATCGAGACTCTGATATTCAATCTTTGCACCAGCAGTTTGTTTTTCATAAAACGAGTTTTTAAGCTCTGATAATATTGAGTTGGCGAATTTTGGGCTGCGGCGAATTTAGGACGGATGGCTCGTACAAGGCGGAAGGCATTCGATACAGCTTCTCTAGGCTTATATTAGTTCGATCATCTATACTTGTTCAATAATGGCTAGGCTATATGGCAGTATGTGTATCTATGGTATCTCTAGGCAAAGCATGTCTTTCGAGGACAGGTATTCCTGAAAAACGTACTTTGTCTATAGTAGCTCATAGTTGTGATAATTTAAATTAAAATCCCTCAATAACTGAATGTTGGGTCTTGATAAAATAACAGATTGTAACCACGGTTGCCGACATTTTGTCGATGCATGTCGTCGGTGTTTATATTACAAATTAGTAAATTACGATAACCTACTCTCGCTCATGATTGCGATAATTTCCCTGTCATCCGGCTGAAATGTTCATATCGCTAAGTTCATTACTTGTCGTTAATACAGTGTTTTATCACTTGTCATCATCAGATTGCTATGATAAACACGGAGAAGTTTTTGACACTTGTCAAAGTTTGTAAACTTCCTGGTGAAATCGCTTCCGCCTCCAATGTCACTCTAAACACCGTCGGTATAATTTAACAGCGACTTTTGCCTTTCGCTCGAAGCTCCTGTAAACAGCGTGGATCGTGGCTTTAGCCTATAGACACACCGATATATGTGAAATTGTAATTACTGGTATACATACAGTTTTTATTTTTAACAAAAAAAGTAACGTTAGTCAAATTATATAACTTCCTTATATCTAATTACGGTCACCATGAAAAAAGAAAGAAAGAAAAAATGACTAGCATTTTGAGGATTTATCCGGTGTTAGCCCCAGTTTAGCCCAAGCCCTATACCTAGGGCCCGCTATTTCTACACATTGCTAATCGTCTATTGCAAAAATACGATCGCTTTTCACGATCGTCTTATATCCCATATAGGCTAAGTTTTAACAAATGTTAGGGCCTATTGTTTTTCCAAGTTATCAGAATAAAGGCATCGCTTTTATTTTGGGGTGACATGAAATCAGACTGTGATCTGTATTTTACAGCAAATATGATATGGTGCATATTGGTATATTTCTGAACTTTGAACTTTTAGTGTTCAGAAGCAAGGTGGTGCCAAACTCAAAAATAATAATTGGTGATCGGAGACAAAACGGTTGGAGTCAGAGATGTATTATTAGTAAACAAATATGATCTGGGTTATGAGTGGTGGTCTTGGACTTGGACTCTTAAATTACATTGAGTGCTTCTATCATGAAGATAAAGGGGGAATAGAGAAGAACTTTTTGATTCTGAGCAGGACTTCATATATAACCGTCCGATAAATAATCACTCCGTAACTGAACTCCCAGACAACATGTACACGTTGGGCCAACGTTGGCATTAAGTTGGCGGGGTCCCCGTTGGCCTAACAATGTTGGCCCAACGTTTGACCAAAGTCAAAGAAAACCATAGAGTACAACACTCAGTTTACAACAAGAAGGTGACGTCTAGACAACGATGGGTCGACGTACTTCTGTCGACGTTGAATCAAGTTTATTTGACCAACGTTGACCCACCGGAACCGTCGCTAAATGACCAATTGGCCGCCATGTTAATTAACAATTTTCATAATTGGTTAGGGACACTTATTTTATGAAGGCAGAATGGAAAATCAACAATGAATTCACAATGCCAACCTTGGGCCGATGAGTAAACGTGGAATCAGTGTCAGATGATGACTTTGGACCAACATAACACATAAATATGCATTGGTTGAGCGTTGGTCCAACGTTGGTTCTTGGTTTCCAAGGTTTCCATGTTGAGCCAACATTGGGCCCATAACACAAAGGTTGGTTTGACGTTGGCCCAACGTACATGCATGTTGTCTGGGCGACGTCCGGTAACTTTAGATCCATGTTTCTTGCCATGTCTTATATGAATATTTTATTTTATGTGTAGAACCGTTATGTATTATCATCACTACTACATGGATGCCGACCTTCTGTATGTTTTGAAATTAGATTCAACGGAACATACCGGATATTAGAAATTGAATGTCAAAGTTCTTGAATGGTTCGTTCCATCAACCAATCTAGCTACAATTTTCAACACAATTTGTATGTAGTAGTAGTAATAGTATGTATATTATATGCTAAACTTTCATTGGATCGCTCGAGGGCCCAATGGCAGTGCATGAAATTACTGTTGGCACAGAGCCTCGTCGGTGAAACCGCGATATAGTGTCGGTGAATCGTTCCGCAAAATTGACGTTGGCCTAATCAGCGTAACATCTTCTCTGCTACATTACCCAGTGAAATTAGTGGAGAAAACACTTTAAACAAAAAAAAATCACGTATAGGCTATACGTACGAGTGATAGCCTACATTTTAGAAGATATTAATTGAAACAACAATCATTTATGCTCATAGATCATTATCTTACCTTTCTGTTTGTTCTCCCGCCTCAACATCCGAATCATACCACAGAAATGTATGCCACACATTTAATGTATGATTGTTATCCAAAGCTTTATCATATCAGTCTCAAACAAAATGTTTATCTTTTGTTATCACCAATGTTCACAGCAACAGTCAGAGCTAGCCGAAATAAACCACTGAGTGACCCTAATCTAGTCAATGTCGGTCCACTTAACTCGAGTCTAACCAGTCCGTGTACCCGGCTAACATGTATGTCCAGGCATTTGAGCTAAACACAGAACATGGTCATTTGTCATATGAAAATATCTATTTTAACGAGTACAACATCAGACCGCATGCAATAGATCTCAGTAAATGTATTTAAACTTGAAGTAAGTAATTACGTTTAGAGGGGGGGGGGGGGGGGGGGGGTCCACATGGATGCAGACAATTTTCCAAGATCTGCCCCAAAACCCGGAAATCCTAGTCACGAAATATACTCATGCAGTGCATGTTGACTATTCGTCCACGCTTCGATTGCTGAATGCACAGTGACACTGACACATTGCGGTTACAAAATATACAGGTTCCGGTGAAAAAAAAGCCCCACAGCCAAAAAAGAAGAAGATAAAACACACACTAGACAGCTGAAGAGTGTGATCGATACACTATAGCTTCAACAAACAGAGGTAAATTCGGTCTCTTTGTTGGTATATATATATGTGAGTCACGTATTTGAGTGTCGATCTTTTTTAATGCGTTCGGTTTCCAAGAAAAATGGAATATGCATGTATATAATTGCTTCTACGATATTTCCGACATGGCAACCCCATACTATAAGTCCTGAATTTTTTTATCAAAGGTAAAAATATACGTTAATCACGATAAATCATTCACGGAACAACGGGATAACAGCATTTAACTGTAAATTTAGGGCATAAGTCACGTACTGTGTGTTCGCTATAATATTTATATATGGATACTTACTGTATCAGTCAGGTCAATTGACCAAAGTCCTGCAATGATTATGTACAATGATCAGCAACAGATAGCCTTTTGAGTTTGCGACAAGTTGACTGTATTGTCTATATCACCCAGCTCATGGGGATGTATATATATATTATAAATGATATATATTATAAATGTCTTCCTCGTCACGTGATATTTTGGTCGCTCAAGGAATTATATTAAATTGGTATTGTATATATTTGTACACAATCCACAAAGTCCGCAGTGTCATAATTGAAACTATCCAACAATTGCAGCGAATTGCACGAGCTGCGAGTG
The DNA here is from genome assembly GCA_949152475.1 of Terebella lapidaria. Classification (NCBI taxonomy): domain Eukaryota; kingdom Metazoa; phylum Annelida; class Polychaeta; order Terebellida; family Terebellidae; genus Terebella; species Terebella lapidaria. Next base: position 52,811,347 of record OX424555.1, on the reverse strand, counting down.
TATCCAGGCCATAGGGCCTACAACAACAAAAATAATTAGTGGCGTGTAAAGTCTGCCTACGTGCACAGATACATACATGTATACACAGGAGATAAATATAATGGGACGTACTTTTTGAAAATTGAACACATGAATATTATCACGGACACTTAGATTTCGTGATTATACTTACCGGTAGTTTGGGATGAGATTCAAAGTTCACTGCCTACTATATAATATTATTTAACTACAATCAACGATAAACCCAATTACATTTTTTTCCGTAGTTAAAACGAAAAAATGGAATATACTTTTCCTCACTTGAAGGAGCCTGTTGCTGGTTGATCAGACAAATTTAATGCATGTTACGCCGAAGATTTGTGAGTGAAAAGTAGGTGAAAATGTGGTAATATAGACTGAGTCACGTACTCAATGCATGCCCGCGGTCATGTATTAAACTAATAGCCTAATTAAACAGTTATGATGCATTATCATCTTGATATGTTATTTGATCAACGGGCTCAGTTGCCATACGACTTTCACAGACCCAATGCGGATCCAGCAGTTCATATGTTTCAATTTCTGATATGGGGGGAAACCCCACAGACACAGACGCGATAATTTCAATAATGTAAATTAAGGTGCCTATCCTTCAACAGATATGGATTTGCTTCGCACGTTTACATCGTTAAACAATTTATAATATGATTAGTCTACACAATTTTTCACGTGCACATGTTTACATGTACGTGTGTATGACATTTTCCGAGGTAATATGACAAACTTCGAATGATACACACGTTAAAAATATATATATATATATCAAAGGAAAGTTATAGATAAGGCTCACGGATTTCATAGTAATCAAAATAGTTTAAAATACAAACTCCTATTGGTGTGTGATTGAAATACAATTCAAAGTTGAACATATTCCTTTTTCATACTATATTGTGAAATAATGTCATAAATGACTCCCGAATGTATCAATTTCAAAATGTTATCAATATGACTCAGTTAGCCCACGTTATGACGATCAGGGCTATTTGATCATAATGTATATATATTTCTAGGTTATCAATATGACTTAGTTAGCCTACGTTATGACGATCAGGGCTATCTGGTCATAATGCATATATGTATTTTAAAAGAGTGAGTAGATTCCGCAGGCCGAAAATGGCAATGGGAAATCAAGAGTGACAAGTTTTGAGCCATAGATAAAATTCAACCTAAAAAAGAACAAGGCCAACAAAGGTAACTGCAAAAGTATATATAGACACAAAACAGTTTTCCCACCAATATTGCCGTTTTGACTGCATCTGCAGTCGATTTGTTTGCAGAGATCAAGACAGTAAACAGTTTAAACTTGACCGTGAGAAATTAGTTACAAGGTCTCCAGAAGATGCACCATGTGTGATTAAATATATGCTCACAATAAAACCTAAACCCATTATACTAGTATTTTGTCTGCTGCGGTCAGTTCACACATTTTAAGTCAGCCATGACATCTCCAATGAAGGTCATGCTTATGCCAAGTTCAGGATCACCGAAACATACCGAAACATATATATGTCGTACATATGATACCACGTGATCATAACACGTACCCGAGCTCTATCTACAGCTGTGTTTATGTATGTTTTGTACGAGTCCCATTCACACATTTTAGTTTGGATGTGATCTTGAAATTTCCTTCACAAGGCCATGTGATGTACGTTTAAAGTCATCAAAATATGTGCCATATATTATTTCCACGATGATCCTAATGCATACCTAATAGATCTACGTTTGGTCTCCGAGGGCGGCTTGTGTAGCCTGTTTCAAGCCACTTCCTACGTGAATTTCGGGCTTTTCAGTCGATTCGAGGCATTATATCTTCATACATACATAAAGGAGACCAAATTTAACATACACATTTGAATTTATAGAGAAAGCTAGTGAACAGATTTGCGAACTGTGTCGAAAAGCGATATTTTGGCCATTTGTTGCCTTTTGCCTTTCTAGCGATTCAAGACATTCCGTCCTTTATACACATCACAGATGGCCTGAATGGTATATGCATATAATAATTAAACTGGCCATTTACCTCAATGTTAAATGGTCTTACTTGGTGGTCCATAGCACTCTTCTAAAAAGTCCAACCTAACCACTATGCTGGTTTTACCAATTCACGTATTGGACATCGCGTGATGAGCATGAATATATAGCACGACACATGTGATTTTTCGCTATTTTACCTTGAATGGTCCTGGGGTGAAAATACCCGAAATTTTGAATGCTGATGGCCATGCGAAACCCCTTTGCTTCCCAGCTCCCGAGAAGAACGATAGCAAGATACTGCCTTGAAAACTGGGTCATTATATATTAGCAGTGTATTCTTTCAGATGAATATACACGTCCAAAAAATATATGAGCACATGTTTCACAACAGTTTCCTTTAAGAATGCCTGAGTGAGATATTCGCTCGGGTTAGCATATTGTGTCCTGAAATATAGGCCTAATACTAGTGCGGGATTAGAAGAAATTACCTGAACTGATCTGGAGTAAATGACCGCCAAAGTACAAAATTAGCGACTTTCGCAAACGTGACCGCCATTTTGAAAAAAAAAACGTGATAACTAAAAAATGTATTAAAAATATTTCTCTCTTGAATTAAAATAAGACTAAAGATATCTGATAAAATGGCCGCCATTTTGAAAATAATCTCCTCCTTGAACTATATTTATTTGAGGTATTTTGTGCAATATTTCAGATAGATAAGACTGCCTTGTTTATCCATGTTTATCTATCGGAAAATATGAAACAAATTCGTCTATTTCGTGACTGGTTTGTTCTAGGAGTACGTGTCCTGGACATGTGTTCAAATATACCTGACAATGGTTAGGTAACGATTGAAAAATGCCAATACGATGGCGAAAAAAGTGTCACATCTATTTTGAACCAGTGGTACCGTTAGGTATCTCGTTCTGTTTACAACAGTCACCAGAAAATCGTCAGCAATACACAGATATCTATTGCTATGTCTGCGTTACATATTCAACATCGTATTCAAATAAAAACAAAATCACGCAAGAATATCATTTGTACAGCTAATTCAAATATAAGTAACACACTGATACGTAACAAAGGCTATACACTTATTTTCAATATGGGAGACGCGGTATACTACATGATTGTACTCTGAGTTTTCTGATTATGTACGTTTTTGTCCATAGTTCATCGATACTAAAAGCCATCATGATATAACTCGACATACTTCAACTCGTGATCAAACGGCAATTTATTGCAAACTTTTATCTAGAAATCTAAAAAAAAAAGTTGCCCCAATCTACCCCAATGCTATATAATTTAGTCCCATCATTTACTTGCTATTGCAGCTGTGCAATCTATTGAGATCAGCATGTTTGAGTAGGATACACCAGTGTCTTTTGGTCAAAAATTACAGCAAAACTTCTGTTCCTGGTTGCTGTAAACACGACCCAATACCGGGATATGGTCATAAACCTGAAATCCCGTTTTAGGCATTTTGGGTCATTTTAAATTATAGATGTATACACATTGCGACTACTAGTATGAGTACTAGTACTCTCATGTACGGGAATTCACTTAAACCAACATCATGTCGATGTAACCACACGTCAACACCGACATAACGTAGTTGTCCGGAATCGAATTACGACACGTGTCCTTCACACAACAACCCAGCACGGTTTGGCACGTGGACATGATGGCCACTTCAGAATTCTCCACCAAATACACGAGTGAACGGGACAGTCAATGCCGGCGGAGCAAATCCCCCGAAGCAATTGGACTTGAGTGACTTGGCCTTGGCTCTGGACAATGTGTGGCAGACTGTTGTCCGCGAGTTTTACAGCTGAACACGACTTCCAGTGCAATGGACGAGTACCATTCACAAACGAATGAATTTGAATGGCATTAAGTTGTGGGGTTTTGTTGTACAGCGCCGGGAGAAAAACGCTGGACAATGACCCGATAAATTGGTCTTCTTTTGAGGAGAATCATTCGCTGTTCAATTTATATTTTATGTAAAGGATATATATCGTGTACGTACCCATAGCCTTGTCCTGTAGCTTGAAAGTAAAATCAGTACTCGGATTTACAAGGAGGTGTGATTGAAGCTACCGATACTGTTCACATTATAAAAATGTACTATATTATCTGAAAATTCAATTTTCCCCTCTTCCCAACGCACGCACTGATTGTTCATGTTTGCTGAAGGGTCAATATTGATTCCAATGATCAATAATCAATACAATGGTTCATCGGAATGTAAATAAATACCTGAATCACATGCAGAGCTCTGAGCCATGATTGGTTGTAAATTCCAATCAACACAGCATGAAATTGAATTGTCATGCTTTCCTCACAAAAAGAGGACGAATGAGAAGGAAAGAATATAGCACAAATCGTAAGTCACAGGGAATCGTTTAACTATTCAATTCTATGGCTTAACGAACTGGGTTTCCGTGATTGTGCCACTTTGGGTCCAGCCATTTAAGCCGGACGGGCGACGCCGTTGCAGCTCTGGCCAAATTGACGAACTGCTCAGGAGGGCGTTCCCCGACACGAAAATACAATCACAGTCATCCCTCTAAATCCCGAGCCGGGGGATCTACATGTAGGGGGTTTGACCTTGGCTCTGTCTCGGGGGTTAATGCCAGCTCAGTGGAAATGTCAGCAGCGGCGCACACAATTGAGCTGATTTGCAAACAGCAAATATTTTGTCGCTTTTATACCCCGCGATCTTCACTTCAAGCAATGAGTCTTTTCTTCACTGGCGCCGCTCGGACAAATGTCTAGGGACCGGCCTAAACGTGTATGGATTTTAGGATTTATAATGAGAACTTAAAACTTATGCTGTTCTTTGTAAAGTGATTAGAATTAAAGAAAAATGTCAATGTCATAAATGATACTAGTACACGACGAAATACTAACTACCAAGTAAATGTAGTAATTTTAGCGACTGTTACTCCCGTCCCTCCCGCGCACTACACATTTCCACAACAAACATTCATTCTACATGACTTACATACAGGACAAGTACACACTATACGATCACAGGTATAAACTCCATGTAGTCATGGTTACATACACAGGTCAAACCACGCACCTGCGGCCCCGCTAGCTCAGTACACTCGGCCCCGTTTACTCGACCTTGACCTTTACATGCACTGACTTCTAAACATAGAACTTGACACACATACTCCATACATCACGTGCACACATACAGGCATTACAAGTATTAACACGAGCCGGGGAAACCCACTTTCCCGGTGACATCAGCGCATTGCACCACACATTCAACCTATCACAACACCGCTTACACTTGGCGGGAAATTACACAGCCACATGGTCCCTCGGCCCCGGTCTACTGCGCAGAAGTGTAGTGTAAATCCCAGTGGCAGGACGTATATACAAAAGTTCCTGTGAGACTGTCGATATTAATATATATAATCTATCGGATATATGTGCAAGTTGTATAAAGGACTATATTAGGAATATAGAATATAGACTGGGATATCACCCGACGTAGGTGAGAGTGCGACCCTGATTGTGCGTGATTGATCATCAGTCTTTATCACCACAATAAACAGTTAAATTGAAACTGCCGGCTTATTGTATCACACGACGACCCAGTTAAACCGGCTTGATATCGGCCGTGAACGATATTCGTCACATTGGCGCCGTTCGACCAGGATCTGAGCTAGTCTCGGATTATCGACCCAGACCTGACCGGCATTGATGGCATTGGCCCCGGGAGCCTCCCGCGGTGAGCCACTCGACCCTACGGATGATGAAGTGACGATCAATCCGAATTCGGCCTTCCGACCTTCCGGCCCTCGCTCAGTCGCCATGAGCGATACAGTTCCACTGTCGCAGGAGCAACAACCGTCCGGCCTTTTCGACTCCATTGGCGACCATTCGTCCCTGAGATCGTTTTCGCCGCCTACCGACCTGGTGCAGGAGTTCCTAGACGAAGACCCGCTCGACCCGTCACATACAGTAAGTGACATTCTGCGTGCGCACGCTAGAGCGTACTCGGCCACGCCGGCTAGAGCGACCCAGAAAAGTGACTTTGCCGACAGAAACTATACGCGCTCACGTCAAAGAGCGAGCGTAGATTGTGATATCGACCCAGAACAATTAGCAGTGGACGTTCGGCCGGTAACCATAGACACGTCAATGGTTACGCACCCACCAAGTAACTCTCGGATACGACAGTGGGTTTGTCAGTCTGACAATGTTCCGGAATCGACCCCGCCGAACGCTTATTCGGCCAATCGACCCCTGGCGCCGTCCATGACGCCGAGACAACACGGCCCCGCGCCAGAAATGTACTCACGCATACCGACCGAGCCTACGGTGGTAGAGTACACACGACCCAGCCAGACGGGTGCGACATCCGAAGACATCCTGATGACGACCGCTACCCGGATCGCGACGCCGCTACGACAACAACGACCCAGCGACACAACGGCGGAACCTCGCGCCATCATGCGACAAGCGCGACCCCGACAAGCACCCTCGACATCAAGTCGCCGACCCTGCGACCCCGACACGCCGACTTCCGACACACGCGCTCCCGCGCCGACCACGCACCGACCATCGCCGACTACCGGAGAACAACCGCGCTTCGATCCGTCGCAAGATCAAGTTGTGTCTGCTCCGGCAGAAAGTGTTGTGCAAATGATCGGACCTCCGATCTCACAATCAGTCGGAAACACCAACGGATATGGTGTACCGCCAGTCGGATACCCTGGCGCAACAAGCGGTGTTCCAAATGGAGTAGCTGTCGGATACTATTCACCGCCTGTCGGCTACGCGAACCCACCGCCTGGATATGGTGGCGTTCCCAGCGTGATCGCTGACACCGGCTATCATGGTACACAACCCGGATTAGTGTACCATGGTGTATGCCCGGATGGATCGGTATACCGATATCCACCACCGGCTGTATTCCCACCCTCAGTCGGGATACCATGGGTGACGCCTCCATACAGTCAACCGGCCCCCGCTGCACAAGCACCACACGACCCCAGCCACACGACGGCACCACCCGCCGCATCGCTCGCCGTCTCCGCGACGACAGCACCGACCGCCCCCGCTAACGCGACCCCGATCGGCCCAGATACGACGGCTCCGGCGACTTCGGCTGTTCCGACTCCGACGGCCACTACAGCGACTACACCAGTTGCGGTGAGTGTTGACACGCCCACGCCACAGAGACTCACGTCTGAGCCCCAAACGTTGGCTACGGCTAAGATGGCTCAATGGCGTGCGACCTTTAAGGAGGGAAATCTCACTCAATACGTTCGGAGTTTCGAACAATTCGCTGCGGCCTTTACTTACTCCGACCTCAACAAGACGACGACCTTCCGGAGCACGCTACGCGGCCGCGCTGAAGCGCTAGCTCTCAATATCCCGGTCGCAACTCCCTGGGGAGAGTTCCGTCGCCAACTCCTAGAGGGCTGGGAACCCGAGCCCCGTCGACAGTCCAAACGGGACGATTTCCCGTTCCTCAAGCGGGAACGAAAAGAGGACGCGGAACACTACATGGAGCGACTCCAGGCCCTGGCGGAGCAAGTGTTCGACGACGTTACGCCAACGTCGCGGCAACGAACTGTAATTGCGCAATTCGTGAACGGCCAACCCGACCCCATTGCCGATAAACTGTGTGCCCTCACTTTTAACAGTTACAGTGAGGCACTTACGGCCGTTCTCAAGGTGGAGAGTCGTCAACAGAGGACAGCCAGAGATCGACATCGAGGCACACGACGTGCTGACATTTCCGCAAGCGGATACGCGGAAGACGACCCTGTCAATGAGGAACTGTCCTGTGCCATGGGACAAGTCACTCAGGGGGAAACACTAACCCCAGAGCAAATTGCGGCCTACTACGACCCCGCGGACAGTGACACTACCGGCCTACAAGGTTGCGACGAACACTCAGTGCCAACCAGCTCACGCGAGTGGGTGGCTGAAGCCTTCCAGTGCGTCCTTAGTGACGAGAATGGACTGTGCGAGGAAACGGCTATCTTCTCTGTCCTACGAACAACGGCCCCGATGAAAGGTGATCGACCCCCGCAACCCGGACGACCCATGGTTTGCTTCTTTTGCAAGAAGCCCGGCCATCGCTGGATGCGGTGCTTTCGGCTTAAGGATGTGCTAGTACGTAACGGCATGAAACCGCTAGCATTTCGGCCCAATGGTCCCGGTACTGACAGAAGGACAGCTCAAGTGTTGTCAGTACCTAACCAAACCGGTAACCAAACTAAACCGGCCCCACCAACACCTCCGACCCCGTCGTCAAACCAGTAGGGGAAGGTGCTGAGGAGCAAGGACCTTCCAGACAACAGGACAACGTTCCCCGCTCCACATCTGCGGTTGTCACGACTACTGCACCGGTAACGACACCAATAACGACCCCGCAGCCGGCCCAGCCCACACCTCAGCTCCTTGAAGGGGTGTGTACAAAATGTCAAGCTCCGACCCCGAAATCGGCCTCTTTTCATGAAGGGGTGTCCGCACCGCGGCCACAGCGACCACCACGTGGAGACCGTCGTCCTGAAGGGGTGTCACCCCCGACCGCCAACGGCACCGGAACGGACAGCATGTCCGAGATCGAGTGGATCTCCGACGACGGAGGATTCTACGCTTTTCCGAGTGGACCGGAATCCAAACTGCCGCCTTTGCACACACTCTTCCGGCCACCGCTAGACGACCCCGAAATTCCGGCTGTCATCAACAACTCCAGCGCCACCAATCACAAATGCTGGAAGTTGCCGGTACACGTCGGAAACAAGACGATAAAGGCTGTACTCGACTCCGGAGCGCAGATCTCCCTGCTCCGACGCGATCAGCTACGTCACGTCCCCGCTGACCAGCGACATCTGCGGTCTACTTCGGCTATTATTCGTGACGTCACCGGACAGTCAAGCCCGATCGATGGACTGATCGACCTCTCAATACAGGTCGGAACTAACCATATGGTCGTAACCTTTTGTGTGGCTGACATACATGACGACATGATTCTCGGCATGAACTTTTTTCGGCAAGCTCACGCTGTAGTGAATTACGGTGAAGGGACGATACAGGTGCACAAAGAAATCCTGTTCGCCCATAAAGACATTGAGGCCAATGTTGTCAGAATGGCCGTGCGGCGAGCTGTCACCGTCCCCGCACGCAGCGAAGCAATAGTGGAGCTGGTCCCGACTTCCCGAGTTCGAGTTCGACAACACCCGAGGATAGTCCAGCCACTTACGACCTTTCCCGAGGAAACCGACCTCATCATGGGGAGAACACTTACGACCCTGAATCGGCAGTGCGTAAAGGTGTCGGTAGTCAATCCAGCAGATACCGGCATTACGCTCACCCGTTCCGACCCTGTCGCCATAGCAAGCCCTGTCGAAAGTGTCGTCGGAGCCCTGCCACGACCCGGAGAGGAGCCCGACCCGGCCACGGTAGACGCCAGTCACTACTGCGACCTACCGCCACATCTACAGGAAATGGTGGATCGCGCCGGACTAGCGCCGGAACAGCATCGGCGTTGCGCCAACCTGGTTCACCAATACCAGGACACATTTATGCACCCAGACGGCCAACTGGGACGGACCCAAGTCGTCCAGCATAGAATCGACACCGGCAACTCGGCCCCAATTCGACAACGACAGCGACGCGTCCCTCAGGCGCAGCAAAGCATCATCGACGAGGAGATCGACAAGATGCTCCGCTTGGGGTGTATTGAGCCGTCCGATTCGCCCTGGAGCGCACAGGTAGTGCTCGTGCGGAAGAAGAACGGACAAGTACGCTTCTGTGTCGACTATCGGCTCCTGAATGACGTCACCCGCAAGGATTCGTATCCCTTGCCCAACATTCAGGACACTCATGACGCCCTGGCAGGCGCCAACTACTTCTCGGCCCTAGACCTGGCCTCTGGCTACTGGCAGGTTGAAGTCGACCCCAGCGACAGACCGAAGACTGCCTTCGCCACAAGGAAGGGACTCTATCAGTTTAAGGTCATGCCATTCGGCCTTAGCAACGCCCCGGCAACCTTCGAACGGCTTATGGAGACCATACTCCGTGGTTACTTGTGGACCCGGTGTATGTGCTATCTCGACGACGTGATAGCTTACGGCAGAACATTCGACCAGGCACTCGCAAACCTGGAAGCGGTCCTGGATCGAATCAGATCGGCAGGCCTGAAACTTCAGCCCAAGAAGTGTGAGTTATTTCAACGGGAAATCTTGTACTTAGGGTTCATAGTGAGCGGCCAAGGAATCCGAGTCGACCCCAACAAAGTCAAAGCCATCAGAGAATGGCCGACCCCGTGCGAGATCACCGACGTCAGGGCTTTCCTTGGTTTCGCCAACTACCACAGGCGATTCATCAAGGACTACGCTGAGATCGCTGAACCTCTCGTAGCGCTTACCCGAGGTGAATGCCACTTCACTTGGGGACCGGCCCAGCGACGAGCTTTCCAGCGACTCCGCGACGCCCTCATCAAGGCGCCCAAGCTCGCTCATCCGACCCAGAATCCGGAGGACTACTTCATCCTCGATACGGATGCAAGCGGCTTTGCTGTGGGAGGAGCCCTCTCACAAAGGGTTAACGGGAAGGAGATCCCCATCGGGTTCGCCAGCAAGACCCTGTCCCGGACCCAGCGGAACTATTGCACCACCTATCGGGAACTACTGGCAGTAGTTGAGATGGTGCAACACTATCGGCACTACCTCTGGGGTAGGAAATTCCTCCTCCGAACCGACCATAGCTCGCTAAGGTGGCTGAAAAACTACAGCGACGCCGACGGCATGCTTGCTAGGTGGCTCGCCAAGCTACAGCAGTATGACTTTCGGATAGAGCATCGACCCGGAAAATTACACGGTAACGCCGACGGCTTGTCACGGTGCCACAGTTGCAAACACCAAGACTGTCCCGGACGACTCGTCACACCTCCGACCGACCCAGAAACAAGTTCCGGAGAACTTCCAGTTCGTCGGATAACTGTTGTTCCGACCCAGACAAGGGCAGACCTCCTGGACAGTGATTCGATAACATCACCGGTCTTGCCCCAGCTAGTTTCGGCACGCCAAGTTGTTCGAGTCCGTGCTTTGGACGCCACACTTGATGGACAAAAGTGGCTTTCGGACTATTCGACCCAGGACATTGTAGCGGCACAGCAAGCTGACCCCAGCGTCGGAAAAGTGCGGCAATGGATACTAGCCGGCACCAAGCCCGACTCACGAGAAGTCGCCCGCCAAGGAGAGGAGGTAAAGACACTTGTTTCCCGCTGGAACCTCCTGGCGTTACAAGACGGTGTGCTAGTTCGACATATAAAACCCGACCCTGCTGGACGGCCTGTGGTGCAGACCGTGCTCCCCGTAGCACTCAGGACACAAGTTTTGCACCAACTACACGACCTCAAGATTGTCGGACATCTCGGCATACAGCGTACCATCGAGAGAGTCAGGCGCCGATTCTACTGGCCCGGCTTGGCGCTGGACGTCGCCCGCTGGTGTGCCCGCTGCCCGCAATGTGTGACCCGCAAGGGTAAACCGGCCCCGAAAAGATCGCCCCTGACACAGCTACCGACAGGAGCGCCGTTCGACAGAATAGCGATGGACATCCTCGACACCCACAAGGTCACGGGAAGAGGCTATCGGTATGTACTAGTCGTGTCGGACTACTTTACGAAGTACACTGACGCTTTTCCGCTACGGCGACATACGGCCAAAAATGTTGCCGACACCCTGGTGAATCGGTGGATAGTCTACCACGGTGTCCCCAAAGCGGTCCATAGCGATCAAGGTACTGAGTTCGAGTCGTCCCTGTTCCGGCATGTTGTGCGTCTACTGGGCGCTAAGAAGATTCGTACGACCCCATACCGACCCCAGAGCGACGGCCAGGTTGAGCGATTCAACAGGACATTGCTCAACATGCTGAGTGCGTTCGTCAGCGATCGTGCAAACGATTGGGACTTGCACTTGCCATATGTGTTAATGGCCTATCGAACCTCAGTACACTCGTCCACGGGATGCACCCCGCATCTGATGGTGTATGGACATGAGTGTAACTTGCCAGTCGACCTCATGTTTCCGACCTACGACCCTGAGCCTCTACCTCCGTGTGGTCCGGAGTATGTGGAGTATTTGCGGCAAGCCATCAGGACGGCCCACGGTTTCGCCCAAGACCATCTCGAGAAAGCGGCAATTCGGCAAAAGATGGGTTATGACGCCCACGCGAAACCACGACCCCAGTTTCAACCAGGCGAACTGGTCCGGTATTATTATCTGCCACTCACGCAGAATAATAAGTTCGCTCGGCCCTGGACTGGTCCCTGGAGGATCATCGACCGTGTAACCGAGGTGGATTACCGAATCGCCCTGGTTTCCAACCCTCGGAACACTCGTGTTGTTCATCTGGATGTGCTCAAGCCATACGAAGGTGACAACCAAGCGGCCCACATCTACTCCGACCCTGTACGACCCACGTCGTCGTCAAGCAAGTCCGACCCAGAACAGTCACCCGACCCCATGGGACTTCTCAAGGAGTTCTATTACCCTTGGGAGGTAACAGTCCAAGATCGACATACCGATTCAGACCAAACAGCAGAGTCTGATTCGCAAACGACCCAGGATCGTCAATCGCGATCTCCGACCTCATCCGGCTCAAGTCGACATCGGCAACGGAAAAGATCACGTAGATCAAGTTCCGACACTCCAAAACCGGCACGCAAGACACGCAGGCAAAAGCCTGTGGTATCTTCCGACCCTGAGACAAGCGAGGCTACGCCCCCGCCTGCACGACCAAATCGACCCAGACGCAATGCACGCAGACCGGCCCGCTACAGATAACCCCGGCCTTGTTATCTGATTGATATCATTGATGATGAATTATGCATGTCTAATGGACTATGATATCATGTCTTTCCCAATAATAATATATTATATTACAATAACAATATATGCATTTAACATGTACAAGATGTCAGTGAGGCAAATTCGTTATATACACACTAGATATGGTATTATAATTATGATGCTGGTGGAAAATTGGTTGCATTATGATATGTGTTTCGACCCCGTATAACATGTACCATTGATCAAGGCGTATGTTACGCAATGACTAAGATTATCATGTAAAGCTTCAATCCATGTGTCAGCCGAAGAGGATAAAAACCAGTCACACCGTGAGTAAGGCCACTTAGTTGTCGAAGAGGTGATAGTGTGATTCGTTCTGGAGTATGCGTCGACAGAGCCTCTACTCACTCCATGTAATATTCGGAGGAACGGCCCAGTGGTACGTGAACCAGTCACTACATAGCTATCATGCCAAGATGCGGCCTGTCACCAAATTCATCACCCAAAATATTCAAAGCGCCGCGGTGTGACCGACCCAGATCATTGCAATTTCGACCCCTACAATATTTGCGGCCCCGTCGTCCTGTGAACTGGCTGAAAATGAATGGAACGATGTCCGCCCCTGTGAGTGATTGATATTCATATCTCAGCCTTTAATAACTGTGTGTCGTCTGTGAAACAGCAACTCGACCCCGTAGTTTATTGTGCGCTAACTTGTGGGAGAAGGAATGATGGACTGATGAGTTCACAAGGCACGCACGAGCGCTAATAAACATTTTAGCTGTTTACAGCACCTACATGAAGTCGCCCCTAATAATTACAATAGTGAGTCGTCGGGCAAAAAGAGCCCAGTAATCTGAACAGTCGACTAGTATAAAAAGACAATGATTCGGCACGAGTTATCCAGGGGACGGCAGATGGACATACGGAAATCCGGACAGTGTGAGGACACCCCTACTGTCGTAATGGACTGACCCAAGAGGTCAGAGAAGGATCGCTCCGCGTTCCCTTGACGACGGCCCCGCCTTGCTGTGTGTACGCTTGGAACAATGATACATAGCGTAAAGACGTTTTCTATACATATAGAGAGCGCCCCCCGGCCCAGTTCTAAGAATCGAGATGCTGTCAGCATCTTTGTGTACGGCATTGAAGATTAGCGGCAATCAGGTCACTTGTGCCTGAGACTTTGAAGGAGGAAGACGGACTTGAAGTTTCGGCTATTGTGATACAGACTATCGTCCTAAAAACTGTGCTAATCAAACAATAATTATCGGCCTATAAACTGTGATATTATTGAAATCCTGGTCACAAGACTTTGGAGTTAATTCGGCTTGGATTATCGGCATTTGAACTAGGCTGGTTTTGAAGAAATCCAGACTTTGTTACAACCAGCCTAGTCAGTACTTGGGAAGTACTTCGGCTTGATTTCGGCCCGTCAGCATGGCTGACAAACCCGGAGACGACCGGGAAAATGGCGACCCAGGTGATAATCGGCCCCGCACAGTTAAGTTGGACGGCGATAACATCACCGTCCAAGTAATCGACACCGGGGATGAATCGGATCATCCTATAGTCGTCCCCGACAACGAAGTTTCGTCCGGCCCCGACTCGCAGCCTGAACAGCGCGATCCAGTCACGCTCAGTGACACGGCAAGCGGATCAGAAAAGGGAGCGCGACCCAAAACGGCCCGGAGCAAGCTGGCGCAACGAGGAGAGCGCCATACACCGAGCCCGACTCCGGATGATATCTTCAATATCGACCCCGAACGCTTCCGCCGACTCGAGGAGGGCGGAAGTATCGTCCAGCGTGCGATTGAGGCACGACAAGCGGCCCAAGAAGCTCAACGAGTCGCCACCGCGAGCCGCCAACCCGACCCAGCAAATCAGGTGATCGCCCCGATCGCTCCGGCCCCGACTTCACCCGCTTCCGGTTCAGCGGTAGCACGACCTGCGGCCTCCCGTTCTCCAAACAAGAGAACTTATACTTCCTTCAAGAAGAAGCATGGAGCGGGAGCCCGATCGACCTCCAGCAGTTCGTCACGCTCCAGCGGCGGATCTGCTATTACGGCCCCGACCTCGACTTTCCGTCGGCAAGTGGCGGAATTAATGGAATTGGTGCCACCTCCCGTGACACCCTACGGAACTCGGCCCATAGACTGGAACAAGGTTCCACTCAGTAAGCGAAATCGGAGCGCTGGATACGGCCACATCCATAACTTCGATGAGCAGTCGACCCTGTCGGAGGGAAACCTCCTCACATTGGCCCCGCTACAGCGTGGAGACGGTCGATTCGAGTGCCCCTTCTGCATCGGCGAAGAGGAGGGAGCAGGAGAACGACAGTGGTCCTCCGTGCCACGACGCGGACCTTTTCGGACGGCCCAGAGTCTTGATGCGCACGTGCTAGCGTATCATTTTCCGTTCCTGCGCTACTTCGTGTGTCCGGCCCGCGACGGCTTCCGGACATTGGCCCAGGAGGAGATGTTCCGGCATCTGTCTCAAGCGACCCCGCAACACGTGACGTCGTTCCCCTTCTACCAGGAAGGACGACTATCGGCATCCGGCCCCATGCTCGTCAGGTTCGCGCTGCGCTGCAGAGTCGACATGCAGCCGAACCCGAATTATCGACCCCCAAGAGTTCCGGCCAACATCCCGATCTTCAGGAGGGATGTCAACACCGTCCTGACGTTCGGCATCTGGCACATGGCGCCAGAGCTCTTTGAACAGTATCCGCCTAACTCGGCCCCGGAAGTGCAACAGGTACTCCGTCGACTGGAGTACAATCGTGCTTCGACCCCGGCAGACGAGATTCGGCTTACCCGCATGGTCAGTGACATCGAGACCATGAACACGCGGGTTCGAATTCGACGACCCAGTACGATCTTCTTCGTTCGGCCCATAAACTACCAGACGACATCAGTGAGCACGGCGGAGGAGGTCCCGACAACGACCACCGGTGTTTCGGCCTCGGCAGTCGTCACGACGGCTTCGTTCGCGACAGTGGTGTCGCCAGCGACAACTCGACCGGTCACCACAGTGACATCTTCGACCCCGTCCAGAGCTCGGCCGTCGGATATCATACCCCGGCGGATGGTTGTGGAACGACCCACGGCCTCTAACGTCACGGACTACCGAGTCCGTGAGGGATTGGTCCCTCCACCTGAGGAGTATCCGCCACTCCCAAGTCGACCCCTGAATACCACACCGGTATCATCATCAACCGGCAAGGAGACTCCCGAGCCGAAGAGTCCAGCTGAGGATCGGCCACCTCCACTCAGGGAGATTGCACCCGGATCTCCTGTACGTGCGACCCCGACACCGTTTTCGACCCCGGAATCTTCACCGGAGCCTTCGCGACGAATGGTGGAACCTGTCCCGCTCCCACCGTACCTCACGGAGGAAGTGGAACCTCTGCGTTCCGTTCCGACACGCGGCACCGATAGAGACCGGCCCCGACTCCAAGTGGACGACCCAGAGCAGCTCGAGTCACTCCACAGAGACCTCGACGAGCGTCTGCCGCTTCATGGATCCGGCGAGTTCGCGGCCGATTTCCAGTTCCTGCGGCAACACGGCAGACGTTTGGCGACCCGCTCGCTTCCCGGCCTGCAGGCACTACCCGGCCAGAACCCCGACCTCACAGACTTTCTGCGGGATGAGGACGCCCAGCGGCTCCCGAACTACCTCGGATTTCACGAGGACTTTTGGACGGCTCGTCTCGAACAGGCCGCCCATAACGCCGACCCCTTGCTCCTGCCGTCAGAACCGGAGGAGCACCTTCCGACCCTGTCCCTCGCCCGCGCTGACGATTTAGCGCACCAGTACTTGCGACTAATTCGTCGGGAGTATCTGTCGGCCCTGGACCATCACATCAGACAGGCAGAGTATAACGGCCTGTCTGTCGGCTTTGGGATGGGGGCTCTGCACGAGCGCCACCAGCCCACGTTCCCGGACGCCTTATCCGAGGAAAATCTACGGCTTCGAGTCCGTGTGACTCAGTTGGAGGACCAAGTCGCCCACCAACAACAGGAAATCACTCGGCTACAAGCGACTCCGGCCCCGACGCCATCGGAAGCACAAGCTCCGTCGACCCCGACTACACCGACCATCCCGGGGGAGTTGTTGGCCACAATTGTGTCCATCTTGCCAAGACTTCCCCCGGACGAGCAGCTACAGCTCATGCGGCAGGCGTCGCCAGCGGCCCCGCCTCCTCCCGCCAGCAGGCGTGAACGGGAGGGCAAGTAACATCTCGACCCAGAACTGTTCGGCCCTTGACTACGGCCCCAGCTAGCGACCGGTCATCCTGGTCACGGACTTGTATATTGTGTAAATAGTTGTATATATATTTTATCCTAGTCACGGCTTTTCGTTTTTATACATGTAATTTAGTTAGATTTAATCTACATTTTATTTCAGTTTAATAGACTCTTAAAGTTTTAGTTCCGTTTCACTTTGAAACGTCGAGGAGTTTTGTTTATCATTCCATCTCTTACATTCCATTTCTCATCAGTCATTGTTATGAATGTATTTGTATATGTATCATCGTAGAGACTGCTGACGGACTGACTGCTGACGTTTATTTTGACAGTTAGGAATTTTTATTGTATGCAGTGTTTTCGCATTTCGCGCGGCGTGTGTGTGTGAGTGTTTTTGGGTTTGACCTTTAGGACTTTTTAGCTTTTTATTGTTTAGTTTTGGCGACGGTAGGGTCCGGGGAGGGTAATTCCGAGGGCGTAGAATTAATGAAGGGGTGTTATGTAGTAATTTTAGCGACTGTTACTCCCGTCCCTCCCGCGCACTACACATTTCCACAACAAACATTCATTCTACATGACTTACATACAGGACAAGTACACACTATACGATCACAGGTATAAACTCCATGTAGTCATGGTTACATACACAGGTCAAACCACGCACCTGCGGCCCCGCTAGCTCAGTACACTCGGCCCCGTTTACTCGACCTTGACCTTTACATGCACTGACTTCTAAACATAGAACTTGACACACATACTCCATACATCACGTGCACACATACAGGCATTACAAGTATTAACACGAGCCGGGGAAACCCACTTTCCCGGTGACATCAGCGCATTGCACCACACATTCAACCTATCACAACACCGCTTACACTTGGCGGGAAATTACACAGCCACATGGTCCCTCGGCCCCGGTCTACTGCGCAGAAGTGTAGTGTAAATCCCAGTGGCAGGACGTATATACAAAAGTTCCTGTGAGACTGTCGATATTAATATATATAATCTATCGGATATATGTGCAAGTTGTATAAAGGACTATATTAGGAATATAGAATATAGACTGGGATATCACCCGACGTAGGTGAGAGTGCGACCCTGATTGTGCGTGATTGATCATCAGTCTTTATCACCACAATAAACAGTTAAATTGAAACTGCCGGCTTATTGTATCACACGACGACCCAGTTAAACCGGCTTGATATCGGCCGTGAACGATATTCGTCACATAAATTCAAATTCAAATGCATAACAAAATGCCGCATTTGAAACGATTGCATGCATGTACATGCACGCCTGCTTCAACAGTATCTTGTACATATGATTCATCAATAATACACTAAAATGCATTACTTGTATGCCATGATTGTAATGAATTCATGCAATGTGTCGCGAAATACAAAACAATACATGTTTATCAAAAGAAATAATGCTTATAAATCCGGCAAACACGAAGAATAATATAAGAAGGCGAACACAAATCCCTATACAATGGACTAAAGCTGGCCCAATCGATTACTCCTTTGAAGACCACTTTATATGATCCTATAACTGGTTTAAATATCTCAACTATTTCCATTGTGTGCTCTAATGCGTTTGTTTGAGCTTCCACAAAAGTCACATTAGACGCAAGAAACCTATAGGATTCCGGATAACATGGTTTTGCAATTTGTGACGGTCAACATGATCTCTTTCAGTATTGATCTCTACTACATCACAATTATTATAACAATACTGGTAGACTTGAAAGAAACATGAAACCATTGGATAATTATAATGGTTTCATGTCTGCGCAATTTTCATTATCTTCGGTACGTGAAGAGAAAAATATATTTACATGCATCCATCAATTGAAATGAAAATACCCCGAGAAGAGTTAATGTTCCCCAAGTATTTAATATCCCTCACTTTGTATATTTCACGGGATGAATTGGTCATAATACAACAGTAAATTCACAGTAATTCCAACAATACTCCCGTCTGCATTAAGGGGGAATTGGAAGCGGCGTGTGTCTGAATACACCATCAAATGGACAATCCAGTGCCAATATACATTCATTTCACCTTACGTCTTTCTCCCTGGACTGTATATCAGACAAATTGCCTATTGTGTAATTTCGCCTCTTTTATTTCCTCCCTCGGAAAGGTCAGATCCGTGTGCGGAATTGAAAATGCGCCGAGCAAAGTGTGATTTGTGCCTATTGTTCTGTTGTTGTATGCTGATAGCGCTCCGTCCCAATGAGCCTAATATACCACTTTTTGCTCCGTCCCTCGAGCTACAAAACTAGGGGATGGGCACCACTTCACTCAGCCCTGGAGATTATTTGCCAGCACAGGAGCTGATCCGGACCTGCAACCTTGCACTGATGTATTCACCAGTATTTCAATTGTCTTTCATTGTCAACATTTGTCGATGAATGTGAATATTACCCCTCGTGTAGATATCGAAATCAGTATAGACACTCATTGTTGATAATGAACATGGGAAAGAATGAAGGGTCCTGTAGCTTTGTACAACAGTCGTGTTTCAAAGTGATATTGGCAGGAAGTTATAGATTTTGTCATATCTTCCTGATCGAACAAAGAAAACATAATAGTTATATATCTGCATTTGTATAGGTATCTTGACACTATTAAGAATCACATACACTTCCATTGTAAAGTTTTGCTGGAAAATACTTGGTAAAATATTTTCAATCTCCGAATAAATTTAATATGTGAAAGCCTTGTATATGACTTCTAAAATATTAAATATTAAAAAATTAGCATAAGTTGTTGGAATAGATCGTTTGCTATGAGCACTTGACTGACACCTGGCGAATACCTCGAGAAACAAATGACAATATAAAGGGCCGATTTACTCAGTTGTGCTTCCGCCCAGTGAAAGCTTATATCATATTGGAAATTCACATGTACAAAGGAAAATGGTTGTCCTACAAGCATACAAACTAAAAAATAGCTTTTCTATACCATTACTTGTGCATTCTGAGCAGAAACTGATTTTTTAAATAATATAGTATACCTTCATGCGCCGTTTTGACCATATAAGGAAAATCAATATCGGTCCGTAACCTGTATGCCCAAACAGATGCCGCTTTCTAACTGATTCTGTTGTGAGTTTCTGGTGAAGATATTTTGAGTTTGTTTACATTACTGCCATTCCCGGCCGGTGCCTTGTATCCCTTGATGC
Organism: Terebella lapidaria; assembly: GCA_949152475.1. Taxonomy (NCBI): domain Eukaryota; kingdom Metazoa; phylum Annelida; class Polychaeta; order Terebellida; family Terebellidae; genus Terebella; species Terebella lapidaria. The sequence goes on along the minus strand of OX424555.1, from coordinate 52,791,050 downwards.
AATGCGATTCCAGCTTACTCGTGTATATTCGAGCCAATCGAGCGTGAACTAGGTTAAGTCAGAGGTAACTCTGAGTGGCGCACAAAACAAAAGAAAAGCGGCTGCTAGTACTGTAATATGCTTGATTTATCCATCCAATCAAGCATAGTTTGTTTTGTAACCCTTTTGTTTTTGAGACCACAGGCATATATGTAATTGATTTGGAAAAAAATAGTTTTACTGCCAACGTCACTTCAATAGAACAGAATCACTTTGAAATCACTTTGAAATCATTCACAAGTTTATTTACGTGTATGTGAAAAATGTATGTGGTTCCAGTGGCAAACGTCGAGTTAAAATTCACCAATGTATGTATAGCATACAAATAGATGATGGCCTAATACAGAGTTCATAGTTAGATGCAGACGCTCATAATGTTGGCCAGTTTTAGCTGAGTAAGGTGCGGTATTTGACTTTCACCATGGTGATCTAACCCCCCTCATTGGCTAGATAGGCCCCTAGCACCAACTCAAATATAATATAGCTCACTAATGGGCAAATACCGCACCTTAAAAACATTTTAGCTACGCTGGCGAATTTGCACATTGATCAGGCAGAATTAACATTCGCCAAATTGCCATACATATACATCTTATATGATCATAATCCAAAAACGAAGCCCTGGTTTCATTCTTGTTTTGTTTCAGAGGAGATTTTCCCCGGGACATTTGTAAATCAAGATTACCAGAAAATAAATTTGATATAGCTGAAAAACTTGACATTATGGAAACATAGGATATATTCATCATAACACAGGCGTTTCCACTGCTGTGAACACAATATATGTTATACTTTGACTCTGGTTCATCATCTGGTACAAATTAAATTCCTAGTCAGTTGCAAGCCAGTGTGTACAAACTATAATTCCAAGCAACAATGCATGATCATAAATTGCTGCGAATGATGACTAAACTGTGAAAATCGTTATGGAAAGTTACTCTCACTTTTGTCATATTCCTCGTAAACAGAGTACTAAATGTCATCTAAAGCCAATCTGAAGGTCACCAAAAGACTCATCATATATATAATATTTTGTTGCAATACAAGCCTGATCTCTTTATCTATGAATATATTTAAGGTAGGTTTCTCATCTGTGGTAAAAACCTAGTTCAACCTTAACTTAGCTTCAACCACGTTAATTTTTAACCGTTTTTCTCATCTTTGCTTCAAAAATCCTGGTTTAATATTAATTTTGATTTAAACCATGTCATAGATGGTTTATCTTGGTTTAAGTAGCATGTGGTGTACACATATGAGTTTCAAAATAATATCTGTCATAATGTTATGTGAAAAATTCTTTCTCAATCGTCCACATAACAATTCTCGATTGGACAAACTTTGCTGTAATGCATTTCTGTTCCTCTATGCCTGTTATAGAATGCATTTTATATTTCAGCGTCCTACACAAATCGACAATATTTTCAAGCCTGATTATGCTCAGTTTACTGGCTACTACACCCATTATACTTGTGTTCATATGTGAATCGAGTTGTCTCCATTATATTGATTCGTTTATACTCTTCTTACCTTAGCATATGGGCCGATAAACTACAGTGGTTTGAGTCTGTCGTCAATGGGTCGTTCGTCCGGAAAATAGCCTTCTATTTCGAAGCATTACACCAAGTACGGTGGCTGATATCTGCCATTTGTTAAAACTTGCCAACTCCACGCAAACGTTCCCACCGTCGTGCAAACGCGGCGGGAACATTATAGTCCTTGGGCCAAAGGCGGTTTAGGGGTTGATTTATATCACACAAAGGTACCAGAGGTGACATACATTTTTAGGTAGCTTAAGACTTATAGTTTATGGAAATGGTGGGGGGCCATTTTTAAAACGTAGCCGTTGGCATTTTTTCCGTTGCTATGGTAACCATGGTGGTAACGCTGAAAATCATGGTGGTAACGCTGAAAATTGCTCTCGCGTGCGGAGTAACTCCGGTCGAAGAGTGGACCGACGACCTGTATGCCATTAAGACATACGGGAGGTGGTCATCCCAATCATTCGCACGATCGTTCACAAAGGCCGCCAGCATGTTGAGGACCGATCGATTAAAGCGTTCGACCTGGCCATCAGACTGGGGCCTGTAGGGGGTGGTCCGCACCTTGGTACTGCCTAGCATCTGTGCTAGGTTTCGGAACAGGTTGCTCTCAAATTGCGTGCCCTGATCCGAATGTACCTGTTTAGGTACCCCATGGTACACCACCAATCTATTCACCAATAACCGAGCTACCTCGTCCGCAGTCTGGCGGCGCAGTGGGTAGGCGTCGGTATACTTGGTAAAATAGTCGGAAATCACTAGCATGTACCGGAAACCGCGCGGGGTGACCCGGTGGGTATCCAGTATATCCAAAGCTATCCGATCGAACGGCGTGCCCACCTTAACCGTGGTTAAAGGGTGGCGGCCAGGAGTCGGAACTCCCTTGCGAGCTTGACACCGAGGGCAAGCTGCGCACCACCGTTGCACGTCCAAGCCGCTACCAGGCCAATGAAAGCGCTGTTGTAGCCTATGGACGGTCCTCCGGATTCCTAAGTGAGAGTAGCCACCCAAGTAATTAGGCTCCTCATCCGTCGCGTCCGGCTGCGCCGCAGCGGCCATCACCACAGGGGGCAAGGACCGCTCATACTCAGACTCTCCAGAGGACGAGGGTACCCACGAGGAGTACACCGCCGGACTCGAGGAGGACTCGCTGGAGCTGAGCCGCACCTCCGCTTCGTATGCGGGACGCCCTCGCCGATAACGGCGGGTCCGCGCGCGGAGATTAGCCCTAGACGTTCCGGCCGCCGTGTTGTTAGAGGGGGCGGCGGCCTGCGGTCTCCCCGGAACGTCCAATTCCGAGTCTGAGGACGAATCCGCGGCTTGCTGGAATGGCGCCATTCCTGCACAACCCGGATTCTTGCACTTATGACAACGGGACAGGCCGTCCGCGTTGCCGTGCAACTTACCAGCGCGATGCTCTATCTGCATGTCATACTCTTGGAGTTTGACGAGCCACCGCGCCACCAAGCCATCGGCCTCACTATAGTTGAGGAGCCATCTCAGCGAACTATGATCAGTCCGCAAGCGGAAATGGCGTCCCAACAAATAGTGCCGGAAACGCTTGGTCATCGTAACCACCGCGAGCAATACCCGGAGGCCAGATTCAGAGCACAGAAATAGTGCGACCCGGCCAGGGCATCGAAGGCATCCTTAATGTGCGGGAGAGGATATGAGTCCTTCCGCGTGGCATCGTTGAGTTTCCGATAGTCCACGCAGAACCTCCACGAGCCGTCCTTCTTCTTCACCATAACCACCGGACTGGCCCAAGGGCTGTCACTGGGTTCGATGATGTCCAAGTCGAGCATCTTTTGCACCTCCTGGTCTATGACCTCTTGGTGCACTATTGCTGCCCGACGAAGACGCTGCTTGAGAGGACGCTCGTCCACGAGGTCGATGCGGTGCTTGGCGACGTCAGTCTTGCCAACCGCACCATCAGGACCCATGAACACATCCGCATACTGCCGCAGCAGTTTGCGGAGCGCTTGGCGCTGCTCTTCATCCAACCGGTCCTTCGGAACCCGAGATTCCAAATGGTCCGGCAGGGTGAACGGGTCATCCCCGGTGGCCGCCGCCGCGCACGCAGCGCGGCAGACAGGATCGTCGGGGAGGACACGACTCGAGGACGCGGGAATAGCAGTGGCTGCTATGCATCCGCGCTTCAGTACAATCGGAGCATCCGTAGGATTCACCACGAGGATGGGCATCGCGCGGGGGTTGGACATGACCAGGGCCCCACCCAGCACGAGCCCAGTTCATGCGGCGAAACTGCTCACGGGTTGCACTATACACGGTCGACCATCGAGGGGCATCCGGGGACGACGCGGCCTCGTCTCGATGATCATCTCACTCATCGGTGGCACTACTACAGTGCGCGATGTCCGCATCTGGAATGAATGCATCGGGCCCGAGCGGAAGAGGAAGTGTGTGTCCTCTCCCATCCGGAACTCGCCAGCACTAAAGTTGGCAATCACCCGGTGGACCCGTAGAAAATTCATCCCAATAATCCCGGCCGCTCCGATATCCGCCACGATCGCCTCTGTCAGATACACCTTGTCCCCAAGGGTAATAGGCAGATCGATGATGCCATGGATACGGATGCGGTTGTCTCCCGCTCCGTAGAGCTTATACGGTCCGGGATCCCGCAACTCGAGGTTGCGGAGCGCGGGCTCCTTCCTAAACGTTCCGGCGGCCACAAGGGTCACTTCCGAGCCTGAGTCTACGAGGAACCGGACCGGCTCCCGTCCGAAGGACAGGGGCAGGTACCAGCAAGGGTCCCTCACCAGCGCGCAGGTAGGGCGATACCTTTCACACGCGCTGGGCTCATCTACGGAGTCCTCGCCATCCGCCTCAGCCGTGGAGGAGCTGGACTGATCTCCAAGGACTACTTCCGGAGAAGTCATATCTACTTGGGGTTCGTCCTGCTCATCAGCGGGTGAGGCCACGATGCCACCGAACAACTATCCCCGGACGTAGTGTTGGTCGCCACCACGTCCGGATCTAGTTTCCCTGTCGCGGGTTCCGGTTCTGTTGTCCCGGAGGACCAGACCGGAAGGAATTCCTCCGTTGCGGGCCAGGGAGGGCTCCCTGGTATCCGCGTGACCGCAGGCGTTCCAACAACTCCGGACACTTCAGCCAAAAGTGTCCCTGCTTTCCGCAGAAGTAGCAGGGACGGTTCTGGGCTGGTCCGGAGGTGAACGCGCAACATTCTGCGGGTCCCGGAGCTTCGATCCCGGCGCAGTGCGCAATCATCTGCGCGGCGCCGAGGTCGTATTCCTCCATGTCGCACTCGTCCGAAGGCGAGCACGGCGCGGCGACTGGTACCGCATGTGCGGGCGCCCCTGTAGAGGGTGCCGGCGCACTAACCCACTGCTGGGTAGGTTCCCTGGCGGGTTCCCGGACGACCGGGTCCTGCCACGGGGTTACCTGCGATGCCTTGACCGGAGGAGGAGTCGCCGCCTGCGCGGGTACAGCCGAGGCCAGAGCCGGGGCTGGAGGCAACTGTCTAGGGCGGACAGCCACCTCAAGCGCAAGCGCGGAGTCTATTGCCTCCTCCATCGATCGCTTTTCATGGGTGGCCAGCCCGTACGCTAGGTGGTAAGGCTGGCCATCGATGAACTGATCGATCAGCATCGTCTCAAACCGTCTGGAGTCCATGTCCGGAAAAGCTCTCCGGCCGAGTATGCGTAGGTTGAACGCATAGTCTGTCACGGACTCAGTCGGCTGGCGGGTACGCGCCTTGAACTCTCGTTCAGACTGCCGCCGGTTGGTCGTCGGCGCGAACAGCAGGCGGAGTTGACGAGCAACCTCGCCGAACGTCACTGTTCCCACCGGCAGACACGGCATCACGTGGAGAGCTTTTCCTTCCAAGTTTCCCGCGAGGACGTGTCCAGCTTCATGCTGGGACCATCCTTCGTACATGGCGGTACGCCATACCTGGAGCAAGTAGTCCTCCAAGTCGGCGTTATCCCCGTTGAACCGTTTCCGCCACGAAGAGTGGTCGGGCCCGTCATCGCGTTTGCTACGCGCCCGACGTGCGGTCCCGGCTCCGGGGTCGTCCGTGTACAGCGGCAAGTTCCGTGCGCTTCCTGCGCCTGTGGCGGAGTCTGCCGGAGCAAACATCGACGCCGCGGACATAGGAGCAGGGAAGCTCACGTTTGCCGCCGGGGTCATTCCCGCTAAAAACCCACTCTGGCTAGGTGCGGGCGGGGCTCCCATCGAACCTACTGGGTAGGCTCCAGAAGGGGCGGCAAAGCTTGGGGCCGAAGCCGCCTGTTGCCACTGCCCGTCCGACACACTGTACGTGCCAGGGTAAGTCGGCCACGCGGCTTGCGCTCCAACCGTCGGAACGGTCGACGCGGTCGCCAACGTGGTGCCTCCGAGCCGCGGGGCAGGCGCGGGTCCCATTGCGGGGGCCACTGGCGCCTGCGGACTCGGCAGGACTTGGGGAGGGGCTACTGGCCCAGACATCCCCTGACTAAGGATGGCCGACGGGTCAACGCTCGGAGGCGGCTGATTCCGCTTGAACAGCACAAGCGCCTCGGATATCAGCCACCTCTCCCTCTCCGTCAAAGGCCCCGAGTTGCCTTGTGACAGCGGAGAGGGGGAGCGGTTCCGCCGGTCGGATCGTCCCTGATGGGGCGACCGGGCGCGGTCAAGTGCGTCGGTGCGTAGAGGGGCCAGCTCGCCAAGTGCGTCGGTGAGCTGATCCACCACACTACCCGGTGCGGACCGACCAGAACCCATGCCGGAGGCTCGCGAAGGAGTCCACCCGGCCGGGTGTGGCATCTGGTAAGGCTGGTCCGCTTGTCCAGAAGGACCCGCATGCATTGGCGCTCGATTCCGGACGCCCGAAGGCGTCTTACGGAAGGGTGCCATTTGCCACGGATCTGTTCTGGGCACGGGCGGGCGCGGCGTAGAGCCGTTGCCAGCTCCACCCACCGCGCCTAACACGTCAAGGCCCGGCCTTGACGACAACTCCTGCTGCGGCCCCGCGGGGCTCGACTCTACGTCCGAAGACGGAGCCAGGGACGCCGGAGTCGTCTCCGCAGACGGGGTCTTGTCCACGGAGGTTTCCGCGCGTTCCTTCCTACCGCCGGAGTCATCCGAAGAATTCTCACGGCGGCCGTCGCTGGACCGGGTATTGTCCGCGACGTTACCACCCGTTTCCCCCCCCCTTGGGTTGATCAGCCTTATTTTTGGCCTTATCTCTTTCTTTCGTCATTTTCCTAAGATGTCCTTGAGGAGCGGGCGATCCCCAGGGACTAAGGAGGCTACAACGCTGTGACGGTAGGCTGCGATGGAACACTGTCGGACTGATCCTGGTCACGGCACCAATGTAAAGTTATTGACTACCGTCCGCTCTTCGGGATCCTCGAGGATAGTCCTCTCTCATCCGAGTCCTTGCGGACGCGCATCCGCTATTCCGGATCCTTGCGGCAGGGCCGCTCACCGGAGGTCGCGGCGGACACGGTAACTACTTCAGCATTAACGGTAACCAGGTAACAGCCCACCCGACACTCCCAGGCCTACGGACACCGTTCAGAAACTAGTTCATCCCTACGGTGTTAACTGGCGGGGCCTGGCGAGCCGCGGTCTCCCTCGGGGACGGAACCCCGTACAGTCCGACATGCTGGCCAGAGCCTCTGTCACACGTCCCGGGAAGGGAGAGAGCTGGCGATCCACAGGGCCGAAGGCCCCCGAGTCAGCAACTTGTCTCTCCCAGCCCGGGCCTCCCCATGGAAATCGTCCCCAGGGCTCTAGGAGCCCACTACTCAGACCCAGGGAACACAAAGCTCATGGCGAGCCTCGTGTGCGTCCTAGTCTCGATCTCTCGGACAATCTCCTCGATCGAGTCGCTTCCAGTCTATATATAATACACCAGAAACTGTAGGGCGCACGCGAGGTTTAATCGATCCATTGTTATAGTTTACTGGAGCGTAAATTACAATACGTCGCCGTGGCAACGCACGCTCGAACGGAGCATGTCAAAACAAGGCCAAGTACGAAAAGGCCACATAAATGGCATTTATGTTTACAATCACCTGCCACGTGCTTAGGGCAAAATCGCCACATAACTTTCCCTAGAATCATGATACAGTAATAATTTTGGTGTCTACACATATGTTATGTACCTGGGCGATACAATGGACGTGTCAAAAATGTGTTTTTCCCTGTTGCTAAGCAACTGCAGACCCTTTTAGCCTCCATTCAGAGCTAGGAAAACTGTCAACCAAGAGGGGCATACTGTCTTCATTTTTGACTTGGACCGGTGATCGCTTTAATTATTGCTCTGTGTACCCGTTTTCTTGGTCATGAAGTCAATGGGTTACAATGGATATGTGTTTTTTTTGCCAAGTTATTTATTGAATCCCAAACAAAGTTTGGCGGATACTATGGATTTGCGATTATTTCGCCGCATCCGCCACGTCCAGAGATATTTACGTGCTAGAGCTCTGTAGGTCGCACTCCTGATCCGATCTTGATAATTTTTTGCATAGAAACACACCATGGTGGGACCAAACAGCCCGTATATTTTGGTTGCCATAGCGACCAAAATGGCCTTTTGACAACGCTTTTTCAAATAAAAGCGTCCCTTTTTACACACCTGGCTTGTGAACACTCGGTGAAGGGAATTCAAATTAAATCACTGCGATACTGGGCATGTAGGTGGAGTAACGCCCAAACACAACAGCTTTGTTGATGACCATTCACTCGGCTGAGTCATACTCCCAGTTACCGAATACATGTACATGTATTTAAAGCGTCTGTCCGTGAAATAATATGTCTTATGTTACTCCATTGCTGTGTCCAATTATTTCCACAGATGTTTACACATATGAGGTGAGTACCGTTATAACCATCTTGTGTCTAGTCGTAATGCATTGTTAGAATGCTGGAATTTCTTATCGATATTCGCTAAGTTTGATAGTGACATTTTCCATCAAACGGTTGACATCCCTATGCAAGGTACATTCAGGAATCAGGGGGAGAGAGCCCAAGAGCCCGAAGGATGCCCAATGAGCGCCTGAAGAACCCGAATTGAGCATAGCTATCCCATTGCGGGCTAGCGTTTTGTCTCGCCCCTGGTGGGTTGAGCGAGATTAAGGGATCCAAATGTCCTGCGGCGGCGATGGCGTGTCATTTTTTTGGGTTAAAGTTTTTGGTTTAATTTTTTCCTGGATTTCTTTGAATTCATGAATTTAGTAATGACCAGCCATTTTCCATAAAGTAAACATGACAAGGATTGATGTAGTGGGATTGTTTTTTTAATTTTAATGTGTTTTGGGGGGCTCTGGCTCTGGACTCTGGACATTTGCAGCCAATGTTAAAGGAATGGGGATTTCAGTTGGTTTTTGGATGGAACTTTTAAAATATTTCTATCACGAAATCATGATTAAAAGAAGAATGAACAGATTACCCATTGGTATAAAGCATAGATTGTATTATTCCATTTCAATTTTGTACATTTTGTACCTCTGGACTCTGACATTTTCTGCATGTTTGGACAATGATAAATGGATGGCGATATTAAGCAAAGATTGTATCTTTAATTTTAGTTTAAGAATTTCCTAACATCTGTTGACATTTTCTGCATGTTTGGACAATGATAAATGGATGGTGATATTAAGCAAAGATTGTATCTTTAATTTTAGTTTACGAATTTCCTAACATCTGGAGTCTACTGTTTCGACATATTTGGTCAATGATAGATTAATTTATGTTAATGGTGTTTTTTTTTTAATTTTGGGGTGAATCATTCACATATTTCTTTCAAGAGTTCATGCAATTTGAGACAGAAATTTGGTGATTCGGTGGTGTGGGGTAAGAAGTTCAGGTGGCAAACGTGAACCACGGAAAACAAATTTCGCTGAAATATATACCATAGCAGGATACTGATAATATCTTTTGTGATCACATATTTTGTGCTTTCAGATAAAACACATTCAATTAAAAAGCAATTTTGTTAGAACATATTTCTTTCATTGACATTTTTTTTGGGGGGGGGGGGGGGGAAGACATTTTGAGCCGGGACTTTCTTGTTTTATGTTATGTAGTAGGCTCTTCTGATTTAAATTCCATCCAAACTCACGCAAATTTCCCTGTTTTCGAAATTCAGCCAAAGAGCAACCGAAGCCTCCGAAAAATACCCGAACTTTTACCGAACATATATACATTTATAAACTCAATCGGAAACCATTTCAAACACCAGACAATATCGGTTAACCACAATACACAGGTACTATACCAGCCGAACACAATTTGTCGGCCTAAAATCGTTACAATATGTAAAGTTTGACACCCGCTGTCTAGGGTCACCGCGGATAAACGCTACCTAAGGTCACGGCGGGCGTAGGTAATAACTTTAGAACTATAACCAGGTAAACAGTCCGCTGAACAAGTCCGGTCATCATACATTACTGACATTACATCATCACTTGGGCGTGTTAATGGGCGGCCTCGGCGACAGCACTGCCGCGGGGATGGAACCACTGACAGCCCGATGGTCTGCCAGAGCCTGTGTCACACTATCCCAGAGCGAAGTACTATGGTTACCGTTCCAGGGGCCGTGCGTCCCCGGATCTAAGTAGCTCCCCTCCTGGGCCCCCAATTGGAAATTGCCCCGGGGTCCTCGCGGACCCACTTTAGCCAGGAAAAAGTGACATGGAGCACTTGGCCGTGCTCGCGGTCGTCCTCTTGCCTTGACTGCTCTGAAACAACTCCGAGTAAGCAAGCCGGGCTGGCAGCTTATATAGCTTATATAGCTGCCAGCACACAAGAGCGAGGACTGACGTCAGACCATTGTTACAGTATAGTGAAACTTGAAGTGGCCAAACAAGAATAATGTGTGGAAAGCAAAACTCCAATCGCAATCTTTGGCCAAAGTCGCAACAAATACATTTGCATATTGAATCGCAGACGTGGATATCACATCTTCCGGAGCCCCTCATCTCACACTGCGTCAAATTCAAAGGTCAACAGTCAACTGCCATGTGGTCTGTCCAAATCATGTGTTGGAAGCTCATGTTGAAATTACTCACATTTGCCATGTGACAGGTCAGTGAAAGGAATCGTCTGAGTTATGAGTCACTGTCCATCTCCGTGTATATATCATTGTTTGGGGGCTGAGTCCTCGGGAGTTATTAGATATTCCCATCCATTAACATTGTCCATTGTGCTTCACTACAACAATCTTTCCCTCAATTGCAGCTTTCCTCGTGTTTTGTACTATTTAGGCATAAATGTAACAACATAATTTCTCATATAGCTGTCCTCAACTTCTACACTGCCCCAGACCTGCCTCAGTTGATCAATCTGCCTCAAAGAAACTGTGGCTATTTCCCCCAAAGATTGCGATAGGTGTTTCGGCTGCTATCGTACTCCATACTTCACCTGTTTTGGCCACTTCATGTTCAGAGCCTGTGAATTGCCTAGTGACGCATTGTCTCCTACCGACCCACTATACTGTAACAATGGTCTGGCGTTACACCCTCGCTCTCGTGGGATTCTAGCTTTATAGCTAGCAGCCCGTCTTGCTTTCTTAAGAGTTTGCCCAGAGGCGAGAGGCGACGGTGGGCACGGCCATGTGCTCCTCGTCTCCTTTGTCTGGCTGGAGGGTCCGCGAGGACCCCGAAGACATTTCCAATCGGGTTCCCAGGAAGGAGGCTGCTTTGATCCAAACTGGTAGTCTCTCGCCCTGGGATAGTGCGTACAGGTTCTGGCAGACCGTCAGCCTATCCGGGGTTCTATCCCCTTGGTGGGCCATTGGCGAGCCTAGCCAGCAACACGACCATGTGCGCGGATTCTGGAAGCCGCTCCCATGGCTCCCGGGCTCGTCACACTGGGCTACATTACTATGATGATGCAATATCTGAGTGATGTATCGAGGCCGGACTTGTTCGGCGGACTATTACTTGGTTATAGTTAATTGATCACGACGCCCGCCATGACCATGCTCAGATGCGGGGCGCTTGCGCCCTATGTAGCGGGCGTCGAACATTACAAAACTTCATACAGCGGCTGATTTGGGACACTTGAAATATATATTTTTTATCCCATTATATCTAAATCTCCTTATATCGAGGGTATTTCTCATTATAACGATTTCCTTCATCAAAATAATTATATTATATTGATAAATTTTCTTATTTTATCGAGTAATGCTGACATGTTCATGGACTCATTCAACAGGGGTAGCAATAGTTATTCTAATCGTCAATTATTAGTTGAGCTCAATTATAAATGTCTCTCATCTTAACTATTTTTATTGTGGTCAATAATAGACTCAACTAGTGAAACTAATGTTAACTTATTCCGTTACACCCATGAAATATCTACTGGACAAAACCTTTACCTTGTTGAGCCCAATAATAAATATTTCTTGTCTTAACTATATTTTTGTGGTCAATAATTATTGTTAACTTATTAGGTAATATTGTTCTGTTTTCACCAAAAACATCAGTTCTGTATTCTCAACAAGAATCCAGTGCCATTTGCTTTCAAAATACAGGGTATTGTAGTGATCACAGATGTCGGGGTATTTTAATGGTCGTCATAAGTTAGTCTGTTAACTAATTAATATTTATTCAATCATTCTGAAAAACAATAGGTTTTGTGAGACGGTCTTTCTCATCGAATCTGTGCAATTTAACCATCATTGATCAAAAACTCCCACCCGTAGAGCGTTCACAAGCCATGTGTTAAACGGGCTAATTTTAGCACAAAATGTGTCGGCAATCAATCAGTTTGGTTGCTATGGCAACCACAATCGATTGGTGTTGGGATCTCACCGTAAGTTGTGTATGTCTGAAAAATTATCAGAATCGGTTAAGATTTGCAACCTGTAGAGCGTTCACAAGAAAATCTCTACGGCAAACGCGGCGGCGCGACTGAGACAAATACATAGTATCCGCCGAACTTCGTACGGGGGTTACAATAACTTGGTGAGAGCCATATCCAGTCGTGAATCAGTGACTTCGTGAACAAGAAAACATATACGACAGATGATAAAGCGATAACAGGTCCATAGTCTACCAAAATTAGGTCAAAAAAGCCCATAAGGTAGACATTTGGGTGTCAAAGCTGAATTTTTGCACAGTGACTCTGGAGACCATATAGATAACCCACAAAAAAGTCCCCATCAATCCCATGGGGGGTTTTCCCAAAAATCCAAGATGGCCGCCATTTATACGCGAAATAGCTTAGAATTGACCAAGCGAGTTATCTACTGCACCTACGTTGGTGATTTTAGTGTCTACCCCCATGTTTTCTGTCCTAAGGAATCTGATGGTGATCTTGCCGAGTCTTTGTGACTGTTGGTTGTTTCCAAATCCAGTATGACTGCCACAATAAATCAGGAAATTCGTAAAATCACGTTTCCATCTATATTTCAGCTGCTATGGCAAATAGAGGCAAAATTCGGGTGTCTACTGCCACGTTTTCTGGCCCGAAGAATCCAATGGTGATAATGCTGGGTCTGTGGGACTGTTGGTTATTTCAAAATCCAAAATGGCTGCCACAAAAACCCGGAAAAATCGTAATATCACGTTCCCATCTATATTTCAGCTGCTGTGGTAAATAGATGCAAAATTTGGGTGTCTACTCCCACGTTTTCTGACCTAAGAAATCCAGTGGTGATAATGCTGGGTCTGTGTGGCTGTTGGTTGTTTCAAAATCCAAAATGGCTGCCACAAAAACTGGGAAAATTTGTAATATCACGTTTCCATCTATATTCCAGCTGATGTGGCAAATAGAGGCAAAATTTGGGTGTCTACTCCCACGTTTTCTGACCCAAGGGATCCAATGGTGATAATGCTGGGTCTGTGTGACTGTTGGTTGTTTCAAAATCCAAAATGGCTGCCACAAAAACCCGGAAAAATCGTAATATCACGTTTCCATCTATATTTCAGCTGCTGTGGCAAATATAGGCAAAATTTTGGTGTCTACTCCCACGTTTTCTGACCTAAGGAATCCAATGGTGATAATGCTGGATCTGTGACTGTTGATTGCTTCGAAATTCAAAATGACTGTCATCAATAACGGTGAAATTTGCCTCAGAATTCAATATAGCTGTCCTCAAAACCTGTGAAATTCGCATAATTAAATTTCGATTATGTAAGCTTCTCTGGAAGATCGAAACAAGATTTTGGTGTTCACCTCCATGTTTTCTGACCCATGGAGTCCAATTGTAATGTTGGAATGGTGACAATAGTCTCTGGGATGCGTCGTAGTATCGAAGTTCCAGTGCAATCGAAACCTCAAAACCAGGTTTCTAGCTAAATGAGCACAAATAGATATATCAACAAACTTATGAATTCATATCCGAAGACCACAGACACACAGATCATCAAATCAAAATACATGTAAGTGGTAGAATCCAGATGATACTATCACATATATATACCCAAGCAATTGAGTGTGAGATCAGATGCTCCGGAATAGTGAGCATCTCCTGCCCAGCATGTGGCATTTGCTCTGATATCCACACTTGTAAATTTAGATGCAAATATATCCACAAAATCACAATGATTGGGAAATATATACCATCATACATGTATGTATGTGAGAGGTTTTAACTAACCTTCAACCATGCCTATCAACTTTTTAAAATCTAAACATTATACAATCATATTTGAGCAGTTTGGAAGTCGAAACCTGTGCTCCGGCGGCCCAAGTATCATACACTGCGCCTTCTTCTATATTCAATAAGGATTAAAAAGGTGACAGACGGATTAAATGGCATTCATTTAGTGGACGAGTAGTATTAAGGCGCAGTGTACGATACTTGGGCCGCTCCGGCTATGAGTTCCTGGTGAGATGCATGCACTATCTGGCAAAGCTGGGAAACTGCGACACACATGTTTAGACGTCGTAGGCTGGAGAAGTTGCGATGTTACTGCTCAAGACAGGGATATTGATAAGAGGAAACCCAGATTTATCACGTTAGTCATATACCCTTGTACACACTTTATTTTGTGCTCATTTTGGAGGGATCTCAGCAGAGCCACTTGTTTATGGTTTCATTGTGGGTGAGAGTTGTGGATGTGGATGAGCTGAGCTCCATTGTGGAGAGAAGTTCTTGTTGTGCAATGATTTGTATGTAAGCATGCTCCTTTAAGATTTTTGACATGTTTTGCATCTCATGAATTAGCATCAACCTCTCTCCGGCCACAGCAACTGTATAATCTACTTTTCTTGTTTGTGAATATGACAAGGGTTCATCAAAACTCTTTGCTATGCTGAGCAGGCACCATTCATGCAACTGTGGCTGTCATTCAAAACGAAGCCTCTTTGTAAATTAAAAAAAAACATTGCATCGTGACAGGCAAATATTTATCAAAATTGTAGACTTATTCCAAACTACTACCGAACAGATGATTGCTACTCTCAGTCATGAAAAAATGAGTTGTCTGTCTTGAGAAAATGGCTCTGCTAAGATGCAGTCCCTCCACATTCCTGCAATTCGGCACTGTGATTGTCATTATGTCACATCAATAAATTGTAGTAAGCCAATGTCTGTGTTGGTTCTAAACTTTGAGTTTACAGAGATTATGTGGCATTTTTAACTTGTTAGTTGAATATGGGTCCACCGGTGCTATTATTTCTTTCACTGGGTAAAACATAAATATAAATAAACACCAAAATCTTTTATTTGCCACAGAAGCTGATATATAGTCGAAACAGGGTTTGCAATTTTTTTTCACAGATTTTGATGGCAGATACATTCATTTCTGTGGCAACCAACAGTTACAGAGACACGGCATTATCACCACTGTATTCCGTGGCTCAGAAAATATGGGGGTAAACACCAAAATGTTGCTTCAATCTGCCATAGAAGCTGGAATATAGCTATATTCCGGGGGTTTTGTTGTGGCCATTTTGGATTTTGAAACAACCAACAGTCACATAGACTCAGCGTTATTACAATTGGAGTCCTTAGGTCAGAAAACGTGGGGGTTGACACCACAAATTCGCTTCTACCTGCCATAGCAGCTGAAATATAGCTGCAAATGTGATTTTACGATTTTTCCGGGTTTTTGTGGCAGCCATTTTGGATTTTGAAACAACCAACAGTCACACAGACCCAGCATTATCACCATTGGATTCCTTGGGTCAGAAAACGTGGGAGTAGACACCCCAATTTTGCCTCTATTTGCCATAGCAGCTGAAATATAGCTGGAAACGTGATTTTACGATTTTTCCGGGTTTTCGTGGCAGCCATATTGGATTTTGAAACAACCAACCGTCACAGAGAATCAGCAATATCATCGCCAGATTCCTTGGGTCAGAAAACATGGGGGTAGACACTAAAATCACCAACGTAGGTGCAGTAGATAACTCGCTAGTTCAATTCTAAGCTATTTTGCGTATAAATGGCGGCCATCTTGGATTTTTGGGAAAACCCCAAATGGGATTGATGGGGACTTTTTTGTGGGTTATCTATATGGTCTCCAGAATCACTGTGCAAAAATTCAGCTTTGACACCCAAATGTCTACCCCAAACCCTAAATACAGTAGACTACCAAGCAAAGTGGAAGAAAATAGACGGCATGCCCATCTGGGTTTGCAATATTTTTGGGTCCAAATAGAATCCAAATATTAACAGCAGTTGCTTAGCAACAGGAAAAAACACATTTTTGACACGTCCATTGTATCGCTCAGGTGCGAAAACATATGTGCAGACACCAAAATTATTATTGTATCATGATTCTAGGGAAAGTTATATTTGGTTTTCTGTCCAGTAGGTGCCCGTGAAAACTTTTTCAGCCTGACCCCCATGGTTACTATGGCAACGGAAAAAATGCCCATGGCTACGTTTTAAAAATGGCCCCCCACCATTTTCATGAAATATAAGTCTTGGGCTACCTGAAAATGTATGTCACCTCTGGTACCTCTGTGTGATATAAAATAATGATCTGGCCCATGGACTATTAGTTTGTGCCACAGTGGCCACGTTTGCGATGCGACGGGAACGTTTCCGCCACAGCAATACCCATAATTGGCGCCATATTGAAAAAAAAAACTTTTCCGGTAGTGCGGCGGCAGGAACTTTTGCACGGCGAAGTTCAGATTCAGGTTGTATTCTTAGCATCCAGGAATCACGCATCCTGCATCGGCAATATTAAACTGGACCCCCGACCTTGACATTTTGATTTCGAGGTAATGTTCATCTAAAAATGTGTGATTCGACCACTCATTATCATTCTAACAATATTTACAATACATAAGAAAACAACGATATGCATAAGATGCTGGTGCGCTATAGCGCATTTGATAACATCAAGGATCCTTGATGACATGTTAACAAAATAACGTTTTTTCCTTTTGTGAAGACAAGGGTTTTTTTTTTTATTGTAGACACATCAAATTCGCGGATAAAATTAATTCCCTCATTATCAAAACGAAAAAAAAAAAAAAAAGAATTTGCCAAATAAATCAAATTTTTTTCTTCCCAATATACTACTAAATAACTTAATTTGCAGTTCAAATTGTCGAAACGAATAATTCGCGAAATGAATTATCGCTTACGCAAATTAAACTCAAAACGCAACTGAAATGTATTCACGAACCAAGTTACAAACGAAATTGAATTAGCGAACAATATACTCTTGAAATGAACTGCCAAAACCTGTCGATTTTTTATCGTAAAACAAATCACGACCTAGTTATTTTAATTTCGAATTCAATTGTTCTTGGTGGATAATACGATAAAAATTGAAATAGTAGTAGTAATAATAATACAAACAAACACTGGCAGACATGTACAAAATAAATATTCTAAAAAAACACACACACAAAATAATACCCCCCTTATTGATGACGGATCTGGGATTTTTTTTTTCAGAAAAAAAATCGAACACTAAAACCATCGTACGGTTGGAGTTTTTTTTTCACGAACAAAAGCTCGGCAGATCAACGCCACCGTAGTGATTCAGGCACCGTGCCCTCCAACCAGCAGAGCGCGACTACTATACTCTGATTTTTCTAACTCGTTTACACCGTTTTTTGCCGATATTTTTGCGATGTTTAATGGTATCGTATTGTAACTTGGCATACTTCACCTGGAGATCAAACGGCATTTTTCTGCAAACTTTCAGACTTCTGCTCATAGAATTGTGAGAGTTAGCAATCTACTGCAATGATAAATTTTCACTGAAATCCTGTCGTTTGCATGTCAACAATTATTGTTTTCCTTTGGCACGTGATGGGCGATTCTGTTCGGATAATTTGCATAGGGGCGAGGGTTAGGAATCGGGACCGCCCACGCAGGTAAACTGATTCGAAATGACTCGCACGTGCAGGCACCTTGACGACAACTGACAACCCGATCCCCCTATTATGACTAATTTGAACTTGTCCATTTGGATTCCGTCATCAGTTGTCGAGAACCAAGCAATATGTCGGCGCCCATGGTTCGAGCAAATCCTCGCTTAAATAAAATTTTTGTGTTTTGAAAGAAACAGATGGCGTCCTGGAAGGCAGGTTTGTGTTAAATAATTGCCGTTTCTACCACAGATATGCAATATTCAGATGAATAGTTCGCTCGAAGTAACTTGACTGAACTAAGGGCAAAAAACGGTGTAAACGAGTTTAAAAAATCAGAGTAGGGACAACTCATCGGTCGATATTGTTGCCCTCCTGCTTGGTCAAGTGCTGCTTGGTGTGGCTATAGTATCCTCTGCGTGCTCATTATTTAGCAGATGAGTTCTCACAGTATGGTCATCTGCTAGACGATAATGTGGATATGTTTCAATAAACGACAATATTGAGGAATTACATAGCAGGAGTAAAAACGTTGAGTGTACCGCACCTTTCTAGGATGTCGCCGAGGTCTCGATGGAACTACACCCGATTCTGTAAGTTAGTCTATTACATCGGGTCATGGTATGGGTCCCATTTCCATGATCGAGTACACCACTGCAGTAGACGGCTCAACATAACATGCTATGGAATCGGAAAATTAATGTTCATGTAGAAATACGACCAAGTTCTTATATTTAAACTCTCCGCGAAAGATAAGCTTGCAAAACAGCTAAATCAAAATTGAATCAAAGATGTTATTTGAGTTCGATTTTGAATCATGTATTACAGTGATCAGGGTACATCTGCGTAGTTTCCTCTGTGTTGTGGACTACATTTCCAACCAATTCGAATTCACGTGGAAAGAAAAATGTTTAAAATATTAGTTTGTTGGTGTTTAGTGCGGCTCAAAGGGGTATTTTCAGGTATTCCTGGGGATGGTTCATTATTGATTTCTTTCTATAACTGTCACTGTGCTGCACAGGCCATTCAGTGCAGATACACCGCCCTCATTCAATAAGTATAGAGGTACGCGGACCTGTACCTGTACTTACACGTGGTGGCCAGTGCATCAATTTAGTACTGTGATAATCGATACACTATTGATCGATGGGCAGAGCTATTCATGCATGGCTTTGTTTGACCTGTTTGACATGCAGCGGTGTGACCTTGGCTGGTCTCAACGGTTAATGTGAGCTCAGTGTTTATGTCAATAGCGAGACACACAGCAAATATTTACCATTTCGATATCTTTACGCAAGCATCACGTTAGTTCCGTTACGAACTACGATATCAGCACTGAGGGAATCGGTTTTTATTTCATTGCTTTGACTAATTCGACAGCATTCTTTGAACTTGGAAGGCATCGTTATACATGTGCACACACTGGACATTAAAAGTGCCACCCCTGCATTATAACCGCAGTGCTTTTCAAAATCGTTGGATCGTTGGATCCAAAATGACTTAAAATTCTGTTGGTGTTGATAGAATAAAACCTAAGGCCGTGTTTTTTTTTCTTTGTTTCCCATCAGCGGGCGGGTGAAAATAGCAATTATTTTGAGAAAAAAACACAAACCTTTTTGTCTTTTTTCCCCTCAAAAATGATGTTTTTCTAGCCCCCAAAACACAGAACTTCGTGAAGGATAGTAAATGGTTTCCATTTTGCTGTTTCCCTCTGTGTTATTATCAATAAAGTATTTAATAGCTTAGAAAATGGTCAAATGACTTTTATTTTACATTTTTGGCATGAGCTACTTTGTGAAAAAAGATGGTATCGTGATGATAAACGTCTGTGTTTTTTTTTTCTGTGTTTGTTTTTTTTTCCTGGCTGGCGGGTACTTTTCGAAAAAAAAGTTGACGGGAAACAAATAAAAAACACAACATGGCCTAATATTAATTTGTTGCTGAGAAAAGCTGAATATCATTGAGCACTATCTCCATCTTGTTTAGTGACAATGTTTCGTTGCCCATCTATTTTGCAAAAATGACTGAAGGTGACACTTCATATGTCCAGTGCGTGTACACGCTGTAAGAAGAATCAGGAGTGAAACAGAAAAAAACCCACATAATTCTTCAGGAGGGTATGGGGCCACAGGCATTTGTCTCAGGACGGGGTGAGAGATATGATATATAAAGATAAATTTTTATATAGCCCAAATCCCCCACACACCTCCCCCACACACACACACCACAATGCCTGTGGATGAGGCATTTCAAATGGTAATTCATGAATACGTGGCCTCAAACACTATTGTGACTATGGCACTATGGTGTATGATCCTGCTATCATTCATATGCGTACTGATTGTAGATCAACTTCAATAATTCAGCAAGAAGGTAACTAGATTCAGGGACAAACGTGTTGTCTTGAAAACGAACTTCAAGACATTTTTTCCTTTTTAGCTCCTTCCTATAAAATCGACCTTTTTCACGTTTGACTAAGCCGATAATATATTTATAATGTCCGCACGTAACCGTACAACACCCCCCCCCCCCCCTTAAAAAACGACCCCCTTATAAATCATGTGACGATGGATATCCGCAGGTATCGTATGGACGAAGGGATTCTGTCGCCTATGTTTCAGGAGCCGCCTTTATATTCTGGCTATCGTCTACATTGTTTTTTTCTTGGGTCAGTATAACTAATACATATACTTTCTCTATTTGTTGAATAATGAATACAACATTTAGCTAGTAGTACAATGCATCAAGTTAGGCCTATATTACTGATTGCCCATTGTTTATTTCAGCATTGGTGGCCAAGAATAATCCGGAGAGTTTTGTAGTACGTTTGTCCGTGTTACCGAACATCACATTGAACGTCAAACAAACGTCCCAACTCGAAACAACAACTCAGGTATTCAGTACTAGTAGTTCACATAGATGACAGTTAAAAAATAATGTTCTATGAATACAGTATGTTACACGCCACATACACGTGGTAGGAAGAAGTAACGCCTCAAGAAACCAGACAGAAAACGAGATACATTTTGTATGGCAATGTTTTTTTTTATAATGTATGCCTGTATTATGTCATCTTTCAGGAACGAGTAGTTGACACAACAGTATAATGTTCTTTGCTGCAGGGTTGCCGAGTTTTTTTTGTTAGTTCAAACCGTCTTGGGGAGAAGATGTTTCTTGCCATGTATATGTGTTTGCCAGTTTTTGACATTAGAGCGTTGGGGGCGAAGCCCCTAACTCTCTACATGTCTATGTGCTGACTTTTTTGTGGAGGTTTCACGCCAACCTATCGACGCCCGTTTTGGGGCGTAAACGTTTGTACACCTAATTCAAATGAGGATTTTCCTCGTCCTTGACATAAAATCTCTCGATTTGACGGCAAACTTTGAATATATAAAGCATAAATCGATGTGTTAGGTTTGAGAAAATTACGTAGAATGCTCAGCTCGTCTGAAAAAACGTCAAAATGGCGGAGCCGATGGAAATCCACGTTCCCAGAATGCAAAGCAAATTTTACCGCAATGACGCGTATTTTGGAAAGCACAATTTTCTGTGCACCATTTCGTGCAGGCATGGACGTGGAACCTTGCGTGCGGCCTTCTTTGGCGTAATGTGGATACTGCGATACCACGACTACATTTACCGTAATTTGACGTGTTTTATCACATGACAAGGTGTTCCATGCTGGGTTGCGAAACCTCTTTATTTTAAACTGGTCTTTTAATTTGCTCAGTATGCATGTGTTATCTATATCATGATATCAGATGCAGATATTCCTCATAGTATCCAATATTTTAAGGATATTTTACTGAGGTTCAATATAATTTTATCAGGCGTATCTGTATAAGTAAAATGTTTACTTATTAGGAATATGATTGAAGTAGGCCTATGTGTTTCATCATAATATGCGGGAATGACTTGGATTTATGTGTGGGGGGGGGGGGGGGGAGATATGGATCAATTTTCCTTTTTTGCGGGGGGGGGGGGGGGGGGGCATTGTGTAAGATGCAACCAGCTGTCGTGGTTCTGGTGATATGCCCGAGCTCTAATGTCGTCTCCCGCAGTTAGCTGCATTTTCTTGTTGCAAATACATGAAGAAAAATATTTGACTCAAACATGAAGTAAATCAACCATTTCTAATTAGTTTGCCACTATATGTTCATGTGATAATGATATGTGAATGTTACATTATTCATTGATGGAACTTGTTAGGTCAAATGTCGTTGACGAGATAACACGTACCAACTAAAGGAGTCGACCATTATTTATTGAGGTGTTTGATTATGTGTGTGATGCGGGGGTTGAGGATGGGGGTGGCGACGTACCTAGCTGATTTATTTTTTTTTCGAAACTTTTGACCCTTACCAGTATCGGAATCAAATTCACGATCATCTTGCCGTCTCCACCAATATTCGGAAACAAAAAATTAACGACCCCAATAGCCTTATATATATATTGAAATAAAACGCCCGCGAGACATCATTAGGCTAACATTAGTATTAGATCACGGTGGCATATATATATACCATTATTTTTTTGGAACATGTATAAATGCTATAGATTATATATAAACTACCTGATAAACAAAGAACACTTCAAGGAGTAATGTGATATTTTGAGATGAATAAAACTACAGATTATTTTCACTGCGATAGTGTCATCTAGGAGATTTGCATAACCTCCACCATTTAATAGAGTAAGCCTAGTCACACTGATTTTATATAATTTTAATTTGGACCGCAGACATTGCATAGATACTGCTATCACTATTCTTGCTACCATTAAGATTTTCGTCCGAAAACATTTTACTTCATTTAAAATTCACTTACTAGTATCCAATGTCCAACATTCTGAGATATTGACACAATCTGATCCAGGACGTGCCGGTTCTGTCTGACGAGCCCGTTAAGGTGGTCATCCTGACGTACCAGCGATCTGGGTCGACGTTCCTCGCTCAGATTTTCAACCAGAACCCGGAGGCGTTCTACTCGTTCGAGCCACTAGATGGACTGTACTCGGCCATGTACGGCACATCGGAGGGATACAACTCGCCATCGGACATCGTACAGCACTGGAACGGCACTAAAAGGTGACTTTAACACTCTTACACTGCCCCCGCTCTCCAAGTATGGTTCAGGAGGTGAAGTAGTTCAGCCATCTATTTCTCATTAGAATTGCTATTTGCTCTCACATATATGGAATCATATCCGAGAAATATAGCTTCTTCATGTTTCCTCTTTCAAAAGAGTACTTCCAGACCTGGAAGTTCGGTCAAGTGCCCGCGTGCTCCAAGACTTGCTTGGCTGCCGACCCGAGGACCTGCCCACGGAGATGCTTCTGCATGTCTTCTGGGCCGGCTACAGGTATCAACACCTCGCCCTCAACAACTTCACCAGCTGTTTCGGCAAGAACACCCAGAGACTGCGCCCGTGCAGGTCAAGCATCAGGACACACTGCCGAACGTGGTTTGGCGACCCGGGCGTCCACCAGACCCGCTGCAGGGACGCTCTCTGGAATGAGACGACGCCTAAGACGGTTCATGATGTATCATTGAAGTTCAAACGATACAAGCAGTGCGCAGACACACAGAGAGTGAATATGCGACACTGTTTCCCGCATATGACCAACGTCTGCAACGCGTCGGGCATTAGGAGCGCAAAAGTAGTCCGGCTTAGCATGTCGGCTGCAGAACTACTCCTACAGAAGGACCCGGATACGACGCGAATTATTCACCTGATTCGCGACCCAAAAGCAGTCGTACTGTCCAGGCAGAAGTACGAAAGCGTCCGCAGTCACTACGCCCGACTGAACAAGGTCAAAGAGGCCGAGGTTTTGTGTCGCACTATTCACGAGGACTTGATATTGCGACAGTCCCTGGAGAGTCTCTATCCGGGAAGGATACAGCAAGTCATCTATGAAGATTTCGTTAAAGATCCTTTGGGACACACCAAGGAGTTATACAAGTTCATAGGCAAGGTTTTGCCACAGCAGGTGCTCAAGTTTCTAGAAACGAACACTTCAGATAACGGCACTAAACTACTGAACCTAACCGGACACGACATTGCCGACATAGACCGCGAATGCCAGGGAGTTTATAATGTGTTGAACTACACGTGGCCGTTACCGAATTAATTATATAAATCTCTCTCATCACATTATTCTCATTCACATCATCACTTTCATAGTACATTATGCTCATATCATTTTTATAACTGTGTTACTCCAACTGTGATAAAGGCGTGTGCAATGTGATTTCATTTTCAAACACATTGTCAGTATTGGAGTGGGCTGTTAATCGAGAATAGACAGGGTATTGCATGTTCAACGTAATCTACATTAAGCTATGTGCAATGTTGATTCCAATGTGTAAATTGTTTCTAATTGAGTTTGATGATATTCGATGACCTCTAAAGAGATAAACGATTTTAATAAAACTGATCACATTTGGAAATTATCCAGTTCTTTTGAATCGTTTGTTTATCTATCTTTCCGCAGATGAACTCATATACCGATATACAAGCCTCCTTTATGATTATCAATGAAATGGATAGTGTTGCTAAACTAGACAACACTCTTCTATACTACAGTGTAAATGAATTACCGTCCAGGGTTCGTACATATCATGGTCGCTTCACAAATCGGGACAGCACTTGAAAAACTTGCCAGGACAAGCAATGGCTCCGATACGACCCATATTATACTGTGAATCGGTTATAAATTTCATATATGCATAATGTGACATTCAATTGTCTTTTATGTACCTCCAGGACCATGTTATATGTTGCATCTCTTAGGAGATTCCATCGAGTCATGATTTTCATGCGCTCTTCGAGTAATTGTGAAGGAAGGGACATGAGTGATCTATTCAATATAGTGAGTGATCTATTCAATATTGCACGCAATCTATTCAATATAGAAAATTGTTAGGTGTGAATTATTCATGACTAGAGGAAGCAACGATGCACACCATGCGCTGTGGAACAAACTTAGCATCCTAACTATTATGACAAGTCATTCTGTACGGACAAAAATAAGTTTCGTAACAAGGGCTGTGTTTCGAGTATGTTCCAGTAGGCCCCTAAACAGCAATTATTGCTACTTTCGATTATTGATGCGTGACGATGTTCATGACCCCATTAATTAAATTTTGCGTACAATTTAGTCATGGTCCTTAGTTAGGATAACGAAAAACTTTCAAATTTCGGTGTTGCCTTCTTGGATTTGCCCCTCTGATCGAGTTGAGACTGGTGTATCCCAGCTTATTTTGTTTAGCCTAGTGAAATCTTCAAAAACCATCCTCAGCCATGATCCCGGAAGATTGGTGACGAACTCTACTAGAGGATCCTGTGCTATGATATTTCCATAATATTGATGTTTATTTTTTATAAAACTGGCCAACAATAGTCCTTTGTTACTGTGAATTATGATTTTCGATGTTATCCTATAATATACCATACATGATTTGATATAGGTACAATTAATTAACTTGATCGCATCTAGTTTTATATAGTAGTGGCGAAATTTCTAGAAAAATAAACGATGTAAACCGCAATTATTTTTTAAGAGTACTATCTTTCAAACCAAAAACTCAAGGAGTTCGCAATAAATCCGATCGAGCATGCCTGTTGAATTTTGATCCAGAGATAACAAAAGGCATGCATACGAAAAGGACTGCAAAGTAAGAAACGATGTCTAGTCCATCAAACAACAAATCCCTTTTGCCTTTATCAGTTATCGAGAAGACACAGAAGAAATTGAAAATGATAAACCAAAGGTCTAACAGTCTATTATAATATTGGTACTTACCATTTGGTCATAGCACTATGATATCACTCACGACAAACGCATGAGGACTACATGTAGGATCGGGACCAGAGAGAGCATTGCCTGGCCATTATGTGACACTTGTCATGAAGTCTTGAATCGTGTACCTGAATTGTCCACACAGCATCTAATTACAGGAGTATCAGCTTACCTACCTACTGAAAAACATAACCTTCTACGTCAATGAATATTATATTCATCAAATGTCTAACTCGAGATCCAGAAGAGGACATATATTCTACTAGGGCATCAGTGGAGCTTTTGTGTATTTCATAATAAGCTATATGGTACCAGTATCACATGCGTTGTATTTCAATGTTTTGCAATGCTTCAGCTATTCACAGACTATTGTACGCACATAACGGTATAACACCTCCCCTCCCCTATTAAAAAAACACCCCCTAATAATCCTGTGATTATCGTATGGACGAAGGGACTCTGTCGCCCATGTTTCAGGTTAGGCCTATATTACTGTTTGGCCATTGTTTATTTCAGCATTGCTGGCCAAGAATAATCCGGAGAGTGTTGTAGTACGTTTGTCCGTGTTACCGAACATCACATTGAATGTCAAACAAAGATCCCAACGCGAAACAACAACTCAGGTATTCAGTACTAGTAGTTCACATAGATAGCAGTTAAAAATATGTTTTATGAATGTGTTATACACCACATAGGCCTACACGTGGTAGGAAGAAGTAACGCCCTAAGAAACCAAACAGACAAGGAGATACATTTTGTGTGACAATGGTTTTTGTAATGTATGCCTGAATTATGTCGTCTGTTAAGAGAACGAGTATAGTTGACACAGAGTGTTCTTTGCTGCAGGGCTGGCGAGTTTTGTTGTTTAGTTCAAACCGTCTTGGGGAAAATATGCTTCATGCTATGTATATGGTTTTGCCAGTTTTTGCAACTCGCCTTTTGCAAAAATTCCTCTGACACATGAAGAAAAATAACTGACTGAAACGTAAAGTATGAAGCAGCCAACTCTAATTATTGCCAAAGTTTGCTACTATATGTTCATGTTGTGAATGTCACATAAATGTTATGAATGCCGTTCACAAGATCAAACTTATCAAGTTAAGGAGTCGGCCATTATTTATTGACGTTATGCAGAGTGTGTGTGTGTGTGTGGGGGGGGGGGGGGGGGGAGGTATGTGCCTAGCTGATTTTTTTTCGAACCTTTTGACTTCTAGCAGTATCGGAATCAAATTCATGACCATCCCGCCGTCTCCACCGATATCTGAAAAACGTGTGAACGACCCAATACCCTTATATACTCGAATAGAGAGCCCGCGAGACATCATTAGGGCATTAGTATTAGATAATGGTGGCATATATATGCCACCATTATTTTTATAGAACATACATGCTATATATTATATAAAATGCCTGATATACAATTAACACTTCAGGAAGTAATGTAAAAAAGTTAACACTTCAGGAAGTCACGGAAAACAGTCATGTTCACTGCGATAGTCTGCATTTAGGAGATTTGTATAACCTCCTCCTTATAATAAATTAAGCCTAGTCACAATACACTATTTTTATATAATTTTGAATTGGACCGCACTACTCATGCTGCTTGTATACTTCGTTCAAAATTCACTTATCCAATGACCAACATTCTGATGTTTTTGACACCAACTGATCCAGGACGTGCCGGTTCTGTCTGACGAGCCCGTTAAGGTGATCATCCTGACACACCAGCGATCTGGATCGACGTTTCTCGCTCAGATCTTCAACCAAAATCCCGTGGCATTCTACTCATTCGAGCTGCTAGACGGTCTGTACTCGGCCATGTATGGTACATCGGAGGGATACAACTCGCCATCGGACATCATACAGTATTGGAACAGCACTAAAAGGTGAACTCAACACCATCACCTCTCCCCGCCCAAATCCTTCTTAAGAAGGTGAAGTAGTTCAGCCATACATTTTTCATTAGAATTGCTATTTGTTCTCATATTATTTTTTGGAATAATATCCGAAAAATATAGCTTCTTCGTGTTTCCTCTGTCAAAAGAGTGCTTCCAGACTTGGAAGTTCGGTCGAGTGCCCGCGTGCTCCAAGACTTCCTGGGCTGCCGACACGAGGATCTGCCCATGGAGATGCTCCTGTACGTCTTCTGGGCGGGCTACAGGTATCAACACCTCGCCCTCAACAACTTCGCCAGCTATTTTGGCAAGAACACCCAGAGACTGCGCCCGTACAGGTCAAGCATCAAGACACACTGCTGAATGTGGTTTGGCGACCCGAGCATCCACCAGTCCCGCTGCAGGGACGCCCTCTGGACTGAGACGACGCCTAAGACGGTTCACGATATACCATTGAAGTTCAAACGCTACAAGCAGTGCGCAGACACACAGAGAGTGAATAGCCGACACTGTTTCCCGCATATGACCAACGTCTGCAACGCGTCGGGCATTTGGAGAGCGAAAGTAGTCCGGCTTAGCATGTCGGCTGCAGAACTACTCCTACAGAAGGACCCGGATACGACGCGAATTATTCACCTGATTCGCGACCCAAAAGCTGTCATACTTTCTAGGCAGAAGTACAAAAGTGTCCGCAGTCACTACGCCCGAATGAACAAGGTCAAAGAGGTCAAGGTTTTGTGTCGCACTATTCACGAGGACTTGATATTGCGACAGTCCCTGGAGAGTCTCTATCCGGGAAGGATACGCCAAGTCATCTATGAAGATTGCGTTAAAGATCCTTTGGAACACACCAAGGACTTATACAGTTCATAGGCAAGGTTTTGACACCGCCAGTGATCAAGTTTCTAGAAATGAACACTTCAGATAACGGCACTAAACCGCTGAACCTAACCGGACACGACATTGCGGACATAGACTGCGAATGCCAGGGAGTTTATAATGTGTTGAACTACACGTGGCCATTACCGAGTTAATTATGCAAATCACTTTTATTGCATTATTCTCATTTTCACCATCACTTTCATACTACATTATGCGCATATCATTTTTATAACTGTGTTATTCCAACTGTGATAAAGGTGTGTGCAATGTGATTTCATTTGGAAACACATTGTCAGTATTGGAGTAGGCTGTTAATCGAGAATAAACAGGGTATTGCATGTTCAACGTAATCTACATACTATGTGCAATGTTGATTTCAATGTGTAAATTGTTTCTAATTGAGTTTGATGATATTCGATGATCTCTAAAGAGATAAACGATTTCAATGAAACTGATCACATTTGGAAATTATGCAGTTCCTTTGAATCGTTTGTTTATGGTATCTTTTTTTCCTCAAATGAACTCATATACCGGTATACATACCTCCTATATGATTACCCTCGCCCCGATAGGGGCAGAGGGTATTGTAATTGGGTCTGTCAGTTTGTATGTCTGTTTGTTTGTTTGTTTGTCTGTCCGCGCGCATAACTCAAAACCGAATGGTCCGATCGTCCTGAAATTTATAGGGAAGAAGCGGTATCACCGTGGCTCGGTCCTCCTCAATTTTTGTCAAAATCAGATAAAAATTGTTGCCATGGCAACGAAAAAAGAGAAAATCACATAATTGGCTATAACTCTAGTTCTAATGAATATTAATTTCTTAAACTAATTTTGTATTTTTCTTTGGCCAATTCCCGACCCTATGGTGTACGGCCGATGGTCGTACGACAAAAACTCTCTATTATCGCCCGATGTCGAAAAATTGAGGGTCACGATTTCGGTGATTTTTTGCCAGCAACGTTTCAGTGCAAATGTCTGCGCTCATAACTCAAAGGCAAACGGTCCGATCGATCTGAAATTTGTAGTGCTGGAGTGATATGATAGTCGCTCGGTCCCGTTTGAATTTTGTCAAAATCGGATGAAAACAGTTGCCATGGCAACGGAAAATGTGAAAATCACTTAATTGGCTCTAACTCCGGTTCTACTTGATATTAGTTTTCCAACTATTTTTGTATTTTTCTTTGGCCAATTCTCGATCGTATGGTGTACGACCGATGGTCGTACGACGAAAACTCTCCATTATCGCCCGATGTCGAAAAATTGGGGGTCACGATTTCGGTTATTTTTTGCCAGCGACGTTTCAATGCAAATGTCTGCGCTCATAACTCAAAGGCAAACAGTCTGATCGATCTGAAATCTATAGGACTGGAGTGCTATGATAGTTGCTCGGTCCCGTTCGAATTTTGTTCAAATCGGATGAAAACAGTCGCCATGGCAACGGAAAAAGTGAAAATCACTTAATTGGCTCTAACTCCGGTTCTACTTGATATTAGTTTTTCCAACTATTTTTGTATTTTTCTTTGGCCAATTCTCGATCGTATGGTGTACGACCGATGGTCGTACAACGAAAACTCTCCATTATCACCCGATGTCGAAAAATTGGGGGTCACGAT
Source organism: Terebella lapidaria (assembly GCA_949152475.1). NCBI lineage: Eukaryota > Metazoa > Annelida > Polychaeta > Terebellida > Terebellidae > Terebella > Terebella lapidaria. Next base: position 52,761,023 of record OX424555.1, on the reverse strand, counting down.
TTCGGTTATTTTTTGCCAGCGACGTTTCAATGCAAATGTCTGCGCTCATAACTCAAAGGCAAACGGTCTGATCGATCTGATATTTATATTGCGGGAGTGCTATGGTAGTGGCTCGGTTCCGTTCGAATTTTGTTAAAATCGGATGAAAACAGTCGCCATGGCAACGGAAAAAGTGAAAATCACTTAATTGGCTCTAACTCCGGTTCTACTTGATATTAGTTTTCCAACTATTTTTGTATTTTTCTTTGGCCAATTCTCGATCGTATGGTGTACGACCGATGGTCGTACAACGAAAACTCTCCATTATCGCCCAAGGTCGAAAATTTGGAGGTCACGATTTTATTATTTGTGAGTGTTCTGAGATTCGAGGCCATATCGACGGGTGAAAGGCAGAACGTCGTAAGTGACATTTTTGGACAGAATGGTTTTAGGGCTTCATTTCATTCTGTGTAACCACGCGGATACGTACGCTTCGCTTTGTACTTCAGGTCAGCTTATGAACAACGAAATATGCAAATGTTAAAATACACCGTAAGTGACAACTCCTGTGTATGCAACCAGGCAGAATGTCGTATATAACACAGATTCCTGGCAGAATGTCGTAACTGAACAGTGTATGCCAGCAGAACATCGTATCTGCACATCCCAGACCAGTAGAACATCGTATCTGCACATCCCATACCGGCAGAACATCGTAACTGAAATGTTTCTCATCGCGCAGGGATTTTGACAAAAGAACAGATATGTCTCTGTACACATAAAGGTGTGGGTGCGTTTTTTTCTCTATGGATACACGCAGGCACATAACATTCCTGTTGATTTAATCCTAAAACTCGTGTAATCCTCCAAACCGCCACATGACCTAGCGGGTGCGGGGGGGGGGGGAGTAGGGGGGGGGGGGGGGGGGCTTGAAAATGGTAGATTGGAGTTGGAAAGTTGCATAGCTAACTGAAGTCAACCTCTTCGCGCTCAACTGTTAGCAACAGCGCGGGGGACTATCCGTTCCCTATAAATTGGTTTACGGCGGTTTGGTTCCGTTTTACGTGTGCTTGTTTGTTTCGCCATGTGAGAGAAATTGTGGGCAGAAGTTTAACAGATTGTATGTTAGACCCGTATGCCTATTTTTATAATGTAATGCCTAGGAGTATACAAGTATAACGCCATGTTTCTAGAAAAACATGGCAGAAAACCCGGCCCTTTTATGTGCACATGTTTTCCATGGAATCACAATACTGAATATCGAGTTCAAATTGTAAGAAGATGTCCCATAAAACGTGATTACACAGTTTTATTTCCATATGAATAAGTCACACTAATATTTATACAGTTCAAATAGAAAGTCAGACAATCAGCCACATCAAAGTAACTGATGCGAGAAACTGTTACATCCTCAGCCAATTTATCTCCTCCAAGTCTATTTAAAGGCAACTTCATTTATCAGTGAAACCCGCTTTTTGGCTATAGTTTTGTTTTGGATCATCGTATCAAGCTGAAATTTTGTGTATCTTAATCATGTATCATGCCGTAATTTGTCCCCAAATTTCAGAATTTTATCTAAAAGATTGAAGAAGTTGGCAATCCACCCCAATGTTAAATTTCAGCCTCTACATGGAATTTCAGAGACTGCATAAATCCCAACTTTTTTTCGATGTACGAGTTATATAGTTTTTCAAAATAAACATATCTAACTTAATATACATCAACTACGCATTCAGACTCCAAAATCAGCGCAATAGGTTCATTCTGTACGAGCATAAACACGATTAAAGCCATGAATTTGTTGGAATTTATTTGATCCTATTTGGACTGAAATTTAACATTGGGGTAGATTGCAAACTTTTTCATTTTTTGAGATAGAATTCTGAAATTTGGTGCAAAATTACGGGATGATACCCAATGAAGACACACCAAATTTCAAGTTGATCTGAATATCCAAAACAAACTACGGCCAAAAAGCGTGTTTCACTGATAGATGAATTTGACTTCAGATGTACCGTATCCTTGTTAGATCGCCATGGCAGTACCCAGGTACCGGTCTTTGACCGTGAGTTTACTATCCGTCGGCAGCTCTGTTAAAAACATCCTACTGAATTCCAGTTCCATAAGTCTCCCCAGAACCTATCTTCCAGTTTAACACGCGGCATTACCAATATCCTCCAAACATATATAGGCACACGAAACGCCTTTATAATATTCTTAAGACTTTCCACAATCTAACCAGGTCTAAACCCTTCCCGTAGATATGCAAGAAAATTATCGATAGGGCATAACAGCCTATCAAGAATGATGAACAAAAACCAATTTCCACTCCCTTTAAATATTCATAAACAGGTGGCAGGATTTGATGAATATGTGCAGGCCTATTACAATGAACAAATGTATAGTTCCTGCACACTAGGCCCATAGCTTGGCATATATACGATATTGGGACTGAAACTTAACAGCATTGGGGTAGATTACCAGCTTTTTCAATTCTCGAGTTGGAAATCTAAAATTATGCAAGAATTTGCCGTATGATACCCAGATGAATATGCTAAGTTATAATATGATATCATTTAGCATCGAAATAATATCAGTGAAAAACGAGTTAGAGAAAATCAGAGTACATGTACAGTAGTACAATTACATTTCACAGAATACATCGAAGCCCGCACAATAGCGCGCAACGTATGACCACCGTGGGATCGCTGGTTGCCCATTCAACTTGCCACGAATATAGTAGTAGTCCTACCGGGCGTCATGCCGGACAAATATCCGTAGACCATGTAGACGTATAGGGCCGTGTATTCCCCTCCCTGTAGGATGCCGTGTTTCGAGCGATATGCAGTGAGAATTGGGCGGGGGGGGGGGGGGAGGGGCAGGGAGGTATCAGGAGTTGGATATGCGGGCAGCCGACTGAGCCAAGCCATTGAAGCCAGAGTGTACACTCTCTTGCGGATCGGAATTTAAGGGTGTTGTGGTCATTCTTGGAAATTTGGACAATCTCGAGAAGGTCCAGGGCAAACTTGAGCATTCCAAAATGGCCCTGGACCATTTTGGAACGGTGCTTTACTGAGGTGATTTTAATTTATTTCTTGACAATATGGCAAAGAATATTAATGTAACTTAAGTTTTATAACCAAGTTGGATTATACAAAGCTAATTAAATGGCAGAAAATTGACAAGCAGAGAAACACCTTGAAATTCACTGATAAATTTAAATAAAACAAACTTCCATATTAATGTATTTAATCATTCAATAAACATGTGGGAAAATTTTATGAATTTATATTCCTCGATTTTAATTGGAAGGAAAATTTTGTATATATTTTTTGCTGTTTGAATCCAATATTTAATAAGAAACATTTTATATTCCAAGATTGTCCTGGGCAAACTGGGCATCCCCGAGAATGTCCAAATGCCCAAGAATGAGCACGACACCGGGCCTACTCTGCCTACTCTCCGCCTAGATTCATAGACCTCATACACATGCACATGCGCTGCGACAATTAGTCCCTGGTCGTCTCGAGAGAAATAGCTTAATATTAGCTCAACACAGTCGAAATAATTCGGAATGAGTATCTAAAACTATTGTCTAAAATGCTTAAAAGTAATTCGTCCTTGTTAACCGCTGCAATACAACATATTTCTAGTGGTTACTTCTTGGCGTAGTAATATAAGTAATTACAGTAATTACAACCACACAATTGGAGCGGTCATACTTTGCGAGTTCTAAGATAACTGGCAGGAGAATCGGTAATTGCACTTGCGCATTCGACATGCGATCTAATTTAAAACATCAGTTTCCATTGTCATATGATGATTGTTGTTTGAAGAATTATTATTAGCAATGCTTTTGTATCAGATTAACAGAATATATCGGCTTCTATTTCAAATTCGCGAAACCAACACCAGTGTATGCTGAATGTAAGAGAGTCGTCTGGTGAAGTCGGAAGACAGGAAATACATGGGATGAGGTCAACGACAATCACATATGGGCAGTGTACAGTAATTCCCTCAGCCAATCAGCGAGCGTTCACCTCACTTAGGCAATTTAAAGGGAAACTGTTGTTAAACATCGCCTCATATATTTTTTAGGCCAGACTTCTGGACGAGTGTATATTCACCTGAAAGAACGCAGTGCTGGGATATAATGACCCGGTTTTCAAGGCAGTATCTTGTTGGCGTTCTTCTCAGGAGCTGGGGAATCAAAGGGGTTTTGCATGGGCATCAGTACCCATAATTTGGGGTATTTTCACCCCGGGTCCATTCAAGGCAGAATAGCGAAAAATCCCATGTGTCGTCAAATATATTCATGCTTACCACGCAATGCCCAATACGTTGAGGGATAAAACTAGCATAGTGGTTAGGCTGGGATTTTTTTTTAGGAAGGTGTTATGGACCGTCAAAGTAAGATCATTTAACATTGAGTTGAATGGCCAATATAATTAATATACAGTAGCCTTAACTGATTACACAATTTTCACTCTGCGTGGCCTGGGAGCGCAAAAAATGTCATAATTTGTTTGACTAGGTAACAGTTGAAGGTTCCCGACCTAATTCAATGTTCATTTGCCGTGTTTTGTGTGGTTAAGGAGAAAATTGTGGAATACACATACATCACATGGTCGGTCGGCATACAAAAATGTTCTAACTATCCTCAGCGGCTAAATTATGACTTGAATTACAATTTGTTTGCACAATATTAATGATACTGATGCATTTGAATAGCTCAGCCTTCTACAGGTGTCAGGGACTAGGAAATTTTGACCACCGGACCAGATCACAAGAATTGAGGTCGGCCCTATGCCGAGCTCACGCTTATCATAAGCAGCCCCCCTGACCCTGACATCATTCTAGAGACACAACGTTGCTTGCAAATAATAACCCCTTGATATTCTTGACTTTCCAAATAAATTATTAGTGGTTTGTTACGTTTCACATGGGTTCTATAGATAATTTTCCGTTTTTAGTGTGATAAATTCACGGTTTTCTTTAATCTTACTTTACTAAATAATCCAAACTGCCATTGAATTATACCAACGATTGGGTCTTGATGCTAATTGCACTTATATTCTATACTCATCCTGAAATTTTCAAGGCTTTTGCATGAAAACTCAATGAGTTTTCAACAATTTCAATTCTAAGAATTTGGCAGACTGGCAAATCCCAGCACATGTAGCATATGTATTAAATGGACTGAAACATAGAATTGAATCGGGATATCAGGTTTATATTTCGTTTCACAATTACATACATATAAGACTACCTACTGACAAAATATAATTCATATATCTCAGAAACGCCTATATATTAAGGGCAGTGTACAGTAATTCCCTCAGCCAATCAGCGAGCGTTCACCTCACTTAGGCAATTTAAAGGGAAACTGTTGTTAAACATCGCCTCATATATTTTTTAGGCCAGACTTCTGGACGAGTGTATATTCACCTGAAAGAACGCAGTGCTGGGATATAATGACCCGGTTTTCAAGGCAGTATCTTGTTGGCGTTCTTCTCAGGAGCTGGGGAATCAAAGGGGTTTTGCATGGGCATCAGTACCCATAATTTGGGGTATTTTCACCCCGGGTCCATTCAAGGCAGAATAGCGAAAAATCCCATGTGTCGTCAAATATATTCATGCTTACCACGCAATGCCCAATACGTTGAGGGATAAAACTAGCATAGTGGTTAGGCTGGGATTTTTTTTTAGGAAGGTGTTATGGACCGTCAAAGTAAGATCATTTAACATTGAGTTGAATGGCCAATATAATTAATATACAGTAGCCTTAACTGATTACACAATTTTCACTCTGCGTGGCCTGGGAGCGCAAAAAATGTCATAATTTGTTTGACTAGGTAACAGTTGAAGGTTCCCGACCTAATTCAATGTTCATTTGCCGTGTTTTGTGTGGTTAAGGAGAAAATTGTGGAATACACATACATCACATGGTCGGTCGGCATACAAAAATGTTCTAACTATCCTCAGCGGCTAAATTATGACTTGAATTACAATTTGTTTGCACAATATTAATGATACTGATGCATTTGAATAGCTCAGCCTTCTACAGGTGTCAGGGACTAGGAAATTTTGACCACCGGACCAGATCACAAGAATTGAGGTCGGCCCTATGCCGAGCTCACGCTTATCATAAGCAGCCCCCCTGACCCTGACATCATTCTAGAGACACAACGTTGCTTGCAAATAATAACCCCTTGATATTCTTGACTTTCCAAATAAATTATTAGTGGTTTGTTACGTTTCACATGGGTTCTATAGATAATTTTCCGTTTTTAGTGTGATAAATTCACGGTTTTCTTTAATCTTACTTTACTAAATAATCCAAACTGCCATTGAATTATACCAACGATTGGGTCTTGATGCTAATTGCACTTATATTCTATACTCATCCTGAAATTTTCAAGGCTTTTGCATGAAAACTCAATGAGTTTTCAACAATTTCAATTCTAAGAATTTGGCAGACTGGCAAATCCCAGCACATGTAGCATATGTATTAAATGGACTGAAACATAGAATTGAATCGGGATATCAGGTTTATATTTCGTTTCACAATTACATACATATAAGACTACCTACTGACAAAATATAATTCATATATCTCAGAAACGCCTATATATTAAGGGCAGTGTACAGTAATTCCCTCAGCCAATCAGCGAGCGTTCACCTCACTTAGGCAATTTAAAGGGAAACTGTTGTTAAACATCGCCTCATATATTTTTTAGGCCAGACTTCTGGACGAGTGTATATTCACCTGAAAGAACGCAGTGCTGGGATATAATGACCCGGTTTTCAAGGCAGTATCTTGTTGGCGTTCTTCTCAGGAGCTGGGGAATCAAAGGGGTTTTGCATGGGCATCAGTACCCATAATTTGGGGTATTTTCACCCCGGGTCCATTCAAGGCAGAATAGCGAAAAATCCCATGTGTCGTCAAATATATTCATGCTTACCACGCAATGCCCAATACGTTGAGGGATAAAACTAGCATAGTGGTTAGGCTGGGATTTTTTTTTAGGAAGGTGTTATGGACCGTCAAAGTAAGATCATTTAACATTGAGTTGAATGGCCAATATAATTAATATACAGTAGCCTTAACTGATTACACAATTTTCACTCTGCGTGGCCTGGGAGCGCAAAAAATGTCATAATTTGTTTGACTAGGTAACAGTTGAAGGTTCCCGACCTAATTCAATGTTCATTTGCCGTGTTTTGTGTGGTTAAGGAGAAAATTGTGGAATACACATACATCACATGGTCGGTCGGCATACAAAAATGTTCTAACTATCCTCAGCGGCTAAATTATGACTTGAATTACAATTTGTTTGCACAATATTAATGATACTGATGCATTTGAATAGCTCAGCCTTCTACAGGTGTCAGGGACTAGGAAATTTTGACCACCGGACCAGATCACAAGAATTGAGGTCGGCCCTATGCCGAGCTCACGCTTATCATAAGCAGCCCCCCTGACCCTGACATCATTCTAGAGACACAACGTTGCTTGCAAATAATAACCCCTTGATATTCTTGACTTTCCAAATAAATTATTAGTGGTTTGTTACGTTTCACATGGGTTCTATAGATAATTTTCCGTTTTTAGTGTGATAAATTCACGGTTTTCTTTAATCTTACTTTACTAAATAATCCAAACTGCCATTGAATTATACCAACGATTGGGTCTTGATGCTAATTGCACTTATATTCTATACTCATCCTGAAATTTTCAAGGCTTTTGCATGAAAACTCAATGAGTTTTCAACAATTTCAATTCTAAGAATTTGGCAGACTGGCAAATCCCAGCACATGTAGCATATGTATTAAATGGACTGAAACATAGAATTGAATCGGGATATCAGGTTTATATTTCGTTTCACAATTACATACATATAAGACTACCTACTGACAAAATATAATTCATATATCTCAGAAACGCCTATATATTAAGGGCAGTGTACAGTAATTCCCTCAGCCAATCAGCGAGCGTTCACCTCACTTAGGCAATTTAAAGGGAAACTGTTGTTAAACATCGCCTCATATATTTTTTAGGCCAGACTTCTGGACGAGTGTATATTCACCTGAAAGAACGCAGTGCTGGGATATAATGACCCGGTTTTCAAGGCAGTATCTTGTTGGCGTTCTTCTCAGGAGCTGGGGAATCAAAGGGGTTTTGCATGGGCATCAGTACCCATAATTTGGGGTATTTTCACCCCGGGTCCATTCAAGGCAGAATAGCGAAAAATCCCATGTGTCGTCAAATATATTCATGCTTACCACGCAATGCCCAATACGTTGAGGGATAAAACTAGCATAGTGGTTAGGCTGGGATTTTTTTTTAGGAAGGTGTTATGGACCGTCAAAGTAAGATCATTTAACATTGAGTTGAATGGCCAATATAATTAATATACAGTAGCCTTAACTGATTACACAATTTTCACTCTGCGTGGCCTGGGAGCGCAAAAAATGTCATAATTTGTTTGACTAGGTAACAGTTGAAGGTTCCCGACCTAATTCAATGTTCATTTGCCGTGTTTTGTGTGGTTAAGGAGAAAATTGTGGAATACACATACATCACATGGTCGGTCGGCATACAAAAATGTTCTAACTATCCTCAGCGGCTAAATTATGACTTGAATTACAATTTGTTTGCACAATATTAATGATACTGATGCATTTGAATAGCTCAGCCTTCTACAGGTGTCAGGGACTAGGAAATTTTGACCACCGGACCAGATCACAAGAATTGAGGTCGGCCCTATGCCGAGCTCACGCTTATCATAAGCAGCCCCCCTGACCCTGACATCATTCTAGAGACACAACGTTGCTTGCAAATAATAACCCCTTGATATTCTTGACTTTCCAAATAAATTATTAGTGGTTTGTTACGTTTCACATGGGTTCTATAGATAATTTTCCGTTTTTAGTGTGATAAATTCACGGTTTTCTTTAATCTTACTTTACTAAATAATCCAAACTGCCATTGAATTATACCAACGATTGGGTCTTGATGCTAATTGCACTTATATTCTATACTCATCCTGAAATTTTCAAGGCTTTTGCATGAAAACTCAATGAGTTTTCAACAATTTCAATTCTAAGAATTTGGCAGACTGGCAAATCCCAGCACATGTAGCATATGTATTAAATGGACTGAAACATAGAATTGAATCGGGATATCAGGTTTATATTTCGTTTCACAATTACATACATATAAGACTACCTACTGACAAAATATAATTCATATATCTCAGAAACGCCTATATATTAAGGGCAGTGTACAGTAATTCCCTCAGCCAATCAGCGAGCGTTCACCTCACTTAGGCAATTTAAAGGGAAACTGTTGTTAAACATCGCCTCATATATTTTTTAGGCCAGACTTCTGGACGAGTGTATATTCACCTGAAAGAACGCAGTGCTGGGATATAATGACCCGGTTTTCAAGGCAGTATCTTGTTGGCGTTCTTCTCAGGAGCTGGGGAATCAAAGGGGTTTTGCATGGGCATCAGTACCCATAATTTGGGGTATTTTCACCCCGGGTCCATTCAAGGCAGAATAGCGAAAAATCCCATGTGTCGTCAAATATATTCATGCTTACCACGCAATGCCCAATACGTTGAGGGATAAAACTAGCATAGTGGTTAGGCTGGGATTTTTTTTTAGGAAGGTGTTATGGACCGTCAAAGTAAGATCATTTAACATTGAGTTGAATGGCCAATATAATTAATATACAGTAGCCTTAACTGATTACACAATTTTCACTCTGCGTGGCCTGGGAGCGCAAAAAATGTCATAATTTGTTTGACTAGGTAACAGTTGAAGGTTCCCGACCTAATTCAATGTTCATTTGCCGTGTTTTGTGTGGTTAAGGAGAAAATTGTGGAATACACATACATCACATGGTCGGTCGGCATACAAAAATGTTCTAACTATCCTCAGCGGCTAAATTATGACTTGAATTACAATTTGTTTGCACAATATTAATGATACTGATGCATTTGAATAGCTCAGCCTTCTACAGGTGTCAGGGACTAGGAAATTTTGACCACCGGACCAGATCACAAGAATTGAGGTCGGCCCTATGCCGAGCTCACGCTTATCATAAGCAGCCCCCCTGACCCTGACATCATTCTAGAGACACAACGTTGCTTGCAAATAATAACCCCTTGATATTCTTGACTTTCCAAATAAATTATTAGTGGTTTGTTACGTTTCACATGGGTTCTATAGATAATTTTCCGTTTTTAGTGTGATAAATTCACGGTTTTCTTTAATCTTACTTTACTAAATAATCCAAACTGCCATTGAATTATACCAACGATTGGGTCTTGATGCTAATTGCACTTATATTCTATACTCATCCTGAAATTTTCAAGGCTTTTGCATGAAAACTCAATGAGTTTTCAACAATTTCAATTCTAAGAATTTGGCAGACTGGCAAATCCCAGCACATGTAGCATATGTATTAAATGGACTGAAACATAGAATTGAATCGGGATATCAGGTTTATATTTCGTTTCACAATTACATACATATAAGACTACCTACTGACAAAATATAATTCATATATCTCAGAAACGCCTATATATTAAGGGCAGTGTACAGTAATTCCCTCAGCCAATCAGCGAGCGTTCACCTCACTTAGGCAATTTAAAGGGAAACTGTTGTTAAACATCGCCTCATATATTTTTTAGGCCAGACTTCTGGACGAGTGTATATTCACCTGAAAGAACGCAGTGCTGGGATATAATGACCCGGTTTTCAAGGCAGTATCTTGTTGGCGTTCTTCTCAGGAGCTGGGGAATCAAAGGGGTTTTGCATGGGCATCAGTACCCATAATTTGGGGTATTTTCACCCCGGGTCCATTCAAGGCAGAATAGCGAAAAATCCCATGTGTCGTCAAATATATTCATGCTTACCACGCAATGCCCAATACGTTGAGGGATAAAACTAGCATAGTGGTTAGGCTGGGATTTTTTTTTAGGAAGGTGTTATGGACCGTCAAAGTAAGATCATTTAACATTGAGTTGAATGGCCAATATAATTAATATACAGTAGCCTTAACTGATTACACAATTTTCACTCTGCGTGGCCTGGGAGCGCAAAAAATGTCATAATTTGTTTGACTAGGTAACAGTTGAAGGTTCCCGACCTAATTCAATGTTCATTTGCCGTGTTTTGTGTGGTTAAGGAGAAAATTGTGGAATACACATACATCACATGGTCGGTCGGCATACAAAAATGTTCTAACTATCCTCAGCGGCTAAATTATGACTTGAATTACAATTTGTTTGCACAATATTAATGATACTGATGCATTTGAATAGCTCAGCCTTCTACAGGTGTCAGGGACTAGGAAATTTTGACCACCGGACCAGATCACAAGAATTGAGGTCGGCCCTATGCCGAGCTCACGCTTATCATAAGCAGCCCCCCTGACCCTGACATCATTCTAGAGACACAACGTTGCTTGCAAATAATAACCCCTTGATATTCTTGACTTTCCAAATAAATTATTAGTGGTTTGTTACGTTTCACATGGGTTCTATAGATAATTTTCCGTTTTTAGTGTGATAAATTCACGGTTTTCTTTAATCTTACTTTACTAAATAATCCAAACTGCCATTGAATTATACCAACGATTGGGTCTTGATGCTAATTGCACTTATATTCTATACTCATCCTGAAATTTTCAAGGCTTTTGCATGAAAACTCAATGAGTTTTCAACAATTTCAATTCTAAGAATTTGGCAGACTGGCAAATCCCAGCACATGTAGCATATGTATTAAATGGACTGAAACATAGAATTGAATCGGGATATCAGGTTTATATTTCGTTTCACAATTACATACATATAAGACTACCTACTGACAAAATATAATTCATATATCTCAGAAACGCCTATATATTAAGGGCAGTGTACAGTAATTCCCTCAGCCAATCAGCGAGCGTTCACCTCACTTAGGCAATTTAAAGGGAAACTGTTGTTAAACATCGCCTCATATATTTTTTAGGCCAGACTTCTGGACGAGTGTATATTCACCTGAAAGAACGCAGTGCTGGGATATAATGACCCGGTTTTCAAGGCAGTATCTTGTTGGCGTTCTTCTCAGGAGCTGGGGAATCAAAGGGGTTTTGCATGGGCATCAGTACCCATAATTTGGGGTATTTTCACCCCGGGTCCATTCAAGGCAGAATAGCGAAAAATCCCATGTGTCGTCAAATATATTCATGCTTACCACGCAATGCCCAATACGTTGAGGGATAAAACTAGCATAGTGGTTAGGCTGGGATTTTTTTTTAGGAAGGTGTTATGGACCGTCAAAGTAAGATCATTTAACATTGAGTTGAATGGCCAATATAATTAATATACAGTAGCCTTAACTGATTACACAATTTTCACTCTGCGTGGCCTGGGAGCGCAAAAAATGTCATAATTTGTTTGACTAGGTAACAGTTGAAGGTTCCCGACCTAATTCAATGTTCATTTGCCGTGTTTTGTGTGGTTAAGGAGAAAATTGTGGAATACACATACATCACATGGTCGGTCGGCATACAAAAATGTTCTAACTATCCTCAGCGGCTAAATTATGACTTGAATTACAATTTGTTTGCACAATATTAATGATACTGATGCATTTGAATAGCTCAGCCTTCTACAGGTGTCAGGGACTAGGAAATTTTGACCACCGGACCAGATCACAAGAATTGAGGTCGGCCCTATGCCGAGCTCACGCTTATCATAAGCAGCCCCCCTGACCCTGACATCATTCTAGAGACACAACGTTGCTTGCAAATAATAACCCCTTGATATTCTTGACTTTCCAAATAAATTATTAGTGGTTTGTTACGTTTCACATGGGTTCTATAGATAATTTTCCGTTTTTAGTGTGATAAATTCACGGTTTTCTTTAATCTTACTTTACTAAATAATCCAAACTGCCATTGAATTATACCAACGATTGGGTCTTGATGCTAATTGCACTTATATTCTATACTCATCCTGAAATTTTCAAGGCTTTTGCATGAAAACTCAATGAGTTTTCAACAATTTCAATTCTAAGAATTTGGCAGACTGGCAAATCCCAGCACATGTAGCATATGTATTAAATGGACTGAAACATAGAATTGAATCGGGATATCAGGTTTATATTTCGTTTCACAATTACATACATATAAGACTACCTACTGACAAAATATAATTCATATATCTCAGAAACGCCTATATATTAAGGGCAGTGTACAGTAATTCCCTCAGCCAATCAGCGAGCGTTCACCTCACTTAGGCAATTTAAAGGGAAACTGTTGTTAAACATCGCCTCATATATTTTTTAGGCCAGACTTCTGGACGAGTGTATATTCACCTGAAAGAACGCAGTGCTGGGATATAATGACCCGGTTTTCAAGGCAGTATCTTGTTGGCGTTCTTCTCAGGAGCTGGGGAATCAAAGGGGTTTTGCATGGGCATCAGTACCCATAATTTGGGGTATTTTCACCCCGGGTCCATTCAAGGCAGAATAGCGAAAAATCCCATGTGTCGTCAAATATATTCATGCTTACCACGCAATGCCCAATACGTTGAGGGATAAAACTAGCATAGTGGTTAGGCTGGGATTTTTTTTTAGGAAGGTGTTATGGACCGTCAAAGTAAGATCATTTAACATTGAGTTGAATGGCCAATATAATTAATATACAGTAGCCTTAACTGATTACACAATTTTCACTCTGCGTGGCCTGGGAGCGCAAAAAATGTCATAATTTGTTTGACTAGGTAACAGTTGAAGGTTCCCGACCTAATTCAATGTTCATTTGCCGTGTTTTGTGTGGTTAAGGAGAAAATTGTGGAATACACATACATCACATGGTCGGTCGGCATACAAAAATGTTCTAACTATCCTCAGCGGCTAAATTATGACTTGAATTACAATTTGTTTGCACAATATTAATGATACTGATGCATTTGAATAGCTCAGCCTTCTACAGGTGTCAGGGACTAGGAAATTTTGACCACCGGACCAGATCACAAGAATTGAGGTCGGCCCTATGCCGAGCTCACGCTTATCATAAGCAGCCCCCCTGACCCTGACATCATTCTAGAGACACAACGTTGCTTGCAAATAATAACCCCTTGATATTCTTGACTTTCCAAATAAATTATTAGTGGTTTGTTACGTTTCACATGGGTTCTATAGATAATTTTCCGTTTTTAGTGTGATAAATTCACGGTTTTCTTTAATCTTACTTTACTAAATAATCCAAACTGCCATTGAATTATACCAACGATTGGGTCTTGATGCTAATTGCACTTATATTCTATACTCATCCTGAAATTTTCAAGGCTTTTGCATGAAAACTCAATGAGTTTTCAACAATTTCAATTCTAAGAATTTGGCAGACTGGCAAATCCCAGCACATGTAGCATATGTATTAAATGGACTGAAACATAGAATTGAATCGGGATATCAGGTTTATATTTCGTTTCACAATTACATACATATAAGACTACCTACTGACAAAATATAATTCATATATCTCAGAAACGCCTATATATTAAGGGCAGTGTACAGTAATTCCCTCAGCCAATCAGCGAGCGTTCACCTCACTTAGGCAATTTAAAGGGAAACTGTTGTTAAACATCGCCTCATATATTTTTTAGGCCAGACTTCTGGACGAGTGTATATTCACCTGAAAGAACGCAGTGCTGGGATATAATGACCCGGTTTTCAAGGCAGTATCTTGTTGGCGTTCTTCTCAGGAGCTGGGGAATCAAAGGGGTTTTGCATGGGCATCAGTACCCATAATTTGGGGTATTTTCACCCCGGGTCCATTCAAGGCAGAATAGCGAAAAATCCCATGTGTCGTCAAATATATTCATGCTTACCACGCAATGCCCAATACGTTGAGGGATAAAACTAGCATAGTGGTTAGGCTGGGATTTTTTTTTAGGAAGGTGTTATGGACCGTCAAAGTAAGATCATTTAACATTGAGTTGAATGGCCAATATAATTAATATACAGTAGCCTTAACTGATTACACAATTTTCACTCTGCGTGGCCTGGGAGCGCAAAAAATGTCATAATTTGTTTGACTAGGTAACAGTTGAAGGTTCCCGACCTAATTCAATGTTCATTTGCCGTGTTTTGTGTGGTTAAGGAGAAAATTGTGGAATACACATACATCACATGGTCGGTCGGCATACAAAAATGTTCTAACTATCCTCAGCGGCTAAATTATGACTTGAATTACAATTTGTTTGCACAATATTAATGATACTGATGCATTTGAATAGCTCAGCCTTCTACAGGTGTCAGGGACTAGGAAATTTTGACCACCGGACCAGATCACAAGAATTGAGGTCGGCCCTATGCCGAGCTCACGCTTATCATAAGCAGCCCCCCTGACCCTGACATCATTCTAGAGACACAACGTTGCTTGCAAATAATAACCCCTTGATATTCTTGACTTTCCAAATAAATTATTAGTGGTTTGTTACGTTTCACATGGGTTCTATAGATAATTTTCCGTTTTTAGTGTGATAAATTCACGGTTTTCTTTAATCTTACTTTACTAAATAATCCAAACTGCCATTGAATTATACCAACGATTGGGTCTTGATGCTAATTGCACTTATATTCTATACTCATCCTGAAATTTTCAAGGCTTTTGCATGAAAACTCAATGAGTTTTCAACAATTTCAATTCTAAGAATTTGGCAGACTGGCAAATCCCAGCACATGTAGCATATGTATTAAATGGACTGAAACATAGAATTGAATCGGGATATCAGGTTTATATTTCGTTTCACAATTACATACATATAAGACTACCTACTGACAAAATATAATTCATATATCTCAGAAACGCCTATATATTAAGGGCAGTGTACAGTAATTCCCTCAGCCAATCAGCGAGCGTTCACCTCACTTAGGCAATTTAAAGGGAAACTGTTGTTAAACATCGCCTCATATATTTTTTAGGCCAGACTTCTGGACGAGTGTATATTCACCTGAAAGAACGCAGTGCTGGGATATAATGACCCGGTTTTCAAGGCAGTATCTTGTTGGCGTTCTTCTCAGGAGCTGGGGAATCAAAGGGGTTTTGCATGGGCATCAGTACCCATAATTTGGGGTATTTTCACCCCGGGTCCATTCAAGGCAGAATAGCGAAAAATCCCATGTGTCGTCAAATATATTCATGCTTACCACGCAATGCCCAATACGTTGAGGGATAAAACTAGCATAGTGGTTAGGCTGGGATTTTTTTTTAGGAAGGTGTTATGGACCGTCAAAGTAAGATCATTTAACATTGAGTTGAATGGCCAATATAATTAATATACAGTAGCCTTAACTGATTACACAATTTTCACTCTGCGTGGCCTGGGAGCGCAAAAAATGTCATAATTTGTTTGACTAGGTAACAGTTGAAGGTTCCCGACCTAATTCAATGTTCATTTGCCGTGTTTTGTGTGGTTAAGGAGAAAATTGTGGAATACACATACATCACATGGTCGGTCGGCATACAAAAATGTTCTAACTATCCTCAGCGGCTAAATTATGACTTGAATTACAATTTGTTTGCACAATATTAATGATACTGATGCATTTGAATAGCTCAGCCTTCTACAGGTGTCAGGGACTAGGAAATTTTGACCACCGGACCAGATCACAAGAATTGAGGTCGGCCCTATGCCGAGCTCACGCTTATCATAAGCAGCCCCCCTGACCCTGACATCATTCTAGAGACACAACGTTGCTTGCAAATAATAACCCCTTGATATTCTTGACTTTCCAAATAAATTATTAGTGGTTTGTTACGTTTCACATGGGTTCTATAGATAATTTTCCGTTTTTAGTGTGATAAATTCACGGTTTTCTTTAATCTTACTTTACTAAATAATCCAAACTGCCATTGAATTATACCAACGATTGGGTCTTGATGCTAATTGCACTTATATTCTATACTCATCCTGAAATTTTCAAGGCTTTTGCATGAAAACTCAATGAGTTTTCAACAATTTCAATTCTAAGAATTTGGCAGACTGGCAAATCCCAGCACATGTAGCATATGTATTAAATGGACTGAAACATAGAATTGAATCGGGATATCAGGTTTATATTTCGTTTCACAATTACATACATATAAGACTACCTACTGACAAAATATAATTCATATATCTCAGAAACGCCTATATATTAAGGGCAGTGTACAGTAATTCCCTCAGCCAATCAGCGAGCGTTCACCTCACTTAGGCAATTTAAAGGGAAACTGTTGTTAAACATCGCCTCATATATTTTTTAGGCCAGACTTCTGGACGAGTGTATATTCACCTGAAAGAACGCAGTGCTGGGATATAATGACCCGGTTTTCAAGGCAGTATCTTGTTGGCGTTCTTCTCAGGAGCTGGGGAATCAAAGGGGTTTTGCATGGGCATCAGTACCCATAATTTGGGGTATTTTCACCCCGGGTCCATTCAAGGCAGAATAGCGAAAAATCCCATGTGTCGTCAAATATATTCATGCTTACCACGCAATGCCCAATACGTTGAGGGATAAAACTAGCATAGTGGTTAGGCTGGGATTTTTTTTTAGGAAGGTGTTATGGACCGTCAAAGTAAGATCATTTAACATTGAGTTGAATGGCCAATATAATTAATATACAGTAGCCTTAACTGATTACACAATTTTCACTCTGCGTGGCCTGGGAGCGCAAAAAATGTCATAATTTGTTTGACTAGGTAACAGTTGAAGGTTCCCGACCTAATTCAATGTTCATTTGCCGTGTTTTGTGTGGTTAAGGAGAAAATTGTGGAATACACATACATCACATGGTCGGTCGGCATACAAAAATGTTCTAACTATCCTCAGCGGCTAAATTATGACTTGAATTACAATTTGTTTGCACAATATTAATGATACTGATGCATTTGAATAGCTCAGCCTTCTACAGGTGTCAGGGACTAGGAAATTTTGACCACCGGACCAGATCACAAGAATTGAGGTCGGCCCTATGCCGAGCTCACGCTTATCATAAGCAGCCCCCCTGACCCTGACATCATTCTAGAGACACAACGTTGCTTGCAAATAATAACCCCTTGATATTCTTGACTTTCCAAATAAATTATTAGTGGTTTGTTACGTTTCACATGGGTTCTATAGATAATTTTCCGTTTTTAGTGTGATAAATTCACGGTTTTCTTTAATCTTACTTTACTAAATAATCCAAACTGCCATTGAATTATACCAACGATTGGGTCTTGATGCTAATTGCACTTATATTCTATACTCATCCTGAAATTTTCAAGGCTTTTGCATGAAAACTCAATGAGTTTTCAACAATTTCAATTCTAAGAATTTGGCAGACTGGCAAATCCCAGCACATGTAGCATATGTATTAAATGGACTGAAACATAGAATTGAATCGGGATATCAGGTTTATATTTCGTTTCACAATTACATACATATAAGACTACCTACTGACAAAATATAATTCATATATCTCAGAAACGCCTATATATTAAGGGCAGTGTACAGTAATTCCCTCAGCCAATCAGCGAGCGTTCACCTCACTTAGGCAATTTAAAGGGAAACTGTTGTTAAACATCGCCTCATATATTTTTTAGGCCAGACTTCTGGACGAGTGTATATTCACCTGAAAGAACGCAGTGCTGGGATATAATGACCCGGTTTTCAAGGCAGTATCTTGTTGGCGTTCTTCTCAGGAGCTGGGGAATCAAAGGGGTTTTGCATGGGCATCAGTACCCATAATTTGGGGTATTTTCACCCCGGGTCCATTCAAGGCAGAATAGCGAAAAATCCCATGTGTCGTCAAATATATTCATGCTTACCACGCAATGCCCAATACGTTGAGGGATAAAACTAGCATAGTGGTTAGGCTGGGATTTTTTTTTAGGAAGGTGTTATGGACCGTCAAAGTAAGATCATTTAACATTGAGTTGAATGGCCAATATAATTAATATACAGTAGCCTTAACTGATTACACAATTTTCACTCTGCGTGGCCTGGGAGCGCAAAAAATGTCATAATTTGTTTGACTAGGTAACAGTTGAAGGTTCCCGACCTAATTCAATGTTCATTTGCCGTGTTTTGTGTGGTTAAGGAGAAAATTGTGGAATACACATACATCACATGGTCGGTCGGCATACAAAAATGTTCTAACTATCCTCAGCGGCTAAATTATGACTTGAATTACAATTTGTTTGCACAATATTAATGATACTGATGCATTTGAATAGCTCAGCCTTCTACAGGTGTCAGGGACTAGGAAATTTTGACCACCGGACCAGATCACAAGAATTGAGGTCGGCCCTATGCCGAGCTCACGCTTATCATAAGCAGCCCCCCTGACCCTGACATCATTCTAGAGACACAACGTTGCTTGCAAATAATAACCCCTTGATATTCTTGACTTTCCAAATAAATTATTAGTGGTTTGTTACGTTTCACATGGGTTCTATAGATAATTTTCCGTTTTTAGTGTGATAAATTCACGGTTTTCTTTAATCTTACTTTACTAAATAATCCAAACTGCCATTGAATTATACCAACGATTGGGTCTTGATGCTAATTGCACTTATATTCTATACTCATCCTGAAATTTTCAAGGCTTTTGCATGAAAACTCAATGAGTTTTCAACAATTTCAATTCTAAGAATTTGGCAGACTGGCAAATCCCAGCACATGTAGCATATGTATTAAATGGACTGAAACATAGAATTGAATCGGGATATCAGGTTTATATTTCGTTTCACAATTACATACATATAAGACTACCTACTGACAAAATATAATTCATATATCTCAGAAACGCCTATATATTAAGGGCAGTGTACAGTAATTCCCTCAGCCAATCAGCGAGCGTTCACCTCACTTAGGCAATTTAAAGGGAAACTGTTGTTAAACATCGCCTCATATATTTTTTAGGCCAGACTTCTGGACGAGTGTATATTCACCTGAAAGAACGCAGTGCTGGGATATAATGACCCGGTTTTCAAGGCAGTATCTTGTTGGCGTTCTTCTCAGGAGCTGGGGAATCAAAGGGGTTTTGCATGGGCATCAGTACCCATAATTTGGGGTATTTTCACCCCGGGTCCATTCAAGGCAGAATAGCGAAAAATCCCATGTGTCGTCAAATATATTCATGCTTACCACGCAATGCCCAATACGTTGAGGGATAAAACTAGCATAGTGGTTAGGCTGGGATTTTTTTTTAGGAAGGTGTTATGGACCGTCAAAGTAAGATCATTTAACATTGAGTTGAATGGCCAATATAATTAATATACAGTAGCCTTAACTGATTACACAATTTTCACTCTGCGTGGCCTGGGAGCGCAAAAAATGTCATAATTTGTTTGACTAGGTAACAGTTGAAGGTTCCCGACCTAATTCAATGTTCATTTGCCGTGTTTTGTGTGGTTAAGGAGAAAATTGTGGAATACACATACATCACATGGTCGGTCGGCATACAAAAATGTTCTAACTATCCTCAGCGGCTAAATTATGACTTGAATTACAATTTGTTTGCACAATATTAATGATACTGATGCATTTGAATAGCTCAGCCTTCTACAGGTGTCAGGGACTAGGAAATTTTGACCACCGGACCAGATCACAAGAATTGAGGTCGGCCCTATGCCGAGCTCACGCTTATCATAAGCAGCCCCCCTGACCCTGACATCATTCTAGAGACACAACGTTGCTTGCAAATAATAACCCCTTGATATTCTTGACTTTCCAAATAAATTATTAGTGGTTTGTTACGTTTCACATGGGTTCTATAGATAATTTTCCGTTTTTAGTGTGATAAATTCACGGTTTTCTTTAATCTTACTTTACTAAATAATCCAAACTGCCATTGAATTATACCAACGATTGGGTCTTGATGCTAATTGCACTTATATTCTATACTCATCCTGAAATTTTCAAGGCTTTTGCATGAAAACTCAATGAGTTTTCAACAATTTCAATTCTAAGAATTTGGCAGACTGGCAAATCCCAGCACATGTAGCATATGTATTAAATGGACTGAAACATAGAATTGAATCGGGATATCAGGTTTATATTTCGTTTCACAATTACATACATATAAGACTACCTACTGACAAAATATAATTCATATATCTCAGAAACGCCTATATATTAAGGGCAGTGTACAGTAATTCCCTCAGCCAATCAGCGAGCGTTCACCTCACTTAGGCAATTTAAAGGGAAACTGTTGTTAAACATCGCCTCATATATTTTTTAGGCCAGACTTCTGGACGAGTGTATATTCACCTGAAAGAACGCAGTGCTGGGATATAATGACCCGGTTTTCAAGGCAGTATCTTGTTGGCGTTCTTCTCAGGAGCTGGGGAATCAAAGGGGTTTTGCATGGGCATCAGTACCCATAATTTGGGGTATTTTCACCCCGGGTCCATTCAAGGCAGAATAGCGAAAAATCCCATGTGTCGTCAAATATATTCATGCTTACCACGCAATGCCCAATACGTTGAGGGATAAAACTAGCATAGTGGTTAGGCTGGGATTTTTTTTTAGGAAGGTGTTATGGACCGTCAAAGTAAGATCATTTAACATTGAGTTGAATGGCCAATATAATTAATATACAGTAGCCTTAACTGATTACACAATTTTCACTCTGCGTGGCCTGGGAGCGCAAAAAATGTCATAATTTGTTTGACTAGGTAACAGTTGAAGGTTCCCGACCTAATTCAATGTTCATTTGCCGTGTTTTGTGTGGTTAAGGAGAAAATTGTGGAATACACATACATCACATGGTCGGTCGGCATACAAAAATGTTCTAACTATCCTCAGCGGCTAAATTATGACTTGAATTACAATTTGTTTGCACAATATTAATGATACTGATGCATTTGAATAGCTCAGCCTTCTACAGGTGTCAGGGACTAGGAAATTTTGACCACCGGACCAGATCACAAGAATTGAGGTCGGCCCTATGCCGAGCTCACGCTTATCATAAGCAGCCCCCCTGACCCTGACATCATTCTAGAGACACAACGTTGCTTGCAAATAATAACCCCTTGATATTCTTGACTTTCCAAATAAATTATTAGTGGTTTGTTACGTTTCACATGGGTTCTATAGATAATTTTCCGTTTTTAGTGTGATAAATTCACGGTTTTCTTTAATCTTACTTTACTAAATAATCCAAACTGCCATTGAATTATACCAACGATTGGGTCTTGATGCTAATTGCACTTATATTCTATACTCATCCTGAAATTTTCAAGGCTTTTGCATGAAAACTCAATGAGTTTTCAACAATTTCAATTCTAAGAATTTGGCAGACTGGCAAATCCCAGCACATGTAGCATATGTATTAAATGGACTGAAACATAGAATTGAATCGGGATATCAGGTTTATATTTCGTTTCACAATTACATACATATAAGACTACCTACTGACAAAATATAATTCATATATCTCAGAAACGCCTATATATTAAGGGCAGTGTACAGTAATTCCCTCAGCCAATCAGCGAGCGTTCACCTCACTTAGGCAATTTAAAGGGAAACTGTTGTTAAACATCGCCTCATATATTTTTTAGGCCAGACTTCTGGACGAGTGTATATTCACCTGAAAGAACGCAGTGCTGGGATATAATGACCCGGTTTTCAAGGCAGTATCTTGTTGGCGTTCTTCTCAGGAGCTGGGGAATCAAAGGGGTTTTGCATGGGCATCAGTACCCATAATTTGGGGTATTTTCACCCCGGGTCCATTCAAGGCAGAATAGCGAAAAATCCCATGTGTCGTCAAATATATTCATGCTTACCACGCAATGCCCAATACGTTGAGGGATAAAACTAGCATAGTGGTTAGGCTGGGATTTTTTTTTAGGAAGGTGTTATGGACCGTCAAAGTAAGATCATTTAACATTGAGTTGAATGGCCAATATAATTAATATACAGTAGCCTTAACTGATTACACAATTTTCACTCTGCGTGGCCTGGGAGCGCAAAAAATGTCATAATTTGTTTGACTAGGTAACAGTTGAAGGTTCCCGACCTAATTCAATGTTCATTTGCCGTGTTTTGTGTGGTTAAGGAGAAAATTGTGGAATACACATACATCACATGGTCGGTCGGCATACAAAAATGTTCTAACTATCCTCAGCGGCTAAATTATGACTTGAATTACAATTTGTTTGCACAATATTAATGATACTGATGCATTTGAATAGCTCAGCCTTCTACAGGTGTCAGGGACTAGGAAATTTTGACCACCGGACCAGATCACAAGAATTGAGGTCGGCCCTATGCCGAGCTCACGCTTATCATAAGCAGCCCCCCTGACCCTGACATCATTCTAGAGACACAACGTTGCTTGCAAATAATAACCCCTTGATATTCTTGACTTTCCAAATAAATTATTAGTGGTTTGTTACGTTTCACATGGGTTCTATAGATAATTTTCCGTTTTTAGTGTGATAAATTCACGGTTTTCTTTAATCTTACTTTACTAAATAATCCAAACTGCCATTGAATTATACCAACGATTGGGTCTTGATGCTAATTGCACTTATATTCTATACTCATCCTGAAATTTTCAAGGCTTTTGCATGAAAACTCAATGAGTTTTCAACAATTTCAATTCTAAGAATTTGGCAGACTGGCAAATCCCAGCACATGTAGCATATGTATTAAATGGACTGAAACATAGAATTGAATCGGGATATCAGGTTTATATTTCGTTTCACAATTACATACATATAAGACTACCTACTGACAAAATATAATTCATATATCTCAGAAACGCCTATATATTAAGGGCAGTGTACAGTAATTCCCTCAGCCAATCAGCGAGCGTTCACCTCACTTAGGCAATTTAAAGGGAAACTGTTGTTAAACATCGCCTCATATATTTTTTAGGCCAGACTTCTGGACGAGTGTATATTCACCTGAAAGAACGCAGTGCTGGGATATAATGACCCGGTTTTCAAGGCAGTATCTTGTTGGCGTTCTTCTCAGGAGCTGGGGAATCAAAGGGGTTTTGCATGGGCATCAGTACCCATAATTTGGGGTATTTTCACCCCGGGTCCATTCAAGGCAGAATAGCGAAAAATCCCATGTGTCGTCAAATATATTCATGCTTACCACGCAATGCCCAATACGTTGAGGGATAAAACTAGCATAGTGGTTAGGCTGGGATTTTTTTTTAGGAAGGTGTTATGGACCGTCAAAGTAAGATCATTTAACATTGAGTTGAATGGCCAATATAATTAATATACAGTAGCCTTAACTGATTACACAATTTTCACTCTGCGTGGCCTGGGAGCGCAAAAAATGTCATAATTTGTTTGACTAGGTAACAGTTGAAGGTTCCCGACCTAATTCAATGTTCATTTGCCGTGTTTTGTGTGGTTAAGGAGAAAATTGTGGAATACACATACATCACATGGTCGGTCGGCATACAAAAATGTTCTAACTATCCTCAGCGGCTAAATTATGACTTGAATTACAATTTGTTTGCACAATATTAATGATACTGATGCATTTGAATAGCTCAGCCTTCTACAGGTGTCAGGGACTAGGAAATTTTGACCACCGGACCAGATCACAAGAATTGAGGTCGGCCCTATGCCGAGCTCACGCTTATCATAAGCAGCCCCCCTGACCCTGACATCATTCTAGAGACACAACGTTGCTTGCAAATAATAACCCCTTGATATTCTTGACTTTCCAAATAAATTATTAGTGGTTTGTTACGTTTCACATGGGTTCTATAGATAATTTTCCGTTTTTAGTGTGATAAATTCACGGTTTTCTTTAATCTTACTTTACTAAATAATCCAAACTGCCATTGAATTATACCAACGATTGGGTCTTGATGCTAATTGCACTTATATTCTATACTCATCCTGAAATTTTCAAGGCTTTTGCATGAAAACTCAATGAGTTTTCAACAATTTCAATTCTAAGAATTTGGCAGACTGGCAAATCCCAGCACATGTAGCATATGTATTAAATGGACTGAAACATAGAATTGAATCGGGATATCAGGTTTATATTTCGTTTCACAATTACATACATATAAGACTACCTACTGACAAAATATAATTCATATATCTCAGAAACGCCTATATATTAAGGGCAGTGTACAGTAATTCCCTCAGCCAATCAGCGAGCGTTCACCTCACTTAGGCAATTTAAAGGGAAACTGTTGTTAAACATCGCCTCATATATTTTTTAGGCCAGACTTCTGGACGAGTGTATATTCACCTGAAAGAACGCAGTGCTGGGATATAATGACCCGGTTTTCAAGGCAGTATCTTGTTGGCGTTCTTCTCAGGAGCTGGGGAATCAAAGGGGTTTTGCATGGGCATCAGTACCCATAATTTGGGGTATTTTCACCCCGGGTCCATTCAAGGCAGAATAGCGAAAAATCCCATGTGTCGTCAAATATATTCATGCTTACCACGCAATGCCCAATACGTTGAGGGATAAAACTAGCATAGTGGTTAGGCTGGGATTTTTTTTTAGGAAGGTGTTATGGACCGTCAAAGTAAGATCATTTAACATTGAGTTGAATGGCCAATATAATTAATATACAGTAGCCTTAACTGATTACACAATTTTCACTCTGCGTGGCCTGGGAGCGCAAAAAATGTCATAATTTGTTTGACTAGGTAACAGTTGAAGGTTCCCGACCTAATTCAATGTTCATTTGCCGTGTTTTGTGTGGTTAAGGAGAAAATTGTGGAATACACATACATCACATGGTCGGTCGGCATACAAAAATGTTCTAACTATCCTCAGCGGCTAAATTATGACTTGAATTACAATTTGTTTGCACAATATTAATGATACTGATGCATTTGAATAGCTCAGCCTTCTACAGGTGTCAGGGACTAGGAAATTTTGACCACCGGACCAGATCACAAGAATTGAGGTCGGCCCTATGCCGAGCTCACGCTTATCATAAGCAGCCCCCCTGACCCTGACATCATTCTAGAGACACAACGTTGCTTGCAAATAATAACCCCTTGATATTCTTGACTTTCCAAATAAATTATTAGTGGTTTGTTACGTTTCACATGGGTTCTATAGATAATTTTCCGTTTTTAGTGTGATAAATTCACGGTTTTCTTTAATCTTACTTTACTAAATAATCCAAACTGCCATTGAATTATACCAACGATTGGGTCTTGATGCTAATTGCACTTATATTCTATACTCATCCTGAAATTTTCAAGGCTTTTGCATGAAAACTCAATGAGTTTTCAACAATTTCAATTCTAAGAATTTGGCAGACTGGCAAATCCCAGCACATGTAGCATATGTATTAAATGGACTGAAACATAGAATTGAATCGGGATATCAGGTTTATATTTCGTTTCACAATTACATACATATAAGACTACCTACTGACAAAATATAATTCATATATCTCAGAAACGCCTATATATTAAGGGCAGTGTACAGTAATTCCCTCAGCCAATCAGCGAGCGTTCACCTCACTTAGGCAATTTAAAGGGAAACTGTTGTTAAACATCGCCTCATATATTTTTTAGGCCAGACTTCTGGACGAGTGTATATTCACCTGAAAGAACGCAGTGCTGGGATATAATGACCCGGTTTTCAAGGCAGTATCTTGTTGGCGTTCTTCTCAGGAGCTGGGGAATCAAAGGGGTTTTGCATGGGCATCAGTACCCATAATTTGGGGTATTTTCACCCCGGGTCCATTCAAGGCAGAATAGCGAAAAATCCCATGTGTCGTCAAATATATTCATGCTTACCACGCAATGCCCAATACGTTGAGGGATAAAACTAGCATAGTGGTTAGGCTGGGATTTTTTTTTAGGAAGGTGTTATGGACCGTCAAAGTAAGATCATTTAACATTGAGTTGAATGGCCAATATAATTAATATACAGTAGCCTTAACTGATTACACAATTTTCACTCTGCGTGGCCTGGGAGCGCAAAAAATGTCATAATTTGTTTGACTAGGTAACAGTTGAAGGTTCCCGACCTAATTCAATGTTCATTTGCCGTGTTTTGTGTGGTTAAGGAGAAAATTGTGGAATACACATACATCACATGGTCGGTCGGCATACAAAAATGTTCTAACTATCCTCAGCGGCTAAATTATGACTTGAATTACAATTTGTTTGCACAATATTAATGATACTGATGCATTTGAATAGCTCAGCCTTCTACAGGTGTCAGGGACTAGGAAATTTTGACCACCGGACCAGATCACAAGAATTGAGGTCGGCCCTATGCCGAGCTCACGCTTATCATAAGCAGCCCCCCTGACCCTGACATCATTCTAGAGACACAACGTTGCTTGCAAATAATAACCCCTTGATATTCTTGACTTTCCAAATAAATTATTAGTGGTTTGTTACGTTTCACATGGGTTCTATAGATAATTTTCCGTTTTTAGTGTGATAAATTCACGGTTTTCTTTAATCTTACTTTACTAAATAATCCAAACTGCCATTGAATTATACCAACGATTGGGTCTTGATGCTAATTGCACTTATATTCTATACTCATCCTGAAATTTTCAAGGCTTTTGCATGAAAACTCAATGAGTTTTCAACAATTTCAATTCTAAGAATTTGGCAGACTGGCAAATCCCAGCACATGTAGCATATGTATTAAATGGACTGAAACATAGAATTGAATCGGGATATCAGGTTTATATTTCGTTTCACAATTACATACATATAAGACTACCTACTGACAAAATATAATTCATATATCTCAGAAACGCCTATATATTAAGGGCAGTGTACAGTAATTCCCTCAGCCAATCAGCGAGCGTTCACCTCACTTAGGCAATTTAAAGGGAAACTGTTGTTAAACATCGCCTCATATATTTTTTAGGCCAGACTTCTGGACGAGTGTATATTCACCTGAAAGAACGCAGTGCTGGGATATAATGACCCGGTTTTCAAGGCAGTATCTTGTTGGCGTTCTTCTCAGGAGCTGGGGAATCAAAGGGGTTTTGCATGGGCATCAGTACCCATAATTTGGGGTATTTTCACCCCGGGTCCATTCAAGGCAGAATAGCGAAAAATCCCATGTGTCGTCAAATATATTCATGCTTACCACGCAATGCCCAATACGTTGAGGGATAAAACTAGCATAGTGGTTAGGCTGGGATTTTTTTTTAGGAAGGTGTTATGGACCGTCAAAGTAAGATCATTTAACATTGAGTTGAATGGCCAATATAATTAATATACAGTAGCCTTAACTGATTACACAATTTTCACTCTGCGTGGCCTGGGAGCGCAAAAAATGTCATAATTTGTTTGACTAGGTAACAGTTGAAGGTTCCCGACCTAATTCAATGTTCATTTGCCGTGTTTTGTGTGGTTAAGGAGAAAATTGTGGAATACACATACATCACATGGTCGGTCGGCATACAAAAATGTTCTAACTATCCTCAGCGGCTAAATTATGACTTGAATTACAATTTGTTTGCACAATATTAATGATACTGATGCATTTGAATAGCTCAGCCTTCTACAGGTGTCAGGGACTAGGAAATTTTGACCACCGGACCAGATCACAAGAATTGAGGTCGGCCCTATGCCGAGCTCACGCTTATCATAAGCAGCCCCCCTGACCCTGACATCATTCTAGAGACACAACGTTGCTTGCAAATAATAACCCCTTGATATTCTTGACTTTCCAAATAAATTATTAGTGGTTTGTTACGTTTCACATGGGTTCTATAGATAATTTTCCGTTTTTAGTGTGATAAATTCACGGTTTTCTTTAATCTTACTTTACTAAATAATCCAAACTGCCATTGAATTATACCAACGATTGGGTCTTGATGCTAATTGCACTTATATTCTATACTCATCCTGAAATTTTCAAGGCTTTTGCATGAAAACTCAATGAGTTTTCAACAATTTCAATTCTAAGAATTTGGCAGACTGGCAAATCCCAGCACATGTAGCATATGTATTAAATGGACTGAAACATAGAATTGAATCGGGATATCAGGTTTATATTTCGTTTCACAATTACATACATATAAGACTACCTACTGACAAAATATAATTCATATATCTCAGAAACGCCTATATATTAAGGGCAGTGTACAGTAATTCCCTCAGCCAATCAGCGAGCGTTCACCTCACTTAGGCAATTTAAAGGGAAACTGTTGTTAAACATCGCCTCATATATTTTTTAGGCCAGACTTCTGGACGAGTGTATATTCACCTGAAAGAACGCAGTGCTGGGATATAATGACCCGGTTTTCAAGGCAGTATCTTGTTGGCGTTCTTCTCAGGAGCTGGGGAATCAAAGGGGTTTTGCATGGGCATCAGTACCCATAATTTGGGGTATTTTCACCCCGGGTCCATTCAAGGCAGAATAGCGAAAAATCCCATGTGTCGTCAAATATATTCATGCTTACCACGCAATGCCCAATACGTTGAGGGATAAAACTAGCATAGTGGTTAGGCTGGGATTTTTTTTTAGGAAGGTGTTATGGACCGTCAAAGTAAGATCATTTAACATTGAGTTGAATGGCCAATATAATTAATATACAGTAGCCTTAACTGATTACACAATTTTCACTCTGCGTGGCCTGGGAGCGCAAAAAATGTCATAATTTGTTTGACTAGGTAACAGTTGAAGGTTCCCGACCTAATTCAATGTTCATTTGCCGTGTTTTGTGTGGTTAAGGAGAAAATTGTGGAATACACATACATCACATGGTCGGTCGGCATACAAAAATGTTCTAACTATCCTCAGCGGCTAAATTATGACTTGAATTACAATTTGTTTGCACAATATTAATGATACTGATGCATTTGAATAGCTCAGCCTTCTACAGGTGTCAGGGACTAGGAAATTTTGACCACCGGACCAGATCACAAGAATTGAGGTCGGCCCTATGCCGAGCTCACGCTTATCATAAGCAGCCCCCCTGACCCTGACATCATTCTAGAGACACAACGTTGCTTGCAAATAATAACCCCTTGATATTCTTGACTTTCCAAATAAATTATTAGTGGTTTGTTACGTTTCACATGGGTTCTATAGATAATTTTCCGTTTTTAGTGTGATAAATTCACGGTTTTCTTTAATCTTACTTTACTAAATAATCCAAACTGCCATTGAATTATACCAACGATTGGGTCTTGATGCTAATTGCACTTATATTCTATACTCATCCTGAAATTTTCAAGGCTTTTGCATGAAAACTCAATGAGTTTTCAACAATTTCAATTCTAAGAATTTGGCAGACTGGCAAATCCCAGCACATGTAGCATATGTATTAAATGGACTGAAACATAGAATTGAATCGGGATATCAGGTTTATATTTCGTTTCACAATTACATACATATAAGACTACCTACTGACAAAATATAATTCATATATCTCAGAAACGCCTATATATTAAGGGCAGTGTACAGTAATTCCCTCAGCCAATCAGCGAGCGTTCACCTCACTTAGGCAATTTAAAGGGAAACTGTTGTTAAACATCGCCTCATATATTTTTTAGGCCAGACTTCTGGACGAGTGTATATTCACCTGAAAGAACGCAGTGCTGGGATATAATGACCCGGTTTTCAAGGCAGTATCTTGTTGGCGTTCTTCTCAGGAGCTGGGGAATCAAAGGGGTTTTGCATGGGCATCAGTACCCATAATTTGGGGTATTTTCACCCCGGGTCCATTCAAGGCAGAATAGCGAAAAATCCCATGTGTCGTCAAATATATTCATGCTTACCACGCAATGCCCAATACGTTGAGGGATAAAACTAGCATAGTGGTTAGGCTGGGATTTTTTTTTAGGAAGGTGTTATGGACCGTCAAAGTAAGATCATTTAACATTGAGTTGAATGGCCAATATAATTAATATACAGTAGCCTTAACTGATTACACAATTTTCACTCTGCGTGGCCTGGGAGCGCAAAAAATGTCATAATTTGTTTGACTAGGTAACAGTTGAAGGTTCCCGACCTAATTCAATGTTCATTTGCCGTGTTTTGTGTGGTTAAGGAGAAAATTGTGGAATACACATACATCACATGGTCGGTCGGCATACAAAAATGTTCTAACTATCCTCAGCGGCTAAATTATGACTTGAATTACAATTTGTTTGCACAATATTAATGATACTGATGCATTTGAATAGCTCAGCCTTCTACAGGTGTCAGGGACTAGGAAATTTTGACCACCGGACCAGATCACAAGAATTGAGGTCGGCCCTATGCCGAGCTCACGCTTATCATAAGCAGCCCCCCTGACCCTGACATCATTCTAGAGACACAACGTTGCTTGCAAATAATAACCCCTTGATATTCTTGACTTTCCAAATAAATTATTAGTGGTTTGTTACGTTTCACATGGGTTCTATAGATAATTTTCCGTTTTTAGTGTGATAAATTCACGGTTTTCTTTAATCTTACTTTACTAAATAATCCAAACTGCCATTGAATTATACCAACGATTGGGTCTTGATGCTAATTGCACTTATATTCTATACTCATCCTGAAATTTTCAAGGCTTTTGCATGAAAACTCAATGAGTTTTCAACAATTTCAATTCTAAGAATTTGGCAGACTGGCAAATCCCAGCACATGTAGCATATGTATTAAATGGACTGAAACATAGAATTGAATCGGGATATCAGGTTTATATTTCGTTTCACAATTACATACATATAAGACTACCTACTGACAAAATATAATTCATATATCTCAGAAACGCCTATATATTAAGGGCAGTGTACAGTAATTCCCTCAGCCAATCAGCGAACGTTCACCTCACTTAGGCAATTTAAAGGGAAACTGTTGTTAAACATCGCCTCATATATTTTTTAGGCCAGACTTCTGGACGAGTGTATATTCACCTGAAAGAACGCAGTGCTGGGATATAATGACCCGGTTTTCAAGGCAGTATCTTGTTGGCGTTCTTCTCAGGAGCTGGGGAATCAAAGGGGTTTTGCATGGGCATCAGTACCCATAATTTGGGGTATTTTCACCCCGGGTCCATTCAAGGCAGAATAGCGAAAAATCCCATGTGTCGTCAAATATATTCATGCTTACCACGCAATGCCCAATACGTTGAGGGATAAAACTAGCATAGTGGTTAGGCTGGGATTTTTTTTTAGGAAGGTGTTATGGACCGTCAAAGTAAGATCATTTAACATTGAGTTGAATGGCCAATATAATTAATATACAGTAGCCTTAACTGATTACACAATTTTCACTCTGCGTGGCCTGGGAGCGCAAAAAATGTCATAATTTGTTTGACTAGGTAACAGTTGAAGGTTCCCGACCTAATTCAATGTTCATTTGCCGTGTTTTGTGTGGTTAAGGAGAAAATTGTGGAATACACATACATCACATGGTCGGTCGGCATACAAAAATGTTCTAACTATCCTCAGCGGCTAAATTATGACTTGAATTACAATTTGTTTGCACAATATTAATGATACTGATGCATTTGAATAGCTCAGCCTTCTACAGGTGTCAGGGACTAGGAAATTTTGACCACCGGACCAGATCACAAGAATTGAGGTCGGCCCTATGCCGAGCTCACGCTTATCATAAGCAGCCCCCCTGACCCTGACATCATTCTAGAGACACAACGTTGCTTGCAAATAATAACCCCTTGATATTCTTGACTTTCCAAATAAATTATTAGTGGTTTGTTACGTTTCACATGGGTTCTATAGATAATTTTCCGTTTTTAGTGTGATAAATTCACGGTTTTCTTTAATCTTACTTTACTAAATAATCCAAACTGCCATTGAATTATACCAACGATTGGGTCTTGATGCTAATTGCACTTATATTCTATACTCATCCTGAAATTTTCAAGGCTTTTGCATGAAAACTCAATGAGTTTTCAACAATTTCAATTCTAAGAATTTGGCAGACTGGCAAATCCCAGCACATGTAGCATATGTATTAAATGGACTGAAACATAGAATTGAATCGGGATATCAGGTTTATATTTCGTTTCACAATTACATACATATAAGACTACCTACTGACAAAATATAATTCATATATCTCAGAAACGCCTATATATTAAGGGCAGTGTACAGTAATTCCCTCAGCCAATCAGCGAGCGTTCACCTCACTTAGGCAATTTAAAGGGAAACTGTTGTTAAACATCGCCTCATATATTTTTTAGGCCAGACTTCTGGACGAGTGTATATTCACCTGAAAGAACGCAGTGCTGGGATATAATGACCCGGTTTTCAAGGCAGTATCTTGTTGGCGTTCTTCTCAGGAGCTGGGGAATCAAAGGGGTTTTGCATGGGCATCAGTACCCATAATTTGGGGTATTTTCACCCCGGGTCCATTCAAGGCAGAATAGCGAAAAATCCCATGTGTCGTCAAATATATTCATGCTTACCACGCAATGCCCAATACGTTGAGGGATAAAACTAGCATAGTGGTTAGGCTGGGATTTTTTTTTAGGAAGGTGTTATGGACCGTCAAAGTAAGATCATTTAACATTGAGTTGAATGGCCAATATAATTAATATACAGTAGCCTTAACTGATTACACAATTTTCACTCTGCGTGGCCTGGGAGCGCAAAAAATGTCATAATTTGTTTGACTAGGTAACAGTTGAAGGTTCCCGACCTAATTCAATGTTCATTTGCCGTGTTTTGTGTGGTTAAGGAGAAAATTGTGGAATACACATACATCACATGGTCGGTCGGCATACAAAAATGTTCTAACTATCCTCAGCGGCTAAATTATGACTTGAATTACAATTTGTTTGCACAATATTAATGATACTGATGCATTTGAATAGCTCAGCCTTCTACAGGTGTCAGGGACTAGGAAATTTTGACCACCGGACCAGATCACAAGAATTGAGGTCGGCCCTATGCCGAGCTCACGCTTATCATAAGCAGCCCCCCTGACCCTGACATCATTCTAGAGACACAACGTTGCTTGCAAATAATAACCCCTTGATATTCTTGACTTTCCAAATAAATTATTAGTGGTTTGTTACGTTTCACATGGGTTCTATAGATAATTTTCCGTTTTTAGTGTGATAAATTCACGGTTTTCTTTAATCTTACTTTACTAAATAATCCAAACTGCCATTGAATTATACCAACGATTGGGTCTTGATGCTAATTGCACTTATATTCTATACTCATCCTGAAATTTTCAAGGCTTTTGCATGAAAACTCAATGAGTTTTCAACAATTTCAATTCTAAGAATTTGGCAGACTGGCAAATCCCAGCACATGTAGCATATGTATTAAATGGACTGAAACATAGAATTGAATCGGGATATCAGGTTTATATTTCGTTTCACAATTACATACATATAAGACTACCTACTGACAAAATATAATTCATATATCTCAGAAACGCCTATATATTAAGGGCAGTGTACAGTAATTCCCTCAGCCAATCAGCGAGCGTTCACCTCACTTAGGCAATTTAAAGGGAAACTGTTGTTAAACATCGCCTCATATATTTTTTAGGCCAGACTTCTGGACGAGTGTATATTCACCTGAAAGAACGCAGTGCTGGGATATAATGACCCGGTTTTCAAGGCAGTATCTTGTTGGCGTTCTTCTCAGGAGCTGGGGAATCAAAGGGGTTTTGCATGGGCATCAGTACCCATAATTTGGGGTATTTTCACCCCGGGTCCATTCAAGGCAGAATAGCGAAAAATCCCATGTGTCGTCAAATATATTCATGCTTACCACGCAATGCCCAATACGTTGAGGGATAAAACTAGCATAGTGGTTAGGCTGGGATTTTTTTTTAGGAAGGTGTTATGGACCGTCAAAGTAAGATCATTTAACATTGAGTTGAATGGCCAATATAATTAATATACAGTAGCCTTAACTGATTACACAATTTTCACTCTGCGTGGCCTGGGAGCGCAAAAAATGTCATAATTTGTTTGACTAGGTAACAGTTGAAGGTTCCCGACCTAATTCAATGTTCATTTGCCGTGTTTTGTGTGGTTAAGGAGAAAATTGTGGAATACACATACATCACATGGTCGGTCGGCATACAAAAATGTTCTAACTATCCTCAGCGGCTAAATTATGACTTGAATTACAATTTGTTTGCACAATATTAATGATACTGATGCATTTGAATAGCTCAGCCTTCTACAGGTGTCAGGGACTAGGAAATTTTGACCACCGGACCAGATCACAAGAATTGAGGTCGGCCCTATGCCGAGCTCACGCTTATCATAAGCAGCCCCCCTGACCCTGACATCATTCTAGAGACACAACGTTGCTTGCAAATAATAACCCCTTGATATTCTTGACTTTCCAAATAAATTATTAGTGGTTTGTTACGTTTCACATGGGTTCTATAGATAATTTTCCGTTTTTAGTGTGATAAATTCACGGTTTTCTTTAATCTTACTTTACTAAATAATCCAAACTGCCATTGAATTATACCAACGATTGGGTCTTGATGCTAATTGCACTTATATTCTATACTCATCCTGAAATTTTCAAGGCTTTTGCATGAAAACTCAATGAGTTTTCAACAATTTCAATTCTAAGAATTTGGCAGACTGGCAAATCCCAGCACATGTAGCATATGTATTAAATGGACTGAAACATAGAATTGAATCGGGATATCAGGTTTATATTTCGTTTCACAATTACATACATATAAGACTACCTACTGACAAAATATAATTCATATATCTCAGAAACGCCTATATATTAAGGGCAGTGTACAGTAATTCCCTCAGCCAATCAGCGAGCGTTCACCTCACTTAGGCAATTTAAAGGGAAACTGTTGTTAAACATCGCCTCATATATTTTTTAGGCCAGACTTCTGGACGAGTGTATATTCACCTGAAAGAACGCAGTGCTGGGATATAATGACCCGGTTTTCAAGGCAGTATCTTGTTGGCGTTCTTCTCAGGAGCTGGGGAATCAAAGGGGTTTTGCATGGGCATCAGTACCCATAATTTGGGGTATTTTCACCCCGGGTCCATTCAAGGCAGAATAGCGAAAAATCCCATGTGTCGTCAAATATATTCATGCTTACCACGCAATGCCCAATACGTTGAGGGATAAAACTAGCATAGTGGTTAGGCTGGGATTTTTTTTTAGGAAGGTGTTATGGACCGTCAAAGTAAGATCATTTAACATTGAGTTGAATGGCCAATATAATTAATATACAGTAGCCTTAACTGATTACACAATTTTCACTCTGCGTGGCCTGGGAGCGCAAAAAATGTCATAATTTGTTTGACTAGGTAACAGTTGAAGGTTCCCGACCTAATTCAATGTTCATTTGCCGTGTTTTGTGTGGTTAAGGAGAAAATTGTGGAATACACATACATCACATGGTCGGTCGGCATACAAAAATGTTCTAACTATCCTCAGCGGCTAAATTATGACTTGAATTACAATTTGTTTGCACAATATTAATGATACTGATGCATTTGAATAGCTCAGCCTTCTACAGGTGTCAGGGACTAGGAAATTTTGACCACCGGACCAGATCACAAGAATTGAGGTCGGCCCTATGCCGAGCTCACGCTTATCATAAGCAGCCCCCCTGACCCTGACATCATTCTAGAGACACAACGTTGCTTGCAAATAATAACCCCTTGATATTCTTGACTTTCCAAATAAATTATTAGTGGTTTGTTACGTTTCACATGGGTTCTATAGATAATTTTCCGTTTTTAGTGTGATAAATTCACGGTTTTCTTTAATCTTACTTTACTAAATAATCCAAACTGCCATTGAATTATACCAACGATTGGGTCTTGATGCTAATTGCACTTATATTCTATACTCATCCTGAAATTTTCAAGGCTTTTGCATGAAAACTCAATGAGTTTTCAACAATTTCAATTCTAAGAATTTGGCAGACTGGCAAATCCCAGCACATGTAGCATATGTATTAAATGGACTGAAACATAGAATTGAATCGGGATATCAGGTTTATATTTCGTTTCACAATTACATACATATAAGACTACCTACTGACAAAATATAATTCATATATCTCAGAAACGCCTATATATTAAGGGCAGTGTACAGTAATTCCCTCAGCCAATCAGCGAGCGTTCACCTCACTTAGGCAATTTAAAGGGAAACTGTTGTTAAACATCGCCTCATATATTTTTTAGGCCAGACTTCTGGACGAGTGTATATTCACCTGAAAGAACGCAGTGCTGGGATATAATGACCCGGTTTTCAAGGCAGTATCTTGTTGGCGTTCTTCTCAGGAGCTGGGGAATCAAAGGGGTTTTGCATGGGCATCAGTACCCATAATTTGGGGTATTTTCACCCCGGGTCCATTCAAGGCAGAATAGCGAAAAATCCCATGTGTCGTCAAATATATTCATGCTTACCACGCAATGCCCAATACGTTGAGGGATAAAACTAGCATAGTGGTTAGGCTGGGATTTTTTTTTAGGAAGGTGTTATGGACCGTCAAAGTAAGATCATTTAACATTGAGTTGAATGGCCAATATAATTAATATACAGTAGCCTTAACTGATTACACAATTTTCACTCTGCGTGGCCTGGGAGCGCAAAAAATGTCATAATTTGTTTGACTAGGTAACAGTTGAAGGTTCCCGACCTAATTCAATGTTCATTTGCCGTGTTTTGTGTGGTTAAGGAGAAAATTGTGGAATACACATACATCACATGGTCGGTCGGCATACAAAAATGTTCTAACTATCCTCAGCGGCTAAATTATGACTTGAATTACAATTTGTTTGCACAATATTAATGATACTGATGCATTTGAATAGCTCAGCCTTCTACAGGTGTCAGGGACTAGGAAATTTTGACCACCGGACCAGATCACAAGAATTGAGGTCGGCCCTATGCCGAGCTCACGCTTATCATAAGCAGCCCCCCTGACCCTGACATCATTCTAGAGACACAACGTTGCTTGCAAATAATAACCCCTTGATATTCTTGACTTTCCAAATAAATTATTAGTGGTTTGTTACGTTTCACATGGGTTCTATAGATAATTTTCCGTTTTTAGTGTGATAAATTCACGGTTTTCTTTAATCTTACTTTACTAAATAATCCAAACTGCCATTGAATTATACCAACGATTGGGTCTTGATGCTAATTGCACTTATATTCTATACTCATCCTGAAATTTTCAAGGCTTTTGCATGAAAACTCAATGAGTTTTCAACAATTTCAATTCTAAGAATTTGGCAGACTGGCAAATCCCAGCACATGTAGCATATGTATTAAATGGACTGAAACATAGAATTGAATCGGGATATCAGGTTTATATTTCGTTTCACAATTACATACATATAAGACTACCTACTGACAAAATATAATTCATATATCTCAGAAACGCCTATATATTAAGGGCAGTGTACAGTAATTCCCTCAGCCAATCAGCGAGCGTTCACCTCACTTAGGCAATTTAAAGGGAAACTGTTGTTAAACATCGCCTCATATATTTTTTAGGCCAGACTTCTGGACGAGTGTATATTCACCTGAAAGAACGCAGTGCTGGGATATAATGACCCGGTTTTCAAGGCAGTATCTTGTTGGCGTTCTTCTCAGGAGCTGGGGAATCAAAGGGGTTTTGCATGGGCATCAGTACCCATAATTTGGGGTATTTTCACCCCGGGTCCATTCAAGGCAGAATAGCGAAAAATCCCATGTGTCGTCAAATATATTCATGCTTACCACGCAATGCCCAATACGTTGAGGGATAAAACTAGCATAGTGGTTAGGCTGGGATTTTTTTTTAGGAAGGTGTTATGGACCGTCAAAGTAAGATCATTTAACATTGAGTTGAATGGCCAATATAATTAATATACAGTAGCCTTAACTGATTACACAATTTTCACTCTGCGTGGCCTGGGAGCGCAAAAAATGTCATAATTTGTTTGACTAGGTAACAGTTGAAGGTTCCCGACCTAATTCAATGTTCATTTGCCGTGTTTTGTGTGGTTAAGGAGAAAATTGTGGAATACACATACATCACATGGTCGGTCGGCATACAAAAATGTTCTAACTATCCTCAGCGGCTAAATTATGACTTGAATTACAATTTGTTTGCACAATATTAATGATACTGATGCATTTGAATAGCTCAGCCTTCTACAGGTGTCAGGGACTAGGAAATTTTGACCACCGGACCAGATCACAAGAATTGAGGTCGGCCCTATGCCGAGCTCACGCTTATCATAAGCAGCCCCCCTGACCCTGACATCATTCTAGAGACACAACGTTGCTTGCAAATAATAACCCCTTGATATTCTTGACTTTCCAAATAAATTATTAGTGGTTTGTTACGTTTCACATGGGTTCTATAGATAATTTTCCGTTTTTAGTGTGATAAATTCACGGTTTTCTTTAATCTTACTTTACTAAATAATCCAAACTGCCATTGAATTATACCAACGATTGGGTCTTGATGCTAATTGCACTTATATTCTATACTCATCCTGAAATTTTCAAGGCTTTTGCATGAAAACTCAATGAGTTTTCAACAATTTCAATTCTAAGAATTTGGCAGACTGGCAAATCCCAGCACATGTAGCATATGTATTAAATGGACTGAAACATAGAATTGAATCGGGATATCAGGTTTATATTTCGTTTCACAATTACATACATATAAGACTACCTACTGACAAAATATAATTCATATATCTCAGAAACGCCTATATATTAAGGGCAGTGTACAGTAATTCCCTCAGCCAATCAGCGAGCGTTCACCTCACTTAGGCAATTTAAAGGGAAACTGTTGTTAAACATCGCCTCATATATTTTTTAGGCCAGACTTCTGGACGAGTGTATATTCACCTGAAAGAACGCAGTGCTGGGATATAATGACCCGGTTTTCAAGGCAGTATCTTGTTGGCGTTCTTCTCAGGAGCTGGGGAATCAAAGGGGTTTTGCATGGGCATCAGTACCCATAATTTGGGGTATTTTCACCCCGGGTCCATTCAAGGCAGAATAGCGAAAAATCCCATGTGTCGTCAAATATATTCATGCTTACCACGCAATGCCCAATACGTTGAGGGATAAAACTAGCATAGTGGTTAGGCTGGGATTTTTTTTTAGGAAGGTGTTATGGACCGTCAAAGTAAGATCATTTAACATTGAGTTGAATGGCCAATATAATTAATATACAGTAGCCTTAACTGATTACACAATTTTCACTCTGCGTGGCCTGGGAGCGCAAAAAATGTCATAATTTGTTTGACTAGGTAACAGTTGAAGGTTCCCGACCTAATTCAATGTTCATTTGCCGTGTTTTGTGTGGTTAAGGAGAAAATTGTGGAATACACATACATCACATGGTCGGTCGGCATACAAAAATGTTCTAACTATCCTCAGCGGCTAAATTATGACTTGAATTACAATTTGTTTGCACAATATTAATGATACTGATGCATTTGAATAGCTCAGCCTTCTACAGGTGTCAGGGACTAGGAAATTTTGACCACCGGACCAGATCACAAGAATTGAGGTCGGCCCTATGCCGAGCTCACGCTTATCATAAGCAGCCCCCCTGACCCTGACATCATTCTAGAGACACAACGTTGCTTGCAAATAATAACCCCTTGATATTCTTGACTTTCCAAATAAATTATTAGTGGTTTGTTACGTTTCACATGGGTTCTATAGATAATTTTCCGTTTTTAGTGTGATAAATTCACGGTTTTCTTTAATCTTACTTTACTAAATAATCCAAACTGCCATTGAATTATACCAACGATTGGGTCTTGATGCTAATTGCACTTATATTCTATACTCATCCTGAAATTTTCAAGGCTTTTGCATGAAAACTCAATGAGTTTTCAACAATTTCAATTCTAAGAATTTGGCAGACTGGCAAATCCCAGCACATGTAGCATATGTATTAAATGGACTGAAACATAGAATTGAATCGGGATATCAGGTTTATATTTCGTTTCACAATTACATACATATAAGACTACCTACTGACAAAATATAATTCATATATCTCAGAAACGCCTATATATTAAGGGCAGTGTACAGTAATTCCCTCAGCCAATCAGCGAGCGTTCACCTCACTTAGGCAATTTAAAGGGAAACTGTTGTTAAACATCGCCTCATATATTTTTTAGGCCAGACTTCTGGACGAGTGTATATTCACCTGAAAGAACGCAGTGCTGGGATATAATGACCCGGTTTTCAAGGCAGTATCTTGTTGGCGTTCTTCTCAGGAGCTGGGGAATCAAAGGGGTTTTGCATGGGCATCAGTACCCATAATTTGGGGTATTTTCACCCCGGGTCCATTCAAGGCAGAATAGCGAAAAATCCCATGTGTCGTCAAATATATTCATGCTTACCACGCAATGCCCAATACGTTGAGGGATAAAACTAGCATAGTGGTTAGGCTGGGATTTTTTTTTAGGAAGGTGTTATGGACCGTCAAAGTAAGATCATTTAACATTGAGTTGAATGGCCAATATAATTAATATACAGTAGCCTTAACTGATTACACAATTTTCACTCTGCGTGGCCTGGGAGCGCAAAAAATGTCATAATTTGTTTGACTAGGTAACAGTTGAAGGTTCCCGACCTAATTCAATGTTCATTTGCCGTGTTTTGTGTGGTTAAGGAGAAAATTGTGGAATACACATACATCACATGGTCGGTCGGCATACAAAA
This sequence comes from Terebella lapidaria, assembly GCA_949152475.1. NCBI lineage: Eukaryota > Metazoa > Annelida > Polychaeta > Terebellida > Terebellidae > Terebella > Terebella lapidaria. The sequence continues at coordinate 52,719,411 of OX424555.1, read as the reverse complement.
ATGTTCTAACTATCCTCAGCGGCTAAATTATGACTTGAATTACAATTTGTTTGCACAATATTAATGATACTGATGCATTTGAATAGCTCAGCCTTCTACAGGTGTCAGGGACTAGGAAATTTTGACCACCGGACCAGATCACAAGAATTGAGGTCGGCCCTATGCCGAGCTCACGCTTATCATAAGCAGCCCCCCTGACCCTGACATCATTCTAGAGACACAACGTTGCTTGCAAATAATAACCCCTTGATATTCTTGACTTTCCAAATAAATTATTAGTGGTTTGTTACGTTTCACATGGGTTCTATAGATAATTTTCCGTTTTTAGTGTGATAAATTCACGGTTTTCTTTAATCTTACTTTACTAAATAATCCAAACTGCCATTGAATTATACCAACGATTGGGTCTTGATGCTAATTGCACTTATATTCTATACTCATCCTGAAATTTTCAAGGCTTTTGCATGAAAACTCAATGAGTTTTCAACAATTTCAATTCTAAGAATTTGGCAGACTGGCAAATCCCAGCACATGTAGCATATGTATTAAATGGACTGAAACATAGAATTGAATCGGGATATCAGGTTTATATTTCGTTTCACAATTACATACATATAAGACTACCTACTGACAAAATATAATTCATATATCTCAGAAACGCCTATATATTAAGGGCAGTGTACAGTAATTCCCTCAGCCAATCAGCGAGCGTTCACCTCACTTAGGCAATTTAAAGGGAAACTGTTGTTAAACATCGCCTCATATATTTTTTAGGCCAGACTTCTGGACGAGTGTATATTCACCTGAAAGAACGCAGTGCTGGGATATAATGACCCGGTTTTCAAGGCAGTATCTTGTTGGCGTTCTTCTCAGGAGCTGGGGAATCAAAGGGGTTTTGCATGGGCATCAGTACCCATAATTTGGGGTATTTTCACCCCGGGTCCATTCAAGGCAGAATAGCGAAAAATCCCATGTGTCGTCAAATATATTCATGCTTACCACGCAATGCCCAATACGTTGAGGGATAAAACTAGCATAGTGGTTAGGCTGGGATTTTTTTTTAGGAAGGTGTTATGGACCGTCAAAGTAAGATCATTTAACATTGAGTTGAATGGCCAATATAATTAATATACAGTAGCCTTAACTGATTACACAATTTTCACTCTGCGTGGCCTGGGAGCGCAAAAAATGTCATAATTTGTTTGACTAGGTAACAGTTGAAGGTTCCCGACCTAATTCAATGTTCATTTGCCGTGTTTTGTGTGGTTAAGGAGAAAATTGTGGAATACACATACATCACATGGTCGGTCGGCATACAAAAATGTTCTAACTATCCTCAGCGGCTAAATTATGACTTGAATTACAATTTGTTTGCACAATATTAATGATACTGATGCATTTGAATAGCTCAGCCTTCTACAGGTGTCAGGGACTAGGAAATTTTGACCACCGGACCAGATCACAAGAATTGAGGTCGGCCCTATGCCGAGCTCACGCTTATCATAAGCAGCCCCCCTGACCCTGACATCATTCTAGAGACACAACGTTGCTTGCAAATAATAACCCCTTGATATTCTTGACTTTCCAAATAAATTATTAGTGGTTTGTTACGTTTCACATGGGTTCTATAGATAATTTTCCGTTTTTAGTGTGATAAATTCACGGTTTTCTTTAATCTTACTTTACTAAATAATCCAAACTGCCATTGAATTATACCAACGATTGGGTCTTGATGCTAATTGCACTTATATTCTATACTCATCCTGAAATTTTCAAGGCTTTTGCATGAAAACTCAATGAGTTTTCAACAATTTCAATTCTAAGAATTTGGCAGACTGGCAAATCCCAGCACATGTAGCATATGTATTAAATGGACTGAAACATAGAATTGAATCGGGATATCAGGTTTATATTTCGTTTCACAATTACATACATATAAGACTACCTACTGACAAAATATAATTCATATATCTCAGAAACGCCTATATATTAAGGGCAGTGTACAGTAATTCCCTCAGCCAATCAGCGAGCGTTCACCTCACTTAGGCAATTTAAAGGGAAACTGTTGTTAAACATCGCCTCATATATTTTTTAGGCCAGACTTCTGGACGAGTGTATATTCACCTGAAAGAACGCAGTGCTGGGATATAATGACCCGGTTTTCAAGGCAGTATCTTGTTGGCGTTCTTCTCAGGAGCTGGGGAATCAAAGGGGTTTTGCATGGGCATCAGTACCCATAATTTGGGGTATTTTCACCCCGGGTCCATTCAAGGCAGAATAGCGAAAAATCCCATGTGTCGTCAAATATATTCATGCTTACCACGCAATGCCCAATACGTTGAGGGATAAAACTAGCATAGTGGTTAGGCTGGGATTTTTTTTTAGGAAGGTGTTATGGACCGTCAAAGTAAGATCATTTAACATTGAGTTGAATGGCCAATATAATTAATATACAGTAGCCTTAACTGATTACACAATTTTCACTCTGCGTGGCCTGGGAGCGCAAAAAATGTCATAATTTGTTTGACTAGGTAACAGTTGAAGGTTCCCGACCTAATTCAATGTTCATTTGCCGTGTTTTGTGTGGTTAAGGAGAAAATTGTGGAATACACATACATCACATGGTCGGTCGGCATACAAAAATGTTCTAACTATCCTCAGCGGCTAAATTATGACTTGAATTACAATTTGTTTGCACAATATTAATGATACTGATGCATTTGAATAGCTCAGCCTTCTACAGGTGTCAGGGACTAGGAAATTTTGACCACCGGACCAGATCACAAGAATTGAGGTCGGCCCTATGCCGAGCTCACGCTTATCATAAGCAGCCCCCCTGACCCTGACATCATTCTAGAGACACAACGTTGCTTGCAAATAATAACCCCTTGATATTCTTGACTTTCCAAATAAATTATTAGTGGTTTGTTACGTTTCACATGGGTTCTATAGATAATTTTCCGTTTTTAGTGTGATAAATTCACGGTTTTCTTTAATCTTACTTTACTAAATAATCCAAACTGCCATTGAATTATACCAACGATTGGGTCTTGATGCTAATTGCACTTATATTCTATACTCATCCTGAAATTTTCAAGGCTTTTGCATGAAAACTCAATGAGTTTTCAACAATTTCAATTCTAAGAATTTGGCAGACTGGCAAATCCCAGCACATGTAGCATATGTATTAAATGGACTGAAACATAGAATTGAATCGGGATATCAGGTTTATATTTCGTTTCACAATTACATACATATAAGACTACCTACTGACAAAATATAATTCATATATCTCAGAAACGCCTATATATTAAGGGCAGTGTACAGTAATTCCCTCAGCCAATCAGCGAGCGTTCACCTCACTTAGGCAATTTAAAGGGAAACTGTTGTTAAACATCGCCTCATATATTTTTTAGGCCAGACTTCTGGACGAGTGTATATTCACCTGAAAGAACGCAGTGCTGGGATATAATGACCCGGTTTTCAAGGCAGTATCTTGTTGGCGTTCTTCTCAGGAGCTGGGGAATCAAAGGGGTTTTGCATGGGCATCAGTACCCATAATTTGGGGTATTTTCACCCCGGGTCCATTCAAGGCAGAATAGCGAAAAATCCCATGTGTCGTCAAATATATTCATGCTTACCACGCAATGCCCAATACGTTGAGGGATAAAACTAGCATAGTGGTTAGGCTGGGATTTTTTTTTAGGAAGGTGTTATGGACCGTCAAAGTAAGATCATTTAACATTGAGTTGAATGGCCAATATAATTAATATACAGTAGCCTTAACTGATTACACAATTTTCACTCTGCGTGGCCTGGGAGCGCAAAAAATGTCATAATTTGTTTGACTAGGTAACAGTTGAAGGTTCCCGACCTAATTCAATGTTCATTTGCCGTGTTTTGTGTGGTTAAGGAGAAAATTGTGGAATACACATACATCACATGGTCGGTCGGCATACAAAAATGTTCTAACTATCCTCAGCGGCTAAATTATGACTTGAATTACAATTTGTTTGCACAATATTAATGATACTGATGCATTTGAATAGCTCAGCCTTCTACAGGTGTCAGGGACTAGGAAATTTTGACCACCGGACCAGATCACAAGAATTGAGGTCGGCCCTATGCCGAGCTCACGCTTATCATAAGCAGCCCCCCTGACCCTGACATCATTCTAGAGACACAACGTTGCTTGCAAATAATAACCCCTTGATATTCTTGACTTTCCAAATAAATTATTAGTGGTTTGTTACGTTTCACATGGGTTCTATAGATAATTTTCCGTTTTTAGTGTGATAAATTCACGGTTTTCTTTAATCTTACTTTACTAAATAATCCAAACTGCCATTGAATTATACCAACGATTGGGTCTTGATGCTAATTGCACTTATATTCTATACTCATCCTGAAATTTTCAAGGCTTTTGCATGAAAACTCAATGAGTTTTCAACAATTTCAATTCTAAGAATTTGGCAGACTGGCAAATCCCAGCACATGTAGCATATGTATTAAATGGACTGAAACATAGAATTGAATCGGGATATCAGGTTTATATTTCGTTTCACAATTACATACATATAAGACTACCTACTGACAAAATATAATTCATATATCTCAGAAACGCCTATATATTAACTGATTACACAATTTTCACTCTGCGTGGCCTGGGAGCGCAAAAAATGTCATAATTTGTTTGACTAGGTAACAGTTGAAGGTTCCCGACCTAATTCAATGTTCATTTGCCGTGTTTTGTGTGGTTAAGGAGAAAATTGTGGAATACACATACATCACATGGTCGGTCGGCATACAAAAATGTTCTAACTATCCTCAGCGGCTAAATTATGACTTGAATTACAATTTGTTTGCACAATATTAATGATACTGATGCATTTGAATAGCTCAGCCTTCTACAGGTGTCAGGGACTAGGAAATTTTGACCACCGGACCAGATCACAAGAATTGAGGTCGGCCCTATGCCGAGCTCACGCTTATCATAAGCAGCCCCCCTGACCCTGACATCATTCTAGAGACACAACGTTGCTTGCAAATAATAACCCCTTGATATTCTTGACTTTCCAAATAAATTATTAGTGGTTTGTTACGTTTCACATGGGTTCTATAGATAATTTTCCGTTTTTAGTGTGATAAATTCACGGTTTTCTTTAATCTTACTTTACTAAATAATCCAAACTGCCATTGAATTATACCAACGATTGGGTCTTGATGCTAATTGCACTTATATTCTATACTCATCCTGAAATTTTCAAGGCTTTTGCATGAAAACTCAATGAGTTTTCAACAATTTCAATTCTAAGAATTTGGCAGACTGGCAAATCCCAGCACATGTAGCATATGTATTAAATGGACTGAAACATAGAATTGAATCGGGATATCAGGTTTATATTTCGTTTCACAATTACATACATATAAGACTACCTACTGACAAAATATAATTCATATATCTCAGAAACGCCTATATATTAAGGGCAGTGTACAGTAATTCCCTCAGCCAATCAGCGAGCGTTCACCTCACTTAGGCAATTTAAAGGGAAACTGTTGTTAAACATCGCCTCATATATTTTTTAGGCCAGACTTCTGGACGAGTGTATATTCACCTGAAAGAACGCAGTGCTGGGATATAATGACCCGGTTTTCAAGGCAGTATCTTGTTGGCGTTCTTCTCAGGAGCTGGGGAATCAAAGGGGTTTTGCATGGGCATCAGTACCCATAATTTGGGGTATTTTCACCCCGGGTCCATTCAAGGCAGAATAGCGAAAAATCCCATGTGTCGTCAAATATATTCATGCTTACCACGCAATGCCCAATACGTTGAGGGATAAAACTAGCATAGTGGTTAGGCTGGGATTTTTTTTTAGGAAGGTGTTATGGACCGTCAAAGTAAGATCATTTAACATTGAGTTGAATGGCCAATATAATTAATATACAGTAGCCATATACCCGGCCCTGAGAGGCCGGGAATAAAGTGTTATTTGCGTGGGGAAAATGATAGTTTCGGTGTAGTATGGGGTATATTGGATATGTTCCGATTCACCGAAACGAGCACAGGTCACAGTTCCGATTTCTGTGGTTTCATGTTCCGATTTACAAGACGTATAAAAACATTAGAATAGACAACATCATGAAATGTTTTAAATTCACTTTGGCATATTAAAGTTGGAAATATTGAATTACCATTTGACCTAACGACGTTTCATGACTGAAGGAGCTTTAGATAGAAGGGAATATGACCGGTTCTGCTCTATTCTCATATATTTTATAAATTTTATTCATTTATTTTCTGCCATGGTTCATTAACCCCATCCTTCTGTCGAACCGGGTAATAGTGGACTCGCGAATTTCCCAAATAATTTAATCATATACATGTACATTGAATTCATTTCTTTTTTTTCGTTTACGCTCTTTCGTTTGATTGCTTGTTTTCTTGATCACTCAACCACTGCTTACATTGCTGCCACATACAGCTAGAAGTTTGGAAAATGTGTGTTTTTGGCTGAATGTGGGTTGAATGCAGGTGACACGCCCCAGTAGTCCGATGTGACCTTGCAACCATTCCACTTTTGATAAGATTCCACGTTTTCACATCATGTGATGACATAAAACATGTAAAGTCGAGTTCAACACAAAACCTGAAATAATTTTTTACCATAAATTTATTTTGGTTCGTCGGATCCATTTGAATTTTTTATCTTTCCATTTGGCATAAAATTATATCTTAAAAACTGGTAAGGTCGGCAACCTACTTCTTAAATTTCACCTCAAACAATATATTTGCGAGTTTGATCACAGCTTGGCAAGTCATTCGATGTTTGAATCACACATTGCTCTGGAAAGAGATTATTTGATCAAAATACACTTGTATGTCTTCAAACTAAAAAAACCCATCAGAATTGGTATATTTGTTCATGGTCACAACTATTAGAAGAATCCTCAATTCACGTGATCCTATTTGGGGCTGAAATTCACCACTGAGGTAGATTGTCAACTTTTTCAGTTTTGAAGATCTGAAATTTGATGAAAAAATATGATTCAAGCAGATTCAAATTGATCCGACGGTCCAAAACAAAATTACGGGCAAAAATCATACGAGGTTGTGTGTTGAAATTGACTTAATTTGCATACACATTTCATATGCGGACACAAAGTATGAAGGTAAGAAAGTTGCCACGTAAGCGTTCGTATTTGTTTTCAACAAATGATATTCTTACTTTATATCTAGACATATAAGTGTCGGTAAATCTGAACATCAAAACATGTAAACCAACGTAAATCGGAATCACCATGACCGTAAAACGGAACTTGTGATGCGGCATAAAGACTTGTAGTTTTCTAGCAAAATTGTGCGTGTTGCGATGAAAGTAGTTGGATATATCAAAAACATGCCTGAAAGACATAATATGTTAATGTTTGGTGATAAATGGCTAATTATTGAGGTAGTAATCGAAGCAACATCGCACAGGTCGCTTTTGTTTTGACTGTAGGCAGATACACGTAAGTCGGAACCAAATCGCCGTAAACCATTTTGTACAGAACGGATAGTCCCCCGTGAACAAGTTTAATAGAAAAAAGGATACATAATAATAATAGTTCAATTAAGATGGTGAAACCCTGCCGATTGTTGGCAGTAAATTTCACGACTTTAGTACCGCATACAAAATCTGAGCATTTGTCATAAAACTTCTGGTAGTCCGAAGTGCCTTTTTGCAGTTGGAGTGAATAGATGAGTCATTTTCTTGTTTTAGAAAAATACAATCTTCGACCTGAAACGTCTGGATCATTCCGGATCATAATGATAAAGTTGGTACATCCGTTCTCAATATCAACCACGTAATCTTTAGCATACATCGCCTTTTTACATAGTGGAGCAGTCAGTGTCTATGAGCCGAGAATTACTTTTTGAATTTACTGCCTACATTTGTCACAAAATGCCCGACTGTCTTTGACACATTTACGAAGTGCGCCATTTTCAAAATATCACGTGGATTTGAACAACACACAGACTTGAAATATCATCTATTATTTTGATGATTTTCAAAGAATAGCTGACTTATTTGGGATTGGTACATCGTAGACTCCATAACGAGCTATCCAAAGCCATGTGACAATGCGTTTTCTCCCGTAAAATTGAGTCTGAACATCGGCTACTTTCAACGTCAGGTGCCACGAAATCGTGTTTACATATTTCCCAGGTCAAAGTTTAATGTATCCTTACGCGAGACTTATCTTTGGCCATGTCGATTCTGATAATCTGTATAATCCATTGATCACACCAAATAATCCACTTTCTGAATACTGAACGGGACTACGGCAGGAAATGTTCGCAGTACGACACATTACATGTGTTTTGTGATATCAATTGGTAGCGGTCATCCTCGGAATATTTCCTTCGGTTGTGAAGACCATATTTTGCGACTATGAGATCGGTAGCTTCGTCTCCAAATGTTTTCCCGCGAGGCACCAACAGTCCCATGTGTTATGCAAGTATATCGGCATATGACGGAGGTAATCCCAGAAATATGTACATAATCGAAGACATATTAGTTCATAGACAAAGAATTGTTGTAGATCGGGGAATGACAAACACTGAAAACCATGTTTCCAGACGATAACTGACATATCGCTCACCACGTGAGTTTGTATTCGCTCCGGTGAGAAAGCCGTTGAAATCCGTGCACAGGGTTTTGAGTTCAATGTCAAGAGCAATACTCACTAGCTGCTCAAGTCCAGTCTCGGTCAGTGATCGCATGGAACCACACGGAAAATCGTCGAGCACACGTACTGGGGTAGATTATTAACCCTCTTTCAACCCTTCTTGCACATTGGGAGTTCATTTTCACAAATAGGTAATATAATACTATATTTGTTCAGGTACGTACACGTAATTTAAGCATTCTGTATATTGGAGCCCCGTCTCTATCAACACTGATCAATTATCTATGAGTACCTATTCCATAAGTTCGTGGTTAAATACATCTCGATAACAAAATGAAACTGTATGTAGATATATATCTATATGTATGTCAAGAAATTTAAATCAGGTGCCCTGATTGGCACAAGTATATGAGGTAATTATCAATAAGCAGCTATATGAGTTATTCAAATCACCAACATATATATATTTCTCTAAATCAAGAAGTTTACTTGATTGTAATATTCCAATGATCAATTCAAGGCAATGTGATTGGTATCAGCAACAGAATAGAGTGCCATCTGACAAATCCATCATCTCATATTTTTCTGACTCCAGATGACTCCAGATGTTGCTGACAACTCCACACCACTTTCCTGACAGCTCAGCCAGAAGACAACACAACCAGAAGCTCCATAAATCCTGGTTCAAGTCTCAATCAGAAGACAGGCAATAGCAGCTCCACACCACTTGACTGATCCCTCAGTGACAGGCACCCAGGAGCAGTCATTCAGTTGGTCAACAATATGGATGTCAAAGCATAACAACAACTTGTGTTTTGAAGTTTGCACCAATATATACATGTATATTTAAACAATATATATATATAAATTAAAATTAAGTGCATGTTGGATCTGTGATTCTGAAAAACCTGTACAGAATTGCACACCACCATTTTGGGTATTGTATTGTTACTATAAGACAATTGGATATCTTATACAACAGCAATTTGGGGATTCAATGGCCAATTAATAATATTTGCATATTTTATATTTTAATGGATAAAGTGGCCAACACATTGTATGTATCAAAAATTTGTTATTGATACACATGTGTAGGTCAGAAATACATTATGAAGATTTGAATGGCAGTGTATTAAGTGGCCATGTGCAATATTGTTTGCCCATTATGATAAGTTCATAATCTTTTTGATTGGTATTATATTTGATTTATTTTGTTCTTGTTTACCTTCCATGTACAAACTTTGTAAGATAAACATATGGATAAGGAGTATTCTACCAAATACACTATTTATTCATGACACTTCTTGTCTGGTATGTTTGATATCATACCTGTGATCCATGTATGTCAAAAGATGAAGTGCTCCAATTCATAACTCATGAATTGTACTAATAAAATGCTACCACTGTGTGAATTTCACATCAATTATGTTGACACAACCCATGTGCAATAATGATACTTTAATGTCACATGTAATCATGATGACAATGAATCAAAAGCCTGGTGATATCTACATTTACATGTTATTGGGATCAGGATGTATCCTGTATCTAGCTTGGGGTTTGTGTTCTTTGTATGCATAGACACAAGCATTATGCACAATAGGGTCAGTGAATACATACATGTACTGTTAATTATTTGATGAACACAGAGTGTTATGAATTATGCCAAATGCAAGAAGATGTTACTTCCCCAGAAGTTTTAAACTTATAACTGTCACTTTGGAAATACGGGTTATTATTTGCATTGATCGGGTGAATAGAGTAGTGTCATGGCCCAATGCACACAGAAGCCCTAGCATGTAACATGTAAAAACCAGTGTGAAGTGAGCACAGTGGAGCATATGATATTGAAGTCTCCCTCTCACTGTGGCAGTGTCTTGAAGGGTTAAAAAATAGTGCCTGTGCTGGCCACTTGGGAAAAATTTTCAGTTGTCAATAAATGTCTGAACTTCAAAAATCATTTGTGATGCAATGGATTTGAATTTCAAAAAAATATTTCTCGGCTCATAAACTAGCATATGTAGTAATGCTCAGAAAAATACTTGGAACATTCCTAATCGACTTTTTCCACAAGAACGGATGTCCCGAAATTTTGGTAGTCAATTTCACCAATTTTAACATAAGATGCATAATAACTGCGCGTAAAATGCTTTAAATTAGTTCATAACATGATAATATAACATTTATGTGAAATATGTGTTCATTTCTTCAAGAAAAAACATTTTCAAAAATATTCAGTGCGCATCACTGACTAAAATATGGCGAGGGTAACAACCCCTTAAAATCTTCGATAATCTGTTTGACAATGATTTATGTGAGAAATTGCGTTGTGATAGGTATTCTGAAAGCATAGTAAGCGTTCATTGGGGGCAAGCAACCGGTTGTGTGCTGGTATAGACAATTTTCCCCGGGAAGATATTGATCTAGCTATTATGACACAATTAACTTATTTATCATGACAAGGGAAACCGCATTCATCTATTGCCATATCTTGAATCAGTATCTCCGAATAACATCTTGGCTCGTTATATGCAGGGCCAGTTCACATAAACTTTCTTGATCTGAAACATTTCCGCTCTACGCAGGTCAGCTCTGCACTCATCGTCCTTGTACAGGTGAGTAACGGCGTCTCCGAATTGTGGGGTGCATTATGCATTGTAATCCATTAGGATGTTTTTTTGAAGATTATAATAATAATATTTATTAATTATTATTATAATTATTATAATAATAATTTTATTGCAGATGGAATTGCAGACGGGATCCGATACTCAACACTATATCAGATATGGGTGGGGTGGTGTGGTAAGGAAACAGCATTATAACGGATATTATATCGTTGCCAAAAATAAAGGAATCAAGAGGGGCGGTGGTATGAGAAGTATCCTTTCGTAAATAGTTACTCTGACAAGATATGGTTCTTTTTGTTGCCAAGTAGGGGTAGATGAAAGCCAATAGGAGGAAAATGCCTTTCATCAATGTGATCTCAGACTTCGAAGGGTTCCAATCGTTGCCGTATAAGGGATAAGAGGGGAAGCGGAAAAGGAAGACACCTTTTAGGTAAAGTCTCAGTCGGGGACAAGGTTACAATCATTGTAAAATAGGGGATTAGGAGGGAGGATGGGAAAGGAAGAGTCCTTCCATCAGTAAACTATGAGGTGGTTCTAATCGTTTTCGAATATGGTTTCAAGAGGGGCGATTGCAGGGACAGTCCCTTGTCAATAAACTCTTAAGTGGAGAAAGGATTTCAATTGTCAATGAAAACCTTAGGCGTTCACATCGTTCTAATTGTTGTGAAATAGGGGTTTAGGAGGGGCAGCGTGAGCGGAAAAGACCTTTGATAAATAAAATCTCTTCTGGGGGGATAGGCTTCTAATCGTTCAAAAATAAGAGTTTAGGAGGGGTGGGAAGAGTTTGTTCCCGAATAATATATCAGGCTTGGATAGGCTTGTCTATACAGTGTTTCAGGAGGGCGATGATGGGGGAGTCCTTCAAATCTCAGGCGGGTACAGCGTTCCGATCATTGTCATTAAAGGGTTTAGGACGGTCGATGGGAACGGATAACGTTTTCGTAAATAACCCTTCTAGCGGGAATAGGATTGTAATATCAGGTTGTCGAATAGGGATATAGCGAGGTGGTGTGAGGGAAAGAGAGCCTCAAGCAAAAACAGGGTTTGACCATGGTAAAATAGGAGAATTATCTGTATATTCATATTGTAAATACAATTATCTGAATTGAATGAATCAACCATGCACAGGACCCATTCTGGGGCACCTAATCACCGTCATCTTCTGAGCCCATATATACTCTCTTTGGTGTTTGCCCCCAGCCCTCTTCTCTACAAAATCCTGGATTCGCTCGTGCAGATGTTGTTGTGCAGTTGATATTTTAAACATTGTTTCAAATATCACATGTCACCGGATATGAAAACACATTTGGTTGCACAGAGGTTCAATTGAATAGGTGCTTGCACCATGTTACTGCGATATTTTGTAGTATGAAAGTTCGGTTTCCTGAATCGATTTCATTGTTTCAAAAGTTTTCAAGCATTTCAAATCGAGTACTAATATTGAGAATGGCAGATAATTACAGAAATTTGATCGCATGCAAATTTGCAGCAACAGCAGGCAGAAGATGAACAAGCAACAGCATCATTATCATGTGAAGAATCCTCTTCCGTTGGTGAAGGGGCGTATAGGAGGGCGCTGATTGCTGGTTTCCCCTTTGTAGCATGTTTCGACATAATTATTGGGTGACGCAACGTCTTTGGCAAAAAATGCTGATGAATTTGACCGAAAACCACATCACTTTTACATTTGCTGGCCCTGTTTCTCTTCAGTATCACTGCCATCCTAGCACGCCAGTGGCCCTTCAACATGTTCAATGCTGAGTCCAGCACCGTAGTACTACCGCCGTGAAACCGCCAACAAACCCGTAGGGTATGGCCTCAATGACACCTTTCTGGTTCCTCAGTACCATCTTGAAAAAAATACATGTTTGATGGTTAGGGCAAAATACGAAAACACTACTGGATATGTCACAACGGTGATGACGGTTTTAGCAGAAAACGGTTGTGGTACTGCAGTGGCACCGCCATTCCTGTGTGACAGGGGTATAATCAGGACATTTCGCTCAACATTGATGAGGTTGTTCCAAAATTTCAAAGTACTGAGCCTGAAATGCCCAGGAAGCGATATTTGTGTGGAATAAGGTTGAACTCAAGGGTTATTAACAAATAATATTTCTTTCTTGCAGTTGGCCGCCAACTCCTATCACTATTATATTCCCAGTACCAACATGTATGACAATGAGACCCGGGAAATGAGACCGTGGGAATGAACATACGAACGAATTTCATTGATAATTATCGGGAGCATGCTAACCTACATGTAGGCAGATACGACATTCTGGCGGGCCAGTGTTCAGATGATATGTCAGATACGATATATCGCTGCCAAATCCTGGGAGTGTGTCTGAAACGAACACTTCTCGATCCAAGTATTGTTCATCCAGCCAGAGAGACACAGGCTAAGAAATACACTTATAGTTGCCATAGCAGTCGAATAACTACTGCCTGAAAAACTTATACGACATTCTGCCTGTTCGATCGGCACCCTTGTCAGATATTTTGCGTCCGACAGAACGTCGTAACAAACAAACTTGTTGAATCGTAGTTAGAAGTGAAGATTGTGTTGCTCTGTGATGCAAGGAAGGTCGTATTAGTTTACCGCGAGCATACAAACAATAAATATGAATAAAAATGGGTTTTAAATATGTACTTACGACCTTCTGCCAGGCTGAAAATATTTTCCGTCGCCTTCAGAGGTTGCAGGCAGAATGTCGTAAGTAACATTTTGTTCCATAAAAACTTTAAAGGAACACATTTGCAATATATTTGTATTCAGAAAGAACAAGGAAGATAGTTTACATGATATATCAAAAACTCCAATCGCTGGATAAAAGCAGGTAGGTGTGGGATGAAAAACATGTCCTCCTGTAAAATTACCGAAATGTCACTTACGACGTTCTGCCTTTCACCCGTCGATATTGTGAAGCCAGTTATCAATCTGTTAAATGCGTTTTCGTTCATGAGATGTGCCTTGATAATAGAAACATAACGGTGAAATTTTACAGCTCAATATTGAACGACAAGGTCAAGGTCACAGAAGAGGTCAAAATCGAAAAGTTGCAATAACTCTGTTTATATTCGTGATAAATTTTCCCTAATAATTTTGTATTTTTCTGTGGTCTATTCTCCACCTTTTGCTATATGACCAATGCCGTACAATCAAAATTCCCCATTATCCCCCAAGATCGAGAATGTAAGGGTCATCAGCTGAAATTACCGATTTCGTAATATTTCAAGTAGTAATAATTCAGAAACCACTGGAGATATTCAATAAAGTATCACGCATTATAAATCTGAGTGAGCCTTCAAATTTTGGAAGGTCAGTGTCAAGGAATCAGGCCGTGGTCACAAATATGGTCCAAAAAGAGAAATCGCATGAACTCTACTTTTAATAATGATTAATCCTCCCATGATTTTCGTATTTTTCTATGGCCAATTCCTGACCATTTGATATATGGCCACTTGTCGTATGACCAAGATCCCCGATTATCGTCGACGTTGAAAATGCAAAGGTTATCAGCTTTAACTTTAGTGACTAAATCTGAAGGGCGAGGGTCTGCAATCTCTGATTGTCTCGTTGGTATTGTACCGGTATCAGCGCCTTCCTGTGTGATTTATCCGTTCGATTATGTCCATGTCTTATCAGTGGGCTGTTATCAATTACTAGTGCCTAATATTTCTGTAGAATGCATGTGACCAGTACGAAATGTCTAACAATTTCTTTCTCTAAGAACGTGCTTGTGTTGTTGAATTCATTTCGTAGCGGAGTTAATGAATAACACGTTTCTTGCAAATTGGGTGCGCATTCTGCAAGCACGATTCATGATTGTTTTCAAGTATGTATGACTATTTCTACAATGTAAGACTCCTATATGGTGGTATTAATCCCATGTGAGCATTTGAAATTGGAAACTCCCTCTTGAGATAACTTTCACCTTAGTCGTATTTTGTTAGTTTTAAGTGGGATAACACTATATATTACCTTAGGGAGTGTAATATCATTCCGTTATGTACAAACGCAAACGTGTGTTATCACTGTGAAAAGGGCAGTGCTTTTTACAGGTGGGTTGTTATAACATCACAGTTTAGATTAAGACATGTTACCATAAACCACATGTATGTAATTCAACTGGACAGTCTTATTTATGGTCATCTTCAGACTGCCCTTTGACGGGCGAACTTTATGGCAACCACTTGAAATACAGGGACAATCACGCATTTTGGATGATTATTTGGGACACTTTTGGTGACTATTTCATGCAGTATTGCACACATTCAAGGGTTAACTATTTAGACTGGTCACGATTTTCTGTCATGCAATGATATTGTGAATAATCTGGCTAAACAAATATTTTTTGTTCCAGAGGTAACATAGGGAAAATGTTGTTGCACAAGGATTTTCAAGTCAAATTTCAAATAATATATGTAACTACATTGATGTCAAAAACTGTAAACCCCTCCTGTAGGCTGGGCGTTAACGGTTTGATGCGATACATTCCATGGAACGAGTGAGACAGATACATGCAACTTTTGAACGTGGGTTCTTTCTGGAGAAAGGAAAAAAATATAATCATATTTTCAAGAATTAAATTACGCAATAGATGAACGTGTATTCCTACCATCAGCTTCGTACTTTATGAAGCGGAAAAAAAAACACTCACGACTACCACAATGCAATGATCAATAGGAAATATTGACGCGGTATATTGATAAATTCTTGACGACCCAGCGTGCGATATTTCTCGATATTGCCCGGAGCCATGTTGTACCCTCCACGCGGGCCGTAATCACTGATAAAGACCGGGCGATAACAAGCCACACGCCCGTAATATCGATAATTATGATGTCATTGACCAATCCAAATGCTAATGTTCTGTGCAATCAGCCCATTGCAAAATTAGTAAGAAAAAATATAATTGTTTGTCATTCAAGATAAAATACAGTGAGAAACCGATATTAATATATTTTCCCGAAAATCTTATTATTATCTCAGAGATTCCAAATAATACCATTTTATTTTGTTATCAGTTGCTGAGCCGAACGCTAATGTTCCTTTGTTGTTTTTAACAATTCGCGAAGTAACCTTACTTAATTGACTGTTGCGATCATTGCCTTCAGTTGACAGATCCAAGTGCTAACAGGCTCTAGATTTTTGGTGATTTATCATGCAACTCGATTATGAGCAAAAGAAAAACACAATGTGCAGTATCATAGCGTTTATGACCCGGAAATATGCAAACACACACTCACTGGATATACATACATTATCATGTCTGTATCACTCGTCAGCGACCTGGGAATAACCCGGGGTTCTAGATGTGATTAGCTTAGTTTTTAGGGTATATTTACCCTCGCCCCGATAGGGGCAGAGGGTATTGTAATTGGGTCTGTCAGTTTGTATGTCTGTCTGTTTGTTTGTTTGTTTGTTTGTTTGTCTGTCCGCGCGCATAACTCAAAACCGAATGGTCCGATCGTCCTGAAATTTATAGGGAAGAAGCGGTATCACCGTGGCTCGGTCCTCCTCAATTTTTGTCAAAATCAGAAAAAAATTGTTGCCATGGCAACGAAAAAAGAGAAAATCACACAATTGACTATAACTCTAGTTCTAATGAATATTAATTTCTTAAACTAATTTTGTATTTTTCTTTGGCCAATTCCCGACCCTATGGTGTACGGCCGATGGTCGTACGACGAAAACTCTCTATTATCGCCCGATGTCGAAAAATTGAGGGTCACGATTTCGGTGATTTTTTGTCAGCGACGTTTCAGTGCAAATGTCTGCGCTCATAACTCAAAGGCAAACGGTCCGATCGATCTGAAATTTCTAGGGCTGGAGCAGTATGATAGTCGCTCGGTCCTGTTCGAATTTTGTCAAAGTCAGATGAAAACGGTTGCCATGGCAACGGAAAATGTGAAAATCACTTAATTGGCTGTAACTCCGGTTCTACTTGATATTAATTTTCCCAACTAATTTTGTATTTTTCTTTGGCCAATTCTCGATCGTATGGTGTACGACCGATGGTCGTACAACGAAAACTCTCCATTATCGACCGATGTCGAAAAAATGGGGCTCACGATTTCTGTTATTTTTTGTCAGCGACGTTTCAATGCAAATGTCTGCGCTCATAACTCAAAGGCAAACGGTCTGATCAATCTGAAATTTGTAGAGCTGGAGTGCTACGGTATTCGCTCGGTCCCGTTCGAATTTTGTCAAAATCGGATGAAAACAGTTGCCATGGCAACGGAAAAAGTGAAAATCACTTAATTGGCTGTAACTCCGGTTCTACTTGATATGAATTTTTCCAACTATTTTTGTATTTTTCTTTGGCCAATTCTCAATCGTGTCGTGTACGACCGATGGTCGTACGACGAAAACTCTCCATTATCGCCCGATGTCGAAAAATTGGGGGTCACGATTTCGGTTACTTTTGGCCAGCGACGTTTCAATGCAAATGTCTGCGCTCATAATTCAAAGGCAAACGGTCCGATCGATTTGAAATTTATAGGGCTGGAGTGCTATGGTAGTGGCTCACAAAACGGTTGCCATGGCAACGGAAAAAGAAAATCACATAAATGGCTATAACTCCGGTTCTAATCAATATTAAATCTTCAACCTATTTTTGTATTTTTCTTTGGCCAATTCCCAATCGTATGGCGTACAACCGATGGTCTTAAGACCAAAACTCAATTATCGCCTAATTTTAGTGACTAAATCTGAAGGGCGAGGGTCTGCAATCTCTGATTGTCTCGTTATCAATGAAATGGATAGTGTTGCTAAACTAGACACAACTCTCCTATACTATGGTGTAAATGAATTACCGTCCAGGGCTCGTATATATCATTGAGTGGTCGGTTCACAAATCGGGGCAGCACTTGAAAATCTTGCCAGGACAAGCAATGGCTCCAATACGACCCATATTATACTGTGAATCGGTTATAAATTTCGTATATGCATAATGTGACATTCAATTGTCTTTTATGTACCTCCAGGACCATGTTATATGTTGCATCTCGTAGGAGTTTCTATCGAGTCATGGTTATTATCATGCGCTCTTCGAGTAATTGTGAAGGAAAGGACGTGAGTGATCTATTCAATATTGCACACAATCTATTCAATATAGAGAATTGTTAAGTGTGAATTATTCATGACTAGAGGAAGCAACGATGCACACCATGCGCTGTGGAACAAACTTAGCATCCTAACTATTATGACAAGTCATTCTTTACGGACAAAAATAAGTTTCGCAACAAGGGCTGTGTTTCGAGTATGTTCTAGTAAACAGCAATTATTGCTTCTTTTGATCATTGATGCGTGACGATGTTCATGCCCCCATCAATTGAATTTTGCATACAACTTAGTCATGGTCCTTAGTTAAGATAACGAAAGACTCAAATTTCGGTGTTGCCTTTTTGGATTTGCCCCTCTGGTCGAATTGAGAATGGTGTAACCCAGCTTATTTTGTTTAGCCTAGTGAAATCTTCAAAAACCATCCTCAGCCATGATCCCGGAAGATTGGTCATGAACTCTACCAGAGGATCCTGTGCTATGATATTTCCATAATATTGATGTTTATTTTCTATAAAACTGACCAATGATAGTCCTTTGTTACTGTGAATTATGATTTTCGATGTTATCCTATAATATACCATACATGATTTGATATAGGTACAATTTATCAACTGGATCGCATCGAGTTTGATATAGTAGTGGCGAAATTTCTAGAAAAATAAACGATGTAAAATCGCAATTATTTTTTAAGAGTACTATCTTTCAAACCAAAAACTTAGGGAGTTCGCAAAAAATCCGATCGAGCATGCCTCTTGATCCTTGATCCAGAGATAACAAAGGGCATGCATACGAAAAGGCCTGCAAAGTAAGAAACGATGTCTAGTCCATCAAACAACAAGGCCCTTGTGACATTTGGATCCCCGGCTATGATCAGTTATCGAGAAGACACAAAAGAAATTGAAAATGATAAACCAAAGGTCTATCAGTTTATTATAATAATGGTACTTACCATTTGGTCATAGCACTATGATATCCCTCACGACGAACGCATGAGGACTACATGTATGACTGAGACCAGGTTTTTTGGACAGGGGAGCATTGCCTGCCCAATATGTGACACTTGTCATGAAGTCTTGAATCGTGTACTTGAATTGTCCACACAGCGTCATCTTACTTACTTAATGGAAACATATAACCTACTACGTCAATGAATAATATTTTCATCAAATGTATAACTCGAATTCCAGAAGAGGACATAATGTCTACTAGGGCATCAGTGGAGCTTATGTGTATTTCACAATACATATATTACAGTAGCTACATGGTACTAGTATCATATGCGCTGTATGTCAATGTTTTGCAATGCTTCAGCTATATATACAGACTATTGTGCAGTCGTCTTGATGTTTCCGTACATTCGGAATTGTACCGAATCTACTCTTAATCTACTCTTTGTGTTTTAAAAAAATCAGGAATACATTGTCTGTGAAAATGTTCCGGGATGAAATGAAATTAATTCGCATTCCAAGGTACACAACAGAATAACACTTTTTTCCTATTTAAATTTTCAGACACGAAAATTGAGTTGTTGAAATGTTGTTTGAATTTCTTGGCTCATGTGTTCGATATAATTCATCACTCAGTGCATCATCAGTCATTCTTTCTGCGCGTATTTTCCTCTGGTGCATTACATCGCTATACTAGGTAACACTCGGCCACCTGAAGGAATTACTGCATGTCTAAGGCTTTTGAAGGGACGGTAACTGAATAATATAGGATAAGCAATGGTTCCATACGACCCATAAGCCATATTATACTGCGAGTTGTTTATGAATACCGTATCTGCACAATCCAAACATTCAGGTGTCTGTTATGCAGATTTAACTTCATGTTGCATATCGTAGAAATTTCTTTTGAGTAATGGTGGTTGTCGGGTCTTGGTGTGATTCAGAGGTAATTGAATGATTTCCCTCACGTCTGAGTGGATGAATACATCATGCATATAATCCGATATACCAAGTGGCAACGTGCCAAATATGCATACCTGCAGGAACTAACGTTACCAACAATTCTAAAGACTTAGCTTATCAAATAATATTATGAATGCTGTAAAATAAAAATAAGGTCTATGTTGAGTTGAATCAAGTGAGAAAAATTACAAATATTTACAAGTACACACAAACATTTGTGGTTCTGTATAATGTTAATGTGGTTGTGAATATCATAGCACATTTTACATAAGCACAGTAAAAAGAGGATGACGTTGTTGCTTTATCGTTGTTTGTATTTGCGTTCATATCCATATTGAATCATATTTTTCAAATGAATAAGAATGCAAACATGACTGTTAGTAATTCACAACACTAACGAATATAAATGAACACCAAGTTTATCGCGTAATACATGAACCCATGGGGTTTCTATGGTGTCTCTAGTTATTAGTATGAGAGGCTCAGTAGGAGCTGTACGGTCGAGCTATTGTCATCTATACACAGGGTGGCTCTAATTCATGGCTTGTGGCTAGTTCTCAGAAGTTCAGGGAATGTTTGAGGGTATGTCTGCCATGGTGCAAGTGAATAAGTGGTCAGGTCCCATGTTTATTCCATTTAATAATCACTCCACAAACGGGACATTACTTGAATGAAGTTCCAACGATAAGCAATGGCTCCGATACAACCATATTATACTGCAAGTCGGGCGTGAATATCGTATATTCATAAAGCAGACAATCTGTTATGCAGTTTCGGGTTGATCTATACATATTTTTCACATTTTCGTTGTGTAGTCTGAATATCATGAACTGAAACACCGGCTTTTTATTTGTTGTGAAGTAGCAAATTTCTGACACAGTATATTCAATATCCATAACTAAGTAGCAGAGAATTTCTCAGTCATGACTTCACAAAAGAAGGATATAAACACAGTATGAAAGGAGCATTTTCCTTGTCGATTATTGTCATAAAATGTGAAGTGATTTGTATTTTGTCATTGGATATCAACGTGGAACTGATACTTTCATTTTATACTCAAATGAAGAACGATTTCTATGAAACGATACCATTTGGTATACCATATATGGCTCCCATCGAAATCAATTATGCTGGAAATTCAGTTACCTTGGCTCATGCGTTCATGATGTAATTCACAGCAGTGTGGTTTGCAGTGTGGTTTTCTCTGATGGAATCAATAATTTCGCTACAACAGGGAAGTTGAGGGAATGTTTGTCATGGTGTAAGTGAATTACTGGCTGGGTTCCATGTTTATTTCATTGGGTACACATCAATCCACAAACTGGACACCATTTGAATGAAGTTCAGAGGATAAGCAATGGTGCCACACGACCCACATTATACTAAGTAAGTGGGTTATGAATATCGTATTTGCATAATGCAGACATTCAACTGTCTGTTATGCAAATTCTTGTTGATCTACATGTAGCATCGCGTAAAATGTTGCCGTTATATAGCGTTTACGTGATGTCTCGTTGTATAGTAGCAAATTCGTAACACGTTTCAATTATGTTGTTGTTACTTTATTACACCAAAGACCTCGGGCACATGTGCCTTTACGAAACGTGCAAGTATGAGCGAAGCAAACTGCTAACAGATCTCTTCTACAGATTATAAAATTCACGATGACAAGTAAATGCATTGTAAATGTGAGCCGCTAAATCTTTGATGCTTTTGTGATTTATTTTTCGGTTACAAATTTTCGGTTACATTAAGAGTTCGCACAATATAATTTCCAATATAATATTCACGTATCTCATAAAAAAGTGAACACACTAAGAGAAAATGAATTCCTTCTTCAACAATTTCCAAACCACGATCTTTACAATACCCACATAAAACACGTTCCTTACTGTCCTGGTTTATATATCTACCACGCTCAATGGCTAAATTGTGATTAGAACAACGAAATCCAGAAAGTGCCACCCTATGTTTCCAGTACATATCTATCGACAAATGCAGTTCATACTCCAAGGCAGTTTTATACATAGAATACAGATTCAGTTTATGATTAGCCGACACATCAGTATACTGAGTGGTTCATTGTCTGCAAAAGAAGGACGTTGTACCATTTTAACATGATTGTAGCATGTAACTTGAACAGACATGTTCCGATCATCATTAACACAAGAAAAGTATTGTTGTGGTTTGCGATGAAACCTCAAATTGATTTCAATAGTGTAGTAAGATGTGGTTTAATCATAGTGTGTTCAGTGTATGCCTGATCGTTATCGCGATCGTTGTCCTATACATTTACAATCTATCACACATGAATTAGGTAGTTCGTTATTGAAGAACCCTTTACTGCACGTTTTACATGGAATTGTATCTTCATTTTGGATTATAGTATATTTGTGTCATAGCACTCAATATAGTAAGGAGATAGCCACCTCTTTGAACATGTTACACGCACAGTCAGCTTCTCTGATCTGTACTCAAGATCTGGTGATCAAACAGCACAGCATCAAAGTTACAGGAAGCATGTTTCCTATTAATTATTCTCCAACCAGGAAATTAATTCGAGTTTGGAGGGAGAACGGCGTTTGTTAACACAAGCGTCCCATTCCCTTATGAACAGCTTCCACTGGATTTTGAGAAGAACACTGTTGTCTCCAACAGCCACCATCCAAGAGCCAGTGCAAATTTTTCAGCACATCTCACTTTTGACACGTCTCTCTAGAGCCTCTAATGAACCTCAGCAAGCAGCAAGCAAAAACGAGCACGTGGGGGAAAATGTTCATCCGTTGATTAACCACCGGCTTGAATGATATTAGGCCTCCGCTGGAAAACATACATCAATAAATTCTAATTCATCAAAATTAGATTCGTTATGATATCCCGGGAGACTAGCAGCGATGGAATAAACAACTTGGGAGTTGAAGAGTTGAGGATAAATGACGAGCATATTGCCATCGTTGGAGATAATGGTGATACATTTATACATTTTTTCGCTGCTAAACGTGATACTTGAGTTCGCAAGTGTTTTGTATTTGAATCTGACTAGATTGCAGTTAATATAATATTCTGTTTGTATTTGATATTCAGCAGTGAAACTACAATGTGCATCAAATTTGTTTTAATAATCATGATTAAAGGTAACAAGTAGGCCATGTGTAATGTTGGTGGCCATTCAAATGTGTTCAGTATATGTCTGCTCGTTATCGCGATCGTTGTTATAAATGTGACGGAATAGCGGAGTTCTTCGGGCGGCTATTACGCCCACTGATCGAATAGTACGATGTATGTTGTGCGTGAACACACCAACAGGAAGTCCGACGTCAGTTTCAACAATATCCGATGTTTATTTGGATGATTAAGTCCGATGTACGATCACTCTCACATTCAATCGTAATCCCCACAATAGTCCGAAGTATTAATAGTCCTGTATAAATTTGATATCCTCTAATCACAATATTTGGCTTAGTACCTCTCAATACAACCTCTCTCTTCAACAGATTTCGCAACTACTACACTGTTCAACTCCAATATTGCAACTCACTTGTCCGTGGGAAAGCGCGGGGCTAAGTCTATGATGTGTGTGGGTTTTCCCGCGTAATGTGGCAGGTGTTCATGTGAAATGGCGGGAAAGTGATGTCATGTCTGTGTGGGCGGAGTCATGTGTCTGGGAATGTGGTGATTGGTGGGATTGTAGGAAGTGTTAACGTGAGCAGTGTTGTTTACATGTAGATGTGGTGCGAGGACGGTGCATGCCCGGTGACGTAAGGTAAGTAAGTATGAAGTCATGTGATGAATCTGTGCCGTGTATGTCGAGTGGGAGAATGTGTCAGGGGCGGGTTTCGGGCCATAACAGTCATAAATATTCTACATAAACATTTACAATATATCATATTAGACACATGAAAACGACTTTCAACGTTTTCTGCTATGCTGACGATATCCTGCTCTGTAGTGTTATAGCTAGTGGACTTCAATTGCTCATAAACATAGCAACGGAATATGTAGAGTCACATGGACTCCGCTTCAATCAACAGAAAACAAGCTGTGTAACGTTTGGACCCCGTACTCTGGTACCTGATCCGAGATGAATCTTGAAAGCCAGATTCTTAATGAAGCAGACACACTACACTATCTCGGAGTGTCGCTGGGGAACACGGCTCAGCATCACGTTGGCGCTCGCATCTCAGCATTCCGGAAGGCATTCCACTCACTTCCTGGTGTTGTGTTATGTCCGAGACACAGTGCGAAAACTGTTCGACACGTCTGGAATGCTGTTGTTCGACCCGTGTTATGGGATCCAATCTATACACATCCCCCAAAAAACCTTTGGAACGCCTTGAAAAAGTCCAAACCAGTCTGGTCAAGTGTGCTAGGACTGAGCAAGTTCTGTCATAACACATCACTTCTGGATGCCTTGCAGATAAATACTCTGGCGGCATCACGGGACCCAGCCCAGATGAATCTCCTGCGCGCCGTTTCTAAAGACTCTTCTAGGGCAAAACGATTTTATTTTCATATCATGGAGATGAACAGAAAAAGTGAAATGAATTCTCGTAATGACCTCCTGACATGGGTATCACGGATATGTGCACGCAGGGGCCTGTCTTTGAGACACATTCTAGTTGATTAAATCTACCACAATTAAATATAGTGAAAATTACAATACATTCAAAACAATGATATAGCATGGACAGGCCCAAACTGTTCTTGTACAGTCTGCAAAGTTTGCATTTTGAACCAGCTGTGATGTGCATTTGATGTTCTATAATGTATAATTGTATTATGTACAACTGATCAATGTATCTTCAATTGTAAATATTTTCCTCTCATTGTACATTCTCATTGTGATCATGTCGGTAAATAGCCAATTGGCTAATGTTTTAAGTTTTGTTGATCCGACGTTAAATAAATTTTATCTTATCTTCTCTTATCTTATTTTAAGGAACAGTTTTAGTGTTGAGGATGGTCTCTTGGACAGTGTTTGACAGTGTTTGGCGCACCAGAACATAAATTTGATTAATATGTTGCTGATGCCATTTTAAATTCCACTTTGACTAGTCAATCCTCATGTCGCGTATACATGTATTTTTACATCTCCTTTTGGAGGCTGCACTAAAATAAATAAGATAAATATTCAGTACGCACATAGTGATACGTTTTTATAATCAAATGGAAATTGTGTTAAATGAAAATGATTACCCTTGAGAAGAGTATGCTTTGGTTGACATTAACATACATTTAAACTAATAATTTAATTTCCTTGGCCCATTCGTTCATGATGTAATCCATTATATCATTCGTTTCTCCAATGTGAAAATGAATTATTGTCAAAGTCTCATGGACATTTACTTAGTTGATCACTCCACAAATCGGGACATTGCTTGAATGAAGTTGACAGGATAAGCAATGGTTAGGCACAGACCATGTTATACTTCAAGCGGTTTTTGAATACCTTATCTGCATAATGCATACATTCAGGTGCCTGTTATGCAGATATGGGATGATCTACATGTTGCAGCCCATGAAATGTGCTCGTTATGTGGTATTTGAATATTTTGAACTGAGCAAAACACATAGTTCTCCTTCTATAGTAAAAGAGCAAATTCTTGAAACACTTTGAATTTCCCTATATTGTTGTATAGGGAGTGGTATCGAAGTGATTATTCATGAATGTGTAAAAGAAGGATGCAAATCCATTGTAGCATTGAAGTAGCATATTAGTGATATATATAATACCAACAGTGTTGTTGGAATCGACAAAAGTCATGATATACCTGAAATCAATTAGAACAACCCCAAGATCATCAACACACAAACTAAATTCACCAAACAAATTTACAATCTCGCTGTAATCAGTTTGGTATAAAATCTGGAATTGATTTCCATAGTGTAGCAAAATGTGATTGTGAATAACACTGCATAGTTTACATTGAATTGATGATAATGCTAATAATCTGAATCTGATCCTGTACTCAAGAACTGGTCACCAAACATCACAGCATCAAATTACAAGGAGTAAACATGTTCTGTTTTATTAATTATTCCCCCACCAGGAAATTAATTCGAGTTTGATGTGTGAATGGGTTTTGTTAACATGGGCGTCCAAGTTCCTTATTGAACAGTTTCCACTATTACACAGGATCGTCCAAAGAACAAAACCCAACACGTCCATCGTTGTCTCCATCAGTGATCAGCCATACGTTGATGACAATTAATCAGCACATCTCACTTGGGAGACACGTCTTTCTAGAGCGTCTAATGAACCTCGGTAAGCAAAGACTAGCACGTGGGGAAAATGTTCATCCGTTGATTAATCACTGGGTTGAATGATATGAAGCCTATGCCAGAAACCAAAACGTCAATAAACTCTAGTTCATCGAAACTAGATTTGTTAAGACATCCCAGGGGACGGAGACTAACGGCGATGGAATAAACATCTTGAGATTTGCAGAGTTGAGGATTAATGACGAGCTTATTGTCATTATTGGAAAGAATGGTGACACAGCTGTACATTTTTCACTGCTGAACGTGACATTTTGCATGTGTTATTTATATCAGTCCGAATAGATTGCATGTAATTTGGTTGCCTGTAAAAAAATATTTAGTTTGTAGTTGATTTTCATTAAAACTATCACGTGTATCAAAATCGTTTTCAAAATTAATGATTAGGGTGACAAGTGGGCGATGTGTAATGTTGGTGGTCATTCAAGTGTGTACAGTATATGTCTGATGTTAATTTTCGGTATAATGTATGGGTGTCATATACATTTTACGATATTTAACGCGCATGAATTAGTTCGTTATTGAATGCAAAATATATAGATACTGAGTATCATTAGTTTACGCCAATATTGATGATTCAATCTTCAGATCATCAAAATTTCCTAATCAGTGCATTGCGTGGTTGCAATCGGCTGCGTAAATATCAATTATGGCCACAACCTGAACAACATCATTGCTGCGAGCCAGCAGGAAATGATGACAAATGATATGCCAGTGAAAATATATTTATGTGGAAACGACAAGTAAGCGTCAGGAAATATAGTAAAAGACACGTGTCGCCCCTTAGCATTACGCAGTTTGACTAAACTGTAGAGCACCGGGGAAAGGAGATTCTTAGATGTGTTTTATCAACATACAAGTATCTATTGATAATAAGTGTCATAATTTCAACACTTTCATACTATTCAGAACAATTCCAGTGCCACAAATGTTATGAATGAAGATCATCCCATTCATAAACATAATCTTCTAAATTAGTATTTCAGCAATGACATGGTGTGTTCCCCCTGAATAAATATCGTCAGGGGATATCATGATAATCGATGATATTTACAATAAAATCACACATTATTCCAGCAAGACAAATGATTTATTTATCTTGGCAATTGACTTTTCGAATCACCTTTTTTTCAATTCGTCGTTATCTGTTTACCAACTCGCTTGCAATTAATAGCCTTGCAACAAAGTTCTGATCTTTCTGATCTTGCAGGGACTGTCCTTTTGGACGCAAACCCACAAGAATCGATCGATATCTCTCAGCCTACGGTAAGTTTCCCCGCCTATCATGAATTCCCCCCACCCGAACCTAAATTAGTATTTCAGCAATGACATGAGTAAACCGTATACACCATGCAAATCCACATCTTTACGTGAATAAACGATTTGTGTAAGATCAGAAAGAGTACAGGACGCAATGCATGAAATATTCCAGATTTCGTTGATTTTGCAATTGCCGCGCAAACGTCCCACATACATCACTGTAATTTCATGGGTAACAGAACTGGGTCGTAGTATGCTAATGAGTTCATTTTAAAAGTTACGTCACTCATTTATTCATCACTGGAGAAAATTCTTGCTATTGTGCAGCGCTTTGATCACGGAGTTGGGATCCCGTGGATCAATTATTGGTTAAAACTCAAAATAATCGCAATCTTGTGCGGTTATTACAGATGAACAAATTGTAAAACGTTATAGGAACTAGAGCAAATATTTTGTGTAGGAGTTTCTTTGACAGTTCCGTTCAAACCACTATTTTGAGAAGGCTCAGTAAGATAGCAGGATCGGACAAACGCATCCACCCATCTTATGGGCCGTTTTTTTTTTATCGTATCTGAATATGTCGCCTCCTGGTGGAGGCGACAATAAAGTTGATTAGTCTCACGCAGAAGAATAAAGTCAGTTTATTGCCGATCGACCACATAAAGTCATGATCATAGAAACAAACCACGTAGGTAAAGTAACTGCCTACGAAAACATGCAGTATTTCTTGAAACTATATTTCATATTAAACATGGGAAATTAACTCAATGAGCATACTCACATCAAATGTTATGAATGCAACCAGTTCTTTGCGAAATTTTGCTCATTTGAACAGGTGGTTCACACGTAAATACAGGAACTGTATCCATCATACGCAGATATAAACAAGAAATAAATGTGCAAGATGGGCTGACAGTTCCACGCCCACCGCCGTATATCACTGATTATTTTTCTATATCACTGATTATTTAAGGGCAATTCAGGCATTTGTTTACATACGGGTTTGATGGATACACTCCGTTTGTTTATATACAAAACTGGCATAAAATGTGTGTTAAAACGGATGAAAAAACAACTCGGGCGGACTGTAATCGTCAGTATTAATCGTGTTTTGTTGTCTTGTATTTGCTTGATGACAAGGTAGAACTGTCTTTGTTAAATCTGTCAACTAAACAATACATTCTGCTATTCATAAAATGTTGTGTGTTGCCTTGATGCGCTCGGAACTGATATTTCATATAATTAAACTATTTTTGTTCAAAAATTTAAGACATCATTTGGTCAAGAAACCGTTTCTGGATGAGCAGTTCATTTGCATGTCAAGCTACGCACCAGAAAAAAAAACATTTTATTCCTATCAAACTGTCAGACGAAAAATATGTTGATTCTGATGTGAAATTTTTTGACTTGTTGACTTTTTAGTAATTTGTGTATTGTTGGCTGTACTTTTGATGGTGTTGCTATTGTTGGCTATGTATTGTTGATTGTGTTGTTGTTGGCTATGCTACTGTTGGTTGAGTTGTTGTTGGTTGTGTTGTTGTTGGTTTCGTTGCTGTTGGCTGTGTTGCTTTTGGTTGGTGTATTGTTGGATGCGGTGTTGTTGGTTGTGTTGTTGTTGGCTGTGTTGTTGTTGGCTGTGGTGTTGTTGGTTGTGTTATTGTGGGTTGTGTTGTCGTTGGTTGGGTCGTTGTTGGTAGAGTTTTTGTTTAATGTGGTGTTGTTGGTTGTGTTGTCGTTGGCTGTGTTGTTGTTGGTTGTGTTGTTGTTGGTTTTGTAGATGTTGGCTGCGTAGATGTTGGCTGTGTCGTTGTGGGTTGTGTTGTTGTTGGTTGTGTTGTTTTTTTTGTGTTGTTGTTGGTTGTGTTGTTGTTGGTTGTGTTGTTTTTTGTGGTGTTGTTTTACTGTGCTATTGTTGGCTGTAATGTTGTTGGTTGTGTTTTTTGTGGTGTTGTTGGTTGTGTTGTTGTTGGTTGTGTTGTTTTTTCGTGCTGTTGTTGGTTGTGTTGTTGTTGGTTGTGTTTTTGTGGTGTTGTTGGTTGTGTGTTTTTTGGTGTTGTTGGTTGTGTTGTTATTGGCTGTGTTGTTGTTGGTTGTGTTGTTTTTTTGTGGTGTTGTTGGTAGTGTTGTTGTTGGTTGTGTAGATGTTGGCTGTGTTGTTGGTGGTTGTGTTGTTG
Organism: Terebella lapidaria; assembly: GCA_949152475.1. NCBI lineage: Eukaryota > Metazoa > Annelida > Polychaeta > Terebellida > Terebellidae > Terebella > Terebella lapidaria. Next base: position 52,689,419 of record OX424555.1, on the reverse strand, counting down.
TTGGTTGTGTTGTTGTTGGCTGTGTTGTTGTTGGCTTTGTTGTTGTTGGTTGTGTTGTTGTTGGTTATGTTGTTGTTGGTTGTGTAGATGTTGGCTGTGTTGTTGTTGGTTGTGTTGTTGTTGGTTGTGTAGATGTTGGCTGAGTTGTTGTTGGTTGTGTTGTTGTTGGTTGTGTAGATGTTGGCTGTGTTGTTGTTGGTTGTATTGTGGTTGGCTGTGTAGTTGTTGGTTGTAATGTTGTTGGCTGTTTTTGTGGTGTTGTTGGTTGTGTTTTTCATTGGTGTTGTTGGTTGTGTTGTTATTGGCTGTGTTGTTGTTGGTTGTGTTGTTTTTTTGTGGTGTTGTTGGTAGTGTTGTTGTTGGTTGTGTAGATGTTGGCTGTGTTGTTGGTGGTTGTGTTGTTGTTGGTTGTGTTGTTGTTGGCTGTGTTGTTGTTGGCTTTGTTGTTGTTGGTTGTGTTGTTGTTGGTTATGTTGTTGTTGGTTGTGTAGATGTTGGCTGTGTTGTTGTTGGTTGTGTTGTTGTTGGTTGTGTAGATGTTGGCTGAGTTGTTGTTGGTTGTGGTGTTGTTGGTTGTGAAGATGTTGGTTGTGTTGTCGTTGGCTGTGTTGTTGTTGGTTATGGTGTTGTTGGTTCGATTGTTGTTGTCTCTGTTGTCGTCAAATCAATACAAAGAGAGAATGGAATGATGCGGCACGCCACTTCATTGTTTATACAAGGGATTCGTGGGTAATTCGCGTCAATATCGAAGTACGGCTCTGAGGGCGGACACGCCCTGAGAGAGAGCGAGCCTCCTTCACAGATGTAGTAGCTTGTACAGTAGAACCTGTCTGGCAGATAGAATGGCTCCTCCTCACACAACACCGGCTCCGTGTAACACGGCTCTGTGGGCAACAAGACAACTCTTCGATACTGGATGTCAAATTCCATTTTCAAGGTTTTCATTGCTAATATGCAGAAAATCTTCGTATATAACTAAATAAAACAGTTGTACTGGTTTGACGTCATGAATACTCATCATAATGCATAATTGCGTGTTAAATTTGGAGGGAAATTATTTGAATAAATCATCATAACTATGGAACGAATGGAGACAACAAAATTACTTCGCTGAAAAAAAAACACACATTAATTCGGAAGATTGACTCTTCTTTGTACATGTGTGAAAGATCATTGATCATTGACCAGACAATATCTTTAAGTTTGAAATATTTCATCAAATTTGAAGATGAATTGTGAATGAATGGTAAAGCGTTTAGCGAGTTCCTCTTTCGTTGGTCTCCTCTGCCATGCTTTTTCATTAGAAATTTGCTAGAATTAGAGCAAATTAGAAATTTACTCTAATTTCATTAGAGTTTTTCCCCTTTGTTCTAGCGTACATAGAACATGTTTTCATTCGAAATATACACGGATTCATGTTTTGATGACTTTTGAGTTTTGACATATTATCACGAGTGCAGTTTACCTGAGGCTATGGGTGGTTCTGGGGTGACTGGGGGACATTCCCACTCGTTACACGGATTTTCTGTGTCACAGTCACACGTCACATTACTGAAGGGCCCCTTGCTCGGTCCACACTCATTTTGTGTTGCAATCCACTCATAAGGCGCTATGCACAGCTGCTGGCCATAGCAGTTGGTAGGGTCGCTAATTTCGTATCGTGGGATACACGGCAGGGGTGGTTGACAAGGGTCTCCATCTGGTTCGTATGCGAACGAAAAACAGTGTTTGTCAAAGGCTGTGTGCTCTCGAATCTACTCAACTTACAGAGAAACATATTCTGCTTCCAGTTAAACTATTTGAATCATTTAATAGTTGTAATGTGAAATGAATATTTACCGTGTAATTAAACACAATAGAACTCACCCTCGGTACATTGACACATCCCATCACGTACTGACGTTATGCCCAAAACTATTATGAATATATCCCAGGTGTTCATGTTGAATTTTATATTGTGATCGAAAATATATTTTAACATTTTTCTTTCCTGGTGTATTTTTCTCCTATGAAGCGTGTGTTATATGGTGAAGTAATTGTTTTACTAATTGCCGTCTAACGCGCAGATAATCTGGGCGGAAGATGAGAAAGTCGCACATTGTGTAATTTGTATGCAACAATTTGCTGGTGCTTGTGGTAATATTTACCCTCGCCCCGATAGGGGCAGAGGGTATTGCAATTGGGTCTGTCCGTTTGTATGTCTGTTTGTTTGTTTGTTTGTTTGTCTGTCTGTCTGTCCGCGCGCATATCTCGAAGGAGAATGGTCCGATCAACATGAAACTTTTAGGGATGAAGCGGTATCTCAGTGGCTCGGTCCCCCTCAAATCTGGTCAAAATCGGACAAAAACTGTTGCCATGGCAACGGAAAATGTAAAAATCAATAATTGACCATAACTCCGGTTCTATTCAAGATAAATTTTTCTAACTAATTTTGTATTTTTCTATGGCCAATTCCTGATCATCTGATATATGGCCCGTGGTCGTACGACCAAAACTCTCCATTATCGCCCGATGTCGAAAAATTGGGGGTCACGGTTTCAATTCTTTTTGGCCAGCGACGTTTCAGTGCAAATGTCTGCGCTCATAACTCAAAGGGAAACGGCCCGATCGATTTGAAATTTATAGGGCAAGAGTGCTATGGTGCTGGCTCATTCCCTTCAGAATTTTGCCAAAATCGGATGAAAACGGTTGCCATGGCAACTAAAAAAAGAAAATCACATAATTGGCTTTAACTCCGGTTCTACTCGATATTAATTTTTCCAACTATTTTTGTATTTTTCCTTGGCCATTTCCCGATCGTATGGTGTACGACCGATGGTCGTACGACGAAAACTCTCCATTATCGCCCGATGTCGAAAAATTGGGGGTCACGATTTCAGTTATTTTTGGCCAGCCACGTTTCAGTGCAAATGTCTGTGCTCATAACTCAAAGGCAAACGGTCCGATTGATTTGAAATTTATAGAACTAGAGTGCTATGATGGTGGCTCAGACCCTTCAAAATTTTGCCAAAATCGGATGAAAACGGTTGCCATGGCAACGGAAAAAAAGAAAATCACATAATTGGCTCTAACTCCGGTTCTATTTGATATTAATTTTTCCAACTATTTTCGTATTTTTCTTTGGCCAATTCCCGATCGTCTGGTGTACGACCGATGGTCATAGGACGAAAACTCTCTATTATCGCCGGATGTCGAAAAATTGGGGGTCACGATTTCGGTTATTTTTGGCCAGCGACGTTTCAGTGCAAATGTCTACGCTCATAACTCAAAGGCAAACGGTTCGATAGATTTGAAATTTATAGGGCTGGAGTGCTATGGTAATGGCTCAGTCCCTTTCAAATTTTGCCAAAATCGGGTGAAAACGGTTGCCATGGCAACTGAAAAAATAAAATCACATAATTGACTATAACTCCGGTTCTAATCAATATTAAATGTTCAACCTATTTTTGTATTTTTCTTTGGCCAATTCCCAATCGTATGGCGTACAACCGATGGTCTTAAGACCAAAACTCTCAATCATCGCCTAATTTTAGTGACTAAATCTGAAGGGCGAGGGTCTGCAATCTCTGATTGTCTCGTTCATCTTGTGAGGACACCCCCTCCTCCGTCATGTAACTTAGAGGGCTGCTTCACACACCGGAGCAACCAGCTCGGCCATGCTCTGTTGGTGGGACTAAAGATGCTGATAACGAATACCGTCAGGCCCTCAAATAGATTGGTCTCCTCTATCATCTTGAACTGTATTCGAAGTGACGTGTTCAGACATTGTACACCACCAAAGAATCTTGTTAACCTTCGCACACCACGATCATGGGGAAGGTAAAAAAACCTAGATCTAGGGCTCACTCACGAAAACAGTCGTGAATTGTTTAGCTATATCTTTGAGATGAGGTTCATATTGTCAGTCAACATTAGAACTGAGGGCTCGACGCTTTCTCAAAGGTACTTATTAATACATGACAGTCAGATAAGTATCAATATAATTTTCAAAATACAAAATGTATAATGAAAGACATTCTAGCATATGCTGCATTGAAGTAGTATTCTCGTTGTTTCATAATCAATAGTATGTTGAAATAGAACAAGATGAGTTATACCTGAAATCAATTAGAGCTAGCACTTTCCAAAAACCATTTAACACACAAATTTTAATTCAGACAAATTTGTCTTATCGTTGTAATCAGTTTGCTATAAAACCTCGATTTCATTTCCATAATGCAGCAGAATGTGACTGTGAACATCATTGCATATATTATATCTAATTGTATGATCATGTTGCATCATCAATTCATGATTCATTTAATGTATCTAAACCATTCTCTGACCCTGTACTCAAGATTTTGTGATCACACAGCATCAAATTACAGGGGGTTCACATATTCCCTATTAATCATTCCCCAACCAGGAAAATAATTTGAGTTTGAAGTGAGAAACGAGTTTGTTAACACACGCGTCGCAGTCCCTTATTGAACAGTTTCCACTGGATCGTTGAAAGAACAAACCCCAACACGTCCATCACAACATCAAACTACAGGGAGTTAACCTGTTTCCTATTAATTATTCATCAACCAGGAAATTAATTCGAGTTTGATGTGAGAATCGGGTTTCGTTAACACAAGCGTCTCTGTCTCTTTATGAACAGTTTCCACTTGATCGTTGAAAGAACAAACATAACTCGTCCATCGATGTCTCCATCAGTCATCAGCCAAGAGATGATCCAAATTAATCAGCAGATCTCACTTGGGAGATACGTAAAGCAAAAATATATAATATATAAGCAAAGATATAAGTAAAGACAAACACGTAGGGAAAATGTCCATCCGTTGATTAATCACTGGGTTTAATGATATGAAGCCTATGCCAGAAACCAAAACGTTAATAAATTCTAATTCTGGATTCTAACGAAACTGGATTTGTTATGACATCCCAGGGGACGGAGACTAACGGCGATGAAATAAACATCTTGGGAGTTGCAGAGTTGAGGATCAATGACGAGCATATTGTCATCGTTAGAAAGAATGGTGACACATCTGTACATTTTTCACTGCTGAACGTGACATTTTGCATGTGTTATTTATATCAGTCTGACTGGAATGCCTGCAATTTGGTTGCCTGTAAAATAATATTTTAGTTTGTAGTTGATATTCATCAATGAAACTACCATGTGTATCAAAATTGCTTTCATAATCATGACTAAGGGTAACTAGTGGGCCATGTGTCATGTTGGTGGTCATTCAAATATGTATTTCCATGCCTAAGTGCACAATGTATTGATGTCATATATTAGCTGTTGAATGCAAGATATACGGATACCGAATAGCATCAGTTTGCGTCAATGTTCATCTTCGGATCATCAAGATTTTCTAATTAGTCCATTGTCTGGTTGCAATCTCCGTAAATATCACTTTTGGCCACAGCCTGAACAACATTTTTTGCTGCCAACAACAGGAAAAGATGTCAAATGTTTTACTAGTGAAACAAGTACATATGTGGATAAAATAAGATTGGTTAGTCTCAAAGTCAGTTTATTTGCACATCAACCACATAAATTCACGATTATAAAAACAAAATGTGGCGTTAATTTTTTTTATCCATTCCAATATATGGAGGCGATTGCAATGTATCCATACAAAAGAGTGTGGGTCGTATACCCGATATTCATTATGATATTCAGGAATTTTCGGATTCTTGATTAAATTTCACATAAGATCCGACCCTCAAATCGTTTGTGCTTCCTGCATAAATTATGTCATTTCTGTTCTTGGACTAATATAGTTGCACATACTTGCTAGACAACAAGGTAAATATGTCAATACACAATGTCTTGTTTCTGCTATTTACATAATAATGTATGTTGCATTGGTGACTGCAGTGCGCTCGGAACTGATATTTCATATTACTACTCTTTGTGTTACTAAAATTCGAGACACTATTGGTTATGAAACCGTTTCTACGTGAACGATTCATTTGCATGTCAAGCTATACACCAGACAAAACATTTTATTCGTATTTAAATTTTCAGATGAAAAATGTGTTGATTTTGTTGTACAATTTGTTGATTTAATTTCTTGATTTAAGAGTTCCTGATTTAATTTCCTTCGTTCAATGATGTTCACTGATGTAATTCAGTTTATCACTCAATCATTTCGGTGTATTTTCCTCTGATGCAATACGTCGCAGTACCAGGAAACACTCGGCTACCTGAATGAATTACTGTCTAAGAGTTATGAAGGGGCGGCCACTGAATAAAGGATAAACAATGGTTTCACAGGATCCACATTATACTACGAGTCGTTTATGAATATCGTATCTGCCTGATGCAGACATTTTCAGGCATGGAGGGATTGGCGTCACTCGGAGGGAAGTGAATGGTTTTCCTAGTGTTTGTGCCTTGAGGGGATATCGAATATATCAAGTGCTAACATGACCGTTATTTATATTATAAACAATACAAACGAATTTTAGCACCGAATCAGCATTTTAAATATCGTGGATACTGTAAGAATGAAAAAGGCCGGGTGGGTTTGGGGGGTTGGGTTGTCGAATGTCGAATTATATTTGAGAACAGTATGTCTGATCATAGTGTATTTGTGTGGAATTTATATTGAAGGAAGGTTAGAAAGCTAACACAAAATGAAAAATTAGCCCAAGGGCTAAGAAAGGTTACTGGACAATATATATTTTAGATATTAACCTTTTGTCCCATGACCTCGAAAATAAGGTCATTGGTCAATTCAAAGTCACAAGAATATTCAGCATACATGTATATCATTTCCTCTATGTTCGCAATTGATTCCTAAGCTATAAAATCGATAATGAGCGAGCAAAATCAGCAAAAATCAGCCATTTTGTTCTCTGACCTTGAAAATGAGGTCAAATTCAAGGTCACCAAAATATTCAGCATATATCATTTACTATATGTTCACTATGGATTCTTAAGCTGTGAAGTCGATAATAAGCGAGACATTAGCCATTTTGTGGTCTTACCTGTGACGTACAATCAAAGATTTGATTGTAATCTTCAAAGATTGTAAACTTTAGATAAAACGACGACGGACGACGATGGACGACGGACGCAACGCCACGGCAATAGGTTATCGGACCAAAGGCTCGGTAACCTAAGAAGGCTCTGGCTTCTGGGGCCCTTGCTCGTGTCTAGTTCTCAGAAATTGCCCAGTCAATAACATACATGGTAACAGGGACGTTACCTCAACCCTTTTCGTGATGCAAGGTGGACCTGAATATGCATAAAAGACACTTGAAATTCAAATACAAAAAGAAACATAAATATATTGAAAATGATTTATTTGTGCCGATTTCATCAACGTGACGTTTGTTCAACGTGATCAATTTTGAAGCAATGTACACGTCAACATCGCTTCACGAAACATGGAACTACAGAGGTGAAATTTACTCCTCGTTTAATGTCAGAACAGTTTACTCACTCAGAAACCCTCAAATGACCAGTTTCCATATTTAAACAAACGCCTTTGCAAGAAAAAAATCTGACACATCCATTGTTACAACCATCAGTAAAAAGCCAGTAAATTTAATCAGCATAACTCACTTGGGGCGCGTCTTCTAGAGCTTCTAATGAACCACAGAAAACCAAGCAGATATCGAGCACAAGCACATGAGAAAAATGTTCATCCATTCATTTATCAATGATTGGTACGATGATAAACACTTATAAAAGTGTATATAAAATATATCAACACAATAACAAGCTTGAAGCAAATTCAATAAATTGTAAGTCAGCAAAGTAAGATTCATTGTCTTAGAACAAAGAAATCAGTCTCCACGAGTAAACAAGTTGGGAGCTCAAGGTCATGGAGAAATTTTTTTGAAAAATTTGCATTTGAATATTGGGTGTCATGAATCATGAGAATGTGGAAAACAAAGCGCACCTTCACAAGCCAGTTATGAAATTATTTCTGTATGGGAAATCCGAAGAAAACTTACTAGAAACCAAATTTCGTTTATAGTAAATCTATATCAATACAAAATGTCTAATATCAATACAAAATGTTATAGAGTTTTTTCAGTGAAATGTAAAGAAAAATAGTCTCATTTAAATTGATTACCTTTGCGAAGAGTGTTATGGTTTCTATGGATATAAACTTAAGCTTGTGATTCAACTTTCTTGGCTCCGTCGTTCATGATGTAATTCACTCTATCTTCCGGTTCTCCAATGTGAAAGTGAATTATTTTCCAGGTCTCATGGTAATTTCCTTAGGTGATCACTCGACAAACCGGGGCCTTGCTTGAATGGAGTTGCCAGGAGCAATGGTTAGGCACAAACCATGTAATACTTGAAGTTGTTTATGTCATGGATAAAGCACGAGAAACAGTGAATTCGTGCCTACGAATTCACGAGCGCAACGCGCGAGTTAATTCGTGAACGAATTCATTGTTTCGAGTGTTTTATCCGACTTAAAATATTGCTCTTACAACCACAATGCGACCAACGGATTACTCGTACACATGTATATTGTTTCTGTTAGATCTATTGCAAGTCAAGTATGACAAAGATGTATTCGTAAATAACCGGCAACCGAGTGAATTTAGATTGCTCAACTCAACATGATTTTCGGCCCAAGTACTATATCTCGCGCTTTCCTCTATATATTCAATAAGGATTAAAAAGGTGGCACATGGGTTAAATGCATTCATTTAGTGAGCGAGTAGTATTAAGGAGCAGAGTTTGATACGTGGAACGTTTTTCGGCCCAAGTACCGTACACTGCTCCTTAATACTACTCGTCCACTGAAAACATACCATTTAATCCGTCTCGCACCTTTTAAATCCTTATTGAATATAGAGCAAGGCGCAGGATATGATACTTGGGCCAGTTTTTCAATGGACATCTCCATTGGATGATGGTGAGTTTTAATATATTGTACTCAAAACACAGCGAAAGAGTGACCTATACCACACAAATTCTCGCATTTCTGTTACTGGACATTAAATTTCAACATGGCAGATAATTTGGACACATTTTTAAATGAAACCGTGGATAGTATGGTGTCATTTAATGCTGCTGAACGATGTTGGAAATTCAACATCAGATGATCTTGAGATTACTGATTATGAACTTGTGCAAGCTTCCCAGATTGCAGAACAAATCGTGAATCTGACGAAAATTGTTTTTTCTGATGTACATGGAAATTGGCATACATGCATGACATTACATGCATCAGTGAACCAATGAATTCGTATGGGGCAAACAGTGAATTCGTGCGGACGAATCCACTGCTCAGACAATGGTGTGACGTCACAACAATATTTTAAGGAACCGTATCTACACACTGCAGACATTCAAGTATCATACATAATGTACATTTTGCAGGGATGGAATGTTTTCGTTATCTAGTCTTTGAATATTTTAAAATTATGGAAACACATGCTTTTCCTTATAGTAAAAGAACAAATTCTTTATTCAGTATAGGGGTTGATACAGAAATAACTATTCATGAGTGTGTGAATGAAAGATGCAGATCCATTTCAGCATTGAATCTGTTGACCACACAGCACAGCACAGCATCTAATAACAGGGAGTTAACATGTTCTCTAATTAACGCCAGTTACATCTATACCATTGAGCCGGTGTCACTGCTGGTCGACGTTATATCTGTCCCCAAGGATACCATCAACTTAGTAGTTTTTTGCTTTGTGATTAGGTACTTATGCTTATGTTGTTGGACAGTTGTATACTAATTCCATCCGGTGAACAGTAGAAACAACTACATTTCTCACACTTTCTACCCCTCATGAAGGCAGTGTGTCCTTGGATAAAATATTTGGCAAGGCTTTTTTTCTATTCCAAAATGTTCTGTTTTACATTTGTTATCGACATCATCAATATCTGGTTTTATCATCGGATTGCTGCAAATGCAAGTTTCTGATTGGTCAATTCTCCGACAATACCACGCCGTATTTGGAAAGCTGTGACGCGACCCCACGATATTTTCTGTATCATGGGCTTCAGGCGGGTGATACGGAATGGTGTTTTGGAGAGCTCCATATAATCCAATGATAAAATCGTTACCATGGACTTCAGACCCCAATACGGCAGGATATCTGCCTTCAGTCAGCATATCCCACTCGGCCTGCGGCCTCGTGGTATATGGTGACTTCAGGCAGATATCACGCCGTATTGGGGTCTGAAGCCCATGATAACTTATAGTATTGGTGGTAATGGATTGATACTTACATTCATACCACTGAGCCGGTGTCACTGCTGGTCGACGTTATATCTGTCCCCAAGGATACCATCAACTTGTAGCTTTTTGGCTTGTGATTAGGTATTTTTGATTATGTTGTTAGGCAGTTGTATACTAAGTCCATCCGGTGAAAAGTAGAAACAACTACATTTCGCACACTTTCTACCCCTCATGAAGGCAGTGTGTCCTTGGATAAATTATTTGGCCAGGCTTTGTTTCTATTTCAAAATGTTCTGTTTTACAATTGTTATTGGCATCATCAAAATCTGGTTGTATTGGTGGTAATGGATTGATACTTCCATTCATACCACTGAGCCGGTGTCACTGCTGGCGGACGTTATATCTGTCCCCAAGGATACCATCAACTTAGTAGCATTTTGGCTTGTTATTAGGTACGTAGGCTGATGTTGTTGGGCAGTTGTATACTAATTCCATCCGGTGAACAGTAGAAACAACTACATTTCGCACACTTTCTACCTCTCATGAAGGCAGTGTGTCCTTGGATAAATTATTTGGCCAGGATTTGTTTCTATTCCGAAATGTTCTGTTTTACATTTGTTATTGGTCTAATCAAGATTTGGTTGTATTGGTGGTGATAGATTGATACTTATTTTACATTCATGCCATTGAGCCGGTGTCACTGCTGGTGGACGTTAAATCTGTGCCCGAGGATAATGTCAACTCAGAAGCTTTTCGACTTGTGATTAGGTACTTATGTACTTGTCAAACATCTATTCCATGGGGTTTGTTTCGGATATCTAAATCCATTTTTTATATGTTGTTGGGCAATTGTTAACTGATTCCATCAGTTGTTCCACAGAAACAACTACATTTCACACACTGTCTGCCCTCGATGACGCCGGTGTGTCCTTGGATAAATTATTTGGTCGGGCTTTGTTTCTATTCAAAAATTTTGTATTTTATATTTGTTATCGACATCATCAAAATCAGGTTGTATTGGTGGTAATAGATTAATACTTACATCCATACCACTGAGCCGGTGTCACTGCTGGTCGACGTTATATCTGTCCCCGAGGATACCATCAACTCAGTAGCCTTTTGGCTTGTGATTAGGTATTTATGATTATGTTGTTAGGCAGTTGTATACTAATTCCATCCGGTGAAAAGTAGAAACAACTACATTTCGCACACTTTCTACCCCTCATGAAGGCAGTGTGTCCTTGGATAAATTATTTGGCCAGGCTTTGTTTCTATTCCAAAATGTTCTGTTTTACATTTGTTATTGGCATAATCAAGATTTGGTTGTATTGGCGGTAATGACGCCAGTGTGGCTTCAGATATGAATGTTTGGTCGGGCTTTGTTTCTATTCTGAAAGTTTTTGATATTAAGTCTTTTATTGGCATCATCATTCAAAATTTGGTTGTCGGCGGTAATAGGTTGATAAAACATTGATACTTATTTTACATTCATACCATTGAGCCGGTGTCACTGCTGGTGGACGTTATATCTGTGCCCGAGGATAATGTCAACTCAGAAGCCATTCGACTTGTGATTAGGTACTTATGTACTTGTCAAACATCTATTCCATGGGGTTTGTTTCGGATTTCTGAATCCATTTTTTATATGTTGTTGGGCAGTTGTTAACTGATTCCATCAGTTGTTCATTAGAAACAACTACATTTCACACACTGTCTGCCCTTGATGACGCCGGTGTGTCCTTGGATAAATTATTTGGTCGGGCTTTGTTTCTATTCAAAACTTTTGTATTTTATATTTGTTATTGACATCATGAAAATCTGGTTGTATTGGTGGTAATACGATTGATACTTACATTCTATTATTTAATCCCCAGCCACGAAATTACTTCGAGTTTGATTTGAGAACGATTTTTATTAACACAAGCGCCCAAGTTCCTCAATGAACAGTTTCCACTATTCGAAGAACAAAAAACCCAACATGTCTATCGTTGTCTCCATCAGCCATCAGCCATAAATTAATCAGTACATCTCACTTTGGACATGTTGGAGACACGTCTTTCTCGAGCGTCTAATGAACATCGGAAAGTAAAGACAAGCACGTAGGGAAAATGTTCATCCGTTGATTAATCACCGGTTGAGTGATATCAAGCCTCCTTTAGAAAACAAACGTAGATAAATTTTAATTCATCAAAATTAGATTCGTTGTGATATCCCAGGAGACGGGGACTAACAGCGACGGGGTGAACATCTTGGACTGAGGATTAATGATCAGCATATTGCTATCGTTGGGAAGAATGGTGACATGATTGCACATTTCACTGCTGAACGTGACATTTGATTTTGCATGACTGTAGTTTGGTTGCCTGTAATATAATATTCTAGTTTTTAGTTGATATTCAGCAATCAAATGATTAAGAGTAAAATGTGGGCCATGTGTAATGTTGGTGGTCATTAAAATGTGTTCAGTGTATGTCTGATGTTAATTGTCGGTATAATGTATCGATGTCGTCATATATCGCACATGAATTAGTTCGTTATTGAATGCAAGATTATAGAAACACACTACGTCCTGGGTTCCTTTTATATTCAGGAAATCTAAATATATATAGTTGCATTTACTTGTTAGGAGACAAGGTAAAACTTTCTATGTAAATATTCCCTGTGTCTGCTATTTACATACTATTGTGTGTTGCCTTGGTGCTTCAGTACGCTTGGAACTGATATTTCCTATAAACTACTCTTTGTGTTTCAAATATTTAACACACCATTGGTTATGTAACCATTTCTGGATGAGCGGTTCATTAGCATGTCAAGCTACAGACAAGAAACACATTTTCATTCCTATTTAAATTGTCAGACGAAAAATTTGTTGATTCTGATGTAAAATTTCTTGAGTTGTTGATTTTATTTCCTTCCTTCACTTGTTCATGATGTAATTCAGTGCATCTCATCATTCTTCTTGGGTGTATTTTCCTATCATGCAATGCGTCGCAGTACTAGGAAACACCCGGCCAAGCGAATGAATTACTGTCTAATGAAGGGACGGTAACTGAATTACTGTCTAATGAAGGGAGGTAACTGGATAAAGGATAAAGATTGGTTTCACAGGATCCATAAGGTATATTATACTGCCAGTCGTTCTTAATATCGTGTCTACATAATGCAGACAGTCAAGTGTCTTTTATGCAGATCCAGATCCATGTTGCATCTCGAAAATGGGTTCTTTTGAGGGAGACATGTCTTCTAGGGATTCTAATGAACTACAGCAAAGTAAGACAAGCACGAGGGGAAAATATTCATACGTTCAATTATGAATGGAGTGGCACGATAGTAAACACTTATAAACACATGCGGGGCAGGAGATGCTCACTCTTCCGGAGCACCTGATCTCACACGCAGCTGGCTTGGTGTCTGTGAGTTTCACATGGCTTTGACTTTGATACTTTAGTATCTCTCGGATTTGACTACTCACACTGATCTGGTAAAATTCGTCCATGGATTCGGTCTTGGAATATGAATTTGTCTGTTTGTCGGTATCCATTTCTACTTTTATAACTATGTAAACACAGTAAAAAGCTAAAACATATTCAATAAATTGTAATTAATTAGAGTGGGATCCATTGTGTCAGGACAAGGAAATAAGCCTTTATGAGTAAACGAGTCAGGAGCTGCTGATTACCAACGCCATGGATAGAATTTGGTGACAGATTGGATTTGACTGTTGGTTGAAATGAATCATGATGATGTTGGAAACGAACAAGGAGAGCTGAATAACATTTTGGACGTTACCAAATCAAGTTACTTTTGAAGAACGCCGCACTGTCACAAGCCAGTTATGAACTTATTACAGTGCATGGGATGTTCATTCACCTGAAGAATACTTACATGATACCAAATAATTGTTTTGTGTATACTAAACGCTCTAATATTCAGTACGGACATAGTGATTTATATACTCAAATGCAAAAATTGTTTGGATGAAATTGATTACCATTGAGAAGAGTGTTATGGTTGGTATGGATATAAATTGAAGGTAGTAATTCAATTTTCTGGGCCCATTAGTTCAAGATGTAATCCATTGTATCATTCCTTTATGCAATGTCAAAGTGAATTATTGTCCAGGTCTCCTGGTTATTTTCTCAGGTGAATACATGGCTTTGCAAGGATAAGCAATGGTTACACACAAACAATGTGATACTTCAAGTTGTTTACGAATACGATATCTACATAATGCATACATTCAAGTGACCGTTATGCAGATCTGGCATGATCTACATGTTGCAGAGCATGGAACGTGCTCGCTATGTAGTTTTATGTATGTATAAATTTTGACCTGATAGAAACACCTGCTTTTCCTTATACTAAGATATTCTTGAGACATTTTATTCAGTATAGAGAGCGGTACAGAAATATTTATTCATGACTGTGTAAAAGAAGGATGCAGATCCATTTTACAATCATAATGTTTCTATCAGCAGTGTTGTTGGGAATAAAACAAGGTTTTGTGACACCTGAAACTGTGTTAATGATCTTTGAGATGTTATTGTTTTAAATGCTTTGAAAGCATTTAAAGCAATCACATTTCAAAGATCATTAACACACCAACTAAATTCATCAGACAAATTTATCATCTCGAAGTAATCAGTTTGCGATAAAACCTCGAATTGATTTCAATAATATATTGTAGTAGAATGCGATTACATCTACATGATGTAATAAATCATGACGTACGATCAACAAATTCAATATATTTGATTCATTCTCCTATCTCATACTCAAGACCTGGTGATCACACAGCACAGCATCAAATTACAAGGAGTTAACATGTTTTCTATTAATTATCCCCAACCAGGAAATTAATCCGAGTTTGATGCGAGAATGGTTTTTGTTAACACAAGCGTCCAAGTCCCTCAATGAACCGTTTCCGCAGTACGCTGGATCGTCAAGAGAACAAAACCCAACACGTCCGTTGTTGTTTACAGCAGCCATCAGCCGATGTGAATTAATCATCACATCTCACAGGGCAGATGCGTCTTCTAGCACTTCTAATAAACCCCCAGCGAGCAAAAACAAGCACGTGGGGGGAAATGTTCATCCGCTGATTAATTACCAGGTTGAATAATATCAAGCCACCGCTATAAAACATACGTCTATAAGTTCTAATTCATCAAAATTAAATTCGTTATGATATCCCAGAAGACGTCGACTAGCGGGGTAAACAACTTGGGTTGAGGATCAATGACGAGCATATTGCCATCGTTGGAAAGAATGGTGACACAGCTGTACATTTTTCACTGCTGAAAGTGACACTTGATTTTGCAAATATTAATCTGGGAAGATTGTCTGTACCTTAGTTACATGTAATATAATATTTAGTTCGTAGTTGATGTTCAGCAATAAAACTACCGTTTACCTCCATTTCTTTTATGTATTTTATTTCATAATCATAATAAAGGCAAGAAATTAAGCATGTGTACCGTTGGTGGCTGCTCAAACGTGTAGAGTATATTCTTCACACCAAATATAATATAAATATTACCAGATGTCATATACATGTACACGTAGTTTTCGATATGCGTACAATGTATTAGATGTCATGAACATGTACGATATACACTACATGACGTACATGTAGGTCGTTATTCAAAGGAAACGTCTACCATCATACCATCATTTCGCTTCGATAATCAGAGAACCGGTCTTCAGAAAGTTTTCCACTTTAGTAGTACGTCTGGCATCTACCCAGATAAATATCATGTTTAATGTGTGAACAGTCTACACAACATTGATTAGTGTGACCTAACGACGGCAAGTGACATTCTAACATATTATGTAGTGGAGCAAGGATACGTATGTAATTTGTGAAACGTAATAAATAACTAGTCTCTGGAAGATAAAAAGGTCAATTTATTTGCATACGTATCGACAAAATAATTTACGATTATAGAAGCAGATTGAACCACCTAAAATTACGACTGCGAGTATGTCAAATGTTAATCAGACTTTGTCCCAGTGGCAATATTTTTGGAGATCATCGCAGTCAAGTCGACACTCAGGCTGAGACACCAGATCTGCAAAGTCAATATAATTGTCCACGATATTGTTCAAGTACTAGTAAAGTGAAAATATGATGTTTTGTTATATGAAAGATCTCATTGATCTGAGCAAAATGGTCTTTACGGTATATCAATATCTCTATCCGTTCAAAAGTTACAGCCATTTGTAACTGCCATTCCAGCACTACATTACAGAAGCCACTTGAAAAGTTCTAGCAACTCATTAATATGCAAATTAGATGCTAATGAGAATTCATGACGTCACGAGGGGAACAAATTTAAATTAGGAAATTTCAAGCCATGATATAGTGATTATTATTGAAGGTTCTGACGATCTGACTAGTGCATATCAGTATGTACCATACATATTCAATATCCACACAAACTGTACTGTTGCTATGGTTACCAATCGTTCCCTATAGCCGTAGTTACCCATGGTTGCCATGGCCATTGACTGCCAAGTCAGTCTATCCACAGACTTTCTGTCGATTATTTATGAAATAAATTATTATAGAGCTCAAGTTGGCACCATTTTTATTTGTACATACCCTGTTTCTAAGTGGGTTTCTGGCCCTAGCAACCATGGTTGCTATGGGCCATACCAGGTCACTGGTTACCTTGACAACAACAGAAAAAGTGAAAACACTGATTATTCATATTAAAATCTGTATAGAATAAGTTTTGATGAATAATCATAACATTAAATGAATGAATAATACATATCAAAGTACCTAATTAAAACAACTTCCCCCGATGACGTCATGAACATCTCATTTGCATACTAATTAGCTAAATTGTTTTGAAAAAGCAAATTTGCCGATTTCAGTCTTTAAAGTGCTATAACTTTTGAACGGATTGTGACATTTACATTCCGTAAAAA
This sequence comes from Terebella lapidaria, assembly GCA_949152475.1. Lineage (NCBI taxonomy): Eukaryota > Metazoa > Annelida > Polychaeta > Terebellida > Terebellidae > Terebella > Terebella lapidaria. The sequence continues at coordinate 52,672,320 of OX424555.1, read as the reverse complement.
CAATTTTGCTCAGATCAATGAGATCTTTCATATAAGTTCACATCATATTTTCACTATACTAGTACTTTAAAATGATACATAAAAATATATGGCGTTGGATTTGAGGTTACGAATGCTAATGCAACATCAATAAACTGACGCCAAAGTGGGTATCACCTAAAATTTGTGTTATATTCAGATAGATTCTTGGGTTTTATAGCCAAAATCCATCCTGCTATTCAACTAATATCGCTAGATAAGTGCGAGTAGGCGCTAGCTAACAATAGAAGGTAGAAGTTCCTGATGTTTTTGTTGTTTACTTACACGGCAGCTAGTTCACACGTTTGTGATCACGAAGCGAGAATTGGTTTCACGCTTGTCGCTGAAAATAGTGCGATTAATGAAGTACAAATACAAGATGTACATTTGACGATGTACATTTTAGTCATTTCTGCTTTCAATATACCTGGTGTAGAATGTATCATATGTTCGGCATTTGTAAACAGCCTGATATCACATTCGGAATAGAACATTGTGTTACGACGATCAATTACTTGATTTCTTTGAAAACAGATAAAAAAAAATAAAACCGACCGCTGCAGTGAGAGATACATGATGCATGCGTTCCCGGAAAGTTTGCCCCTTTCGTAAGTATGCTCGTAAATATTTGTCAAATAACAATGTGCGGATCTACTCTGTTACCTTTCAGCGATGTTCAGGTGTCTGCTTCATTGTATAATCAAAGGAATAAGTGGTTGGATCTCACAGTTTTCATTGAAGCACTTATGTTTTAATTAGATTTTGACAAATTGGTGTTCAAATGGCGAAATTATGATACGAACATAGAAAGTGAAAATTCAGAGTGAACCCAAACTTTCAGGTGATACCCAGCTTTAAAACTGATAAAGGGAAACATTGTTGCTGATTTTCACGACAGGTGACAATCATCGTTGTCACTTTAATTTCTACAGTATTACTACTTGAAACACACCTGTCGGAGAGAACACTGAGTTGGTACTGGAGCCCGTTGGGTTTGTGGCGGCGCGGCGGGCGGCCGTTGGCTCGGGTGGGACCGGCGACCGGGTCAGTGGTGGGCAGGACGGACGGGGGTTCCTTCCGACCACACGGCCAGGTGATCACCCTGTTCTGCGCGAGGATTGCCACGACGACTAGCACCACGGCACCTACGGCTCCACACACACTACCGATCAGCACAGCGTTCACCGAGTCGTCTGGAAGACACAATGTCATGAACGAACTGATTGTTCGTTAGCATATTATTGTAGACACAAGTTCAAATTGATAGATAAGCACTTCCATAACTCTATTTCAAGTTTACCTGGAGTTTGATATGTGGTATACTCTATAGTTTCTAGTCTAGTGTTTTCCGTATTTGAGGTCGTGTCCACAGGAGACGACGACGTGGCCTCCTCAGTGACACCTGTGACCAGGACTTCAGTGTAAAGATCCTCCGATGTGACCGCGGTTGGTGACCCGGTGACATTCTCTTCAGGTACAGTGGAGAACTCCGTCCCAGTGGGAAACTGATTCGTTGCTTCTACCTCCGTACTCCATGGCCCTTCGCTGGTAATGGCGAGACTATCTAGACACCGAAGTGCACAATTTACTTCTCCATGGTCGGTGCACCGAGAAGTTCCTGGTTCGAAATTACTACTCGTTGGACAGTTCCTAGGTTTCCACGTGCCGTCCACGCACTCAAAGTACTTACTACAGTATTTCCTATTGGGGGTTAAATCTCCATCCTCACAGAACAACGGCGTAAACTCACATAGATCATCTAGAACTTCGGTAACAGAAGAACATCCATCGAAACACTGGGATGGGTCCATGTCCAGACAACAGGCGTGCATTTCCTGACTGAAAAGCATGGCAGCTGGACAGCCCTTCTCCACCCATACACCGGCAGTACACAAATAGTACTTGCCACAGCTCGTCTCAGTTGGCAGAACGTGTCCGTCCTCGCACAGTTCGGGACGATCACATGGGTCATACATATGTCCTGCTGATAGAAAACCAACAGGTTCAAAGGAGTCACAGTGTCATACCATGATACATGTCATAATTCATAAACTATTCAATAAACTGAGTTTTAAATTGATGTTTGTCATGATTCACCATCGATCGTGACAATTCTACATTGTTAAAACGATTTGTTTACATATAATATTTTTGATATACGCATACAAATCACGAGACGTATTTTTACCTGCAATGCCATCGGACACACATTCCTGAGAGAAAACCTCACACACCGCCATAATTAATGCCACTGATATATGTGACACTACCATGCTTCACCACTACCATATTGGCATCATCTGTCCTTCAAATATGGCATCATAGCACGGCGCTCAATCCAAACACAATTATACCAATTACGGCGAGAACGTATGGCGAGAGTTTGTGAAAAATCACATCGACAAAATTGGTTGCTCTCACTTTTTTCTTCTTTCCTGTCACGGAGACGCCCATAGAAGACGGGGCGTGAACTTAGATGTACAGAAGTAATCACTGGAGATAGTCTTATCAGTTATGAGATGCTGATTACATTAATAATTTGGTAATGATTGATCGTCGAGAGTTGAACGCGGGCGAGTGACATAACTTGACCGTTATAAATCGCTCGGCAATGTCGTAATCGGCCACGATAAAGTCAGCACACTCACTCCAGATGTGATGTGGAAAGTACCAGCCTGCTAGTATGAACCATTATGTTTACAGATGCTAGCGTAGACTGCATTGACCCGACGGTCTGATAGATCGCATTTATCACCTGTGCGTGGGTGTTGTTTTTTTCCAACCTTTTGCATATTTTGATAACCTGTATATCATACGATACATTTATTATATCGCGTGGATAACGTTCTGTCAGCTATTCTTATAAAATTGTCCCGTGGCATCCCAAGTATAACATTGCTCTATCACACCATGGGTGTATATAAACTCGTTCCTTTTTTCAAATAAAAGTGAATATCAACTCATTTATTTCCTATCGCAATGAACAGAATCAATGATTAAAAATGCCATCTCGAAAACTATATGTTTTATTTCTCAATTTTCAGAAGGCGATTAATATCTGAGATTTTGTCACTGGAGTAGGCCTAGTTCGGTAAACATCGAACATCTCAAAACAACTAGTTCCATGTGGTGTCAGACATCCGTAATTTATAACATATGGATAGTTTATTTACAGAGCAACGGTTATTTAAAGAACACATTGCTGGCCCGAAAGAACAATACGACCAAACTGCAGTGTCATGAACACGCGATAACATTCACAATCCTGATAACAAATTGATACCAGATCGTGACATCCACATTTTTGTGAGTTAATACAGTGAAACATGAGTCAGTGCTATCAGCCTGAATCTCTCCAGTATATTGGTAGATGATGTTGGACAAGTAATTGATAGAGATGAGAGATTTCAGTGCAACGTATTTTTGTCTGAACCGGTATAGAGACAAGCTACTCGTAGTTAATTTCAATTTCACGTACGGGACCTTTCGTAGCACCCTTATACCTATTTCATATAGGTATATTAATATACAAACGGCATTTCGTCAAGTTAAAAAATTGTTTTCTCTGAGACAGCTCAGCTCTAAATAACACGATGATGGCAATTCGGATTACACAATAAAACATCATCATACTCGGCATATGATTTATCAGCAACTTTCAAATAGCAATTTTACACGAATACCCCTACAAACGAGAAAAATCCCCCACACATTGGCTCTTTCTTACGAAATAAGATCAGTTGATAACGTGTCACGTAGCTGCTTTCAATAATTTACAGGAATGTGCACATGCACAATTATCGCGTAATTTTTAGCTATTTCCAGGAGCCCAATAAACTCAAAATGTAAGAATCATCGCGACGTTATCGATTGATGAAGCGATGATATTGAAATAGTCCAATTGATTACGGAATATGGCGGGATATCATAGTAGTTCACATCACACTGCTGTCAAAGCTCCAGCTAAACTCTTATGAAGCACCCCTCCCACCCCCCCCCCCCCCCACCTCCCGACGTTTAGTCGGAACCGGAGAAAGATGCGTTTATGGCGATTATGCGAACTATCTCTTTCTTTAGAAACACGCTATCTCTTCATAAGATATTTTAAAAGTTGCAATTGCAGTAAGAAGTACAATGTAGTTGACATTCATGGGTGGTCCCAGTCCCTAAATAGGGTTCTCTATGTAAATCGCCCGCAATGGCCCCGCATATACTCGTATTTAAACAATGTTTGTCGACATGCAGACGGGACGACTTCTGCTCATTGTCGTTTCAGGGGCAGAAGTCGGAAAGTTAGCAGAAAAGTGCGGTTGAACCGAATGTGAAGTCAAGTTATAATACCTATAAACTTATTTATAATTTAGCATAGCGAAATTTGAGCAAATATCGAATGTAAAAAATTCAATTCTGAGAAGATGGATTGTATAATTGAACCATGACATCTTTGTTATTGCATGTGTAAAGTTATTGACTACCGTCCGCTCTTCGGGATCCTTGAGGATAGTCCTCTCTCATCCGAGTCCTTGCGGACGCGCATCCGCTATTCCGGATCCTTGCGGCAGGGCCGCTCACCGGAGGTCGCGGCGGACACGGTAACTACTTCAGCATTAACGGTAACCAGGTAACAGCCCACCCGACACTCCCAGGCCTACGGACACCGTTCAGAAACTAGTTCATCCCTACGGTGTTAACTGGCGGGGCCTGGCGAGCCGCGGTCTGCCTCGGGGACGGAACCCCGTACAGTCCGACATGCTGGCCAGAGCCTCTGTCACACGTCCCGGGAAGGGAGAGAGCTGGCGATCCACAGGGCCGAAGGCCCCCGAGTCAGCAACTTGTCTCTCCCAGCCCGGGCCTCCCCATGGAAATCGTCCCCAGGGCTCTAGGAGCCCACTACTCACAAACAGGGAACACAAAGCTCATGGTGAGCCTCGTGTGCGTCCTGTCTCTCGATCTTGGACAATCTCCTCGAACGAGTCGCTTCCAGTGTATATATAATACACCAGAAACTGTAGGGCGCACGCGAGGTTTAATCGATCCATTGTTATAGTTTACTGGAACGTAAATTACAATACGTCGCCGTGGCAACGCACGCTCGAACGGAGCATGTCAAAACAAGGCCAAGTACGAAAAGGCCACATAAATGGCATTTATGTTTACAATCACCTGCCGCGTGCTTAGGGCAAAATCGCCACACATGTGCCAACAAATAGTACATGAAACGCAGTTTAATTCATTTGATATTTTGTTCGAGGGTTGCCTTTTCACATGTGCAAAAGGTTATGAACATCTATGCTGCGAAGGTCATGTCAGCGACTTGAATCTGAATACAACACTAATCCCAGTAATTATACTTCGTTGCCTCTTTTCTCTTCGACTTTGCAAGACAAAGAAAGTTGACCGGATGAAACATAAATTGTGACAGTCACGACACTACACCGTTGGGATTTGAAGCCATCTCCAAACTATCAAATAACTTCTAAAGCTCTAGAGTTGAAATGACATCTGACGTATCTTGTATCGTTCAAAACATATTTCTTGAACAAAATGCATGATTAGAAATCACGTCGACATGAGTAGCTAAATTAAGGTCCATTCCACAGATGTAATCAGAAACTTCAGGAACCCAATACATTCCAATCCACACAACCTTGCCCGACAAATTAATTCAAAGAGAAAAATTATCATCCTCTCCATATTTAGGATGATAATGATCGCAATTGGATGCTAAATATTCAGACGATGTCTCCACAGAAAGGGGCGTTGTAACATTCCCACGAGGATTGATGGTCGTGGTTAATTGATGGAATCCAGGATTGCAACTAATTATAAGCACGCCCTGCTCTGCATCTCTGTGCAATATGAGCTTGGAACAAATTATCCCCACTTCTTGTTTTTCATGTTTCTCCACGAGGAAATCGTTATATAAAAGATAACACTTAATACAACCACTCGTGTTTAATTTAGTGGTGGATTAACCATTTGAACACGATTTTTCAGCTGAAATATCAACTCACCCATGAATTTAGAAATGAAAACAGGGAAATCGACGTGCAAATTGCTTTTGAATTCCCATACAGCGAAAAATCATGGCACTCACAAAATGAGTATTACATGATAACAAGAAAACAATACATGGATGAGGAGGGAACGTACGAAAAATGTGCATACATACACGAGAAATGCATGATTACTACAGTAACATATCCATTTTACCATATGAGGAAAATATGGAGCGATGTTCTTCTTGCAGTAGGCGCCTAGGCTTCTCATGCAACTTGGTCTGGACTAATTTGTTGAAGCTAGAAGTTGAAGCTATGTCCATGGTATCTGGCAGCACTATGGATTCTCCACCAACTTGTGAATAGGTGAGGTATGGTATGATTCACTATCGGCCATTCTTGAAATCAACTAAAAAAATCGTTCACCGTGATGCCATTTCGACTTCAATAGGAATTTTTGAAACCCAAATCCATACAATATAATAGGAATTTATACAATTTCCGTCACATCCATCAGAGGTCTACATTGTGTACCGGTTCATCGTAGATTGACGTCTGCTTTCTTGATGCATGTATAGGGTGTAACACAGTGACCTCAACCCCTATGAAAACCCCTTTGAAGTGACATCAATTTATTAAGGTAAGGTACCCCTTTTCGGTCGCCTCCCACGAATAAGCTTTGCATTGTACTCATGGAAAACTACTGAGAAACTGTTTAGCTTCCGACTGACAAAATTCGACGAGATGATAAGTATTTATGGGACGGGGCGACAGAGGAATTCCGGTCCATGCCTAGTATGAGCTTAATACGATTATATCTGAGACAATTTCTGAGCCATCACCCCGTCAATAATATTGACAGTTTTAGTCCTCACGGTACTGATAGGATGAGACAGGGATGATTCAATATACATCTCTTGGTTTTACAAATTACGCCTTTGCACGAATATCAGATGTTTTTCGTCCCAATTCAGATATTAACTTGGACACTCTAACGCTGTAGAAACACAACAGAATCACGGGTAATTTCGTAGAAATAATAAAAAAAAAATGTCAAGCAATTGGCATATCAAGGTATAGAAAGTATCTTACTATTCTTACCTGATGCATTTGACGATCGTCTAGGCAAGGAAATTTAGCCTGACTTTGAATCACATTTCTCACGGGAGGTTTTGACTTGGATAGTTTTTTCATGAACTACTTCAAACATTGGGCACCAAAAGCAGTTACCCTAGGTTTATTTTCTACGTGATGCGCACAGCACACCACATGATAGTAATGGGATAGATGATTCAAGTTGAGCGAATACTGAGCGATATTAGGATCAATGTTTCCCATAACTGAATTGGTAAATTGGAACCTATAGGCAACATCATTGTTGTATATTATTACTACTCTACAATTCACATTCAGATTTCTCATGGAATTTTGTTGCCACTCCCCTAGAAGCTCGAATGAATAACTTTATGTGATTGTAAAATTATCTGATGCTCATCTAAATTTTGTGATGGAGGTATATTGTAGCGTTGTATTTCCTGTTGATTATGACATCTAACCATATTGTTTGAACAGACTCCATACGCTGGATTCTCCACCAATCTGTGTACGGGTGGATTATTGCAGGCAATACTGTTGTGGTGTGATTCACTATCAGAGTCCTTTCTTGAAATCACCTGAAAAAAATGTTCATCATGGTCAATATTTACAAACTTCAATTGGCACTCTGAGTTTACATGAATAATAAAAAGTAGAAGTATTCGCTAACGGACTCAATGTCTACATCGCGGGCGGACTCTTTATTTTATTGCAGTTCGCATCCATGAAAATGACAAAGGGAGTACCGTAGTGACCCCAACTATTCTGAAAACCTCGTTGGAGTGGCGTCATTTTGTGAAGCTAAATTCCAGATATTGCATCGCCTCGATACATTTCATACAAACAACTACTGTATTTATGGAGCACCGGTCAGAGAATTGTTTAGCTTCGACTTTGCAATTCATTGTGCGATTACAATACAAGGATTCTACATGACATTGTATCCATATAATACAGAATAAAAAGTATTAATGGTGCTGATTCAAGAAGACGTAATGGCGGACAGGTGTTGGTCACAAGGCGACAGTGGAATTACAGTGTACTCATAGTATTAACATAAACTGATTAGATCTAAGACAGATTCTGAGCCATTTCTCCCGTCAATAATATCGGCAGACTAGTCATCCAGATTTCAGTGATAGAAAGTGACAGACGTGATTCAATTTAAATTTAAATTTCTTGGTACATACATAATTGACGTCTTCGTAAGAATTCCTGGTATTTGGCGTCCATATTCAGATATCAACTCAGACACTTTCATCGCCGCAGAAGCACAAGATTAACATGGAAATTTTTGTTAAATAATACAAACTGTCGAGCACTTGTCATGCCATTGTATAGTAAGTTGTCTGCATAGTAATATACACGCAAGTTGAAACCTCCCGAGGGAAATGTAAAACGAGGTCTAGGTCCCTCTCCAGACAATTGGCAATTGCATCAAGTAGTTATCAAAGAACCATCATGCAACTGAAAACTTTATGTGGAACCGTGGCAATTTGTGCAATGAAACCAGCGGTAGATTTACGCACTATTTTTTATCATAGCATGTGCTCGTGGTTCACAACTGACGAGCAGTATTAGAACTACATACACTTAAGAGTAATATCATCCTCTTTAATGGCGCTGTTCTATAATGATCATCAGAAGGGAACACACTTACTCTTTTTGCGACCAGAAAGCTGAAAACGGAGCCCACGCCAAACCAGAATACATGGTGAGAAGCCAACGCACAATACAGGGACAGGCAAGGCGTGATCTTCAAAAGAAAATACGTATTATTAATGAAATCCTCATTATTAATTTTGAATCACCTTTGAATTTTCTATCGATGTTCATGATGCTCCACGAAAGACCTAAGACATTTTATGGTACGTAAAGGCAAAGATTCAGTCACTTTGTTCATTTATGAAACTAAAGTTCCCCAGTCTTCTATCCCGACCCCAGTGATCCCACTGCGTCGACAGAAAGTAAGCTATGTGACTTCTTCTCGTCGACATTACATTATGTTGCTTGTGCTGACACAAATAGAAATGAAATTTGACAAAATGAAATAGAATCACATTGTATGAGAATGAGGCGGATATGTCAAAACTGCTAGTCCCACCAATTGTGAGCGTAATACGATATGATCATCGCATGTAATCGTGTGAGAAATCCTACCACTACTGTTCGTATGACACTCGTATAAAGTGACAAGCAAGATGTAATTTCGCCGGGATCAGAAGTCGTATCTTCAGACACCTAAAGAATAATATGACGTGGCAAGTCACATAGACATTTCCATCGAGTTAAAAAAATTCAATGGAATATTTTTAATGTATGTATATAAACATCATCAGATCTGTTTCACCAAAACGGTGTTGTGTCTTTTCCGATTTGATATCTGAATTGTTGTATTTTTTTTCATAATTTAGTTAGCATGCCCCAAAACATGTTCAGTAAAAATATTTGTTATCAAATGAATCGCTGATAATGCCAATAAAATTATCGGTTCTATCGATATCACATCATACACGATTGATAATAAATACGCGTAACACAAATGAAATATATTGCTTTTGTTATAATAATTCGTGATACCACATATCACATAATGGAATATTGCTTGATAAAATTTGAATTACGTTCAAATCCATCGAAATATAGATGGCTTCACAAACACATAAGCGATGGGGTCCGGATGGAACACTCCAATCCATGAAAATCCATCATATACTACTCATCATTTAGGATGACTTTAATGGTTACCAGTTGTCCAGGAAGCTCCGATATGGTCTTTATTCAATGAGATATATTGGTTGTGATAAAAGTCGTAAATAACGATGAACAAGCTTATGACTTCAGATTGTCTTTGAGGTATGAGATTGGGAGGTAATATTAGTTTTTCCATCAACGTTTACATAATTTCTTACGAGCACCAGCATTCGCAACTTTCGAAATGGGGGCAAATGGGGCACACTATCGAAAACAACAAGTCATATGTATCTTACTGTATGTAGACATGTCATATATTGATAATTTGAATGCTCAATAGTTGATAAGGCATGGCTGAAATCGATCAATATTCATGATAACTGATCAATACTGATCAGTGGGGTGATTTCGATATTGACTTCGCCATGCACGAATCCTTTCCGAATAAGAGGGTGTATAAGTCCGGTGTCCACTGAACGACGCCAACCATTTTGCCATAGTCGTCGGTAGCTCGTAACTAGCGAAATGCCCTTCCAAATATCATCCTCTCCTGCATGTTGCAACCCCATATATTTTCCAAAACCATGTAAAACTATTGTTGTAAAATGTATACCTGCTTTTCCTAAGCAGTTTGAGCAAGGTGTTCTGCTTCAACGTATTTGATGTCCAAATATATTTGACTGTGCTCTTTGGGCCAAATTCATAATCCTGGATTCTCGACCAATTAGTTAATAATATGGAAAATCTATTGTGATAATTTTGCTTACATTTTTCTTTAACTTTTCTCGAAGTTACCAAAGAGTTCATCGTTGTATTGGTTGATATTTATATATTTCAATCGGAATCTTCGGCAACTCGAATTGTAGAATCATGTTATTGATGATTCAGTCCACTGTCTACATCGGCTGATGTATTGTCTGTTTACTGGTCGCTTCCATGAAAACTGACAAAGTGTGCACTAAAGTGACCTCAGTTAAACTGAAATCCCCTTTGAAGGGCGGTGTGTTGCTAAAGCAAAAGACCAGACATTTAGACCGCCGTTTCTCACCAATTTCCGGCCAAAAGCTTTCATATCATAATGGCACTGCATTCATGCAACAGTAGTCTCAGAATAGAAAAGGTTTGACCTCTGCGTCAATTCCTCTCTGGTGAAATTACAATTTTAGGGGTTAAACGTGTCATTGGCATGTATAAATTAACAATATCGATGACATTGATACATCTACAATGAGACGATACATGAATTTCATTCCACGCTTAGCTTGAACATGATATGATTATATCTCAGACATGTTCTGAACCATTGCTCGCGTCAATGTTTTCGATCTTACATCAACCCCATTCTAATGATAGGATGCGACAGGCATGATTGAATCTGAATCCCCTGGGTTTACGAATGACGCCTTTGTCAGAATTCCAGAAGATTTCTGTATTTGATGCTCTATTTTAGGCATCGACTCAGACATTTCGACTGCTCCAAAAATTACACTGGCACACACGGACAATATATCGTTAGTTATTCGTGATAAAGAAGGAACACGAAAGAAACTTTCCGTGAGAACAAGTTTTGCATATACTTTTTGCGAGTACATCAGAATGAAGCTGTGATAACTTAGCATACAAATGTTCGTTGAAAAAAGTTCCTAGAATGATGTTTGGTGCCTACAAAAAACGAATGCGCATACTGAGAGGTTTGAAAGATTTGCTCAGAATTCTAAGCATGACACAAGAACAAGAAGCTATGAATTTTCAATGTGAGAATAAAATCATATCACAATGGGACATCTAAGCGCAGCTACAGAGTGCAGTATCTGCCATACCAATTAGCGATGAGTCCAGGCTTTTCGTCTATGTCAGGTACACCCTGTAGTATGAGATAAATTAGGATGCTGATCACGTGAATTGATGGTAATATATCCTAGAAATTAACAAGGATCAGACACGATGTAATAACTGTTATGTTTTTGAAGTTGGATATTATTATTATACTATGAATTGACAAGGCTTCGGAAGGAGACTGATGACTGAATACCCCGAATGAAAAGAATACAATCAAAGCGCTTTCAGTCACCAGGATCATTTGGTACAGAAGTTGTCCTTTGTCGTACTTCATGAAATATTTTGCTTTTGTGATAATAATTCGTGATACCACAGATCACATAATGTATCATTGTTTGACAAACATTTCAATTATATTCAAATCCATCGACATACGGATGGATTTATAAACACATAAGCGATGGGGTTCGGATGGAAACTAACACATTCCAATCCATGAAACCATGAAAATCCATCTACTCATTTTTTTTCAGGATGATTTTAATGATTACCGGGTGTTCGGGCATGCTCCGATATGGTCTTTATTCTATTAGATATATTGGTTGTGATAGGAAGTCGCAACTAACGATGAACAAGCTTATGACTTCAAATTGTCTTTGATGTATGATATTGGGAGGTAAAATTATTTTTTCCCCTCAAAGTTAAAGCATCTGCCTTCGAAACCAGTCAATATTTTTCGAAAAATATATATCTCATATTAAACATGCTAAATTAACTGAATGAGACGTACTCACATCAAATGTAATGACTATAGCCAGTCCTCCAGGAAATTTTGCTCATTTTAACAGGCGGTTCTCGCATAAATACAGGAAGTGTATCCATCACACGCAAATGTAAACAAAGCATAGAAGTACAAGATGGACTGACAATTCCACGTACAACATGGTATTTCACTGATTATTTTATCATAACTACACTATATATGCACATACGAACTGGAAAATGTACTCCATGTGGGCTTTTAAGCGCGATTTGTGTATTTGTTTGCATTCGGTTTTGATGGATAACTTCGATTGTTTATATACAAAACGAGCACAAAATGAGTATTAAAACAGATGAAAAGACAACTCGGACGATTGTAATCATCCAAATCATTGAGCACACCTTTTGTTATCTTGCATTAGATGTGTTACACAAAGATTTAATTTTGAAATAAATATTGCATACATCCGAAGGCAGTAGCTTTAACATAATTTTTTACGATCACCAGCATTCGCAATTTTTCTCTGACAAATGGGGCACATTATCGAAAGCGGCAAATTACCTGTATCTTACTGTATGAAGGCACGCCCTATATGGATAATTTGAATGTTCAATAGTTAATAAGGCATGGCTGAAATCGATCAATTATCATAATAGCGGATCAGTGCTGACCAGAGGGGTGATTTTAACCCCTTCACTGCGTATAGCCCGAGAAGGTCTCGGGCACTAACGTCAATTCCAGTGTGCGTATAGCCCGAGAAGGTCTCGGGCTCTGAACAATGTGTGATAAGTCAGTGTGGAGTGTGAAGATCGTTATGATATTTCACATAAGTTTGGCGAACAAACATGGGCACTCTAAGATAACGCAGTGAGCACTATTCGGCCAGTCATCTCAAACTTATATGTACCTCTTTAGATTGATTTCTGCAAAAGAGAAGAGAACCAGCATGTATTTTGTCTACATGCAAATTTTGATCTATATGTATAGATGTATGCATATGCACATATGCGATTTGCAATATTTATATGCTGTTCATTTTTGACAGTTATGATTGCAACATGTTGCTCAACAATCGTGAACTATTTAAGTTAGCTCTTGCATAATATATCTCGACAGGTCAATGGAAGTGGAGATATAACTTTGTGTCTGATGGGAATAATTTATTGCCGTGTAAAAAGCATGCTTTGTTTGTTAAAATGTGATCGTTGCCATGGTAACCTGCTACATAGCAAACAAATTTTATTGGCGTTGCTGCTGTTTTGGTGAGAATAAGGTTTAGTACCAAATATATATAATTTTTACAATAATATTCCAATTCTTTGTTGAAAAATTCAAAATATCTGAGAATATATCATATTTTGCTATTTTTCCTACGCACAGGCGATTTCACTGAGCCCCGCAGTGAAGGGGTTAAATATTGACTTCGAATGCATGAATGATTTTCATATAAGAGGGCGTGAAATGCAAGTCCGGCGTCCAACAAACGACTTCAACCAGTCTGCCATAGTCGTCGGTAGCTCGTGACTGGTGGAATGCCATTTCAAATATGGCATTTCACTAATTACGAGCTCATGTTGCAATCCCATATAATTTCCAAAACGATGTTATAATATATACTTGATTTTTCATCTAAGCAGTTTGAGCAAGGTGTTGCTTCAACGTATTTGCTGTTCATTAGGATATTTGACTGTACTGTTTGGGCCAAATTCATAATCCTGGATTCTCGACCAATTATTTAATAATATGTAAAATCTATTGTGATGATTTGGCTCACAATTTTCTTCATCATGCTTGAAGTTACCAAAGAGTCTACCATGAGACGATACATGAATTCCATTCCACGCTTAGCTTGAACATGATATGATTATATCTCAGACATGTTCTGAACCATTGCTCTGAACCATGTTTTCGATCTTACATCAACCCCATTCTAATGATAGGATGCGACAGGCATGATTGAATCTAAATCCCCTGGGTTTACGAATGACGCCTTTGTCAGAATTCCAGAAGTTTTCTGTATTTGATGCTCTATTTTAGGCATCGACTCAGACATTTCGACTGCTCCAAAAATTACACTGGCACACACGGACAATGTATCGTTAGTTATTCGTGAAAAAGAAGGAACACGAAAATAACTTTCCGTGAGAACAAGTTTTGTATATACTTTTTGCGAGTACATCAGAATGAAGCTGTGATAACTTAGCATACAAATGTTCGTTGAAAAAAGTTCCTAGAATGATGTTTGGTGCTTACGAAAACGAATGCGCATACTGAGAGGTTTGAAAGATTTGCTCAGAATTCTAAGCATGACACAAGAACAAGAAGCTATGAATTTTCAATGTGAGAATAAAATCATATCACAATGGGAAATCTAAGCGCAGCTACAGAGTGCCGTATCTGCCATACCAATTAGCGATGAGGAGTCCAGGCTTTTCGTCTATGTCAGGTACACCCTGTAGTATGAGATAAAATACGATGCTGATCACGTGAATCGATGGTAATATATCCTAGAAATTAACAAGGATCAGACACGATGTAATAACTGTTATGTTTTTGAAGTTGAATGTTCTTATACCATGAATTGACAGGGCTTCAGAAGGAGACTGATGACCGAATACCCCGAATGAAAAGAATACAATCAAAGCGCTTTCGGTCACCAGGATCATTTGGTACAGAAGTTGTCCTTTGTCGTACTTCATGAAATAGTTGTCCTTTGTCGTACTTCATGAAATATTTTGCTTTTGTGATAATAATTCGTGATACCACAGATCACATAATGTATCATTGTTTGACAAACATTTCAATTATATTCAAATCCATCGACATACGGATGGATTTATAAACACATAAGCGATGGGGTTCGGATGGAAACTAACACATTCCAATCCATGAAACCATGAAAATCCATCTACTCATTTTTTTAGGATGATTTTAATGATTACCGGGTGTTCGGGCATGCTCCGATATGGTCTTTATTCTATTAGATATATTGGTTGTGATAGGAAGTCGCAACTAACGATGAACAAGCTTATGACTTCAAATTGTCTTTGATGTATGATATTCCGAGGTAAAATTATTTTTTCCCCTCAAAGTTAAAGCATCTGCCTTCGAAACCAGTCAATATTTTTCGAAAAATATATATCTCATATTAAACATGCTAAATTAACTGAATGAGACGTACTCACATCAAATGTAATGACTATAGCCAGTCCTCCAGGAAATTTTGCTCATTTTAACAGGCGGTTCTCGCATAAATACAGGAAGTGTATCCATCACACGCAAATGTAAACAAAGCATAGAAGTACAAGATGGACTGACAATTCCACGTATATGGTATTTCACTGATTATTTTATCATAACTACACTATATATGCACATACGAACTGGAAAATGTACTCCATGTGGGCTTTTAAGCGCGATTTGTGTATTTGTTTACATTCGGTTTTGATGGATAACTTCGATTGTTCATATACAAAACGAGCACAAAATGAGTATTACAACAGATGAAAAGACAACTCGGACGATTGTAATCATCCAAATCATTGAGCACACCTTTTGTTATCTTGCATTAGATGTGTTACACAAAAATTTAATTTAGAAAAAAATATTGCATACACCCGAAGGCAGTAGCTTTAACATAATTTTTTACGATCACCAGCATTCGCAATTTTTCTCTCACAAATGGGGCACATTATCGAAAGCGGCAAATTACCTGTATCTTACTGTATGAAGGCATGCCCTATATGGATAATTTGAATGTTCAATAGTTGATAAGGCATGGCTGAAATCGATCAATTATCATAATAGCGGATCAGTGCTGACCAGAGGGGTGATTTAAATATTGACTTCGAATGCATGAATGATTTTCATATAAGAGGGCGTGAAATGCAAGTCTGGCGTCCAACAAACGACTCCAACCAGTCTGCCATAGTCGTCGGTAGCTCGTGACTGGTGGAATGCCATTTCAAATATGGCATTTCACTAATTACAAGCTCATGTTGCAATCCCATATAATTTCCAAAACGATGTTATAATATATACTTGATTTTTCATCTAAGCAGTTTGAGCAAGGTGTTGCTTCAACGTATTTGCTGTTCATTAGGATATTTGACTGTACTGTTTGGGCCAAATTCATAATCCTGGATTCTCGACCAATTATTTAATAATATGTAAAATCTATTGTGATGATTTGGCTCACATTTTTCTTCATCATGCTTGAAGTTACCAAAGAGTCTACCATGAGACGATACATGAATTCCATTCCACGCTTAGCTTGAACATGATATGATTATATCTCAGACATGTTCTGAACCATTGCTCTGAACCATGTTTTCGATCTTACATCAACCCCATTCTAATGATAGGATGCGACAGGCATGATTGAATCTAAATCCCCTGGGTTTACGAATGACGCCTTTGTCAGAATTCCAGAAGTTTTCTGTATTTGATGCTCTATTTTAGGCATCGACTCAGACATTTCGACTGCTCCAAAAATTACACTGGCACACACGGACAATGTATCGTTAGTTATTCGTGAAAAAGAAGGAACACGAAAATAACTTTCCGTGAGAACAAGTTTTGCATATACTTTTTGCGAGTACATCAGAATGAAACTGTGATAATTTAGCATACAAATGTTCGTTGAAAAAAGTTCCTAGAATGGTGCCTACAAAAAACGAATGCGCATACTGAGAGGTTTGAAAGATTTGCTCAGAATTCTAAGCATGACACAAGAACAAGAAGCTATGAATTTTCAATGTGAGAATAAAATCATATCACAATGGGACATCTAAGCGCAGCTACAGAGTGCAGTATCTGCCATACCAATTAGCGATGAGGAGTCCAGGCTTTTCGTCTATGTCAGGTACACCCTGTAGTATGAGACAAATTATGATGCTGATCTCGTGAATTGATGGTAATATATCCTAGAAATTAACAAGGATCAGACACGATGTAATAACTGTTATGTTTTTGAAGTTGAATATTATTATTATACTATGAATTGACAGGGCTTCTGAAAGAGACTGATGACCGAATACCCCGAATGGAAATAATAACCTCAAAGCGCTTTCAGTCACCAGGATCATTTGGTACAGAAGTTGTCCTTTGTCGTACTTCACAGACCAGAGCATCTATGAACGACCAAACTCACAACAAAGGAAGCTGTCAAACTTTGATGTGAGTTCTGAAGTGTTCATTTGCATTGGTAACTATCAACTTATGAACTAATATGAAGGTACTATAGTATTATGCACCAATGGCACCATTGTTGCCTTCCGAACAAAGGGAACAATGCGTTGTCATGTTTCACTATGCAAGATCTACCGAGTGACTGTTATTGACTATTTTGTGGAAAAAAAATCAATCTCCATATTGAACAGAATCGTATAATTTTGTCTAGAAGCAAAAAGGCTTAGTCTCCCCCCTCTGAGGCAAACAAATTCAGGTGAGTAACAGAACAATGGGGATGCACAACGGTGCAGATGTACATGCCTGGGCACATATGAATTACTCCCGTTAGAACGTATTGTGTCATGAAAACACAAGATACAGTCGAATCCGGTCGATTATAATTTCACGTTCAATATAAATTATGCAAAGTGGAATGAATCAATATATTAGAGAACGTATACAATAAAATATGAAGTGAAGGTACGTGTATACTTCGTATGTCATACGGCTGTAGTACATTCCAAAGCATCCTGGTTATTTATAGAACACTACTGGTCTTCTCACTTAATGCTACATCCATCGGAGTGATCTTTAACAGAAGCGACAATTGCAAGAGATACACCTTCAATTTTACAATAAATTATGATTGAGGACGAGATGTTCCGTTCACGTGATACATGCTTTAAAGCTTGATATTCAGCAGTAGTTCTATATATATGATGTCTCATTCCATACTAAATGGCAGTGATAAGCTTTTCTGGAAGCTTTAATAAGGGTTTTAAATTCTCGACGCCAACAGCAATGAAAGAAGTCTGGATGAAATCAGAACCAGAACATGTTTCCAATAAACAACGTTATGCAGCTGCATTTGATTTTGTGTTGTTGGATCTTGAAGCAATTAGATGAAGCGTACATCAAGAACATCCTTGCAAATATCTGTTCATGTCTCCCTTTGGACGAAAGACAACAAAGAGTGAATTCGATTTTATGAAAAAACCTTATCAGCTATCCACGAAATATATTAGTGTGCATGGTACGTACTGAAACATTATGATTTCTTCTTGATATGATACTTCCTGATGTAATAAAGTTTGTGATAAGAAAGTTTTGAAAACCCCGTGAAGGTTTGTTATATTATCTGGGTGAAACCATTTTTTAATACACTGGTATACGATTTTATGGGTGCTTAAATGCCAGATATATATCATGTTGCAGAACAGAACGACAGTAACATCCAGTACATCATGTTTGTGCGAATAAACGTCTGAGGATGATCTGAGGCATGAACCTTGAGATTGGAGATAAACTTAAACCAGTATATTCCCAATATTAGTGTACTGGTAGAATATCCACAAGAACCTGTTAGTGATAGAATCAACCACCATGAACAAGGACGCACTAGCGCTGAATACCATCACTCGATCATTTCACCAACCGTTGATTGCCAATAACACAGATTACTATAATTCATAACGATTCTGTGGATGCGGCAATGTACTGAATACATGGTTGCCACACTGCGTTTATATCAATCCTTAAGTGGTATTGACATTTATGTAGATGTTATGTCCGTTGCATTCGTGCTATCCGAGATACCAGTCTATTCTGAATGTAGCAATGAATTCACTCCAAGTAACTGGAATCCGGGAAATATATTATAGCCAAGAACAGGTCAATTTCTACCATCAGCATATCATTATAACCTATGGTATTTGCCTGAGGACAAACCGAGGCAATGCTGCACATTAATGTCGTCAGTGCCACGTAGAAGGATTGGCTAAATAACAAGAACAAATCAGACCCTGCTTCTATGCCTTTAATCATTGTGATATTTGTGGTATATTTGTAATTTTTTGAGTCAACATTGATATATTTGCAAATATACGAAGATATCCCATCTGAATGTTTATGATATGGTACAAGTGGACGAGATGATGGGGTGGATGAAGATATTCAATATCCTTCTGAAGTACCTGCTTCAATTCAAGAAGCATTGAATTGAAAATTTAAGACCTTGCATGTTAATGTTTTGGAATTCATGACGGGTGCCACATGTGGGGCAGGAAATGCTCACTCTTTCCGGAACACCTGATTTCACCCCTTTATGGCCATATATGGGGGTTCATGAAATTCCATTTAAATTTTCTCGATTTTGCCTGACCCTGGACTTTGAGATTGGATAATGGACTCGGTTTTGTTTGCTCGGATACTATATACTTGGGTATTGTTTCCATGTTAATAGACACAAACTCCACTCATGATTAAAATTACGAATATGCATACTGAAAACTCTTTAAATGATTATTTATAGAAAGCATAATGGAACCAGTGCTTCATTAGATGACGTTGAAGCTTACACACCCACAAAATTGGTCATGATTTGCAGAGTAAGGAATATTCTGCTCCCAATGATGAAGACATGAAAATTTGGTATTGAGTAATATATGTCTTACCTGTATGTTACCCAGTCAATATCGACTGACATTGGTAGTGCATTGGCCTTTTCTCGTAGTGTCAATAAGAACAATAAAGTTCATTTGCCAACTAGGAAAAAGATTAAATCAGAACCATGGCAATTTCCAACGCGAACAAACATCATTTATATCTACTAATTATATCTATTAATTTTGTGTGGCTATTGTACATTCGAGCAATTAGATCAAGCCGACTTCCAAAGAAATCCCTGCCAATCATATTTTTTTTAGAGAAATGGACAAAAATGAATTAATCAGTTCCAGTTTAAGCACTGTACTTTGATCACTTCACTATTCCGACTTCTCATGTATAACGTCCTTAAATGTAACATTTCCAAACGATGTAAACAAAATACGTTTGTCTTCAAACGGTTATGTATTTGAACTACATTTGACTGGTTTGTTTGGATCAACCTCATAGCACTGGATTCCCCATCAAATATTGAATACTATGACTTATCCATGACAATGATTTGGTCTAATTTGCTCCGGGTCATTTCAATTTCAATTGGGAAATTGGAGTTCAGTTGGAAATCATCAGAAACCCGAATACACAGAGAAGTCAAACCGGTTCACTGGTTTACCTGTTGTATACCTTGATTGTTTGAGGCTAGCTCCTATGAAGACTGGCCAGGTGAATAGCAAAGGTGACCGCAACCATTCTGGAAGCGCATTTCAAGTAGTGGAATGTTACAAAAGCAAGGAACCAGACATTTGGGCTGCCTTGATAAATCTTCTACCAATAATGTTTATCTTGAATATCATAAGTGTACTGCATTCATGAAACAATGTAGTAGGAGTAGAATGCAATAAAGCAGTGTTAAGCTCTGAAGGGAATACAATACAAGAATTAAACGTGTCATCGTATCTACACGTATCATTTACCAATTTCGATGGTAATGATACTATAACTGTAATAAGACAATATAGAGGCTCCGGTGTACGCCTAGCAGGACCGTGAAATGATTATATTTGAGACATGTTCTTAACCATTGATCTCGTCACAATGTAAAAATAGGATGTGACAGACATGATTGAATCTAATCCTCTGGGTTCACGAAAGACGTCTTTGTCAGAATTCCAGAAGTTTTTTTTGTATTTGATGCTCTATTGTAGGCCACACAAACCCCACTGTAGTATGAGAGAAATTTAGAAGCTGACCACGTGAATCTCATCCACTAGGCGAGCACATGGTTTTCCCCAATGGTAATATATCCTAGAATTCAACAAGGAATGCAATTGGACCGATGATCGAACACGAAACACTAATTGTTATGTTGTTGAGGTAACAGAGTTGACAGGTCTTTTGAAGGAAACTGGTGACCGAGTATCCCGAATGAAAACGGAACCCTCGACGCGCTTTCAGTCACCGGGGTCATTTGGCACGAGAGTTGTCCTTTAGGCCATGTTTTTTTTTTCTTTGTTTCCCGTCAACTTTTTTTTTCGCAAAGTACCAGCCAGCCAGAAAAAAAAAACAAACACAGAAAAAAAAACACCGACATTTATTATCACAATAACATCTTAATTCACAAAGTAACTCATGCCAAAAATGTAAAATAAATGGTATTTGATAATTTGTTAAGCTATTAAGTACTTTATTAATACATAACAGAAGAGAAAACAGCAAAATGGAAACCAGTCACAATCGTTATCGATGTTCAGTGTTTTGGGGGATCAAAAAACACTGATTTTTTTTAGAAAAACGACAAAAAGTTTTTTTTTCTCAAAATAATTGCTAGTTTCACCAGCCCGCTGACGGGAAACAAATAAAAAAAAACACAGCCTAATCGTACTCCACAGAAGAGACCAGCAATGAGCGACCACACTCACAAAACCGTGGCTCTCAGAGGAAGAACAGTCAAACTTTGGTGTGAATTCTGAAGTTTTCATTTGTATTGATATCTATCGACTAATATGGAGGCACTATAATATTATGCACCTATGCCACCACGACAATACAGTTATCATTATCATGTTTCAATATGCAAGGTCTACCGAGTGAGTGTTATTGCTTGTTTTGTGGGAAAAAAAATCATTATCATACTGAACAGAATCGTATAATTTTGTCTGGAACCAATTAGGCTTTATCTGAGGCAAACGAATTCACAACAATAGGGATGCAAAACGATGCATATGTACAGGCTCGTTCATATAAAATTACTCCCGTTAGAACGTATTATGTCATGAAAACACAGGACTGAGTCGAATCCGGTCGATTATAAATTCAGGTTCAACATAAATTATGCAAAGGGGAATGAATCACTATATCAGAGAATTAATATGCAATAAGATGTGAGGTGAAACTATACTTTGCATGTCATACGCCATTCGTACATTCTAAAGCATTCTGGTTATTTATAGAACACGTAATGGTCTCCGCACTCAATGTCACTTTTCTACTCCCAGCGGAGTGGTCTTTGACGCAAGCGGTAATTGCAAGAGGTGCACTTTAAATTTCAGGAGAAGTTATGATGGAGGACGGAATGTTCCATTCATTGTGATACATGCTAAAAAGCTTGGTATTCAGCACTATGCATGGTCCCTTATGCCTTTGCCAATAGCATTGCCAGGCTTTTCGGTAAGCTTTAATAACAGTAGTCCGTTTTAGATGCCAACAACGATGAAAACATATGGATGAAATCAGAGCCGGATATATTCCAAATAAACCACAACGTTATGTAGCTTGTTTTCGAAGCTACGTTATACAGGTAGATCAAGAGAGTCTATACAAATGTTATGTTTGTTCATATTTCTCTGTTGAAGAAAGACAAAGACGAGTGAATTAATTCGATTTCACGAACGAACCTAACCAGCTAACGAGAAAATCATATTAATTTGAATGGGACGTAGAGAAACGTTATGGATCGTTTGTTCTTGAAACGATACTTCCAGAAGTAGTATTAATTTGAAACAAGAAGAGTAATCTCCCATCTCAAAGTGGTAAAACATCCTGACGACAGTAGTTATTTCAGCTGGATAAAAGCTTTTTGATATTGAAGATAAAACCAAAATCAGGACATTCCGAATATTGCGATACTACTATCTCCACTGGAACCTGTTAGTTCTCGAATCAACTACCGTCATCAAAAGGGACGTACTGGCACCGAATACGAAGAATTGATCATATATTCCACCAACCATTGATTGTCAATAGTACTCATTAGTATCCTATACATTACATAATTCATAACAACGTACTGACTCTCTACAAGGATAACAACGTTACCTCGCTGCCTGTATGCCCTTAAGTGGTATTGACATTTACGTATGGGCCAGGTTCATTGCATTCGTGCTACATGTATCCGAGATACCAGTCTATTCTGAATGTAGCTATTAACTTACTCTGAGTAACTGGGCACTATATAATTTCAACCGTACGCAACCGTATCATGACCTATGATATTTGCACGAAGTTTACCTACCAAGGTAAAGTTGCACATTAACGTCATTAAGACAACATAGGAGCATGGTCAAGCAACTGAGACAAATCATATCTTATATGTAGGCCCTTCATCACTGTGGTGTTTGTCGTTCAAATGCACAATTCTTCTTTAAATACTATTGGTAAGTTGTTGAAACAGCATTGGTAGTGTTGTGGTAATACGAAGAGCTCTCATCTGAATAGATTTTATGGAAACTAGTTAGATCCGCGTGAACGAGATACAAAATTAAGGCTGAAGGTATATATTCAATATACACCACTCCCTGCAATAATCGAAGAAATGATATATATTCATGCTGGAATTGATGAATATGCAAATCATTGTCGCATGACAGAAACCCACAGTGACGCTTTATGGACTTGCGATACAAAACTTTTCGAATAATATTTTTGTGGAAAAGCTGAAACTGTTCCACGTTTACTCTCACGTGATATAACGGCAAATAAAAATGTCATCATGTTAGTGGGTCAACGTGTCCTAATGCTAAATATGGATACTATCGATTACTCCTCGAACCTGGAGTATGGAGTGGATCACAGCCAGCGCAATAGCTCTATTCACCTAAGACAACATACATGTTTGCCATGACATGGCTGAAAGCAGCTAGGATCGAATGAATGCAATTTTGAGAAGGAAGTCTTCAAATTAACCGAATACAGTCATTGGAGGGGAGGGGGCGCAAAAAAAGGCAAAGAAAGAGACAAACTGCACAAGACATTATACAAACACCAGTCTTGTTATGGAACCTTGAAGTACCAATGTCCACTAATCAACTAGCATGATCTCACAAAATCTTACCATTGAGGATCACTGTCATGACTCATTGAACCCCGAGGTTTTGAGGAGAATGTTTACATTTGATATGTCTTCTCTCTGCTGGTCGATGAGGAAGGCCTGATGATGGAAGTACTGGGAAATGTAGAGAATGTGTACTAGCACTGACTACGAAAAATGGATCATATTCCACCAACCATTGACTGTCAATAGTACTCATTAGTATCCTATACAGTACATAATTCATAACAATGCACTGATTCTCTACAAGGATAACAACGTTACCTCGCTGCGTATATGCACTTAAGTGGTATTAACGTTTACGTATGGACTAGGTTCATTGCATTCGTGCTACATCTATCCGAGATAAATATCTATTCTGAATGTAACTATTAACTCATTCTGGGTAACCGGGCACTATATAATACCCAAGAACTGTTCGATTTCTATCTTACACAAACATCACGACCTATGATATTTGCACCAGGTTAACGTCACTAATACAACATAGAAGCATGGCCAAGCTAGGACAAATCAAATCTTATCTGTAGGTCCTTCACCATTGTGGAGTTTGTCGTTCAAATGCGCAATCCTATAAATACTATTTGTAAGATCTTGAATCAGCATTGGTAGTTTTGTGGTAATGCGAAGAGCTCTCATCTGAATAGATTTCATGGAAAAGAGTTAGATCCGTGTGAACAAGATGAAAATTTAAGGCTGAAGGTACATATTCAATATACACCACTCCCTGCAATAATCGAAGAAATGATGTATATTCATGCTGAAATTGATGAATATGCAAATCGTTGACGCGTGACAGAAACCCACAGTGATACTTCATGGACTTGCGATACAAGGCGGGCATCTTTTCGAGTAATATTTAATAGAAAAGCTGAAACAATTTCACGTTTACTACCACTTGATAAAACGGCAGATAAAAAGGTTCATGTTTGTGGGTCAACGTGTCCTAATGCTAAATATGGATGGATACTATCGATTGCCCCTGACACCTGATTCGCATGGGGTGGACGACAGCCAACCCCCTAGCTCTACGTACCTACTGCAGGAAAACAACATACCTATTTGACATGACATGGCTGAAAGGAGCTACGATCGTATGTATGCGATTTTGAGAACGAAGTCTTCAAATCAACGGAGTACAGTCAATAAAAGAGGGGACGCAAAAAAGGCAAAAAAAAAGAGGACAAGCTACACAATATTTTATACAAAACAATACAACTGGCAAAAACACACTAAGGTACACCACACCAATATAGCAACCCTTCTCTATTAGGTGTTCATTGGCGAGTTTAGATAGATATACTACGCTAGATATACAGGGGCATTTTTAAACGGGATGATAGGACCAGAATGTCACGGACGGACAAACGATTTCGAGTGTAAATCATTGAAAGGCAAAGGCCAACAACATTTGGAGAGTAGCACGAACAAAGAATTGCGGATCGCAACCGAGCTGCAGCAAGTCACATGACCGATGTGCACATGAAATCCCCTGCAGTAAATCACCGAGTACACATCTCAGACCGTTTAGATTGACACCATTCAGATGCCGTGGACATTATGACAAACGTCTTGATTAAAATATAATATATCAAGGTCAATCAATTGTATTGTGTCCAATCCACTTGTTTACAAACATGTATGTAATGCACGGATTATCAAGGAACTGATTCCTCACATTTTAACTTGGACACTATGCACATAAATTAGCTGCTGCCTCTCAAACGCAGTATGATCAGTATGAGTACAAGAACCGTCACTACGGATTTTTATTTTATATTAAAATACATTTCATCCTTAGCGTATTAATACACGTATAGTGAGATGTAACTTTGGCAATAGTTTCTTCCATGATTAGTTCAATCAGTTAACTTAATTCACTGAATATGTATGCTCAGCGGTGCTACCAAATATAAAAGTACAACTTACAACACACACACACACACACACACACACACACACACCCACACACACACACACTCAAACACATCTGAGCACATTTTGACAAATGACTACTGGCAATGAAATCACTGGGATAACGTCTGGTCATGAGGGTGCATATAGAAAATATTGAAGAATGTTCTACTTCCATCAGCAACATGTAGTGCTGCTGTTGTCGTACTTGCACTGTAAACCACCTTCCCTCGACTGCGAATAGCCAAACAAGTCCATGTCTATTTGGAATATGTTCCTGAGACCGTCCACCACCACCTGCGACATGTTGGCGTACGCCTCCTGCGTGGACGGTCTGCTGTAGTTAAAGGCGTTCTTCCGCCGCGCCTCGTCCTCCTCCATAACGTGCACTGACGGCAACTCGGTGGCGTTGAACAGTTTCAAAAGTGGCGGCGAATCTTCGTCCATCGTCTCTATCTTGGCGATGTAGTCATAGTCAATAAAGCAAGGGTGACACATACCGTTAATCGTCCGCCAGTGTTCGTCTATAGTTGGCAAATGTAAAAACTTGGACGGCTTAGTGTGTGCCTCGACGATGATCCTCGCTAGTTGTTCAAAAGTAATGAACCGATTACCGCCGATGACAGGCGATTTTGGATACGTCTTTTCTATGATTTTCTTGTAGTATACTTTGGCATATCTGTGGTAGAACCAGACGAACTTGTCCACGTAGGCTGAGTGGAGGCGAGCGAACGGGTTGCGGACGACTAGGAACTTTGTGTACGCGTTGAGTTTGCGGTGAATCTCGGATATGTTGTTACTCGATAGCTTGACCAGTCCGTACTTGGATGCGTTTCCCTCGTGGACGACATTCCAGTCCTTCTGGAGCGCGGCGAACGAGGTCTTGCCGGACTGGAGCGCGATCAGGTGTTTCCAGGAGCTACATCCGGCCTTGGGCACGTAGCAGTAGAGCACGCGGTGCCGGTCGTCTACCATCACGTGACTGTACTCTCCGGGCTTGTTCGCTTGGAACTTCAGCTTCTTGCCAAGTTTGTATTTTTCACAGACCGCTTGCAGATTTCCCTTCCGCTCATCGTAGCTACAGTGTGGGGTACGCTCTGCAGTGACAAAATTACGTATACATAGGTCAGTCAGTACTGATGAATGAATGGATACCCGATTCGATTGATCATGAATGTAATCCCACATATTTCCTCTGGTGATTTGTGTGTGTGTGTGTTGTGAAAAGTCCTACATAAAGTCAAGTTCAACACACAAACAAATCAAATAAGTTGGCTCCTAATATTGATGGATCATTAGATTCTCGCGCCGAATTTTCGACTTCTGTCTATAAAACTTCGAGAAGTATAGACTCAATTTAGCAAGTGTATTTCATCGGAGTTTACGTGTATGCATGTTCTCGATTAAATACACTACATGTGTATTTGGTACATTCCCCATCGGCATCAAGAAATAGGGTCTGTAAGTCTCGTGCCGTCAAGGTGTGATTCTGGGGACCAACAAACATACACCTTTTGTGTTACCTGAGTAGTTTGAGTTCTAACTGGAGTTCTACTCATACTAAACAAAAGGTGTGTGTTTGTTGGTCCCCAGAATCACACCGTGACGGCACGAGACTTACAGACCCTATACCCAAATTTGCTTGATTTGGCGTAATCCCCTTGGGACTAAAAAGCACACATTTTAATCAAGATGCAAACCTTTTGTTGCTATTGTCGGATTCTTAAAAAAAAAACTTTCATACGACTGAAAGTATATATTTGACTTGCATATACGCTCGTCAAAGCATTCGCATCGAGGCGTGAGCATTTACACCCAGGTACAGAGCGTTACCTAGATGCCAATGATATAACATGATAGGTGTGAATGTGTTTACACGGGCGCACCGTTTTCGCATGGATGCACATAATATAATAAGCCAGTTCGGAAATGTTTCTAGGTCAGGTCAAATGGTATAAACAAAACATTCGTACACACCACGCTCAATCGTGAGTGACGCGGTGAACTCGAAGTACACAAAGAGGTTAGTATTGTACAGGCGAACTCGAGTAATGTGTTGGTGACAGTGACTCGACAATGGTAGCGTGACAGCATGGTTTGGCTATATTTATACCGCTTGACCCCGACCCAATTCCACTGACCTGACCTGAAAACATTTCCGAACTCACGTATTTGGATGTGGGTAGACACTTAACACAGAGGATGGAGTTGATTCAGCACCCATGACACACCCTACATGACACATAGAACCAGCCTTACGTTTATGTTTGTCCGTATCCGATTTGTGGGCACTGTGGCTGTCAGCGGGAATGTCTTTCCTGTCTGTTTTCACCGGGAGGATATCCTTCAGTTGGAATGACATCTCTGTAGCTGCGGGTGGGACAACATTCTGGTTATTAGCGGGAATGTTTTTCGTGAACGTATTCGGCGGCGTTCCCGTGTCATCGCCTCCACCGACCGTGGACATCGATCGTTTGGTTACCGTCACCGAAGTGAGGTTGCTGACGGCCACGAACGTCGTATACGCTACGACCAGGAACATGAAAGTCGTCAGTATATTTTTGTGCCTCATGGTGTCAGCTGAGTACAGGTCCTCCCATGCCCTGCTTCTCGATCCAATAAACGAAATTCCTAGTTTAATTATCGTCACATGTGCATATCATCTAGGCCTAGAATACGTCATGGTCAATGCGAGAGGGCGCCGCGTACAGATATAGTTGTCCATGGCATGAATCGTTGAAAGGCACAATTCACTGAACCGTGACGTGTCTAGCATTCATTGATTCAGCAAACCAGTAGGCGTCTGAATACCCATGCCCCACTCTATGTTAACAAGGCATGTTAGCATGTATGGGCCCGTTAAAAACGTGAAGCACCAATGAGCATTCGCGAAGTTGTTGAGTAGCCAAGTCGAGGCTATAAATTCTTCAAGACAACGAGCCAATATCGACCGCTGTGGTCCACTCCTGTAATAAAATGTACGTGCACGGGTCCAAAGTCATCATTGGTTATCAGTGATAAAACATGCATTATGAACCAGCCATCTGTACATTATTACAATCAGCCAGACTATACGCACATGAATCTTTAAAGTGTTAATTTGCATACTAATATCAATATATAAGGTCAGATCTGTCCTGCACACTTGGTCTTATAATCATATAAAAATATGATTAGCGTAGATTTAATCGACTCTGACATGCCAAGGCAATTCAATGAACATGTTGATTTGGGAACATACATCCTCATCCAGTGAAATTTCAAATTTCAATTGCAGGTGAAATATAGTCCATCGAAGGAATCGCTCACCATATTTCTGTCAGTCATGCGCACTGAATGTTTTTTTACTTTTTCACGTAGAAATGATCACATATAGGAAATAAATGTCACATAATAATGTTATTAACTATTTCGAAACATTTCTAGTGCAGTTATTATTCATCTATTTCCGAAATTAATGAAATTGAATACCAATGGTTGAATGAATACAAAAGCTCAAGTTTTAAGCACTTTCACTCTCCATATTGTATGAGCCAAGGAGTATTTTGAAAAAGAAATTATATGATATGCATTCAATTGATAACTAAACATTTTTTTCATGTCGACTATGTCGATAGCCAGTACAGGAACTAATTTTGAACAGTTTATGCACTGGGGAAGTGAGAGGAAATCTCCGAAGAAAGGGCCCACTGTGCAAATTTCCCAGACATTGGCAGACTAATCAGTTATGTCACTATATGACATGTAGATCTGTAGTTGCTTTCAGTATACACCACAAAAGACTTCATGAATATCGTGTAATTCAAAATATACTCCTCACATATCGTTCATAGTTACATAGTGTACATATCAAGTGAAAGGAGTCGTTTTCAGCCATGGGCATCAAAACATAGAAGTGGCCTATTTGCAGGACATAGTCAAAGAAAAGAGTAGTTCTGATTGTTATGTCAAAAACCATACTATGTAACCTTCAAGGCAAATTCATCACAGTAGGATGCACACAGCAGGGATGGATATTATGTAAAATTATCATGATTTGCAAAAATTAACACGAAAGGGAAAAATTGAAATTCATAGCTTCATACATATTCATGCGAGTATCGACTTCATAAAACTACATACATGGAAATGTATGCATCCCAAATTATGCTATTATGCAATGTGTTGACCACATTTTACATGACAATTATCGATATATATTGAAACTTGGTCATTGAATTCCGAAAATGTTGTTGTGTAACATATTCAAATGTCATACAGTGACATGAACGAAATGAACACACATGCAATACTTTCTAAATTACATGGACTATTCGACATGCACTCCATATAGTTTTCTGAGTACCGGTTTTCGACTCATGGTTATATTATGTATGAATTAACAAACTTCAAAACATATTTTTGTTGGGCTTCGACATGCAAAAGGCTGAAACTATGGAGATTGTTCTGAGTGCCATTGAGGTATGCCAAGTTACACCATGGTATATTTCAGTGTTGCCGAACTATCGACAGAAACGTGTGCAAACACATTATGAAAATCAGATTATACACCGAAAATGGCACCTCAGTCGACTAGAAATTGTATTTTTCTGCGATACTAAAGTTGTAAAAATTAGCCCATAGGCTAAGACAGGTTACCGGACAATATATGTTTCACATTGTAGATATTAGCCATTTTGTCCCGTGACCTTGAAAATGAGGTTACTGTTCAATTCCAAGGTCACGAGAATATACAGCATTCATCTATATTATCTTTCATATGTCCACAATTGATTGCTAAGCTGTACATTCAATAAGTAGTAGTAGTTTATTTTAAAAAAAAACAAGGAAGATGTTAGAAATTTTGTTCCATGACCTTGAAAATGACGTCCAAGGTCATATTCAATGTCATCATGATATTCGGAATACATCATTCTCTCTATGTGCGCAATTGATTCCTAAGCTGAAAAGTCGATAATAAGCAAAAAATAACCTTGAAAATTAGGACAAAGGTCGAATTCAAGGTCACGACAATATTCAGAATATATCATTCAATATATATTCACAACTGATTCCTAAGTTGTAAAGTCGATAATAAGCGAGATATTAGCCATTTTGTCCTGTGACCTTGAAAATTATGTCAAAAGTCAATTCAAGGTCACGGCAATATTCAGAATATATCATTTCCTACATGTTCACAATTGATTCCTAAGATGTAGAGTCGGTAATAACCGAGATATTAGCCATTTTGTCCTGTGACCTTGAAAATGATGTGAAAGGTCAAATTCAAGGTCGTGAGAATATTCAGCATATATCATTTCTTATATGTCCACAATTGATTCCCAATCTCTAATCTCAATATTAGGCCTAAGTGAGACATTTGGAAAAATATGCCCCCTCATGTGCATATGAGAATTGAACATGAAAAAGTCCCATCTGGGCCGAGTTTGGGCTCAAAATGGCCCACTTCGAGCAGTTCAATGGCAACGAAACTTATACACGTCACAGGTACACGGGGTACATATGAGGAGTGTTATGCATCAATAAGAAAAAAATTACTGAACACATTTCGAGAAACGACCGTCAAAATCCAGAATTGGCCGTTTTTCTTCAAAAATTACCGCCATTTCGAAAATATTGCGAAAATAAAAAAAACTAAGCAATAGCTCCCTCTCGAAATAGTTTTTGGCATTTTTTTTTCCAATTTGGAAGATTCGATCGTAAACTTTAAAGATAAAAATGTAGATGGACGACGAAGACGACGGACGACGGACGTAACGCCACGGCAATAGGTTATCGGACCAAATGTCCGGTAACCTAAAGAAAAACAGAAACAAAACAAAAGATCTGTTATCGCCGTCTTGGTGAATGCTGAGTACACCGATAATTGCTACCCAGGTGTTTTTCTAATCGGTTTACGCTGGAACTATTCATTTTGGAGTACATGCCTAAATTAATGTAATTTTATATTGTGCATTTCTCGGAAACATCAAGAGATTCTTTGAACATAATCGTACAGACACAGGTCGGCCATTGAATTCGTGAGTGTCATGGAGCGAGATCAAACGAAATGTGGTGCATGTTAAAAAAAATCGGCAGTGGAAAAATATAAAACATTCAATTTTTGAATCTATAAGGAATATTATCGTCTCAACAGTAGAAGATATGTAACGCGTCTAATGTATGACATAATATCGAACAATATGATCTAACTTGTCCTCTATTGAATTTTCACTGATATTAATGCAATTAGCTTGACATAACATGTGGGCTAAGTTTCCATAGGATTCCCAAAGGAGAGGAAACATTTGTTAGTTTTTTCGATTATAGTATATAATTTCTAGCATTGAGCGGGCCCAGAATCCCCTGCCGCAACGGGCTCTCCTCGCCCCAACTAAGAAATCGCATGACGTGCCGCTATCTCTATCGTTATGGAGACATTTTCAAACAGGTTGACGTTTGATAGAGTATGACCAGTCTGAAAACCACCAGTAATGTCGATTAGGCTGTTGCACATGCCCGAGAAATACAACAGGGATTTTGATTGAAGGGGACCTACAATATTATTGCGCGGCAAACTTTTGTCCACATTCAATGTTCGAGAGTTCTAGCTATAAACGGGTGCTTCCGGTAACCCTGCTCATGAATAAATTTGAAAATAAAATACTTCCTGGATCGAACGAGCAGCACGTAATATATCATCCTTAGGTGAACAATGGGCACCTCCCAATGGGAGACGAGGCTTCAGTACAAGCGACCATTCCTTTTGGTGCATGGTGCCACTGAAAATATCAAGACAGGGGGGAATTGGAAGTGATTACGTGGAGGCAAAAATGACGTAATTGTAGTTCCATCATTTGAACCTCATACACCTCGCTATGTTACCCCACAGGACTGAGTGATAGTGATGTGAAACTGTGATATAAGTTATGTCAACTGATGTGCATGTAAGCTACGTGTCGGGATAAAGATGATACATTGTACATTAATATCACCTCTATCCTATCGTTACTAGTGTCATTGACAACGTCGAATATTATTGTTATCCCAGAGAACATATCACTTCTGTCTTTTGAATATTTGATACAAGTACCACTAGTGTTAGGATTTGAAACAAGAGTAGTTTTAAAAAATAAGGTGTCCAATGATATGAATATACATGTAGTCAATCATGTTTGGATGCGTCATGATTGACCAGCGTGGTCAAAGAGTTTCCCGACCGGAAGAAGAAAGTGAAAACAGGGAGGGAAACTCCCAAAAAACCCAATGAGATTGGACGAATTCATTCAGGTAGACGAGGACGATAAATTTGTGTAGCCAGGCGAGGTAAATGGTATCTCATGAGTACAATACGCTTATATCATGCTTCGATGCCAAGTTTACTTTAATACGTGGATTAGTCTGGTATTCTGAAGCAATTCACTGCCACTAGAGTTGATTCATAACAGCCGTAGTCAAGTTTCCTTTATAAGACGAAAAACATGTCATCTCAGTAAGCCACCAGGTCAACCGCTAGGAATGATGATATGCGAGGAAAATCAGAAACGGATTCTTTGACAGAATGGGTCAAACAAATCAGGTCATTAGTAGGCCTGAGTAACTTCATCGAAATTCTCTAATCTGCTTCGACATGATTAGAGAAGGAGTGCCACAGGTTCGACAGGAAATGCTTAATCATTCCGGAACACCTGATTTCCCCTCATTGCCATAAAACGGTGTTCATAAGTTCCACGAAATTTTCTAAAAATTGCCTGGAAATAATCACATTCATAAATTTATGTAAAGTGATATTAGCTACGATTCTTGCTAGCATATTTTGTTTTCCGAGGCCATTACATGATATCATACTGGGTGAGTAACAACATAGCAAATGCCCTGAGGGTTCTCCTTAAATTGGATTGACATAGCAGCAATTACCCTCGAAGTAGAATAGGTCATTTACATGTCTTTCAACGGATGATATCAATTTAGTGGTTCCTCAGGGAGGAACATACGAGTGATCTCATCCTTGGTCCCATCCATTCACTGATAACCCAAAGCGTTTTGGTTTTTATAGAAATAGGTATAGGTAAACATCAAACGAGAAACAGTATACGAGGGAAGATAAATCAGACGACATTTCAAACCTAAATTTACCAATATATAACTTGTTATTACAATAGGAAAGTAAACTCAAGAGCCAATTCTCTATTTTATTGGAATGAACTTTAAAAATACAACAAAAAATACAAAGTTTACAAACTACCGTACTACCAAATGTGAATCTGTAAATTGTATTGACTTATTTAATATTGATACACTAACGGTGATGTAAATCAGTGCAGTGCGTTCAACTATACTGGTAAACATTGGTACACATATTTGTTATTGTCAAGATCGACGAAGAAAACCGAAATAAGGAGAGAGACGATATTCTCACGAATACATGTGCATTGCATGTCGTTTGAATATGCAAGAGACTTACACATCCTCTATTCATATGAAATTATTATATAAATATATACGAATCCTGGTGGATGACATAAAGGCTGAATGTGATCCGCGTCTTTCCTTCAAGCTTGCACGGGGACGTCACACCGTATTCGTCGTTACTGGCGCGCCTATAACAAAGAAATGTTGTAGAACTATTTTCGAAAGCATACTCAAGGTGATATGCCACAGCACAGCCATGTTCATGCCCATCAAAGTGTGCGGCCCAACGAAACTTTTCTGTCTGATTGAGTACGGTAAGCTCATTTCCACTCCATGACCTGACTTCAGTTGAAAGTCAATAGACTAGGTCTATATGTTGTCATCAAATTTATTCTGAATTTCTTTTTTGACAGGATCTATATGGCTAAAATATAGGCTTCCATTACACACTGGTTGGTCATAGCTAGAGTATATACAACACAAACCGAAGTGATAAAAATGCGCTATGCATAAAGAATATTGAACAAGCACCTATGATGCACGGCCACTAAAATGGTGCCTGCTGCTATATCTGGAGAAAACATAACCCTCCTCGCCATCTATGAAAGAGAAAACATCTTGATTACCTCTGCATGTGAGTAGGTGTATCTGTGAATTGTATTCACGTGGCACCAATTACCCCCAAGTAAGGGATCGCAAGGTGTGCTGTTATCACTATCCCTATCACACGGACACATCAATTTGTTTGGAAGGCCAAGACATGCAGCTTTGCAGGGAGTTATTATACAGATTTACGTTTGATATAGTTTGATGATTGCATATACCAGAGCAATACAGCAACAATTTTGACGTAAAGGGATCTACAATTGTAGAGTAAACTTTTGTCCACACAAGATCAAACTACGGATAAGTGATTCCTGGAAAATCTGAAATAACCCAAATACTTCCTGAATCAAAAGAGCATTGTGCATGGGTGGTTGTTGCTGCAGTTCTCCAATGATTGAAAGAAGAAACATACTTAATGCTACATATACCATGTCGTAATAAATGCCATAAACACCATCAAATCTTACCGTTGTTCTATTGAGCGATCATACCACTCCAATCTTTTGAATATCGGATATACTACCAGTATTGCGGTTCCAACAACAATGAGATTGAATTAATTTATTCAGCATTTATACATGTACGAGACAGTTTTACAGTCAAACGGGCGAAATGGTCTTAGTTCAATATGCTTAAATCATAATCTCGATCTCATGCTTAGCTGCCTGCTTGGGCAAGTCTGATATTATGAAGTATTACGGTTGGTCATTGCGATTATAGTCAGCGTGATTATATCTCACCAACCATCGTGATTTTACCTCATTTCCGATAAGACGAAAAACACACCATCTTTTGGAGCCACCAGGTTACCCGATATGTATTCTCAGTCTGGTACCAACCTCTTATTCATTAAGGCCGATGATCATACTACAATGTGATTCACTTTGCATCAATAATTCGTTTGAATGAAGTTGTATAACGCAAGTAATGTACAATATTTTTCAAGACTAGATATGATAGTTGGTATTATAGTTGATTTGTACTATTGTATCTGTGATATAAATCACAATATGTTCAACAAAACATTACTTACAAAGCTTAAGTACTTAAGTACAATTATAAAGACCACATACCTCACCTAGTCTACATCGTTAGGCATGCCGGGAGATGTACGGGATGACCAGTAATGCCACCTGTGATCTATATCATTAGAAAAGTGTCACGTTTGAAGCACAGGGATTAACATTATGCACTTTACGATAGATCACCAGGTAATTGGTATGATGGAATTTCACTACTTGGTCAGACACAATGATAATACACACACTTGCCATATACAATGCTTTCTTAGCTCATCTGATTTGGGTAAAAAAAATTAACCTGAAATTAGCATTGTTTTTTTTTTCATAAAGAAAACGTATCTGATATTGTTGGCTGCGAAAATCATTGAACACGTTCTTTCTTCTTTTTAAAACAATGTTTTGTTATCCATTTACTTAGGGAAATGACCAGGAAAGTGACACTTCATATGCCTTGTGTGTAGGTGGACCATCGGCGTGTGTTTAATTTCACACATGACATACATGTATGTACATGTATATTCCAATGTCATATACTCGAATATTGTTGCGTGGATTATTATTAAACGTTTCACGTTTGAAGAGGTAACCGGATTTACGTTACTACTTAGGCAGTTTAGATTTCACATACCTATAAACAATGGTGACATGGAAAAAGTTCTTCACATTATATACTGTAACACTAGTTACGATTATTCCTCATTCAAGTATATTGTTTCTTGAGGCGATGCCTGTCGACAACACGTGAGCGACAAGGTATCAAATGCTCTGAGGGTTCTCCTTAAATTGTATTGACATGGCAGCAATTAACCTCGATGTGGATAGGTCATTTACATGTCTTTCAGCAGATAGTATATCAATTTGGTATTGTTTTTTTTCTTTGATCCTGTGATCCCATCCACGAGTGATCCTCGATCCCATCCAGCCACTCTTTTATCTGCTAAGAATTAGTTCTAAGCGGACTTCACAGAGATAATTTTTATGGAGACAAATGATCACAGCATCTACAGTCTGAATTTAGCAAAAATACTACACACATATGAAATTGGTTATTACAATATCAAAGTATTGATACCGTTCGTGCCACAAAAAAGAGAATTTATTTCTTTTTCTAACTCATGCGTATGAGATAGTATCTCATACGTATGAGTTACTAAGTCATACGTATGAAATAAGAAGTCATACGTATGAGATACTAAGTCATACGTATGAGATAATAAGTCATACGTATGAGATAATAAGTCATACATATGAGATAAGTCATACGTATGAGTATGTCATAGTATTTCTTACGTATGACTTAGTATCTCATACGTATGACTTAGTATCTCCTACGTATGTCATAGTATCTCCTACGTATGACTTAGTATTTCCTACGTAAGTGTTAGTATTTCCTACGTATGACTTGTTATCTCATATGTATGTGTTAGTGTCTCCTACGTATGACTTGTTATCTCATACGTATGTGTTAGTATCTCCTACGTTTGACTTTTTATTTCATACGTATGAGATAAATAAAAAAATAACTTCCCTTTTTGGTGGCACGAACGGGGCGCCATACCACTACCACTGGGGATGTAGTTTTCCACAGCCGAATGTTAATCTTTGAATACTATTCCCATGACAACAATTACCGGATTGAAAGATTATAGGAAGATGAAGTCTCATCTCTATCCGTTTCATACAGCTACATTATTTGATGATGTTACAGAACAGACGTGTGTTACAGTTTGACGGGGGACTTGTATCGAGTTAATACAAAGTATTCTACTGCAAACATATATGAAGGTATTGTCAGAGTGTATAGCGTACATGAAGACTCATAATAGATTCACATGCCGATTTCAGATCAGGATTGTTCTTGACCAATATGACCTATAGTTATATTCGAAATTGAAAACAAGGTCAATATTAATACACTGATGGTGTCAATCAGTCTGATAGCACGAACAACTATACTAATAATATTGTGAGGTGCATATGTAATTGTCAAAGACAAGATCGAAGAACAAAACTGAAATGAAGAGAGAGAGGATATTCTCACGAATACACACTTGCTGGACGTCTGCAAGAGGACTGGACATCATTCAGTAACTTGAATATTATATTATATTATATTTATATTTTATATTAATATATTAATGTAAACGACTAAAATCCTAATATAAACACGACTTTCCTTACCATTTGTCTGAGGATGATATTAGAAATGAGCAACACATAGAAGAATCCGAGTGATAGGAAG
The DNA here is from genome assembly GCA_949152475.1 of Terebella lapidaria. NCBI lineage: Eukaryota > Metazoa > Annelida > Polychaeta > Terebellida > Terebellidae > Terebella > Terebella lapidaria. The sequence continues at coordinate 52,633,913 of OX424555.1, read as the reverse complement.
AACGGATCACGTCGTATTTGTCTCAACTGGGGTACGTATGACAAAGAACGTTCATCGATCTATTTTTTTAACCATACTCGAAGTGATATGCCACAGCACACTCGTATTCGTGACTATCGACTTCGGCCCAATAATCTTCTTCAGGCTGATTGAATAACTTCACATCCACTCCGTGACCCAACTTCAGTTGAAGAGCTGTGGAACCAAACGACATTGATCAGTGATGGTAAAATTTCAAGTAAAAGCATATTTTGAACGTGGATTGTATGATTACAACGTTTTGACTATGTTTGTGACCTCAAATATTTAGACATCGTGAAGTGAACATATTCCCGAGGTCTAACATATATCAAAATCTATATGCATGACCTGGTCTAACACATTGATGTGAAGAAATACATCAGATTATTCGTCATCTATGAATACAAATATGAATGAATGAATAATCAATTATTTAACTAATTATAACCAACGGATCGAATGGGAGGCGTTTTTCGTGTCATGTCATTTTTGTTCACTGAAGAAAACAAACCCCGCTCATGACAATGAGATGAGTTATGTTCAAATGACTTTTATTGTACCTGTGTGGTTTTGTTGGTTGTTGTCAGTTTCGGTATTGATTAACTCCCAACTCGTGCTGATAATATTTCACAAGCACCTGTTTGAACACCGTGGTTTGTAACACAAAAACTCCTAACAGAATAATCAAGCTATGTCAGAAGAAAATAACGCTCGCCTCAATGCCCATGAAAAAGACAATATGGTGATTGATTCTACAGGGACAAAGGTGAATCTGTAAATTGGATTCACGTGGCACCAATTACTCCGAGTAAGAGATCGCATGACATGCTGCTATCTCTATCGGACTCAAATGGACGCTACATCAATTGTTGATACTGTCCGAACGTTACCTGAATGTGGTTGCGGGGACCTGCACCCTTACAGTACCGGGAAGAGTGAACACCACCGTTACTGTTGGTTTGGGTATTGCATATCGGGAAAACATATTTTTTTCAGTATTATATGAAGTACAAGTTCTCATAATTTTTGTCCTCTTTAAGAGTTAGATATTTCCAACTATGAAAGGGTGATTCCTGAAACACTTTTCTTTAATTGGGATACTGCACATCTGAGAAAATAATCCCAGATGTATTCAATGATATGTGAGTACACGTTCTCAACACTTGTTGTAGTCCTCATTAAAAACCGGTCATGAACAAATCTGAGTGCATACACACTGGATCAAGAGAACACTGTTCCATGATCAAATCTGCACACTGTGCATGTTGTTCCGGTTTATTATTCATAATGCAGCATGTCATAAGTGTTTACTTTTTTTCGTTTATGACATGACTGAGAATGTTATGCCAGTAGACTAATGATTACGTTGAGGCGAGAGTGACCTAATTTTATTTCCTGTTATCCTACGCCTTGTATTGTATTTTGATCCTCAAAAACTGACCGCTATTGTTGTGTTGATGTGCATTTACACTTCGTGTCATATGTAGCAATTACTCATTTCCAAATTTCTTCATGTCGTTGTTCTGAGCGACTGTCGGTAACTTCCAATCATATTGCCATTTTGAGCAATAAACACTTTCTGGTCAATATCTCCTGCAATACAACCTGATACTGATTTACCCGATACAGATGCGTCTTTCACTCTGCTTTGGTAAACATACTTCCTCCCCGTTACCTGACTGCAGCGGTCAAACAATGGAAAAAAAAAACTGCCACGGAATCACCAGCCAAAGAACCCACATACGGGGCAGCAGTAATATGTTTGTTCGAAGGGCGTATCCATTAATATCAGATCGCATACTTGGCTTTTCATGTCAGAACGTCAAACCTGAAAAAGTTGTGATATTTTGATTTTTAGATATATACAATATTTTGTGAAAGATATACACACAATGAATGAAATTTCAGAAACTGATTTATCCGTCAACTCGTTCGATATATAAGAACAATAAACTCATTCGATATATAAGAACAACGAACTCATTAGATATATAAGAACAATAAACTCATTCGATATATAAGAACAATAAGGATTATTCTTGTTGCAACAAAATCACAGAGTTTTGCTCAAAGCACCGCAAACAACAGAATATGCAAATATGTTTGTTCGATGGGGGTATCAATTAATGTCAGATCGCATAGTTTGCTTTCCAGGTCAGCACGTCTGCACCCGCTAGCTCATTGCCCAACTTCCCAACACACTTACCTCACAATAAGTAATGTATGATCATCAGGTGAACAATCAGGGTTATTCTTGTTGCAACAAAATTAGAGAGTTTTAAGCGAAGCACTGCAAATATGTTTGTTCGAATTAATGTCAGATCGCATATTGGCCTTCTCAAGTCGGGAAGTCTGCACCCGCTAGCTCATTGCCCCACTTTCCAACAGACTTACCTCACAGCAAGTAATGTATGGTCATCAGGTGAATAAAGAGCACCTCTCCGTAGACCTCAGTGCTTGAGTAACGTAACGAATGAGCACTTTCCTTGGTGTAGGATCACATGGTGAATGTCAGTTCGTAGAACCTACACCTCGTGATGTAATCCTGGAATACTGGTTGTTATATTTGTGCAACAAAACGGGTCAATTGTCTGTCGTGAATACAAGAATGTTGCATCATACCTCGGTCTCATGCGTATCTGATGGTTTGGGTTGGTCTGGTATCCTGAAGCAATCTATCGTCACCATGATTCTATCACATCAGACATAGCAGATTTTCCTTTATTCCTGATCACGGTACCCAGCACTTTTTGACCCAGAAGGATGTCGATCCTGTGACATATTTTAATGAAATATTCAGTTGTATTGCATAAGTAATGTATATACAGGATAATGTAGTTGGATAAATCAGGGCAAATCATATGACAGCCTGTCAATCTGTCACATTAGATTGATCCATATAAATATACTAAAGTATAATAAATATGTAAAGTAGTCGGTGAGTACTATGTAAACCGTGCTGCATATCTGCTCAACAGCACTGTAAATACAAAACCCAAAAACAAGTATGAAGACCACATACTTCACCCAGTCCCCTTGTTTAGCACACCGGGAGATGTACGGGTGACCAGTTATGCCGCCTGTGATCAATATCATGAGAAAAGTGTCACGTTTGAAGGACAGGGATTTACGTTTTGTCAATCTAGATTAGGAGGTAAATGGGCTGGTTTGATGGATTTTCTCGACTGGGACAAAAATGATGATAGTAAACACACAGGACATATATAAAACGTCACTCGCAAAACCAAACTTTTACCTCTCTGATTCGGGTCCAAAAGTGACCTGGAATTAGTATTGTTCTGTTCATAACCATTTTTCTTTGTTGTGTAAGCATGTTCTATTATCAATTTATTTTGCGAAAATGACCAGGGAGTGACAATTCTTATGCGCTGAGTGTGCATGTAAATCGCCAGAATGCATTTAATTTCACGAGGGTGGGACGTGTACTTACCACACTGCCTTGTATATAGTCACATGCAATATTACCTTGGCAAAAGAATCAAAACTTGACATTTTGGGAAATTGTGATGACAAATGGTATATCAGACGTATATTCAATTATCATTGCAAGGATTATTATAAAATGTGTCACATGTGAGTAGGGATTTCCATTATGTCCTTTATTCCAATCTGACTTGTCACTTAGCTGGGCTGGTGAGACGAAGTTGTGCAGATACGATGGTAGTGGGTGACAGGAAGTTAACTGTGTAAAATGTCAGATGAAAGTGGCAGTTCAGGAGTTATTTGATTTACTTAGGGATCCACGTATTATTATGTGATCCATCGAATAAACTTTATGTGAAGCATTTCATGGAGGTTCAGTTTCAATTACACGAACACATGCACACCTATTACCATACTGAAATAAAAGCAAGAATATAAAACGCCAATATAAACATATTGTAGTCATATAAGTGCAGAATATTTGTGAAAAATGGTTCGATTGCACTGAAGCATGTTTGGAATCATGATCATTTTCTCATTGATAAAAATATTATAGAATTTGGTTATCGTATATTTCAACAAACTATGGGTACTCCAATAGGTACAAACTATGCATCATTATTGACAGATCATATATAATAAAAACATAAATCGGATTTCAATTAACATATGCAAATAGGTGGATCTAAGAAAGTATACTTACAGCAGGGTATATTTGTATATTTTTTCAATTCGAGACGGATGCCACATGTGGGGCAAGGGATGCTCACTCTCTCTACTAAAACACCTAATTGCACCTACCTGTGGTCATATAATGACCATATATATATTACCTGACAATGGATGAGACTGGACAACGACACTAGATATTGAGACTGTTCCTTTTCCTGTTTCCCTTCCACCCATACATGCTGTAACATTATTTACAATTTGCCCTCATATATCTTGTTTTCCTGAGGCCATGAAAGCATATTTGGTGACCATCGAAAGAATGTGAGCGACTAGGTGTCAAATGCCCTGAGGGTTCTCCCTAAATTGGATTGACATGGCAACAATTAACCTCGAAGAGGAATATGTCATTAATATGTCTCTCAGTGGATAGTATATCAATTTAGTGGTTCCTCAGGGAGGAACACACGAGTGATCTCATCCTTGATCCCATCCATTTACTGATAGCTTATATCCTTCTATTCTTCAGTGTATAGTGGATCAAATGATAGACAGTATCATGAGGGTGAATAAATGCTAACTAGACCTCATCTAAAACCTGATTTTAGCAAAAACACATGTGACAATCAACTATCCATCTTGTTGATATAAATTGAAAAAAAACCCACCTGGTTCGTGTTAACTATAATAACAGTGTTAACTTGCTATCCACAGCCAAATGTGAATCTGTAAATCGGATTCACGTGACAACAATTACCCTGAGTAAGAGATCAAATGAGGTGGTCTTATCTATGTCTGATCCACAAAGGAACCATCTTCAAACAACAATGCCACAAAACAGACATGTAAAGCCATTTAACCATGTTTTTCTTATCCAAGAAAGAGTATTTTACTGCATATACATGCGAAAGTATTCATAATGGACCAATTACACTTCAGGATTGTTCTTGAACAATATGAACTAGAACCATATTTAAAAATTGAAGACTACACTAATAGTGGTGCAGTATTGCATATCATAGTTACGTATAATCAGTTATATTAATAATATTGAGCCATACATTTGTAATTGTCAGCAAGATCGAAGAAGAAAACACAAAAAGAGAGACGATATTCTCACGAATACACAGGTACACAGGCCGACTAACAATCTTGAATGTGATCCGCGAGTTTCCTTTAAACATAAGTAAGTAAGTAAGTAATTTATTTCCAACATGCCTGGGAATGATACCGGGAATGTCACAACCTCTGCGAAATCCGAACTAATGCATGGACGAACCACCTTTACATCGTATTCATCTCTATTGTCGTACGTGCAACAAAAAGGTTCGTTGATCTATTTTTTGGAGCCATACTCGAAGTGACATGCCACAGATTCATGATTCATAATGGAAATTGTCAACCATTACCCCCAGAATTTAATTACCCAATTTCGTCATCGATGGAACAACGCCCGAAATATTATCCTTATCAATGATGATTGCTAGTTGCAAACTTTATGAATATGATAATTGTTAGTAAAAAAAAACCCACTATAACGTGTATATTTTACATGAAATAAATACATGTCTTATCATCATGATAACTATTTTTAGTTACGAGAAAAGGTCCCGAACAACGGCTTTAATATGGGTAGTAGCTAAAGGATAACAATGTATTTTGTGATGTATGGCAAACACAGATTTAACATCCGAGTATTCGTTAGTTAAATAAAACAGTTATACAGGTGTGACGTCATGAATTCTCATTATAATAATGATTCGTTGTTAAATATGTCTGAAAATAATTCGAATATGTTGTAAAAACATATCAGCTTTCACGATTCGCTCTTTTCATGTGCCAAGAATAATAAATTTCCTACTTGGACCAGACTGTATCTTCAATGAAATCCACTTTCTGTATGATTAAGTAACCTCATTAAAACTCCGTGATCTGACTTCAATGGTAAAGTTGTAAAATCAAAGTGATTATTGAAAGGAATCTGTATTTCTAAAATAGTTGTTAATGCCAGCTATATTCAATACGCGCTTCTTGATCCTAGCTAGATACCATGCAAGTCGTGAAAATAAAATAGAACAGGCACATATACATTGCACTGAAATGCTGTTTTTGTTATGCAAAAACATGAACACAGAAGATCAAGTAATATCTGAAAGCAGCAAAATTCATCTCGCTATCTATGGAAAGGACACTATTGTGGTTGCCTGTGCATTGACGAAGGTGTTGGGATGGTGTAAATTGATTTCACGTGCCGCCAATTACCCTGTGTTAGAGATTGCATAACGTGACGCTAGCTCTATCCGTTTCACATTGACAGTTCATCACAGCCTTGTGGAGAGACGTTAAATAGATTGACGTTTGATACAGTATGACCAGTCCTTGAATCACCATTAATGACGATTTTGATATAGCTTACCCCAGATAAAATACAGCAAAAAATTTGATTGAAGGGGACAAACAAGATAATCGTTGTTGTAATTTCCAACAGACTCACGTCAGAGCAGGTAATATAGGATATTTCCCTATTTGGGAATAGGATTTCTCCCAGTGGGATACAAGGCTTGAGTTCAAACGACCAGTGCGTTTGGTTCACGATGAGACTGAGAATGTCATCGCGTGAGGGGATGGGGGGGGGGGGTGAGTTGGCGGATTCGGGAATGGGAGTGATACGTGAAGGCAAAAATTACATAATTGTAGTTCCTGTCCTTTGATCATCATACAGCTGGTAATGTAATCCTGCTATGCTGAGTATTGAAATAACACGGTTATTATGTCGAATTGATGTCTTTGTGAGCTTAGTTTCGGACCTAAACGTGATACAGTCTCAATATTACCTCCATCCACCATGTCACTGCACTGATCTTAAACTGTTTTTGAAATGACTGAAAATTATCTACACGTTAATCTGAATTCACAGATATCAATAATAAACCCAATACGGTATGAATCATGGAATTCGATGAGTATGCAATGTAAGCAAATCATATTATGTCAGCCTGAAAGTATGTACGTATCTGTCAAGACAGTTGTGATAAATTTTATTGTAGGCTGTTTTTTTACTAATGTAGTAAAGAACCTGTGATGCACATCACAATCCGCTCAGTAGTGTAATAACTGTGAATTCTAAGTACAATTCTAAAGTTCAATACTTCGACCAGTCGTCCTTGTTTAGCACGCCGGGAGATGTGCGGGATGACCAGTAATGCTGCCTGTGATCTATATCATTAGAAAAGTGTCACGTTTGAAGGACAGGGATTTACTTTATACCAATTTACTATCATGTAACTGGGTTGGCGTGATGGAATTCCCCTGCTTTGACAGAAACGATGGAAGTACACACACTGGACATATAAAGTGGCAGCTTTTGTTATAAGCACACCACAAGGCTTTTCAACGGAAACACAAGGTTTTTTAACAATGAAACAATATATGACATTGTTCGTTAAGAAAACCTCAAAATCATACATATTCCTTTGTTTTATAGTTTGTTGTCCATTTACTTTCCGAAAATGACTACGGGGTGACACTTTATATGCCCTGTGTGCATATGGAAATCTGGAGACTCAGTGTGATTACTGTTATAAGCGTGGGATGGGTTATTTATCACACACTGATTTGTGTATAGTTAACTGAAATATTGTTATGGGAACGAGGCATCAAAACATGGTATAAAGATAAATTGACATTATGGAATAATATGATATATAGGGGTGCAAAGAATATAAACGTATATATGATCGAAAAGGTGATGTAAACTGTGATATATACGTGTGCAAAGAATATACATGTATTTGTGATATAAAAGGTGATATAAATTGTGATAGATAGTGTACATATGGTATACACATACAACCCAATGTCAAGACATGTACTCCATTATTATCGGATGAATTATTACTGATTATGTTACGTGTAAAGAGCAGGGATGTATGTTATGTCCCTATATCAATCTGGATTGTCATTTACCTTGGCTGCTGAGATGAAGTACTGATACTTGGGCAGATACGATGGTAATTGGTGCCAGGAGGTTATCTGTGTAAAATGTCAAATGAAAGTCGCAGTTCAGGATTGTATTGATTCATGTTAGGATTCATGTGTTATTATATGTTCCATCAAATGAAGTTCATGTGATGGATGTCATGGGACCTCCGTTTAAATTACTCATACTGAACATGTAAACGTTGTCCATGGATCCGTTCTTGGATATGAATTCGTCTGTTTGTGGGTATCCATTTGGAGTTTTTTTCAGTACTAAATACAGCTCCATCTTTCATGGTATTCTGGTTGTTGATAATTTGTAGAAACTTCAAGAAATATATAAGTTCCTAATAATGAAGCATCTAAAATTGTTGTTGTTGTTGTTGTAAAGACTGATTTACAATTCACATTGATGCTTTGTATACATTGAATATGCAATGGAGATTATGTTTAAATATGGAAAAGTTTGTCTCAAAGAACAAATTTGAATGTAGGATAGGTATATATGCTGGCAGCGAATTTGAAACTGTTAAAAGTTATAAGTATTTAGGTGTATTTATGTATATTCAGGTGTATTACAAACTTAATTCACAATATTTGTACGGAGTCCTAACTGACTCTGCAAGCATAACTTTGGGTGGCGTTATATATGAATTCAAGATGTTGGATATCGCACATTTACCAAACATGTTGATACAGTTGCACTTCCACTATTAAAATATTGTGCTGAAATGTGGAGATTCGGGATTTTTGTGTGATAAAAATTATGAATAGAGCAATGAGATTTTCTCTAGGAGTTCATCAAATTGCGCTTATTTACGCCATTCAATGGGATATGGAATGGATGTCTTTGAAATGCAGACGATATGTCATAATCTTTAGTTACTGGGACCAATTAATTAAAATAGATGATAATGGGCTGACCAAGAGAATATTTCATGGAGTCTGAACCTCAATGTTAGTAATTGGTGTGCGAAATTGCACAGAGTCTCGGATTGTATGAATGTTTTGTAAATCGTACGGTATTTCATACGATATTCTCACGTATCCAGGAGTACATTTCTTGTCGTTTTGATATATAAGACGCTTCACAAAATCTAGTTACGTTGGACTATTATATAAATTTACGCGACTCACAGTCTTGAAAGTGTTTCGCGAATTCCCTTCAAACTTGTCTGCGGATAATACTGGGAATGTTGGAACCTCTGGGAAATCCGAGCTATTGCATGGACGAGTCACCGTTACCTCGTGTTCGTCTTTATTGGCGTTCGTACAACAAAGGTTTGTTGAACTATTTTGATATGCCACAGCACAGTCATATTCAAGACTATTGAATTTGGCTCAATAATTCACTTCAGTCTAATGGAATAAATTCATTTCCACTGCGTGACCCGACTTCAGTTCAAGAGCTCTAAAACCAACAGACATTGATCAGTTGATCCATCGCGGTCGAATTCCAACTGAAAATGTGTCTTTGACAGGGATTGTATAAGTCCATGTTTTCTGGCTGCAATATCTCTAAATGCACACAATTTCTGAAGTCCAAGAAGTATCAAAATTATCTTCCGTTTGTATGCATGATCATGATGCGGGCAAGTATTAAGCACGTTTCCGGAATATTTGTGGGAACAGGTAGTCAAATAAATCTACAGTTTAAAACACTGAAGGGATGAAATGCATCCGATTATTCATCAGCTCTCATTACTCAAATAATGAATCAATTGTATACAAACGAATGAATGGAAGGTGCTTAGGCTGAAAACCCACTTAGGACAATGAGATATGGCATGTTGGCACGACTTTTCTTATAGCTATGTGGTGATTGTCGTTGGAGTTGTTGTTATGCAGTCAATAACAGTTTAGGCACTGATCGACCCCAGCTGGACGGCAGATAATATAAATCAAAGTACGTGAAATACATCCGTAATGTCCATGTACGTTCTCGTCTATGTGAATATTGTGTTTTTAGAAATGCAACACATGCCAATAATATTTCACATCTACACATACAGTGTAGAGCCAAGATAGTTCACTTGTATTATTCAAGAGATATTCATTTCAAATCTGATCAAGATAATCAAGTTATATCCGAAGGAAACAAAACTAACCTCAATGCCCATGTAAATGACGTGCTGATTGCCTCTGCATGGACAAAGTTGTATCTGTGAATTGGATTCACGCATCACCAATTACCCCGTGTAAGAGATCGCATGACATGCTCCTATCTCTGTACATTTCACAAGGACGCTACATCAATTTGTTCGTACAACTGGGACGTCGCCACTTGATCATGGGGACACTTTGCAGGGTATTGCGAAATAGAAATAGAATAGAATGTGAAATAGAGTGACGTCTGATAATTGTTACAACATCATAAGGGTGATAGCACAACCACTACTGTTGATTTGGGCATTGCATATATATAGGATTTAAAAAAGGAAATGATCCAGCTTCAGTCCTCGAAGTTTAGTCGTTCCAAGGATGAAAGCCCGCTTCCTGAAAACAGATGTGACGTGGATAAAGAAATACCTTTATTCGATTGAGTGAAAACTGTGCCATGATCGTACACTTTTGCTTGTTGTTTCGGTTTCCAACATTCGAGGTTGAAAGTTTGAGCAAACAATTGTCATGCGGGGAAGGTGGTGGTTATGTGATTATTTCCGTAACCAAAGATCTCTCATTACCCTTTCTGCTGTTATCCAACATCTTTTATTCCTCAAATATTGGCTGTTACTGATATCAAGGATTGATCCAATGTAATTATCATGAACCTGGAATTGACCAGCTGTCCATTCACTTATAATGTAAATATAAAGGTAACAAATTCATACATTTACATATTTCCAATCAACGTGAAACTTTGCCTTTCTGATTGTTAGCCATCAAGGATTACCAACCGAGACTCCGTTTCTTACTAAACAATGTTAAATCTGTGAAAATCATCGTTTTCATATATGTCATTCTCCGACCTATTTCTCAGTAGACAAAGTACACTTACAACAGAGCGAGTGAAAGGATTATGTTGTACAGCAAATATCTAGAGATACTAGTAAAACTCACGGGTGATATGCACTCGGGTGCACCGAGGTGATTGAGATTAAGTATGTTCCGCTCATTGTATTCATCTCACAGAAAGTATAGCCCTAGATATTCTTATTATTTTGACCCCAACAAAGTAAATACACACCCAGTATTCAGTGTTTGTCAAGCAGAATGTTCGTTTGGGTGAAACGTATAAAATGATTTATTTAATCGTCAAATTGCACCGCTTCCGCGATATTATTTATGAAACCATGTCTCGGTTCATCATCCAGGAGTATATGTGTGTCTGTTAGCCAAGTTTTGGGTCAGGGGATTGTATTGTCTTCGTGATTTTGTTACCTTTATTTTCACATTAAAAGTCAATGGGAAAGTGTCTCACTGCAGTCACTGGTATGTTACGTGCAATCAGTCCTTAATGTTCATGTACGGTTGTTCATTATTTAGCAATAGCCATTCCCAAATGATTAGTACATAATTATCATTTTTTAGGTGACTGTCAGTGACATGGGCTCCTCCCAATTGTAACGCTGTATCGAGTAACGAATTACATTACAATCGAAGTCTTCTGAATGATAAGTGATACTGGTTTAGGATTTCAGTGAAATGAGGAATTTGGGGAAGCTTCATCGTACTGCACATCACTATATGCTCAAAAGTATTGTACCTACAAAGTCTAAGTACAATTGTGAAGACTAGGGCCGTCGTCCAGTCGCCCTTGACTAGCACGCCGGAAGATGTACGGGATGACCAGTAATGCCGCCTGTGATATATATCATTAGAAAAGTGTCATGTTTGAAGGACAGGGATTTACGTTATGTCCTCTATGCCACTCTAAATTGTCAGGTACATGGGTGAATGTGATGGAATTTGGCTACTTAGACAGAAACGATGATAATATGTGTACCGAGGGGCGTTTGTGGGATCATGGGCGGGACATTTTGTACTAGGGACATTGCCTTGTAGTTTCATGCGATTTTGTCGTGGGTGCTCAAGTATGTTTCACCATGTTCTAAAAACGTCCTTGCTGGAAGGGAATATGTGATGGCATATGAGCTACAGGTATATTTTAGTGTCAGTAGCTTTATATTCACTTTGTCGATGTGGGCATGAACCTGTAGCAACTCCGTTCTTTTATATAATGTGATATTGCATAATGTATGTGTATATACTTGATGGATATTCATGAATATTAATGGACATGGCATGAATTATGCAATATTCATTCGTTCATTGTATGCAAATCATCGCATCTGACAAAGGAATATTCAACTACATGTATCCATTAGAACACATCCCGGTTTCCTGGTAATATATGATGGGCTACACACAATATTGTAAATACATGTATGTATGATGGTCATATTTCACTATATTAAAATGGTATTCAACTGTGTCCAACGATAACGGGGAAAAACATTTTACGACATATTGTAAATGTTTTCTCGATTTGTTTATGCTCCATTCACAAGTTTTCTGAAAATAACAACACTAGAATAGCAAAATTATAATGCCTGTATACGCTGGATGTCCATGTCACAGACATGTAAGTTTATGCCAACAACATAGATCGTTTTGATCCTTCTACAAGAACAAAAATAATGAACACTAATATGACGAAAAACGCTCAGGCAGCACACATACTCCGCACTATTCTGATATAATAACAATGCCAGTGCATCAGATTAACAATGGTGATTGAACTTGAAACCGGACTCGTTATTTGATAGCTAACACTTAATAAATGCATTAAATATGTGTACCTGAATAATATTAACACCTGAGTGTAAGTGTTACTTGGTAAGAGTAATAAGACCAAATTCAACAACCAACTGCAGGTTTTAGTTCTAGTCTGCAATAGTATCACAGTGAAAATCATAATGCTGCCTCCGTCAATAATCGATATATCGGTGTTCATGAATGACCAATACCGTGTATGTATAGTTCGGTGGAGGGCCGGAAATACGTCCTTCGCCCTTATTTGGTAGCCTCATTTCCTACCCGTGACCTGACTGCAGCAGTCAAGCAAAGGAGACACAGCCATGGAATCAATATTCAACGAGCCCTCACTTCAGGGCAGCAGTGACATGATATGTTTGCTTGAAAGGGGGTTTCCAAAGTGAAAATGATTATCGTATTACATACTTGGTAATACCGACAAAAAAGCAAACTAATAGGTGTTATCATGCATATGTTCATATCATGTTGTTGAGTGTCAAGTTGGCCACGACTGTCACGGTCGAAATCTGATCTCCAGTGGACCGGTTAGTTGTAATTGGGATAATGAATATAGGCCATGCTTTGTGATATAATATGTATAGATCTATGGCAAGAAGTTAATTCAGTCATTGTAGAAACCACTTTTTGGCATAGTGTCAGTAATCAACCAAGAACAATGCTTTCATGCATTGGTTTACTCATATTCTTATTTTGTGATTGATGGACCCGACAATTAAACTCAGTAATATAATAATTCAGTTGAAATGCTATCATTTTAGTGTACTGCTTCATATAGACAACAATACCACACCGTTTAGCGATCCTGTGCGCTGAACAAGGTTAGCTCATTCCCAAAACTTTTGAACGTTTCGCAGTGTATGCCCACTCGTTTAGCTATGAACATCTCTGCCTGAATATCCAGTATATCAAATATCCAGTATGCGGGTGTATCTCAGTTTGATTACGAAATACTTACCCTTGGTTTCTGCGATGTTGGTTTAATGCCGAAAATTCATATTAAAGATATATGAATACAAACACATCTGGAAGATTGGGATTGATGAAGACACACGTGTTGTTGAGTGGGCAAACGTTGTACATACATCACAATGGAAGAGACAAGCCGATGATCCCACGTGGATGGATGGTCCCAGTTTTCGGTGTAATCACACCAACATATGCGTCTCCAAGTATCAATTCAGACCCCACTGACGGGGCGTTGCGACACGACTCGTGATTGCAAGATTAGGCCCACAAACCTGCCAGGGATTATCAGAAGAAAACGGATGAACAGGTGAGTAGCACAAATTAAAGATGAATTCCAAGACGCTATAATATAAAGTATATATTCCATAAATCTATTTCAGAAATAGAAGCTATACATGTGTATGTCAGAAATATGCGCAGAATATTTTGTTTGGAGTACACAAATACCTTCAAACTCTGAGGAGATCGACACCACTATACAGTTGGTAACTTTGCATACAGTGCGCACGTGACAGGTGTCATAGGGCCTGGCTTGACCGTCCACCGTCAATTAGACTGACATAGCAGCAAATAACCTCGAAATAGAAGATGGCGTTTATGTCTCTCAGTGGATAGTATATAAATTGGACGAGAACTCTTTTAAACAAAAAGCCAAGTGATTCTATTCTTGGTCGCTTCCATTTACTGCAAAGGCACAGGATTTTATAGTAAGAAGGAGTCGCAAGTCAAAGAAGAAATATATATCAGCACACAAACAAATTCACATTCCAAGACCGAATCTATGCAAGATGTCTACAAAACCTGGATAAGTAGTCAAGTCCGAGTAATACTGTCTTTATCAAAGTCATTGAACATCACAGATACCCATGTAGATGGCTTACCTATAGCAAAGACAGTTCGATGGTCAATTTTTGAATCCATATCCAAGTACTATCATGCACAGCACAGCTGCTAAATTCAGCTGAATAATAGTTTTCAGTCTGATTAAATAACCTCAATTAATTTTAGTGAAGAACCCCATGAGCTGATTTAAGTAAAAGTAAATAGACCCCGTCAGTCAAAACATACACCCTTCTGAAAGTATGTTTTGGACGAGAATTATACGGCTAAAACAATTTATTAATACGGGTTTCCATCATGTACTGCAGATAACATCAATCATGTTAGTTATAAGAAATATGTAGTTCATCTAATGAAGATAATACATGTATTGAACATGTACATGCATCGCACGGCCACTGAAATGCTGTTTTTAATGCAGATGAATGAACACAGAATATCAAATCAATTATATCAAAACGTAACAAATTTCACCTTCAGCACCCATGAATGAGGAACATCGTGATTGCATCTTCAAGGACAGAGATGTATCTGTAAATTGGATTCACGTGGTATCAATTACCCCGGGCAAGAGATCGCATGACGTGCCGCTATCCCTATTTATCTTACAGGGACACCCATCAATTTGTTGGTACCACCGCTAAGATCCATGGTCTGTGTTTTTTTTCTCAATATTTGCTAATTTGTTGTATTGCATTGTGAATTATTGACATAATTTATGGCTAGTTTTTGAGCTACAAAATATGTATAAATCTATGAGGAACAAAATTACAGTAAACTTACAGTACAGCTGACCCCCACACAATCACAAAGGACCTTCAATTGTGCAGCAACCTTTCGCTGTTTTGAATGCTACATAATTACAACTATGGAAAGATGAAAATCTGGAACGTATGAACTCCTTGGATCAAGAGAACAATGTAGCATATTGGTGCCTGCAGACGGTTGATCTAGTTTCTTACGTCATACCAAGTAATATATGGCCATCAGGTGAATAAAGAACACCTCCCAGTGGACCTCAATGTTTGAGTACCGTAACAAGCGAACATTTTCCTTGTGACATCACATTACAAAATGACGTGAAACGTGGCCTGTAATATCTGATTTCCAGACATCCTGTGTCTCCTGCTTTAATCCTGCAGTAATAATTATTAAGGATACGACAAAATACGACAATTTTGCTTATATGAATCTTGTTTCTGATCGATGCCGGCTCAATCCTATCTTCTCACACGTCGATATCTTCTCAACAGCACAGTATTTACAAAGCCTGAGTACAATAAAAAAACCCCACACATACCTCATTCGGTCGCCCTTGCTTAGCACACCGAGAGATGCACGGGATGACCAGGAATGCTACCTGTGATCTATATTATTAGAAAGGTGTCACGTATATATACATATATGTCATATAAACAATGATGGACTAATTCAGACAATGCATCGTTTGGTATATCAATAATATAATAATTCTGTCGTAATGCTACTATTTTAGTGTGCAGCTTCATACAGACAACAATACCACACCGTTTAGCGACCCTGTGGGCTAAACAAGTTTTGTGCATTTCCAAAATGTTTGAACTTTTCCCGGTATATGTACACTCGTTTAGCTATGAACATCTCTGCCTGAATATCCAGTATCAAATATCCAGTATGCAGGTGTATCTCGAATATTGATGCCGAGATACCTTCCTTTGAGTTCTTTAATGTTGATTTAGACACGAATGGGCTACAAGTCGAAGACCAGATATATACCAACAAACAAACAAATTCATATCCCAAGACCGAATTTATTCAAGCTGTATACACAACTTGGATAAGTAGTCAAATCCGAGTGATACCATCTGTATCAAGTCAATTTCATGTGAACATCACATATACACATGTAGGTGGCTACCCTATAATGAAAACAGTTTGATGACCAATTTTTTAATCCATACCCAAGTACTATGCATAGCACTGCCAAATTCAGCCCAATAATATTTTTCAGTCTGATTAAATAACCACATTTCTACCCCGTGAGCTGATTTCAGTAAAATAAATAGATCCCTCAGTCATGATCATATCACTTCTGAAATTATGTTTTGGACCAGAATCATATGGTTAAAACAGTTTATTAATACTGGTTTCCAATATGCATCGCAGATAACATCAACCATGTTAAGTATATGAAATACACAGTTCATCTAATGAAGAAACTACATGTATTGAACATGTACATACATCGCACGGCCACTAAAATGCTTTTTTTTTTAATGCAGAAGAATGAACACATAATATCAAATCAATTATATCAGAATGCAACAAATTTCACCTTCGGCACCCATGAATGAGGAACATCGTGATTGCGTCTACAGGGACAAAGATGTAGCTGTAAATTGGATTCACGTGGTATCAATTACCCCGGGCGAGAGATCACATGACGTGCCGCTATCCTTATCTGTCTTACAGGACACCGCATCAATTTATTGGTACCACCGCTACGTCAATGGGACGTGGTGGTAGGGATATGCAGTTTTGTGGTGCGATGACGTTTAATAAAAATGACCAGTCTGAACACCACCTGTGATGATGTTTTGATATTGCATATGCCATCATGATAGCAAAGTTAAAGTTCAGGTGCGCATCCACGGGTTAACACTTGTGAGGACGAGTGAACACAAAAAACTACGGTCATTGGTGTTGGGAGCTAAATGAAACCCCAAACTGTGTGGTCTGTCCACAATGAATATACATAAATCAATGGAAAATATTAGACGATAAGGTTTATGGAAGCCAAAAGATACCAAATCGATACCAGTCCATTTGAAAAGGTTGACAGTGATAATGAAAAATAAACCGAATCATCCTCAACACGTATTGAAATAACTCGCCTGATTTAGACTATTCCTCACTAAATATATGCCTATTTTCCACGATCACTGAAATGAAGCTTGCCCTTTCTAATAACAATTCTTACCCGCATATTTTATTTGGCAACCTGGCACGTTAGTTGCACTTTCCAGAAAGGATCCATGGTTTGTATTTTCCAGTATCAATATTTGCCAAGTTGTTATATTGCATTGTGAATTGGTGACACCATCTATAAAAGACCCACAATTGTGCAGCAAACCTATGGCTGTATTGAATGTTACACCTAGTTCCAACTACGAAAAGATGGAAATCTGGAACGTATGAACTGCTCGGATCGAGAGAACATTGTGGCATAATGGTGCCTACATACGGTTGATCGCATTTCCAGTTTCTTAGACTTACGTCATCCCAAGAAATAAATGGCCATCGGGTGAATAGAGAGCACCTCTAAGTGGACCTCAGTGCTTGAGTACCCTACCAAGTGACCACCTTCCTTGTGGCATCACATTACGAAATGACGTACAGTGTAGAGGAAAAAGTGAAATGTAATTCCTGTTATTTAGACATTTTGTGTCTCCTGCTTCAATCCTGCAGTAATAATTATTAATTATATGACAAAACAATTTTGCTCATATGAGTCTTGTTTCTGATCGATGCCGGCTCAATCCTATCTTCTCACACTACGCTATCTTATCAACAGCACAGTACTCACAAAGCCTAAGTTCAGTTAAAAAGACCACATACCTCATTCAGTCGCCCTTGCTTAGCACACGGAGAGATGCACGGGATGACCAGTAATGCTGCCTGTGATCTATATCATTAGAAAGGTGTCACGTTTGAAGGACAGGGATTTACGTTATGTTCTCTGTGTCAATCTATATTGACAGGTGGCTAGGTTGGTGTGATGGAATTTCGGGACTTGGACAGAAATGAGTGCTAAGTGGACCGTCGTGAG
Organism: Terebella lapidaria; assembly: GCA_949152475.1. Taxonomy (NCBI): domain Eukaryota; kingdom Metazoa; phylum Annelida; class Polychaeta; order Terebellida; family Terebellidae; genus Terebella; species Terebella lapidaria. The sequence goes on along the minus strand of OX424555.1, from coordinate 52,615,408 downwards.
TAGGCGTTTGTGGAATATCTCTGGTGTATTCAAGTTATGTGCGCCTGGTTGATGTTATCACTGACCTGCAGCAAGTCGATTCTTTTATATATGACAATATATTAGGCCTATAATAACAATTTAATGATATTCATAGACATCTTGGACATGACACATATCATGTAAGATGTATTCGATCATTGGAGAAGAGTAAGTAAATTATCTTATGCAATAAAGTGGACGTATACTGGTTAGGTTTGGAACACTGAAGAGAACAACACTATGAAACAGTAATAACTTTGTCATGGTTAATGTGGACTAGAGTTGATACAACACTTCACAATTACATGCACACACATACACATAATCTTATTTCGACCCTAGAACAGTATCACACACAAACAATGTTTGTGACAAAAGACAATTCGTGATATAGCAAAATCATCAGAGCAGTAAACGGATGTATTAAACTAATTCCACTATAATGGGATAAATTTATAATGTAACGATATATTGTCTGTATGTAGAGTCTTAGATGGAAATTCTCCTCACGAACTTCTCATTGTGCAAAAGGTAGAACACTCGGATATCACACATATTGCTTTCCACTTTCATGATAGAATTAGAAATGTCAGTACATCAGGGAAATGATGGTGATTGGATGTAAAAGCCTTTCACGCTTGTGATTCGATAGCCTCCATTTTGTTGTACCTGAGTGAACAGCTGGGTGTAATAGTCACTCGGTACAGAACAGTTATAAGAATTTCAAGCACGAACTGCAGGTTATAATTCTGTTCTCTACCACAGTACCACAAATAACTTGGTACTGCCAGCAATGATCTATATATATATATATCGATGCTCATGAATTTTTCAATACCGTGTATGTATAGTTTGGTGGAAGGTCGGAAATGCGTCCTTCGTCCTGATTTGGTAACCTCATTTCCTACCCGTGACCTGACTGCAGCAGTCAAACAAAGGAGACGAAGCCATGGAATCGATATCCAATGAGCCCTCACTACAGGGCAGCCGTGACATGATGTGTCTGTCGGAGATATCTTACTACATGCTATATCAAGCTATTAAGAAAAAAATCAATTGGTGTTACGATGTTTATTTCTTGTTGCTGAGTTGCACGTCGGCCAGGACTATTACAGTCCAAATCCGATATCCTGTTGACCAGTTATTGCAGTTGGAGGGAACGAAGATAGTTCTGAGAAAACGTCTTAATTTAAGCTCAAAACCCCAGGTGTGGTTTGAGATAATACGTAGCCTGTAGCCCTAGAGTAAAAAGTGAATTTTAACCTGAACCAAGACAAATGAATTCGTGCAATCGTTTACTTCCATTCTTATCTTGTTATTGATAGGTCAAGCATATAAACACAGAGGAATTAATTTAACATCACATTGTGTGGTTATCAGCAATACTGTATAAGAATGCTAGTATTCTCGTGTGCTGCCTCATATGAACTACATGTACAATATCACACGATATAGGGAACAGCGTTGAACAGCTGTAGTTTATTTCGAAACTATTTTGAGGTTTCACGTGTATGTCACCTCTTATGATTATGAAGATTTATGCTTGAATATTCAGTACCGGTATGTCGAATGTGGGTGCATCTCGAATGATGATTACGAAATACCTACTTTTGAGTTCCTCCCTGTTGCTTTCATGACCCAGATTTATGGCAAAGACATGTGAATGCGAACACAGCTGGAAGATTGGAATTGATGAAGACACACGTGTTGTTGAGTGGGCAAACGGTGCACATACATCACAATGGGAGAGACAAGCCGATGATCCCACGTAGATGGATGGCCCCAGTTATCGGTGTAATCACACCAGCATATATGCGCCTCAGTTCCACTGACGGGACGGTGCGACACGACTCGTGATTGCAAGATTAGGCCCATAAAGCTACCAGGAATTATCAAATGGGATCAGCCTTTGCACTTTTGAACGAATAAATATTCTCTTGTGCTGACGAAGCTATAATACAGAATTTTATACAAAGCTGTGTTGTATATATTCACCTCAATTATCAGTCAAATATAATCTACTATTAGGCCCTATGCTGTAATATCGTGACGTGTTTGATTCAATATTGAATAAGTTCGAACTACTGCATTGATGTTAGATTGAATTTTTCATCAGCGACACTAATCTACATCACCGAATTTGTCCTCAGGAATGTGGGAAAGCAAGCCGAGTTGAAGCCTGTCTGCCTATCAATCAGTATTAATATCCTTACTAATTATCCGCAACAACACGCAACTCATTCATTTGTCAGGAAACGACTGCTTTCTCGCGTTGAAAACGGCCGGACACATTTGTCTTGCAAGCCCTTCGCTCTGCCAACAGAAAGAGCGTATTCCGTGTCTCCGTCCCATCAGCGAGATGCCACAAGCCGGGGCGGTCCCAGGCGCTGCTCCACGGGGCAGATCCCGCGCTGATCGGATCCCGCGGACGGCCTCGGCTCTTTAGATGGCTCTATCTGGCCACTTGACGGCAACAAGGACGAGAGACTTCGATCCTCTACCCCCTCTCCCCCATTCCAAGATCCCATCACTCTCCTTTCCCGAGCCACACGTGTGACAGGGCGAGGCTGCGACCCGACAGCCACGGGCACTTGTCAGCGCTTGCCCGTCCGTCGCCGGCTCTCTATCTCTCTCTAGTGTGACACGAGGCGGGCCGCTCACCGGCGATAGCTCGGAAAATTGCCCTGTCGAGCAAGTTGTTGCTCACTGGAGTGGATTCCACAGCAATGTCTTTGTGCATCTCTGCGGGAAAGGCGCCGAGGACAGACACTACGCCAATAAAAGGAGGTAAGCTGTAAATTAGATATTTATCTACAATAAAATCTGATTTACCACTTTTATCGCCTTCTAGTGATCTAAATATGTATTGACAAGGTACAACAAGAAATGAGAGGATTATTTCTGAAAACAATGTGCACACCAATAGTACGCCTATAGACTTGTTCTCTGGTACCGTTGCATGTGTGTTCAATTAATCAAGCAAAGAATGGAAGCTTTCCCAGCAACACTAATATGAACATTCCGTATTTGAATTCTCAACCACTTATTACATCTCATTCATCATTCCAGCTTAGTTGCTTGCGAGCGATGAAGATTCGGTGATGCCCTCGCAGAATGGCTCCACCTCGGGAGGAGACCACCGCGTGTACCCGGAACCACTGCCCGACTGGTCACAAGCCCTGCCTGCTTGGGGAGCCGCCTGGTACTGCCACGTGTACGGCCTGGGCGCCTTCTTCTCAGTACTCGCACTTTGCAACATGCTCGCATTGTATAAGCTGGGTAGACGCCTTAGCGCCCAGCCGTATTTCCTAGCAATCTTAGTGTTCGGGGCGACGGTGTCCACCTTGCGGACGTTCTACCTGCTCGTGGACCCGTACACCTCCCGCGGAATGTTACCCGGAGTCCTTGTGCGTCTCGCCAACGACCTGGTCTACCCGACACTGGCAGCAATGTTCACTCTGCTTCAAGTCGCTATTCTCCGGCTCGTCAGCATGAATAAGAGCATGTCAACGTCCGTCAGAAAACGTAGACTAATCTGTATCTTTTTGTCGGTGTACTATGCCACGGCGTTTGCGGTAACGTTTGCAACAACAATGGATATGAGTTTCAAGTTTCTAATACTTTTTGACCAGGGAATATTCATATCATGGGGCTTGATTTTGTGCTTTTCTTTCATCTACAACGGATTCAAAATCTCCCATTTCACTTCAGAGACCAATAGGGCATTCAAAGAGCTCAATGTCTATTCTAAAGTCCGCCAGGAATCAAAGCGGACGGGGAACCCGGCAGGATTAACTTTACACAGGATAACTAAACCACATATCTGCGACGAACGAGAGATTCTAGCCAAGGAATTTGAAATTAGCCTGGATTCTGGACCCGACACGTCAGACTCCGTCACGTGGTATGGCGATCCTTGTCCACACACTACCGCAATAAATCAATTGACTTTGGCCAGCAATCAAGCGAATCCAGTCGCCATTCGTGACGTAGCAAACTGTGATATTCTCCAGCACAACGAGGATTCTTGGAGTCCGCCCGCCAACCACAGTCCAGACTCGGACACGCCATCCCATCCCAGCTCGTCCAATACCAGCAGCCGAATGCCGAAAATGAGCAAAATACATCACAATCGACATGCTCCTACGAAGCGAAAGCACAAAGTTAATCGACAGAAAACTCCGCACACACACAGCTTACAGCTCAAACAAATGTTGTCATCAAAAACCAAACGTCCCCACGAAAACGGATTATGCCATATTAACAGAGGATTTGACAGGGATACCCAGGAAGAAACAGTGCTCTCTATCGATGACGCCGACGGGGAGTCGACAGAATTGAATAATATACGAAGAACTCCAGTGCTAAAGACCGTAGAGGACAGCAACGAGACCGGATACATGGCGGACAGCGAGGAAAACTCGAACGTGGATACACAGGAAAGCAATATCAGTGGACAAGGTACATCCATACCCATAGTGGACAATCAGTCATCCAGTCCAATTCATCAGAGTCCGTATCCCCTCGTGACCAAGGACGACACTGTAGGACTCTACAGGATACGGAAGGGGCGTGTCCTACGCAAAGTGCACAAAGTAATATACTTCGCAACGCTGTTCGTCTTTGTGCTGTGCGTCCTGAATCTATATGCAATGTTCGGCGTTTACGGAGTTTTGACTGAACAACAAACTGCAGAGTTGTGGCCTTGGTTTGTGTTCAATACATGTGGTCGGTACGTAGAACTAATGTGCCAAACCCTATGCATTAAACGATACAATCAGAGCATTAAATAGTAATAGTAATCGCTGTTCACTGATTTCACGTCGTTTGTATTCTGTAGATTAGCGGAGATCGGAGCCGTCACCTGTATATCCTGGGTGGGGTTTGCTTTAGCCAGACGTCGGTACAGACGGCGCCGGGACCTGAAATCGTCGGATCTCTCGACAACGTGTTGAGTGATAGGCCTACATATGAACGTTAATATGGGATTCATGGATCTGCCAAAGACGAAATGCTGTGTGTCTTACATTGTATGTCCCGTTTTTGTGTACTAAGACAGGAGGTTTGTGTGTAAATATGGTCACATGGATGAAACTGTGATGTTAGATCAGCAAAGAATTATTTCTTTCAGGATTAGCTTGACCGTCGTGATGGCATCATTTGGCTCTCTACTTTCGACAAATATATCCGTGATATTCTGCAGTCAGGATAACTGACTATATACAATTTGCTTGGAACGTTCGAAGTTGTTGATCTTCTGTCAAAATGCCTAATAATTCATTCTTTGAAACCAAATCCCTTTTTGGACATTTATCTCAACAAAAATCGAGTGAAATGCATCCTATCCAGCAAACTATCCTGATGTGACTATTCAACAAACACTGGGTTCCTAATCTGTTTTTCCAAAAGGTTTTCAGTTCTAACAATAAACAACCTTTTCTTATGAACACCTTACTTTTATTCCGCGAAAAGATGTATGTTTCTGGGATGGAAGACTGCTCTCGCTTGTTGAAATTCACCAAAGTTGATAAACTCGACCTATGCTAGATTGTTTCATTGAATAATACACATCGATCCTGGTAATGTGATCATTGCAAATAAATGATCTCGGCAAGACGAGCTTTCGCTGTTGTTTATCCATCATGTTTGACCATTGTTATTTGTCGTCGATGGAAATGTTACGAACACACCTTGCCTCAATTTACGCTGTATTCCTTGACGACATTGCCATATTGAAAGTAGTATGCACCGTCAGGCAATTATGTCCGCACCAGCACGAGACTTGAAAAATTCATGATGCCAGGGTCTCTCCGTGTTGTTCTCATTGTTACGTTACTCTGCCAGCGAAATAGATGTTAACTGACACTGTACAATGCATCAAAGAAGGGCTGAGCTTTCATCGGGCACTATAATTCCGTATATATTCCTGTTTGGCTTGTGTCTCGTCATCTTTCTCATGGCGTGGATAATCACCATGGACACATCCCCTGCTGAAGGTCATGTACAAATCACCTCGAGCTTCGTCTGAGGTCAATTCCAAAGTCACAGAAAGATGCTTCATGGGTAACCTCATATTTAGTCATAATATAGACCATTTCTTTGTCTTCAAACAATTAGTGCTCACGGCACTACAATGCTCTATGTTGAAAGGTCCTAAATACAGTGGACTCAATGTCAACTGTATGACTCAGATCCAAAGGTCATAATCAAGGTAACCAGGAAGTGCTCCATAATTAAAGCTATAATCACTTTTAGAATTGACAACTTTTGTTCATTCTGCGGTAGCTTTATATTGTCTATAGAATGAGAAATCGTACAAATTTTGGTCTGAAAATGTGTGTTTCTTGCCTAAATTGATTTGCCAAATCCAGATTCAAATTCGGGCCAGTCTATTTCGCATCAATTTGCTCTGCAGAGCGGCCCGTCTTGCGAACGAGTTCTACACATAGTCTCATGACATCATTGGTATTTGTCTAGATACTGTGGCAACTGGCAATGTAGGCAGGCCGATCATTCTCTATCCACTGTTTTCATGCACGGTTAACGGCAACTTTCTGAGTATCTGTTGTCGAACTGTGCACATTTCCTATATTTTTCCGACCATCTTGAGATGTATTTTCAAGTTTGCGTGACAAGCTAAAATGCTAAATTTGGCTGATTTTAAATTGATTCCAATTTAAAATTCAAATTCGCTCATAAAACGAACATGGCATTTGTCTTTAAGCATTTAGTATCCATAGGTGTTTCTATGGATAATATTTATCAGATATATACATAACCTCAAGTCAGAGCATTCAATGTCAAAATTAGGTCAAGGTCAATACAAACTTGCCCTACATCTTCAAGTATTCGACATTTTGGGGTCCACAATATGGGTCTGGAGAGCAAGTCAAGCTAAGCAAGGTATGCACGAGGTGAAGAACATTATATGACAACTAGATTTAACAAAAGTAGAGAAAATACAACATCATACGTCAGTCATTTTGGCCAATGAATGGCTGTAATATCGGCAAATCTCTCAGGCCTTAATCCATTTTATTATGTCATTTGTTGTATGAAGAGGAAGATGACGGACATGCAACTCGCGAACAATCACCAAAATAGCTGAGAGCTATTTTCCCTACATATTTATCACTGATTATCTACATATTTCATGTCATTGGCATCACGGTTATCGCATATATCTTCTAATATATCTTTGGGCAAAAATCATTCAAGAGCTTGAATCCATTTACATCTTCCGTCAACTTCGAGGATGACTCGAGCGCTCAATACCAATAAAATTTCGTTATATTCCATAGGACTCAATAACACCAAGGAAAGTGTTTTGCTCTGCAACGATTGTTTTCTTACCACACAGGGTTTTACCAAATCCCGGTGTACATGTATGTGCATCAAGCAGTCGGAATTCATGGTCACAGACCATTGTTGTGTCTGACTGGGACTGACGCATCATGCTTGTTCCCTTCCTTTTGTGGCACGAGAAGGCACAAAAATTCAGCGTCAGTCTGAATACAAGTCTCAGTGTGGGTGCATGAAATTACTTGTGTGTACATAAAATAACTTAATGTCTTATTCCAATCTGAAATAATTGCGGGAAAATGATAAAGCTGGGATTTTTATTGTCCCCATGAAACAAGGTGGGTGCAAATCGGGTTATCATGATGCAACGTTACCCAGATAAGCTGTGAAACACGATTACCATCTTCACAAGAAAACATAAAAATCACATCCTCTAGTTCTTTGCTCGGTGAGTAAAGCTGATAAACATCTAGAAACCCGTCTTGGTGTCTAAGTACTTCACGCTGGTGAACTTTTCTGGTGAGGCTTGAAGTAAGGCTAATCTTAGTCTATTCCCAACGAAGCCCTTCTGTAACAATGCTGGCGCTCTGAACAGACTAGAGTTTATGATAGGATAAAAATATAAGTTATCCTCCCATACATCAGAGTGTAATCATGCTGTGGATGACAGCGTCTAGTCGTGAAATTAGAGGTTTTCAGCGTCTACACAGGGACACCAATTATACCATATCCTATGAAGCGCATATGTGTTGAATGTGTCTAAGCTATCAACGGAGTATATTATTTTGTTGCATGATGGACGTTCTTGATCAAAAACATCCTGGACAGACACTGACGTTCGTTCTCTTGGACACTAGATATTGTCTGGATGAAAAGTTCAGACATCCCGAAAGAAATGGAAATAACACCATACAACCAAGGTGTTTGATGTCTCTGAAGGAACGATACAACATCAATTTGGAACCCATTTACACATATATGTTGAATTTTTGTTGATCTGCGATCAGTTTCGTATTAGCCTAGTTAAACTGTACTGATCTTGTAAGTAAAATATTTACCTATTTATTTGTCCATGACCCTAAATGGAGGAAAATTGTTGAATCGAACTATATTAATATTGATAATTAAATAATTATGTGATGTACGATACCCTCGTACCACCTTGAACACACACTGAAATAAACTATGTAGTAGAATACGGTTCAATGTAACCAAACTGACTCAGCATATAAAAATGGTTTTGTATACAGTTCTAATTTTGTTTTATGAGCCCACCCGCTATCATCTGCTGACACCTTCCTCACACATATTCCTATGGGCTCATAAATGGAATTTTTCTTCAACACACGACGATTCGTGCTTGGGTCTTTCTTCGAATGAACATACAGCGAAGTCAGGTGTACACGTAATGTGCCTCAAACACTGTCGTAGTCCATTGCTCAGTCTGCTCGGAACTGACGTATTATGCTTGTTCCTTCTCACATCTGACACGAACAGATGTGTTATAGGCAGGCCGAATACTAGTCCCAGTTTAGGTGCAATGAATTATTTGTGTAGATATAAATGTCTTATTTAGATTAAAAATGATAGCGGGAAAATCTGAAAACAAACTGGAATTTTTATTGTCCCCACAAAACAACGTTGGTGGAAATAGGTTCATCATTACCAACATTATTCATATAAGTTGCCGAACATTATTACCACAGGAAAACATAAAATTTACATCTTTTAGTAGTTTGCACGGGAAGTAAAGCTAATAATCACATAGAAAATAATCTTGGTGTCTAAGCACTCCATGTTGGTGAACATTTCAGGTGAGGCTTGTATTATGTCTAATCTCGGTCTATTTGCAAAGGAAACCTGCTGTAATAACGCTAGCATCCTGAGCAGACTCGGGTTTTAATAGGATGAAAATATAAAATTATCCTCCCATATATCAAGTGTAATCATGCTGTAGATGACAGCGTCTAGTCGTTGGAGGTTTTCATCGTCTGCACAGGGACACCAATACCATGCCTTACGAAGCGCATGTCCTGAATCTGTTTAAGCTATCAGCGGGGTATATTATTTTTCTTCCGAAATGGTCGTCCTTGAAATATATCATAAACAGTTTTTTTTTCACAGTAAAACTTGGATCCACAGTTTCGGATACGATATTGTGAATAACATAACAATTTTCTAATTTTAAATTCTTATAAAGTGTCATTGGATTGGATGATTCGTGGACTCAATTTTGATTGCCTCGTATGTTCTACACTTGGTACTGGTCCCATTTTTTAATAGTTATTTAATATTCATATCATATCAAATTACTTTGAAATATCAGTTGTGTTCATCAACAAATCCTGACCTTTATTTCATTGATAATGCGTGCATGTTTGTGAATTGGAACAATACTCATGTTTATTGAAATCTACCAAAGACTGTAAACCCTAGATTGAGGATGATTTGACAGCTTGGTTGCTTCATATACAACACATAATCCCGTCAACATAGCCAGGTTCAGGTTCGTTATTTGCGTCATCAAATCTGGTTCTAATTGTAACAAATTGATACAAACATTCAAAGTGAGCTGTCGCAATTGTTTATCCATCATGTGTGACTGTTTGTATTAGTCGACGAGGGAATGGTGCAAAAACATATCACCTGAGTTTACCTTGGGTTCCGTGATAATATTGCCATAATGAGAGTAGGCCTATATAAACCGTTAAGTCTTCTGGATTTTGCCCGACACTGGATATATAATTTGGATAATGGATTCTTTACATTTGGGTTTTGCGTCCTTGTTTATTGTAATATATCTCAGATAGACATAACCTTAAATTAAAACACTCCATATCATCTCACGTCAATTTCAATTATCAATATGTCTATATGACTACATGCATATAATATAAACCTTATATATTGTATATAATTTTATAATAATATTTTCAAGTATTTGATATTTTAATGTTCGCAGTAAGGGCCTCCAGAGAGATTCAAGCCCAACTGCCTAAAATAAACGTTATCATATGATAACCTTACATGAAATAAGTGGAAAAATATCTGAACACATTTTCGAAAAATATGGGACGTATACCATTAGTCATTTTCAACAAAATCGACAAGAAAGAAGAAATCAATAAGAAAATCACACAAGTTCAGGGTATTTATCCAATATATTGAGTTATTTATCAGATGAGAAGACAGATGACGGACAGACTACGCACGGAGAACCATGACCATAACTGAGAACAATTATCCCACATATTTAGAATTAATCATCTATAGATTTTATTGGTTCTATGTGTTTTTCAAAATCTTTCAAAATATATTTGTGGGCCATTCAACCTTACGAATAGCAAAAACATTCCCTCATATATCCAGGGCGTTCTGCCCTGAGATGATCATTTTCTAACCACACACATACAAGATATCGACGTTCTACGTGACACAAAATATTTTAACATTAGTATGAAGTGACATAAAAAAGCGAGAAAAGGTGAAAAATTGCTATTATCTATTAAAAGTTTCTTAAAATATAGACCCTTTGGCTTTTGAAAGAAGGTTATACTAAGATAGGTTCATCTGGACATCTCTATTTGAAAGGATCCAGGTACCATGAATTCCGATGCATGTTAATCAAACAGCCGAATTTTACTTGTCACAGACCATTGCTATGTCAGCTTGAAATAATGCACAAGACTTGCTCCACTTCTCCTGTCACATAGACACATACATTCTTGGATCCAACCCTGCAGACATGTGTTGTACATGTATATGTTCCGGAAACCTAGTCTTAGTCTTCAGACATGCATGAAGTCGCTTGTGTAGATAAGGTCTAAAAGATTTGGAATGATAGGAGGAAAATATCGAAAAATCGATGTGATGTGATGGGATTTAAAAAAAAAAATCATCTCTGAAACAAGTTAGGGACAAACACTGTTATCACGACGCAACGTACTCAAATGAGCTGTGAGATACGATTATCATCTTAGAGGAAAACATAAGATTTATAACTTGTGTTCTTCGCATCGGAAAGTGAAGCTGGAAATCATCTAGAAACCAACCTCGCTGTCTAAGCACTGCAATGGTGAACATTCAGGTGGGGACTTGTATTGTTGCTAATCTAGTCTGTTTTTGACGAAATCCTACAGTAATGGCTTCCAGAGCAGACAAGGACTATAATTGGCAGAAAATATGAAGTTTTCCTCCCATACATCAGAGAGTCATCCTGCTGTAGATGACAGCGTCTAGTCGTGAAATTAGAGGGTTTCAGCGTCCATACAGGGACATCATTAACACACCTTGTGAAGCACATGTTATATCGAGTTATATTAGTCACTGTATTTGGACGAGGAACGCCCTTGGAAATTTTTGAAAATATGAAGTTCTCCCATACATCAGAGCCTCATCCCGCTGTAGTTGGGAGCGTCTAGTCGTGAAATTAGAGGTTTTCAGCGTCTATACAGGGACATCAATAACACACCTTATGAAGCACATGTTATATAAACGAGTTATATTGGTCACTGTTTTTGGACGAGGAACGTCCTTGAAAAAATACATTTCATACACCATCCATTTCCACCAAAAGAAATGGTCTACGGTTTGGATACGATGTTCCGAGATATTGTCCATTGATGAATACCGATTGAAAACGATGTAGCCTCAAACGATGTAGGTTTTGTATATTCTCTCGTATTTTAGCGTAAAGATGGTCACTCATATAAAATCAAACCGACTGAATGAAACTGGACCTTGGGTAAGAAGTTATGGTTATATTTATCATCCAGACGAGGATTCGATGAAAACTGAAGACAGACTTCCAATCAGAACATGAAAATTGATGCATGGAAAAGGTATATGTGAACACGCGGATGGATGTTCAGGATATAAAAGTTGCTTCGCTGTGTTATGCCAAAATGCTTACAAATTATTTCGAGTGAGGTTACAATGCATCAGATGCCGACAAATATTTTTACATCTTGATTCATACCTGAATACATGGTTCTGCTTAATTTCAAGTCCATTGGAGTGGATTTTGTTGGTTGTTCCATTAGCCATAATGGCTTCTTTGAAGTCAGGCGTAACCAAAAATATTACAGCCATTTCATTTGAATATCGGACATACCTGAAAGGAAGAAACATGTCTAATCTATTTGTCTAGTTCATCCAAGACAAATTAATGTATTGTTTGTGGCCTTGCTTGCATCTGTGACAAAAAATTGAATTTTTTTATAGCTTTGAAAAATTATTATAGCTCAGACCTCGATGACGGATTTCCGTCGTTCCACAAAGAAGAGCAGAGCATGTGATTCATCATCTTGACATGTGTAATTTTTGTGGTATTACTTACGTGCTTTTGAAACAAAATGTAGATCACTTAATATATCGAAATGACAATAGATAATAGTATAGTTCAAAATAAAGTGCTGTCTTGTTATTTGTTCAGGAGCAATCACATGGCTGAATCAGAGAAATCGATATAACCTTTTAATTAGTTAGGAAGGACGTTATTTGGAAATATACTAAACAAATATTGACTGTTGTCTCGTGTAACAGATATATTTCACCAGAATATTCTTGAATTGTGCGTGGATATGATGATATCATATCATCAGCGTGGATATATGAACAACTGCTAGTATGTGTTGTGCAGAAATTAACGAACAATATATGTACTGATCTTATGAATCATACTGGACTGAACTTTTCTTATTGAAACAAGGCTATGGATCTACTTTGTACCGTCTTCATGATAAACTGTCATACTGATATTACCAAGGTGTACACAAAAAGAGAGATACAGATTATAACACTAAACTCTTGGCCATGAGTATCGAACACATTGTGATCAATGTTTGGACAACACATATTTGTGTGCCACATCCGTGGGCCAGGGCCTATTTCTGAACTAATCAAATTCATATGGAAAATTGCACGGCACGAGCTTGTCCATTGGTATCTCGGACACTGCATCGAATTCCCATTCTAAGGTAATAGGGTCAGTATTTGACAGAAAAATTATTTTACTCACCATGTGTCTGCATCAGCTTCAAAAAAGTTACCCTTACAGCTTGACAACAACATGACCTGACCCCTAGACAACAGAACTAGGTTTCCATGCCTTTTGGCATGCTGTAATGGAATGCATGTAACAAGTTATTCACCTATTAATTTCCAGTATTACACGAGTTACCATCATATTTATAGAAGTTGACCATTACTAAGCAGTTGTCAACAGCACTGATTCGCTTTTCCATGATTTCAAGATTGATATGATAGTCTGATCAAAGGTAACACCTTTTAAGCTTGTGACAGGTCGGTCTTCACATTCAAAAGGGAACTACGAGACTGAACTGACAGACGGGCGACCATGGTAGTGGTATGTAGTTTGACAATATTATTCGATGAAAAATATGATGACAATTATTCCATTTTGTCTTGGCAAAAACTAAATGTGGAGCATAATTTCACATTGAAGTTATCACAGCTATGATACCACTTATCATGTCCAGTTCGTCAAATATTTCGGGACTACATTATCGTTTTCTGACCAGCACATCGCCTAAAGGCTGACACGTCACACCACCAGAAGGAAGAACCAAGATGTTGCATTCATATCTAATATACGATTTATCTGGCAATCAATGTACTTATGCCAATGTGATAGCCGCCCATAGCTTCATGTGCTGTTTTTATCCTATTTAAAAAGTGGAGGCGACGAGTCACGGTATTACCTAGGTACCAGTATATTGGGCTAGATACACATGCACCCGTTTTATTTGTTAATCATACTATAGGTGACGGTAGTTGCTGTCAAACCCTAACACTTCTCCTGGAATGAATGTGTAGGGCTTACTCCCGGAATCAACAGTGTTTTGTACAGAGAGTTGTGTTTTCACTTTTCCCCAGATAGCTCTAGATACGATGTAGAAACGGAAAAAGAAGTTAGTACACGTCATTTGCTTGAGAGGAAACATCTAACAAGGATTGAGAACATTAGTCCTGGCGACTACAGACCACCAAACAAACCAATTCACATATTTCTATTGAGGAATACATGTTGTTGTAATGTGTTGATCCTGGTTTGTCCAGAATTTTAATGCCAGCGAATTTAAGCAAACAAGTTAAAAAACATTTAACTGTTTCTCCCCTATCATTTTCCACCCCTGCAAAAAACATTTCCAACCAAACTTGCATGCACTCGTATAAGTTTGTTATATCTTTCGAAGGCAAATTGAAATTACCCTGAAAGATAGATATGATAGTCTGATCGAACGTAATGTTTCATGTGAAAAGTTGGCCTTTACATTAAGATACAGATTCATGAGACTGGCCCGACAGACGGGCGACCACAGCAATAACATTGAAATATATTATTCGATAAAGATCGATGTTGCAAAGATCTAATTTGTCTAGCTGGAGATTAAAAAGGCAATCGTACTTGCATTGTGATAAATGCCACATAAATGTAGCTTCAGAAGTATGATGTACAACGCTACACGCATTTATGGTGTTGTGTGTGATATGACTGAACATCCACTAAACTAATAACAGGTTGACATTTAACATGGAATTTTGCAACTGTTGATCACCGGCTAACAGCTGCAGAGAAACAACATCATATTTTGATACCGAATAAATTTTAGCTGTCAACCACCTGCTAACAGCTAAATTATATGGGCACACGCACACACATGTGTAAATGCATATTATGTCATATATCATTCTGACCAGTGATAAAAACATGATGGAATGCATGATCTACATTTTACAATGTGATTAACTGAAATGATACTGTAGGCTTTTCGTCGTTAATAAAACAATTTTCGGACGAAATTGAAGTATATACATTTCTTTAAGTTTCTGATTCATGTAGTATGCAATCAAACTAACAATTCCAATAAAATTCCCCTGTGAGTCCATACAGGGGAATATCCCTCGTGAGTCAATATCCTTGAGAAAGGCGTTCCACTCTACCATGATTGTTTTCTGACCACACACAGGCCAGATAACGACGTTTGTTCTCCTTGACACGGGATGTTGTCTGGGTCAATGCGTCACGCTATTGGAAAGTGGCCACTTTGGGAATAAAGCAGCACGATGCAAAAGAATCAGCTTGCCAGGTGTTTGATGTCTCTGACAGAAACACATTACGTCGATAACAGGCATGGCTTGTTGGGTGAGGAATCCATTCATTCTATTAGGTGCATGTGTGTGTGTTTTTTTTAAATGTAAGTTTGATGTATTTCATACAAATATTGACTTTTGTTGAGGTTGTGATGGAACTTTACTTGTCAAAATTCAAACTTGGATGTAGATGTGTGTTGCGTGAGATATAAACTGAAAACCTGATACTCGTTTGTTAAAATCAAGACAGTTTTCTCTGCTGCTTACTGTACGCAAGACAATAGCTATTGGAAGAGACGTCAACTTGTGATAAAATCACCATTGTACCACCAGTTCTTTGTTATATTTGCTTTTTGACCAGATCTTGGAAGAGAAATCATGGCAAAAAGATAAAAGTCACTTTATGTCTTTCTGTCACTTGATGTCACTTGATTTAATGTCACAGCTCGACATTGGAACTTATCTGTGTACACATTCTTTGTATAAACATCTTAAACACCCTTGCATGAAAAATGTTTTTACATTGCTATTTCTGAATCATGCCATCCATCTGTTAGTGTGAGTTTAGTAGCTGTCCCATGAACAAGAAACAGATGTAGAACATAAACATGAGTTGGTAAGTACTGGTAGTTTCTAAGTCAGATAATAAAATTGATGTGTATTAGGACTGGTGACAATCAAAAACATCTCAGATGAACAACTTTTGAGATGGAAACAAAAAATAGCATATGTTCATATTCAAAGACCCCACCAAGGATATGCAGCGTGTAAATTGTAGTGTGTTCTTGCCCAGTGCATTTTGTATGTTCCCAGGAATTGCTGCTGTCATTTACTTCATTTTCATTAGTGTGATGTATTTTATTGATTTTGTGATAGACGGTAAAATGTTCATGTATTCTATTAATGTATGTCTCAGTCTATTACTGCTTAGCACAATATTTTGTTGATGGTAATAGGAACACAAACATCCAAGAGATTTCGAATAGATATTTAGAAGAGATTTACATGTCATTTAATGTCACAGCTCGACATTCATTGAAAATCAATGTATCATCTGGTTCACAATCTGAATATTGAAATATTCCTGAATATTGAGGAATCATTATTTTCATAGTTCACAATTTTTTTTATGTTAGTATTTAGTTTTCAAATTCCATGCCATTCTCTGTATCATGCAAAAATTAGCTAAACTTGTTCTTCAGCTTGCTGAATATACCGCCAGTTATATACCGTCAGTTACATGGTGAAACAAGATATGCTATGCACATGATTATTAGTGCGTGTTTTGGGTACTAACAATGAATTATAGCTACTTGTTCATGAACATATTTTGTTTCAAACAGGGACAATCACGATGCTTTGTTTGACTATTTTGCTAATAGGGTCCTGAAACACATCTAATATGACATGACATTTGAAAATTATAAACCCTATGCACATTGTCACTAGCATGAATTGCCATGTACCATACCTTTTAGTATTCTATGTTTTTGTAAAAAGTATATATATATACCGTGCAGTTGGAATTAGGTCACATTTCAACAATGCACTCTCTAGGCTATGGTGTATCAACAGTAGATGCTTACGTTTAACCTATGTTTCTGTGAATGTATTCTCATGTCGTACAGAAGTATTGTGCTTGTTACCGTGGTTTTAAACATTGTCATCTGGTTAAAAATGACAATACGTATCATATGATACGTCTCGCTGTCTATGACAAATGCTCATTGTTATAAGTGCTGAATGGTGTGTTCAGAGTCAATTGATTCCATGTCATTTATTAGAACAATTCATAATTATCAACACCGTGGACAATTTTTTTTCTGCAGAGAATCCATCTTCCCTTGTCAAACTGAATCTAAATGAACAGCAACTGATTTGCTGAGAGATTCAATTCAAAACTGAATGTTCGCCAGGAATATATACATACGTACAACCAAAGAGAGTTACGTATAGGTCCTCTGTTTCAGAAGGAGCCTGAAAGTGATTATACAGGTTATCATATCAGAAAAAAAAAATCAATAATGCAATAAAAATGAAATACGGGAAACTAGATAATTCTGAGGGTCAAATCTTCATGTGACAAACATTGTAATACAAAGATCATGAATACATTTCATCACTTCATATAATGCCAATGAGTGTATCAGCCTATAGTACATGGATTTGGTGATAACTTCCAGGAAAGCGTGATTTGCCAACATGTAATTAGATGTGGCGCAAAACTCTGGGGTATACCTGGTAATAAATTGACACTCTACAAGCAAGTGTTTCCATGTAGATTTCTCTTTTCCAGCAGACTATAATAAAGGGTAACGTGTTCCAGGCGGTCTGGGATATTTGCAAAATAGACTAATTCCCATGTGTGGTGTTTGTAATGGTATATTATCTCCATCCATTTTAGATGTGGAGAGATTTGTGGTCAAATGGCAAAATACAAAGGGAATACAATGAACGGACCTGACGCCAGGGTACTGGTGAGGATGTCTTTATACTATGAATATTGATTTTCGAAATAATTTATAGTTTGCAGCACCATTGTTGCAACTAAAGTTTGTTTTTTCAATTAGTTCTCTGTGACAATAATATGAACAAATTATTTTTAAAATCACCGAAGAGGAACAACAACAAAATATAATATCTTTTAAAGAATGATGTCACAAAACAGCTTATCATCTACGGATGTACCTATTGCTGCAAATACACCATACTTTGCTAGTGCTGTAGGTCATTGAACTGTACTGTCATCAAAATACCTCGAAATATCGAGGCGACGAGATCCACTTGATTGTGAGTCAAAACTGGTTCACAATCTGAAGTAATATTCTTGAGTATATTGCTTCAGGACAGGTCATTATACCACACACTCCCCTAGAGACATCCGACAGAGATTTAGTTATAGATTGGGTAGTCGGACATTTTATCTAGGAGAACCAATTTCCATGTGGGGCATATAGAGTGTTCTAGCAGTCGCCTATAATCTGTGAGGATAAGTATTAGTATAATATTCTGTAAGTATCACATGTAAGTATCACACACAGTATTATGTATTTGTATTACGTATTGTGCACATTTGTATGTGCGCTCCTTGTCGAAATGACATTCCTATTGGCATAAATTTTGTCTCTTGATGTGAATGTGGGTGCCATTAATTTAATTTCACATATTCCATCTGGGATTCAAACTGCCATTTTCTGAAAATATCGAATGGTAACCAATTTGTGTATCACAAATAATCAGATTATGCTCGTCTTATAGCAATATTTTTCTTCAAATACATATTCCTACATATATACCATCATAATCATTTTCTGGTGGTCTCATGTTCTGTATCATGGACAATTATGTCTAGAAATCCTTATTTGGTCATGTAGCTTTCTACATTCGTGTGATCATTAAACATTTCATAAAAAGCCTTTCAGTACCAAGACCGGATAGGAACACTCATGTCAAGTTTCATGAATTACCAAATCACTTTTTCACCAACCTGAAAAAGTGTCCTTACGGAGACATTGTTTCATTCCTATGTTGAAATAGTTCGACGCAATTTGTTAATATTTATCAGTGGTTGATTTGATCATTCGCCCTTTTATGCCAATGTACATTGGTATTATAAACAGGAATAGTGAACTTCATCTGAGATCAGTTATTGCAGCAAGAACAGCAAGAACATTTGGTATGCCTTGTAGTAAAGTTGGTATCAACTAGTGAGTCCCGAAAAGCTATTATAAAGAATGTAAAAAGTGCACATCATCAGACTTCGAATGAAACTGAGCCCAACAAACTTCGTTGTGTTACGGCGTTTTATAAATATGCATCGACCGTGGATCCAAATACAATGTCAAACAATACTTGAATCAGAACATGATTCAATGATGATGCAGACATTCAAGCGACGTAAATAAACGTTCCAAATTCCTTTTCATTCCTGTTCGCCCAGCATACCAAACAAGGAAAAGAGTAATCAAAATTACTGCTCACACTGGCAGAACAATTGTTAAACACTCAGTCCATAATCTTCATTATGCGTATCATTATGTCATTGTTAGCAAATGACTAGGAGAGAACAGGAAAAAATAATATTGATAATCTATTCATCGATTTTACATTGTGTGATTAAATTGGGATACACTTGAGAAATATAAGCCAATTATTCTGGAGTTATGCTTCGAGTTGGGCCTCTGGAGTATATGCACTTGGAGAGATATGTGAGATATTCAAACCATTGTTCCATGAGTTTTCCTTATAACTAATAGATGGCCAAAACGTGATGCGTTTATTATAAGTTGAAAGCAATTACCCAGAAGTATGCCAACAAACAATTATGCAAAATAGGAATGCCACCCACTGGAACGATGTTCAAACAGCGCTATGAACGACACCCGGGAGGGTCCTGTGAATAGAGATAATTATGCTGTTTTGACACAGAACCAGACACCAACTGCTAAAGCGTGACCAAAATTGGTCCACAGAGACACTATATACCAGCTGTTTTCTGGCTTTCATGACTGAATAAATGGTTCGAACGGTGTGGTCCCCTTCCTTTTCGTGCATAATATACACCGGTACATATTCATGGGCTTCATTCTCACATATAATAGTTCACAAAATAGTCCACAGAATAATTAGTAATGTGTTTAGCGATTTGTTGTGATTTCATTCTGTAATTGCTTATGCCTTGAATAATAGTTTTTTATCAGACATGTCTGGCATATTGAGTGTCATGAAAAATATTGTTACAGCAATGCACATACATATTGGTTCTGATAGGATATGATTAAGATGATAGGCCTGAGTCTACGATATTGCAACTTCAAATTATCCCTTAACTAACAAGAAAACAACACGCACAGAAACATAATAAGTTTATTACATTGGAGAGATGTCAGTAACATAACAATAGAATGTCAAAATCCATCACCATACAGAACACAACAAAAACATGTCTAGAAGCAGAGACCTGCCAGAATTTTACACATTCAATCAGGAATTTGATAAACGCAATAATGACATATTGGCATTCCAAACTAGAAACGTTGCTGTTACGCATACAAACGGGATATTACAGGCAAAACGCAAATAAGCAACTCCGTTTGTCCCCTGAAGGTAGCGGAAAAAAAACACACGGACAGTGGTAATCAAATTGCCTTACAGGGCAAGCTTAATACATCAGTGTATAAATCAAGAAGAAAGGACACTTTGCATGTGTTTTGTAAATCAATTGTCTTGAGAGTACATCCTACTTGACCTAGGAACAACTAAATCCCATCCTGCAAGAATACTTGTTATATTCTCTGTATTACCTAAATGGTGGTTTAGGTCAAATGGTAAAACATTTAGATCGTATGTGCCTAAATATGCTGAAAACCGGTTCTCAACAAATGAAGTTATTTTGTGTCAAGGTTTGAATGAAAAATCTTTACTTTTGAAGTGAATGTAATGTACTCGTAGTGTACAATACCAATACTGATAGAAATATATCTACTACATATCAGTTGTCGAGGTACTTGAACATCTTATGTGTTCCGAATATGAATTATAACAAACAATGCCCAAATGATTGTGATATTCACGCAAACATGAGACTAGGGATTGGAAGATTAGAGAAGAATTCTAAATGCGAATGATGGCGAGAACAAGCATCACAACAGCAGAATTCAAGGTTATGTGTATGGCCATGGGGACACAGATGAGATTAGAACCAATACTTGATGATGAGTGAACAGTAATACCACGATCATTGTTATGGTGCAAAATGGAACTTGATTCTGTATGACATGTGCATGACGAATATGCACAATCCAAATACAAAAGGTTAGATGGTTGTGAAGGTAACAAACACACTGTTTGCCAATGATAACAAAACTTTGATTTCGTAAACTCGTATTGTAAAAACTCTCATCGGATCTAGAATCCTCGTGATTACCAGAAGATATACTCATTGACACTTACACAAACAAC
Organism: Terebella lapidaria; assembly: GCA_949152475.1. NCBI lineage: Eukaryota > Metazoa > Annelida > Polychaeta > Terebellida > Terebellidae > Terebella > Terebella lapidaria. The sequence continues at coordinate 52,594,009 of OX424555.1, read as the reverse complement.
CTCATAATTGTTTGAAATGAGTTAATACACCGCGAACAAGATTACTTTGGGAGAAAAACGTTTCACTCTTAAAATGAACCTTTTGAGCCTGTCCCTGTTTGATACCTTTGTCGATACTCAATTTGAGCACAGGATCAGCCTCAGCATACATCTTTTGGACTCCTTTGAGACGTGACTTGATAGATTTTTTTCAAACTGAACATAATGTGATTTCACACTCGACATTGATGGGATTTCATACCAACATCGGTGATGAAAAATTTGACAGCTACACATCCTTTGAGAACACAATCATTAAGCATATCATGTCGCAGCAAAGGTTTGTGTTCCAATGTAAATTTGATTGTATTTTGCAATGTGTCACGGATGTAACTAATTATGAGACCAAACATGTAACACCTGATGGACTATGTTACTGCTTTCAAGTCGGAATCACCAAAAATCCACAAGTTATTACAATATACTCGCATGCACTAGATATTTGTAGGCAGGCCGGATACTAGCCTCAGTGTAGGTGCACAGCATTACTTGTGCAGATATAAAGGTCTTATTTAGATTTGAAATGATAGCGAAAAATTCTAAAAACAATTTTTTTATTGTACCCACAAAACAACATGGGTGCAAATAGGTTCATCATGACCAACATTACTCATATGAGCTGTGAAACACGATTACCATATTCACAGGAAAAAATAAAATTTACATCCTTTAGTAGTTTTGTTTGGAAGGATAATAATAATCACCTAGAAAATAGTCTTGGTGTCCAAGCCTTCCGCCTTGGTGAGCATTTCAGGTGAGGCTTGTATTATGACTAATCTCGGTCTATTCCCAACGAAGCCATATTGTAACAGCATTAACAACCTGGGCAGACTGGGCTATTATGGGATGAAAATATAAAGTTATCCTCCCATACATCAGAGTGTAATCATGCTGTAGATGACAGCGTCTAGTCGTGAAATTAGAGGTTTTCAACGTCTGCACAGGGACACCAATACCATGCCTTATGAAGTGCTTGTGTGCTAAATGTATCTAAGCTATCAACGGGGTATATTACATTTCTTCCGAAAGGGTCATACTTGAAAAATACAATAGACAATTATTTTCACAGTAAAAATCTTTGGTCCACAGGTTTGGATAGAATTTTGTGAATAACAGAACAATGTATATATATATTTTAAAATGTTTAAAAAATGTTTAAGTGTCATTGAAATGGATGATTCATGGACTCAAAGCATCAAGTATTTGATGCTTTGGGGTCAACAGTATGGGCATCCAGAGAGATTCAGGCCCAACTGACCTAAGATGAACGTTATCATATCACCTTACACAAAATAATCTCTGAACACATTTGCGAAAAGTATGGAACATGTACCATTAGTCATTTTTAACAATATCAACAAAAAAGGCAAAATCTATGAAAAGTCACACAGGTTCAGGGTATTTATCCAAAATATTGAGTTGTTCAAGGGATGAGAAGCCAGACAATGGACAGACGACGCACAGAAAACCATGACCATAACTGGGAACAATTATCTTACATATTTAGCATTAGTCATCTATAGATTTTAATGGCTGCTATATTTCATGTCATTGGTTATTATGGCGGTTATTGTATACATCTCTGAAAATATATTTGTGGGCCATTCGACCTTAAGAATAGCAATAACATTCCTTTATATATCCATGGCAGACCCCTGAGATGATTCTTTCCTAACCACACACATACCAGATATCGACCTTCTCCGTGACACAAAATAAAATACATGACAGAGACAGAGAAAACGTGAAAAAGTGGTATTATCTGTTAAAAGTGTCTTAAAATCCTTTGGCTGTCGAATGAAGGTTATCCTAAAATATACCCATCTGGACATCTCTATTCGAAAGGGTCCAAGGACCAGGAACTCTGATGTATGTTCATCAAACAGCCGAAAGTCACTTGTCACAGACTATTGCTATGTCAGCTTGAAAACAAGGTTTGCTCCACTTCTCCTGTCACATGGACACATACATTCCTGGATCCACCCCTGCAGACATGTGTTGTATATGTTTCGGAAACCTAGTCTTAGTCTTCAGACATGCATGAAGTCGCATGTGAATTGTGTAGATAAGGTCTAAAAGATTTGGAATGACAGGCGGAAAATATCGAAAGAGGGATGTGATTTTTAAAACATTTTCCCTCTGACAAACATTGTTATCACAACGCGACATTACTCAGAAAATCTGTGAGATATGATTATCATCTTCGAAGGAAAACATAACATTTATAGCCTGTTTTCTTCGCATGGGAGAGTGAAGCTGATAATCATCTAGAAACCAATCTCGCTGTCTAAGCACTGCACTGGTCAACTTTCACGTGGGGACTTGTATTGTAGCTAATCTAGTCTATTTCTGAGGAAATCCTACCACAATGGCTTCCAGAGTAGACAAGGACTATAATTGGCAGAAAATATGAAGTTCTCCTATACATCAGAGCGTCAACCTGCTGTAGATGACAGCGTCTAGTCCTGAAATTAGAGGTTTTCAATGTCTATACGGGGACATCAATAACACACCTTATGAAGCACATGTTATATCAACGATTATAATTGGTCACTGCTTTTGGACGAGGAACGTTTCATACACGGACCATGTTCACCAAAACAAATTGGTCTAAAGGTTTGGATACGATGTTCCGAGATACTGTCCATTGATGATTAGCGATTGGAAAACGATGTAGGCACAAGCCTAGGACATATAAGTTCTGTATATTCCCTGGTATTTTAGCATAAAGATGGTCACTCGGATAAAATCAAACCGACTGAATGAAACTGGACCTTGGTGTAAGAAGTGGTGGTTATAATTAACATCCAGACGACGGCTCGATGGATACCAAAGACAGACTTCAATCAGAACATGAAAATTGATACATGGAATAAGTATATGTGAACACATGGATGGATGTTCAGGATATATACTAGTATGCTGCTTTTGCTGTGTTGTGCTGAAATGCTTACAAATTATTTCGAATGAGATTAAAATACATCAGCTGTCGGCAAATATTCAAGTCCATTGTAGTTCATTTTGTTGGTTGTTTCATTAGCCATAACGGTTTCTGTGATATCAGACATGACCAATAATATTACATCTGTAGAATATTTATGACTGTTATGGCCCGAAACCCGTCCCTGACACATTCTCCCCACTCGACATACACGGCACAGATTCATCACATGACTTCATACTTACTTACCTTACGTCACCGGGCATGCACCGTCCTCGCACCACATCTACATGTAAACAACACTGCTCACGTTATCACTTCCTACAATCCCACCAATCACCACATTCCCAGACACATGACTCCGCCCACACAGACATGACATCACTTTCCCGCCATTTCACATGAACACATTACGCGGGAAAACCCACACACATCATAGACTTAGCCCCGCGCTTTCCCACGGACAATGTAGTTGGGTAGGATCTGTTGAAGAGAAAGGTTGTATTGAGAGGTACTACGCCAAATATTGTGATTAGAGGATATCAAACTTATATTGGACTATTAATACTTCGGACTATTGTGGGGATTACGATTGTGTGAGTGACCGTGATCGTACATCGGACTAAATCATCCAAATAAACATCGGATATTGTTGAAACTGACGTCGGACTTCCTGTTGGTGTGTTCACGCACAACATACATCGTACTATTCGATCAGTGGGCGTAATAGCCGCCCGAAGAACTCCGCTATTCCGTCACACATCTATTTCATTTGGATATCGGACACACATGAAAGCAAGACACATGTCGGTCTAATCTATTTGTCTAGTTTATTCATGACAAATTAATGTATTTTTTGTGGTCTTGCTTCGATCTTTGAAAAAGTATTGTAGCTCAGACACCTCGGTGACGCCTTTCCTTCGTTCCATACACTAGAGCAAAGTACGTGATATGTCATCTTGACATTGTGTATTTTTTTGTGATATTGCTTCTGTGATTTTGAAACAAAATGTAGGTCAATTAATAGAGCAAAATGACAATAGATGAAAGTATAGTTTAAAATAAAATGTCTTGTTAATTGGTCGAGAGCGATCACATGCCTGAACTACAAAAATTGATATAACCTATGTGGAATTTCCTCGAAACTTGCATGTACCCAAGACGGGTTGCATTTTTTTAGAGACATAAATAATAATGGTTAAATGGTAAATGAGCTGTCTTTTGTCAATCCATTGAATCATTGCTTGTCAAGTGCACGCTGACGTAAAATAAAATGCCATCTGTATATCAACTAGTTTGTCAATCTCTTAATTAGCCTTAAGTCATAGTAGCAAGGTACCATTATATGGTTTTATTCCTGTTCATATAAAGACATTGTGGACATTTGGTGATAAAAAGGTGTTAATTGGTAACTAATAACAGCGATGTGTAATGGAGTATACATGTATTGAGCCAGTATTGCAACCGCCTTCTCCAGCCGATGAAAGAAATAGCTTCGGCGTGCTTTGACGGCTCGCCGAAAACGTAAAATACGTAATTTGGTGGCCAGGTCAAAGACGGAAAATCACTTCAAAATGCATGCGATTCAACAGAAAACACGCAAAAACCAGCAAATACTGCACATCTTGCAGTTCAACAACCTCCGTTCTGGGTGAATAAATAGTGCTGAATCTAAATATCAAGACGAAAAATGCCGTATTTCTGCCATGTCACCCCTTCACTTGAATTGTCAAACATACACCATGGGGAATGAATATGCGACATGCAGTTTTACCTTGCTGGCTACATGTACTTTCAGGTCTGCCTCAACTGACGTCACCAACCACGTGACCCACACTAAAATCAGGATCAAAATCTTCGGCAATTTACGGAAGGAGTGCCTATTTGGTTCGATATTTCGAAACCCATTGATTGTATTTGTAAAATTCGTTCGAATTTATTGAAAACTCTTCTTAAAGTGATATTGGCACGAAAACTATTTTTTCCATATCAATTACATATATGTCTGTGGTCTCAGAAAAATAGGTTACAAAACATACTATGCTTGATCAAATGGATAAATCAAGCATATGACAGCACTAGCAGCCGCTTTCTTTTGTTTTGTACGCCACTCAGAGTTACCTTTGACTTGACCTATTTCACGCTCGATTGGCTCGAACATATACGAGTAAGCTGGAATCGCACTGGTACAAAGCACCGAGAATGGCGGTAATGTAAACAAACTCAAAATATCTCCACCAGAAACTCGCAACGAATCAATTAGAAAGGGCGCCTGATTGGGCATACACGTGCAGATATATAACTATTATGTTTTCTTCGTTCGATCAGAGAGGTATGAAAAAAACCATAACATACTGCCAATATCACTTTAATAGACTAAATGAAAAGCACTTTCATCGGCATGCTACGAGGTCTAAGAAATATTGACTGGTGTCCCGTGTAACGAACATATTTGACCAGAGTATTATTGACTTGTGCTGAGACATGTTTGATCAGCATGGATATATAAAGAAGTGCTAGTATGTTTTGTGTAGAAATTAAGTAACAATATATGTACCTCATTTATGAATCATACTGGACTGAAATTGTTTATCCAAACAAGGCTATGAGTCTACTTTGTACCGTTTTCACGATAAACTGTCATATTGATATTACCAATGTGTACACACACAAAAAGAGATACACATTATAACCCTAAATTCTTGGATCATAACATTAGGGAAAGTAGTAAATTTGCAGCACGTTAATTTGATACTTGAGTGTTTTGCATTTCTGATCAATTCAGGTCAGACCTTGACTTATCTTTAGCTGGCATTCTGAGCATACAGCAGTGTATAATGGAATGCAAGTAACAAATTAAGGCTTGTGACAGGTCGGTCTTTACATTCAAAAGAGAACTACGAGACTGACCCGACAGACGGGCGACCATGGTAGTGGTATCTAGTTTGACAATCTTATTGGATGGAAAATATGGTGACAATTATTCCAATTTGCCTTGGCAAAGACTGAAACTGGAGCAGAATTCACATTGAAAGTATGACAACTCAGATACCACTTATCATGTCCAGTACGTCAAATCATTGGGGACTGCATTATCGTTTTCTGACCAGCCCTGCACCTAAAGTCTGATGCGCCACACCACCAGATGGAAGAAACAAAGATATTGCAAAGATATTGCATACCTGGTGCGATTTATCTGCCAATTATTGTACTTAAGCCAATGTGGTAGCAGAATGGAACCGCCCATAGCTTCATCTGCTGTTTTTATCATATTTAAAAAGGTGCACGAATCACGGTATTTCCTAGATATATTGGACTAGATACACATGCACCAGGTTCTGTTATTTATACTATAGGTGATGGTAGTTGCTGTCAAACCACAACACTTCGTATGAAATTGATGTGTAAGGCTTATTATCCCTTTCGTCTCGAGAGATGGATATTTTAGATGCGTCACGAAATATCAGACTAAAGTGTGAATCAGTGTGTTTATGTTTATACACAGAGTTGTTGTAATGTGTTGGTCCTGGTTTGTCCAGAAGTTTAATGTCATTGGATTTAAGCAAACAAGTTCGCATGGCAACACTTAACTGTACCCCCATAACATTTTCTACCCCTGCAAAAAATCATTCCCAAACGAAAATTGCATGCACTCATATAAGTTTGCTATATCCTCAGAAGGCAACTGGAATTACCCCGAAAGATAGATGTGATAGTGTCATCGAACGTGATGTTTCATGTGACAAGTTGGCCTTTACAATAAGATACAAATTAATGAGACTGGCCCGACAGACGGGCGACCACAGCAGTAACATTGAAACATATTATTCGATAAAGATCGATGTTGCGAAGATCTAATTTGTCTAGCTGGATACTGAAAAGGCAACCGAACTTGCACTTCGAACACAACAATGTAGCTTCAGAAGTATGATGTACAACGCTGGTGTTGTGTGTGATATGACTAAGCATCCAGTAAACTAATATAGATGTGTGGCGATTTTGCCCTAAGCACGCGGCAGGTGATTGTAAACATAAATGCCATTTATGTGGCCTTTTCGTACTTGGCCTTGTTTTGACATGCTCCGTTCGAGCGTGCGTTGCCACGGCGACGTATTGTAATTTACGTTCCAGTAAACTATAACAATGGATCGATTTAACCTCGCGTGCGCCCTACAGTTTCTGGTGTATTATATATACACTGGAAGCGACTCGTTCGAGGAGATTGTCCAAGATCGAGAGACAGGACGCACACGAGGCTCGGCCATGAGCTTTGTGTTCCCTGTTTGCGAGTAGTGGGCTCCTAGAGCCCTGGGGACGATTTCCGTGGGGAGGCCCGGGCTGGGAGAGACGAGTTGCTGACTCGGGGGCCTTCGGCCCTGTGGATCGCCAGCTCTCTCCCTTCCCGGGACATGTGACAGAGGCTCTGGCCAGCATGTCGGACTGTACGGGGTTCCGTCCCCGAGGCAGACCGCGGCTCGCCAGGCCCCGCCAGTTAAAACCGTAGGGATGAACTAGTTTCTGAACGGTGTCCGTAGGCCTGGGAGTGTCGGGTGGGCTGTTACCTGGTTACCGTTAATGATGAAGTAGTTACCGTGTCCGCCGCGACCTCCGGTGAGCGGCCCTGCCGCGAGGATCCGGAATAGCGGATGCGCGTCCGCAAGGACTCGGATGAGAGAGGACTATCCTCGAGGATCCCGAAGAGCGGACGATAGTCAATAACTTTACATTGGTGCCGTGACCAGGATCAGTCCGACAGTGTTCCATCGCAGCCTACCGTCACAGCGTTGTAGCCTCCTTAGTCCCTGGGGATCGCCCGCTCCTCAAGGACGTCTCGAAGAATGACTAAAGAGAGAGATAAGGCCAAAGATAAGGCCGATGAACCCAAGGGGAGGGATAAGGGTGGAAATGTCGCGGACCACACCCGGTCGCGCGACAGCCACCGTGAGACGTCTCCGGACGACTCCGGTGGCCGGAAGGAACGTGCGGAGCCCTCCGCGGACAGAACCCAGTCTGCGGAGTCGACTCCGGCGTCCCTGACTCCGTCTCCGGATGTAGAGTCTAGCCCCGCGGGGCCGCAACAGGAGTTGTCATCAAGGCCGGGCCTTGATGTGTTAGGCGCGGTAGGCGGAGCCGGCAACGGCTCTACGCCGCGCCCGCCCAGGCCCAGAATGAGTCCGTGGCAAGCGGCACTCTTCCGTGGGACGTCTCCGGACGTCCGGAATCGAGCGCCAACTACTGCGGGCACTTCTGGACAGGCGGACCAGCAGTACCAGATGCCACTCCTGGCCGGGTGGGCTCCCTCGCGAGCCTCCGGCATGGGCTTTGATCGGTCCGCACCGGGTGATGTGGTAGACCAGCTCGCCGACGCGCTTGGTGAGCTGGCCCCCAGAGGGCGCTATGACCGCGCCCGGTCGCCCCATCAGGGACGATCTGACCGGCGGAACCGTTCCCCCTCTCCGCTGTCACAAGGCAACTCGGGGCCTTTGACGGAGAGGGAGAGGTGGCTGATATCCGAGGCGCTTGTACTGTTCAAGCGGAATCAGCCGCCTTCGAGCGTTGACCCGTTGGCCATCTCAAGTCCGGGGATGTCTGGGCCAGTAGCCCCTCCCCAAGTCCTGCCGAGTCCGCAGGCGCCAGTGGCCCCCGCAATGGGACCCGCGCCTGCCCCGCGGCTCGGAGGCACCACGTTGGCGACCGCGTCGACCGTTCCGACGGTTGGAGCGCAAGCCGCGTGGCCGACTTACCCTGGCACGTACAGTGTGTCGGACGGGCAGTGGCAACAGGTGGCTTCGGCCCCAAGCTTTGCCGCCCCTTCTGGAGCCTACCCAGTAGGTTCGATGGGAGCCCCGCCCGCACCTAGCCAGAGTGGGTTTTCAGCGGGAATGATCCCGGCGGCAAACGTGAGCTTCCCTGCTCCTATGTCCGCGGCGTCGATGTTTGCTCCGGCAGACTCCGCCGCAGGCGCAGGAGGCGCACGGAACTTGCCGCAGTACACGGACGACCCCGGAGCCGGGACCGCACGTCGGGCGCGTAGCAAACGCGATGACGGGCCCGACCACTCTTCGTGGCGGAAACGGTTCAACGGGGATAACGCCGACTTGGAGGACTACTTGCTCCAGGTATGGCGTACCGCCGTGTACGAAGGATGGTCCCAGCATGAAGCTGGACACGTCCTCGCGGGGAGCCTGGAAGGGAAAGCTCTCCGCGTGATGCCGTGTCTGCCGGTGGGAACAGTGACGTTCGGCGAGGTTGCTCGTCAACTTCGCCTGCTGTTCCCGCCGACGACCAATCGGCGGCAGTCTGAACGAGAGTTCAAGGCGCGTATCCGCCAGCCGACTGAGTCCGTGACAGACTATACGTACAGCTTACGCATACTCGGCCGGAGAGCTTTTCCGGACATGGACTCCAGACGGTTTGAGACGATGCTGATCGATCAGTTCATCGATGGCCAGCCTTACCACCTAGCATACGGGCTGGCCACCCATGAAAAGCGATCGATGGAGGAGGCAATAGACTCCGCGCTTGCGCTTGAGATGGCTGTCCGCCCTAGACAGTTGCCTCCAGCCCCGGCTCCGGCCTCGGCTGTACCCGCGCAGGCGGCGACTCCTCCTCCGGTCAAGGCATCGCAGGTAACCCCGTGGCAGGACCCGGTCGTCCGGGAACCCGCCAGGGAACCTACCCAGCAGTGGGTTAGTGCCCCTCTACAGGGGCGCCCGCACAGGCGGCACCGGTTGCCGCGCCGTCCTCATCTCCGGATGAGTACGACTATGACGAGTATGATTTCAGCGCTGCGCAGATGATTGCGTACTGCGCTGGGATCGACACTCCGGGGCCCGCTGAATGCTGTGCGTTCACATCCGGACCAGCTCAGAACCGCCCCTGTTATTTCTGCGGAAAACAGGGACACTTTTGGCTGAAGTGTCCGGAGTTGTTGGAACGCTTGCGGGCACGTGGATACCAGGGGGTCCTCCCCAGTCCGCGCCGGAGTAACTACTCCCGGCCTGGTCCCGCGGGACAACAGGGCCGTCCCTCACGGCAGGGAAACTGAACTCGGACGTGGTGGCGACCAACACTACGTCCGAGGACAGTTGTTCCGTGGCAACGGATGCCGCCCCACCTACGGATGAACTGGACGAACCTCAAGTAGATATAACTTCTCCGGAAGTGGTCCTTGAGGACCAGTCTGGCTCGTCCGCGGCTGAGGCGGATCACGAGGACTCCGAGAATGGGCCCAGTGCGTGCGAAAGATACCGTTCAAGAAACGCACTGGTCAAGGACACTTGCTGGTACCTGCCCCTGCCACTCGGGCGGGAGCCGGTCCGGTTCCTTGTAGACTCAGGCTCGGAGGTCACCCTCATAGCCATAGGAACGTTCCGGAAGGAACCCGTGCTCCGCAACCTTGAGTTGCGGGATCCCGGTCCTTACCAGCTCTACGGGGCCGGTAACAACCGCATCCGTGTCTACGGTATCGTCGAGTTGCCTGTTACACTTGGGGACAAGGTGTATCCGACAGAGGCAATCGTCGCAGACATCGGAGCGGCCGGGATTATTGGAATGAATTTTCTCCGGGCCCACCGGGTCACCGCTAACTTCAGTGCGGGTGAATTCCGGATGGGAGAGGATACTCACTACCTCTTCCGCATGGGTCCAGCCCATTCGTTCCAAATGCGGGTGGCGCGCACCACGGTGGTGCCGCCTATGAGCGAGATGATCATCGAGGCGCGGCCGCGTCGTCCCCGCATGCCCCTCGAAGGTCGTCCGTGTATAGTGCAGCCGGTGAGCAGTTTCGCCAAGGGAACTGGGCTCGTGCTGGGCGGGACTCTGGTCAAGTCCGACGCCCGCATGATGCCCCTCCTCGTGGTGAATCCCACGGACTCACCCGTTGTGCTGCGGCGCGGGTACCTAGCAGCTACAGCTGTGCCCGCGTCGTCTAGTCGTGTCATCCCCGACGATCCGGTCTGCCGCGCTGCGTGCGCGGCGGCGGCCGCCGGAGATGATCCGTTCACCCTGCCGGACCATCTGGAATCTCTGGTTCCGAAGGACCGGCTGGGTGGAGAGCAGCGCCAGGCGCTCCGCAGACTGTTGCGGCAGTATGCGGATGTGTTTATGGGTCCGGATGGTGCGGTCGGCAAGACAGACGTTGCCAAACACCGCATCGACCTCCTAGACGAGCGTCCGATCAAACAACGTCTACGGCGAGCAGCGATAGTGCACCAAGAGGTCATTGACCAGGAGGTGCAGAAGATGCTCGAGCTAGACATCATCGAACCCAGTGACAGCCCTTGGGCGAGTCCTGTGGTTATGGTGAAGAAGAAGGACGGCTCGTGGAGGTTCTGCGTTGATTACCGTAAGCTTAACGATGTCACGCGGAAGGACTCATATCCTCTCCCGCACATCGAAGACACCTTCGATTCCCTGGCCGGATCGCACTACTTCTGTGCTCTGGATCTGGCCTCCGGGTATTGGCAGGTCGAGATGGAGGAGAGTGATAGGGCGAAAACTGCCTTCGTTACTAAGAACGGGCTCTACCAATTTAAGGTAATGCCGTTCGGGCTCTGTAACGCTCCAGCGACGTTCGAGCGCCTCATGGAGATGGTACTTAAAGGGTTCCTCTGGAAGCGATGTATGGTCTACATCGACGATGTCGTCGTGTATGGCCGGTCGTTCGAGGAAACCCTCACCAACCTCCAGATGGTACTCCATCGCATCCGCGGAGCAGGGCTCAAGTTGAAGCCAAGTAAATGCGAACTTTTCGCGCAGGAGATCCTGTACTTGGGCTTCATGGTAACGGGCACCGGAGTTAGGCCAGATCCTAAAAAGCTAGAGGCCGTCAAGAACTGGCCTCGGCCTTGCAACGTGGCGGACGTGAGGTCCTTTTTGGGCTTCGCGAGTTACCACCGCCGGTTCGTGCGAGGCTTTGCGGAGGTTGCGCGCCCCCTTACTATCCTTACGGAAAAGGGCGCCGACTTCATCTGGTCTGAAGAGCAGGTAACTGCCTTCGCGGAACTCCGGAGGGCTTTGGCAGATGCGCCGGTGCTGCGGCACCCTCGTCCGGATTGCGAGTTCATCCTGGACACTGACGCGAGTAACTTTGCACTCGGCGGTGTCCTCTCGCAAATCGTGGACGGGCAGGAGCGGGTAGTAGCTTATGCGAGTGTGGCTCTCAGCCGCTCTCAAATGAACTACTGTACCACGCACCGCGAGTTGCTCGCGGTTGTTACTATGACCAAGCGCTTCCGGCACTATTTGTTGGGACGCCATTTCCGCTTGCGGACCGACCACGGTTCGCTGAGATGGCTCCTCAACTATAGTGAGGCCGACGGCTTGGTGGCCCGGTGGCTCGTCAAACTCCAAGAGTATGACATGAAAATTGAGCACCGCGCCGGTAAGTTGCACGGCAACGCGGACGGCTTGTCCCGTTGTCATAAGTGCAAGAATCCTGGCTGTGCAGGGATGGCTCCATTCCAGCACGCCGCGGATTCTTCCTCAGACTCGGAAGTGGACCTTCCGGGGAGACCGCAGGCCACCGCCCCCTCTAACAACACGGCGGCCGGAGCAGCAGGAGTTCACTCCCGCGCGAGGACCCGCCGTTACCGGCGTTGGCGCCCCGCGTTTGAAGCGGAGGTGCGGCTCAGCTCCAGCGAGTCTTCCTCAAGTCCGGTGGTGTACTCCTCGTGGGTACCCTCGTCCACGGACGAATCTGAGTATGAGCGGTCCTTACCCCCTGTGGTGATGGCCGCTGCGGCGCAGTCGGACGCGTCGGATGAGGAGCCTAATTACCTAGGTGGCTACTCTCCGGCGCAGCTGGCTGCGAAGCAGAGAGCTGACAGTGCTCTGGCACCGGTAATCCAAGCCCTCGAGGCCGGCCAGAAACCCTCTAAGGATGAGCGGAAAACCTACAGGGAGGAGACCCAGTCTCTCATCTCCCAGTGGGAAAGGCTCTCCTTGAGGGATGGCCTCTTGTACCGGCGCTATGAGCCTCCGACTCCACTGCCTCCTATATGGCAGTTGGTGCTTCCGGCGGAGCTGCGGAAAGAAGTACTCCACCAGTTGCATGACCTCCGGGTGACCGGTCACTTGGGAATCCGGAGGACCGTCCATAGGCTACAACAGCGCTTTCATTGGCCTGGTAGCAGTTTGGACGTGCAACGGTGGTGCGCAGCCTGCCCACGGTGTCAAGCTCGGAAAGGAGTTCCGGCTCCTGGCCGCCACCCCTTAACCACGGTTAAGGCTGGCGCGCCGTTTGATCGGATAGCTTTGGATATACTGGATACCCACCGGGTTACCCCGCGTGGTTTCCGGTACATCCTAGTGATTTCCGACTATTTTACCAAGTATACCGACGCCTACCCACTGCGCCGCCAGACTGCGGACGAGGTAGCTCGGTTATTGGTGAATAGATGGGTGGTGTACCATGGGGTACCTAAACAGGTACATTCGGATCAGGGCACGCAATTTGAGAGCAACCTGTTCCGAAACCTAGCACAGATGCTAGGCAGTACCAAGGTGCGGACCACCCCCTACAGGCCCCAGTCTGATGGCCAGGTCGAACGCTTTAATCGATCGGTCCTCAACATGCTGGCGGCCTTTGTGAATGATCGTGCGAATGATTGGGATGACCACCTCCCGTATGTCTTAATGGCGTACAGGTCGTCGGTCCACTCTTCGACCGGAGTTACTCCGCACGCGATGTTGTACGGCCGGGAGCTAAATTTGCCCGTGGATATTATGTATCCAACTGCGGCAGAGACCGGCGCAGTACCCCAGTGCGGTCCGGAGTACGTGGAGTGGATTCGCCGCGCCCTGGCGAACGCCCATGATTTCGCGCGCGCGCGCCTGGACAAGTCTGCCATCCGGCAGAAGCGAGGCTATGACGCCCATGCTAAGGGTAGGCCAGCTTTTGCGGAGGGCGACAAGGTGCGCTACTATTATCCGCCGCTTAAGCAAGGCAATAAATTTGCTAAGCCGTGGATAGGCCCGTTTACAGTACTGAAACAGGTGACAGATGTGGACTACCGGATCCGGAGGGATTCCGATCCGGACAGGGTTCTGGTTGTCCATATCGATAATCTGAAGAAGTACGAGGGCCCGCTTGTCATGGATCCGCTAATTCAAGATGCGGAACCGGATGATGCTCCCGTATGGGATCCGTCCGGTCAGCATCCGCGGACTCCGGACGAGCGTGTGCGCCGTATGGTGGGCCTCCCGGACCTCTCTGACCCGTCAGATGATGGACTGGGTGGCTATCAGCCAGATGGCGGCGATCCGCAGGTACCCCCACTCCCTCCAGTACCTGCGGATGACGGGCGGCCACGCCGGAAACCACGTGCGCCAGCCCGGTATGGGTGGGAATAACCTTCCGCCCATGCGGATGCGTCTGCGGTACCCGTCTGTCATACTATGGATGGGTTTTAGGTCGTTCCGTGAGAGTCCGCACGACTTACCTCCGCGGGTGGCTACTTTGTGGCCATCTTCGGAGTTGAGGTCCGCGGAGACTTTCATGTCGTAACGCCGCCGCTCCGCATCCGCCCTCCTGTAGTTTCTAGCGCCAGGGACGTGCGGATGGCCTGTCAGCACCTTGTGGACGGCTGTCCGGCGTAATCCGCACAACGGTTACGCTGGCCGGACGAATTTACTGATCCGGCCGGACGCCCCTGGTCCCGGGACAACCTCTTATATGGCCAGACTGAGGTTGGGATTTACGTCCGCTACGGGAGAAGCGCCTTCCCACGGATTTGGGGAACTGGCTCTGGACGCGGGGATAGTGTCCGCAGATGAGGACTGATGTCCGCGGTTCGTCCGCGTGACTCGTCCGGCGTCCGCGGCGCTTTAAGATGACGCACTTCGGTGTAGTTATCCCCCGTGAGCCACTACTGTAATTGCGGTTATAGTAGTTTAAGGTTTCTACGGCAGGAAACCGTTTACCATTATTTATAATGGACCGGCTGTTAAGTCCGCGCGTGCGGACCAGCCGCGGCAGTGGGGGACGCTCATTTTCGTCCGGATCGCACCTTATAATACGCGGTCCGGCCGGGATGACCGGATCCCCGGCCCCTTTCTAAGAAGGGGGTCGTATTGTACATGCGCAGCATGCTTTGTGGCTTTTAATCCCTATCATTGTCATTGGATAAGGTCAATATGCCAAATTTATGGTGGGCGTTCGTTCTGGACTCCGTCCGCGGGCAGTTCCGGACGTCCGCCGGCTATTGATTTCATCATGTTAGGGATCCTCTAGATTGGGCGCCGGCATGACGGGCACGTTCCCCCTAGCCATAGGGGCTACGGACCATGCCGGCTCCGCGTCTAATCTATTGGTTCCGCGCTCCGGTAGTCGTTTGGATTGGCTCTGGGTTGGACCGGACACCGCTCCGCGGTCGGGCTGTACGTTGGGATTGCTAGTGGGCGGGTCGCTACCGCCCATAGGGCGCCCAATTGTCTGTCCGGACGTCATGGGTATGTCCGATCGCCCTGTAAGCGTACCAGCGGCTATGGGGAGTGATTTTGTTTATTTTCCATCTCACCTTATTATTTAGTGAGTGGATTATATAAGCCACAAGTGTGCGGCATGTCTCTGGAGAATTCTGTTCTTGCTCGATTAATGACACAATTGAGACAAGTATGTGAAATTTCCTTTCCGGTGCAATAGAGAGTAAGAAATCGGGAGATTTCCGCTCTCGAAAGAGGGGTGTAAGGAATTGCGTTAATTTTGACAGTGACGGATTGATGTGCATATCCGAAAAGACTGGTGAATGACAATTTATTGTTGTTTTCGTCTGACATAATCGTAACAACCACAAGTTAGTGGTTACTGTCAATTTTAAGCCCAATTTCCACCTTGCTGTGTGATTAATTTTACGTCATTGACCGCCGGTGCGGACGCTAAAGCGAATGACTAATCTTAATTACAATATATATTTGCGAGGTCCCCCGGGATAGAAATACATTTTCTACCCGTATACTTGGAGTGTGAGGAGTCACCGGAGGGAAATGATTGTTTCCGCATGAGTTTATAGTGTTTGAATTTTGGTTCGAGCAATGTGTCATTTTGACCGGGGACAGAAGTTTTCAGTGACTCCGCGTGCGCTGCTACGCGTGTAGAATAGCTGTCAACATTTGCTGCATGTATATTTATACAACAATGTCGAACCCGGATTATTTATTTAATCTCCAGATGTGTAGCGCATTTGTTTTGTGCCATCCGCATTTCGTCCGCCGATGCGGCGCTGAATTCCGCGGGATCCGCGTGTCCGGTGTTCGAGATGCGGGTGATTTTGTCAGTTGTAAACTCCCCATGCGGGCCGTGCTGAAGATGTGCGGGCGGGCGGGCGGCTGCATGAAAGTGCAGACGTCCGTCCATCTGCGTGTCTTTACACAGGCCTGTGCGGGTTGCAGTATACAGGTACTGGCAGTCGATGCGGCTTGCCGCGTTGGCTTTGATAGCTGTCTGCGACAGCTGTCCGCAGGTGTATGTGTGTCTGTTAGATGCACATATGTCATGCGGGCGTGCCGGAGTCGCTCCCGCGGCTCCGCCCTGCCTCAGACCCGTTCTGCGGATCTGAGGAGCCGGCCGGCAGGGCGGTCGGCAACATTTTTAGAGGTACTACCACTTTTGATCACTCGGTGTGTCGTTTTACAAAATTTCTAAATTTAAAGTCTAACCTTAAAGATATTCCAAAGACTCGACACACCGTCCTTTTATAACGGATGACCTTCCAAGGTCATCACACGGTTTTGGACCACCTCGGTCAAAATTTTAGCTTGTTTATGAGGATTTATTCAAAATTGCAAAGCGCGTTATAGTTTACTCCGTAAGTCCGGGGGTAGTTCCCCATTCTTCCAAAAGGGACTCTTAAAGTCCTAGTGTTGCGCCGTGACTTCCGGGTGTTGCCATCTTGCCTTCTTCCGGACCCCGCCATGCGAAGCCTTCGTCGGGTTTTGGCTGTTTTGGGCGCGGGCGGAACATGTTGGGGACCAACATCGTAAGAAGGGGGTAATGTGGCGATTTTGCCCTAAGCACGCGGCAGGTGATTGTAAACATAAATGCCATTTATGTGGCCTTTTCGTACTTGGCCTTGTTTTGACATGCTCCGTTCGAGCGTGCGTTGCCACGGCGACGTATTGTAATTTACGTTCCAGTAAACTATAACAATGGATCGATTTAACCTCGCGTGCGCCCTACAGTTTCTGGTGTATTATATATACACTGGAAGCGACTCGTTCGAGGAGATTGTCCAAGATCGAGAGACAGGACGCACACGAGGCTCGGCCATGAGCTTTGTGTTCCCTGTTTGCGAGTAGTGGGCTCCTAGAGCCCTGGGGACGATTTCCGTGGGGAGGCCCGGGCTGGGAGAGACGAGTTGCTGACTCGGGGGCCTTCGGCCCTGTGGATCGCCAGCTCTCTCCCTTCCCGGGACATGTGACAGAGGCTCTGGCCAGCATGTCGGACTGTACGGGGTTCCGTCCCCGAGGCAGACCGCGGCTCGCCAGGCCCCGCCAGTTAACACCGTAGGGATGAACTAGTTTCTGAACGGTGTCCGTAGGCCTGGGAGTGTCGGGTGGGCTGTTACCTGGTTACCGTTAATGATGAAGTAGTTACCGTGTCCGCCGCGACCTCCGGTGAGCGGCCCTGCCGCGAGGATCCGGAATAGCGGATGCGCGTCCGCAAGGACTCGGATGAGAGAGGACTATCCTCGAGGATCCCGAAGAGCGGACGATAGTCAATAACTTTACAGATGTATTGGATTGACTTATAAGATGGAATTATACAACTGTTGACCACCTGCTAATAGCCGTATTCAACTGTTACCAAACTGCTAACAGCTGCAGAAAAAACGACTACATGATATTTTGATACGAATAAATTTTGGCTGTCAACCACCTGCTAACAGCTGAGCATGGGCACCCGCACACACATGTGTAAATGCATACTAGTATTATATAATGTATCATTCTGACCAGTGATAAACACATTATGTAATATATCATATTCAGCTTACAGTGTGATTAACTGAGATGATACTGTAGGTTTTTCATCGTTAACAAAACAATTTTTGGACGTAGTGTAAGTATATACAGTTCTTCAAGTTCCTCTTCTATCTTGTATGCACTCAAACTAACATTTCCAATAAAATTCCTTCATGTCCCCTATGAGTCAATACCCTGGAGAAAGGCGTTGTACTCTACCATGATTGTTTTCTGACCACACACAGGCCAGATAACGACGTTTGCTCTGCTTGACACGGGATGTTGTCTGGGACGCTATTGGAAATTGACCACTTTGGGAACAAAGCAACACGATGCGAAGGCATCAGCTGGCCGGTGTTTGATGTCTCTGACACAAACACGCTACATCGATTCCAGGCATGGCTTGTCCGTAAAGAAATCCATTTATTCGTTTATGTATATTTTTGAAAATTTAAATTTGATGTATTTCATACAAATATTGATACATGTTGAGGTTGTGATGGGATCTTTACTTGCCAAAATTCAAACTCGGACGTAGATGTGTGTTGTGTGAGAAATAAACTGAAAACCTAATAGAGTTGTTTTTCGTTTGTTGAAATCAAGACTGATTTTCTGCTGCTTATTGTACGCAAGAGAAGAGAGAAATGGAGAACGGTACGCAGAAGAACTGTACCTATAGCTATCAGACCCGGCCAAACATTTACATATTAATATATATTATTTTTATAGTTCGGAAAATGTTTATGTTAGTATTTATTTTTCAAATTCCTTGTCATTCTCTACATCATACAAAATTTGCTCCACTCGTATTCTTTTAGTGTGTTTTAATTTATTGTGACTAGTATATATATACCGGAATGAGGGTTGCAGTTGAAATTAGAACATATTTTAACAATGCACACTGTATGCTATGGTGTATCAACAGTAATAGTTGCGTAAGGTTATCTCTCTCATTTTCTATGACAACTGCTTAATGTTGTGGTGAATGGTGTGTATAGAGTCAATTTGTTTCAATATCATTCAACAGAACAATTATTCCTATTATCAACACCCTGGACAGATTTTTTCTGCAGAGTATCCATCATTCCTTGTCGAACTGAATCTAAATGAACAGCATCTGGTTTATTGAAATATTCAATCACTATTGCTTTATTTCAAGATTGAATTTCTAGGAATATATGCGTACTTACAACGAAAAAAAGATACTTATAGACCCTCTGTTTTAGAAGGAGTCTCCAAACATTATCCAGCTTGTCATATCAGGAGAAAACAATCACTAATGAAATATGGGAAAATAAATAACAAAAAATTAAATACGGGAAAATAGATATTTCTGAAGGTCGAATCTTCAGGTCATAAACATTGCCGAACAAAGAATATGCATACATTTCATCACTCCATACACGCCAATGAGTGTAACAACCTATAGTACAAGGTTTTGGTGATAATTTTCAGAAAAGTGTGATTCGCCATCATGTAATTAGATGTGGTGCATAAGTTTTCAGTGAACCTCTGTGGTATTCCTGGTAATAAATTGACACTCTACAAGCAAATGTTTGTACTTAGATTTCTCTTTCCCAGAATATAATAAAGGGTAACGTGTTCCAAGCTGTCTGGGATATTTGCAAAGTATATAGGCTATTTCCCATGTGTAGTGTTTGTACTGTTATGTTATCTCCAACCATTTTAGATGTGGAGAGACTTGTGGTCAAATGTGTTCATGGCAAAATACAACGGGAACACAAGGAAGAGAACCTGACGTCAGCGTATTGATGAGAATGTCTTCACAATATGAATATTGATATTCAAATATAATTTAAAAAGTATTTCTTTGCTGGGTATATTTTGCCGCTGTTTCACCGCTGTTTTCACAACAGTTTTTTTTAGGTTACCGGACAAATATAATTTAAAAAGTATTTCTTTGCTGGGTATATTTTGCCGCTGTTTCACCGCTGTTTTCACAACAGTTTTTTTTAGGTTACCGGACCTATGGTCCGATAACCTATTGGCATGGCGTTGCATCTGTCGTCCGTCGTCCGTCGTCGTCCGTCGTCGTCGTCGTCGTCGTCCACATTTTTATCTTTTTTGTTTACGGGCGAATTTTTCTGAAGTTTTGCAGAAAAATACCTAAAAATAATTCAAGAAGGAGGTATTTTTTAGTTATTCGATTTTCGACTTTGGCGGCCATTTTCTCAAAATCTGTTCAGTAACTTTTTTTCTTTTTGATACATAAGACTCCTCATATGTACTCCTATGGTGTCTATAAATTTCGATGCGCTTGAATCGCTCGAAGTGGGCCATTTTGGCCCAAACTCGGCCCAAATGGGACTTTCCCATGTTAAATTCTCCTATGCTTTATAATGGGACACATTATGCCTAATATCTCACTTGATATTGAGATTAGAGACTAGGAATCATTTGTGGACATATAGGAAATGATATATGCTGAATATTCTCGTGACCTTGAATTTGACCTCTGACCTCAGTTTCAAGGTCAGAGCACAAAATGGCTTATATCTCGCTTATTATCGACTCTACACCTTAGGAATCAATTGTGGACATATAGGAAATAATATATGCTGAATATTCTCGTGACCTTGAATTTGACCTCTGACATCAGTTTCAAGGTCAGAGCACAAAATGGCTTATATCTCGCTTATTATCGACTCTACAGCTTAGGAATCAATTGTGGACATATAGGAAATGATATATGCTGAATATTCTGATGACCTTGAATTTGACCTTCGAACTCATTTTCAAGGTCACAGGACAAAATGGCTAATATCTCACTTGTTATCGACTTTACAGCTTAGCAATCAATTATGAACATATAGGAAACGATATATGCAGATTATTGTCATGACCTTGAATTTGACCTTTGACCTCATTTTCAAGGTCACAGGACAAAATGGCTAATATCTCACTTATTATCGATTTTACAGCTTAGGAATCAATTGTGGACATATAGGAAATGATATATGCTGAATATTCTCGTGACCTTGAATTTGACCTCTGACCTCATTTTCAAGGTCCAAGGACAAACTGGCTCATATCTAGCTCCTCTATTGACTGTATGGCTTGGGAATCAATTGTGGACATGATATAGAAAATGATATACATTGAATATTTTGATGATCTTGAATTTGACCTTGGCCCCTTCATTTTCAAGGCCACAGCACAAAATTGCTAATATATCTCTGATTATTGAATTTACAGCTTAGCAATCAACTGTGGACATGATATATGCTTAATGTTATATATGCTGAATATTCTCTTGACCTTGAATTCAACCAGTGACCTGGCTAACATCTAAATTATTAAACATTGTCCGGTAACCTATCTTCGACCCTTGTTCTTTTAGTTTCATTTTTTCAATTAGTTCTCCGTGACAATAATATGAACAAAATATTTTAAAAATCACCAAACAGAAACAACAACAAAATATAATTTTTTCAAGGAATGTCACAAAACAGCTTAGCATCTCCGGATATACCTATTGCTGCAAATACATCATACTTTGCTATTGCCTTAGGTCATTGAACTGTACTGTCATCAAAATACCTCGGCGATGAGATCTACATGATTGTGAGTCAAAACTGCTTCACAATCCGAAGTAATATTCTTCGAGTATAATGCTTCAGGACAGGCCATAACACCACACAATTTCCTGGGTACTTCAGGCAGAGATTTCGCTATAGATTGGCAGTTGGGCATTGTATCTAGGAGAATCAATTTCCATGTGGGGCATATAGAGTGTTCTAGCAGTCGCCTCAATAAAATTTGTGAAAATTAGTATATTTTGTAAGTATCACATGTGAGTATCACATACAGCTTTACGTACTTGTATGACTGTGCCCTCCTTTTCGCAATGGCATTCATATTATCATAAATTTGGCCTCCCGATGTGGATGCCATTAATTTAATTTCACATATTTCATCTGAGATTCAAACTGCCTTTTTCTGAAAAATTTAACCGCAACTGGTCTGAGTATCACATACAATCAGATTATGATTATGTTACATCAATATTTAAAAATATATTCCTACATATATACCAACAAAATCATGTTCTGGTGATCCTATGATCTGTAGTCTAGAAAAAGCGTCTGGAAATCCTTATCTAGCCATGTAGCTTTCTGCATTGCTGTGATTATTAAACATTTCATAAAAATCATTTCAATATCAAGACCGGATATTAACGCTCTTGTCAAGTTTCATGAATTGCTGAATCACTTTGTCGCTAACCTGAAAAATTTTCATTTCATACACCCAATCACTGGCATTGTGCCATTCCTATATCGAAATGGATATTACTAGCTCGACACAATTCGTTAATATTTATCAGTGGTTCCTTTGAAGAGTCGCTCTTTTATGCCAACGTACCATTGATGTTGTTATGAACAGGAATAGTCAACTTCATCTGAGATCTGTTTTCGTCTGATGGAACTTGATAAACCTTTCAGTATTTGTTGTAGTAACGTTGGTATCAACTAATGTGTTCCGAAAAAATGTTGGAAAAGCTGCCATGAATAATTGCACATCATGAAATTCCAAACAAACAGTAGCCCAAATCATAACATGATGAATGATGATGAAGGAGGTTCGAGTGACGTAATGAACGTTTCATATTCCATTTAATTCCTGTTCATCCATCAGTCCAAACAATAAAATGCAAATTGATGTGTCAATATTTTATACACAGACTAAAGCGTGACCGAAACTGGCCCACAGAGATTCTATATACCAGCTGTTCTGGCTTTCTTGCCTGAATAGATGGTTCGAACGGTGTGGTCGCCTTCCTTTTCGTGCATAATATACACATATGCATGGGCTTCACTCTTCTGCATAAAAGTTCACAAAATAATCTACAGAATAATTAGCAATGTGTTCAGCGATATGTTGGGATTTCATTATCTAATTGCTTGTGCCTGGAAAAATAGTTTGTATCAGACATGTCTGGAATATACCAAATGAGTGCCATGAAAAATATGGTTACAACAATGCATATATATACATATTGTTTATGATAAGATACGATTAAGATGTTAGACCTGAGACTACGATATTGCCACATCAAATTATCCCTCTACTGACAAGACAACTACACGTACCAAAACATAAACCAGTTTATTGTATTAGATCGATGTCAGAAACTTAACAATAGAATGTCAAAATCAATTCCCATACAGAACAAAGCAAAAACGTGCTTAGAACCCAGAGACCTGTCACAATTTTACACATCCAATCGGGAATTTGATAAACACAACAATGACTATTGGCATTCAAAACTAGGATCTTTGATGTTACGCACGCAAACGGGATATTTTGGGCAAATTCAGAATATTCGTTGAAGTTAGTGGAAGAATACAACCAACCGTGGTAATCAAATTGCCTTACAGGGCAATCATATTTTTGTACATCAGTGTATAGATAAAAAAAGAAAGGACAATTTGCATGTGTTTTGTAAATCGATTGTCTTGAGAGTACATCCTACTTGACCTGGGAACAACTAAAGCCCATCCTACAAGAATACTTGTTATATTCTCGGTGTTACCTAAACGATGGTTTAGGTCAATGGTAAAACATTTAGATCGTATGTGCCTAAATATGCTGAAAACCGGTTCTCAACAAGTTGATTTGTGTCATGATTTGAATAAAAAAATCGGTATTATTTTTGAGTGAATGTAATTGTACTCCAAATGTACAATACTAATACTGGTATGGAAATATCGATGACGTGTCAGTTGTCGAGGTACTTGAACGTCTATAGTGCTTTGCAACTTTCGAATATGAATTATAACAAACATAGAGAATGCCAGAATGATGGTGATATTCACGCAAACATGGGACTAGGGACTGGAAGATTAGAGAGGAATTCTAAAATGAATGCGAATGAAGGCGAGAACAAACATCACAATAGCAGAATTTAAGGTTATGTGTATGGCCATGGGGGTACAGATGAGATTAGAACCAATACTTGACGATGAGTGAACACCAATACCACGGTCATTGTTATGGTGCAAAATGAAACTTCATTCTTTGTGGTATGTACATGACGAGTATGTACAATCCAAATACAAAAGTTCAGATGCTAAGGTTGTGAAGGTAAGAAACACGCTGTTCGCAATGATAATACAACCTCGAATTCGTCAACTCGTATTGTAAAATTCTCATCGGACCTAGAATCCTCGTTACTACCAGTCCATCGCCCACCGTCTTCTCCAGAAGACATCCTGTTCATCATTGACACAACCAACGTCCTAATTGTTTGAAATGGGTTAATACACCTCGAACACGATTACTTTGAGGAAAACCCCGTTTCATTTCACATTTCACTCTCAAAATGGACCTTTTGAGCCTGCCCCCACTCCCTGTATGACACCTTCGTTGATTCTCAAATTGAGCGCAGGCTCAGTCTCAGAATACATTCTGGGTTCCTTTCAGATGTGACCTAATAGATTTTTCCATATTGAAGAGAGTTTGATTTCACACTCAACGTTTATTGGATTTCGTATCCACATTGATGATAATGAATTCGACAGCTGAATATCCTTTGAGAACACAATCATTAAGGATACCATGCCACAGCGAAAGTTTGTGTTCGAGTGTATATATGATCGCATTTCGCAATGTGTCACGGATGTAACTAATTATGAGACCGAAGATGTAACACCCAATGGACTCTGTTACTGCTTTCAGGTTGGCATTACAAAAACATTACACCCGCATCCGTAATTGACATGTGATGTATGTTTAATTCGTTTGTCTTGTGGGAATTATGTCATTTGTCAATTTGATCCAATAGTGGGATAATATAGCAACAACTATCTTCTAAAACATAACGCGGCACGACTAATTACCTCATGAGCTGGGATAGACGGGAGTACCTGAAGTGTTTGCCGGGCGAGATTTTGCGTGGGCTGAAATGGTCACTTTGTGTTCTCGATGTTGTGATCTAACAGTTCAATTGGGTTACCAATAGACTAAACACAGACACAACAGCAACATAAAACAAAATGTTACGAACACGAAACCATTGTGTAGCCATTTTTGCAGCATTTATAATCCTAATAATACTTAATTAAGTGTCTGAATTAATACAAAACATGGTTTTGTACACAGAGGTGGTATACCTGACTGTCAGTCAGTTGCAATCATTGAAATGTGTCTAAAAGAACCACGACATGAACACAAACGAATCTGCATTAGAAGTGTCCCACAAATCATTCGTTTTTATGGTGGATATCTTCTGAATCACCAAAACCTGGTCAGATTTAGAGCATAATAAGGGCGTCACTTTCACTATATTGCAACTCATTATTCCGTAATAAAGTCCATAGTGTATCACATGAACCCCAACTGTTTTGCATATATGCAATGAATCCATCGCACTCCCTTGGGTGCATTAAGCAGGATATGATATATATAAAGCATGGGGCGAAAAACCTTTCTGATGGCCAGGTCACGCAAACACAAAGTTTATGAATATTTCGTGCAAAGTGGTTGGGAATGGGAACAACTCTCGACTGACTGAAACTAATAGCACAGTATATGTAGGGAATATATATAACGAGCAATGTATCATTGTGCGAGGAGCTGCTACTGTCATGAAAACCACTCATTGTGTGACTATTCCTCGTAGTCAAAATGAGCTTCCAATATGAAATATAATATGATTCAGTCGGTTCCTGACTATTCATGTCCATGCTGTTCGGTTTAATAATAACACCTATGACATTCTTTGATAAAGAACATCATCCTACCTGCTATCCCCAGTGACCAATCGACACATCTTTACATTATTATTATTATTGTTATTATTATTATTATTATTATTATTATTATTATGCCACATGTTGGTTAGTCACTGACATTCAACAATATCAATATGTTGGGTATTCACATAGAACGGAATATCTCGTTTTACAGAAATAACCAATTCACGACGAAACAAATAGGGTTTTATATGTTAAAAAATGACCAAGAGACCTGAGATGTGCAGCAGTATCGATCAAAATACATTGTGGGCGCAAGGAACTTCTATGTGAACATATCATGAGTATCTGGTGCGCTCGATGTGACATGTCTTAAGCCTTAAATGAATCATGTTTTGTGGGCCTATAAGCCAATATTTCTTTATGAATACAGAAATAGTGTTAATAAGAGAATGGAATGATTAATGCGAGACCCCTTGTGAGTGCTATTGCCCTATCATGTATCGCAGGTGCAATGAAGATTTAGAATAGGACTAAAAATATTACCCTATCAATCATTCGATCAGGATAAAAAAAACACCAGAAGCGGATTAACGTCTTGTATTCCACTTTTACTGGTAATACTCTCTAGTTATGAATTTAATTTTCGATATATTATCCATATTATCATTCACTGTGTTGTTTGTGAATAAAGAATTCTCCCACGAGCTACTGGTGAAGCAAGATTATGCGAGAGAATCGTCCTGAGCAGAAATTGAGTCTTGATAAGACTCGTTCCCACGGGATTTGCCTTAATCTATGTCCAGCATCTCTTGGCGTGCCTTACGACATAAAAGGCCTGAATGACCGAGAGCTCAATGCATATATTCTGCTAGCAATGATAACTCATGTATTATGAGCATTGTTCCAATATAATAAAAAATGGCATTGGCCTCAATTCTTTTGAAGAAAATCCACGTAGAGCACCTTAAAATATTATTGCTGTGTAAAAATATATGATTGTGATGCGTTATCCATGCGTTTACTTGAAAGTTCTTTTCATCGCTTCTTACCATCGCTTGAAAGTTAATATCTGCAGTGGGTCACGTCTTTGATCACCATTTATACTATATTCGGCTCAAGTAAGGGACAGTATAATATGCTGCGCCTTAATACTACTCATCCACTAATCCTTGAAATGCGACATACAACGAAATATAATATATTAATACGTTCATACACTTTTCGGCCCAAGTAGCGCACCTTACTCTGTTAATACTTCTCACCCACTGAATGTATACCATATTTAATACGTCTGGCACATTTTTAATCTTGATTGAATTTAGAAGCCATAGTGGCCCAAGTACCGTACACTGCTCCTTAATACTACTCGTCCACTGAAAACATACCATTTAATCCGTCTCGCACCTTTTTAATCCTTATTGAATAAAGAGGAAGGCGCAGGATATGATACTTGGGCCGAAATAGTAAGCTGCGCTACATGGGCCCACTTTTCTCATTGGCATACATGCTTACATATACAAGTACTCGTATATGTATATATGTTGCTCACCTGATTGCTAAACGTAATCTAGACATATGGGCCACTCTAATATTAAACTTTGCTATGATCTCGCAGAGGTGGGTTCAGCGATTGTATGAGTTTTCTACTTGTAGACTGGGTCTTGGGTGGGGGTCAATGATTCCTATTTGACACCAGAATTTTGCCGATTTGCAACAATATTATTGCAAAATAAAGTCTACTAAACTTATTTATATAATTGCCGCAGATTTATAGTTTTGAAATCACAATTTGTAACTGTTACAAATAAGATATAAGATCCATCCGAGATATTTTATCAGCTAATGTACTTTCCGTGTTTTCTTTGTTATATGATATGGTAATGTTGGATCAATCACCGACCTGATCACCCAATGGAACAATCCATAACCCGGCCTTTCACACTACACGAAAACTACAAATTTGGTTTCATTCGGAATCGGGCAGGGTTCATCCATTATGATTATGAGAAATGAGTCTGCTGGATCTAAAATATAGGTATCAGGTCGATGATTATATACACTTTCGCAGCACAGACAAACAGTCCTCAGAGTATGATGATATAAAATAACATTTGCTTCAAATCAAAAGTTGCTATCCCATGTATCCAACTGTGATACTCAACCTGCATTCATACCTGTATAAAACAGTATCTGCAACCGCTGGCCATCTGGGAAACCTTAGCACTATGAAAACAGTCTTCAGTGTATGATGATATAAAATAACATTTGCTTCAAATCAAAAGTTGCTATCCCATGTATCCAACTGTGATAATCAACCTGCAGTCATACCTGTATAAAACAGTATCTGCAACCGCTGGCCATCTGGGAAACCTTACTAGACATGCTAGGAAAGTTTTTGAGACGAAAACACGAACCATTAAACATTTTGTTGACACCACACTAGAACGCCAGCACTGTGGTGTGTGTTTAATTAGATTGTCATCCAGTAATCATATCATTTGTCAACGTTGAGTCAGTTAATTGCATTATCCATCAGCAACTGTCAGAAAACCTCACAGCGATCCGCCACTATCGGATCATGGCAGTGAGCTCAAAAAGTATCATACACTATAAAATGCACAAAAAGAACAACCACAAGAAATCTGTACACCCTTAATTATATTTCATAGGAATTTTCTAATCCAGTGATTTAATAACCACATGGAATACATTATCTGGCATAGCTATAAAATATGTTGTAACAAAATTCGGGTGCAACTCTCATAGATACAGGTCGAGATCAATTGAACAACACTTGCCATTTCAATAATCGCAATCAAATATAATGCTGCAATGGGTGTGCCTCATATATCAAACCACCAAACAGATGCTGCTGGGAAAGTGATCTTTTGTTTGCTGTTTCCAGTATATGGGACGCAAACACAATAACTATATTCCAATTATCTTTTGGGTAATAAACCCGGTACGGAAGAACCACGACAATTATGAATAAAGACAATACCTCTAGTTTCTACATGAAATCTGGGAGCATGGCGACCAGATTCTTTTAATAACGATAGTCACGCAAATTCGATATTAGTGAACGCTCAATGCTAAGAGGCTGGGAAGGGAAATTACTCTCGAGTGTCTGCGAAAAGTCACATAAAACTGCATCTGTGCACAGAGCCGGGAGAAAAAATTCAAAGGGCTCAGAAACGGTGGGTGATGTGTTAACGAGTGGCATCTCTGGTATGGAGTGATAAGGATTATAGACAACATTCCTTCGATACATGTAGCGGATCTTGTTAGGTCATGTCAAATCATTGGCTGGTCAGGCCAGCTAATTGCGGTTTAGGCAGTATGCCACTGTGATCACTAAATCGGCGAGATTTTCTCTAAGCTGAATGACCACCGTCAAACTGAATGACCACCATCATTCCATCAGCAAAGTCATCAAAACATAACGAATATAAATTGCCTGTTTTTTTTTTTTAATTCGTGTTAATATTTCGAATGAATACGTTACAAATGTCTAAAATATGGCTTATTGGATTGATTACTCAATCAATAATTGACAGACACTTCGAAGCAAAAATAGAAATTGATGATAAAGGTAAGATCAATGCGTTATCAATGTTTGACAGTGATGAACGCATCAATATTTGCCCTCACCAGAGAAGCAGCTGTATGGTATATTGTCAACAATGAACTCAACTTCCCATGGGTGGCCTGGCAAGAGGTGTTGACACTGCACAAAGGTCTCGACTTCAGATTGACTTGGTACTTGACAGTGCAATTTATTGGATTTTCATATTTTTCCCAGGGGATCCCAAGCGAAGATCGAATACGACGACGACGATAATGCCAGCTTATCAGCACGGGCGACCACATGTCATCTGAACACAAGTTTCCAACAATTATTTCGTTTCCGTCGGTTAACCCAGGACAGTTATGAAATGATCAGGGGCGTAGCCAGAGATTATCGAAGTGTACTCAAAATCCTCAACAACAACAAGCCCCCCAAGAAAATTTTTAATTACGACACTTTCTGGAAGCCATTATAAGCTATATTAGGGACTGCATTCAACTTTTTTTTCAATATTTTGGCCACAAATGTTGAGAATTTTAAATATTTTAAACATTTAATTTTTTTAACACTTTCTGGAAGCCTCCCGAAAATATATTAGGCAGCGCATTCAAAAATTTTCATTCAATATTTTGCCTAAAAATGTTAGAAATTATTAAATATATTTTAAACAGTGAAAATTATATAGTATTTTCGCAATTTAGCGTTTTCCCGATATTTTACATATGTAAAAGCGTTCAAGCAGTTCTTTCAAGAAAATATTTTGAAGAATTGCTACACTTTCAGTAATGCATAAATTCGACTTATCATGTCATATGAATAGTGGTGGAATATTATGTTGAAAACTGGCATACATTTCCTGCAAGTGGACAAGCAGGATATATGCAGCACGAGGTACTCTTATAATTTTACAAAATTCGATTTCGGATTTATTACTGGTAAATTATCAAGTGAAAGACGTCGTTTGAGTCTGTCTATTGGAACCAATTAAGGCTCATGTTAACTGAATTTTCAGGTTTTGCCAAGTGGTTCAACACTATTAGAAACAAGTGTGGACGACAAATAGGGTGGCACAGGTTTCTACCTCAGAGAGTACTTATATAGGAAACCTCACCAAAAAAAAAACACCAATGGGCTCAGTCGGTGTAAATAAGTTAGAAAAAATCTGAGTCTATATCTAGTCTGCTCAAATTGTTATAGTAATATTGCGTGTAGGTCACTCAGTTCTAGATCTACTCATCGTTAGAGTCTGTAGTACTGTAGGCCTAATGAACGATCATGGTCAGACCGCCGCTGCCGAAGAGGGTGGGGGGATAGGTAGTAAGTGGTGTAACTTGTGTTTTGTGTAACCTTTGAATCCCTTGCAAAATTGATGATTTATAACCATTCGGTAAAAATTTCCGACACATGTTTTTGTCCTTTCTTGATCACAGTCACACTTCACTCTCCACTCTCACTGACACCAAGGTCCTTATTCAATAATGAATGCCTTAGTCAGCATTCGGTTTAGCATTCGATGTCATTTATGGCTATTTATTGGCATACATGTACAGGGAACATATATACTCTGATTTTTCTAACTCGTTTACACTGTTTTTTGCTGATATTTTTGCGATGCCGAACGCTATCGTTCTATAACTTGGCATACTTCACCTGGGAGTCAAACGGCAATTATTCACCGAATTTCAGACTTCTATCAACTAAATTGAAAAAGTTGGCAATCTACACCAATGTTAAATTCAGCCCCGTCATTCAATTTCTGGGTCCGCACACAATTTTGTGCATTTGCTCGGTTTTGTAGTGGTGCAATGTTTTGAAATCAAGATGTTTGTGTAGAATACACCCCAATGTGTGTTTTGGTCTAAAATTACAACAATATATCGATTCCTGATGGATGTAAACAGGAAAAATCCTCGAATATGCTCAGATTCTCGAGATCCCGTTTTTGGCTGAAATTTAACATTGGGGTAGATTGCCAACTTCTTCAATTATTGCGATAGAAGTCTGAAATTCGGTAGCAAATTGCCGTTTGACTCCCAGGTGAGGTATGCTAAGTTATAGAACGATACGATTTAGCACGGCAAAGATATCGTCAAAAACCGGTGTAAACAAGTTAGAAAAATCAGAGTATAAACAATAATACAACAAGTTGCGTGCTTTTTATTGGATTCGTTTTTGTTCTTTTTATGTCAGCAATTAATGTGTACGCAACTGCGTACGTGCGTACGCCTAGCTACGCGTCTGGTCAATTGACAGAGAGGAGAACGTTTCATCCTTAGTTTGCGCCGAGATTTTTTCACAAGCATATTCAACAACACAATCATCAATCATCATCATGCACATAATCACAATCAAAATCGCAATCATGAACATAATAACAATCATAGTCATGAATCAACACAATCATGAATTAGAATCACAGCCATGAACGTAATAATGAATCAGAATCGCAATCATAATCATGAATCATGGACACAATCATAAATCAAAATTTATGACAAATATTAGTGGTAATAGGGACATCATGCACATAATCACAATCAAAATCGCAATCATGAACATAATAACAATCATAGTCATGAATCAACACAATCATGAATTAGAATCACAGCCATGAACGTAATAATGAATCAGAATCGCAATCATAATCATGAATCATGGACACAATCATAAATCAAAATTTATGACAAATATTAGTGGTAATAGGGACGAACTCTGACCAAAGAGTGTTATATCAATTTTACACTCTTTGCTCTAACCCCGACCTAAAATTTTCATGCCGAGTCAGTTTTTTTCAGACTCGTCAGAGCATAAAATGCTTATTATTGACTTTACAGCTTAGAAATCAATTGCAAATATACAGAAAATGATATATGCTAAATATTCTCATGGCCTGACCCTTGACCTCATATTCAAGGTCAGATCACGACTTTACAGCTTAGGAATCAATAGTGTCCGGTAACCTTTCTGAGCCCTTGGGCTAATTTTCTTATGCTTCACACCGAGCCGTTCACCAAAACCGTTTCGTTTTGATCAGCAGATTGTCACTGTTTGGCAGTATCTCGGGTATAGCATTATTCTGCATTGTTCTATACAGTGTAAGCAAGGTTTGTGAAGTTTTGGGCGAATGTAAGCTTAATGGTCATCTTTTGGTGGACTTGAACATAACCTCACATTGGCCGTCTACCGCAAAATGTGCTAATTGGCTCTCGATGACAAAAATGAGGTGGAGTTCGTACGATGAGTGTACAGGAAGTCAGGTGTTGCATCATTCGGTGTTCTTGAGTTCTACTTCGAATGACGTCCGCAAATGACTGATACTTGACCTGATTAATTTCCTGTGCATTTAACCAAACATATCTCGTGTTTTTACCCTCATCTATCATTTTAAGTATCAGTCATATCTCGTTCAATATTGAATACACTTTCGTCACCAGGATGTTTAAAGACTTCTGTTCTCAGTTACATTTGCTTTAACCCCCCCCCCCCCTCCCACTGATAATATAACAGCCTTGTTACAATATTACTATTGGTAATATCAATTCTCAGGCAACGTCATCCGTCAGGTAACACTAGTGCACGTCAAATACTTTATACCGAAGTGGACAAAGTGGCAAGACAATACTGGTTTAGTATGAATGAGCAAATCGAGTAAGGGAAGGAGTTTATATAGTCAGATATCATAGACAGTTTTTTATTGCATCCGTCGAGGAAATTTACATGATATCAGAAATTGAACAGAGATTTTAAAATTCAGCGACAGGTTAGTGAAATCAGTTGAAGCGACCGAAAAGAAACATAGGATCTCTATATTAAAATTACCCCTTAAAGTGTGCAGGCCTAGCCATGAATAGGCTGTTGACTCTGATAACCTCGGACCCACGCAAGTTGAAGGCGCATAGCGGGGACACGAACGTGGACCGTCTAAGTAGTGTCATCACCTTCTACGTGTTGTTCAGCCTGGCCATCGTGGTCCAGTTCACTATGCTCGCTAAGGATCCCGTCCACTGCTGGGTGCCTGCCGACTTCACTGATCCACAAGCCGAGTACGCTAACTCCGTGAGTAGTAGTTCATGGCAAATACTAAAATAGTTTAAATCAAGGGATAAAACTCGTTTGCCATGATGTTTGTGACGATTAGAAACGCTCGAGGGACTGTGTCGCAGATTTGAGACCGACCCGAAGAGGGATCTCGAATGTCAAAGTCCCAGGAGCGTTTCTAATCGCCACAAACGTCTTTGCAAACCAGTTTTTATCCCAATTATAACATGGCATTACCTGATTTCCATATAAGCTGAAATATCACTTATTTTGCTTTCGAAGTGAATGAAGATGCAAAATTCATAACCTGGGAAATGCCCACAGTATCGGTCCGTAAAGAGAAGGATCCATGGAATAGCCATGACAATGCACGCGTAGAAGCGCATATTATTTATTATAACTGGTTTTATATGGCGCAATTTCATACTCAAAGAGCATATCAAAGCGCTTAAACAAACCAACAACGTCATGGCAACCATGTTCAAATGGAAGACATGGATCTATCATCGAGTACGTTTTTGGCCATGAACACCCGCGATTATATGAACGGCTATTTTCTAACTTCCACGTGACGTTCAGATTTCGATTGGTGCAAGTACTTGGCGACATTATTACTAAGGCATCGATTTTGTCTGTAGGCCCTATTCTTCTTCTTTCCTTTTTTTCTTCTGTCGTTCTCTTCCGCCCAAAATTAGTCATTTTAGGATGACCAATCCTAAATAGTTTTTCAATTTTAGGTCAGGAACAAGGTGATATCCAAGATGGCCGCCAAGATGGCTGTCGACCTAAAACCACTGCCTAGAAAATACAACTATTGGTCCTATAAAAAATTGAAGTACGACATTTTCAGCTGATTTTAGGATTCATGACCAATCCATTTGTGAGGTTCATTTTTCAATTCCAAGATGACCGCCAATAAGACCGCCGAAGGCCTAGAAAATAAAACTTTTAAACTATTGGTCCTAGACATTTTTAATACCACTTTTCCAGCTGATTTTAGGGTGACCAATCCATTTTTGAAGTTAATTTTTCAATTCGATGTCAAAAACAGGTTGGTATCCAAGATGACCGTTAAGATGGCTGACAACCGAAAATCATGCCTTAGGCTAGTAAAAACAAACACTTAAATATTATTCCTATAATAAATTGTAGCATCATTTCTTCAGCTGCTTTTAGCATGACCAATTCATTTGTGAGGTTCATTTTACAATTTGAGCTTAAGAACAAAGTGATATCCAAGATGGCCGCCAAAGGAAAACTGTCAGTGCCTAGAAAATACAACTTTTAACTATTGCTTCCAGAATCATTATTGTTATACCACTTTTCCAGCTATTTTTAGCGTGACTAATCCATTCGTGTGTTTATTTATTCAATTTGAGATCAAGAACAAAGCGAAAATCACAAACGTAACAAACGTAGAATAAAACAACATAGTGCACTTTGCGCTGTTGCAGTCACGTTTGATGAGATTGAGTAGGTTGTCAGGAGCTAGGGGGAAGGTGGATGGGGGAGGGGTTGTCTAAGGGAACGATGATCGGGAAGAGAACGGCTCCACCATCAGTGCCACCATCAGTGCCACCAATGCTCTCTTGGGGCGAGAATAGGTGGATTTGTCTGAGGAAATTTTGCCCGGTGAAAACTGTCAAGTGACATCGAAGTTATTCCTTCTATTCTCGTAATTTTGGTTATTCTGTCTCCGTCACTTTTGCTCTACTGAACAATCGTTGCATAACCTGAAAAGGCACTCATCAGCCATTGTTCCAGTTGATTATCGACGATTCCAACATGGTTGCAATGGTACATAATACCAAGTAGTAGACAATAGAAATATACAGATTGACCTTTATTCTAAGCTCTCTGGTATTAAATATCAGCTGTTCTCGGTACGTATTAAATACACATGTTGAATAACTGGATTTCAATAAATAACTGATTACCAGAAGCAGTTGAAACTACTTGGTGGGCTGCATGGGATAATTTCTAGATATGATCAATGTTCAACAAAACTTTGGTACATAACAGTATGTGTTTAAAACGATTTGAAGACGGCCATTAGTGACAAATGTGAGATGTGTGTAAGTACAGTATGATGTAAGTGCATTCAACACCCAACACTACGAACTCAGCTTGCCCACCTTGCCGACTGGTTCCGATACTCGGATCATATGCACTCCTTCAATCATATATTATCAGGCACAGTTATCTGAATCAGCAATTACAAATAACTATAATACTATGAGTTCTCATAAAGCTACAGCAGTTCCATTGTGTTATCATGTTGAATAATTTTGAACATATGATATCAGCTTGTTCTTGGCCTGATATTGAAAATTAGCCCAAAGGTTAACATGGGTTACCGGACAATTTTTGGATTAAGCATGGCAGGTGACACTATCTATGACTTTGAGATTTAACAATCAATGTCATCTCTATGAATTTCAATGTCATAGGTGTGCAGAATATGACTTTCTATATTCCCATAATACAAAATTAGGATCTACCTAAAAGTTATTTTTTCAGATCACCGTGAACTTGAGATTTAGCCTTCAAGGTCGTCCGAGGTCAACCTTAATTTCACCAAAAGATGTGCCATATATAACTTCTTATATTCTTATACATGTAATACATATCTAAGCCCGTACAAGCACTTTTGTCTTATAAGGTAATTTGTGCAGAGTTATTTTCAGGCCTTCCGAACTCTTATATCAGGGCCCTTTCATCTTTGTGCACAATGTCATGGACCTCTATAAGCATGTTTTGAAAGAAAAATCTCAAAACTGATCATATACTATTGGAGAAAACAGCTAGAATCTGAATTTTAGGTATTTTTGGACCTTTCGAGTGTTTCAACACACTCCATCTTATACATGTACATGTACACAGTATCAAGAACACTAATAAGCATGTTTGAAACGAAAACCTAAAAACTATGAGATACTTTTCGAGAAAACAGCTGAAAACTGAATTCTGTTGGGAAAACGGCAATCAAATTCCAAGATTGAGCATTTTTCATAAAAAATGGCCGACATTTTGAAGAAATTGCGAAAATCAGAGTTAAAAAATATCTCCCTGAAATATTTTTAGTCATTCTTGTGCAAAATTTCGAAAAGATTTGATGGTAAACTTCAAAGATAAAAATGTGCATGGACGGGGTACTGCATGACATACGGACGGGCAAACGGAACGGACTTACATGCTCACCCCCTGTTAAAATTTCCTATCTAATTTTCCGAAACGAGCCTCCAAAAGCTGGCAAAGAGGCTCCTAAACCGAACTTTTGGTATAAACCATCGTTTAATAGGGGCTTTTAGGCCCTGTATTTTTGAGCCTCTAAGCCCTGGATGTTCACCCGGCTAGATGGCCATATAACAAACACAACGCCAAGACAATGAGTTATCTAGGCAGCGGTTTTCGGTCGGTGGCCATCTTGGCGGTTGATATTCAATGAAGATATCCTAAGGTAATAAAATCCACTGAGAACACATATCAGTCGGTGCAGGGACCTAAAAACCAGTTTTGAGTCGTTTCCAACAAAAAAATGTTCATCACCCAGTTTTTTTTCTTTATGAACATAATGTCCGTTTTTCAGGAAGCCCCATGCATGATCCAGCATAAGATGCTGGTAATTCGACAAATTAACCCAAAAATCAATAGTGTTCTCCCCTAGCATGGACCTCCATGCAAACATCATCCATTGCCGGAATACTTTCTGAATTATGGATTGGGAAAGTCCAGATTTCAACATTGAACCGAGCCTCACGGACTGCGGAAACAGTTACAACACAATAGGAGTCATATACACTATTTGCTGGACCGATGGCTAAAATGTGGTCAAAATACATTCAGACATTCACGAGTTATTAATCGCAAACCAAAAGGGAGGGAGGTAATAAGCGCGGGAGGAGGGGGGGGGGGGGGCACAGACAAAACCATAAGGGCATATTCCGGACTGAAATTCAGTTGTTTCATATATTCAACACATCTTACTGTGAACTGATATTTTTGATAGCATCACCAGCTTTAACTGTCTTCTTAGCTTGGTTGTGAAAATATATATCACAAACAGGCAAATGACCATTGAAACCATGAATTACGACCATTGAAACAAACAGGCAAATGTTTGTTTCAAAGCATCGATCAAATAAACATAATGAATGAACGATAGGCCTACATATCAGACTGCCTATACACCGGCATGCTATGTACCGCCGGAGAAAAAAATCACGGGGTTCCCGGAAAAAAATCAATGCAATTTCCCGTTAAAATCTCCTCACGCATAGGCAAGCTCCGCCACAGTGATAATATACAGTTAGCTTTGAAGCGGTATCCCAGGTCCATGATATCAACCTACTAAACATGCTTGGACCCAGGGCTAACGACATGGGTGTAGATAGATGGATAGATGGGGAGATGGGGGGGGGGGGAGATAGATAGATGGGGAGATAGATAGATAGACGGGGAGATAGATGTTTATTTTCCAGCACTTACAAGAATAATCAGCATAGCGTTCATCTGTACAGTGATAAAGCAATATTCATTAACAGTAAACGGTAGTTGTGTGAATTATTATCTAACTACAAGATTAGTTTGAGGGTAAGGCTGAAAGGGCCTAAATAGCCATATGGCTGTCTAGCTATAAACCCCTGTCGAATTAATTGAAAATAATATGACTAAATTTTGGCAACAAGATGAAAAAAAAACACACAAAAAACACAGGGAACAAAAAAGAAACATACGAAACATGGAAAAGTACTACCACTGTCTCGGGCCACTAAGACACACACTCACAAGGTTTGGCACACCGGGAAGGAGGAACCAGATTTATAACAAATACATGACCAAGTTCAGGACTACAAGTACTCTTATCGAAAAAATGAAATTCCAGAACAATATAATTTGGAAGATACTGTACCGGAGAAATTGTGGTTGATACAGTGTACATGTAACATGGCATGGTATATATTTATACTCCGGCATTACAATCTATGCAATGTTTGTTATCACATGTGACAGTTTCCAAATATGAAGATAATATTTCGTTTTGGGAGATATGTTTCAATTGAGATTTCGATGTACGTTCAATGTCCGGCGTCGCCCATTTACTCCAAATGGATGGGTAGGCATGGAGTGGCAGTCTCTCAGCAAATGCAGATTCACATCTCTGGATATAAAGATTATTTGATTGTCTCGTCAGACGTTCACTCTGTATTTCCCATTGGTATTTAAGAACTTCAATGAAGGAGACGAGAAGATTATCATTAATGAACATATGCATAAATATTCTTACCTCATGTATAGATTGATCCTGAAGTTTTAGAACACTAGACTTCTTAAATAACGGATCAGTATGACTATTATAGGAGGCCTTATGTAATGTCCTAATAGCTCGTTTTTGCAGAGTTGTTAATTGTTTAAGGAATAATCGTTTGTACTTCCCCACGCCAGTATACCATAAATCAAATATGGGTGTATCATGCTATAATACAATGCTGGATATGTGTAGGAAATGTTTAGCTTGTTTTATTTGATATAGAGCTCTAGCTATGTTGTTATTTATGAAATTAATATGATATTTCCAGGTCAAGAATTCATCAATATATAATCCCAAGAACTTTGTGCTTTGTTCATTCTGACCAGACCCTATTCTCTCTAGTGGGACATTGTTTATTTCCAATTTGAAATCATCTAAATCACAATTTAACGTGGGTGATTGGGTAACAATATATTTGGTTTTCTTAGCATTGAGAGATAATTTATTTGCACAAAACCAGGTATATAGATTATGGATTTCTTGAGAAGCTTTTGTATATAGATCATCAATATTGGGTCCAAAGACAAGTAATGATGTATCATCAGCGAAAGATAAAAGGTTTGCATCTGTACATTTGACTATGTCCTTTACATATATGAGATATAGTAAAGGCCCTAATATGGAGCCTTGATGAACTCCACACAATAGTGGCTGTTGCTCAGAAATACAGTTTTCAAAATATACATATTGTTTACGATTTGTTAGGTAATCAGAGAGCTATTTTAAAGCAATTCCCCTTATCCCATAATAATGAAGCTTGGTTAATAAGATTTGATGCTTGGGTTTTCAGAACATTTGCTTAACAACTGTATAATAGGATGTATATTTGAATGTTTCGGACGAAAACCATATTGATGTTTATAAAAAAAAGGTCCTATTGAAAAAAGAAAATATTTTATTAAACATGACCATTTCTAAACAAGATTTAGAGAAACAGGGGAGAAGACTGACTGGGCGGTAATTGTTTAATTTATTTGCCTCTGCACTTTTATATATTGAGATCACTTTAGCTAATTTTAGTTTTTCTGGTTCCAGTTGTAAGGGAAGAATTAACGATATAAGTTAGTGGTTCAACTATGTGAGTTATCGTTTCCTTCAATATCTTAGCTGGTACTTCATCGTGTCCTGAACTAGTTTTGGGCTTAAGTTTTCCTACTATATCAAGGATATGATCAATCGGTTCGAAAAAAATAATATTAGCTGTGGGACTGGTTAGAAAGGATGAGAAATGACACTCTGTATTCGGAACAGCTTCACTTGTTTTCTAACCGACTGTAGAGAAAAATAAATTGAACTCATCTGCAATTTCTGATTTATTTGATATTTCTTTATTGTTTATAAGAAATGAGTTTGGAAATTGAGTTTTTTTTTTTTGTCCATTACAGATTGTAATATTTTCCAAGTTTGTTTGATATTGTTTTTATTCAGTTCTAGCATTTCATCATAGTAGTTCCTTTTCATTTTTCTTTTCAATCTGTTTTATAAATTCACACAATTTTTGTAAGCACATATATTTGCTTCAGATGGTGTTTTAAAGTTTTAAGTGGATAAATTATTTTTTCTTTTTCTTGATACAAGAAGGCCATTGGAATACCATGGTTCAATTTTTATATATTTTTTATTTTGTTTCTTTTCCACTAGTGGGAATGCTTTTTTATATGATTCTTGGTAAAGTTCTGAAAATTTATTGTAAGCTGTGTTTGTACAGTCTATATTATATATTTCTGAGAAATCTGTGTCTTGGAGATATTGATTAAACTTGGCTATCTTGGTTGTAGTTATCACTCTTTGAAGTGTCGATGCAGACTTTTTTAATGCGAATTTATGAGGTCAAGATAGAATACACCAAAATGGTCAGCAACATTATTAAATATTATTCAGATTTAGCATTGTAGTTATTAGTGTTTGTGTAGATGTAATCGATCAATGTAGCGGAATTCTCACTTATTCTGGTGGGTTTAATTGTATCCCCCGAACAAAGTTCGGCGGATACTATGGATTTGGCTTCGTCGTCCGCGTCCGCGTCTGCGTCCGCGTCCGCAGAGATTTTCTTGTGAACGCGCTACAGGCCGCAAATCTCACCCGATCACCATTATTTTTTGCAGGCACATATATAATGGTAAGATCCCGACACCAATCGATTTTGGTTGCCGTGGCAACTGAATTGGTCGTTTGGGGACACATTTTGCATTGCAAACAGCCTGTTTGAGACACATGGCTTGTGGACGTTCTACAAAGGGCAGTTTTTGACGAATCTCAATAATATTTGGAAGTGTTGTTGGGAAGGGCTGTCACACGAAACCAATCGTTTTTTTTAGAATGATCATATAAATATTAATATGTTAACAGCCTAACTTATTACAGAATTGTGAAATATCCATTTTGACATGTATGATCATTCCAATAGCCTGTATTATGGAAGGTAATGACACTGGTTTCTTGTTCAGAATGGAGAACTGATGTTTTCAGTGGAAACAGGACAATATTACTGAATAAGTTGACATTATTTTTAATAGTTAAGTATATTATTGACCACAATAAAAATAGTTAAGACAAGAAATATTTATTATTAACCTCAACAAGGTAAAGGTTTTGTCCAGTACAAATTTCATTGGTGTAACCGAATAAGTTAACATTATTTTCACTAGTTAAGTCTATTATTGACCACAATAAAAATAGTTAAGTCTATTATTGACCACAATAAAAATAGTTAAGATGAGAAATATTTATATTAAGCTCAACAAGGTGAAAGTATGTCTAGTACAGATTTCATGAGTGTACTGAATAAGTTAACATTATTTTTACTAGTTTAGTCTATTATTGACCACAATAAAAATATTTACGACAAGAAATATGTATTATTGGCCTCAACGAGGTGAAGATTCTGTCCAGTAGACATTTTTTGTCTGTAACCAAATAAGTTAGCTTTTTTTTGCTAGTTAAGTCTATCATCGACCTCAATAAAAATAGTTAAGATGAGAAACAATTATTATTGAGCTCAACGAGGTTAAGGTTTTGTTTGGCACATATTATGAGTTAAAATATAACTTATGATGAAAAGTTCGATCTGGCTCCAATTTCTTTATCTTGAAATGCAGTTTTGGTAA
The DNA here is from genome assembly GCA_949152475.1 of Terebella lapidaria. NCBI lineage: Eukaryota > Metazoa > Annelida > Polychaeta > Terebellida > Terebellidae > Terebella > Terebella lapidaria. The sequence continues at coordinate 52,552,323 of OX424555.1, read as the reverse complement.
ACTTTTAGCTTGAATTTCAACTTGAAACCAAATTTGGCACATATTATGAGTTAAAATATAACTTATGACGAAAAGTTCTATCTGGCTCCAATTTCGTCATCTTGAAATGCAGGTTTGGTCAACTTTTACATTGAATCTCAACTTAATACCAAGTTTGGCACATATTATGAGTTGAAATATAACTCATGGCGAAAAGTTTGATCTGGCTTCAATTTCGTCATCTTGAAATGCAGTTTTGGTCAACTTTTAGCTTGAATTTCAACTTGAAACCAAGTTGGGCAGGTATTATGAGTTAAAATATAACTTATGACGAGAAGTTCGATCTGGCTTCAATTTTGTCATCTTGAAATGCAGTTTTGGTCAACTTTTAGTTTGAGTTTCAACTTGAAACCAAGTTGGACAGGTATTATGAGTTAAAATATAACTTATGACGAGAAGTTCGATCTGGCTTCAATTTTGTCATCTTGAAATGCAGTTTTGGTCAACTTTTACTTTGAATTTCAACTTGAAACCCTGTTTGGCACATACATGTATTATGAGTCGAAATAAGTTCGACCTGGCTCCAATTTCGTCATCTTGAAATGCAGTTTTGGTCAACTTTTACTTTGAATTTCAAATTAGAACCAAGTTTGTAAAATATTCTGAGTTGAAATATAAATAGGTGAAAAGATTGATCTATCTGTATTTTCATTATTTTATCAAACATCAAATGGAAATTCATATAAAGAGATTTCAGTGGTGATTTTGAATTCGACTGTCAATAATCTCGGAAGATCAGTGCAGCAATTTTGGTGGAGAAAAGAAAAAAGTCGTGACTTGAGATTTAACATTTCTCTGGTAATCTTTTTAGCCCTTGTTCTACTTTTTCACACTTAACAGTGATATATTTGGGGCAACAGATATGAATGGGCTACGGGGGATACACCCAAGCGGTCGTAGGCGACCGGAAGCGTCTAGTTATTGTTGGGATGAAACCCCTTGCAAAAATATTGTCAGTATAATTGCTAATTTTTGTATCAGAGTTGTACTTAATTAGGTCTACATTCATGTCACCCATTATAACACTTTGTTTGTTTTCATTATTTATCTGATCCATTATATTATGCATAGTTGACATAAATAAGCCAGCATCCGCTTTTGGTTGTGAGTTTGGCCTATAGATTTCTCCTACAATTAACACTAGATGAATTTTTATCATTTTTTATTTTGATGAAAATAGATTCAAAAATATGATCCATGAAAATACTTAGGTCATCCCTTACTTCATAATTGATATAATCTCGAACAAACATACCTACTCCTCCTCTACAACTGAGCTTTCTATTTCTTGAAATAATAGGATGATATCCCTCTAAATTATTCACCAATCTTTCTCACAGTTAAGGAGTTCACTTATGCCAATGACTTGAAAAGCAAAATTATCAGTATTTAAATCATAAAGCAGTTCCCTAAATGATACCCAATTTGATGAGAGACTGCGACAGTTCATGTGAAAATATGATGAAGAACTTAAGTTCGCTTCATTTAAAATATGAAAGTTTTCTGCATCATGATATTCACAATATTCATCATCATCTGATGAGGTAAGTCCTCAATATTGTCTATATCATCATCGGCTTCCCAACTGGAGGAGAAGTTGTAATTATCATTTGTCCTGACTTGGTCAAGTGTAGTTTTAATCATTAATTAGAGTATTAGTCCCCCCAACCGATGAAGCCAAACAAAGAATGTATAAACATGATCTCCGGAGACAGACAGCAGCACATAACTTTTTACGCATTTCGTAGGAAATGAATTCTTCATTTCTTTGCTTACACTTGTATCAACTCATATTGTACTCGCACTACACTTAGAAAACAGGACATCAAAAATAGTTATTACTCAAGGATTGGCACATAAATACCCTATCCGTTGAGCCGGGGGTGTATATTTCGGACTCGTCGCCCAGACAATCAGTTCTAGGGATATTAGCGATGAACGTTTGACCTCGGCTTATTTTTTTCTACTGGATCCGTATTTTCAATTTTCGTAGATATATCGGGAACAGTGCATCGTGAAGCAAAGCGGACATTACTTTCAGACCCGTGGCACTGGACGAACATGTCGTAAAAGCATCATGTATCAGGGATGATTTTTTTTACCTCTATCTATTTTTTTCGCTCAGTGGGCACAATATCTCGAAAACGCTGCAACGCGAGCGAAACGGACGTTACTTTCTGAAACGTCGGCCCTAGAACTAGTATGAAGTGGGATTGGGGCCAAATTGTCTGGCCATGCTGCTAGGTTCATAGCTTGGAAAGTAGTATATGTGATGTAATTTTACTTCAGGTTAAATACTAACCTATTGTAGCATCATGACGTGGTGGCTACATTAGTAGTGCACCACAGTTATGACGCGAACGTGCGAACAGGTTTATAAGACATTCGTTGACACTCCAGTAATGGGGTATACCTCTTTGTCGTTGGGTCGCCGAACTTTACAGTGGTGCTTGACCTTTTGAACCACAGTGGTTTACACTATGCTGATCGTAATGTCTATAGCGCTATGCAACACCGACAGGTACTGTCCTTTTCAATTGTTTATTATGCCAACAAAAGTAAAGTCCAATGGCACATTCACACGCACAGTTATCGTTGCATCGTTGAGTCTATCCCATTCGAACTGATAACTTCTTCATGATTACAATATTGTCACTGGAATCTTCTTCAATTCACAGTTTATATTCTCATTGATAGTCCTCTCGTTATCAGGCAGAGTGCATTGTGAGTAAACTTTTTTTGATATTGTTTTGTATCATTTTGTTTTGTTTTAGATACTGGTCAGATTATTGACCATATCTTTGCATTCAGGCTTCTTAGAAAATCTTGTTTCCATTTTATACAATTGTAGTTATTTTTATAATTTTATCCTTCGGTTTTATCATCCAAATCAATCACGTTCTGGTTTCAATACTTTCAAACTTATTTGCTGAAACGTCTCATGGCTCTTTCTAAACCTCCTCACTTCCGTTCTTTTTACACTCTCCTTCAATACTGTCACCATCTGTCAATAATGCTCCAGCAGTCTCAAGGCCAAGTCACCAGGGCTTTCAGTAAAAAACAACAACACCTGGATGAGACCTGCTTGTTCTGGTCCTCTAATCAAACAAAAAATCTCCAAAATTGATCAAAATTGGGTACAAAACGTGACCGAACAAATGGTGGAACACTACGAGAGCTCAATTCAAAACCTTTTGGCCCACATTTCCTCTTTAGGTTTATCTGATTCGGACATTGCAAATTCGGTAGCTCTCGTCATTCAGCAGGCTAAATCTCATTTCGGCAAAAAACTTCAGGCTTCCACCATCCAGAAATTCAAAAGCTCCACTGGTCCAAATTCCCCTATTTCAAATTCTAACTCTCAATCAAAACCTCAGACTTGTGAGGTTAAAGGTCACAAACACCCACTTAGTAATTTCTTCCCATGTAATATATCCTATCGTGGTATGAGATTCCCTAGCCTTGAGCACATCTATCAGTATCACAAAGCCCGGTACCATGACTGTCAACACCTAGCCAATCGGATCCTTAAGGCTCCCCATACAGGAGTGGCTGAACGTTTTTGGCTAGTGAAATTCCTAGCCTGTCCCCTTCTGACATAAAAGTAAAAATGGAATCATGCGTCAACTTCTTCACTCTGATGGGTCTACCTGAAGGGTATCACATTGTCCATCCAGTTCCTGACAGTCACTTTGGTGTTAATCGTCATGGTCAAGGCTCTAACGTCTTTGGCCGCCTCCTAGTGGACCTAAAACATACCAACTCTCCTACAAACAATCCTAAACCCTCTTGATATGTACATCAATCTTCAAATAACACCCTCCCTGAAACCCTTCCCTCTGTGTCCACTTCTAGCCGCTTCCAACTCCTTGACACTCTCTCTAATCCTCCTTGCCTCTCATCATCTGATGATTGGCCACCCCTCTGTCGCTCTTTTCCTGATAACCGCCTTAGTGCCACGCCCAACCAGCGTCCGCGCTCTCCTTCTTCTCCTAAACTCTCACCCTCCTCTCTACCTAAAGGCAAAAGCTCTCGCTTCGCCTCTCCTAAAAACTCTTCTAACACCACTTTCCATGTCTGTCCTTCCACTATCAGAGGGCCCAAAACTATTTGGGCCCTTCCTAAACTGACCTCCTCCACTGTCGTCCTCGGCACTTCTAACCTCTCTCGCATCACCAAATCCCCCGTCAGTGATATCCAAGTTATGTCTTAACCTGGAGCTTGTTCAACCATCTCAGAATGATGTTCACGGCCAGTAAAAGTGCAGGCCTGAACAATCGAAGCTCCAAACCAAGTGTTACTTCAATTCCAGAGCTGAGGAATATGCTCAGCAGTGCTTTCCGAATCTCCCCCCACTCCACAATTCTCATTCCAAAAATTAACTACTCAGACAATCTTCCGTCTGTTGAGAAACGCAACTTGGATATGATTAACAGGGCTTTGGGTGACATGAGTTCACGTTTCAGCAATCTCACAGTTGTTAAACAGTTGGATCCAACCAAGTTCTCTACACAGCCAGATAACATTCATTGGACTGAACAAATGGCCAATGAAATGTTGAAATTCTGGCTCAGTCATTTAAACTAAATCATTCTGAGAGTCCACCAAACTCCAGTACGTTGTAATAATGTTGTAAACCTTCCCAAATTTACACTTTCGGACACACAAATCGCTCTTCTAAATCGTGGTTTGACATTTATTCCCACACCCAAAATAACATTGGATCCAATTAAACAAGCTGTGCAAGATTTTGGTAGAAAACTCGAACTTCAAAATTATTTTTCTCACCGTCCGAATTAATTTACAAATAGATCAAAATTCACTCCAATATCTAACTGGACTCCATCCAGTTCCATGATTGACAAGCCTGTTTTAGATTGCATCTCGGCAATATCTAGAGAAATTGAAAATTTGAAAATTCAACCAGAAACCAAAAACCTAACGAAAATGGAATATAAAACTATGAAGGATTTACAACATAACGTAGACTTGGTATTTAAAAAAGCAGATAAAGGTAGTGCAGTTGTAATCATGGATAGGCAAAATTATATTAATGAAGGCTTTCGTCAATTATACAATCCAGCTAACGCAGTTTCACAGCTGTAATCCTTTCAAGCATATCCCATTCAAGCATATCCCTGCATTGAAAAATTAGATTGTTTCTGCAACTATGTGCTTCTTATATTATCTGAAACAGACATATATTGCTTGAATCAAGTATGCTTCTTTCAGTCAGCCTGTGATCTGGACTCCTGACGCCTTCAATCAGTTTTTCAGTGTGTTCAGTCGGTTGTTTTGACTTCAGACCTCATGATATCACCTAATCAAAATTTTAAAGAAATATGACGAATTTCAATACATGTAATTAACATGTCATAACTTATCATTTTTTGGTTACCGGACCTATGTTCCGATAACCTATTGTTATGGCGTTGCGTCCGGCGTCTGTTCATCGTCCGTCAACAATTTTATCTTTGAAGTTTACGATCAGATTTTTCTGGAATTTTGCACAAAAATGCCTAAAAAATTTTCAAGAGGGAGGTTTTTTTTAGTTTTTTTATTTCTGTATTTTTTAGCTTACCGGCCCTTCGGGCCATTTTTGGCCATTGAAATTTTTTTTGGACTTCATAATGGGAGCTATGCAGAGTAATCTCATAGAACTCTTCAAGATAAAGCCTAAGTATTGGCACATTCAAATGGGAAATCATATATTGCGGTTTGAGTGGTGACCTTGAATTTAGCTTTCAATGACCTTGAAAGGTCAAAACGACCTTTTTTGTCAAAAAAGGATGAATTTTGCCTAAGCTATTTTCTCGAAATCTATTCAGACAGTTTTCCTCAAAATCATGTATAAGATTCTCCTTATGTACCGTTGTAGATGTGTATAAGTTTTGTTGCCTTTGAATCGACTGTCTGTGAAAATTTGTCATTAACGAAAAAAATCTTTCAAGATGTAACTTGATTTCGTATTATATAGTCCATACAGAAAATGTGTTTCTATCAACATTTACGAACATGTTTTGACATATAGATTTTAACTAGATTTTAACATCAGTGTAACAATTTATATGTATTCAGTATTCTACACAATTCACATGATTGCCGGTAAGCTACAGCATCCTTGGTGCTATGTTTTCAAAATGGCAGCCGTTTTCATCGAAAAACGGTCAATTTTGGAATTTGGCAGCCATTTTCTCGAAAACCGTTCAGTAACTTTATTTCTTATTGATGCATAACACTCCTCATATGTATCCTGTGACATGTACAAGTTTTGTTTTCTTTATTCGCTCGATATGGGCCAGGGCCCAAACTCGGTCCAAATGGGACTTTACCATGTTACATTCTCCTATGCTTTATAAAGTAGAATTTTTCCAAATATGTGACTTAATATTGAGATTGGAGATTAGCAATCAATTGTGGACATATAGGAAATGATGTATTCTGTATATTTTCATGACCTTGAATTTTGACCTTTTACCTAATTTTCAAAGTTACAGGACAAAATGGCTAACATGCTCATTATCGATTTTACAGCCTAGGAATCAATTATGAACATATAGGAAATGATATATAAAGATTATTCTCGTGACCTCGAATTTGATTTTCGACCTCATTTTATAAGTCAGATAACAAAATGGCTAATATCTTACTTTACAGCTTATGTCAGCTTATATCGGCTTTCCAGCTTGGGAATCAGTTGTGGTCTTCTACAAATGATATGTGCTGAATATTCTCGTGACCTTGAATTGACCAATGATCTTTTTGGCAAGGTCACAGGACAAAAGGCTAATATCTAATATATATATTGTCTGGTAACCTTTCTTAGCCCTTGGGCTAATTTTTGTTATAGACATAGACAGGGTGGACATTCTTCGTAGTATATTATTCATAATATGAAATTTGAACACACAGTGTATAAGTCTGATGTTAGTCTTGAAGTAAGTATAATAATACTTTTACTCTTTGTTAGATATGCTGGATGTCGGACACATACCGCCTGTCGTTTAACAAAAGAATCCCACGGAAAAGGGATCCATCCAAAAAGGACTTGGAGTACGTCAGCTACTACCAGTGGGTGGGACTGATGCTGATGCTGCAGAGCCTTCTCTTTCGACTGCCCCGCTTCTTGTGGACCTCGCTCAGCAAGCGCTCGGGCATCTCTGTCGCCACCATGACAGACACCGCCATGGAGATCATGGGCAAGAGGACGACTGAAGACAGGGAGACTGGACTCAAGTACTTGACCCATCACATGGGCCTGTACCTCTTCAAGGTGAACCATCAAAACAGCTGCTGTGCCACCTTCAAAGGTCAGTTCCTCATCATCGTTTACATCTTCGTCAAAATCATCTACTTAGTCAACGTGGTGGGCCAGCTGTTTATTTTAAACAAGTTCTTGGGCACCGACTACAGCGCCTACGGTCTCGAGGTGCTTAAGAAGATGTTTAAAGGCGAGAGTATCATGGACTCAAGGAGGTTTCCCAAAGTGGCGATGTGTGACTTCACGACTCGGAGCACCGGTAATCCTCACAATCACACGGTCCAGTGCGCGCTGCGACTCAATCTCTTCAACGAGGCCATCTACATTCTCCTATGGTTCCTCTTCGTGTTCGTGGCGACGGTGACCGCCATTAGTCTGCTGTTGTCACTAGTTTTCGCCTTTTTCCCAATGATACAACGCGCGTATATCATTAAGCGCCTTGTGTCCATGGACAAAATTTCTCCGGAGAACCGCTCGAAGGATATGGAGCGCGACATCAAGAAGTTCATCTCCGACTTCCTGAGAGGGGATGGCGTGTTTGTCCTGAAATTGGTGTCAAAGAATTCCAGCGAACTTATCGCCGCGGACTTGATAGGGCGCCTCTGGGACAAGTACATCAGTGAACGGGAACAGCGGCTTCTCTATCAATTCAAGCGACGAGCCGGAAAGATGAACTTAGCCGCACCCCGCAGCCCAAAGGTTGACTTTGTGCCCGAAAACAGCGAACTGCTAGGCAGAGTCAGGGCAGACCTGGGCGAAATTCCTCGGGGAAACATCTGATCTGGAAGTGTGGGCGGGGTCAGGGCGGGGTATCATTTGAATTTGGATGGTGTCATGGTGAGGAAACATCAGTTCTGGGAGTGTGGGTGAGGTCGGGGCGTGGTGACACCTAATTTTGGAGTGTGGGCAGGGTCGGGGTCGGTACGTGGTAACATCTGATCTGGGAGTGTGGGCGGGGCCAGGGTGAGGTAACATTTATCGAGCGAGTGTGAGCGTGGTCAGGGCGAGGTTACATCTGATCTGGGAGTGCGGGCAGAGTCAGGAGATGACATCTAATCTGTGTGAGGTATTGTGCCACCACGTTTCAAGATTCGTTGCGCATCAGCTGGGTCTATGATGAACATGATAATGTAGGGCCCAACTACGGTGGCTGATATGTGACATATAAATTTAAAAGTAAAAATAAAAAGTAACAAAATATTCTATTCGCGAATAAAATATTCTATTCGCGAATAAAACTATTCTATTTGCGAATAAAACATTCTATTCGCGAATAAAACATTCTATTCGCGAATAAAACATTCTATTCGCAAACCACTCCGAATAAAACTATTCTATTTGCGAATAAAACATTCTATTCGCGAATAAAACATTCTATTCACGAATTTTAAATTGGTGTCCCGCAAAAAAAATGTCACATATCAACCACCGTACCTAACAGTGAATAGACATGTTTTGGAAAAAGTTTCGAATTATCCATATCAGAGTAGAAATTTTCAGTTGTATATACTTGACTGTTTCTTGCTTTTGTGTACAATGATAACCTCAGTGTCTGTTCAGTTTTTAGGTTACCGTCCCTATTGTGAGATCAGCTATTGTCATGGCGTTACGTCGGTAGTCAGTCCATCGTCGTTGTCTGCATCGTCTATCAACATTTTCATCTTTGAAAGTGACGGTCGGATTTTTATGAAATTTGGCACAAAAAAAATACCTAAAGTATTTCAGGAGAGAGATATGTTTCTGTGTTTAGGTTACTGGCCCTTTAGTCTGATCACTTATTGGTAGGTCGTCGTCGTCATCCGTCGTTGTTCACATTTTTAGCTAACTGGTCCATTTGAGCCGATAAGATATTTTTGTGGTTTTCTTCCATTACCGTCCATCTGTCATCCGTCCGGATTTGTAAATTCTTTTCAAATGATGAGTTTTCCGATAATCTTTCAGAACATATATCTCAATAATTAGAAAAGATTTTTGAATTTTTCCATTGATTCGTTTTTGCCGATTTGGCAGCCTTTTTTGACGAAAAATTGCCAATTTTCAACATTCATGGCCATTTTCTCAAAAACTGTCTGATTACTTTTTAGATTTTTGTTTAAAACATTCCTCTCATGTACCTCCATGACCTTCATAAGTTTTTTTGCCCTTGAATCACCAGTCTGCATGTGGCGGCCATCTCAATGTTTTGATGGGTCGACAAAAAATTGTTTGTCCCATATCGAGTCATTATTCATTTTAAGCCAACGGCATTTCCAGCCAAAAAAATAATTTTTGGGAAATGGAAATTGTTTTGGTTCACCTACTTTTGCTTTCATATTGGGAGCTATACAGAGTAACCTCCCAGAACACGCCAAGATAGAGCTTAGGGATTGACACATTCAAATGAGAAATAATATATTGCGGATTGACTGGTGACCTTGAATTTGACCTTCAATGACCTTGGAAGGTCAAAACGACGATGATTTTCATATTTGGCAGCCAATTTCTCAAAATCTATTTAGAATTTTTTTTCAAAATCATATACAAGATTCTCCTTATGTACCTTTGTGACGTGTATAAGTTTTATTAACCCATGCCCCGAGATAGGGAGAGGGTATTGTATTTGAGTCTGTTTATTTTGTCTGTTTGTCTCCCTGATTTTCTCCCTCCCTGTCGGTGTCCATGTCTGTCTCCCTGTCTGTCCGCCCGCATGACTCGAAAACAAATGGTCACTCGACTATTCATTTTGAGCCATTTGGATGAGTCGGTGGAATTTCTTTTTTAGGTTACGGGACCTTTGGTCCGATAACCTATTGCCATGGCGTTGCGTCCGTCGTCGTCGTCCGTCGTCGTCCTTCGTCGGTGTCGTCCATCAACATTAAAAAGTTTACAATCGAATCTTCCCGTATTTTTGCACAAAAAAGGCCTAGAAATGTTTCAAGAGGGAGGTATTTTTTAGTTTTTTTATTTTCGCATTTTTTCCAAAATGGCCAATTTTGAACTTTGGCAGCCATTTTCTCAAAAACTGTCTGATCAGTTTTGAGATTTTTGTTTCAAAAGATTCCCCTTATGTACCTTTATGATGTGTATAAGTTTTGTTGCCCTTGAGTCACCGTCCTCTGTGTGGCGGCCATTCTTTAAATTTTTATGAGTCGGCAAAAAAAAAAAATTTCCGCACTTTTTTCCTTCATAATGGGAGCTGTCAGGACTGTACTCATAGAACGCTTGAAGATAGAGCTTAGAAATCGGCACTTTCAAATGGGAAGCCATATATGGCGACTTGTGTGGTGACCTTGAATTTGACCTTGAATGACCTTGAAAGGTCAAAACAGCCATTTTTGGGTCGAAAAATGCTCAAATTTGCACCTGGTCTGTATTATTTCAAAAACTGTCTGATCAGTTTTGAGATTTTTGTTTAAAAGATTCCTCTTATATACCTCTGTGACGTTATAAGTTTTGTTGCCCTTGAATCGCTGATCCCCGTGTGGTGGCTATTTTGAATTTCTGATGAGTCGACGGAAAAAAAAAGTCCGCCTCAAATCGCAATACTATCCATTTTGGGCCATTTCTAGACAAAACAAATTTTCACCCTTTGAAAAAAATTTTGGTCTTAGAAAATTTTCGGCACTTTTTTCCTTCATGATGGGAGCTGTCAGGACTGTACTCATAGAACACTTGAAGATACAGCTTAGAAATTGGCAGTTTCAGATGGAAAGTCATATATGGCGATTTGTGTGAGTTTGACCTTCGATGACCTTGAAAGGTCAAAACAGCCATTTTGGGGCCAAAAAATGCCCAGATTTGCCTCTATAGATGAAATGCTTGCAGATAGAGCTTATGTTTGCATTACGAACATATAGGACATAAATGGCACAACTAATGGTGATCTAACTTGACGTCAGATGACCTTGAGTGCAAAATGTCTGACTCGGAATGTGTAAATTAGCCTGAGCGACCTAAACGCTTGCACCCAGGTATATCTTTGTATTGTGAACATATACAAAATCAAAGGCCGCAAACGTACATGTCATGGTGACATTGAAGTTCACACTGATAACCCTGATTGGTAAATCGCAAGGTCTGTTACCTGCCATGGCCAAACCAAAATTGTCGGGTAACCTATCGTAGCCTTTGGGCTAATTTTCCCAAAATCAAGTCACTATTTTTTTCGAGCCATTTCCAGCCAAAATTTGTTTGTTCGCCATTGAAAAAGTTTTTTGGACCTAGAAAATTCCATCCACTCCATCCTTCATAATGGGAGCTGTATGGAGTAAACACCCAGAACACTCCAAGATAATTTTAAATATTGTATTAAGTACAAGCTAAGCGCCGTGGCCATGGTACCGTTGTTTTAGTCCTCTCGCATCTGTAACATACGTATTGCCAAAGAATATACATACCATTAATTAGTCCATATGGAAAACGTGTGTTCGGCAACATTTAGGAACATGTTTTGACGATATAGTTGAAGATCAATATAACAACTTATATTTGGAAAATAAATATTCTGTGCAATTTTCATGATCGTCTTGACATAGTTTCTCATGAACTTCCGGTAAGCTACAACATTCTGGTGCTACGTTTGTCTTCAGAGTTTACAATCAAAATATTCTTGAATTTCTCGCAAAAATACCTGACAATATTTCAAGAATTATGTATTTATTAGTTTTTAGGTTATCATACTTGGATAGATGCATCACTGAATGGGAACTGTTCCGTGCGAAAGTGTAGACAAATTCGCGTGCGCATTACCACACTGCACAGTTGCTCCGAGGACAGCTAATGATTACTTTCAACCGGAAAACCACAAACCGATTATGTCTTTTCAAAGTTTGCGATCGAATCTTTCTGGAATTTTGCACGAAAATGCCTAAAGATATTTCAAGAAGGAGATACTGTTTAGTTTCTTGATTTTCGGATTTTCTTTCCAAAACGACAGGCATTATTATGAAAAGCGGCCAATTTCGGACTTTGACGGTCGTTTTCTCAATATGTTCAGTAACTTTTTTCTTATTGATGCATACCAATCTCCATATGAACCCCTGTGATGTGTATGAATATCATTGCCTTCGAATCGCTCGAAGTGAGCCATGGACTGAATGGGACATGTTAAATCCTCCTATGCTTTGTAATGGGACACATCATTTCTAATATCTCACTCAATATTGAGATTAGAGATCATGAATCAATTGTAGACATATAGGAAATTATATATGCTGAAAATTATCGTGACTTTGAATTTAACCTTGACATAATTTCCAGGGTATCAGGACAGAATAGTTAATATCTCGCTTATTATCAACTTTAGAGCTTTGGAATCAATTGTGGACAAATAAGAAAGGATACATGCCAAATATTCTGATCTTGAATTTGAACTTTGACCTCCTTTTCAAGATCAGAGCACAAAATAGCAAATACTGGCTTATCATAGACTTTACAACATGGAAATAAATTGTGTACATATAGCAAATGATGTATGCTGAATATTGTCATGACCTTGAACTTGACCTTTGACCTTATTTTCAAGATCAGAGCACAAAATGGCTAATATCTCACTAACTGTTGACTATACAGATTCGGAATCAATTTTGAACATAATGTATTCTGAATATTGTCATGACCTTTAATTTGACCTTTGATCATTTTCAAGGTCATAAGACAAAATGCTTATTTTTTTTGTATATTATGAACTTTAGGATTTGCTAATCGATCGTGGACACACAGGAAATGATATATGCTGAATATCCTGATGACCTTTATTTTGAGCTTTGACTCCATTTTCAAGGTCACAGGACAAAATTGCTTTCTTAATAATGGACTTACAGCTTATCAATCGATTGTGCACATATAGGAAATGATATATGCTGAATATTCTCGTGATCTTGTATTTGACCAGCGACCTTATATTCAAAATCACGGGACAAAATGGCTAATATCGTAAATATTAAACATATTGTCCAGTAACCTTTCTTAGCCTTTGGGCTAATTTTTTCCTGTGATCGCCGCAAGAAAATAGCTTTGCGTTATTTTCTGCCGATGCCTCCACCGGTGTCCGATTGTTTACCAATGGTCACGGATGACCCTTCATCACTTGTGCATTGTAACCTCATCAGCGAAGGCATCGGTGCTAGTGTGACTAATACATCAGTCACATTTGCACCGACGGTGCCCAAAAAGCTGAAATTCGCCAATTTTTTTAGTCACCCAAGAAGCGCAGAAGGGTCATCAGTGACATGATACAACAATCAGACATCGCAGATCAATTGGTGGAGACATGTGAAGCTCATCAGGCGATCACAGCAAGGTATTCTGCCGGGCGCCGATGGATATTTGGAAGGTGTTCAGATAACCCTTGATGCAATGCGCTTCCAGCTTACTCGTTTGTGTTTGAGCCAATCGAGCGTGAATTAGGTTAAGTCAGATGTAACTCTGAGTGGCGCAAAAAACAAAACAAAAGCGGCTGCTAGTACTGTAACATGCCTGATTTATCCATCTGTTCAAGCATAGTTTGTTTTGTAATCTATTTTTCTGAGACCACAGGCATATATGTATTTGATTTGGAGAAACAAAATAGTTTTTACTGCCAATATCACTTTCATGTGGTGGAGGTTAGTCAGATCCTTTTGGAGGAAACGGGGAGATAATATCTTTAGTACTTGCGTCTATAAACCACCCCGCATATTTCTCATGAGGCATGCCTGTGCTATCTGTTATCCAAAATATTCTTATTAGCACAAATAGGAGCTAACAAATTTATATGAAATATTTAGTTGTATCAGCAACCCCTGAAATATCATTCACAAATGCAATTTCCATGCACTCGTTGTTGTGTTATAGCTTTCGAATATCTGATCGAATACCACTTTTCAAAACTAATATTTTAGTCACGCAGAGTTTTTTTTCAGCCTATCAGCTCGTTTGCTTAAATAAATTTAATGGTGATATCTTTATACTGGCAAATAAGTATATCATACACCCATAGTCCACAAATGGTGACATCAAACATACAAATATACGATGGACATTGTTACCACTCAATGTCGGTATTACAAACACTCAAGAAGTAATCATGAATATATTCCACAACAACTATAAAGCTATGCAGCAGCTTTGATTATTTGGCCTTCATTTCTAAAGGTATTTGAAAAAAAGGATATATTTTATGTAAATGTCACTTTCTATTTGCAGAACACTATTTGTGGATATATGTGGCATGTGATGATCATTTATCACATGTCTCAAAGTTTTATACCCGCATTCGTAGTTGAGATGTGATGTGTGTTTAACCTTTTCACTACTGGCCCACCCCTCAGCCTCCATACTGAGCCGATTCATGCATGAATTGATTTTTCTATGTTTGATTATTTTTTTGAAGATGTTTCGGAATAATTATGTTTTAAAATAAAGTAATATTATAGTGTGCTATTTCAATATAGTAGTGTATCCTTTTCAGACCCGGGCCATTGGTTACCATGGAAACAAAAGAGAATTCTAGTGACCAAACAAATGATGTGTTTCTATTTTCTTTACCATACAGCCATTTGCGAAGTTGTGATGAAATATAACTTAATACGTTTGCTTGAGTACTTGCAGTTTTCTTCAATTTGTAATGGAGTGAATTTCGTGGGTTTGATAGCGATTACAGCATGTCAATATCTTGATTAATTATGAAGATATTGAAGTTTGAGTGAAAACGGTCTGTAGTCCGACGTATTGTAATCAGTATTTGTGACGTCACAAGGTTAATGACAGATTAACTATTCAATTAACTGAACAGTCAATTAAGCTTGTAAATTTCAATCGGTGAAAATATAAATGTGCTAGTTTAGCTTGTAGGTGCATTTTCGATCATATATAACATTATTACAATAAGCGGATAGCTACCTTCACATTTATTGGTTGCCAAAGTTATGGTTACGCAGCGTAACCATCAGTACAGCAGCAGGGGTGTGGTATGGTTACGCAGCGTAACCATGAGTAGTGAAAAGGTTAATAAGGTTGTCACGCGGAATCATGCCATTTGTCAACTTTGATCCAATAATGGGATCAATAAGCTTATCATAAGCATATCATTTAGCTTTCAAACAATTTCTATGCTTCTTTAAAAACGTAACACTGTGCGCCAACTAACGAGCTGAGCCGTACTAAGATACAACACCGAGAAACGATAACCCTTTTACGTTTAAATTTCACCTGAGTTTCATTGTTGTAATGGTTCATAAGTAACATAACATGATTACGTGAAACGTGTGCCAAACGACATATTGTTTTGGCGAAACCTCTTCGTTCTAGGATGTTGTGATATTTAAATCCAAGTTTGCACCTGTTGAGATGTTTAAATCCAAGTTCGCACTTGGGTTGTCACAAGACTAACACAGACACGGGAGGAACATGACTCAAAAAGGTACAAATAAGACATCATTGTGGGTTTTTTGCAGCGTATCACATAATACTATTTAGGTAGTCTGAACTAAAATAAACGATATTCTCTATACAAAGGGATGAACCTGACTGTCAGTTGAACCCATTGAAACAAAATACACCATTTTCTGGTTTTAAAACGACCATAGCATGGATATAAACGAATATCACAATTTCAATCCATAACAATAAAATGTATATTCCTCCGCCGGCTCGAAAATAAACCTTGGCATCTCTGGAAGTGTGCTGGAGTGGATGACATCTTACCTGACGGAGCGATATCAAGCCGTGTGTGTCAATGATGAGGCCTCAACTCCAGTGCTGATGAGATATGGCGTACCTCAGGTGTCAGTACTAAGCCCTAAGAACTACACGATGTATACCAAGCCGCTCGGGTATGTCATCCACAGACACGGACTTCAGTACCACTTCTACGCAGACGACACGCAAGTCTACATCATTTTCAAACCATCTGATGTCGACCAGATAACAGCAGTTGATCTCTTGGAGAATTGCCTCTGTGATATGGAGCGTTTTTAGGGTCAATATTCATTGACATGCATTGTAGATTTTCTTGTTGTGAATGATTGTTTCAACCGCAAAATTCTTTATTCCACATTGCTGTTTCTAAACTTTCTGTGTCGAATTTACATATTCTTACTGCATAGTTCTAACTTCCATCTCCTTTCTGCTTACTTCCAAGTTCTCATTGGTACTTTCTCAATGCTTAATTCATCATGTCACATTCTAACACCTTTGTCCGTGCAAACTATCAAAAACAAATCGCATCTGGCATAATGCATATGAAACTTAGCACATTTCATTCAGAATAAAGCACATCGCACGAAGAACAAAGCATAACGAATGAAGCATTTCATGTGCCAAAATTACTACTGCACTATTATGACGACAGACAGCGCTGCGGGTCGAGTGGCCACATTGTGAATGAGAAACTGAAGACTCCCGGATGAAGGAAAGACCTTGGTTTGATGGACCGCTGGTCCGGTGCAGTATTTTTAGCTTACCAACCCATGGCCCGATAAGCTATTGGCGTGGTTTTTCGTCCGTCGTCCGTCTACACTCTCTGGTTTAGGGGCTTGAAAAGCTGAAAATAGCCCAATCCACTTTTTATGAGCAGACGTGTATTTTGGGGATTAATTTGGGGATAAGGGGCTCACACGAGAGAGGAAATTTAACATTGTGAAAGCCCTTTAACCTAAAAAATTGGTACGTTCCTCCGTCGTCCGTCCGGCAAATAACTTTTTGGGGCCTTGATGAAGTTTTTTTCTGAAAATGTACTAAAACATTCCTTGGGTTAATACCCTGAGACGTGTTGTTTTCGTTTTTTTTTATTATTATTCAATCGTTTTTGCCGATTTGGCGGCCATTTTTTTATGAAAAGTGGCTAATTTTGGACTTTGATGGCATTTTTCTCGAAAACTGTCTGATCTGTTTGCGATTTTTGTTTCAAGACATCTCCCTCATGTACATCAATGGCAAGTTTCATTGTCCTTGAATCGCCGGTCTGCGTGTGGCAGCCATTTTGATTTTTTGTCCCAAATCGAGCCACTATTCGTTCTGAGCCATTTCCAGCAAAAACTTTTTTTTTATTTGCCATTGAAAAATTTTTGGGACTTTTTTGGGAAAATTTTGGGGAAAATTTCACCCAATTTTTCTTTCATAATGGGGCACATTCAAATGGGAAATCATATATTGCAGTTTGAATGATGACCTTGTATTTGATTTTGAATGACTTTGCAAAGGTCAAAACGACCTTACTTTGTCAAAAGAAACGATGACTTTTGTCTTTGGCTGCCATTTTCTCAAAAACTATTCAGACAATTCTCCTCAAAATCTCTATGTAGTACCTTTGTGATGTGTATAAGTTTCGTTGCCTTTAAATCGACGGTCTGTGAATAATGTCATTAACGAAAGAAACTTGATGTAACTTGATTTCGTATTATATTCCATACAGGAAATGTGTGTTTGGCAACATTTACGAGCATGTTTTGACAATAGGTTTGAAGATCAGAGTAACAATTTGTTTTTGGGAAAATCAATACACTGTGTAATTCTCATGATCTGCCGGTAAGCTGCGGCACCCTTGGTGCTACGTTGTCTCTTTATTTGGCAAACAGGTAAATAAGATCTATATGTTAAATCCAATACAACTACCGTAGCGCAGTACTAGTGTATCTACTGTACTGTCACAAGTTGGAATCGTGCCAAATTAACGGTATGAAGAAATTATGATTGGAGAGATCACCATATTTAGCCTTGAAAGAGATAGCCATCAGTTTCCTGAGAATTTTTTTTCACATCTCAATTATCACTGTCCGTTCTCAAGTAATGACCATTTTGTGTATGTTAATTTTAGGCCTATGTCATGATAATTGCACTTAATTCGCAACAGTGTATTATATTATAATGAGTGTTCATGACGTCACATCGAAATTTGATTTTAATGAGCATAGAAATCTTATTAATAGGCTCATATTAATCATCTCTCACTAGACTCACTATTCGTTTATTTACAGGGCAGGGTGCGGGAATTCATTGGGGTCTGTGCTCAGCTGCATGAGTTTGGCACCTGTTGGTCTTAGTTTCTCATACATCATGTGGCTACCTGCGGCCAGCGCCTCCTGTCGTCATAATGTTGCAGTAGTAATTTTGTCCACAACAATTACTACTGCATCATTATGACGACAGGCGGCGCTAACCGCCGAGTGCTTCATTCTTTGTGCGTTGTTCATCATGCGATATGCTATATTCTAAATGCAATGCGCTAAGTTCCATATGCATTGTGCCAGATGCGATTTGTTTTTGATAGTTTGCATGGACAAAGGTGTTAGAATTTGACATGATGAATTAAGCATTGAGAAAGTACCAGTGAGAACTTGGAAGTAAGCAGCAAGGAGATGGAAGTTAGAACTATGCAGTAAGAATATGTAAATTCGACACAGAAAGTTTAGAAACAGTAATGTGGAATAAAGAATTTCGCGGTTGAAACAATCATTCACAACAAGAAAATCTACAATGCATGTCAATGAATATTGACCCTAAAAACGCTCCATACTGTGATATCGTCAAATGGACCCAAGAGAACATGCTAAAACTAAATGCAGACAAGACGGAGGTTGTGCTCTTCACATCAAAGCATCAAAGCTCTCCGGAAAATTGGCCACATCCGACGATACTTGACTGAAGATGTAACACGAACTCTGGTCAATGGGTTAGTCAACTCTCGCTATAAGGAATACCCAACAACAAGTTAAAGTACTAGTAAAGTGCAAACATGATGGGAGCTAATATGAAAGATCTCATTGATCTGAGCAAAATGGTCTTCATGGCACGTAATTATCACAATCCGTTCAAAAGTTACTGCACTTTGAAGACTGAAATCGGCAAATTTGCTTTTTCAAAATCATTTGGGTAATTAGTATGCGAATGATATATTCATGACGTCATCGGGGGAAGCTATTTCAATTAGGTACTTTAATATGTATTTTTCATTCATTTAGTGTTATGATTATTCACGAAAACTTATTCCATTCAGTGTTCGATATGAATAATCAGTGTTTTCACTTTCTAAGTTGTTGTCAAGGCAACCAGTGACCTGGTATGGCCCTCAGCAACCATGGTTGCTAGGGCCATACACCCGATTGAAATAGGGTATGCACAAATAAAAACGGTGCCGACTCGAGCACTATATTAATTTAATTCATAAATTATCAACAGAAAGTCTGCAGATAGCTTGACTTGGCAGTTAGCAGCCATGGCAGCCATGGGTAACTAAGGCTCTAGGGAAAAACTGGTAACCATAGCAACGGTACAGTTTGTGTGGGTATTGACTATTTGTGGTACATAACAATATGCACTAACCAGATCATCAGAACCTTCAATGAGAATCATTTTTTCATGGCCTATAATATCCTAATTAAAATCTGTTCCCCCTCGACGTCATGAATTCTAATTAACATCTAATTTGCATATTAATGAGTTTCTGAAACTTTTCTGTAATGTAGTGCCGGAATGGCAGTTTCAAACTTTTGAACGGACAGTGATATTGACATACCCTAAAGATCATTTTGCTCAGATCAATAAGATCTTTCATATTAGTACACATCATATATGCCTGTTACTACTGTACTTTAATGAAGCTCCAACCTGTCCAAAACACAGCTGCTCGTATTGTATCGAGAACCAGCTGTCGCGAGCACATCACTCCGGTCCTGAAGGCACTGAACTGGCTTCCAGTGCAGTACAGGGTTCGATACAAGGTGATGACTCAGACATACAATGCCATCAACGGTCACGCACCACAGTACATCTCCGATATGCTCGAACGGTACACACCCCGAAGAGAGACAAGATCACAAAATTCCATGACACTCACGGTACCGAGAACACGATTTAAGACATACCGATCCTTTAACACGCAGCACCACAACTATGGAACTCGTTACCCAACAACACCATGGCAGCAAGCTCAACACGAACTTCTAAAAAAACATTTGAAGACTTAATTTTTTTTACTTACATTATTGCAATTAATGTTTTGTATACTACATACTTAGCCCTCTAATATTATTATTATACGTTTTGTTACGGTATTATACGGTATAAATAAAATACAGCATCAGAAATGACCCATGTATCAACCCATAAGCTAGACAATATAGGTAGTCATAACCTAATTCGTTATACCCTAACTTGTTTTTATGGTTGGTAACAGCGGATATGTCCAAACCTGGCAGATTTGCAGCATAAAGGGCATCACAATCAATACATTGCAATCTACTTTTTCAGTCATGAACTCTATGCTGAATAACAAGAATGCCGACTGTTTGCATAAATGTCATAAATCAATCACACTCTCGTATGTGCATTAGGCAATACATGACATATATTGAAACAAGAACGCTTGGGGTTGAAAGCCTCTGGAATGTTCAAGTCACAAAAAGTTTTTCAATGTTCTATGCAAGGCGTTTAGGAATGGAAACAACTTTCGACTGACTAGAAAAACGAGAGGCCATAGGCCACACACTTGCCGGAACCGAAATATATTTCATATGCCAATGACATGACATATGGATTTTAACAAATTGACGAAACTTTCTTCCCGACTTACTATGTTTACTTACTTACTTTACTTCATTTTACTTCACTTTACTTCACAAACTACTCATACTGTCATTGTTACCTCATCGAACGTCACAGCGCCAAAATTAAGACATCACTAGACTCTGGAGACCAAAAACTTTCTAATGATATACTACTCGATATGGTGAGCTGAGCTTCGTACTTGACATTGACATAGAGTTCATCGGAAAGTATCACGAGCAAGGTCAAAGGTCAAAGTCAAACAAGAAAGACTTTTTGGTATGCTGCAGTATAGTCCTAGTTATGACCATTTATGTGATTATACTTGAATAATTTAATCAGAATCGATGAATAATTGTGAACACTATGGCCTTTTGAAATTTTGAAAAATTGACGTTTATGACGTCACATCTGAAAACTAATGCATAGCATATATCAAGGGATCAAGACTCAAAACGCACTTATTTTCACGCTGTTATCAGCATGGAAGTCTTGAAACATGCAATTTCGCTTATAATGGGACCAACTTTGTTGCCATGTAAACGTCAATTACGTCACAACAGATTCTCTGATCGAGCTGAAAATTGACTGGAAGCATCAGAGGCGGGTTTCACATTGTATCCGTATATCGGACCTGCAATAAATTATATAACTTTGCACATCTGACACTCGAATCGCCTAAATATCAGGTAAAAATCACGTTTGACGTCATTATGACGTCAATTGACGTCAGATATCAAAATAAAAAATATATTTGGAAAGTACTCCCAAAGACCTTTCAAACGAGCTACTACTCGATATTTTATAAAAAGATAAAGGTCAATGTCAATTTCGAGGTCAACTTCGCCCTTGGCGCTTGGAAAGGATATAGGTCATAGACCTTAGGTCCAATGCAGAATTTGCTAGGATATGTGAGTAGTGTATTATGGTTTTACCTACATGTTTCTATTCTTCTTAGTTATTGAGATATAACGACCAATTTGATTTTCACATAAAGGTCAATATTGACCTTGACCCTTGACCCTTTACTTAACATTATGTGAACCAGAAGGACTAGCTTGCTTAAATAGAATTTAACTGACTTCTTTCTACATTCATTTTTCACGCTAATATCTGCATGGGAAGATTGAAACATGCAATTTTGCCTATGATGGGAGCGCTTTTGTTGCCACGCATATCTGGTGCATGCACAGGACCTTTGGTCTTGAGACAAATTACTGCTAAAAACCGGGAATGGGGCCGGTTGCTATGCCGGTTCGTCACCCTAGTTGATATAAAGTGGCCTGTCGCTTGACCCAGACTGTATTTAGACATGAGTTTTAGGCTTTATTATATCAGTTGGACACCTGTGAGTCTGAAAACAAAAGAAACGTTGTTTGAGATCTGCATTTGGATACATATATGATATACTGTATTATTATGCGACCGAGTGTGTATATTTAGAAGGGAACATGTCCACATGCGGTTATCGTTTCTACAGCTTATTGGCGTGTGAACGGATTGAGAGTCAGATTCACCCCACTGCTCTTTCTACTTTGATATCTTGGCGAGTTTTCAATCTATTCCAAATGTGAAAATTGGACCATAAAGCAGAAATAACAGTGCTACTGATGGCATGAAAAGCTTCAAAATTGAAAATTCAGTAAATTCTTGAAAATTGGAACCATTGAAACATAAAATGTATTTGAAAAATCCAAAGTCCTGATAGGATTCGGATAAAATTTGGTGAGATTATAGACAATATTGATTGGAAACTATTTGCTGAAAATCAGTGTGAAATAGGCATTATAGGCTGAAATATAATTAAAGGTATGTGTTAAATGGAGTTTCCAGTGTTAAAATTCAAATGGCTGTCAAATCGCCATTCAACTAAGATTTTCAAGAATTTTTTGTGACGTCATCGATGAAGCGATTTTTCCCAAAATCATCTTGTCAAGAGTCATTATCCTACAGAATATCTACACCAAATTTGGAGGGAGTCGAGCAAGATATGTGGACGCTATGAGTATGAAAGAATCGACAAACAAATGAAATTTTCTCCAATTTTTCGTCATAAAAAACTCAATTAGGCCATTACCACTGCAATTATTGAACTGATATTTGTCAAATAGCTTCAGTAGGTATCCCCAATACTTCCCAGAGCACCGGATCAACAATAATTATGAATGGTTTATGCATCTCATGTAAACAATGAATTGAAGTCTAATAAAATCACGTTTAACGTCATTATGACGTCATGTGACGTCAGATTTAAAAAATGACAACATATTTGGAAAGTAATCTCAAAGACCTTTCAAACGAGCTACTACTCGATATTTTTGCAAAAGGTCAAGGTCATTTTTGAGGTCAACTTCGACCTCAGGCGCTTGCAAAGGCTATCGGTCATACGCCTTAGGTGTATTGACCTTGACTTTCGACATTTGACCTTGAAATTTTCTGGAACAAAAGAACTTATCCTTGACTATAAACTGGTGTATTATCAGATTTTTACGCACATTATTGACGCTTTTATCAGCATCGACAGCTTGAAACATGCAATTTCTCTTATAATGGGGCCGATTTCGTTGCCATAGAAACGTCAATTACGTCATAACGAATTGGCCGATCGGGCTAAAAATTGACATTCAGCATGAGGGATCGGTCCCACATCGTTTCCAAGCATCAGATCGAAAATCGGAGGAGGTGACCTCCAAGGTCAAATATTCGACCTGAGGCGAACTTCTCAAGGTCAAGGTCAAAGGTCAAGGTCTCAAAAGATAGAACTCGAGTTTATCTACAATATGAACTTGATTTGAAGTCTGTAGGACCATTAGAACCGAAGTTATGGCCACTTATGTGTTTTCAACGTTTTGCTTGACCTTGACCTTGACCTTTGACCTAGACACTCCAAAATAGGACGTTTTCTGGCCGGTATACTTCAGATTCTGCACACGAATTTTGGAAGCTTTCAATCAAGAACTGTGGACGCTAGAGTGCGAACAAACAAACACACAAACACATCCACAAACCGATCAACATACTTGCCGAAATTTTCAATTCCGGCAAGTAATAACACATTATCTAAGGAATTCAACTCACGAGCAATGTATTGTTGTGAGAGCACCTGCCACTGACACTAAAGCCAATCATTGTGTGACTACTTCACTCGAAAAAGAACGAAAAAGAACTTTTATTGAATCACTTCTTGCCAAAACGACCATTTGCAAATAATGAGTAGCTTGACTGTATAAATAGTTTGAGTCCGTTAAAGAATTCAACATAAATTTGGGATTGTTTTATATGTCTTCAGGCACAGGAATGTCAATGAAGCCGTTATGTTTATTCATAATACATGCAACCAGTGGCCTGTTTGAGGAACATTTTTCAAAAAAATATATTTTTAATATCAGTATATCACAGCAACGACAGAACGCGTTGTTTTCCAGTTTGTGAACCATGTTTTGTTTCCCTCATACTCACCCATGTTGCTAAGTGGAGCTATAAGAAGGGTACACGCCAATAATAATGTACATTAATGCTTATGTGCTTATCTTCATGATATTGTACATAACATATATATGACGTATATTACATGACACGCCAATAATAGTGTACATTAATGCTTATGTGCTTATCTTCATGATATTGTACATGACATATACATGACATATATTACATGACATATATTGAAACAAGAACGCTTGGGGTTGGAATCCCCTGGAATGTCCAAGTCACGAAAACTCAAAGTTTTCCAATGGCAGTGAAAAAGTGGCACTGAAAAAACTCAAAGTTTTTCCAAGGCATTGATAGAGGAGCCAGGAGAAAAAAACACACACTCAGACGACATATGCAGTTGACTTTGAACCGTGTTTGAAGTGTCAAAGCAAAACTGCTGAACCCCTGTCACAGCCATACCAGTATACTACTTCGTCGAACATAGACCATACACCATATATATCCACAGTTCACGCCTGGGCAAATTCAGCAATGATTTAGAAAATAAGCAGGCCACGTGGCATAGGTCCTCCTATTCTTTGATGACTAACAAACAACACTTGGCGCGTGATGAACACCGCTACTCTGAGGCATTTGCGACATCTGGCAGCAACTGTCTGAACCGCGAAAGGGGCCCTCCACTGAAATGTACAAGATCTCAAATTTCCAAACTTCAACAGAACTGAATGTTTTTCTTCCCTCAAAGAAAAAGTCCTGGTTCTGTTCATGCATGTCGAACTGACAATGTAGGATCCCAAATATATGGCACGGTGCCGAACTCTGAAAACTGTGAACGGAAAGTGAACTATGCCTATGTCATAACTGAGCATGACACCTTACCAAGTCATATTGTGTATCACAAAGCATGCTCTGCCAAACACTGGCAACAACAACACAAGAGAAAAAAAAACATATCCAAGATGACGAGAAAATGGAGAAAACCATTGTCAAGTTGAAAAGGATCACATTGTCAAGTTGATGGAGACTCAAGAGAATCAAGTCAGTTGATCAACAGTATAAACGCCTGGTATTCCACTGATATGACCATCAGCGGACAAGTCAAAACATACCAAATGTGCTGTCATAGTCACAGTTTGCAGTCTGCACTCGCACACGCCACCGACACCAGAGTCAGTTGTGGAACCAGTGAGGGGTGGCTGTGTTGCCAAAAAATTAATACATCGGGAAATGTTCATGCAAAGTTCACGACCTGGTTTGCACAGAACATTGCAAGTGTGAGGGGACTGAGATAATATGCAAGAACATGGTTGCTGTGGATGATCTGAGTGACGACAACACTAAGGGGCCGGTCATTATTTATCAGGTGGGGGGGGGGGGGGTAAAAACTGGGGGGGTCATACTTTCATTTTCAACGTTATTGGGGGGATCATACTTTTATTTTCAATGGAACTGGGGAGGTCGGAGTTCGAAGTTTAGTTAACTTGAGAAAATTTGTATACTAGTATTGAAATAGTTGAAAAATCAGGTGAAAACAATCCACTCAACCAGGACTGATGGTTCACTGGAGTATACAGCATGTGGAATCCATCCCTTTGTCACATTATCAGTGAAACTGATCGTCCCGGATGATGCCATAGTGAATCTGATTTACCTGACTTTTTTGGTGGCCAGGACATTGCTAGACAATCGCGGATCATCACGGAACATTATGAACCCATCAGCGAGGCAACACAGATTTGATTCAAGGCCGGGAAAGTACCAGTCCAGGATGGCCTGATTCATCAATGATATGTGGAAGAGTTGTAATTTTTCAGAGTTCACTCTGGGGTCTAGCTAGTCCGTATATTTAAAGGGAGAAATAAGATTCATGTTTTTTTTTTCATTCCTCCAGCAAATTTCCAGTCAGTAAATGAACTGAATGACCTTTAACCCGGGTCTCGAGTGTTTCTGGGGGGTTTGGGAACGTGGGGTTTGGAGTGAGAAAAAGATTTCAGTATTCTGGGGAACATGATCCTAGACATAGATGTCTTGGGGGTGTTTTGTTTTTTGTCCCCAACATCCAATCAGAGGCTGTCAATACCATACCGATATAATATACCCACAAACAGTAATTAAATCAGTTGTAATGGCACAAATTCATAATATCCACTGACTTGATAGTGTAAAAAAAATTGCGACAAAAGTCACAATTGTTTGAAAAGAATGTGAATGAAGTGTAAAAACAGCATTTAAGTATCATATACTGGCTCCTTATATTTGTTACCATTGTGTATTATGGCCTTGTAAATGTATATGGGGATTGGGGGGTCACACTTTTATTTTTGATCTTGGTGGGGTGGGGGGTGGGGTCATACATTGATTTTCGATATCGGTGGGGGGGGGGGGGAGGGTCAAACTTTGAAAACTCATTTCTCGGAAAATCCATCCAACACCCCCACCCGATAAATAATGACCGGCCCCTAACCAAGACAGCGATGAAGATGATTAGATGATGTGTTATGAATGTGATAAGCGGCAACATATTGAAACATTGAAATCAGATGGTGATGATGATGATGATATGGTGTGATGAACGTGAAACAAAGTGTTGGTGAATTAGTGCTCATTGTTTTTGTATTTTTCCATGATATATCTGTTTAATAAGTCATCGCATATATTATATGTACCTAAAAAATAGTAGTTTTGTTGGATTTCCTGTCGCTAAAACGTATAAAACGATCCCCAATTTATGTGTTTATGTCAATTAGGCTCAAAGATACTGTCGTTATCCAATTTTCGAAGATCACTGGCGGCCATCTTAGATTTTCACACAAGTAATGGGCGAACAAAATGAAAGCAGGTTTTTTTTTTCGCCGCTATAGGGTCGTTTTGAAGAATCACCCTGAATCAAAATCATTATGAAAATGGCAAGGATTTACACATAAACCTGTACTTTATTCATATAAACAGAGAAAATTTGTTTAATGTACAAAATAGGCAATTCATCACGAAAATAATAGAGTTTTGTATGTCAATGGAGATGACTGAGATACATGTACGTGAAACGTGCCACGGTAATGTAATACATTGCGTGAAATATGATTGTGGGCCATAAATTGTAATGTTTCCATGGAAGGGACTACTCTTGATTGATCCCGTGAGAGTGCTAGTTAATGTGACTGTAGTAGGTACAATATTAACACACGAGTCACATGAACAAGAGAAAAAAAGGCAGTCACGTTTTGTAATGTTCTCTCCCTTCCCATGATTCATTGTGTTGTTTATGTATACTGCATTTCCCCATGAGCTACTGGTGAAGCAAGATTATGTGAGAGAATCGTTCGGAGCGGAAATTGAGTCTTGATAAGACTCGGTTCTCCCGGGATCTGACTTAATCTATGTCCAGCATCTCTCACCGTATCTTACGAAATAAACGCCTGAATGAAGAGAGCTCTAGCATATATACTTCCAGCAACAATAACTCACATGTTATGTGCATGGTTTCAGTATAATAAAACAGGAAGCAATGGTGGTGTTAACCTTGGTCAATTCTGTTGATAAATTCCCTTGTTCAAAAACCGTAAAATAGTATTTTCTCGGAATACTTAATACTGGGTATTGATTCCACGTCTATTGCTCTGTGAAAATGTGTGTGATGTTTATTATTTTTGGGATAGCATGAACGATTAATTCATTCTTACCATTTTCTGAAGTGGGTCGCATATCTGAAGTATCATCATCCTGCGCTTTCTTGTATACATGTATATCGATAAGGATTAAAAAGGTGGCAGAACTATTAAATGACATTCATTTAATGTGTGAGTATTATTAAGGCGATATATACTACATAATACATATAAATTATCTATACACTATTTAACTCGTTTACGTACGTTTTTGTCTGTGGTTTAGTCAAATAACTGAAAACGGCAACTAGTTCATATGGATGAAACTTGCTTCTGTTTGTTTGAAACTGAAACATAAAGGAGTATAGATTCAACATTCTCATCACAATACACAACAAATGTTTCTGAACCCGAAGTAGGCTGATACTGTTGAATATATTACCCCCAGGAGAGACCGTGCTACCTTGCGTCTTATCGAGGAAGCTAGGGCAGCAACGTATTTAGAGATCGGGCATTCGTCAGGAATGATTGTGAAATACGAAATCAGTTCCAACGATCTCTTTCTACTCCTTGAAATGTGACTCTTATCAAAATATAATAAATTCACATTCTTCTCATTCACACACATTTTTGCACATGTATACATGTAGTTAAACTACTTGCTAACCGGGATCCATAGATATATATGGGCTACTCTGATATCGAACTTTCGCTATGATCTTTTAGTGTAGTCGTATATTCAGCGACGTTTACTCTCCTATGAATTTATTACTTGCGAATGGGGCAATTCTGCATAATTTTGATGAATTTTGCATATATCCTACAATACTGACACAAAATCAAAATCTGCTCAACATATATTATTGCAGCATATTTATAGCTTTAAAATCAGAGTTCACACGGATTATAAGTCCAGTTAGAATATAATCAATGTGTTATAAGGAATTTTCTTGAGCGGGAAATTTGCAATGCACCTTAAATGGGGTTTCATCATGACTCAATATCAACTAATCCACATTCCAGGATGTGCTTTCTCCTTAGAAATGATGATGCCAATGGACCAGAGATGTTGTTGCAAATAGGATTTAAGGTCCATCTGAGATCTTTTATCAGCTAATGTACTTTCAGTGTTTTCTTTGCTATTTGATGTGCTAACGTTCGATCAATCACCCACCTGTTCACCGGATGGAACAATCCATAACCCGGCCTTTCACACTACATGAAAACTACAAATCTGGGGTTTAGTTGGGTTGGGGCAGGGCTCATTAAGCAACAAGATTTTACTCAGCACCATTGACAGTTTAGTTATTTGCAAAGTCAGACATTGGTTCCAATGTTATTTTTATGAAATTTGATTCAAAATATAATTTGCGTAACCTGGTGGACTGCTTAATTCTAAGAAACGTCTTTTGCCATAATGAATCGTGAATCGAACATGATACGAACATGCTATTCCGCATAATTCAAAACAAGTAATGACGAAAAGGATACGATGATGGAGAGACTATGACGAATGGCGCCAAATGATATTAATTATAGAGTACATGTTTAAAATGGTGATAAGTAAATGATACTGCTGAATCTGAAATACAGGTATCAAGTCGAAGATCATATATACTCCCGCAACACAGAGACAGAGTCCTCAGAGTATGATAATCCAAGACAGCTGTGCTATATGTTATATTAATGTGTAATAATATAATATAAGTTCAAAACCAAACGCTCCAATCCAACATTGAGGTAACTCAATGCTCAACAGTGGTGAACATTGTTAAACTACGCAATTTGCATTAACATATGTATACAAAAAATCAGTATTTGCTACCGCTGGCCATCTGAGAAACCATAGGAGACAGAAAACACGAGCCACACTAGAGCATCAACATTGCAATGTCTTTTCAAATATGTTTCCATTCAGAGATCATGAAATTTGTCAATTACAGTCAGTTAATTGCATTATTCACCAGCAACTGTCACAATGATGCACCACAACCATGACTACTGGATCATCGTAATGAGTCATTTCAGATGATGAAAACTGTACCATCTTAATTATATTTCATGGGAATTTCCTACAGCAGTGATCAAATAACAACTGGCGCGGCTATGAGATATGTTCTAACAGAATGCGGGTTCAATTTTCACAGATACGGGTCGAGATCAATAAGGTTGTAATTTCAATGGAACACATTTAAATGTAATGTTGCCATGGATGTAACTCATAAATCAAAGCGCCAAATGAGTACTTCAGGTTGATATTCTCCCAGTATATGAGACGCAACGCTATGCTAATCATAACATTCCTGGGTTCGAAACTCTCCAGTATCTGGCGAATGTAAATACAGAACTTTCGCCAAAAATGGCGAAAGCCGTTATCATCTACAAGTACCGTTCATACTTAAAAAAAACAACAACGATTCTTTAATATCGAAAGTTGATCAACAAAGTTTGGGTTTTTCCTGTGGCATACCAAACTTCGTAGGCTGTGATGTGATTGGTTGACATTCATTCAGCCAATCCGAGTCTTTGTTTCAAGAACGGTATGGTAGTTGCGCATGCGCAATCGATTGTTTATGGCGTTGTCGGTTCGCAACTCAATCAAAATGGTATGTAGACGAAATGATTTTCACATGTCATCAAGGAATATGAGAGAGAAGATATTATGATATGGCGCGATTGAAACCAAAGAATATAGGTGCTTATCGCACATAAGCCGTCCACAACGAGAGGCCTAATTGGGTGTATCAATGAAAAAAACACTTCCAAATCGCGACAAACATTTTCAGCGGTCGATTCTATCACTGCGCATTCCCTTTGCGCAGGTACATTTCCCGCGATAATGTGAATTGATTAACCTGGAAAAAGTATTTAAAGTATTGAAATATATTGCTATTGGCATAAAATAAAGAGTCCTGGCGAATGTTAGGTTATTTCTACATGCCAGTATATTTGTTTCGGGAAAATTTAAATTGAATTGGGCAATGAATTGCTCGGATTACAATCCGGGGGGGGGGGGGGGGGGTTGCTGGACGTTCATCACAGTGAAGCGATGAAAGGCTGGGGGGGGGGGGGGTGGAGGATGGGGTACATAATACTATCCATGGCGATTTCATTGAATTTCAAAAAAAAAAAATTAATTACGTGTATTTCAATTTATCTTCTCTCTCACACATGGTTCAATGTAAAGAAATTAATTTCAATTCGTGTTCATAAAATCATTTTTTAAAAGTTTTAAAAATTAAGATATTTTTGATTTAGTATTGTCAGATCACCATGTCCATGTAGATCTAACGCAAATGAATATAGAAGTAGATACATAATGATTCAGTGTCACCAAACTAGACCTATCTACGGAAGAATTGGCCTGATTAAATAATAAGAAATAATTTCTGGAATATTTTGTGTGTGATATAATATCAAACATGGCACCTTTCTCATATATTATTCACCAGGTTCACAGTGTTTTCTTTGATTGCAGAAAATCGACGAGTTCTCAACGAAACTCATTCCCACTGATGTCCCCAACCCTGGGCTGGTGGCCATCGCTGTGACAGGCAATGGCAACTGCCTCTATAATAGCATATCCATGCTACTTTGTGGTATGATATACTTTAATTGTCATTCACCTGTAGTCTGATACTAGTAGTCTATTATACATACCAGCCGCATGAACAGTTTTATCTTTGAAGTTTACAAAAGAAAATCTGGAATTTTGCACAAAAATACCTAACACAAGATCAAGAGGGTGGTGTTTTTGTGTGGCCTTTTTGTGAACGGTCAATTTAAATCATGCATAAGAAATATTCCCCGTGATTTGTCTTCGTTGAAGTTTCATTGCTCTCGAATCGCCATGCCGTGTATAGTGGCCAATTTTGATATTTTGTCTTTTATGTATAAAATCTAATTTTTTTATGACAAAGGATTGGCAGTATTAATGGTGTCACTATTATTGAACATTGACATTTTCATAGGCGACGTTCTTATAATCAATTCTACAATTTGGTGTGGCCTAACTGGCCTTATGATTTACCTGAACATTATACGAGTCTGAAATTACATGTATGATATACCCACTATACATACTGATACTTATTTTCCTACAATTTTGTTCTAGGTGATGAAAAGGTGTCAGATACACTGCGAAAGTTGGTGTCCGATGAACTGAAGAAAAATGCCAAACACTATTATCAAGAACTGGAATCCTGCTGCGGGGAGACACCTTTTGATGTGATTCTGCACTCTATCCTACCATCCGACTCCATCCGAGTTTCAAGCCGCCAGAAATCATCCAGTATGCTGACGGATGCATTCAACAATGAAATACATAAAAGCGGCAAATATGGTAGATGGTGTAGCATCATCCATGTGATGGCTCTGAGCACTGTACTCAGCCAGAAGATTACCTCCTGCTTTCCATCTGTTCCATATGTGTTTCGAGCACTTTATCATCGTGTTCTAGAACCCTCCAGACAGACATCCATACCTCAAGTGCTCAAAACCAAGGTATTTTCTGACAAAAACTTGATGATATTATGGACACGAGATGGTTCCTTCAGCAACAATGCTTTCTTTGAACCAAATCATGTTGTCCCGCTAGTGAGTGGCTCAACGCTGTCGAGCCTGCCATCATCACATGCATCACATTGTCTGAAGCGTAAAACAACTGAGGCCTCAGATCATAAGCCGAAACAGCCCAGGATGACTACTTTCTTCAGCAGACTTGCGTCTTCCTCCTGTACTCCACCACCAGAAACGCCGCCCCACATGGCTGCCCAGACTCCTCCGCCAAAGACACCTCCACCCGTAGCTGCCCGGACTCCACCTCCAAGAACGCCACCACCAGTACCTGCTCAGACT
This sequence comes from Terebella lapidaria, assembly GCA_949152475.1. Classification (NCBI taxonomy): domain Eukaryota; kingdom Metazoa; phylum Annelida; class Polychaeta; order Terebellida; family Terebellidae; genus Terebella; species Terebella lapidaria. Next base: position 52,519,626 of record OX424555.1, on the reverse strand, counting down.
CCACCGGCAAGTACGCCGCCTGTACCTGCCCAGACTCCAACGCCAGGGACTCCGCCACCCGTACCTGCCCGGACTCCACCTCCAAGAACAACGCCACCCGTACCTGCCCGGACTCCACCTCCAAGAACGCCGCCACCAGTACCTGCTCGGACTCCACCGGCAAGTATGCCGCCTGTACCTGCCCAGACTCCAACGCCAGGGACTCCGTCACCCATACCTGCCCGGACTCCACCTCCAAGAACGCCGCCACCAGTACCTGCTCGGACTCCACCGGCAAGTATGCCGCCTGTACCTGCCCAGACTCCAACGCCAGGGACTCCGCCACCCGTACCTGCCCGAACTCCACCTCCAAGAACGCCGCCACCCGTACCTGCCCGGACTCCACCTCCAAGAACGCCGCCACCAGTACCTGCTCGGACTCCACCGGCAAGTACGCCGCCTGTACCTGCCCAGACTCCAACGCCAGGGACTCCGCCACCCGTACCTGCCCGGACTCCACCTCCAAGAACGCCGCCACCAGTACCTGCCCGGACTCCACCTCCAAGAACGCCGCCACCAGTACCTGCTCGGACTCCACCGGCAAGTATGCCGGCTGTACCTGCCCAGACTCCAACGCCAGGGACTCCGCCACCCGTACCTGCCCGGACTCCACCTCCAAGAACGCCGCCACCCGTACCTGCCCGGACTCCATCTCCAAGAACGCCGCCACCAGTACCTGCTCGGACTCCACCGGCAAGTACGCCGCCTGTACCTGCCCAGACTCCAACGCCAGGGACTCCGCTGCCCAGACTCCATCTCCAAGAACGCCACCATCCGAACCTACCTGGACTCCACCGCCAAGTACGCCGCCACCTGTACCTGCCCAGACTCCACCTCCAAAGACGCCGCCACCCGTACCTGCCAAGACTCCTCCGCCAAAGACACCACCACCCGTTCCTGCCTGGACTCCACCTCCAACAACGCCGCCACCCGTACCTGCTCGTACTCCACCGCCAAGTACTCCGCCACCCGTACCTGCCAGGACTCCACCTCCAAGAACGCCGCCACCCGTACCTGCTCGTACTCCACCGCCAAGTACTCCGCCACCCGTACCTGCCAGGACTCCACCCCCAAGAGCGCCGCCACCCGTACCTGCTCGGACTCCGCTGCCAAGTACACCACGACCCGTACCTGCCCGGACTCCAATGCCAAGTACGCCGCCACCCGCACCTGCCCGGACTCTACCGCCAAGTATGCCACCACCCGTACCTGCTCGGACTCCACCGCCAAGTACGCTGCCGCCTGTACCTGCCCAGGCTCCAACGCCAGGGACTCCACCACCTGTACCTGCCCGGACTCCATCGCCAGAGATGCAACAGTCTCTCATCCTTCCCAAGACTCTATCACAATCATCCTCTCAGAGCATTGCCAACAGAGCCATAAAGTCTGATTGGTTTAAGCTTTTCCCTTGGCTGAAGTATGACCAAGCTAAGAACTGTTTCTTCTGCACTAACTGTCTTCAACAAAAGGAGAAGAATGCTTTCACCAAAGGCAAGCCTGCAGCCAATCCGAAGAAGGATGACCTCAGCAAACATGACTCATCCCGCAGTCATCTCACAGCATGAAAGGCAAAATCCTTGCAAAGGAGTTCAAGGTAGCCCAAATAAAGTCTTATTGAGCAGCTGAGGAGTCAGTTCGTGCTGAATTTGTCACTTTACTCACACAAGCAAAGGAGCACATCCCATCATCAAAGACTGGGGCACTGCTAAAGATGCAGCACATGAATGGTGCAGAGGTGGTTCGAGGACTGTACAATAAAGAAAAATCGACTTACAGGTACATTCATCATTCATCACAAAACGATATGTATGAATCAATGAAACAGGTCACAGACTAAGAGCTACAGACAGACTTGTCAAGATCGCACAAGTATTTCAGCACAGAAGCTGATGAAGCCACAGATGTTTCTAACACATCCATTGTCATCGTCTTCATCCGATATGTGACTGTACACGGCAATGTGATTTCGCGATTTCTCGGTGTAGTTTCTCGGTGTAGAAGAACTCGAATCAACTACATCTGATCAGGTGTATGAAGGTATCCAGCGAGCAATGAAGAAACATCACCTCGATCCAAAAGACATGGTAGGCTTAGCTACGGATGGAGCCAGCGTGATGACTGGTGTACACCGCGGTGTCGCCACACTGTTCAAAGCCCAGAATCCAAGACTCCTAGCAACTCATTGCATGGTCCATCGACTGCAACTGGCATGCAAAAAGGCAGCTGAAAAAGTGCCATACCTTCAAAAGTACATCAATGCAACGAACCAATTCGCGAAAAGTCTGAAATACTCACCCGAACTTTTGAGGGCTTTCGAAAATTGCAAGGAAGTGAAAAACGAGAAGGGCCACAAGGTTGTTCAGATCTTCTTTACGAGATGGCTGAGCTTTGAACAGACCGTGATGTCCATGGCCCAGTGTTACTGCTCTGTGTTGTCAACTCTGTCGGCTGTTGGGGTAGAGCGTAGTGGAGAGGGCAGGGCGATGCTGCACGGCTTGAGAGACACCATGGGATCTGTCAGATTCCTGATGATGACCTACTCCCTCGCTGACATCATGGGGATCATGGCTCGCCTCTCTTTGGCTATGCAGAAATCATCAGTCCATTACTCCAGCATACACACAGAGATCCATGCAGCCCAACAAGCCGTTGAAAATATGAGGACGACCCCTGGGTCGAAGTTGGAGGAACTGCTCAAGGAGTTGCCTGAGGAGACAGACAACTTGGGTACAGTTGAGTACAGGGCCATGGATTTGAAGGCGCTAGGCAAAGGTGGAAGTGACAGCCGGGACAAGTTCAAGGCAGACGCCTCAAACTTCATCGATGAGCTGAGTACTCATCTTTCATCAGCTTTTCCAGACCATTCCCTCATGGAAGCTTTTCGTGTGCTCAGCCCTCAAGACATCAGGTTTATGGATGAGAAGATGTGTCAAGAAAGTTTGACCACCCTGCTTGACCATTTCTCAGATCTAGTACGAAAAGAGGCAGCACTGGAGGAGTGGAAGATGTTTAGATTCATCTTGGGCAGCAGCAAATATGCGGATCAAGACTTGGCAACATTTGCCCAGACCTATCTGGCCAATGCGTCAGAGACCTTTCCTGAACTCACGAAGCTCAGCACGATTGGTCTGACCATGCCTCTCACTTCCGTTTCATGTGAGAGAGGCATTTCGACATACAACAGTATTAAGACAGACAGCAGATGCAATCTGACAGTGCCACACGTCAACACTCTGATGCACCTATCCATGAATGCACAGGACGTAACAGAGTTCAATTACGACATGGCGTTTAGTTCCTGGATGGAGCAGAAACAGCGAAGGCTCCTGCAAACAATCGATCGTGTGGAGTAACAATCGATAGTTTCTGCACCCATGATCATGGACTGTAAAATCCTGAACTTAGTCATGATAGTGTTAAACTTTTGCTCGTAAAATTGTTGAATGATTGTTGATTGTAAGTTTGATTTGGTTGCAAATCATGATATTGAATGGATGTTTTGTGTTTGAAGGTAAATACATTCTGAAGTCACTGGAGATAAGTTTGATTCCATTTATTCCTTCCACACACACATTTATCTCATTACAGACATGCACAGATATATGAGTCAGGACATATGTAGGGAAAATTGGGTCAAGGCATAGTGCCAGTAATACCCTGATCGTGGACTAAACAAGGGTGCCCTGCCACCAGACTCTATAGTTGATAGCATCTAATTGATCAGTCTGTTACTTTCAACTGGACACATTAAACAAGGTTTCTTCCTTTTCTTCTATGTTCAAATGAAGGCGGCTGCCTGCAAGAATATCAATATGAGAGCACATTATTAACAACATAAATGCATGTTTGCAGGCGTACATATACACTATTGGGCACAATACACATTTATTGCAATGATAGAAGTGTACCGGTAATACATCACCAGTTCGACGGTCCATGATTTTGGTCAACAGTATCAAGGAACTGACATGTATATGGTGAAACAGCAATATTTTGTTCAATAGTTGACAAATAAACCAAATCATGAAGTACATGGATTTTGGGGGCATATCATTACCTTGTTCAGTGCTCGGGTCCGAATTAGAACATTTTGTTATCATGGCTATGCCTAAATTTATTTGGCTAAAATAAAATTGGAGCTTTAGCCAAAATGGTTATGGCGAAATCAGGGCTAGCGCTAACCCAGCATTCACTTGTAATAAAGCTGACATGAAGACGATAAATCTAGCGCAATACATTGAGTGCATTAAACAGGACATGAGAGAGTTAGTAAAACATGGGGTATGGCGCCGAGAGTCCCTTCTAATGGTGACAGTCATGCAAACTGGAGATTAATGAATGCTCAATGCTAAGAGGTTGTGAAAGGAAACTACTCTCGAGTGTCTGCAAAAAGCCAAATAAAGTACTGCATCTGAGCACAGTGTCAGGGGAAAAATATCGAGGAAATCAAAAACCGTGAGTGTTGTTTCACTGAGTGACATCTCTGGTATGGAATGGCGGGGGATGGTTGCCGACAATGGTAGTGCTTTATACACACGACGTTGGTGGTAAAATATGTGTTTTTGAAATGAATGAGATTATGGTTTATTCTTCAAAGTATGTCCTGCGTGAATATAAATATATGTAGCGACTCCTGTAATGTCATGTCAAATCATCGGCTGGTCAGGTCGGCTAACTGCAGATTGGCTTCCAACTAATGCGGCCAGTTGTACGATTCGATCCCCGGCTTAGGTACTATGTCATTGGGATCGCTAGAGAGCAGTGTCCCCCCCCCCCCACACACACACAGTTCATTTTCTTCCAACCTAAATGATCATGTCATCATGTCATCATTTACCAAATCATATGTTTACAAACTGCCTGTTCTTTTTAATTCATTAATGTTAGGTCGAATACGTTGTGAATGTCTACAACATGGCAAATTGGATTCCTTGCTTAGTCAATAAATGACATACTCTTTGAGGTTTTGAAATTGATGAAAAATTAAGATCAATGTGCCTGGAAATTCGAGTTGGGGAAGGGAACCGACGTTTCATTTTCGGAAGCAGTCACATTTCTGAGAGGCACTTTTGAAGAGTATGTTCATCAGGTGTCGACAACGATGAACATATCAATATTTGCTCTCACCAGCGAGTGGTATAGCACTATGAATGAACTCTACTTCCCAGAGGTGACCAGACACGAGGTGTTGACACTGCACAAAGGTCCCGACACCAGATTGATTTGGTACTTGACAGTTCAATATTGGATTTTCACATACTGCACAGGGTAAGATTAATGAATTAATATTGTGTATATTCCGATCATGTTTATATTCATATGACACCACACAAATCTGGTCGTATATTTTTATGTAAACATATTTTAATTGATCCCATTTAGAGTAAAAGAATTGAGTCACATAACGAGGAGATAATAGCATTAGTGCTTATAAAATAAAAACGAGCCTGCATATTTCTAATGAAAAATGAATGTTGTATTCGCCATGCTGTGTGTTCCTAAATATCTGGCAGCGTCTACATCTGGCAGCAATTGTCTGAAACGCAAAAGGGGCCCTCCACTGAAATGTACAAGATCACAAATTTCCAAACTTCAACAGAACTGAATGTCTTTTTTATCTCAAAGAAAAAGTCCTGGTTCTGTCCATGCATGTCGAACTGGCAATGCAGGATCCCAAATATATGGCATTGTGCAGAACTCTGAAAATTGTGAAGGGAAAGTGAACTATGCCTATTTCCTAACTGAGCATGACGCCTTACCAAGTCATATTGTGTATCACAAAGCATGCTTTGCCACACACTTTACATTGTACAGTTCATAGCAACAGGAATTTAATTCTGTGCTGGGACCCAGGACTGGATAAGCAATGGGGAAATCATCCCAGTTCACAAAGCAGTGACTGAATATACATGTATGTCCAAGATGACTCATACCTTTCACGCTACACACACGTTAAGCACGAGCGACAAATGTTGAAGGAAAAATTCCAACAAAATGTGTCTGGTATAGTCTTTACTCACTCGGGTAAAGCATATTGAACACCAATACAAGTAGAGGCAAGCAAGTCTGACTTAAGCAACAACATGAAAAAGTGTTCAAAGCTAGCACAATTATGCGCAAGGCAAGCAGGCATGCTATGGGAGATCCGTGGCTTTTCAAAGGATCACATTGTCAAGTTGATGGAGACTCAAAGAGTTTCAAGAGAATCAAGTCAGTTGATCAACAGTATAAACGCCTGACATTCCACCGGCACCAGAGTCAGTTGTGGAACTAGTGAGGGGTGGCTGTGTTACCAGCAAATACATCGGGAATTGTTCATGCAAAGTTCACGAACTGGTTTGCACTTTGCAAGTGTGAGGTGACTGAGGTAATACGCAAGAACATGGTTGCTGTGGATGATCTGAGTAACGAGAACACTAACTAAGACAGCGATGAAGATGATATGATGATGTGTTATGAATATGATAAGCGGGAACATATTGAAACATTGAAGTCAGATGATGATGAGGAGGATGATGATGACGATGATAATGATATGGTGTGATGAACGTGAAACAAAGTGTTGGTGAATTAGTGCTCAATGTTTTTGTATTTTTCCATAATATATCTGTTTAATAAGTCATTGCATATATGTACCTTCGTTGGATTTCTTGTGGCTAAAACGTATAAAACGATCCCCAATTTATGTGTCTATGTCAATTAGGCTCAAAGATACTGACGTTATGCGATTTTCGGTGATCACTGGCGGCCATCTTAGATTTTCACACAGGTAATAGGTGGAAAAAAATGAAAACAGGCCTCAATAGGGTCATTTCAATGAAAAATCACACTGAATCAAAATCATTATGAAAATGGCACGGAATTACACAACAACCTGTATTTGTAGTATAAGGTCGAAAAAAATAAAAACAGTTTTTTCCGCCTCAATAGGGTCATTTCAATGAAAAATCACCCTAAATCAAAATCATTATGTGCACGGAATTTTACATAAACCTGTACTTTGTTCATATAAACAGAGAAAATGTGTTTAATGTACAAAATAACAGGGTTTCGTATTTCAGTGGAGATGACTGAGATACATGTACGTGAAACGTGCCAGGGTAATGTAATGCACTGCCATCGAACATTAATACATGGGATGAACAGAAGATATGTGTCGTTTGATTTATTATGATAGCCCGGTGTAAAATTTTCTTTGTGAACATATCATGGTGTGCCTGGTGCACCTGATGTGACAGATCTCAAGCCTTAATTGAAATATGATTGTGGACCATAAACTGTAATGTTTCTGTGGAAGGGACTACTCTTGATTGATAGAGACCCCGTGTGAGTGCTAGTGAATGTGACTGTAGTAGGTACAATATTAACACACGAGTCACATGAACAAGAGAAAAAAGACATGAAAAGAGGCAGTCACGTTTCGTTATGTTCTCTCACTTCCCATGATTCATTGCGTTGTTGGTGTATACTGCATTTCCCCATGAGCTACTGGTGAAGCAAGATTATGTGAGAGAATAGTTCGCAGCGGAAATTCAGTCTTGATAAGACTCGGTTCTCCCGGGATCTGACTTAATCTATGTCCAGCATCTCTCACCGTATTTTACGATATAAACGCCTGAATGAAGAGAGCTCAAAGCATACCTACTTCCAGCAACAAAAACTCACATGCTATGTGCATGGTTCCAGTATAATAAAGAACGAAGCAATGGTGGTGTTGACCTTGGTCAATTCTGTTGATAAAATCTATTGTAGTTCAAAAACCGTAAAATAGTATTGCTCTGTGAAAATGTGTGTGATGTTTATTATTTGTGGGTTAGCGTGAACGATCTTTTCATTCTTACCATTTTCTTAAGTGGGTTGCATATCTGAAGTACCATTATCGGGCGCTTTCTTGTATACATGTATATCAATAAGGATTTAAAAGGTGGCAGAACTATTAAATGACATTCGTTTAATGTGTGAGTATTATTCAGGCGATATATACATAGTACATACAAATTATCGATACACTATTTAACTCGTTTACATACGTTTTGTCTGTGGTTTAGTCAAATAACTGAAAACGGCAACTAGTTTACACGAATTAAACTTGCTTCTGTTTGTTTGAAACTGAAACATAAAGGAGTATAGATTCAACATTCTCATCACAATCGACATAAGACATTTTTGGCAAGGAGATCTGCAAACGATACACAAAAATGTTTCTGAACCTGAGGTGGGCTGATACTGTTGAATATATTACCCCCAGGAGAGACCGTACTACCTTGCGTCTTATCGAGGAAGCTAGGGCAGCAACGTATTTAGAGATTGGGCATTCGTAAGGAATGATTGTGAAATACGAAATCAGTTGCATCAATCTCTTTCTACTCCTTGGAATGTGACTCTTATCAAAATATAATACATCCACATGCTTCTCATTCACACTCATTTTTGCACATGTATACATGTAGTTCAACTACTTGCTAACCGGGATCCATACATATATATGGGCTACTCTGATATCGAACTTTCGCTATGATCTTTTAGTGTAGTCGTATATTCAGCGACGTTTACTGTCCTATGAATTTATTACTTGCAAATGGGGCAATTCTGCATAATTTTGATGAATTTTGCATATATGCTACAATACTGACACAAAATTAAAATCTACTCAACATATATTATTGCAGCATATTTATAGCTATAAAATCAGAGTTCACACGGGTTATAAGTCCAGTTAGAATATAATCAATGTGTTATAAGGAATTTTCTCGAGCGGGAGATTTGCAATGCACCTTAAATGGGGTTTCTTCATGACTCAATATCAACTAATCCACATTCGAGGATGTGCTTTCTCCTTAGAAATCCTGATGCGACCAGAGATGTTGTTGCAAATAGGATTTAAGGTCCATCTGAGATATTTTATCAGCTAATGTACTTTCAGTTTTTTTCTTTGCTATTTGATGTGCTAACGTTCGATCACCCACCTGTTCACCGGATGGAACAATACCTAACCCGGCCTTTCTCACTACGTGAAAACTACAAATCTGGGGTTTAGTTGGGTTGGGACAGGGCTAATTCAGCAACAAGATACACTACTCAGCACCATTAACAGTTTAGTTATTTGCAAAGTCAGACACTGGTTCCAATGTTATTTTTGTGAAGTTTGATTCAAAATATAATTTGTGTAACCTGGTGGACTGTTTAATTCCAAGAAACGTCTTTTTCATAATGAAGCGTGAATCGAACATGATACGAACATGCTATTCCACATTATCTCATAATTCAAAACAAGTAATGACGACAAGTAATGAAGAAAAGGATACGATGATGGAAAGACTATGACGACCAGCGCCAAATGATATTAATTATATAGTAAGTGTTTAAAATGGTGATATGATAAGTAAATGATACTGCTGTATCTGAAATACAGGTATCAAGTCGAAGATCATATATACTCCCGCAACACAGAGACACAGGCCTCAGAGTATGATCATCCAAGACAGCTGTGCTATATATATGTTAAATTAATGTGCAATAATATAAGTTTTAAACCAAACGCTCCAAACCAACATTGAGTGACCTCAATGATCAACAGTGGTGAACATTGTTAAACTACGCAATCTGCATTAACATATGAATAAAAAAAACTTCAGTATTTGCTACCGCTGGCCATCTGAGAAACCATAGGAGACAGAAAACACGAGCCACACTAGAGCATCAACATTGTAATGTCTTTTCAAATCGGTTTTCATTCAGAGATCATGAAAGTTGTCAATTCTAGTCAGTTAATTGCATTATTCATCAGCAACGGTTACAATGATGCACCACTACCATGACTACTGAATCATGGTAATTCGTCACTTTAGATGATAAAAACTGTACAATTTTAATTATATTTCATAGGAGTTTTATACAGCAGTGATCAAATAACAACTGCCGTGGCTATGAAATATGTTGTAACAGAATGCAGGTGCAATTTTCACTGATACGGGTCGAGATCAATAAGGGTGTAATTTCAATGAAACACATTCAAATATGATGTTGCGATGGACGTACCTCATAAATCAAAGTGCCAAAAAAAGTACTTCTGAGTGATATGCTTCCAGTATATAAGACGCAAAGCTATGCTAATCATAATAAAATTCACTATTATTCCTATCTTATTTTGGTGTAATAAAGCTGGCATCGAAGAATAAGACCCTCGAGGGTAATATGCAGACAATAAACCTAGCACAATACATTGAGTGCATTAAACAGGACATGAGAGTTAGTAAAACATGGCGTATGGCGCCGAGAGTCCCTTTTAACGGTGACAGTCATGCAAACTGGAGATTAATTAATGTTCAATGCTAAGAGGTTGTGAAAGGAAACTACCCTCGAGTGTCTGCAAAAAGTCAAATAAAGTACTGCATCTGAGCACAGTGTCAGGGGAAAAACATGGAGGAAATAAAAAACCGTGACTGATGTTTCAATGAGTGACATCTATGGTATGAAATGACGGGGGTGATTCAGAACAATGGTCGTGCTTCATATAAACGTGTTTGTGGTAAAGTATGTGTTTTTGAAATGACTGTAAAAATAGTTAAAAACTATAAAAAATATATGTAGCGACTCCTGTAATGTCATGTCAAATCATTTGCTGGTCAGGTCAGCTAACTGTAGGTTGGTTTTCAACTAATGGGGCCAGCTGTACGATTCGATCCCCGGCTTAGGTACTACATTTGTATGTCATTTTGATCGCTAAATAGGCAGTGTTTCCCCCCACACAGTTCATTTTCTTCCAACCTAAATGATCATGTCATCATGTCATCATTTACCAAATCATACGTTCACAAACTGCCTGTTCTTTTTAATTCATTAATGTTAGGTCGAATACGTTGCGAATGTCTACAATATGGCATATTGGATTCCTTGCTGAGTCAGTAAATGACATACTCTTTGAGGTTTTGAAATTGATGAAAAATAAAGATCAATGTGCTAGAAACGTCGAGTTGGGGAAGGGAACCGACGTTTCATTTTCGGAAGCGATCACATTTCTGAGAGGCACTTTTGAAAAGTATGTTCATCATATGAATATTTGCTTTCACAAGCTGCCCGGTATAGCACTATGAGTGAACTACACTTCCCTGAGGTGGCCAGACAAGAGATGTTGACACTGCACAAAGGCGCCGACACCAGATTGATTTGGTACTTGACAGTCCAATTTATTGGATTTTCACATACTGCACAGGGTAAGACGACAGTGATAATGGCGGCATATTGACAGAGTCAGCCATGTGTATTATGAGTCTTGCCATTCTCGTTTCAAAAATTTACATTTTTGGTAATTATGAATAGACATCACTATAAAGATTTTATTCAGTGCACTGAACATTTTCTTTGTCCCATGACACCCATTCAGTGAATTAATATTGTGTATATTCCTATCATGTATATATTCACATGACACCACACACATCTCCTCGTATAGTTTTATGTAAACATATTTTAATTGATCACATTTGGAGTAAAAGAATTGAGTCACACAACGAGGGGATAATAGCATTAGTACTAGTACTGGTATGAATATCCAAACTATTGATACCAGCGCAAGCCGGAGCAAGCAAGTTTATATGAAACACGTAATTGTTGCCCCCAACCCTGGAGATCATTCACAAACGCAACTTGCATGCACTCGTTATTGTGTTATAATCACTAAAATAGAGATAATCTGATCGAGTGGGATGTTTCAGGTGAAAGTTCGGTCTTTACTTCAAGACAGAGATTCATGAGACTGGCCTGTGAAACGGGCGACCAGGGCAATAACATTCAGACGTTTTATTCGATAAATATCGATGTTGCAAAGATCCAATTTGTCTGGATGCATGGAGACAAGCGGTCTTCCATTTTGATCACTGCAAGTAGCCTGAGACATTTGATGTACACACATATAATACAAGTTTGATCTTAAATTTGATCTTTCTTCTTCTCCTTTTTTTGGAGGGGATGGGGGAGGGGGGAGGGGAACATTTTAAAAAAAAAATGTAAAGTTAACATTTCCATGTCTCATGCCTCAGTAAGTATTGAAAGAACATATTCAAGTGAAAATAATTCCGCTTTTTATTCGCAAATTCCTGTAAATGTAACGATAGGCGACATCTTCATAATTTAGATCACCACAAGCTACAGAATAGTAGGAATGGAAAGTGTTAAGAATATGTCCGGAGGAAATGTTTTGCTGTTTGTTTTATGAATTAAATTAATATCTCGCCTATTATTCACCAGTGCATGAGTCTTCACTCCAGGTGAACCATCAGCGTTATATCAGCGCGTGCAAAAAATCACTGCCTGGGCAAACAGAGTGACAATATTTGTGACCCCCGCTGTACCACACAAACATCCCTGACATCTGACTTGAGACATTGTGAACTACAGTTCACAGCATAGTAAACGGGCGAAGCCCGCACAATATTGCGCAACGTATGTCCACCGTGGAATCACTCGCTGCCCGTCACTGCGGGAGACCTCGCAAAACGGAACCAGCTGAAATTAGTGTGTCTTTAGTATATCCAGGCCCGGGGCCCGGACAATGAACACACATAGAAATTATATGTTTGGGGCATGCACGCACATGTATATACATGACAATTATATAATATCGTTCTTGAGCTTATGACGTGATTCGTTGAGATGACAGACTTATTCTATTGTTTACTATTAATAGTTAAATTTGCATTCACCTAAGTTTCATTGTGATTGTTGTGATGACAAGTTTTCACAGTTAGGTACCAAAACCCTCACCCTTGCAGTATCTGAGGGAGGCTTACTGCACCCGACATGTGACCCAACAACAATCCTGATTCAGGTCATATCGGCCCTCACGCTCGACTTGAGGTGTCATCGTTTTGGCGGGACTTTCACTACTGCTGCTGACTCGGGGCTGACGAGTCATGAGGTCATGCAGACATGCAAGGGCCAAGTGTTCAGTGTCCGAAAATACCTTGTCAATTGTCTCACTGCCGAGTTTTGCCAATCTGTCAACTTCCCCCCATTGATCCAGTCTTCTGGCCTCATCTTCAAAGGCTGTGTGTACTCTCTGCATGTCATGGTGCACATCACTCAGCTTTGACTGCACACTAGCACTGTCAATGACAGTGTCATGACCTTGATTCAGCAAATCAGTCAATATGTTGACGTTGTCATAAAACTTCAATTTCAATGTCATAAATGCCATTCTTGCATTTAAACCACGCTCTGCTACCAACATGTACTGTAGACTCAGTTATTTTCCAGGTTTTCAGCTTTTGTTTTACAAAGCCAAATTTTTGCTGACCATATTCTTATTCCAACTCACATGGCACTGCACATTCAGGTGGCAACATACATAAATTTCAACAGGCGCTAGGTGGCATCACTAATAATATCAACTATATTCTGACTCGGTAGGTGGCAGCACACAAACTGACCATTACCATGTTTGAACTCTAACTCTCTAGAACAACATCAACGTCTATAGTCGCCAGTCAAAATTCCATAAATTAGATCTACGATAGACGGGAGTACCCATGCAAAGAGTATGCCATACGAGATTGTGTATAGGACGAAATGTGTGTGGTTTTCTCAATGTTGTGATCCAACAGTGCAATTGTTTTACCAATAGACAGAACACAGACACAACAGCAATAGAAAGCAAAATGCTACGAACACGAAACCATTGTGTAGCCATTTTGCACCACAAAACATCCTAATAATACTTAGAGTGTATGAGGTGAGTATATATCGGACCGTTGGTTGCATTCGTTGAACAAAATTAGCCACTTGGTGGCTCTAAAAGAACCATAGCATGGATACAAATGAATCAAACAATTTGAATACATCGCAATAAAACGTAATGCTGCATTAGAAGCGTCATATAAATCAACTCATAAACTAGAGATTTCGATTAGTTTTCGCACTGTCATGAAAGCCACTCATTTTATGAGTTCACTTGGTCAAAAAAGATAAAAAGATAGACATAGTGAAAACAACATAGAGAAATTATTGTGAATCAATGAGAATTTTACACTTCCCATAGTGTTTGGTGGAATTGTACTTCTGCATTTGTAACAAATGAGACTACAAATGCATCCTCCACTTTGTTGTGAAAATTTAATCATATAAGCTGTGGAATGCGATTGACCCAGTCATTTTTGTCATGGACAAAAAGTTCCCGAGCATACGTCACATCGAGTGAATGCATCGAATAGATGACCAGGTCATTTCTTCTCTATAACCCTGGAACGTTTCACTGATTTGACCTTCAGTGATCGACTGATTGTGCAGTGCCTCTGACGTATAATTATGCTCATGAAAATGTTTGTTAATAGTATCAGAGGACAAACATTTAATCATTTTTAGATATGTGTCACATGTTGGTCAGTCGCTGACACTCATGATTCTCAATAGGTTCGATATTTATATTAAACGAAAAATGCGTTACATGTACAAAATAGCTAGTTCGTAACGAAACTAATATGCTCTTCTATATGTTAAAGAAAACGAGGAGAGACGTGAGATGTGCCACGGTAATATAATGCACCATCATCGAGCAACAATAACTTGAGGACACAGTATGTATATGTCATTTGATTTATTGTGATAGCTCAGCACGGAGACTTTTATGTAAACACATCACGAACACCTGGTGCGCTCGATGTGACAGCTCTTAAACCTTAAATGAAATATGTTTTGTGGGTCTATGAGCATTAATGTCTCTATGAATACGAGACCGATGTTACTGCATGACGCACAATATTTCAACATTACTCACATAGACAGGAGAAAAGAAACACCAGAAACGGAATTCGCGTCTTCACGTCTAATTCTACTGGTACTATTGTTTAATTGTAAATTTGAATTTCATTATATTATCCATTACAATATTATGTCTCTCACTCTTCGTGATTTCTTGCGTTGTTTGGTGTACAGCATTTCCACCATGAGCTACTGGTGAAGCAAGATTATGCAAGAGAATCATTTGGAGCGGAAATTAAGTCTCGATAAGACTTGGTTCTCGCGAGACCTCACCTAATCTGTGTCCAACATCTTTGTCATATCTTACGTCATAAATGACTGAAATATGGGAGCTATAATGCTTCCAGCGACAATAATTTAGTTATCATACGCATGGTTTCATTACCATCAATAAAGTGGTGCAAGGCATATGTCTATGATCAATTCTGGAGACCTACTCTTTCAAAACATCTAT
Source organism: Terebella lapidaria (assembly GCA_949152475.1). Taxonomy (NCBI): domain Eukaryota; kingdom Metazoa; phylum Annelida; class Polychaeta; order Terebellida; family Terebellidae; genus Terebella; species Terebella lapidaria. Next base: position 52,504,379 of record OX424555.1, on the reverse strand, counting down.
TAAATCTGGAATATAGGTATCAAGTCGTAGATCATATATACTCCCACGTCGCAGAGACACAGACCTCAGAGTATGATTATCTAAGATAACAGTGCTATGCGTGAGATTAATGTGTTATAAAAAAATATATGTTTCAAAGCAAACGCTCTTATCCAATAGTAAGACACCTTTGTTCAATGACCTGATGATACAAATTGCATTCATATATGTATGAAACACGTCTAGGACGTCTCCTAAGAAATCGTAAGAGAATGAGATTTATGTAAGTTTTTGAGACGAAAACACAAACCATTAAACGTATTTGATGACACCACACTAGAACATCGAATGACGATGTGTGTTTTATTAGGTTGTCATTCAGGGATCATGACATTTGAAAACTCTACAGTCCTACTCATATTTAATAGGAATTTCCAAATACCAGTGTATAAATAATGGCCATCAAATATATTTAGCAAAACTATATTTTAGCAATTTGTTCACTCTTTGCGGAACACCTGATTTCACCTTCATGAGGTTCATGAGTTTCCCTGTCATTTTTGTTTTCTCTCACTTCGTATGCCTGATATGACTTTCTGTCCCCGGACTATGAGATTGCATAACGGACCCTGTTTTGTTCGCTCGGAATACAGTACTTAATACTGGGTATTGATTCTACGTCTTTCACAGATACAGGTCAGGATCAATTGAACAACTCTTGTAATATCAATCAATCACAATCAAATATAATGTTGCAATCGGAGTCACTCATAAATCAAAACACCGACTAGTTACTTCTGGTTGACTTGTTCCCAGTACAGAGGGCACAATGCTATGCTGAGTATCACATTCACTATTATTCATATTTTCAATTTGTGTAATAAACCTGGCACGGCAGAACGAGAACTTCGACAGTCATACATGAAGACGACAAATCTAGCACAATACATCAAACAGGACATACAATACATGGACATGTGGGAGCATTGCGGCAAGGGTGCTTTTTAATGGCGACAGTCACGCAAATTCGAGATTAATGAAAGTTCAATGCTAAGAGGATGGGAAAGGAAACTACGCTAAGAGTGTCTGCAAAATGTCAAATAAAAGATTTACAATGCATCTGCATACACTACCGGGGAGAAATATTAAGAACCTCAGAAACAGTGGTTGGTGTGTTACCGAGTGACCTGTCTGGTCTGGAATGAATTTTCACTTCTCTTGGCCCAATGGGCCGTATTTCATACAAACGACTTCGGTGACAGATTATGTGGTTCCGAAATGAACAGGATTGTTTTCTTCAAAATTATGTCCTACGTCAATGTCTTATGTCAATCTATTGGCTGCTGAGGTCAGCTAATTGCGGTCAGTGAAATACGGCCTCTGTAGTGATCGCTCTGATCGCTATATCGGCAGGGGTTTCTCCAGGTTATCTGGTTCCTCCAAGCTAAATGACTACCGTCATTCCATCAACAAATTAAGTATAACGACTACAGACTGCCTGTCCGTTTTAATTAATTTTAATATAACGTGTGAATATATGCAAATGTCAGCATTGCGGCTTATTGGATTCCTTACTTAGTCAATAATTGACACAGTAGAAAGTTTACCAAGTAATTGACAAGTAGAAAATTTGAAATTGATGAAAAATGTCAGATAAATGTGTTTAGAAAAATCTAGTTAGGGAAGGAAATCGATGTTTCATTTCCATTTGTGATCATATTCCTGAGAGGCACTTTTCCGAAGTAGCCAAGCATGAGTATTTTCTCCCGCGACTCTGCCGGTGTCTGACAGCGATGAACACATCAATATTTGCCCTCACTAGAGAAGCATCCACCTGGTATAGTGCTATCAATGGATTCTACTTCCCAAAGTGGCCAGGCAAGAGGTGTTGACACTGCACAAAGGCCCCGACACCAGATTGACTTGGTACTTGACAATCCAATTTATTGGACTTTCATATTCTGCCCAAGGGATCCCAAGCCAAAATCGAATACGACGACAATGAAAGTGACGGCATACTAGCAAGAGTAACCACATTGCCCGTGTGTCTTGTTGCCCTCATTCCAAAGATTTAATAATCTGGAATCGTGTCAGTCTGCAGATGCTTTTTAGTTAGTGCAACACGACGTGTGTTTTTTTACCCATCAAACTCGCATATTAAAATTCAATGAATTTATATCCTGTGTGTTTTTATCATGTATATTCTATCCTAAACGTATCTATATATCAATATGCGTCACTGACATCCTCAATGAATGTCCATGGCAAGCATATGGACGAACAGCATGCATTTGAACATTTTGATCTTGTGCAGTAGACGTGTTCAAACCTCATCAACACATATATTCTGGACGTTTATTCTGTATTGGTTATTTGGAGGTATTAGAGAGTTCAAGCTAATCACAGGCCGTACGAAATGATTTTAAACTTTTCTCTGACCTCATCGGCGGGATTTTCTTTCTAATTATGTATTTTGACAGCTGATCACAAAATCAGATTCCAACTTCGAAGACAGTGCGCCAGAAGTGACCATCCCATCCTACACACAATCTCATCTGGCAAACACTTCACGTAATCACGTCTGTCCTAAATCTGATTTGTGGACTTCAATGTGAATTCTCTACTGGTATTTAGAGAAGAAAATTGATTCAAGCATGGGAGGCGTGATTTATAGTTCTGGGGTCAGGTGTGTAGTACTCTAAAGGAAATCGACTACAGTGAACCCAATACTGACGCCTACCACGGAATGTCAATTTAATTGCCACTCTCGATAGCGTGTTTCGTGTTAGTCCTAATAAAATTAATTTTCCGTTTCTCGTCCCCGCACTGTGTTCAAAAGCAGCCTCCCGGATTTTTGTATTTACAATCCTCAATTAAAACAAAAGTGTTCCCGCTCCTATTTTGAGGATAGTGAATGTAAGTATCAATCTAATACCACCAATACAGCCAAATTTTGTTGATTCCAATAACAAACATAAATAACAAACATAAAACACGACATTTTGCAATAGAAACGAAGCCCGACCAATTACTATATCAAAAGACACACTGGCGTCATCAGGGGCAGACAGTGTGGTAAATGTAATTGTTTCTACTGTACACCTGATGGAATTAATATACAACTGCCCAACAACCTATGAAAATAATTTAGAAATCCGAAACAAACACCATGGTATAGATATATGACAAGTTTATATGTACCTAATCACAAGCCAAGAGGCTACTTAGTTGAACGATCGAGACACCGAATTAAAGCATGCAACTTAGGTATATATTTAACTTACCACCTCGTTTTCACATACCGCCAAATGATACAAAGAAACTACCAGTTTTTTAAAAAAAAAACAGTTATTCCATGTGATTATTTGTGTGTAATAATACATAGAAATTGTGATCACGAATTGATTTACTATATTTCTTCATGTATAGTTCAATAGATGTTACAGTATTAAATGATAGAATGGTTTTCCACAATGACTCATCATTGAAACAACAAATTATCAGCTGACGGTTTTTTTAATAATAATACTACTGGTACACAGAATCATCCTGTCTGTGCTGACTGCTAGGATGAATGCACACTAGTGGTGCCAAAGTGCTCAATATTTAGCATTTAGAAACGAAATCATTGAAGGCCTGATTTATTTGGGCTTGAATCTGCTTGAATAAATCAAGCCTTTAGAAATGAAATCATTAATGTCATGTGTTACATATGTTCTAAAGGCTTGATTTATTTTGGCTTGAATTCCTTTAGGCGCAAGTGTTTTTTCTTTCTTTATTTCATAAGTGTGAAATGTCGTCCCGCCAAAAATAAAAATTAAAAGGTGCCTCCCTACCCAATTTTCTCACGAGATGAGGATGGTATTCTTTACAAAATAAAAAAAAGTCCCTCCCTACCCAGTCTTGAAAAAAAATAGGAGGACGAGAAACAGAAAATTATTTTTTAGGCCTTACTATGTTTCAAAAGGCACATGCGACGGGCAGACGCTGCATTATGAAATTTCGTCAGTAACCCCTTTCCCGCTGACTTATAATGTAAACCTAAGCGTAACAAATTCATCAAGCCTAAGCATTCTCCGGAACCAAAACTTGGTAGGCGGATACATATTATTATAGTCATGGGTAGTGAATCGAAACATAGTTTGATAAATAATATCAAAACAATTGTGCAAATTGATGAGGAAATATATCATGTAACAGATTCTCATAAAAAGCTTACAGATGCAGGTATGTACGTTTCTTGTGACCACTATAATGGATATTTAAAACCATGCGACTGTGTTTTCCGCAAAAAATATCGGTCAAGTTCGGTCTGGCGGATGAATTCAGGTTGCACGAGTCCGAAGGACGAGTGTATTCTGTGTTCATCCGCCAGACCAAACGAGATCCTGCCTGACCTTGATCCCGGCATTTGCCCTCGGCCTTGGTCGAATACTCAGAAATTCGGGCACATATCAGGTCACATACTAAAAGAAAAACATGTAATATTGTGTATATATTTGCCCTCACCCGTTTAGTGATGAACTATACTTCCCAGAGGGTTAATCCCAGAGGGTTAATCAAGAGGTGTTGACACCGAACAAAGTCCCTGACACAGATTGACTTGATACTGGACAATCCAATTTAATAGATTTTCATATTCTACAAAGTGGATCCGAAGCCAAGATCAAACTTGACGGCGATGAAACCGATGCCATATTAGCATGGGCAGCCACATACCATATCAATAGAATAATGTGTATAATTGATAATGCCGTGGTGAACAAGTGTCAAGCATCCAATGTCCCAAACTGGCAAATCAAAATTGTCAGCTATGACTTGGCTATTATTAAGAACACTCACAGCGGGGTTCCAAAACGAGGGATTTTTCACTTTCAGTTCAAATTCGTGCAAAAGTTTGATTTTTGGTGTAAACTTGAAGGCTAGGGTCTAAGTAATAATTTTGGTTCGAGTGGACATCGATCTGCCCAATATTGACCATGTATGACGTCATTTTCAAAATGGCCGCCATCAAAAATGTTGAAATCACGTTTTGAGCCATAACTCAACTTCTATGGTGGATAGAGACACGATTGTGGTGTCTATACCCATGTTTTTGATGATGAGGAATCCAATGGTTATATTGCCGAATACCTGTGACTGGTGGTTACCTCAGAATTCAAAATGGCCGCCAGTTAAACCTAAAAAAATCAATTTTTTTCAATGATGGGGCTGATACTTACATAAATCATAAAGTGCTAGTGAGATTAAAACCGATGGTGTGCAGTCTGGAATATACCATACACCTATTGTTTAATTACGTCTAACACCTATTGTTTACGTTTTATTACGTAATTTAACAGTGGACAAATCCGCTGCAATGGATTCACTCACACAAAATATGTGTATATGTTTGTCAACAACACCACACGGTATAATCATAGGACTTCTCCACCCAAAACTTTTTGACATTTACATGAAGTGAGGGAATTGACCAACACACAAATATATTGCATCCCGTGTCTCTCCATACACAACACAATGTCGTGGAAACTAACAGGTATGTGCGTTTGGTCTTCAAGGATTTGTCCGTGGGAAAACTGGATTGTATTTGGAAATCATGGGATATCATATTGTAATCGTGTTTTTGTACTTGTAGCTAGTGATCGTGTACAGTGTAGAATTTATTGTAACATATTTCTCTGCATTCCTATGCGAATCTCGTTTTCAGCTCATCGGCTGAAAGCAGTAGAACTATTGGGATGGATTGACACGGTGTCTGTCCCATGTTTCCCTGACTCAAATCTTTCAGAATCTTCTCCCCCGAGAGTACTAATCATATGGTCCCCAAACTTGGCTTACTGCTCGTTATTTGTGTGTTCTCCAAAGTGTCTTCAAGATTTGCATATGCAGTACACATACCTATCTATACCAGTTTGATGAAATATTCTGATCGCCTCCAGATGAGCTACAGGGCCCTTGGCCCTATGTTTGTAGGCTGTTGAAAATGGATGCAGTAGACTGGGAGCTGTGTGTCTTGTGCCGCAAAAAAACTGGAGAAGAATTAAAATGCCCCCTAGATAACCCTGTTCACGGTCATAGAGAAGAAGCATACAAAGATATCCTCAACCTGGTATCTCAGTTTGAAGACCTAGAAGCTGTACCACACCCCGACCTAGAACTACCGAATGCAGAAACATTACAGGCGAATCGAGCATCCTGGCACAAGACATGCCGACAGCTCTACAAAAAAACAGCACTAGAACGGGCAAGAAAGCGTCACTCTCAAGCCCTTTCATCGGTATCCAAAAGACCAAGACGCACCAGCACAAACATCAATAAGACCTTATGTATCTTTTGTGAGGAAGATACCAGCACAGAAGACCATTCTTTCCAGAAGCTTACCCTCACTGAAGAAATCCATGCTAAAGCAGTATGTATGGGAGAAGATCGTGTAATACAGCGCCTCGCTGGAGGGGATTTGGTCGCCATAGAAGCTAGATATCATCGTAACTGTTACACTGGATTCAACCGTAGATATCAGCAGATGATCCAAAGAAGCCAAAAGTGCACAGAAAGTGAGAATATCGAAGTTACTGCAGAAAATGAGCTGCTTCAATACATCGAAGAAGAAATCGCTGCTGGATGTAGGTTCTTCAGTCTCCAAGATATGAAAGATATGATGACTGAAAGGCTGCAGCAGTACAAGATCCAGAAAACGGTCAATGGCACTCGACTGAAAGAAAGAATATTAGAACATTTCCCTGATTTAACAGAAGAAAGAGGAAATCGAGATCGAGTTTTTCTTGTCTGCTCTAACACGGCCAGGAAGTTAATCAGTGAGGCAAGTCAAATACCAGAGGAGCAAACACACACATTACTGATGGCAGCATCAATCCTACGCCAAGCAGTGTTCGACCATGACACACCTTTTCACTTCAAAGGTTCATTTCCCGAAAATTGTGAAGAGTCAGCTGTACCTGCACGCCTCAAGTATTTCTTTCGGCAGCTCCTCAAAGGGCCGAAATCATCACCTGAACATGATAGATTGGAGAAAGTCCTCTCTATGAGCCAGCTTGCCATGCTGAATATGACCTCACCATCAACCAACATGAAATGTGAGCCTCCTTTGCCTGTTTTCCTGGCCCTCAGTTTGCATTCTCAGACGAGGAGTAAGAAACTAGTGGACCTACTGCACAACCATTGCCTAAGTGTCTCTTACAGGAGAGTACTCAACATTGAAGCCAGTTCTGCTCAGGCCATCGCTGTGCAGACGCGTGCTAACTCTGATATCGTATGCCCCACAAATCTCCGTCAGAACCTATTCACTGTGGCAGCTCTTGACAATCTGGATCATAATCCCACATCCAGGACAGCTACATCATCTTTTCATGGTACAGGGATCTCAGTTTTCCAGTTTCCATCAACTGAAGAACCTGGTTTGGGACATGAAACTATGGAAATTGATTCCAATGTTAGAGGAGGAGGCCTTGGTGGATCCATCCTTCCCCATTCGTACACCTTCGTGCCGCCTGTAGAGCGTAGTTTGTCCACACAACCTCCAAGAAGACATGTTCGGCCACTGACTGCAAGTTCAGTTGATGAGGAGAAACAGCATGAACAAGCATGGATGTCTGCAGTACGTGCCAACATCAGCCAGGATACCACCACAGAGAACCATGCACCAGTGATGTGGACTTCATACCATGCTTCACGAACTGATAGTATGGGTCCTTCAGACAAATGTATCGAAGCACTACTACCACTATTTCATGAAAAGGCAGCAACACCAGGGATGATTCGGCATGGGATGGATCTCGTGAGGAGAACAACTGAACATCTTAATCCTCAACAAGTTCCAGTGTTGGTGGTAGACCAACCACTATACGACATTGCAAAGAAAATGCAGTGGACATTCCCCGAAACCTTTGGGGAAGACAAATTTGTTGTGATGCTTGGAGGGCTCCACATCGAAATGGCTTTGTGGATCACCATGGGGGACCTCTTACGTGGGTGTGGATGGCCTGAAGTCCTGGCAGAAGCAGGTCTCACAAAAACAGAGGCAGCTGCAACATCATTTCTAAAAGCACACAATCCAGTGAGAACACGATATGCCCACCAGGTGACTGCTGTGGTGCTTGGCAACCATCTGAGACGAGCTCACGATGACAGTGGAACGACAATGACGCTTGAAGACTGGGTCGAAGTAACTGCACGGGAACATCCAACGGTACAGTTCTGGTTACTCATTCATAAGTACCAGCAGATCATATTCATGTTCATTCGCTCTCATCGGGAGAGAAAGTTCCACCTCATGGTCAATGCTCTACGTAAGCTAGTTCCCCTTTTCTTCGCTCTCGACCATCAGAACTATGCCAGGTGGATTCCTGTTCTAATCAGAGATCTAGAATCTCTCCCACCTCCCGTTCTGCAGGAGTTCGAAGCAGGACATTGGACAATAACAAGAAGTAATCACAGATTCTCATCCATACCAGTTGATCAGGCGCATGAGCAAGCCAACAAATGAGTCAAGGGAGTTGGTGGTGTCATCGGCCTAACAGAGCACCCTACCATGCTGGAACGCTGGTTGTTGACAGGTCCAGAAATCAGTCGTGTTACCGAACAGTTCAAAGGGTCAAATGATGATGATAGCGAGGAAATTCCTCACCATGAGGAAGGAGGTGCATCGCAGCATCGATTTCGGCGCCACGTCACAGAAGTCTTGGAGGTCATGATGAGCAGAGGGAACCCTTTTGAAGAGTTTAGCACAGACCTTGTTACACTAGACAACAAAGTTTGTGTGTCTAGTGCTGCAGCAGCATCTGTTCGTATCATAGAATCGAAAGGCCAAGAGCAGTATGAAAGCTTCAGAAAAGAGGTGCTCGACACAAATGAAGTACCTCTAACAGCACCAATCAGGAGAAACAACCTGTTGCTCTTCCATGAACAAAAAACACGGAACAAAACAGCGCTGAAAAGGCAAGTCCATCACTACAAACAACATGCTGAGCTGTATGGCCTAGCATTTGTTATGCTAGACAATCGAGGTGGAAACCTGGAAGAATTTTTCCGCCATGAGTCGTCCCCATTTCCACCTGCACTGTCGTCTGATGGTGCACTGAACTCTTGTACGAAATCTGATTTGCTGACCTGCATTCTGGAATTCAGTGCCACTGCAGATGCCTCTGTTGACGAAGCACTGGTTGCACCAGAAGATTATGACGTCATAGTCATTGACGGTGGAGCACTTATCCACTCCTTACAAGGTACGAATGTCCAGGGCAAAACCTTCTATGAGTATTTCAACAAGGTATTCTACCCAAGGATACAACACGACTTGAAGAGGGCAGCCAGGGTCGACATAGTATGGGATCAGTATCGTTCAAAGTCCATCAAAAGTGACACACGAGATAAGCGAGGAACAGGAACAAGACAGCGTGTGTCTGGTACAGCCAAAGTCCCGAACAACTGGCAGATGTTTCTTGCAAATGCAGATAACAAGAAAGAACTTTTCTCATTCTTGTCCACACAACTGGCACAAGTTCAACTCCAAAAAGGCAAGTGCGTCTACGCAACTTTGGGTGATCAAGTCATTTCCACTGGAAATGGTTCTGATATGGGAAGATGTGATCATGAAGAAGCAGATACACGTGTGGTTGTGCATCTTCTCCATGCAATTCAAAATGCATCCATCGCACTCATCCACACAGGGGACACAGATGTTGTTGTGGTTTTACTCTGCAATTTCCATCGCATCTTGGCTGTGAACCAAGCAGCAGAAATATGGATTTCTTTCAAAGCCGGAAAGGAAACCAGGATGATATCATTGAACACTGTGGCACTCAGGCTAGGAGATACTAATTGCAAGGCCATGGCCCTATTCCATGCCTTCACCGGATCCGACAGCACGTCCTCCTTCAAATTCAAGGGAAAGCGATACTGCTTTAAGACTAAGGACAAAGTCCCATCCCTCATGGAAGAGTGTGCGACAGTTGTCAGCAACCCGTTTCATGTATCGCCAGACCTGAGACAAGTGATGTTGCAATTTGTCTGTAGGCTGTACTCTGATGAATATGTCACTGATGACAATAATGTGGACCTGGTTCGATTGAGGGTCTTCTGTCACAAGACCAGAGATGTAGAGCGAATTCCTCCCACAAGCGATGCTCTAGAACATCATATCAGAAGGAGTGTCTTTCAAGCAAGCGTCTGGACCACAGCCCATGAACCACTGGGGGCTGTCCAAAACCCCACGGACCATGGATGGACTGAGAAAGACGGCAAGCTGGTTCCCATCTGGACCACACTACCTCTTGCCAGGGATGTATTCGATCTCAATGTCAAATGTCAATGTACAAAACTGTGTACATCTTGCAAATGCAAAAAGACAAACTTAGAATGTACGCGTATGTGCAAGTGCAACTGCGCTGTTTAACTAGTCATGAGACTGGAGAGTCAGTTTAGCAATAATGTTGAAAGTTCATCATGAACTTAGCTGTAAAACTTCAAAACTGGAACGGCATTCAGGTAGGCCAGTATGTGGTCGGTGACATGGTAGTCGCTGACCGCGTAGACAAATATGTATATATTGTACAGTGAAGAATGGTTGTGTCAGTTCATTTGAAATGTATGTTGAAAAGTAGTGTGTGCAGATAAAGCGTATTAATTTATGTATAATCTACAGCAATTCAGGTATGCCAGTGTGTGGTCGGTGACATGGTAGTCGCTGACCGCGTAGCCAAATATGTATATATAGTACAGTGAAGAATGGTTGTGTCAGTTCATTTGAAATGTATGTTGAAAAGTAGTGTGTGCAGATAAAGCGTATTAATTTATGTATAATCTACAGCAATTCAGGTAGGCCAGTGTGTGGTCGGTGACATGGTAGTCGCTGACCGCCTAGCCAAATATATATATATATTGTACAGTGAAGAATGGTTGTGTCAGTTCATTTGAAATGTATGTTGAAAAGTAGTGTGTGCAGATAAAGCGTATTAATTTATGTATAATCTACAGCAATTCAGGTAGGCCAGTGTGTGGTCGGTGACATGGTAGTCGCTGACCGCGCAGCCAAAAAACATATGTATGTATCTATATAAATGTATATATATATATATATATATACACACATATATATTGTGAAAACTAGAACGAATGCAATAGTTGATTGTTTGAATATGGGATCGAGCATTTTGAATCTTATATTGATATATCTACATATTTCAGGGCTGACTATGGACTCCACAATATTAATGTTGTACAGCATCTCTCATCATTGGATTGTTATCATGCTTGACTCATATGAGTCATATGTGATATGAATGTGTTTGTGAATGAATATGAAGATATGAATATATGTTGTGTGTACAAAAAAAAGGAATTCTTCATATACATGTATATAATAAATATGAAATAAATATACATTATACATGTTTTTTCTCGCTTCTATCTTTCGGTACTAGTACCAGTATACGCTGTGAAATAAATTTTATATGTCTATGAATTTCGCATGAAAATAGTTGAAAAACTAGAATGACATGTGTGTTGTCCCTCATCAACCAACAGTCACAGGTACTCAATAATATCACCGTTGGATTCCTCATTATCCAAAACATGGGTATAGACACCAAAATCTTGAATCTGTCTCCCATAGAAGTTGAGTTATAGCCCAAAACGTGATTTTGAAACATTTGATGGCAGCCATTTTGATTTCTGAGGTAACCACCAGTCACAGGTATTCGGCAATATAACCAATGGATTCCTCATCATCAAAAACATGGGTATAGACACCACAAACGTGTCTCTATCTACCATAGAAGTTGAGTTATAGCCCAAAACGTCATTTCAACATTTTTTATGGCGGCCATTTTGAAAATGACGTCACACATGGTCAATAATGGGATGATCGATGTCCACTCGGACCAAAATTGCTGTTTGGACCCTGACCTCCAAGATGACACCAAAAAAAACCCTTTTGCATCAATTTGAACTGACTGGTGTTCTGGGCACCCCACAATTGCAGTCATTCGAACGGACATCCAGTGTCACTAATTTTTTCGCCAACCCATTGGGATGTGTTCTCAGGTTTCAATGTCCGTTGCAAGTATAATTCATTTCCAAGCTTTCAACATACCACTATCTGAGACATGCTTGAATGTAAACTATCACCAAGCATCCGTCCCTGTGAGTGGCGTCACCGGAGTCTGCTATACTTCATGGACTATTTAAAGAACTGAAGACGAAGCAGATATTGTCAACGTACCAATGGCACATGTAGCTTTTGTCGATAGGAAATTTCAAAACAGTATGTGCCAATGCTGAAATTAATAAAATGTTATTATACGTTCGAACTATACACCCTAGCAAATGACATTAGAGCGTTGACCGACCTTGTTTTTTTTTTTTTTTTTTTTTTATTTAGGGGTTCTGGGGTCAGTTTGTGGTACTCTAAAGGAATCGATAGTGAGCACATTATAGATGCATACCATTGAAAGTCAATTCAATTGTCACTCTCGATCGGGTGATTTATGTTACTATGTTTCAAAAGACAAGTAAGACGGGTCACATTTTAGGTGAGTAACTGCGGCATTATATGTTTTAATTCATGGTGTCAATATTCCATCCTCGTGTTTGTCAGGTTTCGGGCGCAATGTGCGAAAACGTATGTTTGTGTATTGATAACTGGGGGTCTACCCATGATGGCACTAGATTGTGACATTTTATTGATATTTCATGACTCCGTGAGACCTGCCACCATCTCCACCAGCATGACAATTGAACCAGGGACATAATACAACTATGATTAAAATCGATCACAATGAAATGTTATGTGAAGCTGCCAAGGAAGTGATCCGTACTCAAATTCATAAGAATGGAACATAAAGTACATAGAGAAAATTGTGGCCTGTATACGTATCCCATTCAATATGTTTATATTTTCTTCATCTGCAGTGAATTTAGCACCTAAAACATGACCCAGAATATCCAGTAATACATTTCATATCCTGGAATACATGAAAACTTATGGCCAGAAACTGTTTCAATGGCGACAATCACGAAAAGTTGTGATTAGTGAATGCCCAATGCTGAGAGGTTTCGAAGGGAAACTACTCCGAATGACCAAAAACGACATTTAGCACCTAAAACATGAACCTGGAATACATGAAAACTTATGGCCAGAAACTGTTTCAATGGCGACAATCACGGGAAGTTGTGATTATTGAATGCCCAATGCTGAGAGGTTTCGAAGGGAAACTACTCTCGAATGACCAAAAACGGCGAAAAGCACTGCGTCTGTGGAATTAAAACTTATGGCCATAACGACTGGCTATTGTATTCATTCGCAATGCTAAAACTACCTCACGTCGAACGGTCGATTCCAAAACTTGGCGTGCGGACCCACATGCACACATGGTGCCGATGCATGGTTCCAAAGATTATATCACATGATTTGTGCAAATTCTTGACAAAACATATCACATTACAATTTTCTTCAGCAAAACAAGAATAATTCTTGTAATTTCAATCAATCACAATAAAATGTAAGTGAATATAAATATTCATCTCACACACATCAAAGACGCCCAAAATTGCTGTACACAATTCTTTATTGTATACGATGAGACCTTTTCATGTCGAAGGAAAACCCCCTTCACAATGAGCTAGGATATACATGTCAACACGACTAGAACCAACTTGAGAACGGTTTACAGAAAGAACAAAAACATGTTATTGGTTACATGGTACGGGGTAGCGGAAGAGACTCTCTACCTACTAGAGCAACATGTGATGACGGGTGGGAATAGACAATGCACTGGGATAAAAACACAACCTAACACATACATGTGCTTACACGTAATACAAAATATGGATGTTCTAATTACTATACATGGAAGTTCTAACTACTATACATGAATTATCATGCCCCCGATGTGGCCTAGATGATACATTTAATACCGGGGGTACAAAAACATATTAGGGTGCAGAGTAGTGGAGCAGATTCCCTACCCCTTTTGGTCATGATCCATAAAGGATGTGATAAGGGTGGTGGTGCGTTGATAAAAGGTTTTTATTGATTTTTCAAGATGGCGACTGGTAAGCTCATTATCATAATCTGAGGAAATGAAAACGAGGCTCGGCTCAAAACGTGGCCAGAGGGAAGGTCCATTGTAAATATATTCTTAGATGCGGTGGATAAACATCCCCATCAAGATGGGCATTTATTTATCATATGTCAGAACGACAGTCACGGCAAATAACGTGATAGTGCTTTTATACAGTAATTTGAATTACTGTCGACAAACTCAGACCTAAGTATACACCATTTCTATGTATTTTGTTTTTCGATATCTTTGCATACTCTTCCAATAACAAACTTCTGCCCGGCGGGCCGAAAATTCCACACTCTGCCAGGGTTTCTCAAAGAAACCCCATATTGTGCAATAACCCTATAATATAATACTTTAACGAGAGTGCCTCATAAATCACACCACATCCAGGTACTTATGGTTGATATTTTGACGCAATGCGCTGATACGTATCACATTCACTAGTATTCCTATTTTCTCTTTGTGCAATAAACTTGTCACGAAAGAACAAGAACCTAGACAGTTATACATGAAGACGACATCGAATGTATTAACAGAACATGAGACTTATGGAAACGTGGGAGCACGGCGAGGACAGTTCCTTTTAATAGTGACAGTCATGCAAACTAGAGATTAGTGAACGTCAATGCTAAGAGGTTGAGAAGGAAAACTACGCTCGAGTGTCTGCAAAAAGTAAAATAAAACTGCATCTATGCACAGTGCCAGGAGAAAAAAAATCAAGGAGCTCAGAAATATTCGGTGAAGTTATAACGAGTGACCGCTGCTATGGAATGATAGGGATGATAGGGAGCTTTCCTCGGCCAAATGGCAGTGCTTCATACAATAGGCTTTGCTGGTAAATTATGCGGTTGTGAAATGAATGGACATTTTATTCCATTCAAAATTATATCCCACATCAATTATATAAATACCTGTAGCAGATCCTGTAATGTCAAATCAATCGCTGATCAGGTCATCTAATTGCGGGTTGACTTCCAACTAATGAGGCCAGCTGTATGATTCGATTCCCGGCCTCGGCAGTATGTTACTGTGATTACTAATCGACAGAATTATCTCCTTGTTATTCTGTTCCCTCCAACCTGGATGACTACCGTCATGCCATCAGCAAAATCATCAATCCATAATGATTACAGATTGACTGTTCTTATTAATTTATTTTAATATTACATCTGATTACATTGCAGATGTCTGCAAAGTGGCTTATTGGATTCATTATTCAATCAATAATTGACAGACACTTCGAGTCAAAAAAATTGAAATTCATGCCAAAATACAATGTGTTTAGAAAATCGTTACTTGAGGAAGGAAATTGACGTTTCATTTCCAGTTGCGATCGCATTTCTGAGAGACACATTTAAAAACTAACCGAGCAAGAAAAGTTTCTCTCTTACCGGTGTCTGACAGCGATGAACACATCAATAATTGCCCTCGCCCGCTAAGCCTCTGTCTGATATAGTGATGTGAATGGCCACCTCTGGGAACTCTACTTCCCAAAGGTGCCAGACAAGAGGTGTTGACACTGCACAAAGGTGCCGACACCAGATTGACTTGGTACTTGACAGTCCAATTTATTGGATTTTCATATTTTGCCCAAGGGATCCCAATCCAAAATCGAATATTACGACGATGGTATGACGGCATAAAAGCATCGACAGACACATGTCATCTGAGTCTTGCCATCCTCATTCTCAAAAATTAATCTGGAACCGTGTCAGCCCCTACATAGGCATTACTTTGTGCTACCCAACTCACCAAAGTAGCATATTGAAATTCAATGAATTGATAGCCTGTAATTTATTGTTGGTTGTAAAGTTAAAACCATTAATTTGTCAGGTTTTCCATAAACATGGATGAATTCGAGCATTTTGAATATTTATTACTGGTCACTATGACATGCACGTGATTATGGCCAATATTATGCAATAGTGCTCAATATTTGATATGCTAGTGTGTTTTTCTACATGGCTCACATATGAAGCATGGAATTAATTTTTTAAAAAAGAATATCAATTACGAATGAGCGCCGGTCATTGGTTTAACCACGATAATTTCTTGACAAACAATTGTTATGAACAGATGTTATTACTCTTGTAAATAGTGGCAATAAAATGTGATACCATGCCCAATACCTAGCAAATGTCCATGACTATGGAGAAGATCTGGTGAATATATGGTGCATATCCGGAATTTTGAAAGAAACAAACAAACATGTTGAAACGAGCAGGGCTAGGGGGGGGGGGGTGTTTTAGATGGAGAGAGTAAGGGAAGATAAATACATTTCATTTCCGGTTTCATCAAATTTCGGGGTCATTCTTTCAAAAAGCAGCAGAGCAAGAATATCTCCGTCATTTGATCCTGCCGGTGCCTAGCAGTGAATAACACATCAATGTTTGCCCTCACCAAGTCGTGATTAACTATAATTCTCATAATCTTTTCGTATTTTCGATTTTCGTAATCTGCATGGGAGTCCAAACCAAAATCGTATACGACGGCGATGAAACTGACATCATATTAGCCCAGGCAGCCACATGTCATATCAATAATATAATAAATATACTTCATAATACCTTGGTGAACATGTATGAAGCATCCAATCGCTCAAACTCAAAAGCATGGGAAGCTAAATGTGTTTTTGTATATTATGTTACAACAATGCCTTACTTGAAAACATTTTACACATCAATAGATTGCAGTAATTTAAACAGATGTCCCGTGTCACTAATTTGTCGCCAAACCCATCGGATGTGTTTTCAGGTTCCACTGTACGTTCTTTTCCAAACGTTCAACTTACCCAGTCACTGATCTAAGGCGTGCGTGAGTGTAACCATCACCAGGCATTCGTCAATATGAGTGGCGTCTTTGGAGTCTGCTCTACTTCATGGACTATTGTACTGACGAGGAAGCACAAATTGTCAACGTACCACTTGCAACAGTAGCTTTTCAAAACAGTATGTATCTATGATGAGTATATTCAGATTTTATTTGTACGTTCAAACTGAATTTGATATCCCAACACTTAAACACGAAGACTTCTGATTGCAGGTGTCACATTTTATGCAACACGCATAAAATACGTTACTTGTAGATGCACATTTGAGCAAAATGAAATCCTGCAAAATCATTTAAACACTAATATAAATTTCTTACATAAAGTTTTGTTGCTGATGTCTTGTGACAGGATGATGACAAAATTGGATTTCAACATCGAGGACACCACACCAGGAGAGACCATCCCATCCTACACACTCTCATCTGGCAAACACTTCACGTAATCACGTCTGTTCTAAATCTGATTTGTGGGATTCAGTGTGATGTTCCTACTGGTATTTAGAAAAGAAATAGATTCAAGCATTGGAGGTGTGATTTGTGGTTCTGGGGTCAGGTTTGTGGTACTCTAAAGTGAATCGATAGTGAGCACAATATTGATGCATACCATTGAAAGTCAACTAGTTGTCAATCTAGATTGCGTGTGTTATTGTACTAAATTTAATCTTTATTTATTTTACAACAATTGATGAACAAGCATCAGCTCATATAAACATCTCTTGTTGGCTCGGATCTTGGCGTAAGGGTGGTCATTTGTGTGGGAGGAAACCAGAGAACCTGGTGAAAACCCACTTGCCCGGTTTGGCGACCACATACCACCTCACATACTGTCGAGGCCGGGGATTGAACCCGCGCCCAAACTGACTGCGTTGGTGAGAAGTCAGCCCACTTACGAACTGAGCTAACCGGGCAACCATAGTGTTATTGTGCTATGTTTCAATAGACAAGTGAGACGGACAGACACTGCATTATAAGATTGCATGATTAACATCGGCATTGAATCAAGGATCGTGATTGAATCAAGGATCGTCTATGATTGAAGTTCAGAGTACACGGTGTCAATATTCGATCCATATGTTCGCCAGATTTCAGGCAGAATGTGTGAAAAGATATGCTCCTATATTGAACACTCGTTCTCTGTCCACGATGACACTAGATTGTGACATTTTATTGTTATTTCGCGACTCCCTGACCGGACGCCATCTCCACCAATACGACAACCAGACCAGGAACATAAATACAACTGTGATTTTAATTGATCACAATGAGATGTGAAGCTGCAGCAGAAGTGATCCGTACTCAAATTCATGAGAATAGAACATACTCTACATAGATAAACTGTGGCGTGTATAAATATCACACTCACTATGTTCATATTTTCTTTTGCAGTAAACTTAGCACTTAAAACAAAAATGTACCGAGTAGGGGTTGCATAAATGCAACGACTCTATTCCCATGTCCCAAATGACATGAGAACTTATGGTGAAAAACTGTTTCAATAGCGAAAGTCACGCAAACTTATGATTAGTGAATGCCCAATGCTAAGAGATTTGGAAAGAAAACTATTCTTCAGTGACCAAAAACAGTTGAGAAGCACTGTGCCTGTGGAGTTTAAACTGATGGCCATAATATACGAATGACTATTGCCTTCACTCGCAATGCTGAAACTACCTTAAGCTGAACACCATACATCATCTCTATGATAACCAGAACTTAACGAAAAAAAAAACAACTGCTCCGCCAATGTGCCTAAAATAAAACCTACTTTTTACATGGTGTCTATAGACATTTTGTAAACTGCAAACTACTTTATTCAGAAAATGCATAAAATGGAAAATGCATAAGATGATGCACAATGTAGTTGGATAGGCAAATCATACACAGTACAGTAGGCAATTAGCGGCTGCAGTTTCCTGTGAGCATACACTATTGTGCCTATACTTGCATGTCACATAAACAATACTTTTCCCCCTACAATTTAAAAACAACTATTTTGGTAGTCATTTCGCTAGGTCATGGAACGTGCTTCAAAACGCATCAGTTATCGTCTTTGTAATTATTGGATTATTCTATTCTGTAACATCATGCCAAATATGTTTGAAATGTCCAAGATCGTTGAGAAAAAAGTGGTTCTTGGATTAGCCACTCAGTCAATAAGTGATGAAATTCTCGGACCTTGGTAAAAAAATAAGAAACCGAAACGACCAAGGCTAGCGGGAGGGTTTTTCATATCGGAACCAATAAAAAGCCCTACGTAAAGTCATTTCATTTCCTGTTGCGATCACATTTCTGAGTGGCGCCTTCGAAAATCACAACAGATTATCTTCGTTCCGGAACTCAGCCGGCGTCTGACAATGAAGAACTCATCAATATTTGCCCCTAGCCCACCAAACATCTAGAAAATCAATTAAGTTGTGATCAACTCTAGTCATCAGAGGTGACCAGCAAGAGGTTTTGACACTACACAAAGTTGCCGACCCCAGATTGATTCATACTTGACAGTCGAGTCCATTAGAATTCCCAAGGGATCCCAAACTGAGATCGAATATGGTAGCATCATATTCTATAGATCATAGAAGAATATGAAGCCAACTAATTCAATGTATGAAAATACAATGTTTGTATGTTCTGGTTTGAACTATTATATTGTGAAGTGGCATTTAAGCCATATGATCCCTTCACTCCTTCACATCCTTCAATGTTTTAGCTTGCAATCAACAATGTTTGAAAATGAAATGCATGTCATTTATATCCAGTGATTTTTACCAGATGTCAATGTACATGAACATTTGGAGAATAAGGTGTTTCATCCATGCATGTCTTTTTCAAAAATAAACGGACGTGTTATCTATTGCTTGAGGATTGGTTGCATACAAGAAACCATAGTTTGCAGGGCGACTATTTCCCAATGACTTTAATGTAAACCTATATGTGCCAAATCTGCCTAGACTACACAATTGCTCAAACCAAAACTTGGTGGGCCGACCCACATACACTCATGGAGCGGCCCAAGTATCATATCCTGCGCCTTCCTCTATATTCAATAAGGATTAAAAAGGTGCGAGACGGATTAAATGGTATGTTTTCAGTGGACGAGTAGTATTAAGGAGCAGTGTACGGTACTTGGGCCCATGGAGCCGAGGCATAGTTACTTAAATTATATCACAGGATTTTTACAAACTTTGGATAAAAATTACATTACAGTGTACTTCAACAGATCATGAATAATTCTTGAAATTTCACCATCAATAAAATATCACAATAAATCACAATAAAATATAAGTTAATATACATGTGTAAATGAATATATATTACTCTAATAAGAGTGGCTTATAAATCAGAAAAACTAAGTAAACTATGTACTTCTGGTTGATATATATTTCCAGTATATGGGACGCAGTGCTGTTACGTGTCACATTCATTATTATTCATATTTTTTGTGTGTAAAAAACTTGGCATGGAACAAGAACCTCGACAGTTATACATCATGACGATAAATCCAGCGCAATACATTGAGTGTATTAAACATGATCTGACACTATTTATGGAAACGTGGGAGCATCGCGACGAGATTCACTTTTAATGGCGACAGTCACGCAATCTATGGATTAGTGAATGCTCAATGCTAAGAGGTTGCGAAAGGAAACTACTCGCGTGTGTCTGCAAAAAGTCTAGTCCACAGTGCCAGAAGAAAACTGTCAAGGAGTTTAAAAATATTTAGTGATGTGATAACAAGTGACCTCTCTGGTATGGAATGGTAGGGATGATAGAGAACATTCTTTGACCCAAATAGCCGTGCATACAGCAGCTTTCGTGGTAAATTATGTGGTTGCAAAAATGAACTGGAATTTTATTCTTCAAAATAATATCCTACATCAATATCCATGCATGTAGCGGAACTTGTAATGCCATGTCAAATCCTTGTTTGGTCCAGGCCAGCAAACTGTAGGCTGACTTCCAATAAATGCATCCAGCTGTACGGTCCGATGCCCTTAATAGCATGTCATTGTGATCACTAACTCGGCAGGGTATTTCCCAGGTTAGTCAGTTCCTTCCAAAGTGATCATGCCATAATGTTATCAGTCACAAAAGTCACCAAAGCATACGATCACAGAATGACTGTTCTTTTGAATTCGTTTTAATATTAGGTTTGAATATGTTGCAAATTGATTCGTTTTTGATTCGTTACTTAGTCAACCATTGACAGACTCTTCGAGATAGATGATTTAAAGTCGATGAAAACAGTAAGATCAATGCGTTTTGAAAAATCTGGTTAAGGAAGGATTTCATTTCCAGTTGCGATCACATTTCTGAGAGGCACTTATGAAAAGTAGCCGAGCAAGACTGTTTTCTCCCATACATCTGCCGGTGTCTGATATAGTGCTATGAATGAACTTCACTTCCCCGAGATGGCCAGACAAGAGGTGTTGATACTGCACAAAGGCCACGACACCGGATTGACTTGTTACTTGACTTGGCACTTGACAGTCCAATTTATTTGGTTTCCATACTCTGCCTAGGCGATCCCAAGCCATGATCGAATATGACGCGGTTATAATGACGGCATACTAGCATGGGCAGCCACATGTCATCTGCGTCTGACCGTCTTCATTCCAAACATTGTCAACACTCGCTTTTTATTTAGGCCAACGAACTTTTCCTTTTTACCCACCAAACTCGCATTTCAAATTTCAATAATTTGATAGCATATGTATTGTGGCTTTTATCTGCCAAAATTTGTAGTTTTGCTCCCGACCAGAAGCTTTAAGATGAAACTATAAAAAACAGCACCTTCCGGTTATCATAGAGATGATGTATGGTGTTCAATGCAAGGTAGTTTTAGCATTACGTGTGAAATCCAAGAGCCAGTTGTATGTCTTAATTCAACAGACGCTAGTTTTAATTCAACAGACGCTATTTTCCTTTGGTTATTCGAGAGTAGTTTCCCTTTAAAACCTCTCAGCATTGGACATTCACTAATCTCAAGTTTGCGTGACAGTCGCCATTGAAACAGTTTCTCGACGTAAGTTTTCATGTATTTCAGGATATGGAAATAGAGTAATTGCATTTGTGCAACCCCTTCTCGGTTCATGTTTCAAGTGCGGAGTTTACTGCAAAAGAAGAAAATATAAACATAGTGATAGTGATATTTATACATGCCATCTTTTGTTCAACGTAGTTCCATTCTTATGAACTTGAGTACGGATCACTTCCACGGCAGCTTCACATCACATTTTATTGTGATCGGTAAAAATCATAGATGTATTATGTCCCTGGTTTGATTGTCATGCTGATGGAGATGGTGGCAGGTCTCACGGAGTCGTGAAACAACTATAAGATATAACAATCTAGTGCGGGCATTGTGAGTAGACCCCGAGTTTTCAATACACGAGCATATACATGTATACGTTCTCACACATTCCGCCTGAAATCTGACAAACATGATGATGGAATATTGACACCATAAACTATGAAATTCAATGCGGATGTTATTCACGCTTTCAAATTAAGCAGTGTCTGCCCGTCTTACTTGTCAATTGGAATATAGTAACATAGACGACGTAATCGAGAATGTCAATTAATTGACTTTCATAAACACTAAATGTGTTTTTGTATGTTATGTTACAATGGTACTGGAGTAGCTGCTTTCCAAATAGGTGGTATGATAATTCATTCTGCACTGCTGTTGCAAATGAAAAAGTATGGATGTGACCAAATATCGTTTGACAAACTGAACAGTTTGAGAGCCACCTTTGAGAACCTTCATCTAGTGATCATTGATGTATACCGTGCCTTACTTGAAAATTTACACATCAATAGATTGCAGTAATTTCAACAGATATTCCGTGCTACTAATTTATCGCCAACCCATCGGATGTGTTTTCAGGTTCCACTGTGAAAGGACATGGAAGAAATATTTTTTGACATATGGTTATTGCGTTCCCTCGCAATATTATTGCGTTCCCTCGCGATCTTATTGCGTTCCCTCGCAATCCGGATCGCGTTCCCTCGCGATCTTTTTGCGTTCCCTCGCAATCCGGATCGCATTCCCTCGCGATCTTATTGCGTTCCCTCGCATTCTGGATCGCGTTCCCTCGCATTGTGCTGACGCCAATGACTTCTGAGAAGGTTATCCTACAAGATCGCGAGGGAACGCGATCCGGAATGCGAGGGAACGCAATAAGATCGCGAGGGAACGCGATCCGGATTGCGAGGGAACGCAATAAGATCGCGAGGGAACGCGATCCGGAATGCCAGGGAACGCGATAATATTGCGAGGGAACGCAATATTATTGCGAGGGAACGCAATAACAATGTGCTAAAAATATTTCTTCCATGTCCTCTCAGAGGCTCCGTAGATCTCAGACATGCGTGAGTGTAACCATCACCGGACATTCGTCAATATGAGTGACGTATTTGGCGTCTGCTATACTTCATGGACTATTTTACTGGAGACAATTTAAGCAGAAAATTGTGAACGTACCACTTGTAACAGATACTTTTCAAAACGGTATGCAACGATGCTCAATATAATCACATGTAATTATACGTTCAAACATAATGGATATACCAATTCTTAATACGCGAAGATTTCTGATTGCAGGTATCACATTTTATACAACACACACAATATACGTTATTTAAATATGTAAATTTGAGCAGAATGCAGACTCTTCAAAGTGATTTAAACAATAATTCCAATTTCATGCATACATTTTTGTTACTAAAGTCTTGTGCCAAGATGATGACAAAATTGGATTTAAACATTGAGGACACCATGTCAGGAGTGACCATCCCATCCTACACACAATCTCATCTGGCAAACACTTCACGTAATCACGTCTGTCACAGATCTAATTTGTGGGCTTCAGTGTGATGTTCCTACTGGTATTCAGAAAAAGAAATAAATTCAAGCACGGAAGGTGTGATTTGTGGTCCCGATGTCAGCGTTCTGGAACTCTGAAGGGAATCGATAGTGAACACAATATTGATGCATACCATTGAAAGTTAATATATTTGTCAATCAAGATTGCGTGTTTCATGTTACAAAAGACAAGTGAGATGGGTAGACACTGCACAATCAGAATGCATGAGTGTAACATCGGCATTGAACTTCATAGATCATGGTGCCAAAATACCATCTCTATGTTTGTCAGATTTCAGGCTAATTTGTGAACATGTATGCTTGTGTATTGAAAACTTGGGCCTCACCCATGATGGACTAGATTGTGACATTTTATTGTTATTTTATGACTCCGCCACCATCTCCACCAGTAAGACAACCAAACCAGGGACAGGAATACAACCGATCACACTGAAATGTGAAACTGTAGTAGGAGTGCGCCGTATTCAAGTTCATAACAATGGAACATAGACTACATAGAAAAAATGTGGCGTATATACATATCCCATTCACTGATTTATGATTTCTTTTCTTGCAGTAAACCTAGCACTTAAAACATGAACCGAGACAGGGTTGCATAGATGCAACTACCTATGGCGAGACTTATGGCGAGAAACTGTTTCAATGGCGAGAGTCACGCAAACCTGATATTAGTGAAGCTCAATGCTAAAAGGTTTTGAAGGGAAACTACTCTCGAATGACCAAAAAAAGTTGAAAAGCACTCCGTCTATGGAATTAAAACTGATTGCCATCGTATACGAATAGCTATTACATACACTAGCAATGCCTAAAATAAACCCTACATTTTACATGGTGTCGATAGGCAGTTTGTAAACTGCATGTTTTGTACGCACAACTGTATGCAGAAAATGAATAGCAAATAATGTTAGCAATAGGGATGATGCACGATGTACTTGGATTCGCAAATCATACACAATAGGTAATTTCCATGACCATATACTAAAGTGCCTATACTTGTGCAGTGCCATCCATTAATTTGGAGCCACCCAGAAATAGTGACATATTTCAAAATGCTATACAGCCATTGGATTATGGATGTGTTATGTACTTGTTTCTTATTTTCACCACCTATTGAGATTCTGGACTACCAACTAATTACACAATATAGATTCTGTAGTGTCACATGACCATACAGGTGATCTGGATTTGCACATCTTGATCTAGGACTTTTCTTCCCGATCTGTGGGCGAGCATGGGCGTCAAATTCTCTACATTAGTGTATTTTATCCAATATCGTCATCCACCTCGAAAGTTTCTGGGCAGCAAATGTTTTGAGATTGAATATATATCCGGGGAATGGATTTCAACGATTAAATGTTCCCCAGAGATTATGTGATATACGATCCAGAACAAGTGGAAGATCCAGTCAAATCGTTTTGGCTATCACACTTATTGTAACCACAAAGTAGCCTGTAATTTTTATCACTGGGTTTATTGAAAGTATACAATCATAATCATGTGAATGCAATACCAAATTGTGGTAATCACAAGATATCGGAAGATAGTATTCTGAAGATAATATCATGTCAAATACAGTGGAAATGTCCAAGGCCGTTGAAAAAAGGTGACAAAAAAGGTCAAGAGCACTACGTCTGTGAAATTAATCTGTGAAAAAGTAAACATATTCAATTCATAGTTGGTTAGAGGAGTCAAGCAACCAAGCGGAAAGAGGGAATGTCCCATGCTCAGTCAATGAGTGAAGAATTTTTTGGATCATCGAAACTAATCGAAACGAGCAAAAGGACGTTTCAGATCGGAACCAACAAGAAGTTCAACGTTTTGAGAAAAAGACCGTTTTGAAAAAAAAAAGCCATTTCATTTCCTGTTGCGATCACATTTCCGAGTAGCCCCTTCGAAAATCACCACGGGGTATCGTCGTCCCGGAACTCAGCCGGCGTCTGACGGTAAAGAACCAATCAATATCTGCCCTCACCAAAAAAACATCTAGAAGAGCCATAAAGTTGTGATGAACTCTAGTTACTGGGGGTGACCAGCAAGAGGTGGTGACACTGCACAAAGGTGAAGACTCCAGATTGAATTTGTACTTGACAGTCGAGCTCATTAGATTTCACATTATTCCCAGAGAATCCCAAACCGAGATCGAATATGATGGCGACATATTCTATCGATCGTAGAAGAATGGGGAGCCAAATGTCATCGGCACACAATTCTTGTCAACGTTGTGAAAAAAAATAAGAAGGAAATTGAAGTGGCAACAACCAACTACAGTTTTTTTTTAAAATTAATTAAACAGTTAACATGTATATTTATCACCGGATTGCTGAAAATGCGCGATCATGATTGGTCAATTCCCCGACAATGCCACGCCGAATTTGTAAAGCTGTCACGCAACCCCACGATATTTGCTGTATCGTGGGCTTCAGGCGGGTAACACGGAATAATGTTTTGGAGAGTTCCATATGGCAATCCAATCATGGATGCGGCCTCGTGGGAAATCGTGACTTCGGGCAGATATCACGCCGTATTGGGGTCTGAAGCTCATGATAACTTAAAGTGTTCCGATTTACACTAATAAATTACCAGTATAACGTGGTATTTAAGCCATATATTATATGTAAAGTTATTGACTACCGTCCGCTCTTCGGGATCCTCGAGGATAGTCCTCTCTCATCCGAGTCCTTGCGGACGCGCATCCGCTATTCCGGATCCTTGCGGCGGGGCCGCTCACCGGAGGTCGCTGCGGACACGGTAACTACTTCAGCATTAACGGTAACCAGGTAACAGCCCACCCGACACTCCCAGGCCTACGGACACCGTTCAGAAACTAGTTCATCCCTACGGTGTTAACTGGTGGGGCCTGGCGAGCCGCGGTCTGCCTCGGGGACGGAACCCCGTACAGTCCGACATGCTGGCCAGAGCCTCTGTCACACGTCCCGGGAAGGGAGAGAACTGGCGATCCACAGGGCGTACGCCCCCGAGTCAGCAACTTGTCTCTCCCAGCCCGGGCCTCCCCATGGAAATCGTCCCCAGGGCTCTAGGAGCCCTCTACTCAGACCCAGGGAACACAAAGCTCATGGCGAGCCTCGTGTGCGTCCTAGTCTCGATCTCTCGGACAATCTCCTCGATCGAGTATAATACACCACAAGCTGTAGGGCGCACGCGAGGTCTAATCGATCCATTGTTATAGTTTATTGGAGCGTAAATTACAATGCGTCGCCGTGGCAACGCACGCTCGAACGGAGCGTGTCAAAACAAGGCCAAGTACGAAAAGGCCACATAAATGGCATTTATGTTTACAATCACCTGCCGCGTGCTTAGGGCAAAATCGCCACATATATACAACAACTCATACTTCCCTCTCAATGTATTACCTAACATTTGAATGATTCAAATGTTCGTCTCATTTTCCCGTTTTGTTAGTGAATGATATATAAATGATTGCCTCCGTTATGACACTAGTATCATAGCGGACCAAAATATTTCTCATGCTAATGCATATATGTGCACATTCCGATTACGTTATACCAGAAATACACAGATATATTGTCACAGAAAATTGCAGCCGCGAGTTTATCTACAGTGCTGTAGTGTGTGCAAAAATATGCAAATTACAAAATGTGCAATAAGGAGTATGAGGCGATCCATTTTACATGATTTTGTTACATTTGTTCAACATTTGTATTATCATAAGCGGCCTACACTAAACCACCTGATACCATGCTGCACATGAACAACGATTTTTTTCTTCTGAAATTAGTATTGCGTTTAAGGAAATATTGAAATTATCGAGAAACATCAAATTATTGATTTCCTAATTATTATTTCTATCGAAGATCCCGCTCTATTGACTGCATCGAATAAATTTCGAAACTTCTTGAAAGCTATTTGTGGGTATAACATTATCGAATGCATTCGGTTACTACCGGACACATTCCAAGATGGCAGCGGTCAAAGCATTTATCTGTAGCGTTCGATTATACAGCCGATCATGCGGCTGCAAATAAAACCATTGGTCTTATGTATATCATGCATAACAATACATGCAGGTGTTGAATGCCTGTGAGATGAAACAAATGTGTCAGGTAGACGTGGTGGATGATAAATATCACTTTAATATCAACAGCATAACACGATGAACATATCAACGTAACATAAAGAATTAATTAGTATTCAATCAATAAGTTAATAGCCTAATCCTCTACTCGAACCGAGTTTTCTGTTGTTTCCATCACACGTGCCGTGTATAATGTGCTACTAAGCGAAGGACTCCGAGTAGTAGCGTTTCTTTACACGACGTGGCTGGTCGACAGCGGCCGGTCTGTAGTGCTGTGGTACACACTTGATGCACATGAACACGATGAACGCTACTACTTGGATACCGCCGACTATACAATAGGCCGTGTCAAATCCACCCAGGTGCTCGATCACCCATCCTGGTAACACAGAGGGGAAAACAGTTCATGTTGCTATCACATATACCATGAGTCTTTTCTGTATAAAAAGAATATACGGGTATTGATATATAGGCTACCTGAGGCAGGCGAGGCAATCAGGAATGCCAGTGAGCTGGACGCCATGACCAGCCCGAGAGAGAACTCTATGACTTCAAGGCCCATGATGTCGACCATGACAACCGGGAACAGCGAGGCAAAGCATCCTGAATTGAAAAGTCGTGACTTTCATGTCACCAGTTCTCGAATTGTACTTCAATTCAATAAAATACAATTGGAAAATTAATGTTGATGTTAGTAGTATCTGAACCATTTTACTTTACTGAACTATATACGTGTTTGAGCGAATCGGTTTCACCTGAGAATGCACCGAACAGGGCGCTGTAGACCAATAGCAAGTAGAAATTGGTGTAGAGGAAGGAGATGATGCTGTCCAAGCCACACAGCAGCATGACGCCTCCCATCAGGAAGAATCGGAACCCGGCACTCCTGTCCGCTAGCCAGCCTATGAA
The DNA here is from genome assembly GCA_949152475.1 of Terebella lapidaria. Taxonomy (NCBI): domain Eukaryota; kingdom Metazoa; phylum Annelida; class Polychaeta; order Terebellida; family Terebellidae; genus Terebella; species Terebella lapidaria. Next base: position 52,475,638 of record OX424555.1, on the reverse strand, counting down.
CAGTCTGAAGACGACGTTGGAGATCCCCATGGTAGACACGAGGAATGAAGCCTTGTTTTCAGTGAGACCGACCATCTCGATAGCCCTCGCGGGTGTATAGGCGTATGGAACATGGTAGCCGAAACAGAATAACGTCACAGCCAGGCAGTACATGACCATGCACGGGTTCTTGCAGAGCGATAGTCTGAACTTGTCATCGCACTGGCGTAGAGACTCACGGCTGCAGCATGGGCAACAGCCGTCCTCGACATCTCTCGAGTGAATCGTGCGTACTTGGCTGTCCTCGATGATGTCTGGAAGTGGTGGGGAGCCGTGGTGGTCCAGCTGCTTGACTAATGAGTGCGTCCAGCTGCGCGGTGAGCTGCTTGCTTCGGTGACGGGACTGGTGCGGACCGTGGACGGCGTCGACAAGCTGCTGTGTACGCTCCTCGCAGACTCTGGCGTGACAGCTGGGCTTCCTCTAACGGCGCCACCACTAACCGATGGGCTCTTATCCACCTCGCGACGACCACGCTTACTATCGGCTAAGAGCGGATCGACTTCCTCTTCCGTGCCACAGGGGAGGGGCCGGAAGAACAACCCACAAGATATCCCCACCACCAGGATCAGGGCGCCTTCGATCAGCAGCGCCACACGCCAGTGGTAGACACTGAGTAGGTAGTCAATGAAGAAGCCGAAACAGAGAGTCCCGACTCCGGACCCCGCCACGGCGATCCCAGTGGCCATCGCTCGGCGACTGTCAAAGTAGTGCTGCACTGTCACCATCGAAGTCACGTACATCATGCCAAATCCGATACCTGTGAAAAGTGTCATTATATTATTATGTCATAATTATATACAACCATGAAACATAGTGTTCAGTGTCATGGTATCTTGTTCCATTAGACCAGAATACATGTACATAGATACGATTAGTATGTTACCAACCGTATTGAGGGTTTTTAATTTACATATTGATGTGAACAAAAAGTTAGCCATAGGGCTAAGAAAGGTCACCGGAGAAATGTTTAGCAACAACTTTTTTTTTCATCTACATTGCTATTTCGACTTTTCATGGTCATTGAAGGTCAAATTCAAGGTCACCACTGAAACCGCAATATATGATTTCCCATTTGAATATGCAAATATTTGAGCTCTCTCTCTCAAATGTTCAGGAGTTTTCTCAACACAGCTCCTATTATGGAGAAAAAGTGGATAATTATTTGTGAGTCCTGAATTTTTTCAATAACAAAACAAATATTTGCTGGAAAAATGGGCTCAAAAACAAATAGTGACTTGATTTTACCGCCATTTGACCGCTAAATGACCGCCACTTGCAGACCGGTGATTCAAGGGCAACAAAACGTATACGCCTCATATATGTACAGAAAGGAAATTTTGTGAAACAAAAATCTTGGGAGTTATCTGACAGTTTTTGATGAAATGGTCGCCAAAGTCCACAATTGGGAAAATTGCGAAAATGAAAAAAAAACAAAAACATATGATATCCCCCTCTTGAAATGTTTCATGCATTTTTGTGCAATATTTCAACAACAAAAATCAACTGTAAACTTTAACGAAAAGAATGTGGATGGACGACGACGGACGAAACGCCAGGGCAATAGTTTATAGAACCAAAGTTTCGGTAGCATTAAAAGTTCCTGAACATATTTTGGTAAAACGATCGTCAAAGTCCAAAATTGGTTCTTTCTCGTCGAAATGGCCGACATTTTGAAAAAACGTGAAAATAAAAAAAAAATTATAAAAAATGCCTCTTGGAACATTTTTAGCTATTTTTTGTGCAAAAATTCAGGAACGTTCGACTGTAAACTTCAAAGATACGAACGCGGACGACGGAAGACGGACTGAAACATACCGCTTGAATTTCTATTGGTACATCCTGACATAAACGACTGTTACGTTGAACAAATTAGCACTGATCTGCCCGTAACTCACCAGTAAGTACGCCGTATGTGACATATAGAATGTAGATGTTGGTTGCCAGGTAACTGAGCCACATCCCACAAGCGCTGATGAATGCCCCGGATATCGTCACGACCCTCCAACCAAACTTCCGCAACATCGGACCTCCCACCACACCTGAATATACAGATGTACAAGTATCACGAACCATTCATCTTCCATAGCCCTATAAGTGTACCTCATGGGCCAGCGCTGACCTCTATGGCATACTTTGATAGCTTGATGACCCAGATGTGTCTTACCGCTGAAGTAGAGAAGAGCGGGCTGTATGGAGCCGATCCAGGCGGTGGCCGACTCCGAGTCCTTGAAGTACTGCATGAAGGCCACGTAGATGACGCCGAATGTGTAGGTGATCCCCACTGTGAGAGCCTGCAGCAGGAAGGAGGCGAACACCACGAACCAGCCCCACCCACCGTCCGGGGCCCGAGACACCTCAGTCGCCGACATCATACGTTACTCCGCAAGTCTTTACATGATAGAGAAAGTAATTTAATGAGCTAATATATTGTGTTCTTGAAATCAATAGAAGGCAAAATTGAACAGCGCTATATACCTGATCGTACAGAGCAATCATGAAGTTTTCTCATGAACGGGAATTAAGTGATGATGGCATGAGTAGTATGGTACATATTAAACACGCTGGTACTTGGTTGAATCTACTTGACTTCTTACCTTTCTATCATGCACCTAAGAATCAGATCGTATTGGTGGTGTGTTCAAGCTGTGACTGTCGATTCTGTGACTGTCGGATTTCACACAACTGTAGCCACAATCAGCCGGCTTGTTTTCCGCGAGGATTAGCTATAATCTACAAGATTGGTACTCAGAATAGTAGCGCAGGTGAGCCATAATATCCACAGTCATATACTGCGAGTCTGAGTAACATAGTTCGGCCCAAGTACCGTACGCTGCTCCTTAATACTACTCTTCCACTGAAAACATACCATTTAATCCGTCTCGCACCTTTTTAATCCTTATTCAATATAGAGGAAGGCGCAGGATATGATACTTGGGCCCATAGGGCTTCCAGATTATCATATGGTAAAGCTACTCATTAGTATATATTAAAACACTGCCTTTAGTCGAGCCAAGCATCACATCCCACGCCTTCCTATATATTCGATGAGAATTGAAAATGTGACAGACGGATCATTTGACATTCATTTAGTGGGTGAGTAGTATCAAGGCGCTGCGATACTATGGTCACTAGTCGGTACAACATAAAGCAACCAGGTGGGGACATTTTGCGGCAGTGTTAGAGCAGGAGTAGTATTGTGTCAACAGATTGAGGTAAATTAAGGTATATTTTAGTCCCCTTCCCTTAGTAAAACATGGTGTGTGCAATGTATCCGTCACCATTTGTGCGTGTTTTGCTCTCGGGTGTATAATTCATGAAAGCATGTTGAAAGCTCAACGCGTGAGAGGACATACATGAACATGTATGACAGGATACATGAACATTTTTATCACCATGCATGTCATAACATAACCCAAGTTATAATGGACCAATGAAGGCAAACGATGTTGTAACGTAGATCAACAAAAACTTACCATTTATATTACCTGTATTTTCCCACTAAAAACCCGTATAATCAGTCCTCTATCTTGTCATGAAAGATCCAAGCATTTTGAACATTGCTACACATGTGCACAGAATGGCGATTATACCGGCACCATGTAATTAAATAATTTGATTACATTTCGAATTTCATCTCATGTGCACGTTAGGACTATGAGGGTATTTCCAGCTGAATTTCAAAACATTCGATAGTGATTTTGTTTGAAAACTTGACAGATTACGGATTTTTATCGGAAGCAAGTAAATCCACAATCATTCTGGGTATATGGGGGGTTTGCCAAATGTCACGTCGATAATCGTTTCTTCTAAACTGATTGAAGGAGGAAAAGATGGCAAAATTGAGAGGTAATGTCGTCAATCGTCATCCAGGAATACATCATCCCTGGTGACGTCCTGCCAGGCGAGGTGAACTAACTATCCCAGTGTCCCGGAATGGAACCCATCAATCCTTAAACCCTGTCATAAAAACACACAAGAGAACTGCATACAGACCCACCAGAAGTAGGCATGTCCATGTATGATTTGATCATTTTATATAATTAGCATATAGTGTTTTTTCTCATAACACCCAACACTACAGGCAGTTAGACTCAATGTCGCCAAGGGGTCGCTAGATGACTGCAGCAACATTATTGGGCTATTATTGTGAAATTGAGTTCATCTTCATAATATATCAAGAATAGAATCATTCTAAGACTTGTTAAATATAAGCGAATCCATAACTTAATGGGTTTGTGATATTGACAGAATGACCGTCATGTTTAAGCCACAATGTTCAAATTATTCGTTTCATGAAATGGGCAAAATCATTGAAAAATCATTGGAGCTCGAATTGGTGGTCGACAAAACACCCTCACATTTGAATGTTTTAACAATACAAAATGTGAAACATAACGTTTAACTTGATAAATCTAAGTCACTATGTTTTATAACAACGTTTGAGGTGTCATTTGGATTACAAAATTGTCTTTCAAAAGTCTCCATGTTTTGTTATATGACAGAAAATTGTTGATTATATAAAATTATTGTCATGGACAAAAATAAAAGATCAGCATATTAGAAAATAGCAATGACATCACGCCGGGCAAAAACCCAAAAAGTTTTACCAGAATCTATGAAGCTCTTACTAATATCAGTTTTCATGGAAAGTCAGTATCTTCAATTAGGGATGCGTGGCGAACAACTGGTAAAATTTAAATTTATCAAATAGAAGACATTAAACATGAGAAAACGTCTAGCGTCTTTTGTACCGAATACCACCACAATTCTTCCTCATTACCGTTGTCTTGAGGAAGAATCTACCCTATTGCTGGGGCTACCGACAAAATATGATCACCATCTTCGTTCAAGTAATGCTTCCGGGACATTTAGGAATGCTACGCAATGCATTTGCTGATTTTTTTTAATTCAAAGCATGGAGGTGGATTAAGTGAACACCGATAAAGACATCAGCCGGAAAGGCGGACCAAGGCTCGCAAATGTCCAAACTGACGTGTTTATCATTGATGCCAAATTTTTTATTTTAATTACCTAGAAATATACTAGTATACCCCAAGCTTTCGTACGCTACCAGTCATAGCAATCTGCAATATTCGCAGTATGTCCAAGCAGGTGAATCATATCTACAATATGTACATACATACGGGCATCTACAATATATGTTCAAGCAGGTGAGCTACATCTGCAATATTTGCTGAGTTCATGGATCATGGTTTCGGATGCGTATAGTTTGAAGTTCACACAAATGTTGTACATCCAATTTGTCCATTTTGAAAAAGGCAGATTCACAAGATGGTTGAGAAATAGGTGCTAATGGAAAGTTGTGATGGCAGTGTTTGTTTTGAGATCCAGAGCACTCTTCAGATCTATGTGATCAATTAGCGTGAATTTTGTTAAGTCGTGAGTCACAGCAAAATATGGTGCAAGGTTAGGTAAGAAAGTGGCATGCTGAGTTGTGTCATTCAGAGGGACAGGGTAGGATATAGGACAATAAAGTGACAGTGGTGATTGCAGCGTAGATAGGAAGAATTTCATAAGTATATGGATTTTGTGTGTCTTTTTATGGACCATAAAATGGGATGATTTATATTAGTGATCATCAGTAGTGTGAACACGATCGAAATTTGGGAAAGAGTGATGGAGTTTAGAACGGATATTGGAGATGGCAGAGGATATTGCAGCAGGAGGTAGAAGTAAGAGGGAAAATTTGTGATCTTTCAGCAGAGAGATGATGTCCATGCCTGCAGAATGATGTCCATGTGAGCTTGCAGAGTTGCAGCAAGATACATCTGGTGTGCTAAGGTGGTGAAAGTTTTCGTTGATCTGTTAATGTAGTTGGTAATGTTGAATACGTCCGTTGTCAGTTCGTTGATTATGTTCTGGTTGATATCGATAGCTTGGAGCATGTTATCGATGCGCTGATTGTTCATCTGCATGTAGGACGACATCTGCTCCATGTGTTGTTTGAAACCTTTCGTATCTAAAGATTTTGGTTTCTAGAGCCTTGATATGGGCCATCATGTTATTGACATCTTTCTGTCGAGATGTACCAAACAGTGTTTGTGATATTTCGGCTTTGAAAGGGAGAAAAGTGCGTCGAGATCTTGATTTTGACGGTCGGGGCAGCATGATGTCAATCTTGTTGAGTGTGTCCGATAGATGCTGTCGAATGACCTATTCTAACCCTAGTATATGTAGCTCTGGGTGCTTTCCTGAGAAGGTTTTGTCGGAAGTTTCGAAGAGGTCACCCGGTCTTGGTAGTTCAAGTTCAAAGGTGTGTGTCCAGTACTGGGTTGATGGCAAGATTGTTCCCATGGGTTTGAAGATCGTACCATAATTCAGGCGTAGTAGAGGCTCTGCTGAAGCTTGCGTAACTGTGAACATTGTGAGCAGCAAGCAGACAGAAGACATGAGGTTCCATGTCGGCCTTTGTGTTGTGGACATGTTGGCATTCCGTGGCCCAACCGTACATTGGCCATCCTCTGTAATGGTGTAATGGTAACAATGAATGAGATGATTGGATAGCATTAGTAAGGAGAATCGAAATCTACACTAGGGTTAGCTACAGTAGAGGATGAACACAAAGGATTTTTGTCGACATATGTACCAAGTTGAATCACCATAAATTGAGGATAGACAGAAATGTAAGAGATGATGAATGAAATGAGGGTGAAAATGAGGGTTGAGACCGCGGTCGAGAAGTGATTCTGGACGGATATACGGGTGCCGAGTCCAAACAATACAAATCGGTGGTGATCTTTGTATTTACACGGTAAGGCATTCACTTTCAGAAGACCGTGCGGCGCTTGAACTGTTTCTTCATGTTGCCAGACATTGTTCTGTTTGCATGGTAGTTTGCTATCAATTCTTTGTTAGGTATATCTTCTTCTCTTAGCCATTCTGATGCAGACTTTAATTTTCGTTTAACTGGATACCATGTAACTTGTCTTGATCTTTTTGCCATGATGATTTCTGTGAAGGGAGGTTGTAAATGTACGCTATCTGCTTTGGTAGAATCTTTTTTGAGCTTGGTAGTTTGAGATCCTTGAGCGTTATCGACTTTGCCAAGTGGAGGTACTGGAGCATTGTCAAGTTTGCTAGGCTGAGGCGCCTGACGACTGTCACTGGTACTGTTGTTTCCCGTGGAAAATGAGTCGGGATTGCTGGTAGGCATGAGATCGGGTTGGGATGAGTTCATCTGTTCTGGCAAGATGATTCTGCCTGATTCGTCATGATAGGGCTTGAGGCGGTCAATATTAACTGGCGATGAGTGGCTACTGTTGTCTTTGCAGAGATTCAAGTAAAATGTGTGATTGGGACCTTTCGCAGCAATATGGTACGGACCTTGATATTTGCATTCAGACTTGGGAGATTTCCTTCTCTTTTTGCCCTTGTGTTTGATGACGGGAGGTGTAAACAACAACACCTTGTCCCGGATGTTGAAGTCACGAGTTCTCGATTTCTTATCATATGCAGCTTTATACTGTTGCTGATGGAACTCGATGTTCTTCCTGGCAATGTCTTCAGCTGTTTGCACATCGTGTAGGAGATCTCGTACATTAAAGCTTGACATCTCTGGTGAGCTTGTCTTTGGGGATTAGTGATGTATCAATGGGCTCGACCATTTCCCGGCCAAAGAGGAGAAAGAAGGGTGAAAGCATAGTAGAACGGTTAGGTGGCGTGGACCTGAAAGCCATCATGATACCTGGTAACAGTGTGGGCCAGTCGATGTTGTCTTGGTTACCGTTCGTGTATGTTCTTATGCATTGAGCAATGGTGGAGTTGAGTGATTCACATGAGCTGTTGGTCTGGGGATGATATAAAGATGTATGGTGGCGTTTGATGTCGAAGATCTCACAGAGTGCCTGGACTAACTGTGACATGAAATTCTTCCCACGATCGGAGACCAGTACGCGAGGGGCGCCGTACCTGGTGAAGATTTCTTTGTACAGCACAGTGACAACTGTTTTTGTGTCTGTTGTCTTCGAAGGGATCGCCTCACTCCATCTTATAAAACTATCGACCATGAGGACGGTATGTTCATGGCCTTCTTTAGACGTTGTTACTGGGCCGAGGAAGTCCATGTGCCAACGTTGAAGGGGTGCTGCTATGGGCATTGGAGTTAAAGGGGCACTGTATGGGATTCGGCTTTTAGGGGATTTCCAAGATTTTTCTCCCGACGCTTCTATTTATAGAACAAAACGTCAGATGACGTTTTTGACCTAGGATATTTGCCGAGCCGACCTGGCTGATCTGATATATTGTTCTATAAATAAAACAGCGTCGGCCGACAAATCTGGAAATCCCCTAAAAACGGAATCCCATATAGTGCCCCTTTAAAGGAGCCCATCCGAGGTTTGGAATCTTGCCGCGTTGACACTGCTCACAAGTCTGGACATAGTTGGTTACCTCCGCATACATCTTAGGCCAGTAGAACTTCTGCCGTAGTGTCAGGTAGGTACGCTGAAACCCTAGATGTCCAGCACATACAGAATCATGGTACTGTGACAGGAAATCAGCTCTATGAGACACTGGGATGACTAACTGGTGAATGATCCTTTCTGCCTTTGGGACACCTTTCGATCTGGGTTCGAACTTATGGAACAGAAGATAATTTTAGATGCAGTAATAATCGGCTGTGATGAGGATTTTCTTAGACAGGTTGTCACCATCTGGTAGATCGCCGTTGGTGTGATATTTGAGAAAAGGTTCAATCTCGGGGCAGTTTTTCTGTGCGGCCAGTAAACTTTCGTCATCGGCTTGAATGCTAGGGACCAGACACGGGGCGATTACAGGGTCAATGTAATCAATCACGATTACGATTATTCACAAATTTGATGATTAAATTACGATTACGATTACAGGCAAATATAGATGTAATCGATTACAATTACGATTACTTAACCATTGTAATCATGATTACAATCATGAATACTCTTTCCATATTAGATATAGAGTGAAAACACAAGTAGGTGTCAGCACTACCTAGTGCTTGAGCACAAAAATATACCATCGAGAGAAAACTTTCAAAGGAAGAAATATTTTTTGAGGATTTGCTTTGATATATTTGTTGGAAAAATATTTTCAAAACAAAAGCTGCTGTAATATAGCAAGACTGAAGCCGACCCTGGAACCATACCGGCACCGTTTTCATCGTGTGTAATGACACTGAGATAGTACAGCTAGGCTACTAATAACAATAAACACAACAGACTTTCCTTTGTTGGATGAATCTTCGCGTTTACACAATGGCAGTGTAATGAATGATCTGCCTAACAAGTTTTATTGGGTGTGAGGAGTGGGAGCCAATCGAATGCGGAGTTGGAGGGAGAAATCGGACGGGGCGGGGGGGGGGGGGGGTGGTTGTTGAAGGCGGTGGGGAGGGGCGGGGCGGTTCTGGAATAATCAAGAGAGGCAGCCGAACACCCTGTGATTGTCAAGTGTTGATACCTATCTCTGCCTGCGGAAGGTGATTTGTACACGACCACCCTAGGGCTCTTTGATGTCCAGATACAACATTGTTACACAAGTGATAGCTTATTGAGTAATACATGCATGTACCTCCTGCAGTCAATGCAAACCGAGTATCAATGCAACACAGTGGTCACCAGGTCATAACTTTGATTCAGTCAAAACTTGGGAATACATGTGTTCATAATATGATATATACGTCTAGACATGGAGCAGGAAATCTGTGTAGTTTATTGAGTAATATAATAAGTGGTTGTAAAGTCTTTTTGTCATAATGACATGTGTGTATTTCATGAGTGAAATGCAACAAAATATTATAAATGTCCCCTATGGCATGCCTTAATTCTTAACTTCCACGAATACAATTTTTTTTTTCTTATATTTCAATTGATGTAATCATGTAAAGTAATCATGATTACGATTACTTTTACCATGTATTCGATTACAATTACATTATGAAATTTTCAAATGTAATCGATTACGATTACGATTATGTAATCATAATCGTAATCAGGGTTTGATTACGATTAATGATTACGATTACCCCATGTCTGCTAGGGACAATGTTAACTGCAAGGTCGGGATCGGGTTTGTAGTCGTCCGTGCCACCGGTCAGTGTGTTAGAGACGGCGAACATTGTGTTACAAGGCCCATCATATTCTAAATGCAATGTTGTGAGCTGCTCTTGATCATCCTCGTCATCGACAAATATGGTTGCAATAAAACATGCGATAGATGCAGGAGAAGGGAAATCTGTGGGGTCCTCATTTTCGCTTCCTTTTCTGGTGTCATCCGCATTCTGGTGTCTTTCACCTGGTTTGTGTTTGATGTCAAAGTATACCCTTGCAGATATATCGCCCATCTGGCCAGGCGACCGGTTGATGCTTTTATTTTGTTCAGATACTGAAGAGCCTTCCACTACTACGAGGGCTTCCAGTTCTGATACTGGGTACTTTTTCTCAAATTTGGACAGTGAACTGCCACCATAGGCAATGACTTGCTTGCGACTTGCTTCATCCAGCTGCCCGAGGATGTAGCCGATTGCTGTTGATGAAGCATCCGTGCTCAAGTGAAGTGCCACTAACTCCTGTGACAGAGGTGAAAGATGGGGGTGCGAGTGAGTATTCAGATTTCAGTTTGAGTAGAAGCGTGTTAGATATACAGGAAATTCCAGCACCGGTGTCTACTAGAGCTCTGTCGGTGAGGTTTTCTATGCTGACATTTATGTAGTTTTCTGTCAAAGGGGTTGTGAGGATTATTGCCCGTGAATGTGAAGTGGACTCAGATACAGGTTCAGACCTATCCAGATCATTATTGTTTGCCTTACACTGGATAGGCGAAATATCCTATCGTTGCATCATTTGCTGTTGATCAGCTAGGAAACGTCTACACACTGGTTTTACATGACCTACTACATTACAATAATAGCAAACTTCGTTTCATTTCGGACATGCGAATCTAGGGTGGTCGGAATTATTGCAGCCCTGGCATGTATCGTACTGTCTGGGTCTGTGGCCAGCCTGGTCTGTCATGTGTGTTGGTGGTGTGTTCGCTGCTGGTTGTGTCTGACGCGGTTGGTAGTGTGAGGATGTGTGAGGATGGTTGGTACGGTGTACGTGGTTGTTGGTCTGGCCTGTACGCGAGTGGTTGGTATGCTGCTCGCTGCTGTTGTCGGTATGTGTATTGGGTGTGTGGTTGCCAGGGTTGCCCATACTGCTGCTGTCGAGGTCAGGTTCGCTGCTGGGGTGTCCACTCTGTTGTCCTCTGAGTTGACTGGATGGCGTTTATCTGTTTTTCCATGTCAGCTTTGTGTTGATCGAGGGTTGTTTTCACCGTCGTCATCATACTTTCCAATATTGTGGCCAGAACATCTGTTGTTGTTGCGTTGTTGTGGATTTCTTTGCTTGGTTCCACCCTGGATGCGTGGGTGATGATGTCTTCCACGAAATTTAGCTTGTGTTGCAGAACGAAGGGCCTTAGTGCGGGTCAAAGGCCGCCGAGGATGAGGCGAATCAGCTGTTGTTCCGTTATGTCTATGTCCATGGCAGCAGCTCGCACAAACGCCACAAAGTCCAGTACCGATTATTTTTCTTTTTGCTTCTTGGAGTAGAGTTCACGATCTAGACTCCACATTGCATGTTGGCTTGGCCCATAGGCTTTGATCAGGGCTTCTTTCACTCCGTCGAAGGTGTCCATTCGCGGGAGACCCTGGTACCATTCTGCGACTTTCCCTCTCAGGGATATGTGGAAGAGGGCGATCTTGGCTTCATTTTCGAGGTTACTTTCCTTAGTGTGCAATGAGACGCAAACTGGTCTAGCCAGACGTTTACGTTGCCTGACACATCAAACTTCGATGGGTGTAGGCCACCTTCTGCCATGACGAAGTCACCGTCACCTTGATTCGAGACTGTGTGTGTTCACTGTGCCTGTGACTGGAGCTGGTTCTCGTTGCTGTTCTGTAGGGTTCGTTGAATCAGTAGATTATTGGTTGACGTCTTCTTCTTCTTCAATTACGTCGTCAGAGATGGGATGTAGACGAGTGTTCCTTGGAGTAGGTATCCGTAACCGCTATTCTCCACCAAAGTTGTCAAGCGGACATCTACAATATTTACAGAAGTTCAAGCATATCATTGGTGTAAATGTATTATCTGGATGGCTGAATAAACCCGATATAAAAGTACTTAAGGTAGCCAGCTCCAAACAGCGAGGGTAGGGTGTCAAAGAGTTTTTTAAAATAAATAACTGTGTCAACATAATCTAGAGTTTCAAAATGATATATTTTATAGAGTAACTGTTCAGCATCCTGAGACTGAAAAGAAAGTAGGGGGTCCTGTTTTCTTTTCAGTATTGGGATGCTGATAATTTACTCTATAAAATATGTCATTTTGAAGAGAAAATATTCAAGAAATGACTTTTAAATTGTGACTCTTCACTGTTTGTAGCGGACTACGTTAAAGGTGTGAACCGTGATACAATCTGATGCGCCGCCTGATGTCACTGAAGTTCAGAAGTCGATCACAAAAAACGTGGTGCAATCTGGATTATCACCGTGATATGTGTCGTATGCGTTCATTGTTGAGTTACAAGTATTATTGAGTACAAAGTGGCGAAGTTGTGATGGGAATTATGATACTAACGAACATTATATACGGCAATAATGGTGATAAACAGGACGGAGTGAATGGTGATTCAGGATTAACTAGCATAATATATATCGTCCATACACACTTCGGCTCAACGAAAAATAATACATGCTTATTCTACATCCAAATTACATTTCCCACGAAACCATAACTTGTGTAATCTTTTCATTCACGGTATTTCATTCAAAATCCGGCCCAAGTATTTTGTGCTCCCTGTTCTTCTACATTCAGTAAGGATTAAACAGGTGCGAGACGGATTAAATGGTATGTTTTCAGTGGACGAGTAGTATTATGGGTAGTACAAGTCACTTGGGTCCTAAATCCTTGTAAAGTAAAACTGGTAGCGTATAATGTAGTTTCAAGTGACTGTTGACCACATTTGTAGAGCCAAAACAGTAATGGCGAGGCACGGGAGTCACGAGCGACCAGACGGCGGTTGGGGATGGCTCGTCGTTCTAGGGTCCTTCTTACTCCAGGTTAGTACACTCAGTGACAATGGAAACTGTTGCAGGCTTTTATAATGTCGCCGGGCGCAGATATAGCATTATCCATCTAATTTTGCTGACATTCTGGATATATATCATACCATGATGAGGCTGGTGTGATCATATTTGTTAAACATAGGTTCTCATATTAAGATTGCTTATCAGTCAGCATTTGCACATCAATTTGTAGGGAATATTAATGGAAATCCTAATCGATCCTCAACCCCTCGGATGCAATGCGGTCGCTTTAGGTTCTTCGGGCTCGCTTCGTGATCACTATGGGCTCTTGGGTCCCTCCCCAGAATTCCCGGATCCCCCCTAAACATCGACAGTGATATGCAGCCTAACCGCTTATAGGTACAAGTGGTACTAGTACTAGGTAATCATATATAATATTTTCAATTGTGACCTTCAATCCCGAATAACATGGAGTGGTCAAATTCAAGGTCATGTCATGTCCGAAATGGACAAAATAGCTCCTGTGAAAAAATATAATTATGAAGATGTAGCTTAGGTTTGTATCACGAACATATTATGTGATATCGTGTATAGAGCATTTTGTGACGTTTAATTCGATATGTTACGACCAAATGAATTTCAATATTGTCCTTTATATGAATGGTGATTACATCAATTCGTCAATGTGCAAGTCAGCCTCCATACCCAACACACTTGACGATACAGCATATATTCGTATGTGTGTAAGCATATTATGAAGTCAGATGGCCACTGTCATTATAATGCATTAAATCAAAGGGTCAAACTGTACCATATCAGGCATAATGTATATATGGGCATGTAACTATTGTTCAATATAGTGGAACCTTGCACACTGACCACCAGTCCGTCATGTAATGGATTGAGCTGTCTTGGTGTTCAAGTATTACAACTACAATGGCAATCATCTGGCCTTGTATTATTTGGTGTAAATATATATTTCGGGCAACTCCACGCAAACGTGTGATATCAACGCATACTATTGTACATGTATCAAATATCAATTTCCTTGTATTATGATCAGGCACTGAGTGTCGGGATCACTTACACATTCGGTGTGATATACGTGGAGTTCTTGGAGTATTTTCACGAGACAGAGTCCACCACAGCTTGGATTGGGTCCATACAGGCAGCTCTTATGTATCTGACAGGTACAATTATCAAGTTCTCTGTTGTGCTGGCAGACTGGCAGTGCTGCCTTTGTATTGAAATAGTGGCTTATATGACATAAAGTTTTATTTGTGATTTGTGAAAAACTTTCGATAACCAATCCATTTATGATATATAATATAATTGCATAACCGTGAGATCAATCACTTAAACTGTGTGAGACAGGTGCCGTGAGCGGGCCGCTGCTAAAGTTTTTGGGCTGGCGAGTGACCGTGATTCTGGGCGCAGTCGTCAGTGCCACCGGCATGTGCCTCAGCTACCTCGCCACCAGCATCAGCGTCCTCTGTGTCACCTACGGCGTTTTCACAGGCAAGTCGAAATAGATAACAAAAATTAACGTGTATTATGATTGGGCTTGAAAGTTGCATTATGGCAGGTTGACGACTATGGTAATCACAGCGTAATGGATACGATTTCAGGAGTGGGTTTTGGTTGCATATATGTAACTTCGATGGTGACGGTGCAGCACTACTTTGACAGTCGCCGAGCGATGGCCACAGGGATCGCCGTGGCGGGGTCAGGCGCAGGCACACTCTGCTTCGGCTTCTTCACTCAGTTCCTACTAGACACATTCCAGTGGCGACTGACTCTCGTTGTCGAAGGCTGTGTCACCCTCGTGGTCGGAGTCGCCTGCGCCGGGCTCTTCAAACCACTGATCGAGGACTGCAGCGTCTGTGAAGATGAGAATGATTCTCTCCTGTCAGAAGAAGAACGGGCCAGCGGGCAGCATCAATACGAAACCTTCGGACATACTCGGACAACTGACTTCACCCCCGAAAACACAATGGTATGCTCCGAAGATATACAGTATATTTCTGCTCCTGACGAAAATATGGCATCATTGTGCAACGATGATTCCGCCAATGTACCTAAACAGCGATGTGTGAACAACACAAATTTACCCGATGTCCTGCTGACGGGAACATCAAATGATAAACGTAATACGAGAAGCGATGAGGATTCTGACGTCAGCAGTTCAACGTTTGCCGGTTGTGATGACCAGTTTCGGTTCTCACTATGTGCGAATCCTCGCCTGTTCCTCATTGGCCTCGTGGCAACTCTGTTCTGTTTCGGCTACCACGTCCCGTACTCTTTCACGCCAGCCAGAGCCATAGCTACGCTCGGCTTCTCGGAACACAAGGCGTCGTTCCTCGTCTCAGTCATGGGCATTTCCAACCTCGTGTCGCGTCCGTTCTTCGGCTGGCTCGGCGACAGGAGTCCCAGATTACGCTTCGTCCTGATGGGAGCTGTACTACTCCTCTGCGGAGTCGATAGCATCATGTCATTCTTATTCACGTCATTCCCGCTCCTCATCTTTTACAGCATTTT
This sequence comes from Terebella lapidaria, assembly GCA_949152475.1. NCBI lineage: Eukaryota > Metazoa > Annelida > Polychaeta > Terebellida > Terebellidae > Terebella > Terebella lapidaria. The sequence goes on along the minus strand of OX424555.1, from coordinate 52,460,003 downwards.
GTTTGGGATTTTCTCAGGTGTGTTGCAATGGAGCTTTAGTAGGGCCTATATCAAAACGGACAAAAGCGTATAACTTTTGAATATGTTATTAAGCCCGAATATAGGTACACTTCAAATATATTACATATATCGAAATGCATTCGAATATAACTGGTTATCAAGCGTGTTACATCTGCGCCAGGTTGTTTCGCCTCGCTGTATCCGGTATTGATGGTAGACTTGATGGGTCTTGGTGTCGTTGAGTACACGATGGGGCTAAGCATTGTCGCCTGTCCAATTGCCTTTCTTGTGGCTTCACCCTTGTCAGGTAAGTAAAATAGAGTGGAATGAAAGTATGTAGTTATCATAATCCATATTAATGCACTTTACTATACATGTCGTAGGGCACAACTGGTAAACAAATATATACTAATCAAACACCAGTTGGACTCGTGTACTATCAAAGAAATACCATGTACGTCTACTATATTATACTCTTCCTCAGGTTGGATCATCCAGAGTTCTGGAAGTTATGACATAGCGTTCGGCATGGTAGGAGGGGCCCACGTGGTGGGAGGGATGTTGTTCTGGTCTATTGCCTGGCTGCCCCGCCGGTACTACCCACTCTCCCCTCGGTCCAGCGGCCCGCCAACACGAGAACAATTCTTCTACACCGAGAGCTGATGGTCATTACATCGTGGGACATGGAACTGTGTTATATGCAACCTTTACCAGCGTACGTGCAGAAATATCCTAACATAGATGTGTACATGCTAATCAAATAAATATGTGCCAACATGGCTGGTGTCGTTGTAATATCCCAGTCAATATCTTTTAGGAGCACACCACCCGAGTTTCAAACTATAGAAATTCGTAGTTCTCCAGAAAAAGAGCACAAGGGCTACGATAGGTTACCGGACAAATACGGTTTCAGGCATTGCAAGTGACATATAACGTTAAGACTACTTTCAATGTCACAATTAAAAGCGCTGCATATGCTTCTGTACATATTCACAATATAAACATAAGCTCTACCTGCAAGTGTTTTGTCTGTAGAGTCATATACACACTTCAGGTCAGAGATGGCCTAGGAATTTGGCCTTCAAGGTCGTCTACAGTGAAACTGAAGGTCACCAAAAATGTACAATATATATATGGCTTCCCGTTTGTTTATAATACAATTCTAAGCTGTATGATTCTGCGAGTGTTTTAGGACCCACATGCAAATTTACATATTTCGTGTCATACGTGACATTGAGATTTAACACTCGAGGTTGTCTGAGGCCAAGTTCAATGTCACCATTAGTTGCGTCATATACGATTTCATATGCTCATAATGCGAATCTATACATTTTTTCTGTAGAGACAAATTAACACATTTCATAAGACAAAGCTAAACCCTGTGCACAAGCGTTTTCACCAATTGTGTGACTTTCACTTTTTCGGTTGCCATGGCAACCATTTTGATTCGATTTTGACAAAAACTGAAAAGGGCCAAGTCACTGTCATACCGCCTCATTTCTATAACTTTCAAGTCGATCTGACTCATTTTTGAGTTTTGCTTTTTGCGAGCCTTGGCGAGCAAAACAACAGTTCTTGGCGAGTTTAATAAATTGGATATCAAATGGGCACTCATTCAAGATTCTATTTATCACATGAAACACTATAGGGTCTTTTTATTGCATATTTACTGGTATTATATATGATTTCATAGTGCTTGCTGCAGTTTTTGTGCCTTGGTCCATGCAGGTTTTCCAATGTACGTTTTGCGTAATGACGTCATGTCTCCATGGTTCCGTTCCGCTTTATTACACGTGTTAAATATGAAATATATGTAATGGCTTTATGCCACTGTTGAACCCGGAAACTTTGAAGATATAATTGTGGACGGACGACGCCGACACCGACGGATGCAACGCCATGCCAACAGGTTATCGGACCATAGATACGGTAACCCAAAAACCACGCTCGCGAAAAGATATCGGTCTCGTTTGGTCTGGCGGATGAACATAGAATACACTCGTTCTTCGGACTCGTGCATCCTGAATTCATCGCCAAACTCGACTATTATTTTTTTGCGGAAAACACACTCGCATGGTTTATATATAAATATAGCAGGGGCTTTGCTCTGCAAAAATCTTTTGTCGCATGGGCTTCCAGATGCCCCTGTGATTAAAGATTTTTGCCGAGCAATGCCCCTGCGAGGAAAGATTTTTACCGAGTTGGCTCGTCAAGAATCATGGGCAAGCTCCCACCCAGTGATTATATATTACTATGCGCGAAAAGCCTCGAAAATAGTCAGAATAGCTTGGTAATGAAATAGATATCCCATATGTATGGAGTAGAGTAATAGAGTAATGACAAGAGTAAACGCCATTGCAGGATTGATACTTCTCGAATCATGATACATTTGAGACAGCTTCGCCATGTTTCACCCAACCAGGAGACAAACAATACAAATTCATATCTGTCTTGCAAGTATATATGAAATAGTCTTTTCCACACGCTTTCCGAAGACAGACCAGGCTTGCAGGATTTCTGATTCCTGAGTGCTTTGTACATTATATAGACATCGATGTCGATACTCTTCATCACAAATAGAGTTCCTGGTTCTATTTATCGTGTGTCTACCCACGTCTGTGTGAAGTCGCAGTCTCGTATTTACCAGAACTCGAAAACTCGGGAACTGGCCACCTGGACCGATTTCAGGGGTATCTTTTCACTTTTGCTGATACTATCTCCAGGGGTAAATTTTATCGTACAAAAAACATGAATTTTCCAATTAAGCTGCATTCAGCGTTTTTTGTTCCAATGAGAGATAACGGCTAGAACTGGTGCTGAACCTATTTGCAAAGATACAACAATAGTTTATTCCTATGATGAAAATCACATAAGATTATGTCTATAACTGTCAGTTGATATCATTCGGATATGGCTGTCATAACAATATGATACTTTAATTTCATTAGTTTCTGGTTCGATGCTAAATAACAGCCCTTGGGATAAGAAATGTTACCAGAGAAATGCTTATGTTAAACCACTTTTTTTTCACCAAAATTGCCATTTTTTCCTTTCAATGTGATTGGAGGTCAAAATCAAGATCGCCCATAAATTCGCCAAAATATATGTGCCAATGTAATTTGGATGTGCCAATATTTAAGCTCTATCTTGCATCTATTTTGGAGTTTATTCCATACAGCTCCCATTATGATGGAAAAAGTGGATGAAATTTCCCATTCCAGAGAGCTTTTCAATGGCGAACACAACTATTTTTTGCCTGGAGTGGCTCGAAACAGATAATTATTTTGCCGACCCGTCAAAAATCAAAGTGGCTCCCATGCACACACCGGCTATACGAGGGAAATAAAACTTACACACGTCGAAAAAGGTACATAAGAGAAAACTTATGTTGGGAAATGATATTGGGAAAAATATTGGGAAAAAAATTGTTTGAACAGATATTTTTGATAAAATGGCTGCCAAAATTAAAAAAAAAGTTTTTTTTTCCAACAAAAGTGGTTTTTAAAAGTCATTGAATCTCAAATTCAAGGTCAGCACGGAAACCTCATTGTATGATTTTACATTTGATTGTGCCAGTATTTGAACTCTATCCTGAATTGTTCTAGGGGTTTAGTCCACACAGCTCCATTATGAAGTTAAAGTGGATGAAATTTTGTCCACAAAATATTTCAATGGCGAAACATTGTTTGTTTGCTTTTTTGGCGGGAAATGATCTGATCTGGGATGAATTTGTTTTTTCACCGACCCGTCAAAACATCAAAATGGCTGCCACATGTTGACCAGCAATTCAATGACAATGAAACTTTGAAAGAAATATCTGGTCAAGCAATTTTAGAGAGAATGACCGATGTCGAAATTTGGTCGTTTCTTTTGTCGAAAATGACTGCTATTTTTAAAAAAAAAATCTAAGAAAACACCTCCCTCCCCAACTATTTTTTAGGAATTTTTGTGCAAAATTTGTGCAAAGATGTAGGTGAACGACAATGGACGATGGACGAAACGGCATGGCAACAGGTAATTGCAACATATTTTATTTATTGAAAATAAAGATGGATATGTGAAGGAACGCCGGCATCTACCTCGGCACTGACATGAACAGCACCAAAATACTGGGTGCAGGCACTTTCACGTTAAATTCTTTAGTAAGTACATCGAAGTGAAGGTGATAATACGTGGCATGTGATAGTACGTGGCATACTATTGATGTTATTCGCTTCCGGCTGTACGATGTTACATGCACATTGCCGTCATCATCCTACCATCTGTGAACGTATCCCGCCTGATGGGCGTCAACTTCCGAACTGCTGTAAACCCACATCTTCGCCGATTCCGTTGACTAAAAGTGACACCTTCATCTTTCATGTTCAACCCCTGATAACCTATTACAGACTTCGTACACCCGTTGAGTTATTAGCGCGTTCGCCCCGAAGCCTTTATCACAGGACACATTAGTCTGATCAAAGAAGCTAAAGAAAATTACACTCATCTGTTAGGCGATATGTTATGTCTTTCATTGAGTTGGTGAGGAATACCTCGGTTTCAGTTGATAAAAGCCAGCTTTGATATGTACCATTCCTAGAATTAATTGTACCCGAACAGTAGTCTCAAGATTACAATCAATGAAGAATACATTGATGTTGTATCAACGTCGCACCACCTACACATATATTATAAGTTTGTTCCAAGAGCAACGAATGTTGAGAATGCGACAAAACGAGGGAAGGAAGGCTGAGATCTGGAAATATTTGGACTTGTGAACATTTCATTTGCAATATTAAAATAAACACACCATAGATATGAACGTGACGTACAATAACACCGAGCTGATCAACGCCACACAAATTCACAACTCAAGTCGACAAGAGATACCGATGCCGAAAACAATGCAAGGAATACGCGACCCTGTGGCTCTGACGATGATGCTATATGGCATGCCAACTATCGGTATAGTAGGCGCCATTGCCAACGTGTTATCTCTCCTTTTCTTTCTGACAAAGCAAATGCGTGGCACGTCTTACTCGGTGTACATAGCTGCTTTGTCTATACTGGACACTACCACTTTAACATGCTACATGTCACGCTTATATTTCGAAACAACACTGGGCATGGAACAGCCGGGATTTCTGGGTTATTGCTATATAAATAAATGGTTCACGTCTGCCTCATCAACTGCCAGTGCTTGGATAGTGGTGGGGATGACATGCGAGAGACTGCACGCCATCCTGAGACCGTTCACAGCGAGACACACCCTGACAAAGAGGCGAGCCCTCATTATCGTATGCAGTTTAATCACAGCTGCGTTGCTCGTTTACATTCCCTGTCTTCTGATCTTCTCGCCAAGGAAACACTGTCGGCACAGAGGGAAGCTGCTGTCAGGTTACCTAGATTGGCTGTGGTACGCCCAGGTAGGACACCAAGGACAACTAGCTGCCCTCCAGTCGATCGGGCCCAGTGCCAGTCTGGTCATCTTGAACACCATTTTGTTCCTCAAACTCAAGAGGCACAGTCGTGAGCAGCGTCGTACGACATGTAAGAATCAGGAGTCAATGTCTAACGAGGTAGGCAGAATGGTCATGACGGCCTCCGTGGTCTATGCGGTTCTGTCCATTCCTTGGATTGTGATGGGACTTCACCTAAGGACCACACGGAAGGGAGATCCATACAGCGTCCGAATGACGGCAGTGCGACTGCTCTACTACGCTAACTACGGTGTCAACTTCTTTCTGTATGTCGCCGCATCGCAATCTTTCAGGGCCACGATCGTTGGCGTCTGCAGGAGGATCTGGAGGGGTGGGCGTGCCGACGATCAGGGTACGACATCTCTGGAATCCATCACCACCACCTCAACCTCGGGTTTATAATCAAGTTCCGCTCTTATGCTGACAGACATCTAGTGATGTAGTTATCAATGCTTCGTATTGTTCACAGTCATAAATGTGTCATTGTTTTCAAAATGGTATTTAAATATTTATTCACAGTGTTGTTCACACTATCGAGTACGGTTTTCAGTACGAGTTATTGTCGAGAATATGTGTCTTAATTGTATTTTCAGTGCAATCTACTACATCGGTGTCATGATCTTGAGTCCGGATTCCGGATAATTAATAACAGTTTCAGTTGTAATCATTTTGCTGCATTTTTAAAACCAATTTTAGCGTTTTTTTTTTTGTCGGGAAATTTACATCCTCTGTCTACCAGCGTTTGGATAATTATATATTTCAAATCTGAGTGCAACCCCATTTGGTATGGCTTATATTACCCCCATCAACCTGCAATGCTTCACATGATCCCACTGGGAACATGACGTCTTAAAGACGTCTTTTTTCCGTCATTTGGTGACGTCTTATTTATGTTTATGTCTCATCTTGGTCTTATATGCAAAGCTAAAAGACGTCTTTTATATGACAGAAAATGAGTCTTTTCGATAACAGTAAAAAGATGTCTTTTATATAACAATAAAAATACGTCTTTATATAACAGTAAAAAGACATCTTTTATATAACAGTAAAAAGACGTCTTTTATATAACGGTAAAAAGATACTATTCTATCCACGGGTTTTATGTATGGGGCAGCCCTCTATCTCGATATAAGGCTGGGTTATCCGCTGCCGACTGGATGCGATTGTAAATTATCCAAGCAAACAGCCCAGCGATCAGTGCAGGGAGAGGTGTATATTACTGAACCGCGAAACTTCAAGTTTATTTATGGGGAGGGAGAACTCGGATCGAGTATATATATATACAAACAGTCCGATATTTTCCATCTAGAGCGGTGCATTTGAAAACTCTTTGATTAAATTCTAAAGGCCAACAGCATGTAGATCTATATGTTCAGTAAAATCTAGAGGCTAGCTGTAGGACAAGAAGTTCAAAAACATATTCCTTGTGCGAAATAATGAATTAGGCCTATATCTGTGTTACCAGTAGTAAAGCGACGTCTTAAAGACGTCTTTTTTCAGTCACGACCGTCGTAGTGAATGCGACGAGAAAACGACCGTAAAAAGACGTCTTAATCATGTCGTGTGTCCAGGGGGATACGTAACTTTATCATCGGATTGCTGAAAATGCGCGATCCTGATTGGTCAATTCCCGGACAATACCACGCCGTATTTGTAGAGCTGTGAAACAAGCACACGATATTTTCTGTATCGTGGGCTTCGGGCGGGTAATACGGAATAACGTTTTGGCGAGTTCCATATAATCCAATGATAAAATCGTTTCCATGGACTTCAGATCCCAATACGGCATGATGTGTAATGCACGTCTTAATCATGTCGTGTGTCCAGGGGGATACGTAACTTTATCATCGGATTGCTGAAAATGCGCGATCCTGATTGGTCAATTCCCGGACAATACCACGCCGTATTTGTAGAGCTGTGAAACAAGCACACGATATTTTCTGTATCGTGGGCTTCGGGCGGGTAATACGGAATAACGTTTTGGCGAGTTCCATATAATCCAATGATAAAATCGTTTCCATGGACTTCAGATCCCAATACGGCATGATATCTGCCTTGAGTCAGCATATCCCACTCGGCCTGCGGCCTCGTGGTATATGGTGACTTCAGGCAGATACCATGCCGTATTGGGGTCTGAAGGCCATGATAACTTATAGTACCCGATCTGATGTACCAAAATAAATACTCCAATAAAATCATGCTGCCAATGCATCCCGCGTCCAGTCAATCTCTGCTTTTGCAATCTTTTGATTGCCTGAAAATGTTAATCTAATGAAACAGGGGTGATGAGAGTTCATTTGAAAGTTATGTCTTAATCAAAATGTGTAATGCACTATGGTCATACATAATAGTCGTTGGGGCCCTTTGAATTGACCTGAAAGGTCATGGGGTGGTAAGTAGCAAATTTTGAGTATGTTGTATTTTAAGTATATACATGGCGGGTATTTTGGTGATATTCAATCTGCAGGTGGCGTAAGTACCTATTAAGTAAGCTGAACATGTCATTATGTATACTATTATATGGACAAAGCCTCAAAAGTAGTAAGAATAGCTTGTTAATGAGATAGAGATCCAATATGTATGGATATGACAACACTTGACTATGTCTACAAAAGTGAACGCCGTTGCCGTATCATGCCGGATTTAGAATTTTAAAAATAGGAAACAAAACTAACGAGACACTCAGAGATTACAGACCTCGTCCCTTCAGATTTAAAGAGCATAATGTAAAGTTCCTGACTCTTCATACTGGACTTGGTCTATCTCTGGATCTGAGTTGCAGTCAGGCAACCTTAAGAATTTCAGTCTTCTTTCAAAAAGAAGTGTCCAGGTTCGTGGCACGTGTATGCCATCAATCCAACCGATTAACGCAGGTGTAAGATCCAAAACCAAGTATATCTTTATTTCGAAATTACATGCATTTTTATACACAAAATTGGGGTGCTCTTGCCTGCACTGGCTACTGCTGTTGGTCACCTGTCATTAGCCAATCAGCGTGTAGTCTGACAGTGGACAGTATGCACCCACTAGACAATTTTGACAGGGCTATCGCCCAATTGGCTAAGGGTCAGTGGCTGGTGTTCATCCAAGCCTGACGGACGGTGTGGCTCTATCACTGTTCAGATACCAACACCGGGTCCGAGCTTGGAGATATTTGCACTGACCTTTAAACATATTCAATTGATAAAATATACATTACAAAATAGAAAGAAAACTATAAAGTCTAGCTAACAATACGAAAGTAAAATAGATTGCTAAATTATGACAACTAAAGTTATGTACACGAATACCATAACACCAAAACTAATACCAATTAGTTTTAAATTCCACTTCAGTGATATGTACTTCCCTGCCAAGTATTAAATCTCTTCCCATGTCCAACTGACACAACTTACACATCATAATTACTTCATGCAATTAATACTAGTTGTTCTAGAATCTTACTTGGCTAATTGTACATGCCTATAAGTGCAATTACCCAGAATATGACTTATAAAATTAATCTAACTATAAATTGTCACATTCTCAAACAACACCAAATATACAGCAGGTGCTACGTAGATACATGTAGAATTACAATAATACAAAATTTTTAACTGTTGTAATATTCAACAGGAATTATTAGAATCAAAACAATGAATGGTTCGGGGTTTACATAAATTACAAGAATCAATTTAATATGAAGGCGACTGTTGGTGGGGTAATGCCATGGGTAAACAATGTATACAAGTTCTAGACTTCTAAAGGAAACTTTCTGTTGTTGGGGAAATATCCACAAAAAAATGACTGAAAGATTTACAAACACAGGTGAAATTACGTACTAGATTGATTAGGGAATTCAACCTCCCAACGGTACACTATGAACTCCGTGACCGTTTGCCTAGCCATAAAATATATATCCGTTATTCAAATACTGTCCAATCTGACACAAAGGCTTATAAAATTCTGTCTGTCATGAACCTTCCAGGTAAAACATGGGACGTTTATACAGTAATACGATTTTCAACAAAAGCCAGACATTTTGTCTGCATCTTGTCCCAGCAGGGAATACTTCAAAAGTGCCAAAACGGCAAGGAAAGTTATAGCGACAAAAAGTGTTCACACCCGCTTAAAAGAAATCAATTAACACCTTCTATGTAAAACAATTATGAGACATTTACTTCCGTATGCTAGAAATTGCCCAGCTACAAATAAATGTCCAATCTACATATAACTATATTATTGAAAATATGATATACTATAATATGGTGAAATATAGTTGATAAATATTGATGAACAAGCTTGTCTTTTACAATAATATCTCTTTTGTGTCAGGAAAATTGGGTATTGGTTTTTGTGTTGTATGCAAAAGCACTATCTGAACTGAGCAAAACAGTCTTCCCAACATTTTGATATCATGATTAATTTTCTTCTAAAGTTATGGCACTTCAAACATGTACATAATCACAGAATCTGACAACAGTATCTGACAGCTGATTACTATGCAAATGTCATTGTCGGACTAGGTTTTATTTAAACAGTTTGAGATGGAATAATGAGAATGTTTGTATTCATATCTGGAAGGAATCATGATATCAATACGCTGCCATATCCATGCATATTGCAAGGCCCTATACTATGATATAGTTCACACAGAATAAATCAAAGTTTATTAATAGCGATCAATTCAAAGTGAGTGATAATCAAGGGATGAAGCGGTATGTCAATGGCTCAATCCTCCTCAAATTATGTCAAAATCTGCTATAAACGGTTGCCATGGCTGCTGGAAAAAGTGAAAATCACATAATTGGTTCTAACTTCGGTTATACTTGATAATATTTTTTACGAATATTTTTGTATTTTTCTTTGGCCAATTCCCAAATGCATGGTGTATGGCCAATGGTCGTACATCGAAAACTCTCCATTATCGCCCAATGTCGAAAAATTGGGGGTTACGATTTTGGTTATTTTTTGCCAGCGACTTTTCAGTGCAAATGTCTGCGCTCATAACTCGGAAACAAACAATTGAATTCATCTGAAATTCATAGGACTGAATCGCTATGATAGTGGATCGGGTCGCTACAAATTTTGTCAAAATTGGATAGAAACGATTGCCATGGCAACGGAAAAAGTGTGATAATCACATAATTGGCTATAACTCCAGTTCTACTTAATATTAATTTTCCCAACTATTTTTGTATTTTCTTTGGACAATTCTTAATCGTCTGACGTACGGCCGATGGCCGTACAATGAAAACTCATTATTATCGCCCGATGTCGAAAAATTAGAGGTCTCAGTTTTTTTACTTTGGGTGTTCTGAGATTCGATACCATATTGTGAAGACAGTTTCAATCTATTCAAAACGTTTTCATTCGGGAGACGTGCCTTGATAATTAAAACAACAGCTTGCGACGTTTGGGAGGTCAGTATCAAGAATTGATATCGTAGTCCAGCTAGAAAAAGGTCAAAATAAAAAATCGGAGGAATCATTACTTTTATCAATGATTTTTTCCCCATGATCCACGTACTTTACCATGGTTAATTCCCAACCATTTGATATATGGAGAACCGACTGAAGAGCCATGGGCGTACAACAAAAATTCCCGATTATCTCACAGGTTGAAAATGTAAGGCTCATCAGCTTTGATTTTGGTGACTAAATCTGAAGGGTTGAGGGTCTGCAATATCCGATTGTCTCGTTTCTTATGTGCAGCTGTTTGCTGACAAAAATACATGATGTATGAGAATTTACATATCGAGAAGCTGAAGGGTAAAATTCAATTCAATTTCCGGGGTGATCCGTGTTGGCATCGAAGGTTTGCCGGGATGGTTTGGGGTCGTCCTTGTTGCAACCGTCCAGGGTGACGGTCATAGACCCCTTTTTTATACAACACATCCCGGACCACCACGGACCATGTTATCACATGATCCGTGCTCTTCCATGTTCATCCATGCTGGTCAGTCTCCATATGGGACTGGGGCTTAAGTTTCGTTGCCCTTGAATCGCCGGTCTGCGAGTGTTGGCCATTTTGATTCTCTGAAGGCTCGTTAGCTTTTTTTTAATCCCAAATCACATTACTATCTATTTTGAGTCATTTCTAGGCAACAAATAATCACCGTTTATAGAAAAAAATCTTGCCACTTTTTTGCCTTCATAATTGAAGGAAATTATTTGTGTAATGACCTTCTATTTGGTTGGAAAATGCCTGAATTTGGACTTCCCACTGGTGGCCATTCTCTTTGATATTTTTCAAACTTTTTCAAAATATCGGCATGACCTTAAACTTGATACCCTTGAAGGCTGAATGTCAAGGTCATACTGGAGTGCCAGCGAAGATACATGTACAGGTACCAGGAGAAAAGACATCGAAATTAGCAAGAGAAGCCTGGACACTGAACCGAGCACAAGTTTTCCCGACAGAAAGGACGCTGAACAGATCACCATAATTGACAACAGAACAGAGCCTGGAATAAGCAAGACAAGCCTAGAGGAGCACGAGAACGAAAAATACGCTGAACCAAGCACAGTTGTTACCAATAGGAAGAACGCTGAACAAAGTGTGAGAAGGGAAGCTAACAAGAAAGGTGCTAAAGCAAGTGTCGTTGAGAAGGCCAAGAAATACCGAGCACAAGTTTTCCCGACAGAAAGGACGCTGAACAGATCACCATCATTGACAACAGGATAGAGCCTGGAATAAGCAAGACAAGCCTAGAGGAGCACGAGAACGAAAAATACGCTGAACCAAGCACAAGTGTTACCAAAGGTGCTAAAGCAAGTGTCGTTGAGAAGGCCAAGAAAAACAATGTCAAGAAAAACACCAAGACCTAAATTAAACCTTGCGGTCGAAGGAAGTGTCAGAGGCGAAGTATCTACAGGAAGTATCAGGAAGAAAATTAAAACACAAGTGAGCAGATCCGAGATCAACACAAAATGTTTACCTACCAGCAAATTTTGTCGTGTATGAAATTTTGAATGACATTATCACTTCCGTGGTTGAATATGAGAGAACACTCTACATGGACTTGTCGGCCTAGTCAAATCTATGAATGAGAAAGTTACAAATATGGATGAAAATTTGATATATTACCTACTACGTGTTCAAGGTGTACATGATTGCATAGTGGGGAAGATTACATCCCTTATTGTGGTGAGCATTTGTAAGAAAAATGTTTGCCATTGTAGCAGAATAATGAACCTGAATTTTGACAATTGACTAATTGCATCTTTGAATTTATAGTGTTCATACGCCACTACCTATACCAAGTCACATTATTTGATTTTTGTGTATCTTTCTATCCATATCATATACATGTTTGCTTGCCGCTATTATTTCAGAAAAAATATTAATAAACCAGTTTCAATTGCAGGAAGACTTCCATATGGACACAGATTTCAGAAATTACACACATTATGACATACAAGGGCTTCACCAGAAATCGTTCCATCATCACTGACGTGCAGATACCCAGATGAGGGTGCGACTGGAGAATCAGCGCTTCATGTACGTGTAGTCAGTCAGGTAACCCCATTCTGCACCGTAGGCATCGCTCAGGGACAAGTATTGATGCCACAATTTGCTGTACAAACCGGACTACTCTGATAACATTGCCACCTCAAGTCACACCACAAGTTGCTCAGGCGTCAACTCCATCTCAAGAAAGCCTAAATGAATTTGGCATTTCACTGTCACAAAGTCCCAAGAGTCCTTTGACGAATTCGACTTGCCAACAAAAGTAGAAGGTGCCAGGGGCGAGGCCCACTCGAGGAAGCATTTTGCATGGTGCCTCGCTCAGAATTTATTCACTCAAGCAATGTTAATAGCTTGCAACTGCCGGGGCATAAAAAACCTGCTCTCAACCCAATGTCGTTGCTGAAAATAATAATAAAAAATAATTCCTACACTTCCCTCTCACCAAGTTTGAGATGGCAAAGCAAGCATGGCGCAATTGTCAAGTTGCAATTGACAAGGGAGCCAGATGGCTCAAGCATATTCATAACGGCAGGAGCCTGCATGTAGATGACTGAAACACATAATGGCTACAAAGGATGCAAATGAACATGTACACTGTAAAGATGTTTTAAGACTTTGTAGACTAGTGACACTTGAATCCATGATATATATGTACCACATGAGTATGCATTTTGAAGTGTCTTGCGAGACATGTACATGTTTTTAAAAAAACAGACGACTGTATACATTTTGTATGTGCACAGCTTCTTTTTTGGACCAGAATGGCTTTTATATGTTTTACATTCGTACCTCGAATCGTTCCTGGGACACACCAGTATGTGCATGGTTTGTTGTTATAACGCAGCCATTTCGATGAGCTACATAATATACATGTAGGAATATATGTTAAGTAATCATCAAGCAAGTCATCATCGGAATCACCTATGATTAAGGAGGGTTCATTACTGGTATGAGTGGAAACAATAGGCAACAGATATGTTTCTTTAATTAAAATATGCAACATCATTTGGAGATTATTTTTTACTCGAGCGCACACACATCATGATTCAGAAACTCTTGTGACATCGGTATTAGCATCCATCTCTAAATTTTTCATCTTGCTAAAAGGACTACATACATGAACATTACAATTCCAGAATGCACGATCACACCCGCTTCAGAATCCAGAGACTTCACCAAAATTGCTGATTACAACGGGAATAACCTGATACACGTGATTGATGTAATTGTTGCATGTCTCTGCTGTCAAGGTCCTCGATGGCATTAAGGTCTGGGCTTTCGGGGGGTGTTGTTCACTTTATTGTCATGGAATATTTTTGGTTGTCTTGCTTTTATGTTTAGGGTCATTGTCCTGCATCAAACGATGTTTGTGTGGGAATTGTTTTTGTTTTTTTATGAATGGAAGCAGATAGTCGTAAAGAATGCTTTGGTACATTTCGCTGTCCGTAATCCCTGTGAAAATAACTAGCGGAGTTGGCCCCTTTCTCGATATTCCAGCCAATACCATTGTCTGAAAAAGAGGAATAGGCTACATGTATACACTTAGTACTGAATATGTCCCACCAGAAGATTTACACTGGTACACTGTATTTCTTTAGATCACTTGATTTAACATTTGACATGCCAAAACAATAACCTACACATTTCAATTCAAAAAAGGAAGAGAATGTTAGCTTTGAAACAGTATTGCTGAAACTCAGAAATACGTAATAGGTATAACGTGGTATCTCGTTAGGTATTTCTGGTTTTCTGGTAGACTGTTAGTGTTTTTTTCTCGATTTTCTGGGAGCGGGCTGTTCGCCTTTTCTGCAAATATGCTGCTCATAGGATCCACAACTGATTTTGCTATCGTCTGTCCATATAACGTCTTCGAATAAGTCCATGTTTGGTTCTCGGAGAAGTTGAATGCACCATTCATATCGGGCATATCTATTGGCAGGTCTACAACTTGAGAGCAAGAAAATACTTAGTAAATGTAGAAGAGAAACTATAAAATCTTCACATCATGCAGGATACAACAGTACTCCTAGACTACATCGTATATTACATGCGCTATGTACGACAGCACGTCCTATTGCTAACTAGACGTCAAAGCCTGAAGATCGCTTTGAGGCATTTCGGACGGTGTTAAAACACTAGTTTATAACTAGCTGACTCAACAACAATTTCAGACCTAAGCAGACTGCCCTAAGACCCACAAGACAAACTGCTGAATGAGCAAAACATTTCAGGTCAAGGTCAAAGTTTCTCCCCGATACCACGTAGACAGTTGTCTAGGGTGACAAGTTGGAAATTATTGTCCGTTTCGCTTGATGACGCACCGTTTCAGAGATATGGAAGAGCTTATTCAGGTCAAGGTTGAAGAGCGAAATGAACGTTATTTATGGACACACGACTTAGCAGTATTAGGGATGTGTTGTATTCTAATGTTCAGAAGTCTGTCAACAAACAAACGAACAGTTGCAGTTTTATTCCAAGCGATCATGAATACACAACTACCGAACTAGAATCACCGAACGACTTAGAATCTGCTACTCGCGGTAATCACTAAAACAGGTCATGCAAATTAGACATACGCTCATCGCGATAAGATATAACAAGATGAAATTTGACAGATCTGAACTTTTTGCTGATTAGGCATTTTTCACAAACATGTTTCAGGCGCAATTTCAACCCAGAAATTGTCGTTGAGTTAGTTTTGGATTTGTTGTGAACTATGCTTACACCGAAATGCCACCAATGCATCTTTACATGTAGGCCTTGATGTCTAGTTGTATATACAATCGGACGACATACATTCAAGGCAAAATTGTGTTGATAAAAAAGTGTTTGTAGATATCATATGATAAATTGTGCGCTTGTAAGTCCAACCTAACTTCCCGGATCAAGACTCAAGACGCATGAATGTATCTGGCAGATATCTGGAGCTGAAAAGGTAGCTCTTCGTTTATCAGTGTTTATATACACGAGGAGGTGAGAGGTGTTGTGCACAGTGTAGAGGTATTTGATGGGAGGAGAGAAATTTGAATTGATATTGAAGTACGAAACCATGTTACTCTTGCTATTTTTTTGACACAAAAAGAGTAAAGCCTGCAATGAACTACCTTTTCCAGAACTTTAGATATAGGTGGTAAGAGGGATATTGGTCTATAATTACCGAATTCGTTTTTATCCTTTGATTTGTAGATTGGTATGACTTTAGCAATTTTCATACTGTCGGGAACAATTCCGTATTGCAATGATTTATTTATTACTTTACTAATCGGTATTGATATGGACAAATTTATGGATTTTATTAGCTTGGAGCTGATACCGTCATGCCCATAGCTTGTTTGAGGTTTCAGGGAAGATATATTTTTTTCAATTTCACCTCGGTCTGTTGGGGACATGAAAAAAGACTTGCATATTCTCGCTGAATCCAGATAATTGTGAAACGGCTGATTCGGTGTACTGATTTTGTTAGCATACTTTGGACCAATTTCCGAAAAATATTTACAAAATTCATTTGCAATAACTGTTTTGTCATTTGTTAGTTCGTTTCCTATTTTGAAAGTGTCCGAGATTCTAGATTTATTTGGTGTTTTCCGTATGAGATTATTAATTAGGTTCCATGTACGCCGGGAGTCATTTTTTAGGCTTTGAAGTTTATCAGCATAATGCTTTTCTTTACAAGTCCGTTTGATTTGATTATACTTATTTCTATATTGTACATACTTGCTGTGTTCTTTGCTATCCTTTGGTTTCCCCAGACATTGTTTGTATAACTTATCGCGGGTCTTGGAACTTTTTAATAAAGAAGGGGTCATCCATTTTTCACGTATCATGCACTTACCTGGTATATTTTTCACTGATTTTGGCATAAATCGGTCCATTGCAGACCGTATTGTATCAACTAGAGCGTCATTCGCTTCGTTAACGGATAGATTGTCGAGAAAAGACCAATCAGTACTCTCTAGGAAAGAAGCTAGTTGGCTTATAGTATCATCATCAAATGGTCGATACTTTATAGAAACTATTTGCTTTTCAATTACTTTCCTTTGGCCAAGTGACGTGAAAATTGGCAGGTGATCCGATATGTCAGTTGTTATGATGCCCGATTTAACTATTTCGTGTTTACCAATACGAATGTAAATATTGTCTATTAATGTGGCGGATTCCTGTGTGATACGTGTTGGTTTGCTGATTGTTGGTACTAGTCCAGCGGAGATGAAAGTATCAAGTAGCTCCCGCGTGTATTTATTATCACTGATATCGAGATAATTGAAATTCTGATCGGTCCCAATCATAACGTCTCCGGGAAAGGATGCTAATTTATTCAGAACATTGTCAAATCGTTGCACGGAAATTGATTCGCTAGTATTTGGTACCCGATATATTTCGCCACTTAGAATTTTTCGGGACGTGATATCTATTTCAGCAAATATTGTTTCAAATTCTACATCATGGTTAATGGTTAGGTCATCGCGCACGAAAAATTGGAATTTATCACGAATGTACAAAGCCACGCCGCCACCCTTGCCCCGTGTTCTATTTTTGAAGCCAAATTGGTATCCAGGTATAGGGAACATATTACAGTTTGTGTCACTGAGAAAAGTTTCACACAACATAATAAAATCGATTTCAATGCCAGCATTTTCTATGTTACTAATCAGGTTTTTCAAGTGATCATATTTACTTGCCAGGCTGTGTATATTAAGATGTAGTGCAGTAAAATCAAAAGCCTGGTCGTGATGAGTTATAACACTCAGTTCGTCCGTACCATAATATTTACAATTCGAAATGAATTTCCACGAATTCATGCCATCGATGTTATCATTGTCTTCACCACCGTCACTCTCTTCATCACACTGATAAGATAGTAGATATTTCTCAAAATCATCCATTGTTGTAGTTGTGTAATTGATATATTCCATGTACCATCATTAAGTATTTTCTTATAATGACTTCAGGATTGATGTTCCTCGTGAGCATGTGTGTTGTGATAGTTGTGATACAAAAATGAAATGTTATGATGTGAAGTAAATACAAACACAAAATATTCAATAAAAACAAAAATGTGTGTGGTGCATATAAATTTCTCTGGGTGTGCATTTGTGATGTCTGTTTAGTCAGCAAAGGCAAAGCCCTGAGCTTAGTACATATATAGCGCTGGAATACCTGTATTGAAATTGGTATGCGGAATATTACAAGATACAAATAACCTGTATAACATGTATAAGTTATAATGTACGTTGTGTACATGTACCACATAGACAGGTGTTCATACATACTGATTACATACATACATACATACATACATACATACATACATACATACATACTTACAGAAACATATAACACAGTGATATGGGAATATGTAGCAAAGTGAGTGCATGGGAATTTGTGATAATACTATGCATAGACTTAAGGTGGTATCAGTTCTCTTGATGTGATTACTGATTCAGCTTCTGGATGGCATTTGTTGCGAGTTCGTTGATAATACTGAATCGCTAGTGCTCTCCGAATCTTCCCCCACTCCAAAATTCTTATTCCAAAAATTAACTACTCAGACAATCTTCCGTCTGTAGAGAAACACAACTTGGATATGATTAACAGGGCTTTGGATGACATGAGTTCACGTTTCAGCAATCTCACAGTTGTTAAACAGTTGGATCCTATCAAGTTCTCTACACAACCAGATAACATTCATTGGACTGAACAAACGGCCAATGAAATGTTGAAATTCTGGCTCAGTCATTTAAACTAAATCATTCTGAGAGTCCACCGAACTCCAGTACGACTAATAATGTTGTAAACCTTTCCAAATTTACACTTTCGGACACACAAATCGCTCTTCTAAATCGTGGTTTGACATTTGTTCCCACACCCAAAATAACATTGGATCCAATTGAACAAGCTGTGCAAGATTTTGGTAGAAAACTCAAACTTCATAATTATTTTTCTCACCGTCCAAATTCATTTACAAATAGATCAAAATTCACTCCAAAATCTACCTGGACTCCACCCAGTTCCATGATTGACAAGCCTGTTTTAGGTTGCATTTCGGCAATATCAAAAGAAATTGAAAATTTGAAAATTCAACCCGAAACCAAAAACCTAACAAAAATTGAATATAAAATTATAAAGGATTTACAAAATAACGTAGACTTGGTAATTAAAAAAGCAGATAAAGGTAGTGCAGTCGTAATTATGGATAAGCAAAAATATATTAATGAAGGCTTTCGTCAACTATACAATCCAGCTCATTACAGAGAAATTGACACTCCTCTTTACCTAGAAAATTCAGAAAAAATTAAAAAAATTTTAAAAGGATTACGCAATTCTGGATGCCTTTCTGAAAAAGTATTCCAATTTCTTTTACCACCAGAACACCCTCGTCAAAGAAGATTTTATATGCTACCTAAAATTCATAAACCCAAAGACTCCTGGCCAATTCCAAATGTAATGCCACCAGGGCGCCCAATTGTTTCTGATTGCAGCAGTGAATCTGAAAAAGTAGCTATGTATATTGATTCATATATAAAAGATCAAGCAAATAAGCATCCATCATATATAAAAAACACGTATGACTTTTTAGATAAAGTGAGAGGGCTTGAACTAGATCCAAATTCTTTACTAATCACTTTAGATGTTGAAAGTATGTATACTAATATAAACCATGAAGAAGGTATCCAAGCAATTAAAAATGCATTCCCGACTCTGAAAAACAATGAACTATTCAAAGGTATAATAGAATTATTGGAAATTTCACTTAAATGTAATGACTTTGAATTTGACGGTAAGACATTCCTACAAGTTTCAGGCACAGCCATGGGTCAGAAATATGCACCTCATTATGCAGATATTTATATGGCTGAATTTGAAAAGCAAGCATTACAAAAGTGTCCATTCAAACCAGATTGCTATTATAGGTATTTAGATGACATTTTCCTCATTTGGCCACACGGCACTTCCAAATTTAATCAGTTTCTCGAAATATTCAATTCACACAGGGCATCAATCAAGTTCAAAGCTGAAGTTAGCACTGATTCAGTTAATTTTCTGGATACTACTTTGTTCAGAAGCAAAGATAACACATTGGAAGCAAAAGTTTTCTTCAAACCAACGGATACTCATCAGTTGCTGCATAAGCTCTCTTTTCATCCAAAGCACACTTATAAAGGACTAATCAAGTCCCAAGTTTTTCGATTTTTCCAAATTTGCTCCTATCCAGATGATGTTGAATCAGCTTGCCAAACATTATTCAAGGCACTTTCGAAACGTAACTATTCAAAACGTTGGCTTCGCAAAATAAAGAATGAAACATTGAGAACTCTAAACAGTGAGGAAAGGCTAGGTGCTGATTTTCAATTGCCCACTTCCAGCTCATCTGGCTCAAAACCTTGTAATTCTAGACAATGTCAGACATGTCATTTAGTTCCAAATTGTCAAAATTTCTCAGGATCAGTTTTTGAACAAACCTACTCAATCAACTCAGCTTTGGATTGCAACTCAGAAAATATAATTTATCTATACACTTGTAAGCTTTGCGAAAAACAATATGTAGGTGAAACCGGTAAATCACTCAAATTCAGAAACAATCGTCACCGTGCTGCAATAACTAGCTGCAATGAGGAAAATGCATTATACAGTCATCTATCTAAATTTCACAGCAAAACTGAATTTTCCATCGAATGTTTTTCTCTTTGACCAATTGAACAGGTTTCCGATCTTGGTGATGAACTTTTAAACAAACAATGGCGACTTGAAAGGGAATATTGTTGGATTGATACTTTAGGCACTTTCGAACCTCATGGCCTCAACATTCAAAAATTTACAAAGTATGACCCTTTGAACAAAAGTAAAAATAAATTCGACCTGGTGTATATAGTACCCTTCTCAAAAACAGGTGCTCTTTCGGCCCAAATTGTTAAAAAGCATATGAAACAACTCAACAAAAATACTGATGGTGATATTAAAATAGCAACAGCTTACAAGAAGCATCAAAACCTTAAAGAACTTTTAGTCAGAAGCAGACTTAAATAATCCAACAAAATTTGTTCAATGTCGCTCATTGAACTTTTATTGCTATTTTATGTTATGTGTTACTCTTACAATTATCTTGTGCCAGTGCATTTTTTATTCTCTCCAAAACATACATACATACATACATACATACTTACAGAAACATATAACACAGTGATATGGGAATATGTAGCAAAGTGAGTGCATGGGAATTTGTGATAATACTATGCATAGACTTAAGGTGGTATCAGTTCTCTTGATGTGATTACTGATTCAGCTTCTGGATGGCATTTGTTGCGAGTTCGTTGATAATACTGAATCGCTAGTGCTCTCCGAATCTTCCCCCACTCCAAAATTCTTATTCCAAAAATTAACTACTCAGACAATCTTCCGTCTGTAGAGAAACGCAACTTGGATATGATTAACAGGGCTTTGGATGACATGAGTTCACGTTTCAGCAATCTCACAGTTGTTAAACAGTTGGATCCAATCAAGTTCTATACACAGCCAGATAACATTCATTGGACTGAACAAACGGCCAATGAAATGGTGAAATTCTGGCTCAGTCATTTAAACTAAATCATTCTGAGAGTCCACCGAACTCCAGTACGACTAATAATGTTGTAAACCTTTCCAAATTTACACTTTCGGACACACAAATCGCTCTTCTAAATCGTGGTTTGACATTTGTTCCCACACCCAAAATAACATTGGATCCAATTGACCAAGCTGTGCAAGATTTTGGTAGAAAACTCAAACTTCAAAATTATTTTTCTCACCATCCAAATTCATTTACAAATAGATCAAAATTCACTCCAAAATCTACCTGGACTCCACCCAGTTCCATGATTGACAAGCCTGTTTTGGATTGCATTTCGGCAATATCTAAAGAAATTGAAAATTTGAAAATTCAACCAGAAACCAAAAACCTAACAAAAATTGAATATAAAACTATAAAGGATTTACAAAATAACGTAGACTTGGTAATCAAAAAAGCAGATAAAGGTAGTGCAGTCGTAATTTTGGATAAGCAAAATTATTTTAATGAAGGTTTTCGTCAATTATACAATCCAGCTCATTACAGAGAAATTGACACTCCTCTTTACCTAGAAAATTCAGAAAAAATAACAAAAATTTTAAAAGGATTACGCAATTCTGGATGCCTTTCTGAAAAAGTATTCCAATTTCTTCTACCACCAGAACGTCCTCGTCAAAGAAGATTTTATATGCTACCTAAAATTCATAAACCCAAAGACTCCTGGCCAATTCCAAATGTAATGCCTCCAGGGCGCCCAATTGTTTCTGACTGCAGCAGTGAATCTGAAAAAGTAGCTATGTATATTGATTCATATATAAAAGATCAAGCAAATAAGCATCCGTCATATATAAAAAACACGTATGACTTTTTAGATAAAGTTAGAGGGCTTGAACTAGATCCAAATTCGTTACTAATCACTTTAGATGTTGAAAGTATGTATACTAATATAAATCAGGAAGAAGGTATCCAAGCAATTAAAAATGCATTCCCGACTCTGAAAAACAATGAACTATTCAAAGGTATAATAGAATTATTGGAAATTTCACTTAAATGTAATGACTTTGAATTTGACGGTAAGACATTCCTACAAGTTTCAGGTACAGCCATGGGTCAGAAATATGCACCTCATTATGCAGATATTTATATGGCTGAATTTGAAAAGCAAGCATTACAAAAGTGTCCATTCCAACCAGATTGCTATTATAGGTATTTAGATGACATTTTCCTCATTTGGCCACACGGCATTTCCAAATTTAATCAGTTTCTCGAAATATTCAATTCTCATAGGGCATCAACCAAGTTCAAAGCTGAAATTAGTACTGATTCAGTTAATTTTCTGGATACTACTTTGTTCAGGAGCAAAGAAAACACATTAGAAGCAAAAGTTTTCTTCAAACCAACGGATACTCATCAGTTGCTGCATAAGCTCTCTTTTCATCCAAAGCACACTTATAAAGGACTAATCAAGTCCCAAGTTTTTCGATTTTTCCAAATTTGCTCATATCCAGATGATGTTGAATCAGCTTGCCAAACATTATTCAAGGCACTTTCGAAACGTAACTACTCAAAACGTTGGCTTCGCAAAATAAAGAATGAAACATTGAGAATTCTAAACAGTGAGGAAAGACTAGGTGCTGATTTTCAATTGCCCACTTCCAGCTCATCTGGCTCAAAACCTTGTAATTCTAGACTATGTCAAACATGTCATTTAATTCCAAATTGCCAAAATTTCTCAGGATCAGTTTTTGAACAAACCTACTCAATCAACTCAGCTTTGGATTGCAACTCAGAAAATATAATTTATCTATACACTTGTAAGCTTTGCGAAAAACAATATGTAGGTGAAACCGGTAAATCACTCAAATTCAGAAACAATCGTCACCGTGCTGCAATAACTAGCTGCAATGAGGAAAATGCATTATACAGTCATCTATCTAAATTTCACAGCAAAACTGAATTTTCCATCGATTGTTTTTCTCTTTTACCAATTGAACAGGTTTCCGATCTTGGTGATGAACTTTTAAACAAACAATGGCGACTTGAAAGGGAATATTGTTGGATTGATACTTTAGGCACTTTCGAACCTCATGGCCTCAACGTTCAAAAATTTATAAAGTATGACCCTTTGAACAAAAGTAAAAATAAATTCGACCTGGTGTATATAGTACCCTTCTCAAAAACAGGTGCTCTTTCGGCCCAAATTGTTAAAAAGCACATGAAACAACTCAACAAAAATACTGATGGTGATATTAAAATAGCAACAGCTTACAAGAAGCATCAAAACCTTAAAGAACTTTTAGTCAGAAGCAAACTTAAATAATCCAACAAAATTTGTTCAATGTCGCTCATTGAATTTTTATTGCTGTTTTATGTTATGTGTTACTCTTACAATTATCTTGTGCCAGTGCATTTTTTATACTCTCCAAAACATACATACTTACAGAAACATATAACACAGTGATATGGAAATATGTAGCAAAGTGAGTGCATGGGAATTTGTGATAATACTATGCATAGACTTAAGGTGGTATCAGTTCTCTTGATGTGATTACTGATTCAGCTTCTGGATGGCATTTGTTGCGAGTTCGTTGATAATACTGAATCGCTTTCTCCCGATGTGCACGAAATTCGTGTGACAGGTACGTGTGGCGAAACAGAGAGTGTTCACGATCTTATGCTGGCGCATGTGCTTCAGAAGTGAGAGTCCAGTGGTCCAATCCCGGTCGGAGTCGAAGTTCTCCTGGATCCTGCCCCGTGTACCTTGCAGGCGATAGGCCATGATGATGTGAGTGGCATTCTGGACCTCCTTCTCGTTGATGATCAGATGCTGTCGGACTTCACCAACATCCGTGAGGGACTCTGAAGACCTTGAAGGAGCTGCCACCCTCAGTCTTCTTCTTGCTCGAAGCTATGGTCGGCGGCGCCTCGTCATCTCCACGGTCAGGAATATCGGGTAGGAGAGGCTTGAGATATTGTGTTTGGAGCTTGTCCCTCACGTAAAATTTGTCTTTGGTCAGTCTTGCTTTAGTTTTCTTGTCTCCTTTCAGTGACTTGTATTCATTATATGCAAACTGGCGTCGTTCTGTTGTTGATGGAGGCAACTGGGCATTGATTGAATGACCAGTGTCTTTCAGGCGGGATGCTGAGCCGAGAACTAGTTCTCGCTGCTTTGTGATTGGGATTCTGGCGATTATGGATGGTATTTTACCGGGTGGTGGTTTGCCAAGTCTATGTGCAGACTGGATGTGGACGTCGGTAGTGATGCCTAACACGTTGTGGAAAAAAGCTAAGGCAAGAGCAGCGCAGTCTTCACCCTCTGCTTCATTGTAGTCAGTTGCATCATCACTGAACGAAATGATAAGGTTATCTCTCATAGACCGAGTTTTCAAATTCTCAATTTCACCATCTCGAAGATTTTCTGCAACCTGGAGGCGTGTGACTTCTGCTCTCAGCTTGTTCACTTCTGTGCGAAGTGATGCCACCGCAGTCTTCAGGTCGGTCTGGGTTTCCTCAAGCTTGGTTGTACGGGCGTCAATACTGGTCTTATCGGTCATGATGGACTTGATCCCGAGCCATACCAGCGACAGAAGCTTGGTGTTGTCAGGGACCTCATCAGATCTTAGAGCCTCTTCGAGATCCATGATGGTTAAATTTGACATTCTGAATTGTTGTGGAAGGCACTGTTTGGGCACCGTAGTTTTGGAATGATCGAGCGTACTTGGCTGACAGGTCGTACTGGGTACAGGGTACCTCTGGGACACCGTAGTTATTGGTCGATCGAGCGTGGCTGGTTGACAGACGCTTGGTCAGTGCGATGGTTATACAAGTGCCTACACAACTAAGAGTTCACTGGACCGTGCAAAGTGTAAACATAGGGTAATGGCGGGAGAGAATGTCAAACGTTGTTGCTACAAGTCACTGAATGTCAATGGATATTCACAATCATTCCTTGTGGCACTGACTGAACTCACCACGCAATATGAACCACAGTAGTTTTAGCAGGGCTCATGAAAACTTATATGTTCGTATTCCGAACGATTTCAACATATTTTGCTATATTCACAGGAGCTTTAGCAAACGTACGTGCTATTACAGTGCTGCCATCTTCACGGTATGGCACGCCGAGATGGTAAGATGTTGTTTTGTTTTCAAAGTTACACTTCGCATGTCTTTCATCGTTATTAGACGTGATATCAAAGTCAGGTTAGGAGTACTATGAATGACAGGAAAACTATTTCCGGATTCAGAGTTCCAAAACCAGGAAACAAAACGAACGAGACAATCAGAGATTGCAGACCTCGTCCCTTCAGATTTAAAGAGCATAATATCTCTTTTGTGTCAGGAAAATTGGGTATTGGTTTTTGTGTTGTATGTGAAAGCACTATCTGAACTGAACAAAACAGTCTTCACAGCATTTTGATATCATGATTTCTTCTAAAGTTATGGCACTTCAAACATGTACATAATCACAGAATCTGACAACAGTAACTGACAGCTGATTACTATGCAAATGTCATTGACGGACTAGCTTTTATTTAAACATTTTGAAATGGAATAATGAGAATGTTTGTATTCATATCTGAAAGGAATCATGATATCAATACGCTGCCATATCCATGCATATTGCAAGGCCCAATACTATGATATAGTTCACACAGAATAAATCAAAGTTTAATAATAGCGATCAATTCAAAGTGAGCGATAATCAGGGCTTTGAACAGATGAACGATCCAATATAAATCGGCGTTCTATGACCGCAGCGTCGCTAATACCGCGTTTGATGTTATTACACTCTCCCTCGTAGGGGGGGGGGGGGTTGGGCGAGGGTATTGCATTTGGGTCTGTCTCCCTGTTTATTTGTTTGTCTGTCCGCGCGCATAACTCGGAAACAAGTGGTCTGATCGATGTGAAATTTATAGGGATGAAGCAGTATGCCAATGGCTCAATCCTCCTCAAATTATGTCAAAATCTGCTATAAACGGTTGCCATGGCAATGGAAAAAGTGAAATTCACATAATTGGTTCTAACTTCGGTTCTACTTGATAATATTTATTACGAATATTTTTGTATTTTTCTTTGGCCAATTCCCAAATGCATGGTGTATGGCCGATGGTCGTTCGACGAAAACTCTCCATTATCGCCCGATGTCGAAAAATTGGAGGTTACGATTTTGATTATTTTTTGCCAGCG
Source organism: Terebella lapidaria (assembly GCA_949152475.1). Classification (NCBI taxonomy): domain Eukaryota; kingdom Metazoa; phylum Annelida; class Polychaeta; order Terebellida; family Terebellidae; genus Terebella; species Terebella lapidaria. The sequence goes on along the minus strand of OX424555.1, from coordinate 52,433,360 downwards.
ACTTTTCAGTGCAAATGTCTGCGCTCATAACTCGGAAACAAACAATTGAATCCATCTGAAATTCATAGGACTGAATCGCTATGATAGTGGATCGGGTTGCTACAAATTTTGTCAAAATTGGATAGAAACGATTGCCATGGCAACGGAAAAAGTGTGATAATCACATAATTGGCTCCAGTTCTACTTGATATTAATTTTCCCAACTATTTTTGTATTTTCTTTGGACAATTCTTAATCGTCTGACGTACGGCCGATGGCCATACAACGAAAACGCATTATTTTCGCCAGATGTCGAAAAATTGGAAGTCTCAATTTTTTTACTTTGGGTGTTCTGAGATTCGATACCATGTTGTGAAGACAGTTTGAATCTTTTCAAAACGTTTTCATTCAGGAGACGTGCCTTGATAATTAAAACAACAGCTTGCGACGTTTGGGAGGTCAGTATCAAGAATTGATATCGTAGTCCAGCTAGAATAAGGTCAAAATAAAAAAAGTAGGAAGAATCATTACTTTTATCAATGATTTTTTACCCATGATTCACGTACTTCACCATGGTTAATTCCCAACCATTTGATATATGGAGAACCGACTGGAGAACCATGGGCTCTCATTCTCATTCACTCATTCTCATTCTTCATTCACAAATTTTCACGCATGAGTGATTTCGGCCTTCGATCGCTCGAAGAGTACATAGACTCTGCGTACAGCAACGTTATTAACACACCGGCCAGTACAATGTCAGATTTACACCGCGTGGGAACTGGCACAAAATCATCCAGTATTTTAAGTTATCTCCAAAGCACCCCTAATACTGATGTCAACAAGAAAAGAAAACCCAACTCCCCCATAACAGCCACAGACATTTCTGAGATGTTGCATGGCACGGATGTCAGTGGGTTAAGTGACAACAGTGTTGACATGGTCAAAAACTCAGTTTCTTCTCAAATGGACAGTTTATCTGGTTCCATATCAAAACTCATACAGCAAGCGAAGGATGACATGCTAGACAAGTTGGAGGAAGTCAGCAATAAACTTGATGGGATTGTGAAGACGGTGGAATCACACGAGGTCAAAATTAAAGAGTTGTCCCAAGAAAATGCCGAATTGAGGGCCAGATCTGAGGTGCTTGAGGGGCGTTTGACGCGAGCAGAGAAGTTGATAGACGATCTGAGGGAGGATGCATTAGAGGCACAGTCGCGTAGTATGAGAGACAATATCGTATTCCATCAAATCGCAGAAAAAAGTGAGGAAGATCTGGTTCCTGTCCTCTGGAAATTCATGTCTGAAGTAATGGAAATCCCTGATGCTGACATGCAAAATATCAAACTGTTGAGGGCTCATAGGATGGGGAAGCCGGGTAACTACATACGGTCGATTGTAGCACGCTTTGAGAGGCAGAGTGTTCATTTGGTGATGAAACACGCGGGAAACCTGAAACACAAGAAACCCTTCGGTGTCAATGTACAGCTGCCCCGTGAGCTGGAAGAAAGACGCAAAAAACTGATTCCACTCAGCAAAATCGCCAAAGCAGACAAAAAGAAGGTGACATGGAAGAATGACAGACTGTTCATTGACCATCAGGAACACCGGGTACACAACGACCGAGCACTAGGTGTTAGGCATACTGGTGTTACAGAGAGGACAGAGGCGGTGAAGGTGTCTCGTTCCCCACCAAAAACATACGGCGGCAGTGTGTTCCAAGGCTCGGTGACCACAGTCAAATCCCAAGATGACATACTACCTGCTATCCATGCGATCTACCGGGACACTCGATCAGCTGCGGCGACTCACAACATATATGCTTACCGGTATGAAACACCCCAGGGCGTCTTTGAACACCATGAGGATGACGGAGAACATGGAGCCGGAGCTCGGGTGCTGGGTCGACTTCGGGACCTCGATGTCAAGAATGTACTTGTGTGTGTTAGTCGCTGGTACGGGGGACAGGAGCTGGGACGTGCTCGTTTCGATCATGTGGAGGAAGCGGCCGAGGATGTTTTGTCATTGAACTGAAGTAGTCCATAGATCATACACATGCCACTCGTATATCTTTATGTAGATATGTGTACTTCGTGAGTCTGGATGAATTTAATGTTACCTTGCTTCTTGAAAATATGAATATGACGTATTGTATGTATTGAATGTTTAAAATTGATCATTCTGTCACTGAACTGATATAGTAAGCCATATTAGGTTCATATTTTGTCAGTTGATTATTTTTTGTAGTTTGTTACTTAAGATGCCCTGAGTCTGTTTCTTTATTGAACCATAATATTTCACGACCGTATTAGGTGAAATTGTATGATATCAATGGAATATCTTTAGCTGATCTATATGAGCCCAAGTTGTTTCATCACATTGTGTCGCGCCTGAACTGCAGTCTGTCCTTTTTGTCTAGCTTTGTTATGTACTGTCCTCGTGTTTTTGTTGTACATACATTTTTGTATATATTTTTGTCATACACTTTCCTGTGGGTTTATTATCATAACATGCTAAACTACTTGTCCTACATATACCATAATCATAATAAAATACTCATAACTACATCAGAGGGAACTCTTATTTTTCTCCTATGGAATGCGAGGTTGTGTCTATTACAGTCAGGTGACATCCATCCGAATCCGGGTCCAGCATCTATGACCATGTGTCATTCTAATATACGGGGTCTCGTCATCAAATCAGCAGATGACCCAATGTATAAGGCGGAAGAAATTAATGGTGATTTGTGCATCACGCAGAGTTATGATTTCATATGTCTAAGTGAAACTCATTTAGACGCTGGCGTTGATTCCACTGATTTACCGTTTTCTTCAGATGACTATACGGTGTATAGACGTGATCGAACTGGGAGGGGAGGGGGAGTCGCGATTATCGCGACCACCAAGATATTTCATAATGTAGCTGATGATTTATCACATCCTAATTTAGAGAATATGTGGATCGAGGTGAATATTCAAAATAAATTGATATTACTCGGAGTTTTATATAGAGCACCTAATTCAACTATAGAAGAAGTTGATGCATTTATTGAAAATCTTAGCCATAATTTAGACAAAGCCCGAGCTCGGAATCCTGAAAGTATTTTTTTACTGGGGGACTTTAATGATCGCTGCTGTAGTTGGGACACTGAACACGAAACCAGTGAATTGAAGAATAAATTAGTGGATTTGCTATCGTCACATGGGCTCAGTCAGTTAATTGATGAGCCCACGCGTATAACCAGTCGGACATCGTCGATCCTAGATCTAGTAATTACGGACTCACCGGGATATGTATTCGATTCCGGAGTCTGTGCTCCTATAGCAGACACTGACCATTGCACTGTGTACTGTCACACAAAAATGTCGTATACGACGGACAAACCGTTTAAGCGAAAAATTTATCATTATAATGATTCTAATTTCAATGAACTTAATGAAGATATTATATACTCGCCGATGAGCACCTTGATTAATGCTGTAGATGATATAGATGACTCTGTGCAATTATTTTATCAGGTTCTTGAAGAAAATATAGCGAAACATGTACCATCACACGTGGTGATGATCCGACCGAAAGACAAGCCGTGGTTCACCACTAATGTGAAAAAATTATTGCGTGTTCGTAACAGATTGCATAAAAAGTTCAAACGTACGAAATCTTTAAATGATGAAAATCAATGGAAGAATAGTAGACGCAAAGCAAAAGAAGCATTGAATGATGCTAAACGTAGATATTATGAACATTTATATGAAAAATTAGAGAATCCGAATGTAGCCCCAAAAGAATATTGGAAAATAGCTAAATCGTTGTATGGAGTGAAACAAAATAAATCTATTTCTGTCATACGCGACAATGACATTTCGTATGCGACTGCTAAAGGGAAATGTGACGTTTTGAATCGTTATTTTGTTGATCAATCAAATCTGGAAATTCCATGTGATCATAATTTGCCAGACCTTGTATATGAAACAGATGCAAGACTTGAAAATGTTTTTACGACAGAAGGTGAAGTACTGGGAGTCTTGTCGAGATTGAACACCAGTAAAGCTTCAGGTCCGGACAATATCGGCAATATGATTTTGAAAAACTGTGCACTGTCTCTTGCAGCTCCTTTAACTTCTATCTTCAATAAATCATTCGAACAAGGCAAGGTTCCATCATCATGGAAAATAGCTAATGTAACGCCTGTTTTTAAAAAAGGCGACAAAAGTTTGAAATCGAACTATAGACCAGTTTCGTTGCTACCGTGTGTGGCAAAAGTACAAGAAAAAGTTGTCTTTAAGGTATTGTACGAATATTGCATTACGAATAATCTACTGACTTGGAGGAACTCGGGTTTTAAAAAAATGGATTCCGTTATGAATCAATTGGTGCGTATTACACATAATTTAAATAAAAACATGGACGAGGGCCGCGACGCTTGTCTCGTTTTTTTGGACATAAGTAAAGCGTTTGATAGGGTGTGGCATTCGGGACTCATTTATAAATTACAATGCAAAGGAATATGCGGTAAATTGCTCACATGGTTTCGTTCTTACCTTCATAGTCGAAAGCAGCGGGTGGTGATAAATGGTCAGGAGTCCGATTTAATGAACATAGAATCTGGCGTGCCACAAGGTTCAATTCTTGGACCGCTTTTGTTTCTGATATTTATTAATGATATTGTCGTAAATATGAAAAGTGAAATATACTTGTTCGCAGACGATACTTTTCTCTATAAAGATATTGTTGATCCAACAGTTAGCATTAGTGATTTGAATGATGATCTAGAAACACTCTCTATCTGGTCGAAGCAGTGGCTGGTTACATTTAATGCCACAAAAACTGAATACGTAATTATCTCCAGAAAAATTAAAGCCGCCGATTATTCGCCATTAGAATTAGATGGTATTGAGATCAAATGTGTTTTGACGCACAAACATCTCGGAATGGTTTTTAATAGTAAAGGGAACTGGTCGGACCACATCATGAATCTTCGGTCCAAAGCGTCACGTTCTGTTGGATTACTCCGACGTATTCAGTTCATGGTTCCTCGTTCTTGTATGGAAACTTTATACAAATCTTTCATTCGCCCCATTTTGGAATATGGTGATATCTTGTTTGACTCATCTCCACAAATATATTTAATGGAACTAGATAAAATTCAGAGAGAATGTGCACTGATATGTACTGGAGCATATAAACATACACCCACAGATAGATTATTAAACGAATTGGGCTGGGAACCGCTATCATTACGTCGCCGTAATCACAGACTTGTCATGATGTTCAAAATTCAGAATAGGCTGGCCCCGGATTACTTGACGGATTTATGTCCACTGACTACGCAGGAATTAGTTCCTTATAATTTAAGAAATAGATGCAATTTAAGGGGATTCACTGGCAGAACCACATCGTTCATGAATTCATTTTTCCCTAAGACAGTTTCTGAGTGGAATAATTTAAGTAATAATTTAAAGAGTATTGAGTGTCTAGCTACATTCAAGTTGAAATTAAAAAGTCAGTCTGGTTATAAGGTAAATAAGTTATATTCACATGGAAGGGGTAAAGGGAAAATTAATCAAACACGTCTCAGGTTGGGGCTAAGTGCATTGAATCACCATCGGTTTCTGTTCAATTTCATAGAAGAATCAAATTGTTTGAATTGTACGTCACTTTGTGAGGATATATTACATTATTTTTTTGATTGCCCGAAATACGCAACAGAACGATCAAAAATGTTCACAAAAATAAGCAATTTGTTGGCCCCTAATGTTCATCATAGCCTTGTCATTCCCTCGTCTCTAATTGAAAAAACAGAATTGTGCAGTATATTATTACATGGTAGTCCTGATTTAACAATTGCTCACAATATAACTCTGTTTGGATATGTTCAGGAGTATATATGTTTTACATGTCGCTTTTGAATTACATTGAGTTCATTATATTATTACCTAAAACATGTTTTGTATCATGTCTGAAATGCATTTTGTTCTTAATTTTGTACAGTCTATTTGATTGAAACTAAATGAAAGAATAATACCCACATGTGTTGTAATATATTGTAAATAACTGTAAAATATGTTTCTGCACTCGTTCATGTATTGCACAGAGGAGACCCCCTCGTGGCTTCGGCTGTGGGGAATCCTCTTTAAATAAATAAAGTTTACATTTACATTTACAGAACCATGGGCGTACAACAAAAATTCCCGATTATCACCCAGGTCGAAAATGTAAGGCTCATCAGCTTTGATTTTGGTGACTAAATCTGAAGGGTTGAGGGTCTGCAATCTCCGATTGTCTCGTTTCTTATGTGCAGCTGTTTGCTGACAAAAATACATGATGTATGAGAATTTACATATCGAGAAGCTGAAGGTTAAAATTCAATTCAATTTTCGGGGTGATCCGTATTGGCATCGGAAGTTTGCCGGGATGGTTTGGGGTCGTCCTTGTTGCAACCGTCCAGGGTGACGGTCATAGACCCATTGTTTTTTTATTTTTTATACAAAACATCCCGGACCACCACGGACCATGTTATCACATGATCCGTGCTCTTCCATGTTCATCCATGCTGGTCAGTCTCCATATGGGACTGGGGCTTAAGTTTCGTTGCCCTTGAATCGCCGGTCTGCGAGTGTTGGCCATTTTGATTCTCTGAAAGCTCGTTAGCTTTTTTTTAATCCCAAATCACATTACTATCTATTTTGAGTCATTTTTAGGCAACAAATAATCACCGTTTATAGAAAAAAGTCTTGCCACTTTTTTGCCTTCATAATTGAAGGAAATTATTTGTGTAATGACCTTCAATTTGGTTGGAAAATGCCTGAATTTGGACTTCCCACTGGTGGCCATTCTCTTTGATATTCTTCAAACTTTTTCAAAATATCGGCATGACCTTAAACTTGATACCCTTGAAGGCTGAATGTCAAGGTCATACTTGAGTACCAGCGAAGATACATGTACAGGTACCAGGAGAAAAGACATCGAAATTAGCAAGAGAAGCCTGGACACTGAACCGAGCACAAGTTTTCCCGACAGAAAGGACGCTGAACAGATCACCATCATTGACAACAGAACAGAGCCTGGAATAAGCAAGACAAGCCTAGAGGAGCACGAGAACGAAAAATACGCTGAACCAAGCACAAGTGTTACCAAAGGTGCTAAAGCAAGTGTCGTTGAGAAGGCCAAGAAAAACAATGTCAAGAAAAACACCAAGACCAAAATTCACCTTGTGGTCGAAGGAAGTGTCGGAGGCGAAATATCTGCAGGAAGTATCAGGAAGAAAATTAAATTACAAGTGAGCAGATCCGAGATCACCACAAATGTTGACCCACCAGGGCATTTTGTCGTGTATGAAATTTTAAATGATATTATCACTTCTGTGGTTGAATGTGAACGAGAAAACACTCTACATGGACTTGTCGGCCTAGTCAAGTCTCTGAATGAGAAAGTTACAAATATGGATGAAAACTTGATATATTACTACTGTGTGTTCAAGGTGTACAGGATTGCACAGTGGGGAAGAATACCTACTTATTGTGGTGAGCATTTTTAATATAAATATTTGCCATGTATCAAAATAATGAACCTGAATTTTGAAAATTGACTAATTGCATCTTTGAAATTATAGTGTTGATATTCCACTACCTATACCAAGTCACATCATTTGATTTTTGTGTATCTTTCTACCCATATCATATACATGTTTGCTTGCCACTGCATGATATTGTATTGTTTCAGAAACATAATACTAAACATGTCAACACCTGCTTCAATTGCAGGAAGACTTCCATATGGACACACATTTCAGAAGTTACACAGACTATGACATACAAGGGCTTCACCAGAAATCATTCCATCATCACTGACGTGCGGATACCCAGTTGAGGGTGCGACTGGTGAACCAGCGCTTCGTGTACCTGTAGTCAGTCAGGCAACCTCTTTCTGCACCGTAGGCATTGCTCAGGGACAAGTATTGATGCCACAATCTGCTGTACAAACCCGACTACTCTGATGACACTGCCACCTCAAGTCACACCACAAGTTGTTCAAGCGTCAACTCTATCTCAAGAAAGCCTAAATGAACTTGGCATTTCACTGTCACAAGGTCCCAATAGTTCCATGGAGTCCATTGACGAATTCAACTTGCCAACAAAAGTAGAAAGGGCCAGGGGCGAGGCCCACTCGAGGAAGCATTTTGCATGGCGCCTCGCTCAGAAGTTCTTCACTCAAGCAAAATTAATAGCTTGCAACTAACTGCCGGGGCATAAAAAACCTACTCTCAGCCCGATTTCGTTGCAGAAAATAATAAAAAAAATCATTTCCACACTTCCCCCTCACAAAGTTTGAGACGGCAAAGCAAGCATGGCGAAAATGTCAAATTGTAATTGACTATTGGCCAGATGGCTCAAGATGGCTCAAGCATATGTTAAGTAAAAGCAATTCATAACGGAAGGAGCTGAACAGATCACCATCATTGACAACAGAACAAAGCCTGGAATAAGCAAGACAAGCCTGGAGGAGCAAGCGGATGAAAAAGACGCTGAACCAAACACAAGTGTTGCCAATAGGAAGGAAGCTGAACAAAGTGTGAGAAAGAAAGCTAACAAGAAAGATGCTAAAGCAAGTGTCGTTTAGAAGGCCAAGAAAAACAATGTCAAAAAAAACACCAAGACCAAAATTCACCTTGCGGTCGAAGGAAGTGTCGAAGGCGAAATATCTGCAGAAAGTATCAAGAAGACATTTAAAACACAAGTGAGCAGTTAAATAACAAATAATGAACCTGAATTTTGAAAATTGACTAATTGCATCTTTGAAATTTTAGTGTTCATACGCCACTCCCTATACCAAGTCACATCATTTGATTTTTGTGTATCTTTCTACCCATATCATATACATGTTTGCTTGCCACTGCATGATATCGTATTGTTTCAGAAACATATTACTAAACATGTCAACACCCGCTTCAATTGCAGGAAGACTTCCATATGGACACATATTTCAGAAGTTACACAGACTATGACATACAAGTTGTGAGGGCTTCACCAGAAATCGTTCCATCATCACTGACTTGCGGATACCCAGTTGAGGGTGCGACTGGAGAATCAGCGCTTCATGTATCTGTAGTCAGTCAGGCAACCTCATTCTGCACCGTAGGCATGGCTCAAAGACAGGTATTGATGCCACAATTTGCTGTACAAACCGGACTACTCTGATAACATTGCCACATCAAGTCACACCACAAGTTGTTCAAGCGTCAACTATATCTCAAGAAAGCCGATAGGAACTTGGCATTTCACTGTCACAAGATCCCAAGAGTTCAATGGAGTCCATTGACGAATTCAACTTGCCAACAAAAGTAGAAAGGGCCAGGGGCGAGGCCCACTCGAGGACTGTGTAACCTGCTCTCAACCCGATTTCGTTGCTGAAATAATACTAAAAAATCATTTCTACACTCCCCTCTCACCAAGTTTGAGACGGCAAAGCAAGCATGGCGAAAATGTCAAAGTGCAATTGACTATTGGCCAGATGGCTCAAGATGGCTCAAGCATATGTTAAGTAAAAGCAATTCATAACGGAAGGAGCTGAACAGATCACCATCATTGACAACAGAACAAAGCATGGAATAAGCAAGACAAGCCTGGAGGAGCAAGCGGATGAAAAAGACGCTGAACCAAACACAAGTGTTGCCAATAGGAAGGAAGCTGAACAAAGTGTGAGAAAGAAAGCTAACAAGAAAGATGCTAAAGCAAGTGTCGTTGAGAAGGCCAAGAAAAACAATGTCAAAAAAAACACCAAGACCAAAATTCACCTTGCGGTCGAAGGAAGTGTCGAAGGCGAAATATCTGCAGAAAGTATCAGGAAGACATTTAAAACACAAGTGAGCAGTTAGATAACAAATAATGAACCTGAATTTTGAAAATTGACTAATTGCATCTTTGAAATTATAGTGTTCATACGCCACTCCCTATACCAAGTCACATCATTTGATTTTTGTGTATCTTTCTACCCATATCATATACATGTTTGCTTGCCACTGCATGATATCGTATTGTTTCAGAAACATATTACTAAACATGTCAACACCCGCTTCAATTGCAGGAAGACTTCCATATGGAAAAATATTTCAGAAGTTACACAGACTATGACATACAAATTGTGAGGGCTTCACCAGAAATCGTTCCATCATCACTGACTTGTGGATACCCAGTTGAGGGTGCGACTGGAGAATCAGCGCTTCATGTACCTGTAGTCAGTCAGGCAACCTCATATTGCACCGTAGGCATGGCTCAAAGACAAGTATTGATGCCACAGTCTGCTGTACAAACCGGACTACTCTGATAAAATAGCCACATCAAGTCACACCACAAGTTGTTCAAGCGTCAACTATATCTCAAGAAAGCCGATAGGAACTTGGCATTTCACTGTCACAAGGTCCCAAGAGTTCAATGGAGTCCATTGACGAATTCAACTTGCCAACAAAAGTAGAAAGGACCAGGGGCGAGGCCCACTCGAGGAAGCATTTTGCGTGGCGCCTCGCTCAAAAGTTCTTCACTCAACCAAAATTAATAGCTTGCAACTGTCGTTGCTGAAAATAATAATCAAAAATAATTTCTACACTTCCCTCTCACCAAGTTTGAGATGGCAAAGCAAGCATGGCGAAATTGTCAAATTGCAATTGACAAGGGAGCCAGATGGCTCAAGCATATTCATAACGGCAGGAGCCTGCATGTAGATGACTGAAACACATAATGGCTACAAAGGATGCAAATGAACATGTACACTGTAAAGGTGTTTTAAGACTTTGTGAACTAGTGACACTTGAATCCATGGTATACATGTACCACATATGCGTTTTGAAGTGTCTTGCGAGACATGTACATGTATAAAAAAACAGACGACTGTTCACATTTTGTATGTGCACAGCTTCTTTTTTTGGTCCAGAATGGCTTTTATATGTTTTACAGAAATATGTTACATACGTACCTCGATTGGTTCCTGGGACACACCAGTATGTGCATGGTTTGTTGTTATAATGCAGCCATTTTGATGAGCTACATATGTACATGTATGAATATATGTTAAGTAATCATCAAGCAAGTCATCATCGGAATCAACTAAGATTAGGGAAGGTTCATTACTGGTATGAGTGGAAGCGATAGGCATCATATGTGTTTCTTTAATTAAAATATGCAACATCATTTGGAGATTATTTTTGACATTAGAGCGTTGGGGGCGAAGCCCCCAACTCTCTACATGTCTATGTGCTGACTTTTTTATGGAGGTTTCATGCCAACCTATCGACGCCCGTTTTGGTATGTAAACCTTTAGCCACCTACTTCAAATGAGAATTTTCTTCGTCTTTGACATAAAATTTCTCGAATTGATGGCAAACTTTGAATAATCCACAGATGTATAATGCATAAATCGATGTGTTAGGTTTGAGAAAATTACGCAAAATGCTGAGATTGTTTAGAAAACGTCAAAATGGCGGAGTCGTTGGAAATTGACGTTCCCAGAATGCAAAGCAAATTTTACCGCAATGACTCGTATTTTGGGGACACAATTTTCTGTGCAGCAATTCGTGCATGCATACATGTACAAGCTTGCGTGTGCCGAGTGGCATTCTTCGGAGTTATGGAGTGAACACAACGATTCGTCTGCGCTGCTACGGCTACATATTTTATGTCAAATTGTTGGGTTTGCGAAGCCTTCAGACAAACCTTTGGCCTATATTTTACACTGGCCTTTCCGTTAGCCATGTGAGCATCGTAATTATCATGATATCAGATGCAGATATTTCTCATAGTTTCCAATATTTTTATGGATATTTTACTAAGGTTCAATATCATTTTAGCAGGCGTATCTGTTTCATTGATTTCAAAATAAATGTTTACTTATTACGAATATGAATGAAGTAGGCCTATGCTTTCAACATAATATACGGGAATGAATTGGAATCATGTGGGGGAGGATATGGTAGCGGTTTGTTTTTTCGTGGGGGGGGGGGGTAACGTTGAGTAGGATACATACAGCTGTCGTGGTGCTGATTATGTGCTCGAGCTTTAATGTCGACTCTCGCAGTTAGCTGCATTTTCTTGTTTACTCGAGCACACACACACATCATGATTCAGAAATTCTGGAGACATCGGTATTAGCATCCATCTCTAAAATTTTCATCTTGCCAAAAGACTACATACATGAACATTACAATTCCAGAATGTACCATCACACCCGCTTCAGAATCTAGAGGCTTCACCAAATTTGCTAACTACAACTGGTAAAACCCGATACACGTGATTGATGTAATTGTTGCATCTCTCTGCTGTCAAGGTCCTCGATGGGATTAAGGTCTGGGCTTTCGGTTGTGTTTTGTCATGGAATATTTTTTGGGTTGTCTTGCTTTTATGTTTAGGGTCATTGTCCTGCATCAGACGATGTTTATGTGGGATTTTTTTTTATGGAAGCAGATAGTCGCGAAGAATGCTTTGGTGCATTTCGCTGTCCATAATCCCTGTGAAAATAACTTGTCTAGCAGAGTTGGCCCCTTTCTCGATATTCCAGCCAATACCATTGTCTGAAAAAGAGGAATAGGCTATATGTATACACTTATTACTGAATGTGTCCCACCAGAAGATTTACAGTGGTAGACTATATTGCTTTAGATCATTTGATTTAACATTTGACATGCCAAGACAATAACATACACATTTCAAGTTCAAAGACGAAAGAGAATGTTCGGTTCGAAACAGTATTGCTGAAACTCAGAAATACCTAATAGGTATAACGAGGTATCTCGTTAGGTATTTCTGCTTTTCTGGTACACTGTATGGGTGTTTTTCCCGGTCTTCTGGAAGCGGGCTGTTCGCCTCTTCTGCAAACATGCTGCTCATAGGATCCACAACTGATTTTGCACTCGTCTGTCCATATAATGTCTCCGAATAAGGCCATGTTTGGTTCTCGGAGAAGTTGAATGCACCATTCATATCGGGCATATCTATTAGCAGGTCTACAACGTGAGAGCAAGAAAATACTTGATGTAAATGTAGAAAAGAAGCTATAAAATCTTCACATCATGCAGGATACAACGGTACTCCTAGACTACATCGTATATTACATGCGTTATGTACGACAATGCTACCAATTGCTAACTAGACGTCAAAGCCTAAAGATCGCTTGGAGGCATTTCGGACGGTGTTAAAAGACTAGTTTATAACGAGCTGACTCAACAACAAATTCAGACCTAGGGCAGACTGCTCTGAGACCCTCAAGACAAAATGCTGAATGAGCAAAACGTTTCAGGTCAAGGTCAAAGTTCCTCCCTGATACCACGTAGACAGTTGTCTAGGGTGACAAGTTGGAAATTATCGTCCGTTTCGCTCTATGAAGTACCGTTTCAGAAATATCGAAGAGCTTATTCAGGTCAAGGTCGAAGAGCGAAATTTATAGACACACGACTTACCATTTTAGGGTAATTTGACAGACCTGAATTTTTTTAGGCATTTTTCACAAACATGTTTCAGGTGCAGTTTCAACCCAGAAATTGTCGTTGAGTTAGTTTTGTTGTGAATTATGCTTACACCGAAATGCCACCGATGCATCTTTACATGTAGGCCTTGATTGGGTTGATAAAAGTGTTTGTAGATATCATCTGATAAATTGTGTACTTGTAAGTCTAACCTAACTTGGCTCTAGTACGGCGAATTATTGAGCGCGACACGTTTTTGTCAAATTCAGCTGATAACAGACGAGCCAAATCAAATGACGTCGATTCTGGATTGTTTGACAAAGATCCATCAATAAAAGTTAAATGTTTCTGTGTATTGCAACGACTTGTGTATTGCAACGACCTTGTCGCTCAATATTGAGCTGTAAAATTTTCTTAGCATTATTTCTATTATCAAGTAACATCTGCTGAAAGAAAACGGTTTAAAAAGATTGAAACTGGTTTGCAATGGTCTTGGATTTCAGAACACTCAATGGTCGTAAAATTCGTGACCCCCAAATTTTTTTACCTCGTGGGAGTTTGGGTCATAAGGCCATCGGTCGTACACTGTACGATCGGGTGCAAAGAAAAAACACAAAAATAGTTGAAAAGAAAATAATATTGATTATAATGTATAGCCAATGGTGTGATTTTCAATTTTTTGTCATGGCAACCAATTTTATTCAATATTGTCCAAAATTGAGGAGGACTGAGCCACTGCCATACCGCTTAATCCCTATAGCTTTCAAGTCAATCGGACTATTTGTTTTCGAGTTATCTGTGCAAACAGACAGACAGACAGGGAGACAAACAGGTCCAAATGCAATCCCCTCTCCCCCTATCCGGCGAGGGTAGCAAAGAATGTCGGTTCAGACTGACAGCGGCAATGTACTCTGAATCTCCACTAAGATGACCCGGTACTCCGTCTGGCCTGGCTTGTCGAATATATACCATCTCCCCTTGCCTGCCCGGTCTCCTCTCCAGGCCCGGATCAAGACTCAAGACGCATGAATATATCTGGCAGATATCTGGAGCTGAAAAGGTAACCCTTCGTTTATCAGTGTTTATATACACGAGGAGGTGAGAGGTGGGGTGCACAGTGTAGAGGTATTTGATGAGAGGAGAGAAATTTGAATTGATATTGAAGTACGAAACCATGTTACTCTTGCTATACCAGTGTATCTTGTTAGTGTTCCCGTGGCCTGGGTTGAGATGCTGTGCCTAGGGGAGGGGGATTCGTGTGTATGACGAGTCGTGCTAGGCACTGTGACAAACCGAGGGACTGAGTTAGTTCACGCCGAGATGGTCACATGTTGTTTTGTTTTCGAAGTTACACTTCGCATGTCTTTCATCGTTATTAGACGTGATATAAAAGTCAGGTTAGGAGTACTATGAATGACAGGAAAACTATTTATGCCGATGAATTTGGAGAAAAAACATCTAGCGTTATCAAGATTCTATCATAGACGTCTTATCCACATTAAGCATTTGGTTGTGGACGCATGGATATATATTAACAATTCCTGTTGCAGAGGATACTAGTATGTACTGAAGGACTGTTTTGCCACAGACGGTCTCGGATTGTTATGGATAATGGTGTCAATGATTTGAGTATAATGAGCGTGGGGCACGTGTACAAATTCCGGGGCTCTCATTCGTCCGTTCAACCGAGGGACGCCTGTGACGTGATATAATAACCCACTCTCCAAGCAGAGCCTGGCTTTGGTCCCAAACTTTCGACACACTGTGTGGGAGAGCCTGGGACCGGAACATTAAGCCTCTATGTGGAGAGTGATAATAAACTGGGGTGATATCAGATGTGTCTGAACACAAACACATTCCTGAGCTCTGATTGGTTCTTCATGAAGTGGGGGCGTTGATGGAGGTCTGGTCTGGGGGGATCGGAGGGGTTACTGGGCTAAAACAGTTCATCATGTAAACTTTGTGGTGCAACCTAGTTCTGAGCGCAATACAGTAGTTATACCCGGCGACTGCATTATTCATATATCGGCAACAATCGAGCGCCGTAAGTGGGTTCAATTTAAGGCTCCGTATGTATAGCAGACATCCAATGCCCTGCCCGACTGTGGATAATCAGATCCATATGACTTTAGATTCATAAAACTATGGAAAAATAAACAAAATAGAGAAACACAGTGTCGTGTCAGAAGGGACAGTTTTGAGGGGATACAAAGGTAGTTTTTCACGGAAAGAGGGGGAGGGGTGGCCTGCTCACTGAGACATACGTGTTTAGAGGGACACAGTTATCTACCACTTGTTGAGGTGTGACCATGGTCTGTACGCTGCTGAATATTGTCCATCTGTTTCTGGACATCGAGTATTTTGTGTATAGATTCTAGTACATATTACATATGGTTGAGAGGAACCATATAGCATATTTGTTGGTTCAGAGGAGACGCATTTAATGTAAATGGGTTGGTGTCTGCGAATGCATGCACTATTTCATTGATGACATTCGGCACTGTGCGTAATTTATTGAAGGCCTAATATATATGAATTAACAAATTCTCGATAATACAAGATATACTGGATTAGGTATTCACGACTATATCCATAAATAACTGCTCTAACTCATTACCGTCGTGTCAGTGGTGTAAAGTCGTGTATCCGTCGGGTGTGGTTGAGTTTAACACGTGGCCAGTACATTGCAATTGAGGCCGTCTGTCCTCTTACTGTTTGGTTTATGGTAGAGTTTAAGGTACGACCTACGATATGGTTGCACAGAGCATACATTCTGGATATAGGAAGTCTGCGCATTGATTTCGCAGGAAACTAGGTCACTCCGCAAGTGCAATGCGAGGCAGCAAACGGGCGCTCGATGCACAGGGCAAAGTCGAGAAAATACATTAACATTATGAAATTGAATATATATTATATAAATGTATTATATAAACTTGTTATATAAATTAATTATCAATATGTAAAAAAAATCGGCATACCATTTGATCCAAAATAGCTATATATAGCTGATAATGCCTGGTTCCAGAGAACTTAATATTCGGTCAATGTAATGTTCAAGGTCACATAGTTTAAAAACTTACAAAAGTTGAAAATCATTCAAAAGTTACCAAAATGTCCTTCTCCGTGTAAATATTGAAAATCGGGGGAATAGAAGTTCTTCGATTGGCGTGTAAAGGAATGATCAAGCAGTAATACATGATACTTATGATAGTGTGGATACTTCGAGAAAGGTAATGATAACAAAGACATACAAAAAAAACGGGAGAAAAATCACTAATGATATTATAAACAATGGTTCATAGTTTCGCTTGGGAAAATGGCTGACATATCTTTGTCTGTTTTTCTGCCATGGCATACACATGTAGTTAGACAATCAAGAAGTTAAAAAATAATGACTATATGACATCATATACGTTTCAATCAGAGGATTCCGTAATTTGGAGCTGATGGAAGTCCTGAACACCAGATAGGTGGTTTGGGGATAATTTGCTTTTGAATGTTGTGAAACTGACCTGGTTGGTATTACACACTAACCATTCACACTTCGAAGCCATAGCACATGCTTTAATGTCTGAAATAGCCTAAATAGATAGGGATCGTTCGTGACGGAAATATTTTAGGGTACATCCGAATATTGAGCTGCAACAAAAATCCAATTTATGACCTTCCACGTTCTTTGCTGTGTGGCTAGACAGAAAAAATGATCTGCCTCGACAAAGAAGCTGGTGTGGATGTTGTTCTGGGAAGGAGCTGTATACAATTGAATTGGCGCATTTTAACATTGATTTTATTGGGAGATTATCTGAAGTTACTGAAATGTGGACTTAGCCACCGGGAAATAAACAAATCACAGCAGTAACTACATCGTATCATTTATGATGCATGAAAGTTTGAGCGTTTTACCAAAAAAAATTAGCCCAAAGGCTAAGATAGGTTACCGGACAATTTCGGTTTGGATAATGGAATGTAACAGACCTTGAGATTTATCAATCAAGGTTATCAGTGTGAACATTATGAACATGAGATTTACCAATCAAGGTCATCCATGTGAACTTCAATGTCACCATTACATGTACGGGTGCGGTATTTGATTTTCTATATGTTCATAATACAAAGATACGTCTGGGTGCAAGTGTATAGGCCGCTCAGGCCAATGTACACATTCTCAGTCAGACATTTGGCACTCAAGGTCATCTGAGGTCAAGTTCAAGGTCATCATTAGTTGTGCCATATATGTCTTCCTATATGCTCATAATGCAAACATAGCCTTATCTGCAAGCATTTCATCTATAGATGCAAACCTGGGCATTTTTTCGACACAGAAATGGATGTTTTGACCTTTTAAGGTCATCCAAGGTCAAATTCAAGGTCACCACACAAGTCGCCATATATGACTTTCCAATTGAAAGTGCCAATTTCTAAGCTCTATCTTCAGGCGTTCTGTGAGTACAGTTCTGGCAGCTCTCATTATGAAGGAAAAAATTGCCAAAAATTTTTTCAAAGGGTGAAATTTTTTTTCCCCTGGAAATGACCCAAAATGGATAGTAATGCGATTTGGGGTGAAAACAATTTTTTTCGCCGACTCGTCAAAAATTCAAAATGGCCGCCCAACGGAGACCGGCGATTCAAGGGCAACCAAACTTATACAAATCACAGAGGTCCATAAGGGGAATCTTTTGAAATAAAAATCTCAAAACTGTCCGAACAGTTTTTGAGAAAATGACCGTCAAAGTCCAAAATTGGGCACTTTTCAACAAAAATGGCCGCCATTTTGAAGAAAATGCGAAAATCAAAAAACGAAAAAAAAGCTTTCCTGGGAATATTTTTAGCTATTTTTGTGCAAAATTTCAGAAAGATTCGACCGTAAACTTTAAAGATAAAAATGTGGACGGACGACAGACAACGGACGACGGAGGGACGGACGAACGGACGCCGGACACAACGCCATGCCAATAGGTTATCGGACCATAGGTTCGGTAACCTAAAAAACCCGTGTTTGAGTCATCAGCGATAATTTTGTGTTCACAGATATTTAGCTGTGCGATACAATATATGAACAAATATTTCGTGTTTGTGTTTTGTGTCACACTATTTTGTGTGGGTGACCACCGCGTCGAAATGAATATAGACTGATATGCATTTTGAGCCGTGTCAATGCACGCGCAGTCAATGATCTGAAATTTTATCTGTTACTTCCCGTGGATATACGCGAAAAGTTCATCGGGTCACGAATCAGGATAAAAGGTATTACATATGTCTCTTTATCAGGGATTGCACCGGTCACCGATAAACGTCGGGCGTCATGACCGATTCCTTGATGGGAAATGTAGGTCTATAGAGTATTAGGATTGTTTGCTGATAAAAATGGTGATCGCAATTGAGTCAACTCACATTTTGACACAACTTACATGTATAATTGTGCGTCTCGAACAAAATACTATATAGTTAATAACAGCCATTGACCAGTTGTCGAAAAGATAAGCGTGTTTATTGGTATTGTTACAGATGATCAAGGACAATGCACTCAAGACTTGATGACTTTTGATGACAATGGCCGATGGAGTAGATAATACCATTCGGGTCTGATCATTTATAAAACACAGCATGACTAGTGATTTTTTCTCCTCACATGAAACAGTTGCCAGGTGTATTAACATGGTATGCACTGTTTACCCTGAAACACGATAAATCAGGAGATTCAAGGGCAATGTGACAATATTTTCAACTTTACAGCAACAGTCGAATCGTGTTGGAATATCGCCAGTGAACGGACACGTCTCCCGAAACAATGGGCGACTCGGCAGGTCGGCCTCGGGCCCCAGACGGTGGGTGGGGCTGGGTGGTCGTCTCTGCCTCCTTCCTGCTACAGACTCTCACCATGGGCATCACCTATACCTTCGGCGTCATCTACGTTGAGTTTCTGGATTACTTCCAGGAGAGCGAGTCGACCACCGCTTGGATCGGGTCCATACAGCCGGCCGTCATGTACTTCACCGGTAAGTCATCTGGGTGATTGCTACTGGTACGGATTTATCGCATAAATTTGTGTTGTGAGCTGCATTACTGTTATTCAAAGAATATTAGGGCATTTCAGCAGAAATGCCTTTATGGTTTAGTCAAAAAATTTGTGTTCTTTTCCCTTTTTTTACTTTTTGATTTCCGCACGATAACTTCAGTTTGCCTCGATATATCTTTGCCAAATTTTCACCGCTGGTCAGAAATGTTGTGTAGAAGAAGCCTATTCTTCTTGAGCCGGCTCCGGTGTCCGTGAGGTCCGTGAGGATGAAATTATTGTTTCCGGTTTCCGCACGATACATGTAAGTCAAGAAGTATTTGGGCAATGACCTTTGCATGGCGGTTCATATACCACCAGGGAAGAAGCCCATTGATTTTGAGGCAGACCCGTCGAACGAACTTCGACCTAGGGCTCGAAATAATTTTAGCTGAGTCACCCCTTATGCTTCCTGCATATTTCGGGAACGGTTCGTCGTACAGCGAAACGGACCTTATTTTCGGACTCGTCACCCTAGACAAACATGTAAGGGAACTTGACCCAAAATGTTTTTGCCGAGTCGGCATTTTTTATTTTCGACTCGTGGCCTAAACAAACATGTCTAAGGGGTATTAGGGATGGACTTTGGCCTTGACCTGAAATTTTTCGCCGAGTCGGCATTTTTCATTTTCGTCGATATCTCGGAAACGGTCCGTCGTAGAGTGAAACGGACGTTATTTTCGGACTCGTGGCTCTAGTTGTATACATGATCGACTTAGAGGTCTAATTGGGATCTGGGCCCTTGAGTCATGTTTTTCCCGAGTCAGCGTTTTGAAATGCCTTTAGGCCTTGACGTCTAGTTTGATTTCTAGTTGTGTTTATTTAGAGTAGTTTGTCATCATTCCGTTTCCTGAGTAGCCTATGATAAGTTATAATTGCGGGGTTTTTTTCAGGTTTAGTGAGTGGGCCTTTGATCCAGCGGTTTGGATGGAGGCTTGTAGTGGCTGTGGGTTCTCTGATCAGTTCCGCGGGCCTCTGTCTCAGCTACTTTGCCCCTAACGTCTATGTCCTCTACGTAACGTATGGGGCCATATCGGGTAGGCCAGCCTCGATGAAAATTTCGATAATATTGCATTACAATAAAGCGTTCTTCACCATTATACTAGAAGTCATACATGCATTCATATTTATTCCCTTGTCACCACAGGCCTGGGTTTCGGTTTCATGTACCTGACATCGATGGCTGTCATCCAGCACTACTTCGACCGCCGTCGAGCGATGGCCACTGGGCTCGCCGTGTCGGGATCTGGGGTCGGGACTCTGTGTTTCGGCTTTTTCACTCAGTTCCTTCTGGACAGCGTGGGATGGCGTCTCACTGTCGTCATCGAGGGATGTATCGTCCTCGTGGTCGGCCTCGCCAGTGCCAGTGTGTTGGTGCCTCTGCCAGTGGAGGAGAGTGGAGATGAGAGTGGTCCACTACTCGCGT
This sequence comes from Terebella lapidaria, assembly GCA_949152475.1. Classification (NCBI taxonomy): domain Eukaryota; kingdom Metazoa; phylum Annelida; class Polychaeta; order Terebellida; family Terebellidae; genus Terebella; species Terebella lapidaria. The sequence goes on along the minus strand of OX424555.1, from coordinate 52,412,453 downwards.
CAGGAGGGACGGAAGCTAGTACCACCTATCAAACTTTTGGAAGTGATCGCCGTAGTTCACGTGGAAGTTCACTCGATGGTTCGCGTAGTTCATTAGAAAGGACTGGTAAAGGACAATCCTATAACAATTCAGTTTTTGAATCTTCGCTCCTAATACAGAAAGTTCCACAGAGTGGCATCATATCAGACACCGATATCGTACAGTCCAGATGTTGCTGTTGTGATTGCGTCGGCGCCATTCACAGGTGCAACGACAATTTGAAACTGTCGCTCTTCAAGAACCCACGTATGTTGATCTTTAGCGTGGTATCGGCTTTCTTCAGCTTCGGCTACCACGTACCATACTCGTTCACACCGGCCCGGGCCATCGCCGTGTTCGGCATCCAGGCACAGAAGGCCTCCTTGCTCGTCTCGTGCATGGGCGTAGCCAACGTCGTCTCCAGACTGGTCTTTGGCTGGTTCGGCGACAAGAGTGCGAGGGTCCGCTTCTATCTGATCGCCTCCGTGCTGGTCCTCTGTGGCGTGGACAGTCTCATCTCCTTCCTCTACGACACCTTTCCACTACTGCTGTTGTACAGTGCACTCTTTGGAATACTCTCCGGTAAGTTTTGGATAAATGAGCAGATGACTTGATAAATACAGTCGCTGGTGCTATTGTTAAGAAGCTTTCATTATTGCGGTATAGTATAAATTTTACCCTCATAATGGAAATAACACCCGATAAGAACGTGTCTTGTTGCAGGGTGTTTCGTGTCGTTGTACCCAGTAGTGATGGTTGACTTGATGGGACTCGATGTGATTGAGTACACCGTTGGACTGGGTATGTCCCTCAGTCCTCTAGCCTTCCTGGCGGCTGACCCCCTCTCAGGTAGGCAACTGTGTATAATCATCTATCTCACACCGATATATAAACGGTCATAACGGCAGTTACTTAATGTTATGCTGGTAATGTTGGTACAAACGCGCTGACGAGTAGCAGTCAATTCAAGATCGACTTAGAGACTCAACTAATCAGTTCATCGTCATGTTCGGGTTTTCAGGTTTAATCATTAACCTGTACGGTTACAACCCGGCGTTCCTGATGGTCGGGGCGATAAACGTGTTCGGTGGGCTGCTGTTCCTGGTTATCTTGTGGCTCCCGAGGCGATACTACCCGCTATCGCCAGGCCACACCGCGGAGTCCACGCCACTTTTCTACACGGGCCAGCCCAGTCCACCCTCATGACACTCAGTGGGCACCGGAAGCGTAGCCTGCACTATCGATATAGCCTGAGGGATTGTCGAATCAACTTGTGTGTTTTACATTGACTACGGAATGCATGATAATGTACATGTAGGCTAAATGTAATATGCATTATAAACAATCTCGCGTTCTCCCGCAGAAATCACCTGTACCAGAAGGTTCCATGATTATAAGTACTCAACAACTACCAGCATAAGTTTGTTTTTGAAATTAACTACGTATAGTGGTAACAACTTTTCATTAAATGCTGTCAGTTTCCATGTACAATGACGAAGTTATTATGTGCGTGGTGTTATACGCATATCATTCGTACGTGACGTAGAATACACAATAACATGTATAAATCAATTGATATCACCATGATAATACTTTATTTTCCGATTTATTGCCATATAACACATTCATGAACGCGTGCCTGTATACACATAGAAAATAAAATACTGTGTAATTGAAAGCCGATGAATAGTTTTGACCGACACCATCACATACACAGGCCATGTATATCACAGACATCCACACACGGAGGGATACGTCCCACTCCCACCACGGCAGCCGCTCCGGTTCTTCAGCCATATAACAACTGGGAAGGCCATTGTAACAAGCGACAACACCAGGAGAGTGATGTTAGCCTACAACAATCACAGTACTTGATATTGGGAGAATGTGTTGGAATCACAGTTCTAGCTACGATATAGCTTACGTTTCTTCAGATTATGACAAAATTAATTACACTATACCATAAGCGCATACAGAAAATAGTAAGTCCGTTTATACTACGATAGGCCGAAAAATTGTTCTGTCCCCGGCAAAACTTATATATTGATATAATTGATTGAACTGATTGAGTAAATTGTGATAATCAGTTTGCATATTACAAGTCACATCTACACTATAATTTTGCAACATATCCTGTCTTTGACAGTACAAGAGAAACTATTTTCTCTTACCCCGTTAAATGGAGGGTTGGAAGTCTCTGCCCACTGAAATAACGGTACTTCTGCCAGGTTGAGAAAGCAGCCCACAGAGATGAGCAGCCCGAATGACTTACCCTGGTGTTCTGGTGGGTATCTGAAATATGGAGATCGACACCGTCTGATTATTGTGTCGGGGGAAATATTTGTAGTGACAGATATGTCGATAACTAAGATTAGGCTGACTATCTCACATACTGTACTTACACTTGCTGTATAAAGGCGAAGTTAACAGCAAAGAGCGCAGACTTGAGTGCTATGTTGAAGAAGGAGATGGCGTAGGTGGCGTTGTAGCTCCAGAAGAGGGCGGAGATACTGAGACCCAAGGACGATATCTCGGTGACACATATAGCTGGCAGCATGGGTCCGGCCCGTGTCCATGTACTATCCACGTCTGAATAACCAGTGGTGGGTTCTTCGGCTGGATAGAATATTGACCAATGTTCACCACATAATCACCAAGGGTTACTGGAATCGAAATTGGCACGAGATGGTGGTTGATAAACGAATGAGAATGAAATGCAAAATATAACTTTTCACTTGCCATCTGTTGGTATCAAACAGCTATCCTCTTTGTCGGTGTTATCTGGAAATACCAGAATGTGACGTCACTAGATCTAGTACCATTTGCTTTTATTAAATCTTCACAAAAGTACTGAATATGTATACCAATTGGAGTGGATGAGTGTGAATGCATACAATATATCTACATGTGTGACTATAGTGTACTATCCGGCGAGTTATATTGATGTTGGGCCTAAAGTAAGTGTTAGTTACTGATGTAATACAATTACTATGCTTCGCTATTTTGTGAAGAGTATAATGATACTATCACTACAATATCATCAAAAGCCAACAACAATACTCCAGGTTTGGAACTCGTTTACACCGGAGAACTCGGAAAAAAATCTACCCCAGTGGTAAATTTCACTTCAACGCATATGTAAGTATCAATCTATTACCACCAATACATCCAAATTTTGATGATTCCAATAACAAACGTAAAATACAATATTTCGCAATAGAAACAAAGCCCGACCAAATAGTTTATCAAGCGACACACTGGCGTCATCAGGGGCAGACACTGTGTTAGATGTAGTTGTTTCTACTGTACAGCTGATGGAATTAGCATACAACTGCCCAACAACCTATGAGAATAATTTAGAAATCCAAAACAAACTCCATGGAATAGATATGAGACAAGTACATAAGTACCTAATCACAAGCCGAAAGGCTACTGAGTGGATGCCAAAAGGCTACTGACAAGCCAAAAGGCTACTGAGTGGATATATCATTAATCTGCGCTTACCCTGGCATTTCGTCGTGTTGACTTAAACTAGGAATGGAAGACACAAACATGGTGTTTTCAAAAGATGTCACCGTTACAGAAGCAAGCAAATGCACAAAAACGTGTGCTCACCCAGAAAGTCAATGATGGGGCAAACATTAACATTGGGGTAGATTGCCCACTTTTCCGAGTTTTGTCATATGAAGTCTGAATTTTGGTTGCAATTTGGAGTTTGGATAATAAATTGAGTATGTCAATACAATAACATTCGGCATCGCAAAAATATCATCAAAAAATATTAGCCCAAGGTCAAAGGTTACCAGAGAGATGTATATTGTTGATCCACAATTATTTGTATCACTAAATATGCCACTTTGACCTTTCAAGGTCGATCGAATCCAAATTCAAGATCATCAATGAAATCCCTATCTGTGACTTCCCATTTGAGTGTTTCAATATTTGAACTCTAGCTTGAAGTGTTGTAGGAGTTTACTCTTCAGAGCTCCCATTATGAACAGAAAAGTGGATGGAATTTTCAATCCACAATTTTTTTGATGGCGGAAAAATTGTTTAGTTTTTGGGTTGAAAATGGCTCAAAACAGACAGTGACTTACCCGACCCGTCGCAAAATCAAATGGTCGCAACATACAGAGAAGCGGTTTAAGACATTAAAACTCATACACATTACAGGGGTACATTTGGGGTGGGGGAGGGGTCCTATGCATCAATTAGAAAAAATGTTACTGAATAAATTTCAATAAAATGGCGCCAAAGTAAAAAAAAAAGTTAGTTTTCCCCGCAGCCGTTTTGAACTTTCAGTTCATCGGCGGTCGAATTTAAGGTCACTAAATTTTGAAAGAATGGCTGCCAAAGTAAAAAAATTGGGCAATTTTTCGGACAAAAATGGCCGTTTTGCCCTTTTAAGGTCATTGAAAGTCAAATTATAGGTCAGCAATGAAACTGCAATATATGATTTCCCATTTGAATGTGCCCGCAGGCATTTAGGCACTAAAAGGTTCTAGGATTCTACCCCGCACATGAAAGTCCCGAAAAGTTTTTATTGGTGAAATTTTGTTTTCCTCGAATTGACTCGAAACGAACAGTGACTTGATTTCAGACGATTTTTTTCGTCACCAGTCGAAACATCAAATGGCCACCACACGAAGACCGGCAATTTAAAGGGAACAAACATCGCACAGGTACATAAGGGTAGTCTTATGCAAGATTTTGGAACAACAATTATACTTGACTGAAAATGACTGCCAAAGACCAAAAATTTTCGTTTCTTTTCAACAAAGAACGTCAAATTCGAGGTTAAAACTCAAACTACTATAAATGATCTCCATTTGAATGCGTCAATATTTAGGCTGTATCTTGAATGTTCTATGAGTTAACTCCGCAAAGCTCCCATTATGAAGGAAGAAGGCCAAAACATTTTTCAATGGGGGAATTTCTTACTGGAAATGGCTCAAAACGAAGAGTTACTTGATTTGGACACAAAAAAAGTTTTTCTCAACCCATCGAAAACGCAAAATGGATGTCACACGGAAACTGGCGAATCGAGGGCAATGAAACTTATACTCATCACAAAGGTAAATAAGGGGAATAGAAATATCTAAACTGATCATAAAAGTTTTGAGAAACGGCCAAAATTGGCCGTTTTTCGTCTAAAATGGCCGCCACAAAAATTGCGAAAATAGAAATTACCTCCCTCCTGAAATATGTTAAACATTTTTGTGCACAATTTCATCCGACCATGAACTCTAAAGAATAAAATGTACATAGATGAGACGCTGATGAACGCAACGCCCTGGCAATAGGTTTTCGGTGAATTATAGGTCCAGTAACCTAAAAAGGTGTACACGAGTTTTACAAATCAGAGTATAGTACTGATATTCAGATTATGAGAGTATTTGCAGACTGGTTGCACGCGTCAATATGAACATAACATAGTATGCAATATGAACATGAATGTCATGACTTTACTTTTATTTCGGCTGGACCTTCCTATGCTCCAGTCAAGGAGTAGTCCCACAAGCGGAGAGATAACCAACGCACCCACTTGGAGGAATTGAAATATCAGTGTGAACCAGTCAACTGAAATACAACATGGCCAATTTCAATTAGGATGCACCTTCATGGCATACATTCAGGTATTGTAAGGAAAATATACAAGCAAATTCCGATGTGTTTACAGGATGTTTAGCACCACCCACGCTAGATCATTACCGTGGTTTCAACTATTTACAAATGACTGTACATCTACTCTCTCGTAACGTACCCTCCAGTTGGTTGCCTCCAGTCAGTATCTCCAGCCAGACATTGTAGGCGCCTACGATGAAGATATAGTGCAGCTGTATGACAGCATACCACAGTGTGTATAGCACGTACAGTGGGGACAGTGCGTACGCTTTGAAAGGTGGTACGGTGAACGCCATGTTGTCCATAGTAGTGGAACTCTCATGATCACTGTCTGTTGTGCTTTTGACAAGTGCCTCTGAAAACCGCACAAAACAGATTAATAAACTGTAGGTTTCAATGTACTAACTGATTATGATCCAAAAACGGCCTATGTGTTTCACTTTTGATTAATATTTTGCTGAAGCTTATTTTCTTGAATAATAACACATCAAATGGAACTATTCACTATCCGCCGGTGACCTCAATTCCTGAGATATCAAAGCGGCAATTTGTCAGCTCAACTGACATTCTTCTGAAAAGCTTCCTTTTCACTACTGAAATTACTACGTGATTACAAGTGGCATTTATTTTGATGTTTGCTAAATGTAATATATGATGTGCCACCTTTAGATGGGGTCGTGCTCACAGTTTCATTGTACAGTTTGTCAGCGGGTGATAAAAAGATGGTGTTGAGGATATGGATGATCCACAATGCAGCATATAAGTAGAAACACAATTGCCTACTCATGCCCGCATCGTAGGCCAACTAGGGACGAAAAACGAGAGCAACCGTTATTCATACGCTGACTGATATAAAAAAGTTGTTGACTCAAGGAGTGTTTACAATTTCATAATTCTAAGGGAACTTGCACGTGACAATTGAATGTACACGTGTTTTAATGAATGATAAAATACAAATATGACCGCCCAGCTTACCTGCATCACCATCGGTACGAATATGGAGACATCAATAAAAGCGCTGATCATAGCCAGGTAGGTCGACTGCCGGCTACCGGCCACAAGACCTACCTAGAAAATAATAGTTATTGAAAATGGAACCTGGATTGTCTCCTTGTGTGACTATGAGCACACAGAAATAGCCGTGAGTTATCTTGGCAAATTAGGAATATAATATGTGAATATTTGTAATCTTACATGCATCGCACATATTATAACCATCATGCTTGAGACGGATATCAGCAACAGTCCTGGGAAAATCAGCCATGAATTGGCTGTGGGTAGGGGAAAAAAACAGATATCAATATTATTTCAATCTTTGTTCTTGATATTTGAAACATTTCTTGGCACCTGAAAGTAACCGTACTCACCTAGGTTGTTGAAGGTCATCATGAAGACGCCGATGAGGAAACACACACTGAAATGATGACACAAAATCCAGATAACGTCCATGCGATGATCACATAATCATGACTGACATGATTCAAAGCAACAGTATCACACTCCGGATTCGCCAACTTACGTCGAAAATATTCTGCTGATCCGCAACCCGAACCTATCGAATATAAAGCCGAGGAGTACACTCATGCATTGTCCTATGATACTGGAGACAACGTAAGCGGAGTTCAGTATATCGTTCTGAGCATCGCATCCTCTTCTAGAGGCGTTAGAGACACCAGATGTCTCATTGAGCCACGTGCCACGTAATAACTGCGGGTTGCTTTGTGTATTTTCGTAAGTCTCGTTCACTACATGTATCTTGAAGGCGTCCGATCCTGAACGGGATGATATGACGTTGGTGGAATTGATCCCGGCGTACCTATTCTCCGGCAGAGTTGAGCTCCAGGTTCCATTGCCAACATCATGCGCTGTCCCGTATGTATCAAATCCTGCGGAGTCAGGCTGACATAGGTATGCGAAGACCCCATCATTCTTGAAAATGTACTCGAGCGAGGGCCAGCCGTCCACGATGAATCCAAAGAGAAGACATTCTATCATACCCATCGTCATCATGAGACCAGCACGAGGCCGTGATACGGACGTGGAAGGACTCATCCCGCACAACAGTGCATAATTACTTGACAGAATGCGTTGTCGAGTGTGATTAACTGGGTTTATATACACAGCGAATTTAATTAACCGAAGTTTAATAGCTGAACTGAATGTATTTTTCTGTAGACTCTTTTTTTTTCATTTTAGCTCCAGTGCATGTTGCGAATTATACTAGTACCCGCACGCGTGCTTGGGTCTTTTTCATGAAGGATAAACAAACAAGATGGGAATTACGCAGGTATCCATTTTTATAGTAAAACCTGGTATTTCGAAAACATTTAGTTCACTTGACAGCTGAAAATATGATATAATGATATCATCATAATTGGAATATACAGAAACAAGAAATATACCAAACATCAAATGAAAAGTGCACAAGTCTTCCATGCCACTGACAATGAGAATAAAGACATATTATTGGACAATACGCATTCATTGTCGTCAGTGTATGGTAGCACGAGTATTGATGTCCATGATCTAAAATGTGAGTCTGTCGATAATGTGTTTGACCACTCTCGGCTCTATATACTTGGGTTTTTGCTCGATCACAACGATCTTGGCTCATATTATAGCGATGGTAAAATTGACGCATTTCACATCGTAGTCAAACAGCAATTTATTTCCAAAATCCAAGATTTATATTGCAAAAATGTTAAAGGTGAGAATTAAACACTATGTTAAATATCCGGCTAGAAAGGGATCTCACGGATCTGAGCATATTCCGGTCATTTGTTGTTTACATCCACCGGAATGGGAGTATCGTTATTATTCTGGACCAGAAAACACATTGGGTTGAGTTTTTACAAAATATGCTCTCAAAAGATTGCACAGCTACAAAACAAGCACATTAGATGCACATAATCTTGTGCAGACCCAGGATTTCCATGATGGGCAAAAATTTACATTTGAGTAAACTGCCTACTTTTAAATGTTTTTGTGACAGAAGTCTGAAAGTAGCCAGTTCTGCCAAGTGATAACACGATACATTCCAGCATTGCAAAATATGAGCAAACGATGGTGTAAGCAAGTTACAAAAATCCTAATATAATCCAGATGTTCTCAATTGCTTTTGATATCTGGTGAATAAGCAGGTCACAGAAGCAAATGTACCTTATTTACTGAGAAATACTCATGCCACACCAGTATCCTATGCACATGAACACTCAAGTATGACTTGGCGGTTTGCGCTTTCGCTAGTACCAACGTACCTCTGTAGATCCAGTAAGGACGTATACCGATTCTCCAGAGCGGCGGAGCACTTGTTACTGTCGTTTCCACTGTCGCCATCAACTTTCGTGCTCCCTATACTTCGATTTTCCTAACTCTTTAACACTGTTTTTTTTGCTCATATAAATGCAATGCTGAATGGTATCATGGTATAACTTGGCATACTTCCCCTGGGAGTCAATAGCAATTTTCTACCAAATTTCAAACTTCTACCGCAAAAATTTAAAAACAGTTGGCAATCTACCATGATGCTAAATTTCAGTCCAAACCGGCATCTTAGGAACCTAAGCATAATCGGATAGTTTGTCGTGTTCACATCCAACAGGACTGGAATAGACGAAGTGTCATAATTTCGTACCAGAGGACATATTTGTGTGCTCTGGTACGATTCACACAAATATGCTGATCTAACGAAATTGCAAAACTGCAGACATGTAAATGCACTAAATTGTGTGAGTACCAATAAATTCCACGTCAGGGTTAATATTAACATTGGATTAGATTATCAACCTTTTCAGTTTTTTGCGATAGAAGTCTGAAATTTGATGGGAAATTGCCGTTTGACTCCCAGGTGAAGTGATAATATGATACCATTCATTCAGCATCGCACAAATATGAGCGAAAATTGTATTAATGAGTTAGAAAAATCAGAGTATATGATCTAGCAATGTATTGCCCAATTTCTCATTCGTATTCAATGATACCAAAAAAATATATAAAATTCACTCACACAATCACAAATCACGTACACAATCACAAATATGCAATGAACTAAAATTATATATCCTTACAACTTTTATGACTAAATAATTTTCCGCAACCTTTTTCATGCGTCTCGTTTCTGCTACTGTTGAAAGTTTAAATACATCAGAGAGAAATTAACGACATTTCAAAATGGTTAAATAGGCCATGTAATTGTGAATTATCCATCATCGGGCAGCAAATCTATATCTCCCCGAGAGACGTTAAACAGCAAATCTAAATCTCCTGAGAGAGTTCCAACAGTTGGCGATCAGTTTGACTCCACTACGTGTACGAAATGTGGTTCAACGAAATCTACTATATTTGACATAGCACATAGATTTGCTTTCACCACTGACAAAAATGTCAATGACAGTCATTGGATATTACTGAGACTTGGTTCTATATCATATAGGGCGAGGTGAGACAGACAGATAATTGCTATTGGGCGATATGAGGATATAGTGGACATTTCTCGGAATGTTTTTATAATCATTGTCTACTATAGGCGCAAACAAAATGAAATTTCAAAATACTTCAGAGAAGCTTCTTATGAGGAACTGCACAAAATAATTTAGGCTCGACGAGAGGTCTTGATATTGAATCTTAGCACGAAACCTTTTACTTCAGCCTGCTCCATTACAGTTCGGTATTGATTAAATATCAATACCTACGCTTTGAAAATGATTTACGCTCGATAGATACTCCTTGAAGTTCCCTTCTCAGAACGACATATTTGATGGATCCCTTCAAATTATTGAACATATATGAGACGACTTCATGATTGCACATGCTCTGGTAATGTCCGCGAAACGCCAATAAAAATTGCGGAACCGTGTGAATACATAGCAAATTACGACGAAATTTATGTGATCTCTTTGTACCTGAGTAGCTCGGGAATATGAACACGGCTGACGGCAAGGCTTCACTGGAACTGTACCAAGACAATTGTCTGACCCAAACAATAGCTGACATGACAGGCAATGAAGACGGAGTACCGCATAGAAATCATTGTTGCCGCTTGTACACTACGACAGGCAGCGGAAGAAGCCGAATCACAACGCATGTCGATCACACACGCTTGACCAATATGAAATAACAAAGCAAATAGATCATCAATACGGAAGGGTGATCCAAGATTCGGTGCCAAGATCAGTATTATCTCACATAACAAAACACTTTCTGCCTTTAGTATTGTGTACTTGGCACAAGTAGGTTTGATTCAGTTTGAACAGATGGAAGTCTCATACAGGAATACATCAGTAAACAGAAGTTATCAGTCGGGTTAAGTTGCGCTTGGTAATGTGTTTTCATAGATCATAAACCAACAATGAACTGAGGGACGTATATTGACTAGAACCATGGGGTGTATGCAAGTAGTAGTATAGATGATATGAATGGATTCCCCTTACCGATTACAGATAAGTAAAAACCTTAAACAATAAACCTGCATACGATTACTTGCCTCATATTCTCAATGCTTCCGAGACGGATAATGGTAAAAGTCAATTTTCTAATCAGCTTATATGACGCATAACAGAGACTATAATTAGTGTACTGTGAAATTAGTGCACGGTGTCATTAGTCGATTGTATTAACTATTAAAGTGACGTTGGCAGGAAAACTATTTTTTCCAAATCAATTACATATATGCCTGTGGTCTCAGAAAAATAGGTTACAAAACAAACTTTGCTTGATCGAATGGATAAATCAAGCATATGACAGTACTAGCAGTCGCTTTTTTTTGTTTTGTGCGCCACTCAGAGTTACCTCTGACTTAACCTAGTTCACGCTCGATTGGCTCGAACATACACAAGTAAGCTGGAATCGCACTCCGTCACGGTATACAAAGCACCGAGAATGGTGGTAATGTTAACAAACTCAAAATATCTCCACCAGAAACTCGCAGCGAAATCTATTAGAAAGGGGCGTCTGTTTGGGTATACAAGGGCAGGTATATAACTGTTGTTTTCTTCGTTCGATCAGAAAGATATGAAAAAATCCATAACTTACTGCCAATATCACTTTAATGTACCCTCCCACAAATATGTATTGACAACTTTCCAAGGTCGTCACATTCCTTGAAACCCAATCTGTATTATATATGTGTACATAATATTAGGATGTTGCTGGGTGATTCTCTATCATGATTGGCACACTATCGTACATTCCCCTGTGTCTCACTATGTTTGACTGATCGTGTAGACATGACCTTACCTTCTCATCAATATCTGCACGATTACCTATTGATGACAATGCAGTTTAACACCAGGTTTGGTCAGTTGTTGCGAATATGGAGAATGTGTATGATAAAAGTCCGCGTTGTGAAAGATATATGTGAGAACACAAAATTTCAGTGCGATGAATTAACGACCATTTTACATTATATGTTGCATACCCAAATTAGCAGCTTTTCATAGTTTTAATTGGTTGTACAATACACTATCGTCTCTCTTCTTCGTCTCGTAAAAGAACACGTGCTCCATTTTCTAGGAACTGACTGTTTCTCAAGATCGAAGGTGGTGCAAATTTCTCTACATTAGATTAGTTCCGTCCAACAGTAACCTGTCAACAGTAACAGGCAACAGAATCGCCGGATAACAGTCCGAGACTGTTATATGTTACATATGTCCGGATCCTACTTGAGTTGATGCCCCACGTTCGAATTTACACATATGTAATACATGTAGCTCATCGTTACAGTGGGATAGAAAACAAACTATGTATATCTAAGATACTCATACTCCGTTTCTGCTCTACTGGTGTAGTGTCAACTAATTATCAATATAATAGTCATATTCTTCTTAAGATAGCTAGGAGAAAAGAGACAAACTCTGGAATTGAAATACGGCCAAACCATTGTAATCCAAACGTACACTGTTATCATCATATGCAGCAGTTATTCAAATACATCTGTTTCTGTTGTACACCATATGGAGTCAATATCTGATTCAATTCCACGGGATATTGCATAATAGTTGCACAATCAAATGACAACAGGAAGAAACGAGTTGTTATACACAACCTTGAGGTATGTACCGGGTGAGCGAATAGATATCGATTTTAAAAAGAAAATAACTATCAAGCCGTTAAACGTATGAGTCAGTGAACCACAAGTGAATTCCATCCAAACCATGACAATTATTATCACTGTGTAGTTGTGTTACCAATAAGATATATGCGTGCACATAAGTCATCATGATCATCTTGTGAAAAGAATACTGTTGTAATCTTCCAGCGATCAAGGGTTTATTCTTGGTAATGCATAATAATTTCATACCGTATTTTGTCGGATTTCATTCTCTTCGGTCTGGCTAATATTGGGTTGGTTGTGGGCTCGGCCCGTCCAGTCATGGGTGATGTGTGGTTGATCACAACACTGGTATTCAGGATCCCTGTGTATGCGTCACTGATGGTTGCCTTGGCCTCTACAGTTTCGATCGCAGCTTCGGTGCTCGGGTCTGGGCTGACGCCTTACTGATTTTTGACTTGGCCCCTACAGTTCTAATCACAGGCCTGGTTCTCTGGGTGTCGGCCAACGCCTCACTGAATGTTGTCTCTGCACCTACAGTCCTGATATGTCCCTGTTCTTTTTGGTCTGTTGCCCCGTCGCCGCCAGTTCTGAATGCTGCCTCGTTTCTGTGGGTCTGGGTCTGATCTGACGCATCACTGAGTGTTGACTCGACCCCTCCAGCTCTGATCACAGCCTTGATTCTCTGGGCCTCATCCGACCCCTCCTTTAGTAGGAAATAGGCCTCGGCCCCTCCAGTTCTGATCGCAGTCATCCTTCGAGGGTCCAGGCAGAAAAGTCAATGAGTGTTGCCTCATTCCCTCCAGTTTTGATCTGTGCCTTGGTTCAGGGAGTCTAGTTTAACGCATCACTGAGATTTGCCTCGGCCCTCCAGTTCTGATCTCAGCCTTGGTTCTGGGGATCTGCGCCAACGCCTCAATGAGTGGACCTAGTTATAGTTCTGAGAGCAGCTTTTGTGCTTCGAGTCTTGGCCGACACCACACTGAATGTTGCCTCGACCCCTACAATTCCGATCGTCTTGGTTCTGGGGTTCTAGAATGACGCCTCACTGAGAGGTCCCTCGGCTCCTCGAGTTCTGATAGCAGTGCTCGGGGATATGGCCGACGCTTCACTGAGTAGGATCTACAATTCGGATCAGAGTGTTAGGGCTTGGGGCCCGACCAAATTCCCTGCTGAGTGGACCTCAGCCCCGCCACCTCCTTGCATCGTTGATGTCTGACTGATTAAAGCAACTTCCTTCGAAAAAAGGCAATATTTTTTTTCCAAATTCCCTGCTGAGTGGACCTCAGCCCCTCCACCTCCTTGCATCGTTGATGTCTGACTGATTAAAGCAACTGCCTTCGAAAATAGGCAATATGTTTTTTTGAAAACTTTTTTTCACATGTCAAACTAACTGAATGAGACGTACCTACATCAAATGTTATGCCTTCAACCAGCTATTTAGGAAATTTCAGTCATTTGGACAGGCGGTTCACGCGTAAATTGTATCCATCACACACAGATGTAAACAGTGCAAGATGGACTGGAAAATTCACGCACACCACGGTATATCACTGACTATTTTCTTATAACTACACTACATATGTAGATACAAACTGGTAAATGTACTCGATTTCAATTTGTAAGAGCAATTTGGGCGTTTTAAAATATGTGCTATTATGGATGGAAAGACAACTCAGACGGATTGTACTCTTCAAAATCATTGTGTTCGTGTTTCATTATCTTGTATCAGATGTATTGCACTAAAATTTAGTTTTGAAAAAAAATATTGCATACATTCAAAGGTAGTTTCCGTTAGCTCCATTTTTGCTGGCAGATGACATTATTCTATCAATATGTTTATTATTTGCCTTGGATTTGGGTTTTTGGCTGATCGATTAGCTTGTTTCTCTTATAGTTCATAAGTTTTGTTGGCTTTTTTCAGTGCTTATTGATGTTTCTCCTTCTATTTTATTTGTGGCCACACTCTTCCTGTCTTTTTATAGTTTGTTTTTCCTTTCATGTACTATGATTTCATTGGATATATCTTCTGAAGTCATGTCTTTCTGCATATCTTTTTTCAGTGGCATGTCTTTTTGGCTAAGATATTGTGGTGAAAATATCTGAGTCGCCTTGGTATAACTTCAGACATAACCAGTGGGTGTCTCTCCTGACCTACAAGTGCTGGTTTGGTGGTTTACCCTTCTTCCGGAAAGTTCCCACCCAGAATTGAGAATGGTTTGAACTGTCATGCCTTTGAGTTGCCAGGTCACATTTTATAGAGATATCAAATGACGAGATATCGAAAGAGCGTTTTGGCTTCTTGGGTGGCTTTCCGGTTCATTTGTTCCCAATGCCCTGTTGAGAGATTTTGCGAACGTTGTACTGACAATTGTTCAGGAGTTCAGAAGCTATCTCTCCAATCGGAAACAACATGTTGCATACAAGTAAATTGTATCTACTAATCATAACGTCCCCTGCTGCCTCAGGGATCTGTCCTCGGTCCTTCATTATTCATCATTTATACAATCTCCCCAATATTCTTGAACACTCGCGTTGTATTTTATTCGCCGAGGACACAACTATGTGTTGCTCATCTCCGGATATACAGTAGAGCATCTATGCACCAATATGGATAATTACTTATCTTCATTGGCGGACTGGTTTGCCGCGAACAAGCTATCGTTAAATGTTCAAAAAACAATTTCATTACATCAAATTTACATACTTTCAAAACCGAAGTGAATAACATTACACATCTACGATTAGGTAATCAATCTATTGTATTACTCCCTAGTACACCCTTCCCTATTATACGGAATAATGTTATTGGGTTTAGCGCCCAATTCACAAATGCGTCACACTTAAAAATACTACAGAAAGAGTGTGTCCGGAATATCATGAAAGCATCGTACAATGAACACACAACACCCCTATTTGCCAAGCTAACAAACCCAAAAACTACAAGATATGTACAATATTCAGTTGGCTAAATTTATTCAGTGTCCTTGGAAGATTGGTAGTGGTTGACGGCGATCTCGATAACGTACAATATATCCGGATTCCAGACAAGAATCTACTTCTGTCTGTGGATAACATATAGGATATGTTATTCGTCTTCCAGGATGATAACGTTCGCTGCCACAAAGCGCGTGTCGTGGATAATCCACGGACGCAATCGTGACCCAGAACTTGTGGCATAATATCTCCAAAGACTTCAAAGTGATCCACCATATCTAGTTTAACACTCATTCGCTGAATCTTTCGAGTATACACTGTAGGCCATTATCATGCATCAGAGGATGTAATCCATGTACAATACTCTTCATCGCAAAACCAGTACCATGATTCGAGACCGACTGATCAATATCTTCCTTACACATTTATGTTAGTCAACGATGCGATGACCTATTTTGGCATTTGAAAATTGTTCTGCATAACGCAACTGATCGTGGTCCATGGGTGTCTATAGCTGCTGCATCAAAGTAATGTAATATGCATTGAAAAAAAACGACATTATTTGTGTCCAGGGAGTGTATCGTTCAAAGACAGGAGATTTGACCCACAATAGATTAGACCAGATTACTTCTCTGGTCTGAAAATAAGTTGGTAAAATCTATGCTACTAGTATAAGTTACGGTTCAACTCACTTCACAACAGTTTGTCCTATTCTATGCTTAAACCACTGTGAGATAAATTCAAAACAAGTTCAACGAAATGATGGTTACCATCTGTTTTACTTTTTTGCTACATCTGGCAGTAATTGTAAAATACCTCAATTGAGTTTGAACATTAAACTCATTCATTGTATTTTCTGATTCCACAAACCAATATTTTGCAACAAAGGTCATGTTTCTATGTTGAATAGATCCAAACCTACGGTTGTATATCTGACTTTGTAAAATGGATAACGGCCAACTAGGAACTTATTTACAGTATTTTAAACTATTTCTTTATAGTCCTTGAACAGGTAATGTTTCTATGTCAATATTAGGTTACCAGACCTTTGGCCCCATAACCTATTGGTGTGGCGTTGCGTCCATCGTCCTTCGTTGTCGTACGCTACATTTTTATCTTTAAAGTTTACAGTCAAATCTGTAAAAAAAAAATAAGAGGGATGTATTTTTAGTTTTTGGATTTTCGTAATTTTGTTTTCAAAACCACGGCCATTTTGGACGAAAAGTGGCCAATTTTTTACTTGACGGTCGTTTTTCTCCAACATTATGACCAATTTGCTTTGTTATTTCATATCGGTCAAACGTTTGTGATATAAGTGCGTGATTATTCGGCTCATTTTCAGCTGCCTGTTGTAGTGTACAAGGAGCAACAAAGACTTCTATGCGGTACTCCGTCTGCATTACCGTCATGTCCGCCTATGTTTGGATCAGACAATTGTCCTGGTACAGTTCCAGAGCAGCCCTGCCGTTAGCCGTGTTCATATTCCACAAGCTACTAAGGTGCAAAGAGGTTACATAAATTTCGTCTTAATTACCCTCGCCCCGATAGGGGCAGAGGGTATTGCAATTGGGTCTGTCCGTTTGTTAGTTGACGAATTAAAAATTCGTCAACTATGTTGGTCAGTTCGGTTTGTCTGTTTGTCTGTTTGTTTGTCTGTTTGCACGTTACAGGCCACAGTTTTGGCCGGATCATCACCAAATCGTATGGATACAATGCCTAGGTATATACCTGGAAACCGGTGAATTTTGGTGACCCTAAGTCAAAGGTCAAGGTCAAGGTCACACAAAACGTTGAAAACACATAAGTGGTCATAACTCCGGTTCTAATCGTTCTAGAGACTTCTAACCAAGTGCATATTGTAGATACACTCGAGTTCTATCGTCTGTGACCTTGACCTTGACATTTGACCTTGACCTTGAGAAGTTTGCCCAGGTCGAAGTCAAGGTCAAGTACGAAGATCAGCGCAGCATATCGAGTAATATATCATTGGAAAGGTCTTGACCCCCTGATCGCAGTGATACCCTATTTTCGGCGCTGCGACGTACACTGACGTCACAATGACGTCATAAACGTCAAATTCCAGAAATTTCAAAAGGCCATAACATCGTCAATACTGCATGGAATCTCTTGAAACTTGATATGCATATTGACAGCAATGACCTCTACGAATTTAAGTGCAAAGGTCAAAGGTCAAGGTCAAGGTCATCGAAATCCCAGAAAAACACATTTCCGGTAATAACATCCGTTTGAATTGTCGTAAGTTCATGAAATTTGAACCATATCGTTCAGAAGAGGTATAGCAATCGAACCTATATGTCAATTTCATGATTGACCTTGAACTTGGTCAGGAAAATAAGGTCATATGAGGAGAACTTCAAGGTCAAATTTTAAAACTAACTGAAACCTATCAAGTAGTATATCAAATGAAAGGTCTTGATTCCCTGGTACATACCTTTTCATCAGTTTTGAGCTGTGACGTTTATTGACGTCACAGTGACGTCATAAACGTTAATTTTTCAAAATTTCAAACGGTCATAGTGTCCACAAATTTTGTTTGATTCTGATGAAATTTTACAGATACAATATATATATTCATGCACAGACAATGCACAATTTTTGTGACTCAAGGTCCAAAGTCAAGGTCAAGGTCACGCAAAATGTTAAAAACACATAAGTGGCCATAACTCCGGGTCTATTTGTGCTAGAGACTTCAAACCAAGTTCATATTGTAGATAAACTCTTGTTCTATCTTCTGTGACCTTGACCTTGGCATTTGACCTTGACCTCGAGAGTTTGCCATGAGGTGAATGTCAAGGTCAAGTACGAAGGTCAGCGAATCATATCGAGTAGTATATCGTTGGAAAGGTCTTGGGCCCCTGATTGCAGTGATACCTTATTTTTGGCGCTGCGACGTACACTCACGTCACAATGACGTCATAAACGTCAAATTACCGAAATTTCAAAAGGCCATACCAGCGTCAATACTGTATGGAATATCTTGAAACTTGACATGCATATTAATAGCATTGACCTCTACGAATTGAAATACAAAGGTAAAAGGTCAAGGTCAAGGTCATCGAAATCCTAGAAAAACACCTTTTCGGTTATAACATCTGCTTGAATTGTTGTAGTCTCATAAAATTTGAACCATATCATTCAGAAGAGGCATGGTAATCATATGTACATGTCAATTTTATGATTGACCTTGAACTTGGTCGCAAAAATGAGGACACATTCAAAACTTCAAGGTCAAATTTTCAAACTAACTGAAACATATCACAGTTTAGGTCGGATCATCACCAAACTTTATGGGAACACTTTTTAGGCTCAAAGCCAGGCACCCATTGATTTTAGTCAAATTCGCCTGAAAAATGTTGCCATGGCAACGGAAAAACTGCTTTGCATTCTATTGTTATCATCAAAATCTAGTTTGTTCTTCGTATATTACCGCTCTACAAGCCACAGTTTTGGACGTATCATGACCAAATTGTACGTATAAAATGCTTATGTATATACTCGCAAATGGGTGAAATTTGGGGACCCTAGGTCAAAGGTCAAGGTCAAGGTCAAGGTCACATAAAGTGTCGAAAACACATAAATGGCCATAACTTCGGTTCTAATCGCCCTAGAGACTTCAAACCAAGTTCATATTGTAGATTAACTCGAGTTCTATCTTCTGTGACCTTGACATTTGACCTTCGACCTCATTTTCAAGGTCAGAACACAATGTGGCTAATATATCGCTTTTTATCGACTTTACAGCTTTCAACATACATGTATAGGAAATGATATATGTTATATCTTCTCATGATTTGAAAATTGAGGTCAGAGCACAAAATGGCTAATATCTCACTAAAACATATATCTAAAACATATATTGTCCGGTAACCTTCCTAATTCGTCAACTGCCGGGCCTATGGCCCCTCGTATGTCTGTTTGTTTGTCTGTCTGTCCGCGCGCATATCTCAAAGGAGAATGGTCCGATCAACATGAAACTTACAGGGATGAAGCGGTATCTCAGTGGCTCGGTCCTCCTCAAATCTGGTCAAAAACTGTTGCCATGGCAACGGAAAATGTAAAAATCAATAATTGACCATAACTCCGGTTCTATTCAAGATAAATTTTTCTAACTAATTTTGTATTTTTCTATGGCCAATTCCTGATCATCTGATATATGGCCCGTGGTCGTACGAACAAAACTCTCCATTATCGCCCGATGTCGAAAAATTGGGGGTCACGGTTTCAATTTTTTTTGGCCAGCGACGTTTCAGTGCAAATGTCTGCGCTCATAACTCAAAGGCAAACGGCCCGATCGATTTGAAATTTATAGGGCAAGAGTGCTATGGTGCTGGCTCATTCCCTTCAGGATTTTGCCAAAATCAGATGAAAACGGTTGCCATGGCAACGGAAAAAAGAAAATCACATAATTGGCTTTAACTCCGGTTCTACTCGATATTAATTTTTCCAACTATTTTTGTATTTTTCTTTGGCCATTTCCCGATCGTATGGTGTACGACCAATGGTCGTACGACGAAAACTCTCCATAATCGCGCGATGTCGAAAAATTGGGGGTCACGATTTCAGTTATTTTTGGCCAGCGACGTTTCAGTGCAAATGTCTGTGCTCATAACTCAAAGGCAAACGGTCCGATCGATTTGAAATTTATAGAACTAGAGTGCTATGATGGTGGCTCAGACCCTTCAAAATTTTGCTAAAATCGGATGAAAACGGTTGCCATGGCAACGGAAAAAAAGAAAATCACATAATTGGCTCTAACTCCGGTTCTATTTGATATTAATTTTTCCAACTATTTTTGTATTTTTCTTTGGCCAATTCCCGATCGTTTGGTGTACGACCGATGGTCGTACGACGAAAACTCTCCATTATCGCCAGATGTCGAAAAATTGGGGGTCACGGTTTCAATTTTTTTTGGCCAGCGACGTTTCAGTGCAAATGTCTGCGCTCATAACTCAAAGGCAAACGGCCCGATCGATTTGAAATTTATAGGGCAAGAGTGCTATGGTGCTGGCTCATTCCCTTCAGAATTTTGCCAAAATCAGATGAAAACGGTTGCCATGGCAACGGAAAAAAGAAAATCACATAATTGGCTTTAACTCCGGTTCTACTCGATATTAATTTTTCCAACTATTTTTGTATTTTTCTTTGGCCATTTCCCGATCGTATGGTGTACGACCGATGGTCGTACGACGAAAACTCTCCATTATCGCTCGATGTCGAAAAATTGGGGGTCACGGTTTCAATTTTTTTTGGCCAGCGACGTTTCAGTGCAAATGTCTGCGCTCATAACTCAAAGGCAAACGGTCCGATAGATTTGAAATTTATAGGGCTGGAGTGCTATAGCAATGGCTCAGTCCCTTTCTAATTTTGCCAAAATCGGGTGAAAACGGTTGCCATGGCAACTGAAAAAATAAAATCACATAATTGACTATAACTCCGGTTCTAATCAATATTAAATGTTCAACCTATTTTTGTATTTTTCTTTGGCCAATTCCCAATCATATGGCGTACAACCGATGGTCTTAAGACCAAAACTCTCAATTATCGCCTAATTTTAGTGACTAAATCTGAAGGGCGAGGGTCTGCAATCTCTGATTGTCTCGTTTGCTATGAATTCACACGCTTGCGTAATTTTTATTGACGTTTTCACACTCTATATTACCCGAGCTATGCAGTCATAAAGTCATCTCATATATTATGTTCGCTAATTTGAAGGGATCAGACATGTCTTCCTGACGAGGGAACTTGAAGGAGTATCTATCGAGCGTAAAACATTTTCAAAACGGATGTATTGATATCTAATCAATAAAGTACTGTAAAGGAGCAGGCTGAACCTAAAGGGCCGATTTTTAGGTTACCGGACCTTTGGTCCGATAACCTATTGCCGTGGCGTTGCGTCCGTCGTCCGTCCGTCCGTCCGTCTAGCCGTCCGTCCGTCCGTCCGTTCACATTTTTATCTTTAAAGTTTACAGTCGAATCTTTCTGAAATTTTGCACAAAAATATCTAAAAATATTTCCAGGAAAGGTTTTTTTTAGTTTTTCGATTTTCGCATTTTTTTCAAAATGGCGGCCGTTTTCGACGAAAAATGCCTGATTTTGGACTTTGGCGGCCATTTTCTCAAAAACTGTTTAGTAACTTTTTTTCTTTTTGATACACAACACTCCTCATATGTACTCCTGTGATGTGTATAAGTTTCGTT
Organism: Terebella lapidaria; assembly: GCA_949152475.1. NCBI lineage: Eukaryota > Metazoa > Annelida > Polychaeta > Terebellida > Terebellidae > Terebella > Terebella lapidaria. The sequence goes on along the minus strand of OX424555.1, from coordinate 52,390,607 downwards.
GCGCTTGAATGGCTCCAAGTGGGCCATTTTGGGCCAAACTTGGCCCAAATGGGACTTTCCCATGTTAAATTCTCCTATGCTTTATAATGGGACAAATTATGCCTTATATCTCACTTAATATTGAGATTAGAGACTAGGAATCAATTGTGGACATATAGGAAACGATATATGCCGAATATTCTCGTGACCTTGAATTTGACCTCTGACCTCAGTTTCAAGGTCAAAGAACAAAATGGCTAATATCTCGCTTATTATCGACTTTACAGCTTAGAAATCAATTGTGAACATATAGGAAATGATATATGCCGAATATTCTGATGACCTTGAATTTGACCTTTGACCTCATCTTCAAGGTCAAAGTTAAAAATGGCTAATATCTCACTTCTTATCGACTTAATAGCTTAGGAAATAATTATGAATATATAGGAAATGATATAAGCAGATTATTGTCATGACCTTGAATTTGATCTTTGACCTCATTTTCAAGGTCATGGGACAAAATGGCTAATTTCTCCCTTATTATCGATTTTACAGCTTAGAAATCAATTGTGGACATGTAGGAAATGATATATGCTGAATATTCACGTGACCTTAAATTTGACCTCTGACCTCATTTTCAAGGTCAAGAGCCCGAAATGGCTAATATCTCGCTTATTACCGATTTTACAGCTTAGGAATCAATTGTGGACATATAGGGAAGGATATACGCTGAATATTCTGATGCTCTTAAATTTGACCTTTGACCTTATTTTCAAGGTCATAGCACAAAATGGCTAATATCTCGATTATTATCGATTTTACAGCTTAGGAATCAATTGTGGACATATTAGGAAATGATATATCCATAATATTCTTGTGACTTTGAATTTGACCTTTGGCCTCATTTTCAAGGTCAGAGTGCAAAATGGGTAATATCTCTTTTAGTATCAACTTTACAGCTTAGGAATCGATTGTGGACATATAGAAAATGATATATGCGAAATTTTTCCATGACATTGAATTTGGCCTTTGACCTCATTTTCAAGGTCAAAGCACAAAATGGTTAATATCTCGCTCATTATCGACTTTACAGCTTTGGAATCAGTTGTGAACATATGGGAAATGATATATGGTGAATATTCTCACGACCATGAATTGACCAATGACCTTGTTTTAAGGTCACCAGACAAAAGGCTTAGATCTAAAATATATCTTGTCCGGTAACCTCTCTTAGCCCTTGGGCTAATTTTTCCAATCGTTTAGACCTGTTTTTTTTTTTTAACAAACCAGGTCCAAACCTCCGATAAACCCTGGTTTTCCAAAGTATGGATTTCTGCCGTACAAAGCCAAAACGCCGTATCTGCAAAAATGTCAAATTGAGTAAAAACGGTTTTTGTTGTTTGGCGTCCTATAGATGGGCATATTTATTATATTGTGCTTATAAACCACCAATCAATTATTGATCACATATTTACAACTACGTATAAAACTTATTTGAGTGTAATACATTTTATGCATGAATTATAGCAGATACGGCGTTTTGCCTTTGCTTTCCTCCACGTGACAGCCAGACCGAAAGTTGCCGTATCTACAAACTCTCCCGAGTATTAAAGTTCAGACATGGACTGATGGAATGTTTTGTGGTTATTATAGGTATACCGTCCCTTTGTATAACATTTCTTTGTGTTTTATTATTTCTATACACCCCCCCCCCCCCCTGTTTTCCCCAGAGGTGATTAATGCATCTAGGCCGTATCATATCGCTGAGCACTGTAGTTTTTCTTCTTCTGAAATAAACGTGATTTTGATGCATTCGTATATCCATACATGTACCTTGTTTTTATTCTAATCCAATTATTCTAATGTGTTACCATGACGACTGGCATGAAATGAAATAATATAAACTACCCTACATGTAATGGTCGCGATTGGAGACTAAAATGTTGCAGAGAAAATACTTTGAGGAAAAAGCGCAATAATGATTGCCAGAATGCTTGAAAGAGGCCAAGTTTAAATGTCAAAATGTCATTTTTCTGGGGGGGGGCTTACGGCCTTCCGGATGCCCAGACAGCATTGGTCGTGGGTCCCCTGTTTAATCTGTCGGACCCCCCCCCCCCCCCTTCATTATCCTGGATCCGCCCTTCTATGGGAGTATGCAGCCGATCTTGAATTTTCTTTCGTGTGGACATACGGCAAGTTCACGACACTATAACCATAATATGTTTTTGAAGGGCGTAGTGATTATTTACGGCCCAGCTCAGATTATTTTCAGCCTGACATGGTTGATTTGCAGCCCGAGCGTGCGAGATCTGAGTGCTGCCTCAGTTTCAAGCGTAAAGCTATGTACCGTTGTTTCAGTTCAAATAAGATTTTTCGTTTCATATGTCATTCGACGTCCGCATACCATTATTTTCATTTGAAATCCGATTTTTCGTTTCAGATGTAAACGTCCCATACGTTTGGGCAAAGCCTGAAAGAATGTCGCTCGCGTGCATTCCTGTAACCTGTTCATCATAATGGTTTGTTTGCTCTGATTCTATTCGATAAACAGAATAGAAACATACTCCTACACCGATTAAAATAGATAATCATGATTTTGTTAAGCGTTCAAAGTGATACTCATATCATGATGCGTTTTCAAATAATTTCGTTTAATGACGCGTTTGATATGTATTGACACAACAATTTATATTCACACAACTATATATCCACCGTCAAAGGAACTAAAACACACTTATAAACCTAACGAAAATATATCGCATTTATTGATGATTAGCCTACTTGAATTCATTCATACCCAAAAACCACCAATCCCTGATAACAAAAGTTAACACAAACATCAATACGACAATAGTGCACAATGTAAGAATCAACCCGTTATCACTCAACCCAACCAGATTTTGAGGATAACAATAACAAACCTAAATTGCGACATTTTGGAATAAATCAGTATCAGTGCCCGTTCCGCCGTGACTAGGCGTACACGTTGTTCAGTTACATACATCACTGTCCCATAAACTAGTCAGTAGTATGTATATATTCGTGAGGAATTTACAGAGGATATGACGCCGGTTCCCACTTCAAATATGGAAAACCAATCAAAATAGTTCTTTTTTTACCTAACATTTTGTTTCTACGGAACAGCTCAGCAGCAAACTTCACGTATGCTACCATGGATTACTTGCAAACGCGTTTATTTATTTACGAGAATGAACACACCGTTTGTGACAACACCGACACGCTCGCGACTCGTTTGCGAAATATTCTTGGTTATGAATATAAAACAAATATTGTTTATCGGATAGAGCATAAAAAGCTCGGAGACACTTTTATTCATTTTTAACATCATTCAAACAGGTGTTTTAATCGAGCATATCGTGTATTATGAAGGTGTCTGGGAATTATCTGTATCAACCTTAGGGTATCTTCTTGATCAGTTGCTGCAGAAGAAGGCCATTCTGCAGCTATTTCAGAACGCTTATTCACACGTTCAACTGATTACAAAGTACAAATTCGGGATCACCACTGATACTCGGCCATCCCGTCTCATACGTTATTTACCGGGCGCCTCTTTCAGGCCTAATTTTAGCCGTAAAAATGGAAACAATTACTAACTCAAGCATATGGAAACAGCTAATCTAACACGATAAATATATTATTTTATCATAAATAGACTGTTGAATGTGCCTAGTTTTATTGAAAATCCTACATAAAGTAATACGAAAGGAACCCTGACTTGTCCACCGTCTGCCTAAACCAGCCTCTGTCAGAGCGTGTTATCGCGACACACTATAGGTATCAGTTGTTCAAAGAACATTGTTCTCGTGCACGCCCAAGGATATTTATAGCATCCCTTCCCCTCCGGAGAAGGTCATACTGATGGAAACATGCGTTTGGAACCAAAACAATAGCCTGTAACTAGCGCGTGAAAAGAGGAGTAATCAAGAACCCCGTTCTCGTATCTCGGCATGTTACAAAGGCAAACTGCCGTATCTGCATTAGATCCGGTAAGGTGCAGATACGGCATATCGCTTGGCAGATACGGCAAACTAGTTTTTTCAATAACTCGATTTCGACTTGCAATATCGATGTAAAATCAATACAGTAGGTAATACACTATATATTGATTACTTTCAACCAATTAGCTGAATATCCCCAAAATTGCAGATACGGCGTTTTGGCTTTGTACGGCAGATTTGTGAGGAGTAGTTTTAGAACAAAATCTGGTCCAAACTGTGGTTTAAATATAAACCTGCCTAAACCTGGGGTTTCACAGTGGTTTATCAGTGGTTCTCAGCACGATGGAAACATGTATTTCGTTCGGACATGTGTAATGAAGATGGTTAAATTGCTCGTTCAACCCACATCGTCATAGTGCAACAACAACGTTATTTTGTTTCATAAAACTTCTGACACTAATAATAAACACATTATATAGTAGACAAAATGAAATCCACATTTTATTTTATGTCAGAGTATGGATTTCTCCAACCACCGGCGCCTCTGAATGAATAGTTGTTCAATTACAGTTGGAAAGTGTTTTGCATTATTGGCACACGTGCTTATCCAGATGAAGTTGCGTGCTTACGTGCAACCTGCTATGAAGGCGAATCACCATGTTATATGGTATGTACAATACTCAGGGCAAACATGCTTTAAAAAAGGTGTGAATGGATGCTGCTAATGGGTATCCAAATTTGAAACATCCTTCGCAAAAAGATATATTCTATGGCAATAGTGTTTATACCATACTCAAATCGCAATTTCATCTATAAAACAAATTTCACAACACAAATTTTCTACTCGTCATGCTATTAAGGATTGACTGCGGGTAGCAGACCAAACACTGTGGTGAGCCGCTCTCCCATTTATTTGTAATGTAAACAGAAAGGTAACAAAATCAGCAAGACCACCCAACCCTTCTTCTTGAAACTTCATTAACAGAGATATGTATAGCCATGGATGATGAACCGAGACATGTTTCTATAAAAAGTATCACAGCGATTGTACAAATTGATGATTATAGATATCACTTTTACACGCGCCAGCAAACAACGCGTAGTATCTTCAGCGTTACAAACAAGCTGTTGTTGGTATGTACGCTTTGTTGTGTGACCATCCAATAATAGATGCATATACAACTTGAATTTCTGCGACAGGAATACAATAGGCGGATTTGGTGCACCCGAGCGCAACTCACCAGTGACCTTTACTAACATTACTAGTTGTCCGCAGTGAAAAATAATCCTGCCGTTGGGCGTGTTTTGAGTGTACCTTGTCTTTTGAGAAATAAGTGACAAAATGACATTTGAAAATGACAATTATCAGACAATTAATCATATTTAGTCAAGAACCAAGTCTCGGTTGGTGATCCTTGATAGCTATAGGTCGCCACAGTAAATTCTGGTGCCAAATGGATGTTTGCAAGTTCATGATTTTGTTACCTTTATATTTACATTATAAGTGAATGGAGAACTGGCGCGTTCCAGATTCGGGATTTTACGTGCAATTCGTCCTTAAATGCAACGCGACTGTGGTCTATGTAGAAAAACATAGACGCAGGGCTACGGAAATCTTTAGACAGTTATAACTTCTTCAATAATTGTGATAGAAACATAATTATGTGTTCTATCCTAGGATTGTGAGGGTGAGGAATCCAATAGCGTCAATTAGGTATTCAGCCAGAAATTCAAGATGGCGGCGATAAATGCGATCAACTTCTTCAATAATTGGGATAGAAACATAATTTTGAGTTCTAGCCCAGAGTTTTGAAGGGCGAGGAGTCCGTTGGTGTCAATAAAATTCAGTTATGATAAATACTCTGATATCCATGATGGCCTGACTAATGAGGCCGTAAACCAATGAAGTCAACTTTTTGCATCATGCCCTCAACATGAAATTTTTATCTAAGTATTCAGCGTGAAATCCAAGATGGCGGCCATGATTGAGTCTGTAAACCAATGAAATCAACTGTTCACATCAAGCCCTCAACTTCTTCAATGATTGTGATAGAAACATAAATTTGGGTTCTAGCCCAGGGTTTGGAAGTGTGAGATATCCAATGTTGTCAATAGAAAATTCAAATTTGATATGTATCCAGCCTGGAATCCAAGATGGTGTCTCTGAACGAGACAATAAAGGAATGGAATCGACTCTCGCATCAACTTCTTCAATGATTGTGATGGAAACATAATCTTGGGTTCTATGGTGAGGAATCCAAAGGTGTCAATGGAATTCAATTCCAATAACTCATCTGAGCTCCTTGTTCGTTGCACTGCCTCAGTTCAGTCATTAACATGTCCTGTACTGAATGTATCAGTGGAGTAAAGACCATTACAGAAGCCCATTCTTTCTGCAGCTTCAAAGGGGTGTCTTAAAGTCATGGTGCTGTTGTGGTGCACCATCTTGAGGAAACGATGGCGGTATTTTGGCTGTCATGATAGGCACAACTCAACTCTCTTCAAAGCTCCAAGCCCAGTCGAAAAAGAAGAGCTCACTCTCCGTCCCCATGCATTCTAAGGAAGGGAAACGCGCAGAAATGAAACCTTATACCAAATTCCGCTAGGTTTGACGTTCAGGGGCAATGAAAGAATTTGCAACATTTGAATAGTGGCATTCTTGGTAAATACATCAAAATGCACGGCTGCCAAAGAAAAATGTGCCATGTCTGCCAAATGGATCCTTGGAATAAACTTATGGCACACAACTGAAGTGTCCGTATCTTCCATGAGTTTCAGGGAAACAGATCATGTCCCCAATGCCAGGTACATGCATGGCGCAGGATCACATCCTGTAACAATGGTGGAGGCATACAGAAGCAACATTCGGGTTCACCAATTATTCCCAAGGAGCTGCTTGAATGATGTCTTATACTTTCACATTGCTTCTTGGCTGGTTATCTCATCTATACTATAAACTTCCTATTTGGTACACAGTTATGGAGCAGAAGCACCAAAGGATATGTGTCCTCTCCAATCATTGTGGTAGCGCGCAGCACTGTGCTGTTAACAATTATCTTTGTGATGTCAGTGTCTCTTTGTCAAATAAACTATGTCATCAATCAGAAGAATAATTGCTGCATCAATTGTGTATACAGTATCAGCACCCTTCTGTCCAAATGTACAACGTCACAGTCATCGTCAAATCCTTGTGAAGTGGACATTCTAAATAATCCCAGGGCCATTCGTTATTCAAATCCAAACTATCAATGATATTTGACGCAACACATTCAAGGAGAAAGTATTTGAGACACCCAATAACAACTTGGAACACAGCAAAACCATTAAAATGCAGTTGAATGTTCACTTTTTTTTCAATTCAACTTGTTTATTTCAACATTCACCCATTACATGTACACATGAAATATACAAGGGCCCATGGGGCGCCGTACTCACCGAAGATTGGTACATATGGGTACATTATGACGGGCTCCAGCATGTAATAATGTACCCATTATGACGTGATGCAGCCTATCATAATGTACCCCTATACAAGCTTACAGAAATATAAATTACGAAATAGGACCCAGTTTCCTGTAGCATACCAGCTAAATTTGAATACCAATAATCATCCTAGGGACAAAATTCATGTTTCATACACCTGTGGCAGTTTTTTTTTACAGAATAAAATACATAGTGACCTACAAGTTTACAGAAATACCTGGAATATACTGTGGCAATATACATGTATGAATATCATATCTATAATTGATAAAATGAGCCTTTTCATGTTTAGGCCAAAGGTTCAGTTTAGGATAATAGAAAAGTATATACTTTACAACATTTTGTCAGTACGTACGTTTTATCGCAGTTGCAACTGTTTTTCCACTAATTGGTAACTATTTGTATTCATCACATAATCCACCAATTTTCGGTATGTTTAGAATAATAGAAAAGTATATACGTTATAACATTTTGTCAGTACGTATGTTTTATCGCAGTTGCAACTGTTTTTCACTAATTGGTAACTATTTATATTCATCACATAATCCACCAATTTTCGGTATACTTCTCTTTTTGGGACACACTCTATCTCGCCACCATATTTCCAGAGTCACTCAATTCAAAGTTATATGTGAGACCTTTATTTGTTAAGCACACATACATTGGAATACGTGGGATAATATACACAAGTACTGCTAATAAGCTACAAATACTTAAATATGCATCTGACAATACTCTACTGAGTTACAACACAATTATACAATTGTATACACAAATATACTGTACATTTCTGCTGAAAAGTATTTTGTACATGTTGAACTCTCAAGACATGTATTACTCTGGAAAGTGTACTACAACTACTGCACGAATCTCATGTTAGAACAGAGGACCACGAAATGTGGTCAAAAAAATCCCACAGAATGTCCAAATCTGGTTGATACAAGAAGCCACACTGAGTGGAAGAACACCATCAAAAATATGATATTCTCTTATCCTTCCGATTGCCCGTTCAACGTGAATACGAAGTCTTGCGATTTCATGTGTCAGCTGCACTTTCTCTCAGAAAACTTTCCTTTCTGGCCTAAGAAGGGTGGAATCACTAGACGCGATTTCTTTCTTGACAAAAAATCCTGAATGAGAAATCCTTTGTCCGCCATGACGTCGTCGTTGGGTTCTAGTAAATCCACGATTCCAGATCTTGATTTTATTTCTTTGTCAGAAATGCAGCCAGTATACAAAGAACTGATGAAAGTAACCATTTCACGAGGTGATATACCTAACAGGTCTTTAAATGTGGTGTGCCGTTTATAATTGGAGAATGTTTCCGAGTTTAATACCTTGGAACTCGGCATCAGCACTTTTAACTCTGTGCAGTCCAAATATCACCCTACTTTTTGGGTATGTGGACCTGAAACAATCTGCCATGTTTGTGTTCATGGCAGCACAACTATAAAATAATATAATATAATATAACAATAATAGGCCATATTACTAAGGAGCCTAACATGAAAACATATAATTCGTCCATGTAATAAGAATCCTGCTCACAGATGATTGTCATATTCCAAATCTCACTGTCAAGTCCTGCTCATTGAATCCCTGTTCATGTTTTGGGCAGTTGGTTGCAGTGCCACAAATACTCCTTTAAGCGTTTCATAATCCTTGAATCCAGTGTAGAAATTTATCATATCAGGATCCGACGAAGATCTTGCCCGCCTCTTTGTTCAATAAACTCAGCAATGTTATCTCAGCTGAACTGCATCAGTCGTGATTGACAAGTTACCTACACAATATTTCAGTCAATGGAATGCATGGTGTTTTTAATAACTTGTTATTGTACTCTAGATCCAAATTTCTTAGTTTCAACCATCAAATTATATTATATTCTGATATTAACAATAACATAGTACAGTATCGCTTTGTAACCGGAAAACAGCAACCACCGTATCTCGCCTACTTATTCGGCACGCTTCAATTACTTGGAACATGTTCGTTCAGTAGATGCGTTGCTATGCAACATCGTAAACATGCACACGATCTGAGAAACCCGCGCATGCTATTGGCTGACTTCGTAATTTGCATAATTTTTGTACATACAAAGTTCTGCTGTGTCATGGTAAACCCGCAAATGCAATTGGCTAACTGCGTAATTTGCATAATTTATGTACATACAAAGTATTAATGTGTCATCCAGCACTCGGTAAATCAATGCGGTGGTGAATCAATCTTGACAGGTTGTGAGACAAAAACGAACACATTTATTTGAACAATATGTCTATGATTTGGCCGCAAATTTGTGTTTGCCCGTCGGGCGACTGCTTGTATTTTCTCACTTGCCCTCACCCAATTATTACTTGCCCCGGGAGGTCGGGAGGTCCTCAGTGTGGAGCCCTGCTTGACGGTTCGCCAATCACAGAACCCATCACACACGGCTGTCACGTCTATCATCTCCCTCCCTCCGATCTTAGATACATCTTGGCGACTGGCGTTGTGTGCGGAATTTGTCCGACTCGACAATTAAATTTGCAACTACGTCAACATGGATGCACGAAGAAATTCCAAAGTTCGCATATCGATAGAGGGAGCAGAAAGGGCCAGAACGTGCCCCAAATGGAAAAAATCCGTCCCCATACAACAAAACGTGCCACGTTTGTGACATACATACATCCAAACATACACACACGGTCGATCCCATATACTCACCTTCGGTGAGTAAAAAAATGAACATAATGTTGAAAAGGAGAATGACGAAGCATAGTGATAGAATGTGTGTGAATACTACATGTATGTGTTCAAAAGGCAAACCCAAAGCAGGCAGAAGAAGCACCCGGCAATCAAATGCAAATCCCAAACATTATGTGAAGCATACACACATCAGTCAACGACGAAACGTTCAGGACATCCAAATCAAATAAGGGATCTGGCCAATCGAATCAATGAGTGTTGAATCACATCATTTGCATGGCCAATTTAGGGGGTCACTTACAATTAGTGCGTTATCTGCAGACAATCACTTTACCAAATCATGTGAAATTACAGCAGAAAGCCTCGCAAGAAATTGTGAAAACACTACAGGAGGCACAAATTTATATATAACACACTGTCTTCAGGGGAAATCTGAAAATTGTCATTATGTGTGACAACTGTGAAGATCTCAATGTAGTGAATGGCAGGAGAATACATGACAGCCATGATTCTTACTGGTGGTTGTGAATGATTGGCTGGTTTAATACAACAGATGATTTTATTCCTTTTATGGCCTTCATTCATCAAAGCCATCTTGGAATTCAGACTGAATATTCTACAATTGACGTGTTTAAAATATATTTGCCACACACGTCTCAGTGGTCCGCGGGTGGGAGGGGGGGGGGGTTCAGGTGCTTCAAGATTTTCTGCGAGTCAGTCTTGTTGTCAGAAAATTTATTGATTTTACAGCTTTTCTTTTATTACCGATATCCAGAATTTTTTGTTGATATTGTTGAACCCTGACACAAAAGCTTGCTCATCCTTCAAAACCCTAGACCAGAACGTAAAATTGTGTTTCTATCACTATTATTGAAGAAGTTGATGGTTCTATGATAAAAGACGATTTCATGGACTTATGGCCTCGATCATCACCGCCAATTTGCATGTCAGCCTGAAAGCTTATCGGAATTGAAGTTTATTGACACCAGTGGATTCCTCACCTTTCAAAAAGCTGGGCTAGAACCCAAAATTATGTTTTCATCACAATTGCTGAAGAAGTTGGGAGTTTGACGCAAACAGACTATTTCATTGATTTATGGCCTCGTTCATCACTGCCAAATGGATTTCAGCTTGCTGAAGAAGTAGAGGGTTTAATGCTAATAGATGATTTCATTGATTTATGGCCTCATTCATCGCCATCAACTTGGACTTCAGCCCCAATACTTATCAGAATTGGAATGTATTGACACTATTGGACTCCTCGTGGGCTAGAACCCACAATAATGTTTCTATCACAATTGTTGAAGAAGTCGAGGGCTTGAATCGAACAGTAAATTCCGTTCTTTTATTGTCTCGTTCATCACCACCATCTTGGATTTCAGGCTAGATACTTTTCAGAATTGAATTTTCTTGACACCATTGGATTCTTCACATTTCAAAACCTTGTGCTAGAACCCAAAATTATGTTTCTATCACAATTATTGAAGAAGTTTAGGGCTTTATTGCAAACAGTCAAGTTGATTGGTTTATGGCCTCATTCATTGCCACCATCTTGGATTCCAGACTGAAACTTATCGGAATTGGATTTTATTGACATTGGAGTATCAGATTTCTCACCCCCTCAAAACCCTGACTAAAACCCAAATTATGTTTCTATCACAATTATTGAAGAAATTATAGCTGCTCAATGATTTTCGTTGAAATGACACCATTCTAACCCATTTCCGTATGTCCGATTTTGCCAGACTTTTTTTTCTGTTAATCAGTTTACCCAGCAGGTTTGAGAACCACGTTAAAACCTCTTGTTACAATTCGTTGGTGGTTGTGGTTGTTTATCAAAGATCGATTTGTCTCTTTTGGCTGCGGATGCTTTTGTACGCTTCAAACCTTTCTATCCAACCTAAATTAGGAAATGATTATAAAACATTCTGAGAAATGTCAACTATCTCCTCACCTCGCCCAACAACAATTATTTTTTTCCATTTCCATGTCTGTTTCACCTCGCTCAATATAATATAGAACAAATTCTCAGTAATAACCAATGACTGTCATTGCCGTGTCGAATATGATTAACTGTAATATCCGATGACTGTCATTGCCATTTTTGTCAAAGGTGAAGGCAAATCCATGTATTTGTAATGTAAAAGATAGTAGATTTCGTGATTTTGTTTTGTAGTTCAGTCAAACTGATCGCCAACTATTGGAGCTCTCTGCGGGACATTTAGATTCAGATTTGATGTCTGTTTTGCTGAATAACTTACAATGAAATGACTTATCTATCAATTTGAAATGGTAATTTGGGGTCGGTATACGGCCGTACTGGATCTACAGAGGTACGGTGGTACTAACGAATGTGCATACAACCAAGTCATACTCGAGAGTTCAATTGCTTACGATACTGGTGTGGCATGAGTAGTTCTCAATGAATGAGGTACATTTGCTTCTGTGACCTTCTTATTCACCAGATATCGAAGTCAATTGATAACATCTGGATTATATTAGGATTTTTCTAACATGTTTACACCATTTTGCTCATATTTTGCGATGCTGGGCTGTATCGTGTTATAACTTGGGAAACACCATTTGGGAGTCAAACAACAGTTTCCTGCCTACTTTCAGACTTCTGTCACAATAATTTGAAAGGGGGGGGTAGGCCGTCTACCCCAATGTAAGTGTTTGCCAATCATGCAATTTCTGATTATGTTCAACTGCTTGTTACTGTATATGTGCAATCTTTTGAGAGCATATTCAAGTGAAAAAATCACCTCAATCTTTCTTCTGGTCCAGGATAACAACAATACTCCCATTCCGGCGGATGTAAACAACAAATGCAAATATGCTCAGACACGTTAGATCCCATTCTCGCGTGAAATCTAACATAGTGGTTAATTCTTACCTTTAACATTTTTGCAATATAATTCTGGACTTTGGAAATGAATTGCTGTTCGACTCCATATGATGTGCGTCAATTTATTACACAATACCTTTGAGCATCACTATAATAATGCCAAAAACCTTGTGATAGAGAGGAAACCTAAAGCCCGGAGTGGTCACACACATTGTCGACTGGCTTACATAGATCATCAAGGTCAAGATTCGTGGTATGTACCATGACTAGTGCTATCATACACTAACGACACTTGATGTGTATCATTCAACATACCACATCATTATTCTTATTGGGTGGTGTGGAAGACTTATGCAATTTTCATCTGTTGTTTCATTTCTTGTTTCTGCATATTACAAGTATGATGATATCATTATATCAGATTTTCAACCATCAAGTGGAGTGAATGCTTTCAAAATACAAGGTTTCACTATAAAAATGAATACCTGCATATCCCTCATTTTATATTTGATGATTATTCATAGAAGATATATCATTTGTGCGGATACTATAATTATCTGCAACATGCATTGAATCTAAAATAAAAAAGTACACAATTGTGACGCTCCAGCGTAAAACCCCCCGCCGAGCGGCATTTTCTCAAATGACGTAAAAACGCGGAAAAACGTCAGCATTTAAAAATGGCGGGAATAAGAAATTTTCCACGTGGTTTCTGTTTCTGTTGAGACAGTCCCTTTTGTTTTAGCGGGGTTTTGAGACTCTCCCTGCGCAATTAGGATGCGCAGTCGTTTGTTTTCGGGTGCCGGCGAATGCTGTGGATTGTAACATGAAAAAAGTGAGAAAAACAGGTACAGGTGAAAAAAGTGAGAAAAACAGGTACAAAATCGACGAAAATCGTTCACCAATTGTTAGAATTCGATTCATTGGAAAGCGAGGATGACATAGACAGTGTTTTATTCAGTTCCCGGGCTACAGAAAGTGTTTTTGTGGAAGAAACTGTCGACGCACTGCCAGGTTCTTCCGTGGCTCACGTGAGCGACCTTGTTGCTGCACCCGTTGACCCGTGTCAGGCCAACACACCAGATCGACCCCCAACCCAGGATCCGAACGAGGGTGTGGTTGTTGAGCATGGACAGCCAGCGCAAGTGCCTACTTTGTCATCGACCTCTGCGGTTCACGACGTTCCTGTTGTACCAGGCCCGCACGACTTGACCGAGCGTGGTTATTTGGATGTTTTCCTGGAGCGTGGATGTGGTTGTTCGTCGGGACCGGGAAATTCCCCCTGTTGTCAACAGTTCTCGAGACAGTTCGTGGAGAAGCAGCGTAACCAGTAAGTTTGCCATAAACATTCAATTTCTTGTCAGATAAATGTGTGGACATTTACTAGTACCAGATATTCTGTATGTGGCCAATGTGGGCAAGTAGGCCTAGATAGAAAAAATATAGCATTCTCAAAATATCTATATTCTTATTGAGTTATTTAGATTTGGATATATTCAGTTTCAGATCTAACAATATTTATTTACAACGTTCGCGACCACCATTCGCATGTAGGCTATTGACAATTGTGGGGAGTCGGATTGAATGTTTTCTTCTATCTATAATTTTCATTTGATCTGTTACGCTTGTCTTGTATTGATCGTATTCGTATATAATTTGCAGGTGCCATGAGCTTTCCAAGGCGGAATTGGGCATGGTCCTTCTCGGAAAGTTTGAGGCTCATCGCAGACAGCGTGAGTTCGTTGACAGTTACGCGGCCCACAGCAAAGATCGAGCCGATCGAGGCAGGGGGAAGCACAGCAAATCATCTGTGTACCAATTCCGTCCACGTACCAAGTTCTTCTTCGCTGATCTTCAGGTAACAAATTAGTTATTTGTCTTAATTGTTTGGCTGGTAAAATGGAAATTAGATGCACTGAGGGAGAAATGATTTCAAGTATAAATATCCACATACATAAATATTTACAATTTTTTTGTACCATATATATACTGTGTAAACAGTAACTTACTAAGGTGAAAAAATTAAGATTTTCATTTTCTTTGAAGCGGGCTATGTTGTTTTCTGCTGAGTACACAACATCATTCAGTTAGCAGTGTGTGATATATATATATATATAATCTGTATTATTATTGAAGAGCTTGTGCTAGATAACTAGACAAATGATATCAAAACCAATATTTACTTATTTCAGCTCTGCAAGAAGACTTTTGCCTTCCTGCACACAGTTGGCGAGGACAGATTGGATGCTCTGAGGAAGCACCACGAGGAGCATGGCCTTGTTCCTCGCACACATGGCAACACTGGCAAGAAGAATGCTGGTCGTGTCATTTCCAGTGCGGAAACCGTCGATATTGTCAATTTTTAGGAAGAGCAGGGCTCTTCCTCTATGATGTTAGTTTTTTTTTTTGGATTTTTTCTTTTGTTTACATTCTTGAAAGTGCCACTTGGAACCACAACAGGCTATTCAACTGTGGCTAATTGGGAGGGTCCGGGGCCCGTTGGGAGGAAAATGACACCCGTGTACCTAATCATGGTTAATAGACTGGCAGCCAAAATTCGTATCTCCTCTAAATTCTGAGTTCGTTCACCACCTTTTGTTTACATCTACAACCATGTTTTCTGGGTTTAGGGAACCCATATACATCATTTTAGGGTGGTTGTAGGATTGCAAGTATGTGCAGGAAGAAAATATAGCCAGTTTATTATATCGTGGTAGGTGCACTTTTCAACCTCCATATTTTTCCAGAAAATTCAGTATGACCATACCAAAACTTATCATACAGGGCCATGTTTGGTATCAAAATTTTCAAAAAATCATACTCTATCAAGCACTCTCAAATGTTTTCATATTTTCTGACTTTCTGACAGAGAAAAATACATTGTGCTGAACAGTCATGTGCAAAACTCAACAAATCTAATTCCTTTGGGTTTATGATTACTTCCATATAGTGAGAAATATCGCCAACAGAACAATTAAATTTATCACAATTTATCAGAAATACATCTCCCATTATGTGTGTAAGAACTTTCATCCCTCTAACTAACAAAATTATCACAAACTGGTTCGCACTGATGAACATATTATATGGTCCATATTATTCAATTCATCCGACGTTCCGCTGTGCGTCGTTTCAATCCATCCTCAATTGAGATGCTCTTTTTCTGTTATGATAAGTACCTATATTTCTTAAACAGAACTTCAGGGAATGTACATCTCATATGGACATGAGATATGTTCCATACATGCAGTCACAAGCAGCTTTCATATATATTCGTTTCAACATTGAAAAAACAGTATTTTACATGTACCTCCTAATTTTCCATACAAATGTTTACCGTAGGTCGCTAGCTTTTATTATCTTGTATACTAACATAGTAAAATGTGATATCAAGTCATGGTATTGTTCATGAACAGTCCAGTTTCTTCATGCAGCAATATGCTAACTGCTTTTCCGGAGCATATAGTACAACAGCATGTAGTTGCATGCACAATCTTCTCTATTAGATGTACGGTGATTGGGTTCATTCTGGTAATGGTTATGCATGTTGAGTGTGGTGATGGTTTAGATATATTTCTAATCTTTACAGGTGTCCATTGTTTGGTGGTGGAAGACTGAATAAACTCCATTAGTCGTACTGATTGACAATGAACTGGGCATGGCAAAATCTGCATGATGGCCGATGATATAGAACCTGTAGCAAACTTACCAATCAAACGCCGGAAGACAGCATTAGACTTCAGGCTATGTATTTTTTGCCAGTCTTCTAGGCCTGCACTTTCCAAAGTTGTGTTGCATGGGGGCAGTCTTCAAGGCATACAGAGAATCAAGGAAGTCTGCAACTTACGAGTTCAATACCATCATGTTGATTCGTCATATGGTGACATCGTTAAACTCCTTCAGCCGTGTCTGGATGAACTGGAATCTCACGCACCCAAGTGGCATAAAACATGTTATGCTTCATTCACTAGCAAAGCCAACTTAAACACCTTGGTGAATCGCTCTCAAGATGCCGCGGAACCTGATCGGATGCTTCATTCACTAGCAAAGCCAACTTAAACACCTTGGTGAATCGCTCTCAAGATGCCGCGGAACCTGATCGGATGTCTACTGCTGAACATGATGAACAACCATTAACAAGACAATCAGTCTCATTCGTAAGTTGCTGCTCTATGTACATGTTTTCTAAATTCTCATCACAATTGATATAAAAAAACTGTGTTGTATATTGAAATATATTTCATGTTCAAGGTTGATTGGAAAAGATGCATATTCTGCCAGAAGCGAACCCGAGAATGTGTTCATCAAGTCCAATCGAAGGATGTCAATCTGTTCATACATGCATGTGCCAAGTCTAACTATGCTCTCAAGTGCCGTATTGGCGAGAATGATCTGATCGCGTACGAAGCCCATTATCATACTTCCTGCAAGGTCAAGGAGGGGCGAAAATCATCCACAGTAACGTCTGATGGCATGAGTGGTTGTGCACCAAACAATGATGCATTTGATCAACTGGTTGGAATCCTGAGATGCGGTTTCCAAGGGGGTAGTGTATATAATATGGATGACGTCTGCACTAAGTACAATCAACTTCTGGGTGAGTCAGGTGAAGAGTCGAACTGCAGATCACATCATTTGAAGCGCAAACTTCTAAATCATTTCGGTGAGCAGATATGCTTCCAGAGACAGAGAACGATGAATCAGCCATTACTGGTGTTCCAACCTACACCAAGTGGTGAAGCAGTGGAAGCATTCACATCACTTACTGAGACTCTGAAAGAAGCAGACATGATGGATTTCAGCGACTCCCCAGAGTACCATGCTCCATCATTCATGCAGTCTCTACATCTAGTGGCCAGAACCATACATGCAGACCTGAAGTCCACACCAGGCCACAGTGGGTATGATAACCTCACCAGTGATTCAGCTGAGAAGTGCATCCCAGATTCCTTGTACATGCTGATAAAGTGGATATTGAAGCCACCCACTGAGGCACTAGAACATGCAGAAGATGATGCCCAGCAAGACGAACGCATTCATCAGAAGATCCTTCACATCTGCCAGGACGTCGTATATGCTACGTCGAATGGACATAAGAACACACCAAAACACATTGGTACAGGCGTACTTGTCCATCATGCCACTCGATCACGTCAGCTGATAGATTATCTCCATGCATCCGGTGACAGTGTGGGTTATGACACTGTTCAGCGCATCTCAACCACCATAGGTGAACGGGAGTTGTCAAGGTTTGAGGCTAATGGCAAAATATTCATCCCAGAATCTTTGGTGCCTGGCCGCTTCATTCAGTTCGCAGCTGATAACTTTGACCTCTTAGAAGAAACCCTGGATGGCAAGGGGACTTTTCATGTGACTCAGATGGTGGTATACCAGCGCGGACCAGAAAAGGAGCGGTGTGCATCTGACCAGCCAGTTAGCCGGAATAGGTCTCTTAGGAACATACCCCCAGAACTCAACGAACTTGTGACATCTGACGTACCAATACAACAGGTATTTCATCTACAAGTATTGGACGTTTTCAAAACACCTACAAGCCTTTCTTTCATTTCAAAAAAGTATATGATTCAAATGAACATGCATGTTGCATCTATTTTCAGGTATCTCCACAGTTCTCTCAACCTGATTTACACAAGTTGACCATACCTATCATGAACTCAAAACATTATCAGGATCTTGACCTTGCCTGGATGATGACAAGATTACAGGTAACACTCTCAAAAATCAAATTATGCTACCTGCAGAGTCGTAGTCATTAGTTGCAAAGAACAACCATTTTTATCTTTGCAGCATGTTGAGAATCAGATAGCCCCAGCATGGACCGGATTCAACCAAATGCTTCCTGTAGCCAGTCCACAATCTACCTGTACAACCATAGGATATCTCCCGATTATCCAGGCTCCAGCTCATGAGCTAGATACTCTGTTGACAGTACTCTTGAGGAGCAAGAAGATTGCTGAATACTTCCATCAACCACACGTAGTGATCACATTCGATGAGGCACTGTACTGGAAGGCCAAAGAACTCATATGGGCTAACCCGGATGAACTTGCATGCGTCATTGTTCGTCTTGGTGCATTCCATCTGGCAAAAAACTTCCTGTCTGTCATTGGGAAACACATGGAGAAATCTGGTCTAACCGATGCATGGATAGAAGCTGCTGTCTACAGCGAAAACACCGCCAACAACATCTTGGGTGGGAAGTCTTGGAACCGTGCCGTGCGTGCTCACAAGTTGACACTCGAAGCCCTTTCTCGCATTCTTCTCGAATTGTTCCAGCAATGGCAAGAGCAAGAAGGAAAGACTTCATCCCATGACATGGCTTCAAAAGCCTCCAAGATCATCAAGTCTGAGGACAAGTCTGTCTGCAATGACTCACTGAATGACTTTCTTGATGGCACTGGTTCATTCCACAGTGACATGCAGCAGTTTGAAGACCAGAAACAAGATGATGCTACATTCCAGTTCTGGATACACTACATGGAAATGGTGCAAGTTCTTTTGCTCTTCATCCGAGCTGAGCGTGAAGGAAATTGGCAACTGCACATTGCTGCAACACAGAAGATGTTGCCATACATGGCAGTATATGATCATTTCAACTACTTGCGCTGGGGTACCGTTTATCTGGCTGATATGATGGCATTACAGGACACAGCTCCTGATGTTCACCAGCAGTTTATTGACGGAAATTTTGTTGTCAAAGAATCGACAGGGACCTTCAACCAGGTGTCAACCGATATGGCTCTGGAGCATGTCAACAAACTATGCAAAGTCTCTGGTGGACTGGTGGGGATCACTCGATCACAAGGTGCACTCAATCGCTGGATGCTGTCCTGTTGTGAACTGTCTCGATTATCAGAGAGCATCCGCCACCAAGCAGGGTTAGCAACGGGTAGACCACAGGCTCAGAAGGATACTGGTGAGGCACGAATGGTTCGTGATGAGGCTGATGTGAAGCGCATCTACTCCCAGCTGATCCTGTTCAATCCTTTGGGAACAGAGTCGGATGATCTTCTGTGCATCTCAACCAATGATGTGGCTCCTGCTGATATCAAGCAAGATCTGATGGCGGTACACACTAGGGGACAGGAAATACTTGAAGACTTCATCACAACTCGCATGACAGAACGTTCCATTCCATTTCGCACCAAACTGTCACTGGTCAAGTCCAAAACCTTTGCTAACCTGCACACCGTGGCAGTGACAAGCCAATCAGGAACAACGAAAACAGTCAAGGCAGATCGTGATTTGTTTCATCGACTGCTGAGTGCTTCTACCAGTGGTAGAGACATTGACATCCCCAAACTGCTGACACATGAACTATCATCTGTCCCCTTGTCACTGGTGACATCTGAACGGATGCTGATTGCTACAGACAAATCAGCCCTGTCACACATCATTGCTGATGCACACGTATCAACAAACCTGCCCCCTACTGATGTGGAGTCGAGTGTGATAATTGACGGAATGGCGTTAGTTCAGAGCATAGGGAAACCACCTACAGCATGTACATTTGGGGATCTGGCAGACGTCTTTTGTAATGCTGTGTTTCGGTATTTCACACAAGTGTGCAAGAGAGTTGATGTCGTCTTTGATAGATATCCTGATCAGAGCATCAAGAGCTCTACTCAAGCTCGTAGAACTGCAAAGGCTAGGAAGATTCGGCGTATCATCGACTCACGTTCTGTCCAGCTCCCTGCATCGTGGAATAACTTCATAAGTCTGGTTGATAACAAGAAGAATCTGATAAGATTCTTGGCACAAGAGTTGTTCCATCGTGCTAAAACTCTCACCGATGGACAGGAACTGGTTGTTGCTGGTGGTTGCGAAAATCCAGATTTCACTCAATCTTCAGTTTCTGGTATAGTGCATCACCTATGTTCTTCCCACGAAGAAGCAGACTCTCGTATCATTCTGCATGCTGCAGATGCTGCAAATAGTGGAGTGAGGCGAGTTGTCGTTCGCTGTAGGGACACTGATGTGCTTGTGTTGCTAACACACCACCAAACAGCAGATGAAGTGTGGATGGATGCGGGCATAAAGAACAAGCCGAGGTGGATACCCGTTTATGTTGTGCGTAAGCAATTGCCACAGCAAGTGTTGAACAACATTGTCGCATATCATGCCATCACAGGATGCGACACGACAAGCCAGTTTTGTGGGTATGGCAAGAAGAGCTCCTGGTCTTCATACATACAAGCACCAGAAATGCTTGATGCTTTCACTGACAACAGCGCATCTGCATTCAGTGATGCAGAACTGTTCGTTGTGAAGATGTACTGCCCCACCTCGACAGTAAGCACTGTGAATGAGCTACGAGCAGACATGTTCCACAGAACAACGAACCCACAGAAGCTCCCTCCAACACATGATGCGCTGATGCAACACCTCAAGAGATGTCAGCATCAGAAGAATATCTGGCTGAATGCTGTTGTTGCCAAACCAATGTTAGCATCGCCAGTGGAATGTGGCTGGTACACCAACAAGGACAATCAACTATCGCCTGTTTTGTTGACCGTCGAGCCAGTCCCAGCAGTGTGTGTCGAACTCCTCACCTGTGGATGCAAGGCCAGGAG
This sequence comes from Terebella lapidaria, assembly GCA_949152475.1. Taxonomy (NCBI): domain Eukaryota; kingdom Metazoa; phylum Annelida; class Polychaeta; order Terebellida; family Terebellidae; genus Terebella; species Terebella lapidaria. The sequence goes on along the minus strand of OX424555.1, from coordinate 52,369,059 downwards.
ATGTTCTTCAAACCGATGTACCTGCTACAAACACAACATGCGATGCTCACTTGGATGTAAATGCGTTCAGGACTGCTCAAACCCGTACCAGGCACAACAAGATGAAGACTCGGATGACAATGATGAGGATTGATTTGGACTATAAGCACAATTCCTGGTTTAAGTTAAATTATCTACAACCCAGTAACACAAAATATGTGTTTCTGTTAGTGATTGACACCACAAATGGTTGTCCTGCATCCGTCTAATGAGTGTATGAAGAATATAGTCAATGATACCACGAAAATTCACTGTCATGAAACATGTTTATAAAATATTCCATATTTACATGATTTACAAGAATGTATGAGTAATTTGTATTGTTGAGCATTTCTTAGTTTGGGGGATTATATTAGATGTTTTTGCACAAGTTTGGTGATTTTGTTGATCATATTTTTGGGCATTTGGAATTATTTACGTAGTTATACGAATTTACTTTTCTGGAATTTCGCACTTGAGATGGTGAAAAAATTGCATGTCTGCTATCAGAGAATGGAGATATATATCGAAATGTGGTATTGTTTCATAGAATATATTATACTGAAGATTTTGATACCAAACATGTCCTTGTACAATGAGTTTTGGGAGCATAACATCGAATTTTGTTAATAAAGATGACAACTGAAGTTCGCGAAGGCCAAAATGTACTAAATTTGCTGTATTTCTGCCCTGCACACACTTGAAATTCTACAACCACCCTTAGAAGGTGTGTTCAGGTACACTATATACGAATAAAATGGTTTTGGGTATAAACAAAAGGTGGTGAACGAAAGTTGTGCTACCTTGATTTGGCTGCCAGTCTATAATGTAATAAGTTATTAGCGATAATAATCCCAGAAGACGTGTGTTCCGACCGTTTTTTTTTTTTTGTATGTCACCGTTTCATACCCATCACCACTCCCGTTTTGATCTTCACTGGAACAGTGCTTTCTTGCAATCATATGCACTCAAAGTTTTGGATATACATTCCGCACAATATATAGATACAGTATGGTATTGCAACAATGAAAAACAAGCTGATACGGCAACATAATAATTATGTGTTAGTGGTGGTATTCCATATTCCAGTAGGCAAATTCAATTCTCGTGTGGCCCCGATAAGCAGTCACGGCAGTCGGCCCGCCAGCCAGATAGTCACTGAATTGTCCAATCGGGAAGCAGTCTTGGCGGACACACCCACATGTTTATGAAATACACGTAGATATAATGATATGCAAATTATCACGTGAGCGAGTCCCGCCAATTAGCGTACTGCCCAAAAAAATTGCTGCAGGGTCAAGGACAAAATGCCAGCCGCCAAGAGATCGTCCAACATTGACCCAAATAAATGGTCTTTTCTATGACTCTTTCCTACTTCACTGGTAATACTTCATAAAAATATCACCACCGAAAGCTTGTTTATGGGGGAAGCGAGAATTCAACGAGATTTGACTTAAAGGAACAGTCGGAAACAAACAAACAAAACTTGACAGATTTGCCGAGCTTTTACACGGGAAAAAACTTAGTTTCCTCCTAAAATAAGCAGAAACAAATGGATACTACATCTAGCACTTTTATCATGTTTATGATAGTTTTATATTGCCGACGAGAATTGTCAGTGCTGATTTAGATAGCAGTCACACGAGCGGCGATTTGGGGTGGGGGGGGGGGGGGGGGTGCCTGGGCTACTTCAGTATTTGGCAGCTGACACTACACACTGCACACTGACACATGTCACATGTACGCTGATCTTCAAACCAACATTTGGGCAAGGCAGTGCTGCCAGCCAACATTTCGGAAAAAAAGTATTGAAATCCTCAAAAAAAAAGTACACGCCAGTCCAAAAAAAAGTATAAAAAAGTATATATTCTGATCGACATACCTGTTTTGATGCATATAGTGGCTAACCAATAGTACCTTCAGCATTCCATTTTTCATTGTCACACCGCATGGTCAAGGGCCCACTGCGTGTCTACACATGTGCCGTCACGTTGTGATCCATGGTACTGCAGACATCAAGGTGTGCATGGGCTCTTGAGCATCGGTGTGGCAATGGATTGGAATCTGTTAAAATATACTAGTACAACAATGTTTAGATATTGCCTTCGCGGGCTTCTGCGCGGGCTTTTTGACAGTTTTGCCAGAAAAATCTGACATAACCCCCCAAAAAAGTATAAAAAAGTACCCAAGGCCAAAAAAAGTATTAAAAAAGTATAAAAAGTACCCAAGGCCAAAAAAAAGTATAATACTTTTTAAAAAGTATAATACTTTTTAAAAAGTATACTCTGGCAGCACTGGCAAGGAGAAACATGATCGCATTGATGAAAAAAGCTTTCATGTATGTCATGAATTATTGGAAATGCAGACAAGTTACTGAAATGTCTCTGCAGTACAAATCAAAACACTGAAAAAAAATCCATAAAAAAAATTCAAATCTAAGACTAAAGCTCAAAAAACATTGTGCTTCCTAAATCAGAAAAACATATTCAGAACCTCGAAAATCTTACACATTGGTCCAAAAAATAGTCGGGTGATTTTTAAACGTAACAAGGTAAAGCTTCTGACTTGTAGAGATTTCATGGCTGTAACGGAATAAGTAACATTAGTTTTATTGATTAAGTCTTATTGGCTTTCACTGTCCCCGGTGCAGAGTGGTGCAGGATCAAACAACTTATTGGCCACAATAAAAATTATTATGACAAGAAACATTTATTATTGGGTTCAACAATGTAAAGGTTCTGGGGCCCAGACGAGTCGACAGGTACCCAAATTCGGGGCAGGTCATACAATTACCTGGATCGGAATTTTGTTACTCGTATTTGAGAACAAATAAAGATATAGTTTTGAATATTTGTGATAAACGCTAGTAAAATCACAAGAATGACAAGGGAATCATCAGGAAAAAAAACATAGTTTTATGAGGTCATGACATTGTGATCTTTCTCAAACTTGAAAATACCGGTAATTACTGACGAAACAAATGATATGTGTCAAAGATCAATGTCTGGCGTTTACGTGTTACAAATTGCTTCAGTGAGTATCATTCAAAATTTCCGACTCAATCGGGCCCTAAAAAGTTCTATCCAGTCATGACTAACCGAATAGGTTATCATTAGTTTTACTAGTTAAGTCTATTATTGACTACAATAAAAATAGTTACATGACAAGAAAATAGTTACATGACAAATTTATTGGCCCAACAAGGTATAGATTCTGCCCAGTAGAGTTACAATATGGCCACAACATATATGTACCAAATCAAATACAATATTCAAGGGTTTTTAAATAGTTCTGTGCAAACATTTTCGAAGCTCTTCCTTTGAGGCCAGTGGCCCTCGTTTGACAAAGTTGGCTGAGACAGTCGCCATCCCGTTACCAGGCCGCCTTCCGCAGCACAGGGATTTCCGGGTGATGAAGCTCCCCTCAGACATGACCAAAGCTTCTGTGTACACATTGTACAGCACCAGATGTCAGGAGGCGGACAAGCTGCCAGTGGGAAGGACTGCTTTCTTCGCCATTTGGGACCAGCATGTACCCTTCATAGCAGCCATGAAGCCATCCAGTGACCTGTGCCCCACTTGCCATGACAACAACACTGCTGTGTTGCGTGCCAAGTAAGTACTTAGTATAAAAATCATTGTCAGCCAGTATCATTGATAACACAATGCAATCTTCATGTACTAGTACCTTAAAATCAAACATTTCTCCCCAATTATTCAAAATGTTATCCATATTGTCATTTCATTCAGAGCTATGCCTGAAGGTCTTCAGAATGAGAAGCTGCGTATCGCCCAGGAACACCTACGTCAGACAGCTACTCAGCGCTCCCACTACCAGCAGCAGTGTGATGAGAGCAAGCAGGAGTTCCAGCGCTCGCAAGCCGCAAACGTGCCTCCAGATCTGATGCACTACTCCTTCGACTACGCCCAGAACGTGCAATATCCCTATTCGCCACAGCAGTTGGGCCCAGCCTATTTCAAGTCTATGCGCAAGTGCGGGATCTTTGGAGTACACTGCGAGGGAACAGGCCACCAGGTAAACTACTTGGTGGACGAGTGTGAGAACGTTGGCAAAGGAGCCAATACTGTGGTCAGCATGCTGCATCACTACCTTGCCACCAACGCTCACCAAGCCCGGAACATCTCGCTTCACTGTGACAACTGTTGTGGCCAAAACAAGAACAACTGTGTGGTACAGTATTGCTGCTGGAGAGTGTTGGCGGGTTTGAATGACAGCGTTGAACTCAACTTCCTGCTGACGGGCCATACAAAGTTTGCCCCAGATCGAAGCTTCGGCTTGATCAAGCGCCTGTACGGGAGGACAGTGGTCGATACCCTGGACGATATAGTGAATGTCGTCAGCAAGTCCTCACCAGCTGGACTGAACAGCGCAGTTGTCACCTATGACTACGCCAGTGGGCAGCGGAATGTTCAGTGGTATGATTTCAGCAGCTTTCTCTCCGACTTTTTGAAGCCAGTGCCACACGTCCTTTCCTATCATCACTTCGCTGTCACTCGCGCCAACCCAGGGACTGTTCAGCTACGAACCTTCGCTGACCAGGAGAGCACAAATGTCAAGATTCTGAAAGGACGAGGAAGGAGAGTGCCCCTAGATCTGGGTCCTCATGAACTTGTCCCCACTGGACTGGAGCCGGCTCGCCAGTGGTACCTGTTTCAGGAGATTGCTCCGTTGTGTTCATCCACTCTGTCAGCTTCGATCACGTGTCCCGAACCGGACTGCTCTCGTCCCAAAAAGGCCAAGTGACTTGTGTTGTGTGATTTCACATGGTGTGAGGACTGTAAATACACAATTTTATCCACATTACTGTAGTGGTGTATTGTGATTGTGCCCTATTGTGTGTTGAATGTGTTCAAGGTTTGTCATTTTGAGTGTTGATTGTGTTGATGGGTTTACAGTTACTCATTCAGGCGCATTTGTAACTTTGACATGTGGAGGTCTGATACCCAAATGGTTTAATATGTTACCATGACAACAAAGATGTACATACAATGTAAGCAGCAGGAACCATGTTTGAAGATAATGTATAGAATGTCTTAATGTTTAATGTACTAGTGATACTGGATGTTCTCTGTCACTAGTGGTGTCAAAATGATGTGTTGCCCAAATTTCGTGGATTCGAATGTGTTGAGTTGATAATGTACTGTATTGTAAGGCTGTATTGCTTATGCAATACATATGTAGTTATAGAAATTGGAGCAGTAACCATGCAATTCTTTATTTATGAGTATAATATATTATGAAAGCATGCAAGTATCAAATTAAGTATGTGTGGAATTCATTTTTTATGAATGAGATGTGATTTCATTCATGAAAATGATATTTTTCGGGATCTCGTGAAATTGATTCCTGCGATATTTAGTGTTGTTGCCATGGCAACCAATTGTTTGATACACTGCTAGATATTCAATTAGTTTGAATTTGTTGAATTATCAGTATTATGTATACTTGTACATTGAATAAACATATGAATATTTTGTTCAAACATGATGCATTTGTTTATTTTTGCTGGTGCTGGAATATGTTGCTAAAAACCGGGTTATTTGGCCACGACATCCATTTTTCGAATTGCCATGGCAACCACTTATTTTCAGAAAATCTGCCTAAAAGTTATACCATATGAAAACCCAAGAACCCCCCTACCTATTGCTGATAAAAACTCAATTTCCATATCTGGGTCCCTTAGGGGGGGTTTTACAATGGAGTGTCACAATTATACATTCATTTTATCTGATGAACGTATGTTAATTAAAATCACTGTATATAAACCCATTTAATCATATTCGACACTGCATTCTGTCCAGTAATGATGCACTGTTATGCGGGATGAGCCCTTCCAAGTCCGTATCACGGCTTCGTGCCGGTCTCATGATGACGATGGGTCTATTGGAATGCCTTCTCTTTGGATTTATCCTTAGTGGCTGGCCCTCGCTCGAGTATATATTAAAGAGTGATGGTGTCTTCGCATACCTATGTCAGCCTGACTCCGCAGGATTTGATACATACAGAACAGCGCATGATGTTGGGAGTGGACTCTGCAGCTCCACTCTATTGGAGAATAAAGACATCGGGATCATTTCCACCAACGTCGTAACATCAGGTTCGGGATTGGACGCTTTCAACATAGTGAACAAAACTGTTGGAAATGGACAAAACAGCCCGCAGTCAGTACGTTTCACGTTGCTCAATGGGGAAACTGGCTTATCCAATGCCTCTAGAGAAGGATGTGACGCTCAGAACGACTTGTTGAATTCTGCTTATGTTGTGTCCAGTATCATCGGACCAGGCATGAGTGTACTCCTTGGCTACATATTCGATCGGTTCGGGTTGCGGATCAGCCGAATATTTTCAACGTAAGTTTGTGATACTGTCCGAGTCCGAAGTGTGATACTGTTCTTCGAATCCTGGCAGGGATGAACATGTGATCATCGCAAGAATGTTATCTAGATTTTGTGTCATCATTTCAGTGTGTGTTTCCTCATCGGCGTATTCATGATGACGTTCAACAACCTAGGTGAGTACGGTGAATGTCAGGTGCCAAAAATGTTCTATATATTGGGAGCAATCACTGAAAGTATTTTGCGGTCTGGATTCTTTTTTTATCTACCCACAGCCAATTCATGGCTGATTTTCCCAGGACTGTTGCTGATATCAGTGTCCAGCATGATGGTCATAATATGTGTGATGCATGTAAGATTCCGAATATTCAGATTTTATATTTTGAAAATTGCCATTGATAATTTACATTCTATTCCTGTATAGCCATAGTCATGTGACTACTACACACAAGGGGACTATCTGAGTAACACTCCTATTTTACTTTTCGATGACTTTTATTCTCCAGATAGGTCTTGTGGCCGGTTGCCGGCAGTCGACATACCTGGCTATAATCAGCGCTTTCATTTCTGTATCCATGTTCGTGCCGATGGTGATGCAGGTAAGCTGAGCGGTTATATTTGTATTTCATCGTTCATCAATACACATGTACTAATAACCAAAGAGGATTGCTGTCTCTAGCTGGCCTACGATGCGGGCATGAGCAGGCAATTGTGTTTCTACTTATATGCTGCACTGTGGATCATCCATATCCTCAACACGATCTTCTTGTCACCCGCTGAGAAGCTGTACAATGAAACTGTCAGCACGACCTCGTCCCATGGTAGCACATCATATATTGTATTCAGCAAACATTAGAATAAATGCCAGTGTAATATATTCACGAAATCTAGTTTTAAAAGCTCACTGGCTAGGAAGCTTTTCAGAGGAATGTTCATTGATGAGCGAACCTGTTTTGATCTCTCAGGGTCAGCAAATTTGAGGTCCCCAGCGTAATAGGCTATGTGATTCTCCATTTAGTTTTGTCAATATTCAAGCTCTACCTCGAGGCATTCCTAAAGAATTGATACAAATAACTCCTGGTATCGTATGAGAAACAAACTTTGGTAAAATATTGCTCAAAGGTGAAACACATATGCCTTTTCGGGGGTAAAACCATCGAGTACATTGGCATATTAAGTTTATAATACTGTATATTATGGTTTTCAGAGGTACTTGTCAAAAACACAACCGACAGTGAGCAAGTGAGCACGGAGAGTTCAACCACTACATACAACTCGCCAATCGCCGTACCGCCTTTCAAAGCGTACGCCCTCTCCCCACTGTACGTGCTATACACACTGTGGTTTGATCTCATACAGCTGCACCTTGTCTTCATCGGAGGCGCCTACAATGTCTGGTTGGAGATACTGACTGGAGGCAACCAACTGGATGGTGCGTCCCAAAGAGTACAATCATGTTACTTACAGTAATATTATGGTTAATAAGTTAATGACCTATCGTGGGCGATGCTCAACGCTCTGAAATTGCATAGAATATGTACTTTCCCTAACAATACCTGATTGTATGCCATAAAGGTGCATCTCTTGAAAACAATTCGCTATGTTTTCTTTCAGTTGACTGGTTCACGCTGGTATTTCAATTCCTCCAAATGAGTGCGTTGGTTCTTTCTCCGCTTGTGGGACTTCTCCTTGACTGGAGCATAGGAAGATCGGGTCAGAATAAAACTAATGTCATGATAAATATATCTTTATATTGCAAACTAGTATAATTGAGGCGTGCAACCATCTGCAAATATTCCGCAATGTGAAAATTAGTACAATATTGATTTTTAAAACTCGCTTACTGAGACACCTTTTTTGCTGATATATCTACAATATATTTGTTTATGCTGAATGGTATTGTATTATAACTTCGCATATTCAATGGGAGCTATACTGCAATATCCTACACTAATTCAGACTAGAAATAAACACTGGGAAAAATTGGGAATTTATGTTAATTTTAGCTCAATCATTGACTTTCTGGATTCACATACACGTTTGTACAATTTGCTTGCTTCTTTAGCGGTACAACCTTTTGAAATCAGCATGTTCGTGTGAAAACACACCACCGTGTCTTCTGGTCCAATATGACAACAATACTCCCATCCTTGGTGTGTTAAATGACCAAATTCCGGGACAAGCGCAGATTCATGATATAATGCCGTTTTGGAGTGCCAAAAAAAAATTGCGATAAAAGTCTTAAATTTGGTAGGAAATTGATACCATTGAAAATCATGAAAATGTCAGCAAAATCTGGGGTAATCGAGTTTTTAAAATTCAGAGTATAACTGTTAAATCTTGATGGTAGTGTATTGATATTATCATTATAAACTCCACAACATGAAAAGAGCCACGGTGATTGTAGTACAACCGTAACTACCAGTTACTTTAGGCCAAACATAAACATGAAAGGAACGTTTTTTAATTCGATTCAGAGTTCATCGATTGTAGCATGGATAGTAATCTGGCATTGTCTTGTGGCTATGTGTGTTTTGTTTTGTCCACACAAAACTCTTCAAGATCTTCAAGATTTCGTAACTCCCGCTCGCTCTGAATCGGCAGCTATGTTTTTTTTTATTTATCAAAGCCAACTGGTACTAGATCTAGCACCATCCCATTCTGGTATTTTCAGAAAATACCGACAAAGAGGACAGCTGTTTAATACCAACAGATGGCAAGTGAAAATTTTTATTTTACATTAATCTCATTCGTGTATCAACCACAATATCATGCCAATTTTGAGTCCAGTATCGCTTGAGGATTATGTGGTAAATTTTGGTCAGTACCTTATTCGGAGTTATTCCAGGTTCCTCAGACGTGGCTAGTACTTGGACACGGGCCGGACCCATGCTGCCAGCTATATGGGTAACCGAGCTATCGTCCTTGGGTCTCAGTATCTCCGCCCTCTTCTGGAGCTACAACGCCACCTACGCTATCTCCCTCTTCAACATAATACTCAAGTCCGCACTGTATCCTGTTAACCTCGCCTTCTTACAGCATGTGTAAGTACAGTATATGAGAGAGTTAACCTAATCTTACTTACAGTTCTGTCACTACAAATAATTCGACCGCGATAATAGTCAGATGACAATCTGATGAAACCAGCCCCTGTAGCGCAGTGGATAAGCTACAGGAATCAAAGCCGGGAGGTCGTGAATTCGAATCCCATTGATAGCTGAGGGATTTATCACCACCGATCCCCACCCAGGATGAATGTGTTGTAGGCTCCATATGTAGGTTGATCACTCAGCAATGAGTTACTCACCTACGGGTGCGATACTTGGGGACTTCCTAGTGGTATGACTCAGCAATGGGGATAAGTACAGCAGGTAGCTTCATGATATGGTGGAGACACCGCTATACCGGGTCCACTACTGGTATGATAAGAAGCGTGATGTATATTCCTGTCATGCAGTCCCAAATCGAAAGGGAACATATAAACAGCTGTAAAGTCGCACACCATAGTTAGACAGCATTTATGAGAAATGGTTTCGCCCAACAAAAATAGTTAAATAGAGAAAAAAATATGATCAAATGGTGTGGATCTCCATATTTCAGATACCCACCAGAACACCAGGGTAAGATATTCGGACTGCTTTTCTCTGTGGCTTGCTTCCTCAACTTGGCAGAAGTACCGTTATTCAAGTGGGCAGAGACATCCATCCCTCCATTCAACGGGGTAGGCCCAAATAAGGATGTATTTCTTTTGTACTGTCACCGGCAAGATATTTTGATAAACTCTAGTGTAGACACGACTTAATGTATGGAATGGATAAATTAATTTTGACAGAACAGTTCCAGTCAGTTTCATATCAGTCATTTTTACAATATAGTGCAAGGGATATATCAATTTTGACAGAACATTTCCAGTCAGTTTCATATCAATCATTTTTACAAAATAGTATATGCGACCCATTGTATGTATGAGTATCCAAGCCTAAAACCCTGTGTCGTGTACAGCGAGCCGAAACGGGAGGTGATTATTAGATATTAACCTGTCCGGAGGTTATTATCTAGATATTACCCTGCCCGGAGGTTATTATCTAGATATTAACCTGCCCGGATATTAATATCTAGATAACAACCTCCCGCTGGATCGCTGGAAAAAAGAAAGAACATTTAACACAGGTGGGCCACGGTACATAGGCTTCAATTGGTTCACATATGAAAGTGCATATTGTTACCATAGTGACCATACACATTTATCGCACAATTTGAGGACAATTCATTTGTACAGGCTTTTCCCCGGGCACCATAATATGGATAATTTTTTGATAATTTGTTCATGAAATCATCTTCTTTCTGGGTATATCCTGTGCAATTCCCTTTGTGAAATGCAGTGAATATGGTCCTGGAAAACTGTCAACATTCAGGGGAATTCTGCATGAGTCACACAGGATGGGGGCACCGTGCTTACAGCGATCCGCCTCGTAGTTGCATTTTCCACAGTATTAGCTAGTATTGGCAGCAGCGAGTCGCTCGACGCGAGTGGTGCGGATCCTCAACCGATGTGGATCTGACTCTGGGGGCACGCCCTTCGCTGTCGCAGACGTCCTCCAAGATGTGACCCATGACGTTGCTGCCATTGCCGTCCGGTCATCGTCCCCATGGGTCAGGGGTGTCCTCGATGATGACAGCATTCTCGAGAGAAGACAGTTCCTCCCTGAAGGGGGCGCAGTGCCTGAACTTCAGTGAGGCAGTTTCTCGGACGATCTCATCCCTGTGCTTCAACCATCGTGGGTCCATGCGATCAAGAAGTTTCTTGGCGACGGCATGGGCAGTTGGGCCATCCTCAGAGCACATGATCTCTTCCACTGCCTTTGGGTGATGGTTCAATCTGGCGCGGCGGAACTGTATCAACTGTTCCGCGCAGTGGAAGTCGGTACCATGTGCCCTGAGTGGGAATGGGTAGAAGTTAGAGAGAGGGTCGTTTGCTCCTCGGAAGTATCGTTTTTCTAGATGGGGTGATGGCGATGATGGCATGGAGGGGTTTGTCATCGATGAACTGGACTTCTGGTAGGACTTGGCGATAAAGCTTGTCCAGCAGTTAGTTCTACTTTTAAGACACGTAGGACATTGTCGACCCCAAACTTCGTCAAGTGGGCACCGTCTTGGGTAAAAGCCGTTGCGTTGATGCTACCGTCTCGCAACAGGAAAGCGTTGTCACAGTCCGCAAACTCAACATCACACTCTTGACACGTGGTGCGGAGGTGTCCGGTGACAGCGTCCATCTTGATGTGAAGATACTCGCACTCTGCAAATCCTGCGATTTACCACACATATGACTGTATATCCACAACAGTTACTGTAACGGAATCCTAGGGAAGTCTGCAGAGATCATATCGGGTATATTGTAGTTTCTCTGCAAATGTCAATGGAATATATAGACACACTATGTTTTTCTTTCTAAATGTAAGAATAATAAAAGCATATGCTAAGCACATATATGTATTCTGGAAACACTATGAAGATTACATTCCGATCGCCATATATAATGCACGATTAGCACAAAATTAATACGCTTCTTCTTACCAGATTTGAAATCAGGCCACCGATATATATTCATATTTCTCATTTTAGAAGGATTTGAGGAATGCAGGAATAGTAGTAGCCAGGTATGATTCAGAAAAATAATTTTCTTTCAAACTGAAAGCCATCAGAGCCCTTGGATGTAGGACGTGCTACGCTCCGATACTGGTCGTCCACTAACTGGATACCATTTAATCCGTCTGCCATCTATTTAATCATAATAGAAAACAGAAGAAACGTAGCATACGCTACTCGGGTCCAAATTAGTTTGTAAATAACTCACCAGTTCACTGGTATCTTTTCCATACACCGTATCTTGTGGAACGAAATTCTGCGTCGTACACATTAATCAGGGTTTGCAACTATATCCAGCGAATAAGCGTTTATATCCAGAACATGCTTTTATAATCAGGTGCTGCACGAACCTGAATGTCATGAGGCTTTTTGTGGCCAAGTAAGCGCCCCTCCTTAGCATTTGAGCAACACTTACAAGCATGTTACTGAGGGGGAATAATTCAAAGGCACAGTGCGAGTCAACTTTTTATGCATATCATAGTTGTTTCGTTGAGGAACGAACGAATATTCACGAGACAGGGTGTGGGGGTACATGAGGTTGGGGTTGTGTGGGATGGGGGAATCGTACACTATGTCGGGGTTTTATCTGCGCGAATCACTCAACCTGGGTCATTATCCTATACATATAAGATAATTCTTCCAAAATATCTTGCCGTTGACAGAACAATTTTCCGGCCTGGTGTAGTATAACGCTTTTCTGTAACCGCTTGTCGTATAGTGTAATTACTTTTGTGGTATTGTGAAGAAACGTGTCAACTAGAACTGTGATTCTAACACATTTTCCCAATATCAAATGCTGTGACTTGTTGTAGGCTAACATCACTCTCCTGGTGCTATCGTGCGTGTCGATGGCCTTCCCAGTTGTCATATGGCTGAAGAACCGGAGCAGGTACCGTGATTGAGCGTATCCCTCTGCCTGTGGATGTCTGTAATATAAAATGACCTGTGTGTGCCACTTAGAATTAATCACCGGGTCAAGAAAATAAACGCTTTTCAATCACACAATACTTTGTTTTTCTCATGTGTACCGTTGCATGTGTGATATTCATTTGGTTTCAGTATGCCAGTTCAACACTACAAAAATTTAAGTATGCGCTAGTGTGTTTTGGATATAATATTTGGTCGGGCTTTGTTTCTATTGCAAAATGTTGCAACTTGAGTTTGCTCAAAATCTGGTTGCATTCAAGGTAATACGTTGATACTTACAGCGATAGTGATAGGAAAACATAAATGCCGATTTGAGGAAGCATGCAAGTGTCAAATAACGCCCAAATTCATCCAAACTCAGTTCATTGGGGGAACCGCGCTAACTTCAAGCAAATTCAAAGTACATGTATTACAGTCCCTCTGTGTTACAGATTTAAACAAAACTAAAACGTGGTTGTGGTTCACTCTGTCCTGAGAAGCTCTACAGGGTTTACATAATAATTCCTCTTAAGTTTCTGTGAACTGATACAGTCAACTACCGGTTATCCCATGTTCGATAACTACTGGTTACAACAACGGAGAAAGGGTAGTTTCTTTCATGGACGTAATGTACTATTGCCACATAATGTATTCCTGGTTGACTGCGGATCACTTGATGAGCAACCATATGTAGACTCAGACCCATATCTTCTACTTTTACTGCTTAATACTTGTATTCACCACAACTCCCTTTAATGGGTTCCTTAAAAAACTTTTTTATTCGGGGTCTCTTTAATAGCTGATGAGATCATGGGATTTCCACCCACACATCAGCTTCATTCACCAATTTGCTAAATACGGAAAAATATTGTGTAACATGCCATCGAACATTGTTAGTCAGGTGTTTTGTCCTCAAATAATGAGCCATGTCCTTCAATTATCATGGATTTGGATTATTACACACCACATCGGACAATGTTGACTAAATACCATACCTTTTTTAATATTTTTTTTATGTGTACAGCATTTACTGAAACGTAACCCAGATTTTGTGATGCCTATCCATGGATGTACTCACAAAATTGTTTAAATAGTTTTGACTAAGAAACAAAATGAACACATTTACTTGACCCTTATGTGGTGAACAGCTTTCTATAGTCTGTTCCAAATTCAGTGCTGTCAGGTAAATGCCATCAATCCTTCTTACATCAATCCTTTTTACTTACTCATGCTTACTACAAACAGAAACTATTGGATGTTCCGTAAGGTGAAAACTATGCACCTAAGTTGGACCAAATAAAAATTGCTCCTTTCTCCGAAACTGGATCAAGCATTCACTTACGATGCACAAGGAACAGAGGCTAGTGTGTTGCATGACAATCACTACGCTAAAAGTATTTTGTTAAAAAGAGTAAAATAGCGGAAATACCAAATTGAAGACTAGAAGTCTTGTTTTCCCTTATATATTTACAAATAAAAAAATTCCCTATTGGTGCACGGGGTCTCAGTTCATGTCTCACTGATGCTTGCGTTGGCCCCTCCACAGCTTCAATGTTTAGGATCCAGGCTGACGCATCACTGAGTGTTGACTCGTTCCTCCAGTCCTGATCGCAGCCTTGGTTCTCTGGGTCTTGACTGATGCCTCACTGAGTGTTGCCTCGGCCCCTTCATTTCTGATCACAACTCTGGGTCTCGGTCGATGCCTCATTGAGCGTTGCCTCGACCCTTCCAGTTCTGATCACAGCCTTGGTTGTCTGGATCTGAACCGACGTCTCACTGAGTGTTGACTTGGCCCCTCCAGTTCCGATTGCAGCGTTGGTTCTCAGGGTCTCGGACTCGGCCCCTCCAGTTTTGATCGCAGCCCTGGGCCTCTGGGTTTCAGCCGACGCCTCATTGAGTGTTGCGTCCCCCCCCCAGTTCTGATCGCAGCCTCGGTTCTCTGGGTGTCATCTGACACCTCAGTGAGTGTTTTCCTGGCTCCTTCAGTCCTGATCGCTGCCTTGGTTCTCTGGGTCGCAGCCGACATCTCATGTATTGTTGCCTTGGCCCCTCCAGTTCTGACTGCAGCCGTGGCTTGGGGGTCACCTCAGCCCCTCCAGTTCTGATTGCTGCCTCTGAGAGCAGCCTTTGTGCTTGGAATCCTGGCTGACACCGCACTGAATATTTCCACGGCCCCTACAATTCTGATCAAGCCTCGGTTCTCGAGGTCCAGGCAGACGCCTTACTCAGCTGAGACGTCCCTCGGCTCCTCTTGGTGCTCTGAGACATGGCTGATGCCTCTCTGAGTATTGCCTCGGCTTCTTCAGTTCTGATTACAGCCTTATGCTTCAATGCTCTACTGAGTGGATCCTCAGCCCTTCCAACTCCGTCATGCCTCGTTGATGCATGACTTATTAAAGCCTGAGTTCCTTTAATTAATTTGTTGCTAGAGATGACATTATTCTATCATTATGTTTATTATTTGCCATGAGTATGGGCTTTGGGCTAATCGATTAGCTTGTTTCTGTTTACACCGACTCGGTGGTATGAATGTAAGTATAAATCTGTTACCACCAATAGTCAGATTTTGATGATGCAAATAACGTAATAACAAACGTAAAATAGTCCAATAGTCGATTTTGATGATGAAAATAACAAACGTAAAATACAATATTTTGCAATAGAAACAAAGCCCGACCAAATAGTTCATCCAAAGACACACTGGCGTAATCAGGGGCAGACAGTGTGTTAAATGTAGTTGTTTCTACTGTACACCTGATGGAATTAGTATACAACTGCCCAACAACCTATGAAGATAATTTAGAAATCCGAAACAAACCCCATGAAACAGATATATGACAAGTACATAAGTACATAATCACAAGCCCGAAGGCTACTGAGTTGATGGTTTCCTCGGGGACAGATTTAACATGTTTAACGTCCGGCAGCAGTGACACTGACTCAGTGGTATGAATGTAAGTATCAATCTGTTACCACCAATAGTCAGATTTTGATGATGCAATAAAAAAGTTAAAATACATTATTTTGCAATAGAAACAAAGCCCGACCAAATAGTTTATCCAAAGACACACTGGCGTCATCAGGGGCAAACAGTGTGTTAAATGTAGTTGGTTCTATTGTACACCCGATGGAATTAGTATACAACTGCCCAACAACCTATGAAGATAGTTTAGAAATCCGTAACAAATCCCATGAAACAGATATATGACAAGTACATAAGTACCTAATCACAAGCCCGAAGCCTACTGAGTTGATGGTATCCTCGGGGACAGATTTAACGTCCACCAGCAGTGACACCGACTCAGTGGTATGAATGTAAGTATCAATCTGTTACCACCAATAGTCGATTTTGATGATGAAAATAACAAACGTAAAATACAATATTTTGCAATAGAAACAAAGCCCGACCAAATAGTTCATCCAAAGACACACTGGCGTAATCAGGGGCAGACAGTGTGTTAAATGTAGTTGTTTCTACTGTACACCTGATGGAATTAGTATACAACTGCCCAACAACCTATGAAGATAATTTAGAAATCCGAAACAAACCCCATGAAACAGATATATGACAAGTACATAAGTATCTAATCACAAGCCCGAAGCCTACTGAGTTGATGGTATCCTCGGGGACAGATTTAACGTCCGCCAGCAATGACACCGACTCAGTGGTATGAATGTAAGTATCAATCTGTTACCACCAATAGTCAGATTTTGATGATGAAAATAACAAACGTAAAATACAATATTTTGCAATAGAAACAAAGCCCGACCAAATAGTTCATCCAAAGACACACTGGCGTAATCAGGGGCAGACAGTGTGTTAAATGTAGTTGTTTCTACTGTACACCTGATGGAATTAGTATACAACTGCCCAACAACCTATGAAGATAATTTAGAAATCCGAAACAAACCCCATGAAACAGATATATGACAAGTACATAAGTACATAATCACAAGCTCGAAGGCTACTGGGTTGATGGTATCCTCGGGGACAGATTTAACATTTTTATCGTCCGCCAGCAGTGACACTGACTCAGTGGTATGAATGTAAGTATCAATCTGTTACCTCCAATAGTCAGATTTTTATGATGCAATAAGAAAAGTTAAAATACATTATTTTGCAATAGAAACAAAGCCCGACCAAATAGTTTATTCAAAGACACACTGGTGTCATCAGGGGCAGACAGTGTGTTAAATGTAGTTGTTTCTACTGTACACCTGATGGAATTAGTATACGACTTCCCAACAACCTATGAAAATAAATTAGAAACCCGAAACAAACCCCATGGAATAGATATATGACAAGTACATAAGTTCCTTAGTCACAAGCAAAAATGCTACTGCGTTGATGGTGTCCTCGTGGACAGACCTCACGTACACCAGCAGTGACACCGGCTCAGTGGTTTGAATGTAAGTATCAATCTATTACCACCAATACAGCCAAATTTTGATGATTTCAATAACAAACACAACATTTTGCAATAGAAACAAAGCCCGACCAATTACTTTATCAAAATACACACTGGCGTCATCGGGAGCAGACAATGTAAATGAAGTTGTTTCTACTGTACACCTGATGGAATTAGTATACAACTGCCCAACAACCTATGGAAATAATTCAGAAATCCGAAACCTATGAAGATAATTTAGAAATCCGAAAAAATATCTGACAGTCGCCTTGGTGTGTGTATGTAGACATAATGAGTGTATTTCCTGACTATCAAGTGCTAGTGTGGTTTGCCCTTCTGCCGCAGTCTTCCGAGAATCTCCACGTGGTATATACCATATCTCTATTGCTGGTGTAATTTTTTTCCCAAAACTTTCATATACAACTTCTGTTTCCTTGAGGGGCATTGATTTTTCAACAGCCTTCATAGCCAGACTGGGAATAGGCACTGACTCACGAGTCTGCAGCCAAGACTGCTTCGGCGTCAGTTGGGATCTCTGATATGTGCACCATTTCTATGCATATCTCACCATTTCCATGCTGATTCCTTGTCCTCAAGTTGCAAAGGTTGGATTTGTGCATCATTGTCTGTTTGATATAATGCACTTCAACCTTTCCTGAGTTGGATTCTCTGAAGTTCCGATGGTGACTCGAACATATGTTTCATCATTGTGATATATTTTGGATCTCTTGTTTGTATAAATTCCTGGCTAAATGCCGTTTTTGTCAAATCGGTAGATACCCGATTTGTGAATGAGTCTATGATCACCGCTGGAGTAAAATGTGTTCTCCAGATGGATTTTAAAGATCATGGTGGAATTAGTGTTGCTCAACCAAAGACCACCTCTCAGCAACTTCACTTGGTACATGACCTTAGCTCGGATTTCGTCTTCCTACAGATAACAACATTATATGTTTGGAGAATGTGGGTCAGCTTTGGTGGGAAGCACATCAGGGGGACATCACTGTTTATTGCTGGATCGATCAAATGTGGATTCATTCATCTTGGAGACGAATGACGGGTCTTTCAGCTGGTAAGTATTGCAGGAAGTTCTTTCCCAACCATTCAACGTATATCTCGATCACCGCACTCATTACCCTCGCCCCGATAGGGGCAGAGGGTATTGTAATTGGGTCTGTCAGTTTGTATGTCTGTTTGTCTGTTTGTTACTTGACGAAATTAAATTTCGTCAAGTATGTTGGTCAGTTGAGTTTGTCTGTTTGTCTGTTTGTTTGTTTGTTTGTGTGCACTCTACAGGTCACAATTTTGGTCGTATCGTCATGAAACTTCACCAGAAGGTGGACAATCAATTTCGTACCAAGTGGTAAACTTTTAGGAGGTCAAGGTCAAAAATGGAGGTCAAGGTCATAGAAAAGGTCAAAATCGAAAAATCGCGATAACTTCGCTTCTAATTGAGATTATTTTTTCTGGGTATTTTTATATTTTTCTATGGTCAATTCTGCATCATCTGATGTATGTCCGATGGTCGTACGACCAAAATTCCCGATTTTCGGTCCAGGTCGAAAATTTGGGGGTCAAGAATTTAGATTTTTCTTGTCTCACAATATTCAAATTCATATTATAGAGCCAGGTTCCAATATATGTTGCTGATTTTTACTCAGGAGTTGTGCCTCATCACGCAGAACAAGGTCCTGAAGTTTCAGAGCTCAGGGTCAAGGATTAGAGTTAAGGTCATAGTAAAGGTCAAAATCGAAAAATCGTGATAACTCCGCTTCTAATCAAGATTATTTTTTCTGTGTATTTTCATATTTTTCTATGGTGAATTCCGCATCACATGATGCATGTCTGATGGTCGTATGACCTAAACTCTCGATTTTCGGTCCAGGTCGAAAATTTGGGGGTCATGAACTTAGGTCTTGCTTGTCTCAATTTTCAAAACCCTATTGTATAGCCAGGATCCAATATATGTTTCTGATTTTTACTCAGGAGTTGTGCCTTCTCACGCAGAACATGACTGTGAAGTTATAGGGCTCAAGGTCAAGAATTACAGTTAAGGTCATAGTAAAGGTCAAAATTGAAAAATCGTGATAACTCCGCTTCTAATCATGATTATTTTTTTTGATTATTTTTGTATTTTTTTATGGTCAAATCCGCGTCATATGATACATGTCCGATGGTCGTATGACCAAAACTCTCGATTTTCGGTCCAGGTCGAAAATTTGGGGGTCATGAACTTAGGTCTTGCTTGTCTCAATTTTCAAAATCCTATTGTATAGCCAGGATCCAATATATGTTTCTGATTTTTACTCAGGAGTTGTGCCTTCTCACGCAGAACATGACTGTGAAGTTATAGGGCTCAAGGTCAAGAATTACAGTTAAGGTCATAGTAAAGGTCAAAATTGAAAAATCGTGATAACTCCGCTTCTAATCATGATTATTTTTTTCTGATTATTTTTGTGTTTTTCTATGGTCAAATCCGCATCATATGATACATGTCCGATGGTCGTATGACCAAAACTCTGGATTTTCGGTCCAGGTCGAAAATTTGGGGGTCATGAACTTAGGTCTTGCTTGTCTCAATTTTCAAAACCCTATTGTAGAGCCAGGATCCAATATATGTTTCTGATTTTTACTCAGGAGTTGTGCCTTCTCACGCAGAACATGACTGTGAAGTTATAGGGCTCAAGGTCAAGAATTACAGTTAAGGTCATAGTAAAGGTAAAAATTGAAAAATCGTGATAACTCCGCTTGTAATCATGATTATTTTTTCTGATTATTTTTGTATTTTTCTATGGTCAAATCCGCATCATATGATACATGTCCGATGGTCGTATGACCAAAACTCTGGATTTTCGGTCCAGGTCGAAAATTTGGCGGTCATGAATTTAGGTGTTTCCTGTCTCATAATATTCAAAACCACATTATAGAGCCAGGTTCCAATATATATTGCCGGATTTTACTCAGGAGTTGTGCCTGATCACGCAGAATAAGATTGTGAAATTGTAGAACTCAAGGTCACGAGTTTTCCCGATCGAATTCTGCACGCTGCCAGTCCAATGTACAGCCATGGCATAATTCAGTGTTTATCCTGAGCGAAGTTTCTCCTACGCACTATACTTTACACGTGTTGAGTTTCAATGAACAGAATGGCGCAGTCAGTAGAGGCGTTAGGTATGTGTGCGGGGGGTCAGCGGTTCGATTCTTACTGTTGACTGATTTTTTTTTTTCTTCTAAAATTCAATTCCAAATGACTTTTTCTGTTTCTGAGTGGTCTTGTAAGCATCCCAAACCTGCCATGCTTTATGTAATTATATTGTTTCGAATTATAATGATCACCTTTGAAGGAAAAAACACTGTTCCACGAATAGCGACAAACTATTTTATCGGGCTTTCTAGTGGTATCATCAAAATCTAGTTTGTTCTTTATATTTAAAGTTACAAGCCGCTTTAAATTCAGCATTACGGCCACAACTGTGAATGATCTGTGGTATTAGCTGCTAACAAATGCATGACAAAAGGCGTGTACCAGATGATATGTCTGCTTCATATGATGCATGTGGGATTGGGGGTCTGGTAAGTGCAGATTAAACACTGTATCGTGTCATTTTACAGGGTCTCATTGGTTTCATTATGATCGAACAATGCATGTTTTTGTCATAACGCGTTTGTGTTAACTCCATTCTTCATAGCCTTAAAATATGACCTAATTACAACTGTTTGTTAATATAAAAACATTGATAAAAAGAAGACAAGCAATTATTAGGTCATATTTTAGGGCTGTGCAATCGCCACATGTCTAAGCCTCTCTATTTGTTTTGTTTACTTGTTGTCAATGTAATTTCATATTTGTGCGGGAATATTTGATGGTTGTTATTCGCTCATTTTTAGGCTATCGATATTTGTTTTTGGATTTTTGTAATTTTGATATATTTTAGGTTTTTTAGTAGTGGCATCATCAAAATTTTGTGCCGTTAGCATGGTTAGAGGTAATATATCATGTTGATATATACGCAAACTAGATGTTTCAAATGGTTCAGTTTCCAATGCTATATGTTGTCATGGGATGCCATAAATGTGTAAATAATGAGTAAATGTTTTGAATGTAAACAAATGTGTAGATTTTCGTCAAGTGTTGGCCTATGGCCGATTTTTTGTTTGTCTGTCCGCGCGCATAACTCAAAACCGAATGGTCCGATCGTCCTGAAATTTATAGGGAAGAAGCGGTATCACCGTGGCTCGGTCCTCCTCAATTTTTGTCAAAATCGGACAAAAACCGTTGCCATGGCAACGGAAAATGTAAAAATCAATAATTGATCATAACTCTGGTTCTATTCAAGATAAATTTTTCTAACTAATTTTGTATTTTTCTATGGTCAATTCCTGATCATCTGATATATGGCCCGTGGTCGTACGACCAAAACTCTCCCTTATCGCCCGATGTCGAAAAATTGGGGGTCACGGTTTCGATTTTTTTTGGCCAGCGACGTTTCAGTGCAAATGTCTGCGCTTATAACTCAAAGGCAAACCGCCCGATCGATTTGAAATTTATAGGGCAAGAGTGCTATGGTGCTGGCTTTTCCAACTATTTTTGTATTTTTCTTTGGCCAATTCCCGATCGTTTGATGTACGACCGATGGTCGTACGACGAAAACTCTCCATTATCGCCGGATGTCGAAAAATTGGGGGTCACGATTTCGGTTATTTTTGGCCAGCGACGTTTCAGTGCAAATGTCTGCGCTCATAACTCAAAGGCAAACGGTCCGATAGATTTGAAATTTATAGGGCTGGAGTGCTATGAAAGTGGCTCAATCCCTTTCAAATTTTGCCAAAATCGGCTGAAAACGGTTGCCATGGCAACTGAAAAAATAAAATCACATAATTGACTATAACTCCGGTTCTAATCAATATTAAATGTTCAACCTATTTTTGTATTTTTGTTTGGCCAATTCCCAATCGTATGGCGTACAACCGATGGTCTTAAGACCAAAACTCTCAATTATCGCCTAATTTTAGTGACTAAATCTGAAGGGCGAGGGTCTTCAATCTCTGATTGTCTCATTGTCACTGCATTTGTATGTAGCGTTGATTGGCCCACCAGACTGGAATATGTGTCCAGCTGGCAATCCTTTTGTGTAGACGTTTAGTGGTGGGGCTGTTCCACCCGCAATACACATCACACTACACAGGAATATATGTGCTGCTTAGTGCCTCGAGGCAGGCTATGGCAGTGCTTGCATTTGGCACAATCACTATCTGTGTAGACCTGTTCAACAACACTGCTGCCTCATCACAGTTTTAGATGAGGTAATGGTTGATGGTATCTTCTGTAGCGTTGCCTACGCTGCTATTGATCTACAAACTCCACTTTTGAGGGGTAGATCTGGGTGTTTTTTATGGAAGACCTGCCACCATTTGACTGCACAGTGTCGACCCAAAATATTTAACTGGAACTTTTCGCTTCACTCAATTCGACAATGGCATGCGTGGAACACAACATTGCTGTGCTGTCGAGTATTCATGGCATATTTTCTCTGTCTGCTGCGAATGCTGGACAATCATTCATAGCATTAAGTTAACTTCCTCGGTTTTGACAGATTATATCTCAAGATCGAAATATTCATCTAGAATCACGTGTGAAAATATACCTATATATCTATGTATATATATATAAATATATATATATATTATGGAATACAAGCTCACAATAAAATTATACCCAACTGAAGGGTATCTATGTATAGGATAGGGCCCCAGGCTGAGGATCTATTGCAGATAGGAACCCGACGGCGAAGCCAATGATACATTTCACAAACAGAGTTTGGAATATCTGCTTCACCTATCAAATACGTTTTTAATAAAATTAATTTTGTATATTCATGATATACAATTTCTCCTATAACCAAAAGCTATGCATATATTAGTGCATATATATATATGCAATATATATGCATATATATGCAATCCCTGAGTTCTCAAGCGTACCATTGTCAACGAGACAATCAGAGATTGCAGACCCTCGCCCTTCAGATTTAGTAACTAAAATTAGGCGATAATTGAGAGTTTTGGTCTTAAGACCATCGGTTGTACGCCATACGATTGGGAATTGGCCAAACAAAAATACAAAAATAAGTAGAAAATTTAATATTGATTAGAACCGGAGTTATAGCCAATTATGTGATTTTCATTTTCCCGTTGCCATGGCAACCGATTTCATTCGATTTTGACAAAATTTGATCGGGATCGAGCTACTACTATGAGGCTTTAGCCCTATAAGTTTCAGATCGATCGGACGGCTTGTCTTCGAGTTATGAGCGCAGACATTTGCACTGAAAAGTCGCTGGCAAACAATAACGAAATCGTGACCCCCCATTTTTCGACATCGGGCGAAAATAGAGAGTTTTCGTCTTACGACTATCGGCTGTACACCATACGATCGGGAATTGGCCACAGAAAAATACAAAAATAGGTGGAAAAAATAATATCGAGTAGAACCGGAGTTAGAGCCACTTATGTGATTTTCACTTTTTCCGTTGCCATTGCAACCGTTTTTATCCGATTTGTACAAAATTTGAGGAGGACCGAGCCACGGCGATACCGCTTCATTCCCATAAGTTTTAGATCGATCGGACCATTCCTCTTCGAGATATGCGCGCGGACAGACAAACAAACAAACAAACAAACTGACAGACCCAATTGCAATACCCTCTCCCCCTATCGGGGCGAGGGTAACAATATTACTCCAAGCACTAAATGTCAACCCAGTCTATATGCGAGTCATACAACTAAACGTGGTCACACTTGAATGAACTCAGTGGCTAACATGTGAACGGGTATAACAAACCAATATCAATATGTCATGTCATGTATCACAGTATCGACACCATTTACATATTTGGTATCCTGGCTATGAGAGACGAATTTATAGCGAGTACCAGTACCGTAACACTTTTGGTTGAAGCCCTGGCTGTGTACTGTCCCTGTACATGAAATATTTGACGTGTTTTGCATACATTCCTCACTGACTGGAGGGACAGATAATTGTGTTCCATTCTCGGATCGTAGATGAGGCAAGCCATTTTAATGGGACAATCTTGTTGTCAATGCGATCATCCAGTTCAAAATGAATCGCCACTACATTTCATTTTCGTGTGCTGCCACCTGTCGCCAAATGTTGGTGTTATTCAATATGAACACCATCAACATTGCATGACCTGGTATATTTACATAGTCCGGCACAGCGTGCAGTCTATAACGTCATCCGGATTAAATTTCCGCAATGATGAAACGACTCAAGTGAACAAACATGTGTAATTTTTGGCATACACTGTTTGTACACTCGTAGTCTTTCCTATTTTTATATTTCTTTCAGGTTCCTATCTAGATAGGAACCTCCCTGAGAGGTTCCTATTAAAAATAGGGACTTGGCCATGACAAAAGAATCATGAACTATTTGATAGTATGGTGTTACTATTTTTCTGCAATGAAGCATATGAATGTGAAAATGACATCCTCAGGAATGTCATCACACAATCACACGCCAAGATATATGACAAGTACATGAGTTCCTTAATCACAAGCAAAAATGTTGATGGTGTCCTCGTGGACAGACCTCACGTACACCGGCAGTGACACCAGCTCAGTGGTTTGAATGTAAGTATCAATCTATTACCACCAATACAGCCAAATTTTGATGATTTCAATAACAAACAAAAAATTAGCCCAATGGGCTAGTAAGGTTACCGGAGAAATATACAGAGTTAAGCCGAGAAAATTGAAAGTCAAATTCAAGGTGACCACTGAAATCGCCATATCTCTAACCGTGAAAATGGGATCAAAGGTTAAATTCTAGATCACCAAACTATTCAGCATACATCATTTCCTATATGTTCACTATGGAATCCTAAGCTGTAAATTTGATAATAAGCGAGATATAAGCCATTTTGTAATCTGACTGAAAATAAGATGACTGACCTTGAAATTTAGGTCAAAGGTCAAATTCAATATCATTAAAATATTCAGAATATATCATTTCCTATATGTTCACAATTGATTCCTAAGCTGTAAAGTCGATAATAAGCAAGATATTAGCCATTTTGTCCTGTTGACCTTGAAAATGAGGTCAAAGGTCAAATTCAAGGTCATGAGAGTTTTCAGCAAATATCATTTCCTATATGTTCACAATTAATTCCTAAGCTGTAAAGTCGCTAATAAGCAAGATATTGGCCATTTTGTCCTGTGACCTTGAAAATAGGTCAAAGGTCAAATTCAAGGTCACGAGCATTTTCAGCATATATCATTTCCTATATGTTCACAATTGATTCCTAAGCTGTAAAGTCGCTAATAAGCAAGATATTGGCCATTTTGTCCTGTGACCTTGAAAATGAGGTCAAAGGTCAAATTCAAGGTCACGAGAATATTCAGCATATATCATTTCCCATATGTTCACAATTGATTCCTAAGCTGTAAAGTCGATAATAAGCGAGATATTAGCCATTTTTTCCTGTGACCTTGGAAATGAGGTCAAAGGTCAAATTCAAGGTGATGAGAATATTCTGCGTATATCATTTCCTATATGCTCACAATTGATTCCTAAGCTGTAAAGTCGATAATAAGCGAGATCTTAGCCATTTTGTCATGTGACCTTCAAAATGAGGTCAAAGGTCAAATTCAAGGTCATGAGAATTTTCAGCATATATCATTTCCTATATCTTCACAATTGATTTCTAAGCTGTTAAGTCGCTGATAAGCAAGATATTGGCCATTTTGTCCTGTGACCTTGAAAATGAGGTCAAAGGTCAAATTCAAGGTCACGAGAATTTTCAGCATATATCATTTCCTATATGTTCACAATTGATTCCTAAGCTGTAAAGTCGCTAATAAGCAAGATATTGGCCAATTTGTCCTGTGACCTTGAAAATGAGGTCAAAGGTCAAATTCAAGGTCATGAGAATATTCAGCATATATCATTTCCTATATGTTCACAATTGATTCCTAAGCTGTAAAGTCGATAATAAGTGAGATATTAGCCATTTTGTCATGTGACCTTGGAAATGAGGTCAGGGTCAAATTCAAGGTCATGAAAATATTCAGCATATATCATTTCCTATATGTTGACAAGTGATTCCTAAACTGTAAAGTCGATAATAAGCGAGATATTAGCCATTTTGTCATGTGACCTTGAAAATGAGGTCAAAGGTCAAATTCAAGGTCACGAGAATATTCAGCATATATCATTTCCTATATGTTCACAATTGATTCCTAAGCTGTAAAATCGATAATAAGCGAGATATTAGCCATTTTGTCCTGACCTTGAAAATGAGGTCAAAGGTCAAATTCAAGGTCACGAGAATTTTCAGCATATATCATTTCCTATATGTTCACAATCGATTCCTAAGCTGTAAAGTCGCTAATAAGCAAGATATTGGCCATTTTGTCCTGTGACCTTGAAAATGAGGTCAAAGCTCAAATTCAAGGCCACGAGAATATTCAGCATATATCATTTCCTATATGTTCACAATTGATTCCTAAGCTGTAAAGTCGATAATAAGCGAGATATTAGCAATTTTGTCCTGCGACCTTGGAAATGAGGTCAAAGGTCAAATTCAAGGTCACGAGAATATTCAGCATATATCATTTCCTATATGTCCACAATTCATTCCTAGTCTCTAATTTCAATATTAAGTGAGATATTAGGCTTAATGTGTCCCATTATAAAGCATAGGAGAATTTAACATGGGAAAGTCCCATTTGGGCTGAGTTTGGGCCCAAAATGGCCCACTTCGAGCGATTCAAGGGCAACGAAATTTATACATGTCACAGGGGTACATAGGAGGAGTGTCATGCATCAATAAGAAAAAAAGTTACTGAACAGATTTTGAGAAAACGACCGTCGAAGTCCAAAATTGGCCATTTTTCGACGAAAACGGCCGCTCTGACCTTGAAACCAAGATCAGAGGTCAAATTCAAGGTCACGACAATATTCAGCATATATCATTTCCTATATGTCCACAATTGATTCCTAGTCTCTAATGTCAATATTAAGTGAGATATTAGGCTTTAATGTGTCCCATTATAAAGCATAGGAGAATTTAACATGGGAAAGTCACATTTGGGCCGAGTTTGGGCCAAAATGGCCCACTTCGAGCGATTCAAGCGCAACGAAATTTATAGACATCATAGAAGTACATATGAGGCGTCTTATGTATCAAAGAGAAAAAAAGTTACTGAACAGATTTTGAGAAAATGGCCGCCAAAGTCCAAAATCAGGCCTTTTTCGTCGAAAACGGCCGCCATTTTGAAGAAAAAGCGAAAAACAAAAAACTAAAAAATACCTCCTTCTTGAATTATTTTTAAGTATTTTTCTGCAAAATTTCAGAAAAATTCGCCCGTAAACAAAAAAGATAAAAATGTGGACGACGACGACGACGACGGACGACGGACGCAACGCCATGCCAATAGGTTATCGGACCATAGGTCCGGTAACCTAAAATAC
The DNA here is from genome assembly GCA_949152475.1 of Terebella lapidaria. Classification (NCBI taxonomy): domain Eukaryota; kingdom Metazoa; phylum Annelida; class Polychaeta; order Terebellida; family Terebellidae; genus Terebella; species Terebella lapidaria. Next base: position 52,341,232 of record OX424555.1, on the reverse strand, counting down.
AACATTTTGCAATAGAAACAAAGCCCGACCAATTACTTTATCAAAATACACACTGGCGTCATCGGGAGCAGACAGTGTGGTAAATGAAGTTGTTTCTACTGTACACCTGATGGAATTAGTATACAACTGCCCAACAACCTATGAAAATAATTTAGAAATCCGAAACCTATGAAGATAATTTAGAAATCCGAAACAAACCCCATGGAATAGATATATGATAAGTACATAAGTACCTTGAAAAATATCTGACAGTCACCTTGGTAGAGTGTATTTCCTGACTTTCAAGTACTAGTGTGGTTTGCCCTTCTGCTGCATTCTTCCGAGAAACTCCACGTGGTATATACCATATCTCTATTGCTGGCGTAATTTTTTTTTCCAAAACTTTCATATACAACTTCTGTTTCCTTGCGGTCATTGATTTTTCAACAGCCTTCATAGCCAGACTGGGAATAGGCACTGACTCACGAGTCTGCAGCCAAGACTGCATCGGCGTCAGTTGGGATCTCTGATATGTGCACCATTTCTGTGCATATCTCACCATTTCCATGCTGATTCCTTGTCCTCAAGTTGCAAAGGTTGGATTTGTGCATCAATTGTCTGTTTGATATAATGCACTTCAACCTTTCCTGTGTTGGATTCTCTGTATTCTCTGATGATGACTCGAACATATGTTTCATCATTGTCATATACTTTGGATCTCTTGTTTGTATAAATTCCTGGCTAAATGCCGTTTTTGTCAAATGGGTAGATACCCAATTTGTGAATGAGTCTATGATCACCGCTGGAGTGAATGTGTTCTCCAGATGAATTTTAAAGATCATGGTGAAATTAGTTTTGCTCAACCAAAGACCACCTCTCAGCAACTTCACTTGGTACATGACCTTAGCTCTGATTTCATCTTCCTACAGATGACAATATTATATGTTTGGAGAATGTGGGTCAGCTTTGGTGGGAAGCACATCAGGAGGACATCACTGTTTAAAGCTGGATCGATCAAATGAGGATTCATTCATCTTGGAGACGAATGACCGGTCTTTCAGCTGGTAAGTATTGCAGGAAGTTCTTTCCCAACCATTCAAAGTATATCTCGATCACCGTACCCATTGTCACTGCATTTGTGTGTGGCGTTGTTTGGTCCACCAGACTGGAATATGTGTCCAGCTGCCAATCCTTTTATGAAGATGTTGGTGGTGGGACTGTTCCACCCGCAATACACATCACACAACACAGGAATATATTTGTATTGTATTGTATTGTATTCGTTTATTATAGTGACTAGTGTATTTAAACACATTCGTACAACAAAAACATCATAATACACCCAGCCTCATAAGGCTTATTAGTCACTTTCATAATGTGAACAAACAAACAAACAAACAAACACAGGCAAGACATGTACAATAAAACCAAACAAACACAGGCAAGACATGTACAATAAAACCAAACAAACACAGGCAGGACATGTACAAAAAAAAAACCCAAACGATTAAATAAAACTAAATCTTCACTCATTTATACAGAAATTTTCGTCTCATTTCGTATGCTGAATCTATATAATTTGACAGGTACGTTTGACACAATATATGTGCTGCTTAGTGCCTCGAGCCAGGCTATGGCAGTGCTTGCATTTGGCACAATAACTTTCTGTGTAGACCTGTTCAACAACACTGCTGCCTCATCATAGTCTTAGATGAGGTAATGGTTGATGGTATCTTCTGTAGCGTTGCCTACGCTGCTAAAGATCTACAAACTCCATTTTTGAGGGGTAGATCTGAGTGTATTTTATAGAAGACCTGCCACCATTTGACTGCACAATTTCGACCCAGAACATTTAACTGGAACTTTTCGCTTCACTCAATCCGACAATGGCATGCGTAGAACACAATAATGCTGTGCTGTCGAGTACGAACTGGCATTACCCATCCTAACAACACTATATGCATTTTGCACATCTAGTTCAGAACATTCATGGCGTTTTTCTCTCTGTCTGCTGCTCGATCTCAAGATCGAAATATTCATCTAGAATCGCGTGTGAAAATATACCTATATATCTATGTATATATATATATAAATATATATATTATGGAAAACAAGCTCACAGTAAAATTATACCCAACTGAAGGGTATCTATTTGATAGTAAGGTGTTACTAGTTTTTTGCAATGAAGCATATGAATGTGAAAATGACATCCTCAGGAATGTCATCATCCACAATCACACGCCAAAACCCTACTTGTTCATGGTATCGACGGCTCCAGATTCAAAATTCAACACCGGTGATAAGGGCCCAGTTGCATGAATGTAATAATTAACCTATAACCACCAAAAAAATTGATTTTGTTGATGTCAGTAGCAAATCTGAATACAATATTCTGGAAATAAAATAAAGCCTGACGAAATATCTACAACCAAAGGCACACATCGGAGGCAGACATTGTATGAAATATAGATGTTTCTATTGTACACTAGATTGAATTATCATGTAACTTCCCACCGACCTATTAGAACAATTTGCATCTGAATCTGAAACAAATCCAGGCAAAATGTGCAAGACAGGTATATAACTAGCCAATAGGCTACTAAGTTATTGGCTCAGTTTTATGAAATTGAGAATCAACCTATTACCTATCAATCTAATACCAACACATCTAGAATTTGATGATGTCGATAGCAAAACACAACTAAATACAACATTTCTGGAATAAAAATAGCGCCGGACCAAATTTTCACAAGCAAAAAAAAAAACACTTGCGCTATCAGGGGAAGACAATACAGAATATAAGGAAATCTTTTGAACTACTATATAAAGTGCACCCAAGAAGATCCAAGATGGTCAGTATCCTTTTGAGAAATGTTGATATCTGGCCATATCTGTGGATCTATTTGAGATAGACTTCATGAAGTTGTAATGAATAATGAAATAGTATGATCAAAGAATACTCTAAATTGCATCCAGAACAAGATCCTGAGATGCTGGCGTCCCGTTTGGCTTCGGACTCGAATTTGGTTACCACTCAGAATTCAGAAGGGGTCGAACTGTCATGCCTTTGAGTTGAATGATATTTTATGATATGCATATTTCTTGAGAACCATGTCACATTTTATCCAATGAAGATAAAGAGCAAATTATTGCCCTCAGAGCGTTTCGGTTTCTCGGGTGGCTTTCGTTTGGTCCCAATGCCTTATTGAGAGATTCTGCCAACGTTGTACTGGAAATTGTACACGTCTACAGTTGAAGTAACAGTTGAACTTGCACTTGGCGTAACTCAGGTAGCCAGCAAGTTTGTAAAAACTGTCAAAAACCGTGTAAAAACTGTCATCAGCGTTTGTAACCATCTCTGCCAGTGGACCATCTGTAGTCCAGTGGACTAAGCGAATCTGGAACTGAAGTGTCGATGACAATTGAAGAGGTGTTCTGTTCTCTTATGAGTGCAGGTTCAGTTTTGGCTTCAACTGTCGACGTGTACAATGTTGGAAAACTGCAGGCGAGGCATATAACCCAGAGATCTTTAGTCTTTTGAGTCATATTATCGTATCCACCATGGTCTGGGGCTGCATCAGTGTCCACGGAAGTGTCGAGTTGGTAGTGGTAGATGGAGATCTCGATAGCATGCAAAATATCCGAATTCCAGAAGAGAATCTTCTCTCTGTGGAAAATGTATAGGATATGTCGTTCATCTTCCAAGGCGATAATGCTCGCTGCCAGAAAGCGCGTGTGGTGGACTAGTGTTTGAATGCGGAGGGTATCATGAGCATGGTGTGTCCAGCGCGATCCCCAGACGCGAACGTGACCGAGAACTTGTGGTATAATGTCTCCAAAGAGCTCAAAGTGATCGACCATGTCTCGTTTAGCTCTCATTCGCTGAATGTTTCGAATAAAGGATGCAATCATGCATCAGAGGATGCGATCCATGTACAGTACTCTCCCTCCCTAGATTGACACCAGTACCATGTAAGTATCAATCTATTACCACCAATACAGCCAAATTTTGATGATTCCAATAACAAACGTAAAATACAACTCTCTGCAATAGAAACAAAGCCCGACCAAATACCTTATCAAAAAACACACCGGCGTCACCAGGGGCAGACAGCATCGACATCGACTGATCATTATATTTTTTTGTATACATGTACATGTATGTTAGTCAATGTTGCAATGAACTATCTTGGAAATTAAATATTGTTATCCATAACGTAACTGATATGAACGCGGTCTGTGGGTGTCTTTCGATCGCCGCTGCATCAAAGAAATGTAATATGCATTGTACAAAACGACATTATTTATGTCCAGGCAGTGTATAGTTCAAAGACAGGAGATGTGACCCACAATAAGGTGGACAAGATTTCTTGCCTGGGATGAAAATAACTTGGTAAAATCTATGTTACTAGTATAAGTTATGGTTCACCTCAATTCACCACAGTTTGTCCCATTCTATGCTTGAACCACTGTGAGAAGCATTCAAAGCAAGTTCAATGGATGACGGTTTACTTTTTTGCTATGTCCGGCTGTAATTTTAATAAACTTGGTTTTCACTCAGAATTGATAATGAAACTCATTCATTTTATTTTCTGATTCAGAAAACTTTATTTTACAACAAAGATCATGTTCCTATGTCAAATAGATCCAAAGCTACGGTTGTATAATTATCTGAATTCGTAAATTGGATCGGGACTATCTAGGATCATATTCGTAATATGTACAGTGGCTGATATATGCCATAGTTTTATTCTTTAGTTTTCATTCATTTACGATATTTTCCAGACGGTTGTAATACACGTACTTAATATTAAATACGCGTACTTAATGTTTTAATACACGTACTTAATATTAAATACGCATATTTAATATTAAATACGCATACTTAATATTAAATACACGTACAAAATACTAAATACGCGTAATTAATATTAAATACACGTACATAATATTAAATACGCATATATAATATTAAATACGTGTACTTAATATTAAATATGCGTACTTAATATTAGATACGCGTACTTAATATTGAATACGCGTATACAATATTAAGTAGGTGTATTTAATATTAAATACATGTACTTAAAAATAAATACCAGACAGTTAGATATTTTGTTCTGTTTTGCAGCGCCATGTCGCTTGATATATACCTTGTTTCACGAGACATACAAAGCAACATAACTACATCCATTTTTTTGCTAATTTAATATTAGGTATGCGAATTTAATATTAAGTACGCATATTTAACGTTAAGTTCGCGCATTTATTATTATGTACAGGTATTTAATATTATAAACGCGTATTTAATATTATATACGTGTATTTAATATTAAGTAAATGTATTTAATATTAATATAATTATTGTATTTTCTTTAGAATGTCCTTCTGGAAAAAATAAATAAATGAAAGCTGAAAAATAAATCTATGGCATATATCAGCCACCGTAAATATGATTTGCAATATTTCAAACTAATTCGTCTTTGAACATAGAAACCTACAATTTGCCACCAAGGTAATTCAGGTACTTATGTACTTGTCATATATCTGTTCCATCGGGGTTGTTTCAGATTTATAAATTGTTTTCATAGGTTGTTGGGCAGTTGTATACTAATTCCATCAGGTTTACAGTAGAAACAACTACAGTTAACACACTGTCTGCCCCTGATGACGCCAGTGTGTCTTTGGATAAACTATTCAGTCGGGCTTTGTTTCTATTGCAAAATATTGTAATTTTCGTTTGTTATTGGCATCATTAAAATCTCACTGTATTGGTGGTAATAGATTGATACTTACATCTATGTAAATATCTTTTATTACAGATGGTGAAAATCTTGGATTGCTCAATTTTGAATGAGAAACCTTGGTTTGCTGACAATACATGAAACCTCAGTAGTGAGAATCTTGGTCTTATATTGCTAAATATCTTCCCAGTCAAAGCCATGTGTTAACAGGCTCACGGACAAGGTCACGGACATATGTACCGCCCAATAAGTTATCCCGTGAACCAACTTCAGAGTACGCAGGCCAAATGGAACCAATCTTATGAACAGTTATGTCAAACTTTGTTTAACCGTTTCACTCTAATTTCGGGAGCACATACAGGCAGCCACGCGAGTAAGAATTATTCCAACAATTTCAACATCGCGGACAAACGAACAAACTGATTAATTGGATTGGTGTTTTATGTTATTCGTCGTATGTGTTCTATTCGTATAATCAGAAAATTAGATATGATATCTATAGATAAGATGTGATATAAATGAGATAAGATATACTTTACTTAATCTTGACAGACACTTTGTTTACACGTTAGGTGTACACGTACAAAAGACACGTATATTGCTACAGGATTAGCGAGGGGATGCACTGTTATACAATGCGAATGGTGTTAGAAATGAATGAATGAAGGTACCTGTACGTTCGACATTTTGAAAAATAAGCCATACAACCGATTTGGATACAAGACATAATGCCTGATACAGTGGGTGAGATTTGCCCGACATGATTGTTTCCTTGTTTACACAAACTTGCTGTAGATACTAGCCAGTGATATATACTGATGACAAGTAAGGTTACATATTGCTTTAATAATGAGCTTTTGACACGATCCGAGACTAACCAGGAGAGAAAATGATAAACTTTATATCGTGTCATTTACGTTGAAACATTCGAGTTTATCCAGGAAATATAACCTTTAGTGACATTTGGTTGGAACTCGTTTACAGTTAGATGTCCAGTGAAGCTTATTATTTGTGCCACACAAAACGTAGGAAGTCCGATGGTGTACATAATTTGATGTCAGATTCGCTTATAAACAGCACCAATAGTTTCCAAGTTCACATGTCCCTTCTGTTTACGTTCATGTTACGTCATGGGTATTCTCCAAAGGGCGTGTGTTTGTCTACAATTGTTCCTATACCAAAAAAACAGGAAGAAAAGTCTGAAAAACAGTAGCAATTATAGGTCTATCGCTCTGAGCAGTCTCCTGGGGAAGTTATTGGATAACATTACATTAGAACAAAATGTCGATGTTTCAACGTCTAGTAATCTACAATTTGGTTTCAAACCAAAATCTTCAACTGCACAGTGTACATTTGTTCTAGAGGAAATTATTGATTATTACACTCGGTATGATTCTTCAGTGTATTTGGTTTTTTTGGATGCCTCACAGGCATTTGACCGTGTACATTACATAAAACTATTTGAATTACTTTTGAGTAAAGGCATATGTTGTCTTACTGCCAGGTTTTTGGCTCGATTGTATACTAATCAGTTTCTCAGGGTACGATGGAACGGCATTGTTAGTAGTGAATTCCAAATATCTAACGGTGTAAAACAAGGTGCAGTTTTATCGCCTATATTGTTCTGTGTGTATATTGATCAATTGTTGTGTGAGCTCCAGCGCGCTGGCTTTGGTTGTTATATTGGAAACGTATTCTGTGGGGCTTTTGGCTATGCGGATGACGTCAGTCTATTGGCACCCAGTCAAAATGCTATAAACAAAATGCTCAGGGTTTGTGAACATTATAGTAAACGATATGATGTAAAATTTAACTCGGCTAAAACCCAGTTGCTGATTTTCAATGCAGATACCCCTGCTACTGGATCTGTGTGTATCAGGTTACATGGTCAAGCTCTCTGTGTATCAAATGAGGCTGTACACTTAGGTCACCCTATTGGTCTGAATTGTCTTCACACCGCAATTAATACAGCTGTGAGTGATATCTGTTATCGAACAAACTTCGTCAATTCCAGGTTTAGCAGTTGCAATTCTGAGGTTAAATCATTTATGTTCAACACATATTGTACCAGTTATTACGGCAGTGTGTTATGGAAATTTGATAGTGATACTATTAAGCGCCTATATACTGCGTGGAGGAAATGCGTTCGTAAAATATGGGGATTACCATGGAGAAGCCATGGGTCTATATTGCATCATCTTATCGGCAAAAATATTGAAGTTGATCTCATGAACAGGTTCCTTAATTTCTATCGCAAGGCTTGTAACAGCCATAACTCAATTGTAAAATTATGTTGTAATCTATGTTCTTTCTCAACCACATCGGTGGCGGCCAATAGAAGGTTTTTGTTGTATAAATTAAACGTGAATGATGACTGTGTGTTTGATCATGCTTTGTCAAAGTTAAAGCAATGTATAACCCAGCAATATATGTGTGACGCAGATTGTCAACATTGTGGTAAAACAATTCGAGAACTATGTTTATTGAGAGATGGTTTGCTGAATTCAGTACTTGACCCTGAAGAAGTCAGGGCAATCATAGATTTTCTATGCATTACGTAATATAGTTTCTATGTTCTACACTCCAAACAATTGAATCAATTATATTTAACAATTATATTGTGCTTTCTGTTCCATACTCAACAATTGTATCAAGACGATGCGAAATAAATGATATATATATATATATGTGTGTATGCTTCTGCGACTAATACATGTTCTACATTTATCACAACCAGTTGCAGGTTCATGTATGCCTTACTGAAATCAAATATCAAAATCTTCAATTTATCTACGTTTAGTCCAAGTAGTTCTCTGCACGCCAAGAAGTGAAGTTGCTGATACAATTTCCTAGGCGGTCCACAATGGATGTATCATCTGTATACTTGATAACGTCGCAGTTGGATTAGCTGGAGCAACAGCCATTCTTATATAGGATATGATCTTACTTAGCCTGTATTTGTGTAGATTGTAGCAGGCTAGTCTATTTACACACGAGTATTTTACCTCGGGCATTCAACGTTCGCGTACAATTGTTTTCCAGAATTGTTTCTTATTACCTCGATACAGAATTCGTGAGAGGTTTTCTCGTCACTCTTTTCTCTTGATTCATAGTCAGGACTGCATGAGACAAACATAATAGTCTAATAGCTATTCTGGAAATGTTCAGCTCATTATATTTACTACAACATTAACTGACACAGAACTCAGACATACAAGACATATACACATCTATGGATGCACTCACAAAATTGTGCCCGAATAACTTCGATTCCCACCACAAGAAAAAAATTTACCCTATCCTGGTGCGGACATTCAACATTCTATATTCTGTTCCGCATTTTCGAACCATAATTGTATATGCCTTAAGGTAGACAATTGACCGGGAATAATTTGCACCCAACTTCGATCGAGTGGAAGTTGCTCCTATCACAGAAACTAGAACAAGTGTTCACTTACATACAGATGGAAAATAGTATAAAGTTTTTACACGTCAATTACTACGCTACGAGTATTTGGATATATAAAGTCCCATTTGTCAAATTGAAGACACAAAATCTTCTTTTCTATGTACACTTGACAATTCGGATTTCGTGTTTTTCTTTTCAAATTTTCCACACAACTGAGGTATTAGCAATATTTCACTGCTACTCATCACATAATAATATTACTCAAATGCAACACAAACCTGGATGAGATTGTCAATTATCACCCAGGAATATGCTAATCTTCGAAAGATGGTAATATATACATGTATCCATATGTCGAATTTTCCAAGGGGATCATAATATTTACCGGTTAAACATACTTCTGAGAAAGGAATATGGACCAAGGCAAACACACTCTGTATACAAGGTCAAACAGTATTCGGTTCATGGGAGGCAATCATCAATAGATTTTAACGTAGATTTTCCCATGCCAACACCGAAGTTACACGCATTTGAAAATTTGAAAATGTATTTTAGGATGTCAGATGGAAACAAGAATGTATTCAAATTACATCAATCTCCTGAAACGAACCGCGAGGTACCAAACGTATATTTTAATGGCTTCTTCCTGCAAGGTGATGATATGTTTGACACATTATCTCCTGTCAAGATATCAGAGACCTGGTGCGACAAAATGTTGGGTACCTGAGAACTTTCCACATATCAGGTAAACTCTGAGTAAGTCTAGTGAGTGTGTCGTCTAATGGGATACCTGCTGATGCCATGTGCTTTTGGGGGCTATGAAACAGTCTATTATGCCCAAAAAGTACAAAAAACGTCATGTCCATTGTCTGCATTATGCAAAAACAAACATGACAAAATTTTAATGCAACATTAATTACGTTTTTGTACGTATATGGCACAGTAGACTGTTCCTATGGTTTATCTATACCCGAATTACATGGTGGCGATCCTGGTGGCAAACAGGAACCTCATTGGTGTTGTATCTGATATAATAACATATTTTGGTGTAAACTGTGGTGATCGTGCATGGACCTGACACTGAATTTTCAATGTCCAGACTTGTTCGTACACATAAGGTAGCAAGTTATTTGGTTTCTAATACTGAACAAAAAGTGTAAAAAAAACTAACGCGAATATATGGCAAACATTATATTCTATCCATGAACGAATGTATACGTTCATATTATCGATAGCATATTGAAAGGACAAGATAAAGTATAGGTTGGTCAACGTGAGGAGTGATGGTTTGTTGACACACAAGCCGTATTTATGAGACGGATTGAGTCACTGAAACCAACACTTTGGTTGTATCTAACGTCTCACACCCACATTTCACCTTCATTTTGCAATCTATTTATGAGAGACGCTCTGTATTAAAGCGATTGGGTGGTCGAGTTTCACTCCCGGGACATTGTTATCTTTTCTGGACCGATTAGCATGAAGTGTCCATGGGATTGGATCAATGTGATGTAATAGGAACTGTTATAACAAAGTAGACATTACTCATGTGAGAGACGCAGAAAAAGTACATAGAAAACTGCAGCATAATCAAATTCCATTCGATCGGTGAATGTATATGAACAATGTGACACAAATAGTATGGCCTCGGCATATGAATATTACCTTTCAGCTCCACCACTCTGGATCAGTTACTTTATCATGTTAAATGAGTATGATGGGTGAAATAAATCAGATCAAAGAACGACTCAGGTTGTTAACTAGAGACACTGAATTCTCCGTACAGCTCGTGCTTGCGTCTACAATGCCACTAAATATGGACGTTAATCATACGGCTGGCGATCAATTGTGTATTTTCACTGCGGGTGGTATAGAATTTGATCAATAATTTATCACCAATTTTTTAGGTGAACCTCAAATCAGGCAGTAGTTTATTGTTTTACGATGCGTAATCCAACCATAGTTACGAAATTACATCCTGACACGCTGTGTGTGTGCCTTATGTAAGTTACATATGAACGATGATGATTAACGGTCTGGATCAGTATAGTTATCGATTTTTCTTTTCAATCTGACAAATCGATTTGTGGGGGAATTGTCGTCCAGAGTCCGGTACCTGCGCTGGTATTTGAAGAGGAAACATGCATCTCCCATCGACGATGTGAACTCCCCGTCAGGTACAAACAGGCTCAAGTTCGGCATTTATAATGACTTGAAATATTAATTATTCAAGTGCCTGAAAGTATGTGATATCATGAAAAACATTACATCCATCAGTAAATCTATGTCAATGGAAAGCGATATGCATGCAGTACATCATGAGTATATGACTTTTCATATAAAATAGCGAAAGTCGGCAACACTTCGAGGTTCTCGACAGATGGGGCTGAGGAATCGGGGCTGGGTCGCCAGCTGTCTAAAGAAGAATATGAACGGCATATAACGAGGTTAAACGAGTTGTACCAAAAGAAGATAGACACGACGGACAACGGCAAACTTACCCGTTATATAAAGGATATTGCCCGTCTGTTGAAGGAAACATTCCCCAACAGACGGGAGTGGATAGAGTCCCTCGAGTCCAATGGCAGTGTGAAAGTCATAGCATTTGTGTAAGATCACGACATATAATGATAATAATAATAATTATAATAATTGTAGGTTTTTATATAGCGCTTTTCAACGTTTTACAACATTCTCAAAGCGCTTTACAATTATTACCCCCGATTCTATGGCCTGGAACCACTTTCCGACCACCGTCCATTGACAATCACCTATATGTTGCAGCCATTGGCGCAGAGTGACTAAGTCATACGTACATTAACAAACACTGCCAATCGGGTACTCATTTGTACGACTGAGTGAACCGAGACACATTGTGATGCACACCTTGCCCAAGGGTGTTAGACAGCCAACACAGCAGCGCCGGCGCCGCGGCTCGAACCAACAACCTGCTGGTCACGAGACGAGCGCCTTAACTGACTACGCCACCTGCCCTCACGTAGGTGAAATATCATCACCCTAAGGGAAATGCGCGAGGTGAAAACCTATTTTCACGCCACGCATTTCACATTCGGTTAACATAGTGGACCTGTCAAACAAATTTTACTCGCGTACACTCCCATAGGGTGATATAATATCATACATCCGTGTTTCTGGTGTGATGCTGCAATGGTTCATCTCGTTCTAACTGTAACAACCGCATTTGACTACTGCTAGAAGGTCCGGTGGCATTAGCCCCAGCAGTGGCTCTCCAACCCAAACATCGGTTGAGAACCATTAGAATGATTGGAGAATTATAAAAACATGAATTTGTGATTTATATAGGTTGGAAATCCACTGCTGCAGCAATAGAGTGACCAGATGCACACACTTTGACTCTCGATATATCTAAAGTGTAATAGACACGTAATTTCTTGAATCCGGGGTTCGTGAACTCCCCCGGATTCTCCACCATTCGGGTGGCTCTGTGGTCACACACTGAACTGTAAAATGAGGTGCCAAATTCACTTCTATGCTGGCGACTGATTAAAATGTATAATCATTTAACTTTCGATGAGATTCAATTAGCTCAGCGCAGCAAAGACGCAACTCTTACACAGTAGATTTGATACATACTAATTCCACGTTACTTGCACCAGATTACTGCACATAACTCTTCGTAGGTCATGGTGGAGTTTCGCATGGTCCTTGGTTTGACCGACAACTTTATGCACATAACTCGTCGTAGGTCATGGTGGAGTTTCGCATGGTCCTTGGTTTGACCGACGACTTTACCGTAATTTACGAGAGGACAAAGAAGCTATTTGCCGCCATTTCGTCCGTCATGAACACCGGAGATGAGCTCCAGGTAGGTATCAACTACAGTTTTGTGAAATACAATTCAATGTGAACAAATGTGATAGGTTATATGTCTATATAAACAGCAAGCATGGCTATGAGCTTTCCCATCACTTACCAGGGTGACCTAGCGGACATCGCCGTGGCGATTCACGAAATTTGACCGGGGCAAGGGAGGAAAAACCAAGACAGCCATTGATCACAAGCAGGTATGTCTGCATAATATTACCCTGACCATTTAGGCCTACGGTATGTCCTTAAAGTCATAGTAGCAAGGTACCATTATATGGTTTTATTCCTGTTCAGATAAAGGCATTGTGGACATTTGGTGATAAAAAAGATGTTCGCGTTAATTGGTAATTAATAACAGCGACATGTTATCGAGTATATTGAGCCAGTATTACAATCGCCTTCTCATGCCGATGAACAAAATAGCTTCGGCAGTTTCCGTAATCGTGACGTCAGTTGAGGCAAAATGTGCTTTGATGGCTGGCCAAAAACGTAAAATGCGTAATTTGGGCGGTCAGCTCCAAGATAGAAAACCACTCCAAAAGGCATGAGATTCAAATGAAAACACGCGAAAACCAACAAATACTGGACATCTTGTAGTACAACAAACCTCCTTTCTGAGAGAATGAATAGTACTGATTCCAAATATCAAGACAAGAAATGCCGTATTCCCACCATCTCACCCGTTCACTTGAATTGTCAAACATACACAACGGGAATGAATTTGTGACATGCAGTTTACCTTGCTGGCTACATGTACTTTCAGTTCTGCCTCAACTGACGTCACCAACCACGTGACCCATACTAAAATCGTGATCAAAATCTTCGGCAATTTACGGAAGGAGTGCCTATTTGATTCAATATCTCGAAACCCATTGATTGTATTTGTAAAATTCGTTCGAATTCATTGATAACAATTCATAATGGACTAAATGAAAAGCACTTTCATCGGCATGCTACTAGGTCTTTAACAGGTTGCACATGAGCCTCTAATCCCCTCCTGGTATGAACTCAGTAGGTACTCAACCATGTGATTAAATTCTCTAGGATCTGTCCACGGCGAGCGTTGACAAGTTGTACGATGCAATTCCGACAGAGAACGAGCCCAAACTTGTCATCTTAACCGAAGCCTCCAAGATCGTGGATGCCCACATTGACGCCGACGAATGTCGCCTCTTTGCCCCGAATTCATCTGTGCCCAAAGCTTTTATATCCTTACTCGCCATCTATTACGTCTCCTGGGTTGCCTCTCCGAGACAGTCAAATCTTGGGGTTCCTCCAGCAGTGTATACTAGGAGAACCATACACCGGGCAAAAATCGGCCAAATTTATTAATTTTTCCCAGAAAATAGACAAACTCATGAAATCTTCGACTCCTGTGGACGCCTAGACACATGTACGCCTGTTGACTCTTGTACAGGGTGGTTCATAAAAGAAGTCAAACTGAAAATGTGATGAATCTCACCAGTAAAACACGGCACGTTTTATTGGATTCCGGGAAACATTATGGACGTGTTTTTATGCCCCCTTCCCCGACTTTAGACGAAGGCATACTGCTTTCGCTTTGTCCGTTCGTCCGTCTGGCCGTCCGTCCTTCACACCTTGCAAACTCACCCAAAATTTTCGAAGTTCCTCAACACGTATCACTTTAAAACTTCATATATGGCCTAATATAGTTGTCCCCTAGATCAAGTTCGAATTTTGAAAGTTTTTTCGGACTTGAGAGGACCCAACCTGTGTTCAAAACTCACCCAATAGTTTTCATGACGTTCAATAGCTATGCTTTTGAAACTTCACATGTGAACTAGTATACTAGTAGTTGTCCGATTTTTGTTCGAGTTCGATTTTTGAGAAAAAAAATTGAATTTTTGACAGTTTTGTCAACAGTTTTTACGCGTTGGACTTAGTCTCTGAGAGTACCTACCCTGTGTTAGAACTAAGAACTCACCCAATATTTTTGTTCAAGTTTAATAGCTATGCTTTTGAAATTTCACATGTGTTTACACACTCGGCGAAAACTCCAATTCAAACTAGCATTAGTTAAAGCCCAGAAGATATGTTTGTTGTGCTACTTTTCGGTTTTCTTTTCTATGAACCACCCTACATGTATAGTATCCTTGAAAAAAACCCATATCTTGTATATATCTACACACATATATGTACACTATGTGAATGTGTTCAACATTTGCCAGAGTTATCTACTAGTATTCATGGAAGGTGTGTATATATTTTTGTTACTGTTACGGTTCATAAAAATGTTGATGGAATTTGTTGATGGTCATTGATAGTTTGTATGCAGGTGAGAGAACTAAACACCTAGAATTCTGTGAAATTTGATTATGTTTTGAAAATAAATGTACTGTTTAATAACTTCATGGCTCCATTTTTATAATAAATGTGTCGTTTAACAACTACATGGGTCTGTTTAATTAATAAACACTGTTTTCCGTTTAAAACTCGTTACATGTCACTAAACGGCGTTAGTGCGTTTAGACTAACTAAATGCACAGAGTGTTTAGCTTTTAAACAGTCATTTCATTCCTAGTGCTTAGAATTTAAATGGGCACGCAAAAAACCTAATCATATGGGTATGTTTAATAATTAAACACCATTTGTTAATTAGTTAAACACATTAATACATGAACACTATTTAGAGATTAAATACACTAGTTCACATTCTAAACAACTCAACACCCTTATTTTGCGTTTAGAACTCGTTACATCAAAGTGTTTAGATAGGCATTGAATATCTAATATTATTTTTTTGAGTGTACATACACACAAATTTTTAACGAGCTATACCCCAAATAAAATATACCAATAATTGGCTGGCGAGGCATGATTGGTAGCTGTTAAGCAACCTTAAACAATTTTGTAAGTACACCCATGGATAGGCATCACAAAATCTGACTAGTCTTCGATGCCAATGTTATGTTTCAGTAAATGCTGTACACACACAAAATAATAAAGGTATGGTATTCAGTCAACATTGTGTGATGCGTGGTGTGTATAAAAGAAGCTAGGAACCGACGTGTTGTTGTTACATCATTTTGATCCAAATCCATGACAATCGAAAAACAATGCTAATTATTTGAGGAAAAACACAAGAGTAACAATAGCCTGCAGCTTTCTACACAATACTGTCCCGTATTGAGTAAATTGCTGAATAAAGGTGATGTGTGGGTGGAAATCCCATGTTCTCTTTCATCAGCCACTGAAAGGGACCCGGAATAAAATATTTTTATAAAAAATAAAAAAAAATAAAACAATGAGAGGGAGTTATGATGAGTACATGAATTAACTATATGCTGAAAAGTCGGGATCTGAGTCGACATACGGGTGCTCATCGAGTGATCCGCAGTCAATCAGGAATACATTATGTGGACATATTGCGTTACCTCCATGAAAGAAATGCCATTTCTCCGTTTTTGCGATCTATAAGTAGTTCTTGAACATGGGATAACCGCTACTTGACTGTATCAGCTCACAGAAACTTCTCTCGCAACAAGAAGAATGAAGAATGGAATTGTTATGTGACTTCTTTAGGAGTTCTCAAGACTGAGTGGACCGCATCGGTGTTTGAGTATTGTGTAACATCTGAATCAGAAAAGAACTATAATACACGCACTTTGAACCTGCGTGTACTGAGCGTGGTTCCTTCGATGATGTAGGCGTGGGCGTCATTTAACATTTTACGTTTTTCCTCGAATTGACATTCATCTCTTCCTATCACTATCGATGGTAGTATCAACGTATTACTTCCAATGCAACCAGATTTTGATGATGACAATAGCAAACTTACTATGCAATATTTTGCAATAGAAACGAAACCGAGCAGGCGATGACAGACTGGCTTTTAATCATATTTTATAGTGTAGAACCAGCACACTGAGAACAATATTATACGTGCCATGATACACACAGAAAATAGAATATCATGTAATTTGAAAGCGTGTATTAAGATTATAGTTTCATCACAGACACATGACATGTATATCACACACATCCACTGGCTGAGGACTACGTCCCACAACGGTAGCGGCTCCGGCTCTTCAGCCATATCACAACTGGGAAGGCCATCGACACAAGCGACAACACCAGAAGAGTGATGTTAGCCTGCAACAAGACACAGTATTTGATATTGGGGAAAATGTGTTAAATATGACGGAAGTGATTACAATATATACCACAAGCGGTTACAGAAGAGTGAAATCGTTTATGCTAAGCTAGGCCTAAAAATTGTCTGTCACCGGCAAGACCCTTGGGAAAATGGTCTTATATACTGATATAATGATTGATAAGAAACTGACTGAAAATGTTCTGCCAAAATTGGTATATCCTTTCCATATAAGAATTTAATTCAAAACTTCTTGTCGGTGACAGTACAAGAGAAACACATTTATATTTCACGGGAGTCAAGCGAACCTGAATTATTCGGAGGAACATTGGCGCCCCTGAATTATTGGGAGCGGGGGCGTGACATCTTTGGGGGGGAAACATGACAGTCGGCCGCTAAAAAGCCGCAAACAACTCGCGCACGATGTGTGTACAGACAAAGCAATGTCACCATAGAATATGGGGTCTAGTTATGCATTTATTGACAATATACAGGCTCCCTAGCTTCCCTAGTTTACTCACAACAATGAGTTTCGGAATACCGATATAAATGAACCCACCGGATCCAATAATACGTGGAAGTACTCTGGTTTAGCGTCAATAGGCACCAAAAAAGTACCCTAATCAATTATAGTAAGGTGATACTAGATAGTGGCCTTGCGATTGTATGGTGTTTTGTTTTTGTTTCATCCAAGTAATATCTTTGTGTCTTTTGGCTGGGCATGATTTATCGGGAGGAGGTACATGAATCATTCGGAGATTCATGAAAAAGAAACATACCTTCATGAGAACTCCGTTTTTATCCATACTGTCTCCCCGTCAGTGGGTGCCCTGAGGATTATGTATTTTTTAAAGTGACAAACCATATAGCCTTATGAATTACAACATAAAGTACATTCGCAATTTATATTTTCCAAAAATAACAATATTACCCCCTTCCAAAAAAAATCATGCCCCGGCAAAAAAACACAAAGATATTACTTGGATGAGACAAAAACACAATCAAACACCTAACAATCTAAAACTGATGTTCTAGTCTTACTATTGATATCCTCCGCAGTTAGGGTACTTTTGAGTGTTTATGTGTGCAAACCAGAGTACTTTCACGTATTATTGGCCCCGGTGGGTTCATTTATATCCGTCTTCAGAATCGGTGAACATGATTGTGAGTGAACTAAGGAAGCTAGGGAGCCGGTATGTTGTCAATAAATACATAACTATACCCCATACTCTATAATGAATGACATTGCTTTGTACACACATCGTGTGCGAGTTATTTGAGGCTTCTTAGCAGCCTACTCTCACGTTTTCCTCCAAAGATCTCACGCCCCCACTCCAAATAATTCAGGGGCACCAATGTTCCTGCGAATAATTCAGGTTCGCTTGACCCCCGTGTATTTGGGCCTACCCCATTGAATGGAGGGATGGATGTCTCTGCCCACTTGAATAACGGTACTTCTGCCAAGTTGAGGAAACAGCCCACAGAGTTAAGCAGCCCGAATGACTTACCCTGGTGTTCTGGTGGATATCTGAAATATGGAGATTGACACCATCTGATATTTTTTTTTCTATTTAACTATTTCTATTTTAACTTTTTTTTGTATATGCTGTCCAACCTAACTATGATGTGTGACATACATGTATATACATCTGTGGAGTTCCCTGTCGGTTTGGGACTGCATGAGTGAGACTGAGGGTTATGCCACACACTTTTTATCATACCATTCATGGACCCGGCATAGCGGTGTCTCCACCATATCATGAAGCTACCACGCCCGGTTTGCATAGCACCTGTTGTGCAATCACCCCATTCCTGAGTCATAACGCCACCAAATCCCCCAATATCGTACTCGTAGGTGAGTAACTCACGGTTGAGTGGTAAGCCTACCTATTGAGCCCAAAACATAATCATCCTGGGTGAAGATCGGCCATGATAAAACCTTTGGCCACTGATGGGATTCGAGCTCACGGCCTCACGGTTTTGAGTCCTGTAGCTTGACCATTTAGATGTCGATAACTAATATTAGGCTAACTGTCTCACATACTGTACTTACACATGCTGTAAGAAGGCGAGGTTAACAGGATACAGTGCGGACTTGAGTGCCATGGTGAAAACGGCGATTGCGTAAGTGGCATTGTAGCTCCAGAAGAGGGAGGAGATACTGAGACCCAAGGACGACAGCTCGGTGACCCATATAGCTGGCAGCATGGGTCCTGCCCGTGTCCATGTACTAGCCACGTCTGAATAACCTGGAAGAATTTTCGATAAAGTACTGACCAATATTTACCACATAATCCTCAAGGGTTTTTGGACTCAAAATTGACATGGGATGGAAAATGTAAAATATAACTTTTCACTTGCCATCTGTTGGTATTAAACAGTTGTCTTCTTTGTCAGTATTTTCTGAAAATGCAAGAATGGGATGTTGCTAGATCTAGTAAAACTTGGTTTCAAGAAATAATCACATTATTATACCACGGGAGTAGATGAATGCGTATGCATACACTGGATGAACATGTATGAATATAGTACTAAACCAGTGCAACCGTAAGAACCGTTCATAAGGAATATTCACAGAAGAACTGATCGAAAGGTACGCTCACAGAAGACCCGCTCATGAGGGAGCCGTTCGTAGAAGAAAGTTTCGGAGGAACCGTTCGCGGATAGCTCTCGAATCACAGCGAGCGGGAATTACGAAAGAGCCAGATTACTATACATGCTATAATCATTCATTCGAATTCCAAAATTTGCTTCAGTTTATGTTGATGTTGGGCCTAAAGTGACTGGTAGTTACCGTTGTACTACAATTACTATGATTCTTATTATTTTGTCGAGTTTATAAAGATAATAACAATACAACATAATCAAGAGCAAGCAACTATTCTCTGATGTTTTAAAACTCGTTTCTCCCAGTTTATGCTGATATTCTCGTGATGGTTCAATGGTATCAATTTCCTACCAAATTTTATCACAATTTTTTTGAAGTGAGCAATCTACACCAACGTTCAATTTCACACCAAAACGGCATATATCATTAATCTGCGCTTCCTGTTTTTGGTTGTGTTGACATACACCAAGGATGGAAGTATTTTTGTAATATTGGACCAGAAGACACAGTGGTGTGTTTTTAGACGAACGTGCTGATTTCAAGAGGTTGCGCCGTCACTGAAGCAGACGCGTGTGTGGATCGAGAAAGTCAATGATTTAGCT
Source organism: Terebella lapidaria (assembly GCA_949152475.1). NCBI lineage: Eukaryota > Metazoa > Annelida > Polychaeta > Terebellida > Terebellidae > Terebella > Terebella lapidaria. Next base: position 52,320,927 of record OX424555.1, on the reverse strand, counting down.
GAAATTAACATAAAATGCCTACTTTTCCCAGTGTTTTTTTATCATGACGTTACTTTTATTCTGACCCGATCTTCCTATGCTCCAGTCGAGGAGAAGTCCCACAAGCGGAGAAAGAACCAACGCACCAACTTGGAGGAATTGAAATATGAGCGTGAACCAGTCAACTGAAGGAAAACGAATAGCGAATTATTTTCAAAATACATAGTAAATGGAATACAATCAGGTGATGTAAGGAAAATACATAGGCATTTTCCGATGCAATTGCAGAATGTTGATTAACGCCAAGGCTAGATAAAATTAGTCATTTCCCGTAATTGCATTATACATGGAATGATTGTACTCTTTCGGACGCACCATCCAGTTGGTTGCCTCCAGTCAGTATCTCCAGCCAGATATTGTAGGCGCCTATGATGAAGACATAGTGTAGCTGTATGAGAGCGAACCACAACGTGTAGAGCATGTATAGCGGGGACAGGGCGTACGCTTTGAAAGGTGGAACGGGAATCGGCGAGTTGTATGTAGTGGTGGAAATCTCCATGCTCACTTGCTCACTGTCGGTTGTATTTTTGACAAGTACCTCTGAAAATCACACAATACAGTCTTATCAAATTTAAGATGCAAATATACTCGACGATATTCCCCCCAACTACATGTAGCATATGTGTTTCACCTTTTAGGAATATTCTACTGAATATTGTTTCTTATGATACTAGAAGTTATATGCATCAGTACTTCAGGAATGCCTGGAGGTACATATGGGGCTTGAATATTGACAAAACCAAATAGAAAATCACATAGCATATTACACTGGTGACCTCTAATTTGCTGACCTTGAGAGATCAAAACAGATTCGCTCATCAATGAACATTCCTCTGAAATTTTTTCTAGCCTGTGAGCTTATTATAACCAGACTTCCTTATTATAACTGACATTTATTATAATGGGTGCTGTATGGTGTGCTACCATGGGACGAGGTCGTGCTGACAGTTTCATTGTACAGCTTCTCAGCGGGTGACAAAAAGATCGTGTTGAGGATATGGATGATCCACAGTGCAGCATATAAGTAGAAACACAACTGCCTGCTCATGCCCGCATCGTAGGCCAGCTGGAGACGAGAAACCAGAATAACCGTTAGTGAATATCAGTACTAATGTTAATGAACGATGAAATACATTGTACAAATATACGAAATATGACCGCCCAGCCTACCTGCATCACCATCGGCACGAATGCGGATACAGTAATAAAAGCGCTGATCATAGCCAGGTAGGTCGACTGCCGGCTACCGGCCACAAGACCTATCTGGATAATAACAGTTATCACAAAATAAAATAATAGAGTGTTATTCGGATAGTCCCCTTGTGTGAAGTAGTCACATGATTATGGCCATACATAAATAGCCGTAAATTATCAACGGCAATTTCGAAATATAAGATATGAATTTTTGGATTCTTACATGCATCACACATATCATAACCATCATGCTGGACACTGATATCAGCAACAGTCCTGGGAAAATCAGCCATGAATTGGCTGTGGGTAGGGAAAAAAAGAATCCAGACTGCAAAATAATTTCAGTCTTTGCGTTCAAAATATAAAAAAAATAATTTGACGTCTGAGATTCACCGCTGTCTTCACTGTTAATATATAGAACATTTTTTGGCACCTGACATTCATCGTACTCACCGAGGTTGTTGAAGGTCATCATGAAGACGCCGATGAGAAAACACACACTGCAATGATGACACGAAATCCAGATAACGTTCTTGCAATTATCACTTATTCATCACTGACTAAGACTAAGATTCAAACAATGGTATCATACCTCGGTCTTGCAAACTTACGTTGAAAGTATTCGGCTGATCCGCAACCCGAACCGATCGAATATGTAGCCAAGGAGTACAGTCGTGCATGGTCCGATGATACTGGACACAACATAAGCAGAATTCAGTATATCGTTCTGAGCATCGCATCCTCTTCTAGAGGCATTGGAGAAGCCAGTTGCCCCATTGAGCCACGTGAAACGCAATGACTGGGGGCTGCTTCGTCCATTCCCGAAAGTTTTGTTCGCTATGTTGAAAGCGTCCGATCCCGAATGTGATGGTACAACGTTGGAGGAAATGATCCCGACGTTCTTATTCTCCAGCAGAGTGGAGCTCCGGAGTCCATTCTCAGCATCATGCGCTGTCCTGTATGTATCAAATCCTGCGGAGTCAGGCTGACATAGGTATGCGAAGACACCATCACTCTTTAATATATACTCGAGCGAGGGCCAGCCATTAACGATGAATCCAAAGAGAAGACATTCCAACAGACCTATCGACATCATGAGACCAGCACGAGGCCGTGATACGGACGTGGAAGGACTCATCTCGCGTAATAGTGCATAACTACTGGACAGAATGCGTAGTCAAATATGATTAACTGGGATTATATATAGCGATTTTAATTAACCAAAGTTCAATAGGTGAACTGATTGTATAACTGTGTGAATTTTTTTATTTTTATATAAGCGCCAATGCGTGCTGCAGATTATTCCATTGCCCGCACGCGTTCTTGAGTTGAGAATAAACAAACATACATGGGTAAAACGCAGTTATGCATTTTTATAGTAAAACCTGGTATTTTGAGAACATTTGATTCACCAAATAACAGATAAAAAACCTCACAAGTGCACAAGTCTTCCATACCACTCAATGAGAATAATGGTATATTATGTTGAATAATGTACCTGTACATTTGCTCCCGTTGGTGTATGGTAGCACGTCGTACACACCACAAATTTAAGGCTGTAGAAGTGCGTAATGCAGCAGAGGTTGGTGTGTGACCACTTTGGGCTCTGCGTTATCTCTTTTTTCTCGTTCACAACGTATTTAGCTGATATTATTGCGATTAGATGTTAAACGACGTGTTATAACTTGACATATTTCACATGGAAGTCAAATGGCAATGTGATACCAAATTTCAGATTAAATTTGCAAAAATGTAAAACGTGGCCAATTAACCCCAATTACACATTTCTGCCGAAAACGGGATCTCACGAATCTGAACATATTTAGGTCATTTCTTGTGTATACAAAAGAATGGGTTGAATAGATTGCTTCGAAAATTGCACAGCTATAAAAACAACAAATGGTCATAAACGTGTGCAAAACCAGGAATTCCATGATGCGGCTAAAATTAACATCGGGGTAGTAGACTGACTAGTAGTACTTTCTGCAATAAAAATCCGAAATTTGACAGAAAACTACACCCATGTGGAGTATGCAATTTTTTAACAAGATAAATCCAGCATCACATTTAAACAAAATATATTATGAACAAGTTAGGAAAATCACGGTATATACTGCTTCGCATTTCTATATCCTGTTTCCTGTTTCCCTCCCGGAGTACCATGACTAAATGCACTTAGCTCACTCTCACTTCAATTCACCGTCTCATCCGGCAACGCGATCCAGGTGTTTAATTGAGTTGGTATTTAGCCTTTGAGCATGCCACGGGAGCAAATCCACCTCATTCGCTGAGAAATAGTCAACCCACACCAGTAACTCAAGCACGTGCACACTCGAACATGACTTGACCGTGTGTGCATTTGTCAGTACCTCAGTGACTTTGTGGATCCAGTACGGACGTATACCTGACTCTCGGGCAGTATCGCACTTGGGATCGTCCAAGTTACTGTTGTCGTCTGTGTCGCCATCAACTTTCGTGCGTCCATCATCAGCTTTCATGACATGTATGGCAAGTGGATTCCCTATGATCTAGCAACGGTTTTCCAAATGTATCATTCGTAGTATATGTACACCAAAATTGAATAGGTCATTATATTCTGAATTATTGTACAAATCAGAGAGCAAATCTAAATCTCAGTACATCAGAGAGCTCCAACTGTTGGCGATCAGTTTGAATGAACTATTGAATCTTGTACTACGAAATGTATTCTTTCACATAACACATTCACCTTCACCCATTCAATAACAGCCATCGGATAAAATTTTGACTTTGTTCTGTATCATATAATTGACCTATCGCCAAACCCATTTGTCCGAGTCTTTTTACGCCATTCACGACGTATTCTGCAAAACGTTATTATTGGCCAAAGAGAAGTTTGCTGACGTAATTTGTGAAACTCGGACAACTTTTGGGGGCTTTGGCGATAGGTCAATTGAGCGAGGTGAGGTAGACTCGGAAATGAAAATTAATTGCTGTTGGGAGAGGAGATATTGGACATTTCTCGAAAATTTTTCATAACCGTTTTCTGATTCAAAAAAGAACATTTACAACACACAGAAGCATGCAAAGACAAAAGGAAATTTAAAAGAAAAACTTCTGAGGGAACTTTCCTTTATTTGTGAATGTGACTCGCGAATTAGGAACTGCATCAATAATTAAGGCTCCATGAGAAGTCTTGATATTGAATATTAGCACGAAACCTTTTACTTCGGTCTGCTCCATTACGGTACGGTATTGATCAAATATCAATACCTACCTTTTGAAAATGTTTTATGCTCGATAGATACCACTTGGAAGTTCCCTGCTCAGGGCAACTCATTTGCTGGTACCATTCAAATTGTTGAACATATATGAGATGACATTACGATTGCACATGCTCTGCTGATATTCAGTCAGAAAAATATACAAGTAAAAAGTCGACAAACGTGTAAATTCATAGCAAATTAAGACGAAAGTTATGTGATATGTTTGTACTCACTATGGCGAACCCGTCACGTCGAAAAATATTGGAATATGATGCGCGTAACGAATGGAATATGATTGGTCACGACTGGAATTTGATGCTGACAGACATTGAGTAGGATATATTTAATTGTACTCTTAATTTGTCACGAAAGTTGTTTAAAAACTTTACACCTATTTAGATATGGCACCTATTTAGATATGTGAGGTTTAATGAGCATATATAGGTCAGGCAGAGAATGTGTAAAGTCAATAAATGTCGAAGGAAAACAAAACTTCCAAAAAATAACAAATCTATTCAAAAACTTGAAAATAGGAGTATATAAATATTTAAAAACAATAACATCGTAGGGAAGGTATATAGGCCTATCACGATATTTAACAATACTGGCGCAAACAAAGAGAATAATTGCAGTATCGACCAATGAAAATGTCGTTCTTGTCATGACTGGAATATGATATTGCTTGATTTCTCTAACTCGTTGACACCATTTTTGTTGATATTTTTGCTATGATAAATCGTATAGTATTATAACTTAGCATACTTCATCTGGGAGTCAAACGGCAACTTTCTAAAGAATTTTAGACAAATCGAAAAAGTTGGCAATCTACTCCAATGTTAAATTTCAGCCAAATCATTGAATTTTTGGGTCCGCAGATGATTTTGTGCAATTATTCGCATAATGAGGTTTAGTAATGAGGTAATCTTTCGGAATCAACATATTTGTGTAGTTTACACCGCTAATCTGCCTTCTGGTCCAAAATTGCACCAATACTTCGAATACTGATGGATGTAGACAAGACTAAATCCTCGAATATGCCATTTTAGGCAGAAATTTAACATTGGGCTAGATTGCCAGCCTTTTTTAAATTTTCGCGATAGAAGTCGATAGCGATAGAAATTTGGTAGAGAATTGCCATTTGACTCCCAGGTGAACTATTACTACTATACTACCGGTATTTAGCATCGCAGAAATATCCGCGATAAATGGTGTAAAAAATCAGGATAGAGGCCTAATCAGTGTCTAGTCAGTCAACCACTGACGAAAAAGTCGTAAACAACCGAACTGTCGATGGGCATTTGTGACCCAGAGATATATAATAGAAATTAATGTCCGGTGTTTCAATGCGATAAAGCTGTCTGGATCAAAATTGCATTAACCAGGTTTTGTACCATAAGATAAATCTGCGCCTAGTGTCACTTTAGAACGTCCTTCCTGCGAGTCAGGGAGAGGATGTGGGAAGTCTCCGATTTGTTTGTAGTGTGGATCGGCTGTGTTGTTTGGCTCCAATAAGTACCAATAGCCTGGCAGATAATGTTGATTGTCCGTATATTTCATCCTTTACCAAACCGTGCTGCTAGGGCTATTATTCACGAGATGTTTACCGTGAAATATTGCATTAGCTGATTAGAATGACAAGTTTGTTTGAAACGTCAAAATGTAATTACTGATGAATGTACCGATTACCTGTGAGCCAGTTTACTGCTCTGAAAACCGAGGTTGCGCTATATGTGTGATTTATTTTATTTCCTGTACTCATTTCCAAGTCGTGACATTGTATATCTCAATCATATTCCAATCGTGTCATCCACTATTGATTTGTTCCATAGAATATTGTTGATATCACTCAAGTGTGTGTTACTTTACATGCTACAGAGTAAACTGTGTCAGTTTATCTCCCGATTAATGTACCTCTTGTATTTCAGCACATACCTACATGATGTTAATTCGTCATTTACCAAGTGGAATCGAACATTTTCATAGAAAATGTATCTGTTTGCAATGATATAGCACGCTTTTCCAAACTTTTTTTTGAATAAATTGATACAAATATACGTCCTCTACAGTTTGAGTGTGTCCATAACTAGTTAGCGTGTTGAAAATGTCCAAAATATCTTCACACGTGTTGCTTCTTTCAAATTCCAGTCGTGACCAATCATATTCCATTCGTTACGCGCATCATATTCCAATATTTTTCGCCGTGACGGGGGTTCGCCAGTGTGGTACTGGAGAATATGAACACGACATGACACGGCTGATGAGCCAAGACAATTGTCTGACCCACACAATGGCGGACATGACGGTAATGAAGACGGAGTACCGAAGAGAAATCTTTGTTGCCGCTTGTACACTACGACAGACAGCGGCAGATGAGCCGAAAAATAACGCATGTCGATCACACACGCTTAACTGATATGGAATAACAAAGGAAATTTATCATAAAAACGTATCTGCGATCAAAGATCCGCGATCCGTGATAAGATTAATATTATCTCACGGAACAGAACATCTTCCGTGTTCAGTATTGTTTGCTTGGCACAAATATGTTCCACTTTTATTGGAGGATAACAATCAGAACTCAAATATCCTCTGGAGCAAATTCTGTCATTCTCATGTAGAGGTGCATCACTGTTTCAACTGAACAAAAGTTATTAGCTTTTATGTTTTGCCAGGTGGTATGTTCTCATGGATGATAGGTATCTTGCCATGCCTATATCCTAAAACCGTGGTCTATATACATTGGTGTACTTGATATGGGAGTCATGGTTTCCCCTGATACAATTACTTGATATGTTTCATACAATTGTAACAAAAACCATACAACAGCCCGCGCAAACCGTTCGTTAGGAACGAGCACGTGACCCCCGAAGACTACTGGCGGAGGCACCGTTCGCGGAAGAACCGTTCGCGGAAGCACCACTTGCGGAGGTACCGTTCGCGGGAGCACCACTTGCGGACGTACCGTTTGCGGAAGCACGTTCGCGGAAGCATCGTTCGCGGAAGAACCGTTCGCGGAAGAGGACCCTTCGCGGAAGAACCGTTTGGGATGCAGCCTTCTCCACGTGGTGACGAGCACGGAAGAGACGTTCGCGGACGAGGATGCGCGCGCAGCCACCCTGGCTATAAAAGGGAGAGCGGACGGCCGATCTGAGAGCACTGCAACAGCGACATCGACCGTGGGGGGATCGTCACCGCCACAGCCAAGGGACTCGACGACCTCCGTGCGGACGACTCCTTCTTCAGGGCCTTTGAGTCAACGGGATTTACGACTAACTACCTGGAGAAACCATTCGACGAAACGGGACGGGAAACTTCAACGGGAAGGGACGGAGAGAAGCCTCGGCGAAGAACTCTTTTTAGTTGTGCCCTCGTGCACTAGTTATTTTTAACGTGATCATACAGTGCTCCATGTCTGAACTTCATATCTGTACGTCACTTTGGTGACCGACAATTTCATTGATGATGAGATGTTGATAAATTTTCATTTATTTACGTCTGAGTTGATTCTTGCCTGAAGTAAGCCGGTAAGCTACTGAGTGATGAAGCATATAATAAGCACCTTTTAGTGACGGCTCTCGAATCACAACGAGCGGGATTTACAAAAGTCTATACGATCAAGAAGCAGGGTTTTTGGGCAGACAAAAACACAAACAACAAGTCATACCTACTAAACGTCACACAATTAATGTTAATGTCTCGTGTACATATTGCTAATATTATGATGTTACTGGGTGATTCCCTGCCATGATTGACACACATGTACTAGTGTACATTGCCTAATGTTTCATTATGCCTGGCTGAACGTGTAGACATGATATATACTTCAATTCAAGGCGTACACGATGACCTGTTGATGAATAATCCAGCTAAATTAAAGATTAAACAATAATGGGTTAATAGGGTGCAAAAAATGGATATGTTTAAATGGTGTCTCGTGCCAAAGCCGAAGTTATTGGCATGGTGAAGTTCCGATATCTTCCACCTATGTTCAACGTTTCATAGCATGGCCGTGGAGACGAGGATTCGTTAACCTTATTAAATGCACTAAGCGGTGTAAAAAGTAACATTATTCTAATGGCTTCATCCTGGACGTTAATGATATATTTGACATACATAATCCAATCAAATGTCCAATGTATTGATGTGGCAAGGTTTTTTGTACGTAGGTGACTTCGGACCAGGTGAGCATTAATCAACTCTGGTAAGTATGTGGTCTAATTGGTGTCATACCGGATATTATCTTCATGGAATTGGCATAATTTTCAAGGTCCTGGCTTTGTCAATATCATGTTCATTAGTTGGCCCGACGTACTCGACAACACGTTCAAAACGCAGCAACTACCACGAATCTGTCTAACAATATATTTATTCGTTGAAGATAATGATATCTATAAAGTAGTAGGCATATATCTCTTTGCATATTCTGGGTGATGTTCACCAATAATATCCAGGTTTGTCATGTATTTGAGTATTATTGGGTGATAATTAGCAGTGAAATAAATCAGTAAATGAATCAGTTGTGTGAATGATTTGAATAGAAAAGTACAAAAGCCTAATTGGTTGGCGAAAGTATAACCAAAACAATAATCCTTGTCTTCAATTTGATAAATCGGTGACCTCTTTCATATATCAAAATTCTCTCAGCATAGTAATTGTCGTGAAACACACTATAGTCTATATATGCTTTGTTTGTATAAGTGAACACTTGGTTCAGTTTATGAGAAACAATCAATTTTCAGTCGACCGTATTTAGGTGCAATCTTCTCACTGTCGATTACATTACCAAATGTGTATGCCTTATGGCACATAACATAGTTCCTATGGGTAATTAAGAACGATTTGTGTTGATAGGACGTTGATTGACCACAGTCCACGATCAGATAAATGTACTGGTCGTATTTATGGGAATCGACGTTATTCTTACCCAAGTGCTTCCATACATAGTATATGTCTTGAATGTCTGGATTTCGTTTCAGTAAATGTTGTACACACAGAAATATATATAGGGTATGATAAGAACTTTAACAGAATAATTATTAGACTATGATCATGTTTATTAGATTGTGCTTACCTTATGACTTCTTGGATATATACATGTAACTCAAGAAAAAAGTAAAGAATCTTAAAAAGCGTTAGAGTTGGAGAAGTCAATGACCTCTCACAAATTCTAGGTCGCTGCCGGTCCAAGTAGCAAAAGATTTTCTGGAAAACTTCAGCAGCTTGGTTCAATAGCGAGGTGAATCGTACATGTGAAAATCAATAGCAAATGTGTAGGGTGGCAGATATATACTATGGCTTTATTATTTAGTTTCTGTTTTTCCGAGAAGGATCAAATGCACGTACTTAATGTTAACGTACTCAGCTACAAACAGTGATGTAACGGAGAGTCAAAATTTAAAAGTCATTTCTTGAATATTATCTCTTCAAAATGACAATATTTTATAGAGTAAATGATCAGCATCCTAATACTGAAAAGAAAATAGGGGGTCACCGTGCTCGTTTCTTCTACAAATTCGATCAAAATCACACATATTTACCTAAAATGACATAAATTCTGGCATTTTTGCACATATTTTTGTCCATATTCACATCTTGCATCGTGTTTTTCATGCGAACGTATACGGTGAACCCCTATTTTCTTTTCAGTTTTAGGATGCTGAACAGTTACTCTATAAAATATATCATTTTGAAGCTCTAGATTATATTGATACAGGTATTTATTTTAAAAACACTCTTTGACCCCCTTCCATCGCTGTTTGGAGCGGACTACCTTAAATAAACACACTTATTGCTATATACGCATACATAATAATATGCATACATAATATTGAATATGCACACTCCATATTAAATACAGGTATTTATTGTTAAATATGCGTACTTAATATTAAATATTTGTCGACCACAAACTATCTCCACGAGAAAAAGCAGGACATCGATTCGCCGATTTTGACTCCATCTTTGTTCTATATGCACTCCCAATGCATCAGAGCTGGATGTTTTCGTTTTTTATTGAATTTTAACCATATGCATATGTGCACTACGGGCATTGGTGTGATAGTAAAGCTAGCGGTAACCTCTGTATCGTTCAACCCATAGGAAACTGTGACCACCAATAGAGCTATTATCTTTATCTTGGTGATTATGTATCAGAACTCATACACGTTGTTAGCATGTGATGCCTTGATGGCAATCTGGTTATGTTATTAGACAAGACCTGAGTTTATTATGTATTAGCATTGTTCTACGATGTATATAATAATCACGTTTGTCTTAGCGACGGATTTCCCGTCACTCTTGCTAATCTATGACGTTGATATCCAGGATGACACAGACAATACACTTACCAAACCTGATTACTGCTTATTTGGTCTGAAGTTATGATTCAGGTACACAAAACGTTGCCACACCAGGGCATTGGACTGTGGATTTTAAACATGTATTTCAAATCATTAAAGCGCAGGAAGTTACGATTAAAATATAATATTTCCGGTACCTCTCAGTCCATTTCCAAAGCTTAATGTATATTGTGTAAATATCGTCCCCACCATACTATAAAACGTTGACCTTCAGTGGGAGTATAAATACAACTGAATCATTACTGTTATTTATTATAACCGGTTTTATATAGCACAATTTCATACTTAAAGTGCTTTATAATAAGATTGGTGGATAACAACGTTAAAATAGCATAAATAACAAGTATAGGCACGTTAGTATATGGTCACAGGATATTGTGTACAATATGAAATATGAGGCGATCCGTTTTACAATTGTTCTACATTTTTGTTATCATAAGCAACCTACGTTGCGTCACCTGTTACAATGCTGCAAAAAAACCGGTTCGGTTCTCTGTTTTTGTAAATTAATATTGAATATAAGGAGATGTTGAAATTATCGAGAAACACATTACTTATTTATGGCCTGCTTCATATCGAAGGGCCCACTCTGTTGACTGCATCGAAGAAATCTTCTTGAAAACTATTTTGTGGAAACCAGCCTGTAATCGAACCGGTTCTGGTACTACAATTCACATTCCAAGATGGCAGAGCTCAAAGCACTTTCCTGGAGCGTTTGATTATATATCCGCTAATGTGGCTGCAAATAAAGAAATCAAAATGATGGACGGCCAGAAATAAAACGGATTAATTTATTTTTTTAAGATTTTTAAGGTTGTTCCACCATTGAGACCAACAAAACCTCGACGGCCTATCGACTGACCCTGGACTGGGGAGTGTCTGAAGACGACCCAAGAAAACGAAATGGTTTGTAGGGATGATGAAACATACATGTAGCCTTCAGATACTGGGGTGCGGAATCGCAGAGTGACTGGAACACGAAGATTTCAACACGGAATTTGATGCAATGAACGACTGGTAACCAATGAAGTTCGCACAGAACAGGGGTATTGTGGTCAGAACGTTTTCCTTCTGGTAATGATTCTGGTTGCTCGATTCTGAAGTAGCTGATGTTTGTGGAGAAGGCCTTCTGGTAACATTGAGCACAGCGATGTCGTGTAGTCCAAGCGATGGATTATCAGTGTCTGCCTGATCCAGTGACTGACAGAAAAGCCAGTCGCGTGGCATATCGTCGTATTCGATCGAACCGGTAGAGATGCATGATAGTTGCACGATTTCACAACGCCGGACACTGGGAAGACATCGTTAAATCTTGATATAGTGTCAACCTAGTCTAAATTTAGTGTAAAGGCAATTACAAGTCATCCGCACACTTGTGGTAGCTGATACTAGAGTTATTGAGAATGTTGTGGAGCGGAGTTGTATAGGTTTAGAACAGAATCGACCCCAACACAGAGCCTTTCAGTGGTGGTGGACGTGGTGGTAGAATTTTGCCGACCGTGTTCCCTTCCCCAAGGAGACCCGCTGGGTACGCCGATTAAGCTAAAAGGACAACGGGATGTTCGACACACACAAGTCAGAGTGAAGACGGCCAATAAGTTGGCTGAAGTGGTGAACGAGTAGCTTTGTATCTCTCTACTGATGTCCGAACTAATCTTCAGGACATCCGTCCCTTTTGAATGAAAAAGTCATGCTAACGAAATATAGGTCTACATACTATATAAGGAATAGAATACTTCTGGGTAATGCTCCAAGTACTACCCAGGCTCGTGTAGCATTTGAGTATTATTGTGGCATAAGTGAAAGTAAGATGTTGTTAATAGCTCCTTCGTGTAGAACATTTGAAAAGAAAATACAGAAGGCTAATTGTCATGTATATCGGAAAACGACACTTCTTGTCTTCAATTTGATGAATTGGTGACATTTTTACTCTGTGCTGCAAAACTGTCTTAGCGTAGTAATTGTCACACATCACACTAACCTCTGCCCATTTGTATCATAAGCATGATAAGTGAACGATTGATCCAGTTTCTGAGAAACGAGCCATTTTCACTCCATCGAATTTAGGTATAATTTCTCACTGTCATGTGTATGTCTTGTGGCCACAGAGAATAGTTTCTGTAGTAAGTCAGAAGGACTTGTTTCGATTTGACATTTACGTGACATCTAAAAATGCGGAAGAGAATAAAGAATGATCGCCACACCGGGGTCAGATAAATGGATTCATTGTCTTGAGTATCAAAGCTATTCGAACACGATGTTGTGTTGGGTGGGAGGTTGGATGGATTTTTCGATAAATGACTTTTCGAAGTTTGAAACCGATATCGAAAACCAATCAATGACCCCCCACTAAGATCCAAAATGAAAATGTGAAAATACTTGAATGCTTTTCAACGCTATTTTACATTTATATTGAAACAATTGTGACGCAAATCTATGATACTATAATTTCAGTGAATACATGTATTATGATTTGTGCTCTTCGTGTATCCACCATTCCATTGCTTCAAGTGTGAATGTCATTACAACTTGTTGCAATTATTATTTGTGTGCATATTATATGGGTATGGTCATGAAGGCAATAAAGTTGGAATCAATTTTAAAATCAACCAAATTTAGAATTCTTGTTTGTCACGCAAACTAGAAAGTACATCTCGGGATAGTCGGGCAAATATAGGAAATATGCACAGTTCGACAACAGATACTCAGAAAATTGCCATTAATCGTGCATGAAAACAGTGAATAGAGAATGATCGGCCTGCCTACATTGCCGGTTGCCACAGTATCTAGACAATTACCAATGACGTCATCAGACTGTGTATAGAACTCGCCCACAAGGCGGACCGCTTTGAGGAAAAACTTGAAGCGCCCGAATTCGAATCTTGATTTGGAAACTCAATTTAGGCACATAATACACATTTTCAGACCCAAATTTGTACGATGTCTCATTCTATAGACAAAATGAAGTTATCGCAGAATGAATAAATCTTGTCAATTCTAAAAGTGATTAAAGCTTTAATTTTGAATGGTGTTTGAGGGCAAAAAACATATCCTATTGAATATGCAACAAAAACATTGTTCATGTCGTGTCCTTTCCTTGGATGGTCCACGCAACAGTTTGGGCGCACTGAAATTTCATAGAATAAGGCATCGTATCTAAACACAAGATGACACGTTTGAACGCTTCACTGACCCAAATGATCTTCCAACCGCCTGCACCTTCAACACGTATGCGGCAAGGCAGGAAATACTCGGCGAATTTAACATTGTAAAATACCATTTGATTTTGGGAAAAACGCTCTAGCTAAGAGATAATCACATTTGACCAAAATTCAATGTGGTTTAAAAATTGCCAAATAACTCACTGCCTAACCTGCATTATAATTATTGTGCATGTGTATTGTACTCTTGGGATATTGCGAGTTATAGTTTCTATGAACAGATTTTAGATGTCGTAGCCAATTATATAGAGAGTATTGGACTAGAGCGAAAATGTCCATATACACCACAAATCTCGCCCGTCATTTTTGGTACCACAGGCAAGAGACCTTAAAAATGTCATTGAATTCTGGTCAATATATCGAATAGGCTTGCAGTGGGACTTAATTGAGACTATATATCCGATTTCAGAAAAGGTCAAAACCAGTGCTTGTGCAAGGATGACATATTGCCAATGCTTGTGCAAGGATGACCATCAGGTGTACAGTAGAAACATATACATTTACCACACTGTCGGCCCCTGAGGACGCCAGTGTGTCATTTGATAAAGTATTTAGTCGGGCTTTGTTTCTATTGCAAAATGTTGTATTTTACGTTTGTTTTGGAATCATCAAAATTTGGCTGTATTGGTGGTAATAGATTGATACTTACATTCACCTTATATTCAGAATGCACGTTGATACAGATATAAGACTTTTACCAGATGCACCTAGTTAAACCTAGTGCAACGACCACCAAGCATGTAGGTCAAATTTGATAACCCATTGTATTGACCTCCGTGAAATCGGATACAGAACAACGCCCTATCGACGTTGTACTGAGCCGGTGTCACTGCTGTTGGACGTTAATTCTGTCCCCGAGGATACCATCAACTCGGTAACCTTTTGGCTTGTGATAAGGTACACAAGCCATACGGCCTTGTAGCGCATGACACACCGGTACCCGTAAGATCACCGAAGTTAAGCAACGCTAGGCGTGGGTAATACATGGATGGGGGACCCTGTTTGTGCATTCACCTGCGCTGCTGTAAGCTGTTCACCCAAACAGTGTATGCAGTTTCCTTGCACCAAATCATGGTTGCAAATGGAGCTGTATGCCTCCCAGGAGGTGGAGTATGTGTCGGAGTGAACAGGTCTGCCGGGGATAATAATTGTGCAGTCAGAGAGACCGACTTGAGTTGGTGATCTTAGACTATAAAATGCTCATTATTATTATTATTATTATTATTATTATTATTTACGTACTTGTCATATATATATCCATGAGTTTTTTTCGGATTTGTAAATTATTTTCATAGGTTGTTGGGCAGTTGTATACTAATTCCATCAGGTGTACATTAGAATTAACTACATTTACCACACTGTCTGTCCCTGATGACGCCAGTGTGTCTTTTGATGAAGTATTTGGTCGGGCTTTGTTTCTATTGCAAAATGTTGTATTTTACGTTTGATATTGGAATCATCAAAATTTGGCTATATTGGTGGTAATAGATTGATACTTACATTCATACCACTGAGCCAGTGTCACTGCTGGTGGACGTTAATTCTGTCCCCGAGGATACCATCAACTCAGTAGCCTTTTTGCTTGTGATTAGATACTTATGTTCTTGTTATATATCTATTCCATGGGGTTTGTTTCGGATTTGTAAATTATTTTCATAGGTTGTTGGGCAGTTGTATACTAATTCCATCAGGTGTACATTAGAATTAACTACATTTACCACACTGTCTGTCCCTGATGACGCCAGTGTGTCTTTTGATAAAGTATCTGGTCGGGCTTTGTTTCTATTGCAAAATGTTGTATTTTACGTTTGTTATTGGAATCATTACGCTATTCCAGAGCTAGTTGCAAATATGAGGACTTTGTCTATCGAAGTGCCCAGCTAGTCTCCAAACTGCTACGACAAGGATATGTTTTATCAAGACTTATAGCTGCGTTTAGGAAATTCTATGGACGTCATCATGATCTGGTTGATAAATACAGCAAATCCATGTCTGCCATGCAACTAGATCTATTTTCATGTTAATTTTGGGGAATTCATGACGGGTGCCACTAGTGCGGCAGGAAATGCTCACTCTTTCCGGAACACCTGATTTCACCTCCTAATGGCCATTTACGGGGGTTCATGAGTTTCCCTGTCATTTTTGTTTTCTCTCACTTCATATGCCTGATATGACTTTCTGTCCCCGGACCATGAGATTGGATAACGGACCCTGTTTTGTTTGCTCGGAATACTTAATACTGGGTATTGATTCCACGTCTAATGATACTTACATTCATACCACTGAGCCGGTATCACTGCTGTTGGACGTTAATTCTGTCCCCGAGGATACCATCAACTCAGTAGCCTTTTGGCTTGTGATTAGGTGCTTGTGATTACCATATATCTATCCATGGGGTTTGTTTTGGATTTGTAAAATATTTTCATAGGTTGTTGGGCAGCTGTATACTAATTCCATCAGGTCTACAGTAGAAACAACTACATTTACCACACTGTCTGTCCCTGATGTACCCAGTGTGTCTTTTGATAAAGCATCTGGTCGGGCTTTGTTTCTATTGCAAAATGTTGTATTCTACGTTTGTTATTGGAATCATCAAAATTTGGCTGTAATGGTGGTAATAGATTGATACTTACATTCACCGTATATTCAGAATGCACGTTGATACAGATATAAGACTTTTACCAGATGTACCTAGTTAAACCTAGTGCAACGACCACCAAGCATGTAGGGCAAATTTGATAACCCATTGTATTGACCTCTGTGAAATCGGATACAGAACAACGCCCTATCGACGTTGTACTCGAGTTGGTATCGACTAAGCAATCGGAACAAGACCACCTGAAGGTAACGCGATATCAAATGTCTTCAAAGTCAACTTGTAAGGGCAGTCATCGCCATATCTGTTGATGGACAGAAACACTGAGCACCGCCCTGACCGCAATGTCGACCACAGGTAAGGTAACACTGTTTTTGTCAGTAGTAAAACCAACTTTTTTCAGGTGTGAAATCACTGAAATTACAATAAGATTTATACAAATATGGTGCCATGATACAATGTGCAAATGTGCTAAGATGTGTGAGACGCGCTATCAAAGTTGAGATCGATATCCCATCGATATTCAGGGACAGAACGGGAAGGCTATGGACAGCCTGATTGTCGGCCTGATATATCAGATTGTCTAACCATTAAAATATGAAGAAAATCTGAAACGACAAATATACATAATTATGTCAAACCGGCCCAAGTATCATATCCTGCGCTTTCCTCTATATTCATTAAGGATTAAAAAGGTGGCAGACGTATTAAATGGCATTCACTTAGTGGGTGAGTTTTATTACGGCGCAGGATATGATACTTGGCCGTAAAACCTATGTTGTCCAATATAATTATGGGAAAATTTATCGCTTTCACATCAAAACACTATAGCAAACTTCCTCAGCGCTGCTTACGAAACTATTTGTTATCAAGCACTGACTGTGCACTCGCCTTTTGCCGTTTCTCTTCAATGAGTGTCGATCGAACTCTACATTGTAAGATTGGTGTTAGGTGTATGCTTACTGCGTCAGCAACAAATGCTAGTATAAGTGGAATGCATTCACGTCGATTGGACATTTGCATGACAGCACTAAATGCGGAGGAGAATTGAAACACTGGCCATCTAGACGGGGTGCACCCTGTGCGCACCAGATTCCGCAAGTGGAATATTTTGTAGAGGATTGCTTTAGGAAATGGAGCAAAGCGTGGCGAGAAATATCCTAGTGTACAGGAATCATCTGAAATTTCTATATCCCCCAGACACAATGGACATGTCCATACATTGAACAAAATAGCCCAGGTGCTAAGGTAGGTAACCAGACAATTTTGGTTTTAAGCGTTGCAGGTGACATATGACCTTGAGATTTATCAATGAAAGACATTCAAGGTCTTATTTGTGAACTTCGAGGTCACCGTTATGTGTGCTAGATGTGACTTGTTTTTTACATAGACAAGCCTAACCTCTAGGTGCAAGTGTTCATGCCTCAGGAGCCAATTTACACATTCGACGTCAGACATTAGCACTAGATGTCTTCCAAGGTCACATACGACTTCCTAAATGCTCATAATGCAAAAATAAACTCTACATACAATCATTTCGTCTGTGAATTCAAATTTGAACATTTTTTTACCCCAAAAATGCTCTTTGAACCTTTCAAATTCAAGGTCACCACACAAATCGCATCATCAGGCGTTCTAGGAGTACAGTTGTGGCAACTCCCATCATGAAGGAGAAAAGTGACGGAAAAAGTCCAATTTTTTTTTCAAAGATTGAGGTTTTTTTTGCCCATTATATGGCCCAAAAAAGATAGTAATGCGATTTGGGACACAAACAATCTTTTTACCGACCGGTCAAAAACTCAAAACGGCCGCCACGTGCAGACCGGCGATTCAATTATACAAAATTTATACACGTCACAGAGGTACATAAAGGGAATCTTTTGAAATAAGAATCTCAAAACTGTCTCAACAGTTTTTGAGACAATGGCAGTCAAAGTCAGAAATTGGTCGTTTTTCATCAAAACAGTTGACATTTGAATATAATAGTGATATTCCAAAAAAACTATAGAATGCCCCTTTTTCTATTTTTTTTATGCATTTTGGTGCACGATTTCAAAGATTTCCCTGCAAACATTAAAGATAAAAATGTGGACGGACGCCGACGACGACGGACCCAACACCATGCCAACAGATTATCGGACCCTAGAACCTAAAAAGTGTCCAAAATTCATGCACGGCCGTAGCTGCCATGTTTCAGACCAAACAAAACGATAAAAAGCAGGAGAGAAAAAAATTAAAGGAAAAATGAATGAGAGGGTAACTAATTGAAAAAAGTTGAAAATATAGCTATAACTTTTAAACAAATCATGATATACATAATAAGCACGATGTAAAAGCTGTTCTGTTCAGCTCAAAATGTTACTTCATAATTATGTATCAACGTCAACATACTGGCCCCCTGCTCCATGCCAATATTTGCTGTCCCTAGCGTACATTTTTGTTGACGCTTTTGCAATATGTCCGTCATCCAAACAGAGCCGACTTCTTCGTCAAATGCCTGGTATGTCATGGGTTATCAAAACTGTCTCAACTCTGGACAATACATAACCAGAAAATTGGGCGACTGAGACAAAACCTTGGACTTGAATACCTCAAGGATGGTCCAAATATCTGCTCAGAATTCAACACATAACACCTTGACCCTCCGGGGCTCTAGGCGGCCTGCAGCCTCACGCCAATATTATCTGCTGTCTCTAGCGGGCGTGATATCGGTAGGCCTAATATTTTAACAAAATCCCCCATATAAACCACGCTCATGCATCCATGATCTAACATAGGTCCATGAAACAGAGACGTACCGGGGCAATATACTGTACATAGCCTTTACTCCAAGGTCTTGAATACTTTCGAATAGGGCCTGCAGAACAATAGTTCTGGATCGAATAAATCAACCACAATTCAAAGCCATGGTTCTGAGGTCCTGGACGGGTCCCACGCCCAAATATACTATTCCTGGTATTTGCGTTCCCCTGGCAAAATCTTGTATCCACCTCTGCAGATGTTGCTATATGCAGTTTATATTTTATTCTCTATGACAAATTTCACCTGTAATTACGGTGGCTGATATATGACATAATTATCTTTTTTTGCAACACGCTTCACAACATTTATTATTTCAAATAAATTCTAAAATAAGCCAGAGTAGAGACCGTCTAACATGCTTCAGCTACTGGGCGCCTAGAGCGGCTGACTGTGCTCTTCCTCCCCCCCCCCCTCCCCCCACCCCACACACACACTTCGAAGTCCAGCGTTCTGACCAAATCCCACAATTCACTCCGGGGGCTCACGGGACCCCAAACCCCACACTGGAATGTTCATAAACTTCAAGATATCCAAACTGCAAAAACTGTAAACCACACGTCAGAGAATTATCTGAATTAAGACAAATTACTGAATTTCTCGTGAGGTTTCTATCGCTCCCCGAGCGAAATGTCCATAGATTTCCAAATATCCAAACTGCACAAAGGCAGTTGTAAACTGTACGTCAGAACTAAATTTAATCAAAATTTCTTGGGGTGGGGGGTTGAGGGGCTAACGTCGTCCCCCGAACCCCAAGACCGTATACAATATCTGGATCCGCCCCTGTAGATTATATGTATCTGCTATTGGAGCCTTCACAACTGTTCTGAGTTTCATGAGTACATACATTGTCACTAATACCACGAGATTTTGCAAATAACAATAAAAACAAAACCAATCCAAATATTTCCGTCCATTATATTAGATCAAATTGCCGCCAGCATATATGTTGGATAACATAGAAATACATACTACAAAATACAACACTGCATTCCACGGTACGGAAAAAAATGTACAATGGCAATAAATTGTTTACATTTGCGTTACATAAA
Source organism: Terebella lapidaria (assembly GCA_949152475.1). Classification (NCBI taxonomy): domain Eukaryota; kingdom Metazoa; phylum Annelida; class Polychaeta; order Terebellida; family Terebellidae; genus Terebella; species Terebella lapidaria. Next base: position 52,300,422 of record OX424555.1, on the reverse strand, counting down.
TAAAGACAAAAATTTCTATAATATTGTCGTTGTCTGCAACACAGAAGACTCAAGTTGAAATTTTTTGGTTTCGTGACTGTAATATCACATATTTCTTACAATCAATTGCAATGCGTATACTCTGATTTTCCTAACTCGTTTACACTGTTTTTCGCTGATATTATCGCGATGCTAAATGGTATCGTATTATAACTTGGCATACTTCACCTGGGATTCAAACGGCAATTTCGTACCATATTTCAGACTTCTATGTGAAAACTGAAAAAGTTGGCAATCTACCCCAATGTTGAATTTCTAAAGCTCAATCACTGAATTTCAGCGTCCGAACACGATTTTGTGCATTTGTGATGGGTAATCTTTCGAAATCAGCATGTTTGTGTAGAATACACCCCAATGTGTCTTCTTGTGGAAAAAAAGAAAAATATTTCGTATGGTTGTAAACACGACCAAGTCCCTGAATATGTTCCGATTCCCGAGAACCCATTCAGGAGCTGAAATTTAACATTGGGGTCGATTGCCAACTTCTTTTCAATTTTTGCGATAGAAGTCTGAAATTCAGCAAAAAAATTGCCATTTGACATACAGGTGAAGTATGTAAAGTTAAAATATACCTTGTAGCATCGCAACCATATCAGCAAAAAACAGTATAAACGAGTTATAATAATCAGAGTATAATTTTCTATCATTTTGTTACATTCGCAACACTGCATGGAAACTATTTCAAAATCATATTTTCAATGTCAAATTTTTATTTTTGTGCTAACTGAGAGGTTTTCACTGTCCATCACATACAAACGGAAAATCAAATACCGAATTGCCACGAAAATATGCAATATTCTGTGGGAACTATATGTCATATTCAGCATGTGAAATCAACTGAAAAGCTGAATTAAAACGCTGGCTAAATTAAAAAACTGAAAAGGCTACACTATGATTTCAACCAGTCTTCTGGAAAGTTTTACTCATTTAAACTGGCGTTTCATCCTGGATGTTGATTGTAAATACAATAACGGTATCCATCATACGCAGATGTGAACACAAGTCATAAAATTGCAATGTATACTGACGATTCCACACACACCAAGGTGAATCAACAAATCGCCAATTCGGTATCCATCACACGCAGATGTGAACACATAAAAGTGCAATGTATACTGACGATTCCACACACACCAAGGTGAATCAACAAATCACCGATTCTCTTATAACTACTACCCCGTATATGACGGGAGTAAATTTTAAGAAGTACTTGACGTGGACGTTTGAGAGCAACGGATAGAAATAAAACTGGATTGGATTGCAATTGTCGAACTCATCATGCACATGCTTTGTCATCTTGTATCATATTGCTTTCAAATATTGTGCTACAATTCGGCACATCTCCAGCGCTTATTTGCAAAAGCAAAGCTACATGAAAATTCTTCCAGACTCCCGAGGCCAAAACACATATACCAACACAGTTCATGACAAGGATGACCCTTGATACTAAAAGTTTCGCTGTTTCGATTTTCACGTTATGATGCCCACCTCTATCCTACCCATTGATCAAATAAACAATCTATAATATGTTTTTCTGGGAGTGAAACCTAACGAGTTATCTGTTAAATGAATATTACATACAATCAATACTTAAATAAATCTACCGCTTAATAGTATGTGATCCTGATGTGCGCAACACATCTGAATAATTATAGACTGGCCCATTATACGCGCTCTCCTATCACTGATTGTTCATATTGTAATATTCGTTATTTGAATATTCGTTAGATAATAAAAGATTGACAAACTATTGAAATAAAGTAGTACCAACATGATAAATTCTATTGGTAGTGAGACATGAACTAGATAACCATACATTCTTCAATGGCGGTAGTGTATTCTCCTAGTTCATATTATCAACCGATGTTCAGTGTACATGAAGGAAGCTAGGCCCGGACAATTTTTGTTGAATCACATTGATCCAAATCCATTGAATAACAAAGATAATGATTGTGGAAAAAAATACCTCAAAGACAACGTCCACTATCATTCTACACAAATTGTCCCCATAATGCACAAATTGCTAAATGAAAGCAATGTGTGGGTGGAACATCCGAGTTGTTTTTCATCAGTCTGTAATGAGACCACAAATGAAAGGTTAGGCTTTTTTTTATAAGAAATCGATGAAAGGAAGTTATGATGGATATATGAATTGAGTACATGACCATTGTACCACTGATGATACATACCCGAGTGTACATACGATCACTCACCAACTTATCTGTAGCCAATCAGGAATAAAATGTGGCGATATTGCATTACCTTCAAGAAACCATGAAAGAAATGAGCATGTTTTTCGTTATTGTAATTTCCAAATAGTAGTCGAACAATTGACTGCTTCTTGAATGTAACAGTTTACAGAAACCGCACGCAACAAGAACATTTTCCCAAAAACTGAATGAAACTCTAGACAACCGCGTCGATGTTTGACTACTGTCTAAAATCTGGAAAAAGAAAGGAATATAAACATGCAATTTTTTCCCTCGTCATAAGTACGCGCATGAACTGAGCGTGGTGTCATCCATGAACAGGATTTGATTGAATGTCGGCGTCGTTTTGACAGTTACATGTACTGCACTTTTCTACTCATTATTATTCAGGATATTATTCATGTTACCAAGGAGTATGATTTTTAAAAATAAAATCATGACAGAAAATAATGCTGCTTTCGATATGGATGTCGGACCCACTTACATTCACTTATAGCCGATATTTTTCACGGATAAAGTTGAATACCTCAAGGGTTTTTTTACGATTTGGAATGCGATTACCAGCGTATACGAATTTAATGATATAAAACCACTTGGTATCATATTGAATGTAAATTTCAGGGTATTACATCTCTCCTATACGATCAGTATGGAAACTGTGAAAAACCTGAAGATATTGGTATATCACTTGTAAAACATGATAACCACCCCAATTAGACGCAATGTCACTACCCCTCACCTGGTCTGTCGTGAAGTTGAATAGGTACACGACTTCGTGCTGCATCAGGGCATTGATCTCCGGATTGGAAACATGTATGTCAAATATATTATTAACGCGCAGGAAAGTGCGACTAGTATAAGAGAATATGATACTTTTGATACGTCTCAGCTCGCCCCGAATGTTAATGCAATTTGAATGTAATTCGTGTACATTATCGTCTCCATCATGATATGAAACTTGAAAAGTTCACTAAACCTACAACTACGTTGTTAGCACGGCGCTATATGAAACAATTTGATGGTGTCACGATAAAAATGAACATGTATCACCATCCTTGAAGACTCGAAAAAGGAAATACGGAAGCTGATTGTCAAATGTATATTAGAAAACCTTCTTGTCCTCAATTTTATGAATCGGTGAATTCATGTAGCATTCTTGGCGTTGTAATTATCGGAAAACACACTAGCCTCTCCCCTTTGATCCTAAATAAACGCTTGATCCAGATCGAAATCAGGTGCAATTTTCTCGCTATTATTCTTTGTGCCTTGTGGCCAAATACAGTTTCTGGAGTAAGTCAGAAGGATTTACGTCGATTTGACATTTACAAAACAGCACAAAATGCGGAATAGAATATAAAAAGGTGATCGCTACACCGTGTATTATTGTGGTTGGAAACTTGAGAGAACAACACAGATTATAGAAACGTCTTTATGGCGAACCCAAAACTAGAATAATCTTTTACAAAAGAACCGAGTGCGTTTTGGCTACATACCGACTACATCATATATCATTACATCCCCTTTCTTAAGTGGGAACATGTATCGCAGAAATTATATGCACATAATAATATGCGAGTAATAGCTAACTAAAATGCAGATTTATGTATGACATGCAAACTAGTGACTAACTCAGTGTAATAGTCCATAGTCTTTCACATTTCCTCAATGAGCCGTCTTGGAGCTGTAGTGGAGCGACGAGGTCTGTCGACTTGTGTGGTTGTTGGGGCATTCTCTGGGTCTTGTGTTTTTTCCGGCTCAGTGATAGCGACATGTTTTCTGATCCGAGGTGCTTGAGATGGGGTTGGTGCGTCACTTTCAGACTGATCTACTTGTGTGTCTGTTGAAGGATTGCTGGAGATTTTCCGTAGCAGTTTGCGGTTGCGGCGGTACCTGTCACCATCTGTTGTTTGAACGACGTATGATCTTGGTTCACTTGATGGCGACACAACAGTAGCGGGTTTCCATGTGAGGTCATGCGGAGACTGTAGCATGACTGTGTCACCAGAGTTCAGTGGTGCTAACTCCCGAGAATTCTTGTCGAAGTAGAATTTTTGACGCTCCTGTCTTTTCCTTAAGATGTCACAGATGTCTTCATGCTTGTCTTTTCCTCTCTGGACTGCTGGTACATGTGGAAGAGTAGATCGTATGGTTCTGCCATACAACATTTCTGCTGGAGATGGTAGCCCACTGACTGGTGTGGTTCTTAGGAGAAGAAACGCCATTTCAGGATCGGACTTTGACAGTTCACATTTCTTGAGTGTACTCTTTGTGATTCTGACAAATCTTTCCGCAAATCCATTACTTTGTGGATAGTGGGGGCTTGATGTCATATGCCGGAAACTGTACTTCTCTGTGAAGTTCCGGAATTCACTGCTGGAAAAACAAGGACCATTGTCTGTATACAGGGTGTCGGGAATGCCATGCTCAGAGAAGATCATCTTCAGGTGCATTATGACTTGGGTACTTGTCTCCTTTGTTAGTTTGCGGACAAAGAAGAACTTGCTGAAGTAGTCACAGACTAGTAGGTACTTCACACCTTTCAGGTCAAACAGGTCACAGGCTAGCATTCTCCATGGTCCTGTAGGGATGTCGCGTTCATACATAGGCTCTGGTGCTTGGCTGTTCTGGAACGTGTTGCATACTGTACAGGTTCCTACTTCCTTTGCAATATCATCATTGATGTTCAGCCAGTATACACTTTTTCTTGCTAGTGCTCGTGTTTTCTCAACTCCTTGATGACAATGCTTGTGCAGCTGGTCGAGAATGTCACCCTGCATTGCTTGTGGTACGATCATCTGCTGCCCTTTCAGGAGAACACCGTCATCAATACTCAGGTAGTCCTTGATCGACCAGTAGGGCTTGACGGCGGTTGGGAGGTTTGCGCACTTGTCTGGCCAGCCATCAGTGACGACTTTGAACAGTGTGGCCATTACTGGGTCACGCTGCGTCTCTCTGCGGAGCTTCTCTAGCTTAGTATCGCTCCATCGGATGGCATGTATTGTCTTGTCAAGGGCGATCGCCTCGTTGCATGGTTGCGGCCTGTATCTTGAGAGGAAATCGGCAAGTTTCATCTCCGATCCTTTCCGGTACTTGATGGTCAGATCATAAGGTTGCAGCCTCAACATCATTCGCTGGAGACGAGGGGGAGCTTGGACAAGATTCTTGAGATGTATGGCCTCGAGTGGTTTGTGGTCTGACTCGACAGTCACTTTAGCACCATAGATGTAGGTATGGAATTTCTCAACACCAAACACTACTGCTAAGAATTCGCGTTCAATGTTTGCATAGCGGGATTCAGTGTCGGTGAGGCTCTTGGATGCGAACGCGATGACTCTTTCCTCATCAGGGTGTTTCGGGTCAACTTGGATGAGGGCGGCTCCGAGTCCCTTTGTACTCGCATCGACTTGTATGCGAGTTTCGTACTCTGGGTTGAAGTAACGTAGAGTTGTTGCATCGACGATTGTGGATTTTATGTTCTGAAATGCCTGTTCATGATCAGGTGTCCAGTAGAAGACTGCGTCTTTCTTCAGGAGATTTCTCAGATGTGCAGTTTTTGTTGAGAGGTGAGGGATGAATGGCGAGAGGTATTGTATCATTCAGAGGAATGATTGCAGCTCGTGTTTGTCGTTTGGGGCTGGTAGTTGGAGAATATCAGCAACTCTGTCAGGGTCTGTCTTGACACCTTCTTTGCTGTAGACCATGCCGAAGAAGTGTATTTCAGGTACTTTGACAAAACACTTGCTAGGATTCAGAACCAGTTCATGAGCTTTTGCCTTATCCATGAACTTGTGTAAGTTTTCATTGTGTTCACGTTCGTTTTTGCCGAATACCACAATGTCATCAGCTATCGAGATGATGCCAGGGAGATCTTGAGTGATTTTGTGACGTTGAGTCCAAAGGGAAGGCGATTGAAGAAGTATCGCTGGTTTGAAACGGGAGAGTTGAAAGTAGTCATCAAACTGGACTCTTCATCGAGGACAATGCTCCAGTAGCCGTTCTTGGCATCAAGTTTGGTGAAGATTTCTGCGCCTTCAAGTTTGTGGGAGATTTCCTCGACAGTGGGAGCTCTGTGGTGTGTACGCTTTAGATTATTGTTCAGGTCTCTAGGATCAAGGCATATCCTGAGTTTGCCGTCAGGTTTGCGTGCATACACCAAGCTCGATAACCATTCAGTGGGTTGGCCTTCAGGAACTTTGCTGATTATTCTGTCTTTCTCCATGTTGTCAAGTGAAGTTTGGATTTCTTTCCGCAGGTGAACTGGGCATCGTCGTGGAGCATGTACGACTGGACGGGCCTTTGGCTTCAGCTCGAGTTTGGCTGGGCCGGGGAATTTTCCAATACCAGTAAACATAGTTGGGTACTGAGAGATCAGGTCATCAGGGTCATTGATTGCTTTTGTGCCCAGTTCTCTGCTGATCACAGATACAGTGACAGTTTCTACATCACTGTTGATGTCAATAAGTTTCAGTTGACAGCTGTCCTGGAGACCGAGAATGATTGGACCGTCGGTGTCGCAGACGTAGAATTGTAGAATGTGACATTGTTGTCCAACGACACATTCGATGTCGGTCGTTCCAAGATGTTGGATCTCCTTGCCGTCATAAGCGCTGAGAGTGGTGAGAGGTTTTGGTGAAAGGAGAGGGCTTGTGAGGTCGATGTCACCGTTTGGGAGCAGGGTTTCAGAGTGGAGTTTCTTGAAACACCTCACAGGTAGTATGTTTGCAGCGGCACCTGTGTCAACTTGAGCAGTTAGCGAGAATTTTGAGTTCTTGACTTGTAGTTTTGCTTGCAGTCTGGAGAATTTCTCTTGAGAAATGGCATGGATGACGAAATCTTCGCCATCACTGTCACTCTCAGACTCAACATTCAGTTGATGGACTTTAGAGGATTGTTTAGTTTTGTGCTTGTGTCCGCGGCTTGCATTTCGGTGTTTAGTGCTTGGGGATTTTTCACGGGAGCGGTGTCGTGGCTTGAATGCTTGTTGGACCACTTCACATTGACTTGCCCAGTGGTTTTTTCCTTTGCAGTTGGAGCAAGTAGAACCAAATGAGGGACACTTGCCAGCCACATGACTGCGTCCACAGAAGTAACAGTTTTTGTAATACTTCTCCTGATTTTTTGCAGTTTTCACAGAGTTAATTTGCATAGCACCTTGTTCGCCAGCCATTGTTTTCAGCTGCGAGTCGGCTACTTCTATGGAATGGGCAGTGTTTAAAGTCTGGTCCAGGGTAAGTTCAGATCCAATGCCGATAAGTTTCTCACGGATTTTGGGAGAGTTGATGCCGAACACGATTCTGTCTCGCACCATGTCTTCAGGGTCACTGTAGGTACAGCGTTTCATGAGCAGCTTTAGATCTGTGACGAAGGAGTCAAAAGGTTCAGTTGGGCCCTGCACTCGCATGTTGAACTTGAACCGTGAGAAGATGATGTTGGTCTTGGGCGTCACATACTCTGTAAATCTGGTGTAGTATGTTTCCAGTTTTTTGCGGTTTTCGTCGGTGATGCCGGTGAAGGTATTGTGAATGTCACGGCCCTGTTCACCGACCCAGATTAGCAGGTAGCTGACTTTTTCTGCTTCAGTTTTGCTGTTGAGGGGTCCACTGAACATAAGCTCAGCATGCTGCTTGAATTTCGTCCAGGCATCGGCCAGATTTTCAGCCTGCCAGTCAATTGATGGAACAAGCACAACGGACTCAGCCATACTGATTGTTTAGTTCTTGTTAACACAAGTGCGTAATATTGTTCTCAGTGATGTTTGACACAGTTTATATGCAGTTAGCACTTGGTAGAAAGTCACGAAAAAGTATTTTTCAAAGCCACTAAGTTCACTGTATCATGCACTGTATTGCCGATCATGCGGTTGCACTGGGCGATAATAGGGGAAAGTCAGGTATTTGTTGACATTCAGCAAAATAATTGTTCAGCATTCGTTACACACACAGACAGTTTTTTCCGGGGGATTTTCCACATTCAATTATCGGATTTTTATCGCCACAGCTGCCACCATGTATTATTGTGGTTGGAAACTTGAGAGAACAACACAGATTATAGAAACGTCTTTATGGCGAACCCAAAACTAGAATAATCTTTTACAAAAGAACCGAGTGCGTTTTGGCTACATACCGACTACATCATATATCATTACACACCGGGGGCAGACAAATGTATTAAGGTCCTGGGAATCGAAGCCATACGAACACATACTTTAAGTACATCCTTTAAATAGGTATTGCAGTTATCATATATATTTGCATGCATGTGTTCTGGATGTATACGGTTCATTTCAGTAAGTGTTATACACACACATAAAAATGAAAAAGAATGATGAACGGCAATTAAACAAAGTAATTATGAGACTATTACGTTTACTTTATGAATTCCTGACTAAAAGAAACAGTCATATAGTTTACTTTATGAATTCCTGACTAAAAGAAGAGTCAATAGGAGTCAATTATTGAAGTCAAGTTTATCTTCCAAGATCTAAGTTTCTGTAAGTCCGGGTAGCTGGAAATATTTCTAGAGAAATATGGCAGGGCTAGTTTGAATTGCGGCAAACCGAGCACCTGAAAACCATTAGCAAATGTGACACCACTCGATCGACCACAGCCTGTTTCCACTGAATGGAATAGGACATAGATTTTTCTAAATCGTGGTTCGGAATGCAATTCCCTGTCCATGAAAACAAAAGATGAGCCAAAATAACTATTTGTTTTGTCGTCGTTATATACGGTGGTTGATATATGCCATCATTTTTGTTTTTCAGCACACCCAGGCAAAATTTTGACAAGAAACACAATTTTCTACGTACAAACTTGTTGGGTTTAATTTTTTTTCTTACTGGCGGTTCAGATCTGTGTTTTCAACTTGATTTTTTTACTTATCTTTTTTCTTATACCCCCGTCACACTGGACTGGCGGTGCCACTACGGTACCACAACCGTTTTCAGTCGAAACCGCCAGTAGGGTTTTCGTATTTTTCACCTCTCATCAAACGTGAGTTTTTCTTCACGGTACTACTGAGGAACCAGGGAGGAAGCACGGCGGCGTCACTGCGGACATGGCGATCCTACTGAGTTACCACTACGGTTTGTTCGGCGGTTCCATGGCGATCATTGGCGGCAGTACTACGGTGTTGGTTTTCTGAATAAATTTCAAGTGTTCTGAAAGTTTTGAAACACTACAGATCAATTCATTGATAAAAAATAATGGCAGATAACAGAAATCTGATCGTCATGCAAAACTTGCTGCCAGATGAGCAAGCAATCCTCATGAGAAGACTCCTCTTCCGAGGGTGGAGGCGCGTTGGAGGGCGTTTCTTGGTAGCTCTTCCCTTTGTTGTGGTACGTTTCGGCATAATTACCCTCAGTGCAACATCCGTGCAACCGCAGTGGAAACGCCATTGCCGTACATACACCTCAATAACACCGCCACCACCGCCGTGTGAACGCAGTAAGATCGCCTAGTTTTCTCGAATTCCCCATTGAGTCCGTCGTGGCACCCCCATAACCGCAGTGCTCCCGTGGTAGCACCTCAGTAGCACCGCCATCACCGCCACTTGATCGCAGTAGGGTCGCCAGTTTACTTTTCTGGCGGTTGCACGGCGGTCTTACTGAGGATGCATGACGATTATGGAGATGCTAACGAGGTCCTTGTACGGTTCCACGGCGGTTATGGCGGTGCCACGACGATCCTACTGTGGATTGGCCCACTCACGGCGGCACTGCGGAAGTTTTGAACATGTTCAAAACTTCCGCCATGCCACCGCGAAGGTCCCAATGTTGACAGTTTTCTGCGGTGCTACGGCGATCAAACGCGGAATCGCCGAGGAACCACGGCGATCATGGCGGTGCCACGGCGATTTACATCGTACAAGCCCCGCCGTGGCACCGCCAATCCGGTGTGACGGGGGTATTACTGGCACCTCAGACGTCTTTTTCAAAATCATTTTCATATATGAAAACTAGTTTAATGTAAGTATCAATCTATTACCACCAATACAGCCAAATTTTGTTGACTCCAACAACAAACGCAAAACACAACATTCGAAATATCTTACAAGCATTCAAAACAAGTAATTACTCATGTTTGCATGCTGTGACAGGTGTTCTCAAAATAATAACGCTGGCGTGTATTGGCCACCGTAAATACCGACTATGGCGATTGAGATTATAAATTGAAAATTATTAATTTGAAATTATAGGGATGAATCGAGCTCCCGGTCATGTGTTTCTGAAATTTCGACCAGATTTGGTGGAAACAGCTGCCTTGACAACATATTTTCTTATAATTTGGCGTGGTCCTATTTGACAAAGATTCTTCCGAGTCAGTTCACTGGATAATTTAGGATGTCCTTCATGTACGTGAGCATGAAAAATGTTCGCCAAAGGTAAGATAGTTCATGGAAATTCCACGGCGAGGAACAAATGCATACATTCGATGCTCAGGATCACCAGCAACCTGGTAGTAAAATTTCAGTTTGATCCGTTCAACCGTTTAAGGTAACAGAGTTTTAAGAGGATCTTTAACACTGAATAAGTATGCGTAACATTTCAAGGTTATAGGTCAAAGATTGAGGTCAAAATGACCCGCCTTATGAAGCCAAATAGGTCACTAGATCCCGGGACACAAATAAGAAAAGGAATTAGGGCGGAAATGTCCATATTAACACGAAACCTCGCCCGTCTATTTTGGTACCAGAGGTCTTTCAAATGGCAATGATTTTTTGTCAAAGTATCGAGTATGCTAGTATTTCTAACTAGATATCGGACAAAGGTCAGACCTCAGATTTGTGTCAGGATGAAGTGGTCACTGCATATTCCGAATACGCATTTGAACAAGCAGGACACTCAAGAGTCTTACCAGATGTCCCAAATTAAACCTCGGGCAACGACCATGAAGGCCGGAGCATCTAGTTCAGAATGATGTCGTCTAGAGTTTACTCTTATTGTATTGAATTTAGGAAGTCGGATACGGAACAACGCTGCACTTGACTTGGTATCTACTGAACAATCGGAACAAAGCCTTATGAAGGTCGTACAGTATCAACGAGACAATCAGAGATTGCAGACCCTCGCCCTTCCAAATTTAGTTATTAAATTAGAGTTTATGACCCTTACTTTTCGACCTGCGCGATAATCGTCGATTTTGGTCATACTATCATTGGCCATATCAAATGATCGGAAATTGGCCATGAAAAAAATACAAAAACGAGACAATCAGAGATTGCAGACCCTCGCCCCTTCAGATATAGTTACTGAAATCAAAGATGATGACCCTTACATTGTCGACCTTGGGCGATAAAAGGGAATTTGGACCATACGACTATCGATCATATAGCAAATGATGTGAAATTGACTCTCGAAAAATACAAATATAAAAATGAGGGAAATTAATAATGAATATATGCCGAGCTATTGCGACTTTTCGATTTTGACCCTTTCTGTGACCTTGACCTTGCCGTTCAATATTGTACTGTAAAATTTCGCAATGTTGTTTCTATTATCAAGGCACGTCTTCTGACCGAAACGGTTCAAAAAGATTGAAAATGGCTTTGCAACATGTCATGGTCTTGAATCTCAGAACACCCAAAGTCATAAAATTGTGACCCACAATTTTTCGACATTGGGCGATAATGGAGAGTTTTCGTCTTAGTACTACCATCGGCCGTGCACCATATGATCGGGAAATGGCAACCTGTTTCATCCGAATTTGACAAAATTTGTGGGGGACTGAGCCACTGCCATAGCGCTTCAGCCCTACATAAATTTCAGATTGAGTTATGAGCGCAGTCACTGTAAAAAAAATAACCAATGTCGTGACCCCAATCTTTCGAAATCGGGCGATAATGGAGAATTTTCGTCGTACGACCATTGGCCGTACACCATACGATTGGGAATTGGCTAACGAAAAATACAAAAATAGTTGGAAAAATTAATATCAAGTAGAACAGGAGTTATAGTCATTAATGTGATTTTCACATTTTCCCTTGCCATGCCAACCGTTTTGATTCGATTCCCACAAAATTTCAGGAAGACCGAGCCACTGCCTTCTTCATCCCTGTAAGTTTGAAGTCTATAGAGCCATATGTTGTCGAGTTATGCGCAATGTCGGCAACAGTAAATCTAACCATTTCCTTTCCGTCAATAGTAAAATCAATTATTTCCAGATACCAGTTATTTGACCAAATTCATCAAAATTATAATCAGATTCATACGAATGTAATAACATGATAGTATGCGATACCATGAACTTCAAATGAGCTAAGATGCGTGAGACAGGTAAGGGCTTTCAGGATCCCATCGACACTCGGCGTCATTTACATCTGATCATTCAGATGTGCAGAAAATATGAAACAATAAATATACATATATATCCCGTGTATATATATATCCCGTGTTGTATAATATATTATGGGAAGACAAGAGATTTATTGTTTTAACTCACAACAATATGGCAAAATCATCCTCACCCCTGCTTACGGAACTAATTGTTATCTAACACACTCAACTTTTGTCGTATAAAGGTGCGATCCAGTTTCTACACAAATGAGCGTCGATCGAACTCTACACTGAAAGATTGGTGTCAGGTGTATGCTTACTGCATTTGCAACAATAGCTACTGTGAGTGGAACGCATTTGTGTCGATCTAACATTTGCATGACAGCACTAGATGCGGGAGAGAATTGAAAGCTAATCGGCCCACCATAGTAGATTGGATGTATTCGTTGTTGAGGGCTTTACATTTGTTCTAACTGAATATCACGAGTACATGCGAAAATAATCAATATACAAGTGAAATGGATGTATATGTACGAACTCATTGTGTCACTAATACCACCTGCTTTTGCCAATGTCAATGAAAAAAATGAAACCCTTGGAATAAAAACGGAGCGAATCCAAATGTTTCGATGCAACATATCAGATCAATTTGTGACTATATTATGTTCGATGATATGGCAATACATCGTCCAAAACACGCCCGTATAACCTTGCATTCAATGTTACACATACCGACAAAAATGCACGATGTGAACGAATTGTTTACATTTGCGTTACATAAACTAATATATAATTTATATAACGTTGTTATATAAACACAAATGACTCAAATTGAATATGTTGGGTTTCGCGACTGTAATATCACATACATATATGGCTTACAAGCAATAGGATGAGTAATGAGAAATAATCCCATGTCGTTTTTGTGTGGGACAGAGATTTCCCAACGAGTCGTACTAGTCGGGCATGTACGGGGGGTCCCTTTGCACCCCCCCCCCCCCCCATGATCCTCCAAAACCAACTTTTTTCTCAAGGTTTTTTAATACTAAAAAACATTACATATGTCTCCGGTTGCGCATCCATTGCAAAAATTGGTTTTCGGGCCATTTTTCAAAATGGCCGCCCCGCGAAATCTCGAATTTTGAGATTGCTTCACTTTAGGCTGCATAGGTCTACAAAATAAAATCTTTGTTACCTTTTGCTGCTTATTATAGGGGCCTGATACATTGTACATGAGAAAACAGTGGTTAAATAAATACTTATAATATGAATATGTCCATAAATCCAACATGGCCGCCAAATTTAGACAGTTTTTCACTAAAATGTCCATAACTTCGGACTCAGTCAACCTAGGATGTTCATTTTGGGGTCTATACCTAGGTTTTCATATACAGGGAATCCATTTAGACCAAAATAAATACAATCAAGCTATTTCTTTTGATGCATGTACACCTGCACACATGGTACACGCTACATATTCATTTAGATATCTCTCGAACATAGCCCCCTTGACACCCCTATGGTCTCAATTGTGGATCTTGCTTGGATATTTCTGATAGAGACTTTTACTGATTTGCAATCCCAATAAATCCTTGAACAAATAGAGCTTGATTTGGTTAGTTTTGTTAATTAACATAAATCCAAGATGCCTGCTAAAAACACTCCGAAAATTCAAGTTCGTAACTAATTGTGCTATAAAGATGTGTGATACTTACTTTTAAGGGTATTTTGGTATGTATATTCCATTTTTGGTGTTATTCTAGCTATATAATATCAATTTAAAATGATAACAGCATCTCATTGAGATGGAAAGCAAATAAGAACACATTGTTATTCGAATTTATTCATACACTTATGAATTACACGTTACTCACAAACATGCTTGGGATACATTTTATATCACAAACAGAGAACAATAATATAGATATCTTCATTGGCAATCTTTACACATGAACATAATGGAACATGGAACTATGATATTGGTACTGCTATGTTGGATGAATTGACATATCTTCACCATTGCCCTGCATTCTATTGTAGTACATCAACGTTGTCTTGAGCTGTCCGACATCATACCCCTCAACATCCTCTATCTCCTCAGTTCTGGAAAATTCTACATCACTTTTGTCACAACAGTCTCATTCATTGATCTAGCTTAGACACATCTTCGTGTATGGGTTGCCACACTCTCCTGGAGCAGAACAGTTGCTGTACAAGTGCATCACTGGTGTGTCCAGTGACAACTACTCAATACATCCCTTGGTACTACAATTTTTCTGACTATCTTTCATTGACACTGGATGACATCACTGAGCCTTGAAGGGGCTGGGTCACTTTTGGCAACAGCATGAACTGAGCTGTCATCTACATGTATAATATCCCAGCCAAACAAGCAATTGTTTCAGTTGATCTGCTGATGTGAGTAGATCAGCTGAATGCTGTCCAAATTTCTTGTATGTTGGCATATGGAGAGGATGTTGAGTTGCTTGTGTCTGGCAGAGCTGCAATGCATGTATGGAAGGATGCGACGGATCATTGCTTTTATATAAAAGCAACGTGTGCTGAACTAGGATCAAAGTGCCTCTAGCTATTTAGTATGCACCCTCTCAGCTATTGCATGACATCTTTCCCATATGAATTTGACGAATTGTTGTACGAATGGGTGTACTTATAGTTGTCACTGGACACACCAGTTATGCACTTGCATTACAACTGTTCAGCCCCAGGAGAGTGGCAACCTGAAGGTGTGTCTAAGCGAGATCAATGAATGAGACTGTTGTGATGAAAGTGATGCAGAATTTTCCAGAACTGAGGAGATAGAGGATGTTGAGGGGTATGATGTCGGACAGCTCAAGACAACGTTGTTGTACTACAAGAGAATGCAGGGCAATGGTGAAGATATGTCAATTCATCCAACATAGCAGTACCAATATCATAGTTTCATGTTCCATCATGTTCATGTGTAAAGATTGCCAATGAAGATATCTATATTATTGTTCTCTGTTTGTGATATAAAATGTATCCCAAGCATGTTTGTGAGTAACGTGTAATTCATAAGTGTATGAATAAATTCGAATAACATTGTGTTCTTATTTGCTTTCCATCTCAATGAGATGCTGTTATCATTTTAGATTGATATTATATGGCTAGAATAACACCAAAAATGGAATCTACATACCAAAATACCCTTAAAAGTAAGTATCACACATCTTTATAGCACAATTAGTTACGAACTTGAATTTTCGGGGTGTTTTTAGCAGGCATCTTGGGTTTATGTTAATTAACAAAACTAACCAAATCAAGCTCCATTTGTTCTAGGATTTATTGGGATTGCAAATCAGTAAAAGTCTCTATCAGAAATATCCAAGCAAGATCCACAATTGAGACCATAGGGGTGTAAAGTGGGCTATGTTCGAGAGATATCTAAATGAATATGTAGCGTGTACCATGTGTGCAGGTGTACATGCATCGAAAGAAATAGCTTGATTGTATTTATTTTGGTCTAAATGGATTCCCTGTATATGAAAACCTAGGTATAGACCCCAAAATGAACATCCTAGGTTGACTGAATCCGAAGTTATGGACATTTTAGTGAAAAACTGTCTAAATTTGGCGGCCATGTTGGATTTATGGACATATTCATGTTATAAGTATTTATTTAACCACTGTTTTCTCATGTTCAATGTATCAGGCCCCTATAATAAGCAGCAAAAGGTAACAAAGATTTTATTTTGTAGACCTATGCAGCCTAGAGTGAAGCAATCTCAAAATTCGAGATTTCGCGGGGCGGCCATTTTGAAAAATGGCCCGAAAACCAATTTTTGCAATGGATGCGCAACCGGAGACATATGTAATGTTTTTTAGTATTAAAAAACCTTGAGAAAAAAGTTGGTTTTGGAGGATCATGGGGGGGGGTGCAAAGGAACCCCCCGTACATGCCCGACTATACGGAGGACGAGTCGGGAAATCTCTATCTATCCCACACAGAAATGACATGCGATTCTTTTTCGCACACGTCCAGTCAACTATTGACAGTGTTCCGTATGATCTCCTTAGTTTTTCCCATGTGTTGTCACTTTTCGTGGAACAAATTCGGCGTGTGATAATTCATGACTATCCATTGTCATAACCAACTAAGCGCGCCATTTGTATTTTTACGTGACACCACGTAACACAACAATTGGTCGGAGGGTACCAGAAAAGTTTTCAACAATGAATATTACGGATTTCTGGAAATGAAACCTAACGAGTTTCTAATGAATACTTACAACTGCATGATAGGAGTGAATATATGAATATAATGAATATCTTATATTATGAATATAAGATCTTTTGTATAGGCTCTCTTTTGTCTATTGGGTGGTACATTTACAATCATGACTGCTCATATCGTTATATTGGCTATTGCTTCAAAATAATGCGCAAACACATTCCCATATGCTAAGAGATTGAGAAGCTATCCGAAGCTACCAACAGGAGAAACTTTTATAGTATTGAGACATGAACTAGATAACCATTCATTCACCAATGATGGTATTTTATACTCCCAGTTCATATTGTCAACCGATCTTTAGTGTGCATGAATGAATTTTTGTTAGATCACATTGATTCAAATCCATTGAACAACAAAGGAAATAATTGTAGAACAATACCTCAGAGACAAGTTTTCATTAACACAAATTGTCCCCATATTGCACAAATTGCTAAATGAAAGCAATGTGTGGGTGGAAACGTTTTTCATCAGCCTGTAAATAGACCACAAATGAAAGGTAACGCTTTTTATAAGAAATCGATGAAAGGAAGCTATGATGAATATATGAATTGAGTACATGACTATTGTACCACTCGTGATACATACCCGAGTGTACATACGATCACTCACCAACTTATATGTAGCCAATCAGGAATAAAATGTGGCGATATTGCATTACCTCCAAGAAACCATGAAAGAAATGACCATTTTTTCGTTATTGTAATCTCCAAATAGTAGTCGAACAATCGATAACTTCTTCTTGATTGTAACAATTCACAGAAACAGCTCGCAACAAGAACAAGGAAATCATTATGTGACTTACGAGTATTCATAATTTCTCAAAGACTGAATGATAACCGCGTTGATGTTTGAGTACTGTCTAAAATCTGGAAAAGAAGGGAATATAAACATGCACTTTTTCCCCTCATCATAAGTACGCGCCTGAACTGAGCGTGGTTCCATCCATGAACTAAATTTGGTTGAATGTGGGCGTCGTTCTGACATTTACATGTTTCCTGCATTTGACATACATTTTTTCTATCACTATTGAAAGAGTCTCAATTATATAGTTTCAAATGTTGAAGAGCAAACTGAGATCAGTAATTAGCATGAATGTAACAGGATTGTTTCTTCACTGCCCTAACCAATCCGTCATAGTTACTTGAGTCCCAATATAACTATCAGTTCAAGATGATTATGTATACATGCATATTTTAAATGGCAGTGCCTTTTGAAAACATATCAGTGAGGTAAATGTCACGTGTGTTATCGGTTTTGTTTACGCTGATACAGCTTTCAGGACACACAACTCTCCTTGGACACAACTCTCCTTGGACCTCGTGTGGTTGAGAAACATACTAAGTTGTTTTCAACTCAAAGACCGATGACCCAATCGACTGAGTCGATAAGTGTGATCATTTCACCAAATAGGTTTTTGCTACAATTATTGAACAGGTTTGGTAAATATTACGATCTGAAATCATTGACACCCGCTTAATTGAATACCCCATATAATAAACATCATCCTGAGACTTCAGCTGGTCTATTAGGCACGGAGAAATTTTATGTGAAGTATGTTGTGAATTTGATGGGTATTGATGGTAACGAATATAACGAAAGGTACTTTCGTTTTGGACATTTGTGCATTTCTCTCATACATTGAATTAAACCGTTATGTTCATATTGTATTACCCATGGTGGAACAAACAGTTGATACCTACATTCTGGTATTTACAATCGAAATTATAAATTCCATTCCCTAGGGAGCAGGACTCTACATCTATTCATTATTATTCAGGATATTATCCATTTTACCAAGGAGTATGGTAAATAAAATCTTGATAAAAACTAATTCGATATGAAAATGAAGCTCATGTACCACTGCAGTTCTTTTTCAGGCCCGCTCACATACTTATAGCTGATATTTGTAACGGATCTAGTTCAATTCCTCAAGGTTTTTGTACGGATTGAAATGCGATTTCCAGCGTATCCATATAAGAGCGAGGATGAATTTTGCTCGTTGACATAATAAAGATAATTGGTGAAACCTACCATTCATTATCCATCCAGAATCTTCAGGTGAAAAGGCCTTTTTAGGTTACCGGACCTATGGTCCGATAACCTATTGGCATGGCGTTGCGTCCGTCGTCCGTCGTCGGCGTCAGCGTCGTCCGTCTACATTTTTATCTTTAAAGTTTACGATCTTTTTATCTTTAAAGTTTACGAATCTTTCTGAAATTTTGCACGAAAATACCTGAAAATATTTCAAGAGGGGGTTATTTTTTGGGGGGGGATTTTCACATTTTTTTTTTAAAATGGCGGCCATTTTCGACGAAAAACGGCCAATTTCTGACTTTGGCGGCCATTTTTTCAAACACTGTTCAGACATATCAATTTGCGATAACAATCCATTCTAGTCGTTAGCGCGTAATGGTTTTTCACGTTACTAATAATGTTATGCTGAAAGATATCCACTCACACACAACTATGAAAATGACGCATCATTCCAAATACTCCATAACAAAGTGTTGTGAGGAGCAACCGAAAGATTTGTGTTTCTTCAGATTGAATTTTAGGATGTAACAATGGAGGTAAAATATCTGGATTTTTCAATGTTTGCTTTATTCGCACAAAAGCACATACCCTGTATACGAATTTAACGATATAAAACCATTTGGTATCATTTTGAATGTAAATTTCTGGGTATCACATCTTTCCTATGAGTTCAGTACGGAAACTGTAGAAAAACCTGAAGATGTTGGTATATCACTTGTAAAACATGATAACCACCCCAATTAGACGCAATGTCACTTACGGCGCACCTGGTCTGTCGTGAAGTTTAATAGGTACAGGACTTTGTCTCTGGATTGGAAACATGTATGTCAAATGTATGATTAACGTGCAGGAAAATGCAACTAAAATATAATACTTTTGATACGTCTCAGCCCGCCCCGAAGGTTAAAGCTACTGCCTTCGAATGTTTGCAATATTTTTTTCAAAACAAAATTTTTGTGCAACACATCTAATGCAAGATAACAAGAGGTGAGCTCAATGATTTTGACGATTATAATTGTCCGAGTTGTCTTTTCATCCGTTTTAATACATATTTTGTACCGGTTTTGCATGTAAACAAACGAAGTGTATCCATCAAACCCGAATGTAAAAAAAATACCCAAATCGCGCTTGAAAGTCCACATCGAATACATTTTCCTGTTTGTATCTGCATATACAGTGTAGTTATGAGAAAATAATCAGTGATATAACATGATGGGAGTGGAATTGTCAGTCCATCTTGCATTTTCATGCTTTGTTTACTTTTGCGTTTGATGGATACAGTTCCTGTATTTACGCATGAACCGCCTGTTCAAATGAGCAAATTTTCCCAGAGAACGGGTTATAATCATTATATTTGATGTGAGTATTTCTCATTCAGTTATTTAAGCATGTTTAATATAAAATATAATTTTAAAAAAATATTGACTGGTTTCGAAGGCAGTTGCTTTAATGCAATTTGAGTGTAATTTGTATACATTCCCGTCTCCATCATGCTATGAAACTTCAAAAGTTCACTATACCTTCAACCACGTTGTCGGCACGCCGCTATATGGAACAATTTGATGATGTCATGATAAAAAATTAACGTATATGAATATATATCACCATTCCTAAAGATTGGCCTATACTTCATGGTGATTCCCACAATATTATTGAAAAAAGAAATACGGAAGGTAATTGTCAAATTTATATCGGAAAACCTTGGCACTCTTGGCGTTGTAATTGACGGAAAACACAATAGCCTCTCCCCTTTGAATCCTAAATGAATGCTTCATCCAGTTTCTGAGAAATGAAACGATCGATTTCAGATGCAATTTCCTTACTATCACTCTTTGTGCCTTGTGGCCACAAATAGTTTCTGGAGTAAGTCAGAAGGATTTACGTCGATTTGACATTTACAGTACAGCACAAAATGTGGAATAGAATATAAAAAGGTGATCGCCACACCGGGGCAGACAAATATATTAATGTCCTGTGAATCGACGCTATACAAACACGTTTTTAAGGACATCCTTAAAGTAGGTATTGCAAAGTTATCATATATATTTGCATGTGTCCTGGATGTATGCGGTTCATTTCAGTGAATGCTGTACACACACATAAAAATAGTAGAGAGTGAAGAACGTCAATTAAACAAAGTAATTATGAGACTATTACGTTTACTTGATGAATTCCTGTCTAAAAGAAACAGTCATATAGTTTACTTTATGAATTCCTGACTAAAAGAAGAGTCAATATGAATCAATTATTGAAGTAAGTTATCCCTTCCAAGATCTAGGATTCTGTAAGTCCGGGTAGCTAGAAATATTTCTAGAGAAATATGGCAGGGCTAGTTTGAATTGCGGGCAAACCGAGCACCTGAAAATCATTAGCAAATGTGACACCATTCGATCGACCACAACCTGTTTCCACTGACCGAAAAAAGACATATATTTTGCTAAATCGTGGTTCGGAATGCAATTCCCTGTCTATGAAAACAAAAACTGAATTTGCAAAAATAACTGTCTGTCTTGTCGTCGCTATTTACGGTGGTTGATATATGCTATCATTAATATTTTTCGGCGCACCCCTCAACCCATGCAAAATAAATAATAAATCATAACTAAATGATAAATCAGCCATAGGCCAAGCTTGAAGAGATAAATTGACAAGAAGCATAATTATCTACTTTTAAAATTGTTGAGTTTAATTTTTATTTCTTACTGGCGGTTCAGATCTGTGTTTTTGACTTGAATCTTTTACAATTAAATCGTTAAATTAAATTACAATTAAATTTAATTTTTTACCATTTTTTCCTTACTGGCACCTCAGACATAGTCTTTTTCAAATGATTTCATATATCAAAACTAGTTTAATGATCGAAATATCTTACAAGCATTCAAAACAAATAGTGACTCGTCAGAAACTATTCTTACACGTCAGAAGTAGTTATGATCGTGATTTGAATAGATTTGAATGTGTACATACATTTTTGTATGCCTAGGATACGTTTTCCACGATTACAATTGTTGAGTTCAATTATTTATTACTTGTTCGCATGCTGTGATAGGTGTTTCTCAAAATAACAATGCTGGCGTGTATCGGCCACCGTAGATACCGAATATGACGATTGAGATTATAAATTGAAAATTATTAACTTGAAATTATAGGGATGAATCGAGGTCCCGTCCTGTGTTTCTGAAATTTCGACCAAATTTGGTGGGAACAGCTGCCTTGACAACATACTGTCTCATAATTTGGCATAGTCCTATTTGACAAATAAGATTCTTCCGAGTTCCGGATAATTTTAGATGTTCTTCATGTACGTGAGCATGAAATGTTCCTGAAAATTCCACAGCGGGGACCTTGGAACAAATACATACATTCGATACCCAGGATCACCAGCAACCTGTTAGTAAAATTTCAGTGTGATCCGTTTAGCCGTTGAAGAGAACAGTGTTCTATGGCAAACGAAGTTAAAGATATCACTATAAACAAAAATCTTTTTCTGCATGAGTCTATCAACGAGTGTGTCAACAAAGTGTCAAAACAGTTTTAACAACTTGATGGAGGACCTTTAACACTGAATATATATGCGTAACATTTCAAGGTTATAGGCCAAAGAACGAGGTCAAGATGACCCGCCTTATGAAGCCAAATAAGTCACTAGATCCCGGGACACAAAGACAGAAAAGGAATTAGAGCGGAAATGTCCATATTACCAAGAAACCTTGCCCGTCTATATTGGTATTAAAGGCAGGTGAAGACCTTTCAACTGGTACTGACTTTGGTCAATGTATCGAATATACTAGTATTTGTGACTAGAAATCACATTTCAACAGGGACATACGTTGGAATGTCAAACCGAACGCTTGTGCAAGGATGAAGTAGTCACTGCATATTCAGCATACACACTGGAACAAGTAGAACAATCAAACTCTACCGAATGTCCCCAATTAAACCTCGGGCAACCACCACGGAGGCCGGAGTCGATTGGTGTGGTTTAGATACTCCATTGAATTTAGCAATAATATGGAATATGGAACAATGCTGTACTTACCATGTACTTGGAACAAGACCCCATGAAGGTCGTGCAATATCAAATGTCTTCAAAGTCACACTGTTATATATGAGGACATAATATTTATCGACTTGTTTGTAATGGAGAGAACATTGAGCCTCGTCCCGACTCCCTGATCGCATGTCGGCAACTGTGAATCTACCATTGCCTTTCCGTCAATAGATTAGTAAAATCAATAATTTCCAGATAACAGTTATTTGAAATTTACTAAAGTCCAACTAAAGCCAGGATACTCATTTTTGACAGATGATAGAGTGATCTCATGTACTATTATAGTTTTACCGCATGTCTATATATCGATTATTTATGAAGATATGACAGTTTTAGCGGAAATTTTGGGCTAACTTTTTTGCACCTAATTAACTATGATAATGAAAAGTTAATTGAGGTAATGAAACGTCTATTTTCAAACATGCACAATGATAATATGTGCTTTATTTGGCATGAGATATATTCAGTATTCAATTTTTTGAGTTGGTTGCCAAGGTAACTACTCTCGAGATATGACCCATAGCAACCATGGTTGCTAGGGAACCCAACGCCCTGCATGTTGTATAAGGCGCCATAGAAAGGTGAAAATGTGGACAAGAGCCTTCTTCGAAATCCATTGAACAATTTTAAACCTCATTCTGCATACCAGTCCCGAGTTGAAACCCCTAGCAGCCACGTTGCTATGGGCCGTATGTTAAGTATGGTTGGCATAATGACCAGAAACATCTTATGGGTGTAGTGTATTTTCTATCATCATGTTTATATTCGGATTATTTATCGATACTATGCACGGATCATTCAGAAAAGGGCTTTAAAAGTAGCTGATTAAAATCTAGCTAATGAGCTCATAATTCGAGTACGAATATTTTGAAAACTTGACACTAAATTGGTAATATCTCGAGAACAGTTAAAGATATTAAAGACCTGGTAGCATGCCGATGAAATTGCTCTTTATTTCGTCTATTATGAATAGTATTCAGTGAATTCGAACGAATTTTAGAAATTTAATCAATGAAATTCGAGATATTGAACCAAATAAGAACTTTTTCCGTAAATTGCCGAATATTTTTATCACGATTTTAGTATGGATCACGTGGTAGGGGACGTTAGTTGATGCAGACCTGAAAGTACATGTAGCCAGTAAGGTAAACCGCATGTCGCATATTGATTTCCTTGGTGTATGTGTTTTAACGGGTGAGATGGCGGCAATGCGGCATCTCTTGTCTTGATATTTAGAATCATTACTATTTATTCACACATAAAGGAGGTTTGTTTAACTTGCAAGATCTCCAGTATTTGCTGGTTTTAGCGTGTTTTTTTTTTAATCACATGCATTTGGAGTGGGTTTTTTTTTCATCTTTGAGCTGGCCGCCAAATTACGTATTTTAAGTTTTTGGTTAGCCATCAAAGCACATTCTGCCTCAACTGACGACACGATTACGGAAACTGCCGAAACTATTTTTTCATCAGCGTGAGAATGTGTTTGCAAGACTGGCTGTTATTAATGACCAGTTAACGCGAATATATATTTTATCACTGATTGTCCACAATAGCTTTATCTGAACAGGAATAAAACCATATGATAGTACCTTGCTACTATGACTTTAAGGTTATGTAAAAACCAGCACATTACTCTTTGCATTTTCTATCACACAAAACATAATAACTTGAGATTCATTTTGATTTAAGTTGGACTCCAAAATTATAATAAGAATTATACAAATGTAGTAACATGATTATATGCGATACCGTGAAGTTCAAATGTGCTACGATGGGTGAGACAGCTACGGGCGTTTGATGTTAAGATCGGTATCTCATCGACACTCGGCGAAAGAACAAGAAGGATAGATGCAAATATTAGAATGGTTCATCATTCAGATATGCAGAAAATACAAAACAACAAATGTACATAGATAAATACCATGTTTTATAATATATTATAGGAAGACAAGAGATTTATTGTTTTAACTCACAACAATATGGCAAAAACATCCTCACCGCTGCTTACGGAAATAATTGTTACAAACACACTCAATTCTTGTGGTATAAAGGCGTGATCCAGTTTCTACACATATGAGTGTCGATCGAACTCTACGCTGTGAGATTGGTGTCAGGTGTATGCTTACTGCATTTGCAACAATAGCTACTGTGAGTGGAACGCACTTTGTGTCGATCTAACATTTGCATGACAGCACTAAGTGCAGGACAGAATTGAAAGCTAATCGGCCCACCATAGTAGATTGGATGTATTCGTTGTTGGGACCTTTACAGTTGTTCTGACTGAATGTCCAGTCGTCCAGTCAACTATTGACAGTTTTCCGTATCATCTTCTTAGTTTTTTTCATGTCTCGTCACTTTTTGTGGAACAAATTTGGCACTTGATCATCCATGACTATCCATTGTCAATATGGAATTTTTGTTAATTTAATATGACCACCCGAGCACATTATTTGTATTGTCACGTGACACCACGTGACACCACGTGACACAGCAGACCCGGTTTTGCCCAGGTCGGAGGATACCAGACAACTCAACAATGAAAATTACGGATTTCTGGAAATGAAACTTAATGAGTTCCCAATAAATACTTAAAACTGCCTGATTTACAATCATGACTCCTCATATCGTTATATTCGTTATTGCTTTAAAATAATGCGCAAACACATTCCCATATGCTAAGAGATTGAGAAGCTGTCCCAAACTACCAAAATGAGAAACTTTTATAGTATTGAGACATGAACTAGATAACCATTCATTCACCAATGGAGATATCTTATTCTCTCAATTCATATTATCAACCGATCTTTAGTGTGCATGAATGAATTTTTGTTAGATGACATTGATCCAAATTCATTGAACAACAAAGATATTAATTGCAGAACAATACCTCAGAGAGAAGGTCCAGAAGTTTTCATTCTACACAAATTGTCCCCATAATGCACAAATTGCAAAATGAAAGCAATGTGTGGGTGGAACATCCGCGTTGTTTTCCATGAGCCTGTAAAGAGACCACAAATGAAAGGTAACACTTTTTATAAGAAATCGATGAAAGGAAGTTATGGTGAATATATGAATTGAGTACATGACCATTGTACCACTGATGAGACCTACCCGAGTGTACATACGATCACTCATCAAGTTATCCAGAGCCAATCAGGAATACATTATGTGGCAATATTGCATTACCTCCATGGAACCATGATTGAAATGACAAATTATTCGTTATATTTGATTAGCATGTGGGCTTGATGTAATCTTTAATTAGTAGTCAAATAATGGTTAACTGGTACTCCAGTATGACGGTTCACCGAAAAATCACACCAGTCGTTAGCACGGAATGGGTGAAGACTTCCTATGTGTCGCCGTGAAATTATACGTTTAAATCCAGTAATTACACAGCGTTTGATTACTTATAGATCTAGGCCAATACGAAATCATCAAATGTCATTCCAGTGTTCACCGATGATGAATTATTTTTGCGATGCTAGCTATGGACCAATGACACATTTTCTGAAGGCTAGGTCAATGCACCTAAAACATACGACGTACTATGTTCTAACGAGGGTAACGAATGCAAGGACGTTCCACTTCATTAAAAAAACGAGACAGTCAGAGATTGCAGACCCTCGCCCCTTCAGATTTAGTTACTAAAACCAAAGCTGATGACCCTTACATTGTCGACCTTGGTCGATAAGAGAGAATTTGGACCGTACGACCATCGATCATATAGCAAATGATGTGAAATTGACTATCAAAAAATACAAAATTAGTGAGGGAAATTAATAATGAATATAAGCAGAGCTATTGCGACGTTTCGATTTTAACCTTTTCTGTGACCTTGACCTTGTCGCTCAATATTGTGCTGTAAAATGTTGTTTCTATTATTAAGGCACGTCTCCTGAGGCTGAACGAAAACGGTTCAAAAAGATTGAAAATGGCTTCGCAATATGTCTTGGTCTGACAAAATTTGAGGAGAATCGTGCCACTGCCATAGCTTCTGTCCGATAAATTTCAGGTTGATTAGATTGAATGTCTTTGAGTTATGAGCGCAGACATTTGCACTGGAAAGTCGCTGACAAAAAATTACCAGAATCGTGACCCCCAATTTTTCGACATCGGGCGACATCGTCGTACGACCCTTGGCCGTACACCATACGATCGGGAATTGGCCAAAGAAAAATGTAAAAAATAGTTGGAAAAATTAATATCAAGTAGAACCGGAGTTATAGCCATTTATGTGATTTTCACGTTTTCCGTTGCCATGACAACCATTTTTATCCGATTCCCACAAAATTTGTGGAGGAACGAGCCACTGCCATACCGCTTCATCCTTGTAAGTTTGAAGTGTATAGAACCATATGTTGTCGAGACAGACAGACAAACAAACAGACATACCCAAATGCAATACCCTCTCCCCCTATCGGGGCGAGGGCAAAAATGCCAGAGTCCAGAGTTCACCAGAATGGATGCGAATGGGACTTGTTCGATATCGATCACAATGTATATTGTATATATCATTGCGCAGATGTTTATAATGTATTACGCAAGACTGTTGAGTGTTATTTGATAAAATAATGCCCCTGTTCTGTTCTATATCGTTGAACATACGCTTTCGTAATTTATTGTGACCGTCGACAAACGCAGAAACACCTTGGTAGCGAGTATATAAGGTCAACAATAATTCCATATCGGGAAGAATACAAAATATCTGCCAAAAGAAAACGATATGAATAAACATTAATTCCTATTAATCGATCTTGCCATTGGCAATATTGTTTTGAGGGGAAACCATGTAATTTAATCGAAAATATGTCTTTGCTTGTCTCTGCATCGATATGGTGATGTCGAAGTTTACATTGAATTTTGGGATGTAACAATGGGAAGAAACATCCTTGATTCTTAAGATGTTTGCTTGGGGCATACACGAGAACTTATACACGTGATGGTTCCTATTGGCGAATTCCATGAAACCAATTATTGAGAACAAACAGATGCAGACACTGGACATGTGGAACAAGCGAATGACACAAGACATTTTTCATCACTTACTGTGAGTTGGTTAATGTTCAGTTCATGTAAGTCCAAACTGCACCTATATTCTTGCTAAGGATGGTTGTCACTTGCAGTAGTTCGATCCATACGTGTAACTGTCTGTTTGTTATAGCTGAAACTCAGGTTATGCTCATTGGTTTTCAAATTTGTTAAATATGTGTACCGTTCGTACATGAATGAGTTACTGCACAGTTTCAGCTTGAATTTATTTCGGTAAACCCTGAAAACTATTTTCAACACCCATTTTTAGAGAAGTTGGCATATTTTCGTTGAACGTTTATGATCACATATAGATTTCGGCGTGGCAACAATATGTAGATACATTTCCAACATTCTAGCTGGAGAGTTACAATCTCGGCTTTTTTATATACTTTCAAAAACATTTCCATTTTAGAGATAGATAATGTCTATGAACTAACTGTCCTGTCTCACTTTTGTTAGCATTGTGGGGTTTGATATACATGTAATGAGGAATTATTTATATAACGAAAAATTATAAACTATGTTCAATTATATTTTTCAGATGTTTTTTTCAAATAGTATGTCCTGAAAACCACTACAAATATGGGGAGAAAACATCAAATAGTTCAACACATAACTATCGCCTATAATGCAATGCAAACATATGTGGATGTGGCATCTTCAGTGACCAATACACTGGTGATTTTAGGTGATCGCGGCTTTCTATCAATACAATTTTTTTGTCTTGAAACTAGAAAAGGCCTGCGTAGCTCGTACTGCAAAGTAATACTTTTCATCCACTGAAAACATAACATTTATTCCGTCTAGCTACGTTTCGATCCTTATTGAATATAGATAGGAAAGCAGCACAGGCTATCTGGACCCTAGAATAAATGTGCACACGTTAACAATGCAAAATTGTGAGACTTCTTCTATATCTTACAAAACGAAATTTTTCATTGAATTGTTTGCTAGTTGCCGCACGACCCACGGCTAAATCCCCGATTTCCACCTAGGTCGAAAATGTAAAGGTCATCAGTTTTAATTTTAGTAACTGAATCTGAATGGGCGAGTATCTGCAATCTCTGAATGTCTCGCTCTGTATGCAGACATATCTCTAAGAAAGGATGTTTAAAGGCCAGGTAAAGTTCCATTCAAAACGTTTGGAATTTAATGTAGTTTTCACTTTCATTAATTGGGGAAGGGTGGGGGCGAACTTTAAAGGATTTGTCATACTGAAGTGTATTGCAACCAGGTTGAAACGATTTATCGACCAATGAACCTCACGACGCTGGCTCAACATTTTGAGATAATAACAAAAGGTCACAACGTACTCTTCAGCTATGGTTATTTTTGAAATTATAAGCGGCCAATTTCCAAGTTAATGCATTCAGGTAATCCTATCTCTGCAAAATCTAACATGAATGGTGCTCTTCAAGACACGACACGTATTTGTCTTAGTACTAGAAGTTGAAGCATCGATTTGTTGTGGAACTTAATGAACTAAAAAACGATTTTCGAGTTTTATTGATGGATTGGCCTTATATTATCAAAACACACGTCAAACGTTAATTGATTTTGTTGCAAACCCTTTCGTTATAGTCTCCTTCTTTACTACTATTTTTACACTGAAATCTACGTATACTGATATAAGTTGCCCGTCATGGGATTTGTTACCTGAACACGCCAAAAAATAATCGGATTAAGCTATCGATCTTGCACGGTCGACTCAGTGACTGGCGAACAATCAGCCACCGGTTGGAGCGGTGCCACTGCTACTGGCACTGCCGCCCTGGGAGGGCTGTCTCCGGCGTCAGAGGCAACAGCGACAAAGTGCACAGAGACGGTGCCATGTTACATGCGCTGGGAACTGACAGTGCATCAGAGTTGAGTGGCAGATGTCATCACAGAACAGAGTCATGCGCGGAATAGTTCATCAGCTGTTCTGGATCTTGGCTTTTCACATTTTGTATTTTGCTGGTGAGTAATAGAAATATGTATTTCTGAGTGTGTTGACGTTATGTACCTTCACCAACTCATGTATCATTTGAATTTTGACTCCCTGCTAACTTGTCATGCACAACTTTCGTGGTGTTCGTTGAGATTTCAAAATTGCTTTAACTATTAATGTTGATTAACCTTTAAGTATTAGTTGCACAAGGTGACACACCGCCGCCTTGACCACACCAATGTTCATTTCGATACAATTATTAGATTGGGTTTTGCTTCTTTGCACATAAAAAAAATTCGAAAATGCTTTTGAAATTACGGGTGTTTTTTATAAGAAAGGAAAAATAAATGTTTCCGCAAACATTGATTATCTCTTTTCGATTTTCAGATAGAATTAGATTTTTATTCACCATAATGACAGAAATTACATCAAGAGGCCCCAGAGGCCAATTTGTGCATGTTATGCAATTTTGGGCCTTTATTGCCTATGTATCGGGCCTTTCAAATAATACAACAGCAAGTATCCGAATTGGAACGTTCTGAGATAAAAATCTGAAAACTGATCAGATAGTTTTTGAGAAAAGACAAATTGTGCATTTTTACCCAAAAATGGATATTTGACCTTTCAAGGTCATCGAGGTCAAACTCAAAGTCACCGCAAAAATCGCCACATAAGTGCCAATATCTAAACCCCATCTTCAAGCTTTCTATGGGTACATTAGTGGCAGCTCCCCATTATGAAGGGAGAATGTGGCAAACACTTTTTCAGGGAGGTTGTTTGCCTAGAATGGCCCAAAATAAATAGTAACACATTTTGTCACATACATGTGATGAATTTTGAAATCAAACTTTCAAAACTGTTCAACATGTTTGTCTTTCACGTTCAGACGAGGGAAAGTAGGTCTGTGTATAAACTTCTCGTTTATGTGAAATTTGAGATCGTTTGATCGACCACATAGTGTACCAGAAGCATCCTCCTTGGGCAAGTGCCTTCTATCGGTTCTTCACACTCGATATTCCAGATCCCACGTTTACATTAGAAACAGTTCCTAACCTTATACATTATTCTGGAGGTGCTTTTTCGTGGCGTTTTCTTCAATGAAAATCATTATGTTTAGGATAGGGCCCCAGGCTGAGGATCTATTGCAGATAGGAACCCGACGGCGAAGCCGGAGGGTCCTATCTGCAATAGATCCGAAGCCGTGGGCCCTATCCGACATAGTTCAGGATTCCCCCAATGATAGACTTCACAAACAGAGTTTGGAATATCTGTTTCACCAATCAATTACGTTTTTAATAGAATTAATTTTGTATATTCATGATATACAATTTCTCCTATAACCAAAAGCCATGCATATATTAGTTGCTTTTGTTCACATGGTTCACGACAGCCAGTCACACTCCACCACCCCCACCCTCTTGGCCCCATACAAACGAAGTTCTCGCTTCAGTTGTTGTTATTTTGCTACACACAAAAACCGGGAAAGAATGCACGACTGCACGTGTATTGCATTGCATGCAATCGCTGAGTTCTCCAGCGTACAAGTGTCAACAATATTACTCCAAGCACTAAATGTCAACCCAGTCTATATGCGAGTCATACAACTAAACGTGGTCACACTTGAATGAACTTAGTGGCTAACATGTGAACGGGTATAAACAACCCAATATCAATATGTCATGCCATGTATCACAGTATCGACACCATTTACATATTTGGTATCCTGGCTATGAGAGACGAATTTATAGTGAGTACCAGTACCGTGACACTTTTGGTTAAAGCCCTGGCTGTGTACTGTCCCTGAACATGAAAGATTTTATGTTTTTTGCATATATTCCTCACTGACTGGAGGACAGATAATTGTGTTCCGTTCTCGGGTCGTAGATGAGGCAAGCTATTCTAATGGGACAATCTTGTTGTCAATACGATCATCCAGTTCAAAATGAATCGCCACTACATGTCATTTTCGTGTGCTGCCACCTGTCGCCAAATGTTAGTGTTATTCAATATGAACACCATCAACATTGCATGACCTGGTATCTACATAGTCCGGCACAGCGTGCAGTCTATGACGTCATCCGGATTAAATTTCGGCAATGATGAAACGACTCAAGTGAACAAACATGTGTAGTTTTTGGCATACACTCTTTGTACACTCGTAGTCTTTCCTATTTTTATATTTCTCTGAGGTTCCTATCTTGATAGGAACCTCCCTGAGAGGTTCCTATTAAAAATAGGGACTTGGCCATGACAAAAGAATCATGAACTATGTGATCGTACAGCCTTGCATGGGTCGCGTAGTTCATTCCCTCTGAACTTTGTGTCATACAGGTTTTCTACAATTACACTAGCCTGCATTCAGGTCAGCCTTTCAGCTCGAGTTACATTCAATTTTGCACTGGTGCAGTGCACTGACAAAAATCTATTTCAGTGTGTGTGTCTCCAGGAACATTGTGTATTCCATACTTGTAGTATATGATGACTTGCTATGAAACGGACCAAGTACAAGTGTAGTGATGAATACGTTATTGATGTTTGAACGTTATACAGTGTAAAATGAAATAAATATTGATCTCATACAATTGATTCGTGAAACATAACACTAACGAACTTTGTTTCTAGAACACGTTGTTGACATATATACAATACTGCTCTCTATATTGTCAGGTACATTTTCACAAATACTGGACGACTGGTTCGTGCTAAGTGACAGCAACTGCTACTTCGTGAATACAGCGTTCAATGCGACATGGCCTGATGCCCGCGCACACTGTGGTACACGACACGCGCACCTGGCGAGGCCCCTCAATGACGGCATCCAGACAGAGCTCGAGGGCAGTCTACCCCGTGTACATGTAGGAGCGGAGTACTACTGGTTCGACGGCAACGACATTGCCCATGGTAATCACATCAGGGTTTTTACCAGGATCATCAGGTTTCCAACAGGAATTATGATCAGTTCAAAACTGTAATTCTTGTCAGTTGAGCTGGATTCACATTAGGGCTGTGTGAACAAATGTCTTATTCAGCAGGCAAATTTAACAAACCTATGAAGCGTTAGTGTTTGTTGGCAGTCCCTAGCGAACATGTTTCCATTCATAACTTAAACATGCTAAAAATTGCAGATGTTTCGATAGAAACGTAGCTTGCAGTTTGTAAGTTTGTGAAAGTAATTGAAGGAGGTACTAAATTGTGCTAAAAACCAGTCCAGAACCAGGCCCTGGAAGTCGAGATTCAGCTTACTTCCGCCAAGTATACTTTGTTATTATGCATCAGTCATTTTTGCACTGGTCGCCGGTCGATGTGGTTTTGACCGATACCGCTGGTCAAGTTTTTCAGGCAACTTTTCCATACCTCTCGAGTGGTAATGCCTAGGTCACATTTGCACCGATGCCTACGCCGATGAGGATACGATGCCCGAAAAGGCTGAAATTTGGCCTTCTGGGCCGGACACCTTCCGAGCACGGGAAGATCATCTGTGGCCATTTAGCACCAATCGGACATCGTAGACACGTCAGAGCCCCTTCAGAGCCCCTTCAGATGCCCATCAAGTGCCGAGGGGATCGACCTAATTTTTCGGCCGACCTATGTGGGTAGCTCACCAGGCGATCACCGCGGGGCATCCTGCCGGGCGCCGATGAATATCCAGAAGGCGTCATTCAGATTATCGGTTGATTTGTATATATATCAGACGGTCACCGAGCAGGTATCAGTAGGGTACCATGCGATCTCCGGTAGGGCATCGTTGGTTGGTCAGTCTTTCTTGAAATTCTTGAAATTTGAACGGACACGGTGAAGACGCGCGCTCTCAGGTGAATATAGCGGTCACCGGTAGACAATGCCTGGTGGATTTATGACCACTCGAAAGATATGGGAAAGATGCCTGACAAACTATCACCGGCGGCCGGAACATCGGTAAATTCCACCGATTGTTTGCATTGTTTTTTTTTTCCGATGCCTACACCGACGTCTCTCCAGTTGTTACCCGATGGTCAAAAATGACCTTTCAGCGCTTGGTGGCTGACCATTCAAAATGTCCAAATTTTGGCCTTTTCGGGCATTGTAACGCCATCGTCGGAGCCATCGGTGCGAATATGACTGATGTATAAGTTGGCCTAAATTGGCCCCCGCTGCACAAAAGCATGGCTAGGTAGGCTGAACCTTGCCTCCCGAACGAAAGCTCACAAATGTTCTCAGAGTGTCTGTGACTTTCCTAGACCTGTTTAAAGCTGGTAATAACGCTCTAGTGTGGATCCACAAAGGCAATTACCGTACAGTTTAGAGTACATTAGGTGTTTCTCGGTACAGACTTATAGGGAAATCTGATAGTTACCGGTGAAAACGTATAATTTAATATACATTTAAAGCTATAATCACTTTTAGAATTGACAAAATTTATTGATTCTGCGGTAGCTTTATTTTGTCTATAGAATGAGATATCGTACAAATTTGGGTCTGAAAGTGTGTATTACGTGCCTAAATTGAGTTGCCAAATCAAGATTCAAATCATTTTGTTCCTCAAAGCGGCCCGCCTTGCGAGCGATTTCAACACACAGTCTCGTGACGTCATTGGTATTTGTGTAGATACTGTGGCAACCAGCAATGTAGGCAGGCAGATCATTATCTATCCACTTTTTTCATGCTCGATTAACGGCAATTTTCTGAGTATCTGTTGTCGAACTGTGCATATTTTCTATATATTCCGGACTCTCTCGAGATGTAGTTTCAAGTTTGCGTGACAAACAAGAACGCTAAATTTGGCTGATTTTAAAATTGATTCCAACTTTAACTGCAGTAGAATTCTCTTGGAAGGGAATATATTATACGTGTGAATCTTTGGGTTCAACACCCAGAGAAGGTATGGGAAAAGACCAGATTTATCAAAAAATAGGTATATTTTACCGCAAAATCAGTGTTTTTTTAAAGGAAATGCTGAGAAAAAATCCCTTTTTCCTTGTAGAAGGCAACTGGACCTTTACGAATGGCGAGCCTATCGTGTGGGATGACTTTTACACAAACGAACCGAACAACATGGAAACATCTGGAATGGGTCCAGCCAACTGTGCAGCCATGGTCATCGACACCGTCCACGGCCTCAATGTGTGGACAGATCGCATGTGTAACAGCTCATACAGCTTCATATGTCAGAGGCCACAGCCCTGTGAAAGTACGTGTCCTTAGATGCTACTGCAGCTCATATAATTTCTTTTTATGACTAGCCAACAAGAATCTTGCGTTGCAGTTGTCAAAAGAGACACTCTGACGCTGCAGACTTATTTTACTTTTATATCACCTTTGAAAAAAGAAAACCTTTGAAATAGTAGCCCTTTTTATATTCAGTTCACACATCAACACATTTATTCTAGCACGTTTCAGTTTTATGCCACATGCCCCATCGATTGGCATTCTATCACTTCTATTTAGTAACCACGTCGACAGACACCTTCGAGACGACAACACCGCAGCAAACCACGACCGATCTGTCATCATCGCGAGACCTGTCAACGACAGCGCCCGCGGACTCAGTAGAGCTAACCACCACAGCGGAAGCCGCGTCCACGTCACAGGCTAGCGCGCCAGACCTGTCAACGGAGCCAAGCTCGGGAACCACACGAGCCAATCACGCCACAACCTCACGTACAGAGTCACCGTCTACACAAGCCTTAGTTACTCCATATAGCGTCCATCCCAAACACCCAGGTATGTACTCGCCATACGACATCAGGTTAGGAACATAATGGACAAGAGACATTAATGGAATTTAATCAATTTGTAATCATGGTCAATCAAACATTAGTCTAAGACTGTTAATGTTAATGAGCTATCAGCATTGCGTATGGCATCGTATGTCACAGAGACAACGTGAACGTGACAACATCTTTCCAAGATCAGTTTCTAAGACAATGAATCTTTGATTTAATTCCAGAGCAAACAACACAATCATATGAAGAAATTGATTCAACGACAAAATTTAATGCAATATTTTTATCGACGTCGACTTCATTACCCAGTGAATCTTCTTCAGAGCCCTTTATTCTACCAAAAGGAGAAGGTAGTGAAACATTGTGTGGCGGATAAGGAAAACAAATGGATATGTAGAAAATGCAATATAATAAATGTATATGCGATTGCATATAATGTAGAGTACGTGACATACTATAAACCTGTTATTCAAATGCTCATAGTTGTATTGACGTGGGGCGTTTGGACCGCCTGGACCAGCTGTTCGACCACCTGTGGCGGTGGTACTCACATACGTTTCAAGCTCTGTGACAATCAAGTCACACCAGATTGTACACACCTCCTCTTCTATCGACATAACAGATCCGTAGGTGAGTGTACTTGTAGTCTAATAACTACTGGACCCAGTTCCGAATCATAACGTTTGACGGTGAGAATCATAGGACTCCATTTGTGTTTCAAGACTGGCTGGGATACGGTACGGACTGGCAGGACTGTAACACCGGTCCCTGTCCGCGGGATGGGCACTGGCTGCCATGGGGTATGTGGCTACAGTGCACTGCTACCTGTGGGCTCGGCACGCAGCGCCGCCAGCGGACATGTCAGGAACCACAGGGAGCGGGGCGTCCGTGTGACGGAAAGTCGTATGAGATGATAGAGTGCAGGAAGAACGAGTGTGAATATAAACGAAGTAAGGAAGCCATTGTTACGTATATTGATGCTTCTCTCTCCTTGTGTGGAATGGTAGAAGGGGTCTAGTCAGTGGTACAGTAGGTAGGGAGCGGTACTGAAAAAAGGAATGTAATTAAATTCTCATTAATTACCTTCTTCACCATGCCCTCCCATTTTGATTCCACTTCAGATTTTTCCATTCACTTTTTTCATTATACTCATTTGCAGTCGTACCGTCGCCTACGGACAGCTACACTACCTCGGACCGCCGTCAGAGCGCCATATCTCTGGGCGTTCTAGGCATCACCTTTCCCGTCCTTATAGCCGCGATACTGTGCCTCCTTGACTGCAACAAGTTCAGAGAGGACGCGTGTAGTGGGAGGTCCAGGCCTAGCAGCAGTCGTCATAGGCGCAACACATACGGGAAATCTAGGGTTATCCGCGCGACAATTCGATGAGTGATTCAACCCGAATTTGAGCATTTCCCAGTTTCGGTTCGAAACTTTTGCAGTGTGAAAATCTGGAGTCCCTGGAATTATATTTTGTAATATCATAAAATATAGAAACATGTTTCAGAGAAGATTGAAACATGAACTTTTTCAGGACAACCTTTCGTCATTCAACTAACACATGCATCTCATCTCATGCATACATGCTTGCCAAGGGACCCTGCGTGTCGGATAAAAAATGCAGAAAACATTGTGATGTAAATATATATGTATATATATATATATATATTCATAAAATATATAGATTTGAGAATCATGCCTAACTGCGATTGCAGTGTTTGGGTGTATGCTACATCATATACTTTGTATTTTGATGCTCGTACATTTGCAGAACACACCATGTCTTTCGAACAATTGCCAGATTTCATGCTCATTAATTGTGAATTTTAAGGGATCATGACAATACATAAACTAAAGGGAATATATAATATTCAAAAGTCGTCGCACTCACACACATAATACTATCGGTCAAGATATATACAAACAAAGATGACCATCTTCGCTCTATGGATGATTCAGTTTTTATTTCGAAGCACTGTCAGAAAGATTACTGCATACGTCCATGCTATGTATTTCAAAATCACTAATAGTAATTACTTCGTTTTACCAGATTTTTTTGACGAAAGAATTTAACATATTGTCTGGTGCCCGACACGTTCCCAGATGAGTTCCAGCTGGTCGTATGGTTGTCCCAAGTATCACTAAATATGCTTGCGACAAGATTTTGGACACAGTCGTATACCTGCACTTTGCACTATGTTTGTCAGAGGATTCCACATGTGTATGGTAGCATTTGAATAGGCCTATAAAGTTATTCGAAATGTCTTTGATATAGTGTAACAATTATAGTTCTTAAAAGGTCGCTAACGGAGGTGCTATCACTAAAAATTCACATTATCAAACATCCAAAATCCAAAGTTATCAAAAATTCCAATCATCAAAAGACTGCGAAATCAATTGCAATTCTGCCAGGAACGGTAGCCTCGTGGAATGACGTGTCGTTCGTTGTGATACTTATCCGCATACGCTATGCCGTCATTCCGCACACCTTCAGGAGTTCTATACAGCGGTTTTACCATACCATAACATTCACCGATAAAATAGCTGATGTGATGATAAAGAATACATGTGCATTCATAGTAATACACATTTATAAATACGATTAGTATGAGGTGTGCTTGACACACCAGTCCGATTTTCAGTGTATGACGGTTATTGCCAAACTATGTATCTCGACTTTATTTTTTAGTTATTCCTATTCACATGAATTCATAATAATGACCAATAATTAATACCCCGACCAATTAACTTATCCCACAACACACTGGTATCATCAGAGGCAGACAGTGTGTTCAATGTAGTTGTTTCTACTGTACATCTGATGGAATTAGCATACATAGAATATAGTAAGTTACTAAAAATGAAAATGGTGAACGATAACAAGGGGACGTACAACACATCACATAATTACGGAAGCGTAGAAGGGCCACCCAGGAAAATTATTTTTAGGTTACCAGACCTTTGGTCCGATAACCTATTGCCGTGGCGTTGCGTCCGTCGTCCGGCGTCCGTCGTCCGTCGTCCGGCGTCCGTCCGTCCACATTTTTATCATTAAAGTTTACAGGCGAATATTTCTGAAATTTTGCACAAAAATACCTAAAAATATTTCCAGGAAAGGTTTTTTTTAGTTTTTTGATTTTCGCATTTTTTTCAAAATGGCGGCCGTTTTCGTCGAAAAATGGCCAATTTTGGACTTTGGCGGTCGTTTTCTCAAAATCTGTTCAGTAACTTTTTTTTTATTGATGCATAACACGCCCAAATGGGACTTTCCCACGTTAAATTTTCCTATGCTTTATAATGGGACACAATAAAGCCTAATATCTCACTTAATATTGAGATTAGAGACTAGGAATCAATTGTGCACATATAGGAAATGATATATGCTGAACATTCCCGTGACCTTGAATTTGACCTCTGACCTTGGTTTCAAAGTTAGAGCGGCCGTTTTCGTCGAAAAATGGCCAATTTTGGACTTTGACGGTCGTTTTCTCAAAATCTGTTCAGTAACTTTTTTTTTCATTGATGAAAAACACTCCTCATATGTACCCCTGTGACATGTATAAATTTCGTTTCCCTTGAAGCGCTTGAAGTGGGCCATTTTGGGCCCAAACTCGGCCCAAATGTGACTAGGAATCAATTGTAGACTAGGAATCAATTGTGCACATATAGGAAATGATATATGCTGAACATTCTCGTGATCTTGAATTTGACCTCTGACCTTGGTTTCAAAGTTAGAGCGGCCGTTTTCGTCGAAAAATGGCCAATTTTGGACTTTGACGGTCGTTTTCTCAAAATCTGTTCAGTAACTTTTTTTTTCATTGATGAAAAACACTCCTCATATGTACCCCTGTGACATGTATAAATTTCGTTTCCCTCGAATCGCTTGAAGTGGGCCATTTTGGGCCCAAACTCGGCCCAAATGTGACTTTCCCATGTTAAATTTTCCTATGCTTTATAATGGGACACATTAAGCCTAATATCTCACTTAATATTGAAATTAGAGAATAGGAATGAATTGTGGACATATAGGAAATGATATATGCTGAATATTCTCGTGACCTTGAATTTGACCTTTGACCTCATTTTCAAGGTCACAGGACAAAATGGCC
Source organism: Terebella lapidaria (assembly GCA_949152475.1). Lineage (NCBI taxonomy): Eukaryota > Metazoa > Annelida > Polychaeta > Terebellida > Terebellidae > Terebella > Terebella lapidaria. The sequence continues at coordinate 52,260,764 of OX424555.1, read as the reverse complement.
AATATCTTGCTTATTAGCGACTTTACAGCTTAGGAATCAATTGTGAACATATAGGAAATGATATATGCTGAATATTCTCGTGACCTTGAATTTGACCTTTGACCTCATTTTCAAGGTCACATGACAAAATGGCTAATATCTCGCTTATTATCGACTTTACAGTTTAGGAATCAATTGTGAACAAATAGGAAATGATATATGCTGAAAATGCTCGTGACCTTGAATTTGACCTTTGACCTATTTTCAAGGTCACAGGACAAAATGGCCAATATCTTGCTTATTAGCGACTTTACAGCTTAGGAATTAATTGTGAACATATAGGAAATGATATATGCTGAATATTCTCGTGACCTTGAATTTGACCTTTGACCTCATTTTCAAGGTCACAGGACGAATTGGCCAATATCTTGCTTATTATCGACTTTACAGCTTAGGAATCAATTGTGAACATATAGAAAATGATATATTCTGAATATTTTAATGATATTGAATTTGACCTTTGACCTAAATTTCAAGGTCAGTCATTTTATTTTCAAAGTCAGATTACAAAATGGCTTATATCTCGCATATTATCAAATTTACAGCTTAGGGGTCCATAGTGAACATATAGGAAATGATGTATGCTGAATAGTTTGGTGATCTAGAATTTAACCTTTGATCCCATTTTCAAGGTTAGAGATATGGCGATTTCAGTGGTCACCTTGAATTTGACTTTCAACTTTCTCGGCTTAACTCTGTATATTTCTCCGATAACCTTACTAGCCCATTGGGCTAATTTTTTAAATTCCCGACTTAGTAACTCGATAATATCGACTTAGTATCTCGATAATATCGACTTATTATCTCGATAATATCGACTTAAGAGTGGGTCAGGCACAGGAAGATTTTTTTTTCAAATTCCCGAGTTAGTAAGTCGATAATATCGAGTTAGTATCTCGATAATAATATCGAGTTAGTATCTCGACAAAATCGAGTTAGTATCTCGACAATATCGAGTTAGTATCTCGATAATATCGAGTTAGTAACTCGATAATATCGACTTAGTAACTCGATAATATCGACTTAGTATCTCGACTTAAATCACAGCACGTGATGTATAGTCTGCCTGTGCATATGCATAATGAGAAAACATATAAACATTACTGATTTTATATGAGGGTCAAATACTGTTAGAACTCTAATATGTAATTAATGTAATTGATATTTACATCAGAGGGGAAAGTTTTCATTTTAGATATCATTTATTTCAATGTTCATACGGGGATATATCCGCCAATTGACACCGTCGTTATTGGTTACCCACGTACATTATACATACATGTACACATGGGCCGGACAACCCTGGTATATAAAGTCGATATTATCGAGTTACTAAGTCGATATTATCGAGTTACTAATTCGATATAATCGAGATACTAACTCGATATTATCGAGTTACTAAGTCGATATTATCGAGTTACTAACTCGGGAATTAAAAAAAAAATAAATCTCCTTCCTGTGCCTGTTCCACGTTCAAGTCGATATTATCGAGATACTACGATATTATCGAGATACTAAGTCGATATTATCGAGATACTAAGTCGGGAATTTAAAAAAAATAATTTTCCTGGGTGGCCCTTCTACGCTTCCGTATATAATAGATATAGCACTATTATAAAATGAAAAGAAGACTGAGAAAAAAACCACTTTGATGTCCATCAAGTGAGTTGAGCAATGATGTCAGCTGTAAACAATTTTGAAAACCATTAACAAAATTACATCACTATTACTTTCCATAATTATATCAGTCTGATTCCATCAAGTGTACAACAGAAACGACTATAGTCTGCACACTCTCTGCTCTTGATGTTTCCAGTGTGGTTTTGTCTGTGAATACTTGGCTGAACTAAAAAAAAATTATATTTGCTATTGTTATCTTTAAAATCCAATTGTATTGTTCGATACATATATACACGTACACTACAACGATAGATCACAGATTAATGATGAGAACCATGAAAAAATATTGTCAATATATAAAAATTAGCCCAAGGGTTAAGAAAGGTTAGCGGGAAAATGTTTAGTTTTAAAACAATTTTTTTTTTATAAAAACGATCGTATTGATCTTGAAGTGTTCTAGGAGTTTACTCCATACAGCTACCATTATGAAGGAAGAATGAGACACTTGATTCTTAAGCCATAAAGTTACATACAAACAAACAATTAGTCATTTTGTGCTCTGACTTTAAAAATAATGTCAAAGGTCAACTTCAAGTTGATGAAAATATTCAGCTTATATCAATTCCTATATGTACACAATCGTTCACAAACTGTAGATCTAACAATCAGCAATATATTAGTCATTTTGTGCTCAGCCTTTGAAAACAAGGTCAAGTTCAAGGTGATAACAATATTCAGCATATATCATTTCCTATGTGTTCACAATTGATTCCCTAGATGTGAAGTCAATGATAAGCAAGATAGTAACCATTTTGTTCTGTGACGTTGAAAATGAAGTCCAAGAAGAAATTCAAAATCATGAGAATATTCGGCATATATCATTTCCTATGTGTCCACAGTTGATTCCTAACCTGTTAAGTTGATATTAAGCGAGGTATCAGCCATTCTGTGCTCTGACCTTGAAAATGGGGTCGAAGGTCAAGGTCATCAGAATATTCGGTGTATATCATTTCCTATATGTACACAATTGATTCCCAATCTGTGAAGTCGATAATAAACGATATATTACTCATTTTGCGCTTTGACCTTGAAAATGATCTTCAAATTCAAGTTGAAGGTTATGAGAATATTCAGCATATATGATTTCCTATATGTGCACAATTGATCTTTAAAGTCGATGATAAGCAAGATATTACCCATTTTGTGCATTGACCTTGGAAATGAAGTGCAAGGTCAAGTTCAAGGTCATCAGAATATTCAGTATATTTCCTATATGTACACAATTGATTTCTGATCTATAAAGTCGTTAATAAGTGAAATATTAGCCATTCTGTGCTCTGACCTTGAGAATGAGGTCAAAGGTCAAATTCAAGATCATGACAATATTCAGAATGTATCCTTTCCTATAGGTCCACAATTGATTCCTAAGCTGTAAAGTCGATAATAAGCCAGATATTAGCCATTTTGCCCTTTGACCTTGAAAATGAGGTGAGAGGTCGAGCTCAAGATCATCAGAATATTCAACATACATCATTTCCTATATGTTCAAAATTGATTCCTTAGCTGTAAAGTCGACAATAAGCGAGATATTAGCCATTTTGTGCTATGACCTTGAAAATTAGGTCAAAGGTCAAATTCAAAGTCACGACAATATTTGGCATATATCATTTCCTATATGTCCACAATTGAATCCTAATCTCTAATCTCAATATTAAGTGAGATATCAGGGAAATGTTGCCCATTATAAAGCATCTAGGAGAATTTAACATGGGAAAGTCCCATTTGGGACCCGTCAAAATGGCTGCCACACACAGACCGGCGATTCTAGGGCGACTTATACACATCACAGAGGTATATGAGGGGAATGTTTTGAAACAAAAATATCAAAGTGGTCAGACAGTTTTTGAGAAAAAAGCCACCAGAGTCCATAACTGGCCACCTTTCGTCAAAAATGGCGGCCATTTTGAAAAACATCGCGAAAATCAAGAAACTAAAAAATACTTCTCTCTTGAAATTTTTTTAGGTATTTTTGTGCAAAATTTCAGAAAGATTCGACCATTAACTTCGCAGATAAAAATGAAGACGGACGACGACGACGACGACGACGTACACAACGCCATGGTAATAGGTTATCGGACCAAAGGTGTCGGACGTGATGTCATAAATTTGTAGCGGATCCTTGTTGGAAATAATCATCTGAATAAATTTCGTTTACAGGTACATTTTGGTTTAACCGACAGAAGATGAGCTGATCATGATGGATACATTTTTGTCCGTGGTCATGAAACAGGTCTATATGTTGTCAGCATGTTAAAGCCATAATGACAACGTTACTTGCACCTAAATATTTTGCCATGGGAAATATCATTGTGGTTGTCACATATCACCAGGCTCAAGAATACTTCGAAATAAATCATCAATACAAATTAATTGTTTCCCGATAATTACCCGAAATGTACCCTAATAATTCAAACAAAACAGAGCTTTTTGTTGTAGTCACGGGTTACCTTAAGAAAATATATATAAAAAAACAACAGCAAATGTATCATACCAATTCCAGAATATTGAATAAGGGGAATCAAATAATTAAATCGTCGCATGACCGAGTCCGTGCGAGCAGTGGTAGCTGTCTTGTACAATTGACCACGATATCTGATTGTCTAACGAACTGTGACACCATACCGTGACGAACTGTGAACACCATACCGTGACCCGGCCATGTAATCAGTTAGGGTGTTGGTTACGTACAGATGGGCTCTTTATCAAAAGTACAAACTGTTTTCCAGCTGATTCTAAGCGAATTCTAAGCTGATTCTGGCCAATGTCAATCAATGGAGTTTGGGAAGTTAAAAATGCTTCTGATCCAATTAGTGAATCTTAGTAAGTAAGTAAGTAAGTTTATTTAGAAAATGTATAATAACAGTCAATCTTACTATCACAAGTACATTTACAAATACATTTCCAAGGACATTACAAGAGACAGAGTCTGTAGCCCATACATATACATTTCAGTACATGATAATACAATTACGCGTTCTGTATAGGTTGTAATACCCAACAAAGAAAAAAAAGAAAAGAAAAAATTAGGCCAAGGGCCGAAGATAGGTTACCGGACAATGTTTAATATTTTAGATGTTAGCCAGGTCACTGGTTGAATTCAAGAGAATATTCAGCATATATAACATTAAGCATATATCATATACCACAGTTGATTGCTAAGCTGTAAATTCAATAATCAGCGAGATATTAGCAATTTTGTGCTGTGGCCTTGAAAATGAAGGGGCAAAGGTCAAATTCAAGGTCATCAAAATATTCAGTGTATATCATTTTCTATATCATGTCCACAATTGATTCCCAAACCATACAGTCAATAGAGGAGCAAGATATGAGCCAGTTTGTCCTTGGACCTTGAAAATGAGGTCAGAGGTCAAATTCAAGGTCCGAGAATATTCAGCATACATGTATATCATTTCCTACATGTCCACAATTGATTCCTAAGCTGTAAAATCGATAATAAGTGAGATATTAGACATTTTGTCCTGTGACCTTGAAAATGAGGTCAAAGGTCAAATTCAAGGTCATGACAATAATCTGCATATATCATTTCCTATATGTTCATAACTGATTCCTAAGCTGTAAAGTCGATAACAAGCGAGATATTAGCCATTTTGTCCTATGACCTTGAAAATGCGGTCAAAGGTCAAATTCAAGGTCATCAGAATATTCAGCATATATCATTTCCTATATGTCCACAATTGATTCCTAAGCTGTAGAGTCGATAATAAGTGAGATATTAGACATTTTGTCCTGTGACCTTGAAAATGAGGTCAAAGGTCAACTTCAAGGTCATGACAATAATCTGCATATATCATTTCCTATATGTTCATAACTGATTCCTAAGCTGTAAAGTCGATAACAAGCGAGATATTAGCCATTTTGTCCTATGACCTTGAAAATGGGGTCAAAGGTCAAAATCAAGGTCATCAGAATATTCAGCATATATCATTTCCTATATGTCCACAATTGATTGCTAGGCTGTAGAGTCGATAATAAGCGAGATATCAGCCATTTTAGGCTCTGACCTTGAATTGAGGTCAGAGGTCAAATTCAAGGTCACGAGGATATTCAGCATATATCATTTCCTATATGTCCACAATTGATTCCTAGTCTCTAATCTCAATATTAAGTGAGATATTAGGCATAATGTGTCCCATTATAAAGCATAGGAGAATTTAACATGGGAAAGTCCCATTTGGGCCGAGTTTGGGCCAAAATGGCCCACTTCGAGCGATTCAAGCGCAACGAAATTTATAGACATCATAGGGGTACATATGAGGAGTGTTATGTATCAAAAAGAAAAAAAGTTACTGAACAGATTTTGAGAAAATGGCCACCAAAAATCCAAAATCAGTCATTTTTCGTCGAAAACGGCCGCCATTTTGAAAATAATGCGAAAATCAAAAAACTAAAAAATACCTCCTTCCTGAATTATTTTTAAGTATTTTTGTGCAAAATTTCAGAAGAATTCGCCCGTAATCAAAAAAGATAAAAATGTGGACGACGACGACGACGACGGACGATGGACGACGGACGACAGACGACGGACGCAACGCCATGCCAATAGGTTATCGGACCATAGGTCCGGTAACCTAAAAAAAAGATACACATTAAGAACGACAAGAAACATGTACGAATTTTACAGTGATAATCCAGTGGAATGTGGCAAGTGTGGACTCATTACTGGCTAAACTTGTGGTGTTTGAATAACTGTTTGAAAGATTTAACACTTTTCGCGTGTTCAGCTTCATTGGGTAAGTTTGTCCATTTTGCGGGTCCTAAATATAACAGACTGAGTTTCGCCGTTTCAAATGTTATCAGAGGTATAATCGGGTCATCTCCATGTCGAGTTGTTTGCCTATTCCCCTGTGGGCGATAATAAAATAGGTCTAGGAGGGCATTAGGCAGTTTCTCATGAACAAATTTGTACATGGATTCATTTATTTGTAGCTCGAAAATATCTGAAAGTTTCAAAATTCCTGAATATCTGAACAACGGAGATGAATGGGCATTATAAACAGAATTATTCAAACATCGAATTGTTTTCTTTTGGGCCACTGTAATTTTGTTCAAGTGCTTCTGATATGTGCCTCCCCATAGAATACATGTACATCCATATGTGAGGTATGGGTGAATGAGGCTATAGTACAATGTTTTCAAATTTTCATACTTCAAGAATGACTTGGCGCTCTTCATCGCATAAATGCCGCTGGATATTTTTTTGTGCACGTGCATGAAATGTTACACAATAGTGACAGTATATGCATGTAAACGATTCTCTGAAAAATATCAATATCTGATAGACATTTACGTAAAATATCTAAGTGATATTCTACTACTCAGTCATGTAGTATTAAAATACTAATTTAGTTTATATTGTAATCATAATTATGTTGATACATATGTGGACTACTGAACAAATCTGAGAATTTTATACCTTGTAATTCGTTGAACGGAACCAATCAACAGCGTATCAGATTATTTCGCTTCTCCGATTCAATAACTGCTAAATGTTTCACTGACAATTGTTAATATGGTTTTAGTCCAATATCCCAATTGCCCGAGTCCTGCGTCAATTCCAAATTATGCCACAGTGGTGCAAATTCAAATAATGTTACATATGTATTGTAGTCTTTAGAGAATTGTCCGAAGTATGTAGTGCTAAACTAGTAGTCTACAAGTCTACTAGTTAGTCTACAAGTTCAAAATTTGCTTTTGGTTGACTAAGTAATTCTTTTTGATGTGATAACAACATGTTGGAAATGAATTGTATAGATCCGTCCATAAAAAAAAGTGTCATGGTAGAATGGCTTCTACGAACAAATTTCCAGGAAATGGGCGTCCAACCATTGCCGTAACCTAAAGTACCCATGCTGTGTAGTAAATACCTCTGGAAGTTATGAGCATCCTATTATGTAATCATTGAATTGGTCACCAGTTGAATTGGTCATCATTGAATTGGTCACCAGTTGACCTCAATATGTCGGGTCACTGGCACTGAGTGGTTAGTGTTTTCCAAAGAACGTGACTGCAATACAGGAAGTGAATCGGGGTTGTTCGTCCAAGAAAATGACAATTGCGACAGTGAATCACATGTTCCTTGCACGAATCTATGGTTTTATTTGTAAGCACTCTTATAGGTCATTCTCTCTATATGTTAATATTTCGGACGGGTACGTGATGAATCTGAAGTAAGGAAAATCACATCGTATCCACGTTATAGTGCAGAAGGAAACACCTCTGCTCAGTCGTGTCACACACGTGCAGGACTTCCGGTGATAATGTCGCCATTGTGAGGCGCGATTCACTGGAGATCAAAACACAATGATTCATTTGCAGCTCGGGACACTTCCTTGTAGACTGCACAAGCTCTGAGATAAGAGCAAGACGTCACATCTCACCACAAGTCGGTTTTCACTCATATTATGTTTGTCACGGAAATATTGTAACATACGTAATAAAGGTGTAGGCACGTTAGTGCACTGTATGCGGTCACAGGAAATAGCAGCCGCCAGTGAACTACCTACATATTCACTGAAAGCTGATCAATCGGATACACTTGCAGGCCAGACCTAATTGAATGATACATCAAAATCTGACTGTATTGGTGGTAACAGATTGATACTTACACTCACACGTATTCAGGAGAATTGAGAGATGATGTGTAAAAGTGTGAAAAAAATGTGTCAGGCAGCGAAAAGTATTGTGTTGGTTTATCCTATTCATCCGAAGTATTCTATTCGTATGATGATCTCGCCTACCTGTACTTGTGTAAAGTATGGCAGGTCAATGTATTGATTCGTACATAATATATAATTTAGTGCATATAATTTTGTGCATATATAATGCAGACACAAAAACCCCCACACAATCACAACTTTATTTCACCCCACCACATGTGGATTGCACAAAAGTTTTAAAACAAAAAACATGGGTGAAATTCACTCCAATTACTCAGCCATATTCGATTGTCAGCTGTCCTCAAATCGACTACTTCCTTAAGGTGGATCGCGACACCCTGTAGACAGAAAGCGTTATAACGTTTACGTTTATGACGCTCTGTTTTGCCATTTCAGGCTCATTCTATCCATCGAAATAGACCGATTCGAGGTCACTGCGTGCAGCCGGCGCGCAATGCATTGTGGGAGGATATGTGTTCACTTCCGAGGCAATATTATGGTTTTCGCGAAGTCGATTATAAAACCCACTGAAGTAGTATTACCGCAGATAATTTATTGTGTTAAACTTGTTTAAACATGTCAAGCAGATGCGGTGTTGCTTCTTGTTCCAATGACCGAAAATACAAAAACAAGTGAGTGTGACTGTGAATAAATGAATCATCGTAGCTTGCCACACCCCCTCCCCCCAGCTTCCCCCAGGCCAACACTGGTCAATGTCAGATTGAAGAAGAGGCTCCACCTGGCGATTGTGTCATGTTTGAAACTCTTCAAAAAGGGTTCAATAAATTTTGAAATCCTCATATCACGCTCACAACAAAATTCACGAATACCCATTGATGAAAATCCAAATCTACTTCATGTAATTAATGTATTGAATATATAGGCCCTTTCAGAATTATGACAGAAAAGCAAAAAAAAACAGTGCCAGAAGACTGACCTGGGGATTCCACAAATGCCCAGTGCATTTTATGTGCATCAGCCAATAAATATATCCAAAGTTATCTATAAACAGTATAGAACAATGTACCACTGTGTAATTATGATCATACTTCATCATACTCCGTGCATAAGGGTCCAAAAGGGGCACTGTTTGGCCAAGAACTGAAATAAAAAATCAATATGGCCGACTATAATGTTATTGGAACTACTTTTTGTGCTAGGAATTAACCCTTGGCTTGTCACATTATTGGTGCTCATTCAGGGAGAACTCATTTTCTGAACAAGACAATAAATATGAACATGGCATGTGAAATGTAAATATTTTATTTCATAATGCGTAACATCAATGAGAAAGTCGAAAATCATAACGTGTACATTTTCATGGAAGTTACCTGTATCTGTGAGGATCATGTTCTACATGCAATATATATCACAGCAAGATGGTAGGAGGTATTGTTAGTTTCGTTACAAACATGAACAATACATACATTCTAAAAATGTGTAACTATGGTAACATACACAGGTAAATTGATTGCATTTAAGGTTAATAAGTGTAATAAATCCAAATTACCGAAAAATTTAATATGAAGTATGCACCGTATGCTTACTGCAGGTGGGTTGATTATATCTTTTTTATGGTGGTTTACATATTACAAATCAATATATATCCCGGCTTAAGTGAGCACAGATCATAGATAAATATAACCTGCAGTGATATGGAATAGCAGTTTGATAATGTGAGGTTTCTTTACAATGAAACCATGATGTGGAAGGGAAATATTTCCGATTATTCACCCAAACCACCACATTGGAATAAGGCATGTGCATTTATAAATGTAATATTTCGAATCAGCATACATAGTCGCCTCATCTCTCCCCTAACAAATGAAGTATATGTAAAGGTTGTTGTGAATGTACACATTTCATTTCGCAGTATTTTAATAATTAATTTTCTAAGGAATGACATAATATTACACATAATATTTTGTGGGAGCTGTGTTGGAGATGATCACCGAGTTGTGGAGAACACTTCGAGGAAGCTCTGTTGCAGATGTTCAAGAGTGTTGAAGAGCAGTTCGAGTAGCTGTCTTATAGATGTTCACCGAGTGTTGAAGAACAGTTCGAGTGTGCTGTCTTGGAGATGTTCACTGAGTGTTGAAGAATAGTTGAAAGAAAAAAAACGAAACTGAAGAAGTCTGAAAAAAGCCGTAAAAATATTTATAATTCTCGTTTGTAGTAAATGACAGGTTTGTTGAGCTCGGTTTGAAGTCCAGATAGTGTTTGCCGTTAGGGAATCCAGTTAAACAATCTTTAGTTTGTTAAGAACTGTACCCTGAAATGGGTTGAAGTTATGTGATAACCTTTTACTAATGGACTGAAAAGGTGTGGACATGTAACAAACCGCAGAACTGATAACGAGGCTGGGAGAGTTCATGACCTGACCCTGATTGATAATCGAGGCAAGGTTATGACCCTTGGTGGCCCACATAGAAACCGGGAAATGAATGTTTACACCGTAACCCTACACGGCCGGGAGCCAACTCAATTCTAAATACAATTAAGTCGTTATTCTTAATTGTTTATATATTTTACATGCATAGATATATTTATATGAAAAAAAAACCAGGAGAAATCGAAACATTTGAAATTCATAATAAAATGGCCTTCATGAAAACATACCTTGTTTTAGGTTATGTAGTATGGTGCTGGGGATGTTCCTGTGCATTGTGCATGGCTGGCCTGATATGGTGCAATGGTGACAAACTGTAAAATAAAGTAAGAGTAGAACACCTCAAATTTCATTGTCAGGTGTTGTTGTTTCCCACAACAAACCAAGATAAACTAGACGTCAAGGCCTAAAGGCCTTGGAGGCATTTCAGGGTGATGCATGAAAAAAGACAAAATGTTTGTTTTTATATGTTTGTCTAGGACCACGAGTCTGAAAATCACAGGGCTCTACGATGTACCATTTCTGAGATATCGACGGAAATGAAAAATTTCAGGTCAAGGTCGAAGTTCATTCCTAGTACCACTCAGATATGTTTGTCTAGGGCCACGAGTCCGAAAATAACATCCGTTTCCCTCTACGATGCAGCGTTTCCAAGATATCGATGTAAACGAAAAATGCCGACTTGGCAAAAAAATTTCGGGTCAAGGTCAAAGTTCATCCATAACACCCCTTAGACATGTTTGTTTAGGATGACGAGTCCGAAAATTACGTCCGTTTCGCTCTACGACGCACCGTATATATGAACCTCCATACAAAGTTCCACAATCATTGGCAAAATACTTTTTGAGTTATCGTGCGGAAACCAGAAACATTAATTTCATCCTCACGGACCTCGGGAGCCGGCAAAAAAACAATAGGCTTCTTCTACACAACATTTCTGACCAGCGTTGAAAATTTGGCGAAGATTCATCGAGGCAAACTGAAGTTATCGTGCGGAAACCAAAAAGTGAAAAAAAAAAAATTCTGCTGAAATGCCTTAATTAGAACATGGAGACTGTAGTTTTTTGTCCATATCTTTATAGTTCATATTATCATTCTATTATGAGCATATACTCAGCACAAAAGATGCTACTCACATTAAACTCAAATCATTTGAACATCCCCAGCATGGAAGTCCTCCACAAGATGAGTGACATCACAGATCTCGGACTCGGATCCACTCCCGTCATACTCCACCCGATAAACAGCAGAAGTGGTGCCCGCTCTTCCTTTGAGGAGCTTTGAAACTTTCCCTGTAAACATGGTAAAAGTATATATAAATGGAATAGACAAATGGAGAATATTGGTCAGTTCAGGTTCAGAGTGTACATACGAGTGCTCAGTGCTTACCGGTGTACCACTTCTGCTGGCCCGGCTCGTCGAGAATCCAGCGGTGCTTGATGTGCTTCCCGACGAGCTTCGGAACCTTCCTTCGGGTGGATCTTTTCTGGGAGTAGACAGCAACCTGTGTCTGGAGCCTCGAGATGTGAGGGTGAAGGACTCCCAGGTGCAGTGGCTTTCCTATTGATACAAACATACAGACTCAATATTCATATTTCAAAATGACAAAAGCACTACAAAGACAATGTTTAATTATGTTATTTGTGTTAATTTGTATATGATGATCGAGCCTCACCTTTTGGTAGCATGGGCAGAAGCACAGGCCTCAGGGATCTGCTGAATAGGTTCCACCTGTAAAGGAGGAATCATAAAGATAAATCATAGATATACAGGTATTGGCTATACACATCAGGCTAATCTTGCACTGATACATGCAATATGTAGTATTTCCCTTTCCGAGGCGCCGCCAACTCAGGTAGATAAGTGTCGATCCCACATGTGTGTGCATGAACAACATGTGTACTGTTATGGACAGCAAATGATATGGAACCAACCGTCTGAGCCAGGTCTGAGCACTGAGTGTTTTTGAGAAAAATAACTCTTACCAATACATGATAGCCTGGTGGTGGTGAGTCCTGCTACACTACAGCTCGTGAATCTCTGGGCGTTGTACACCATGTCACATATCAGCATATTGCGCTGTTCTTGATTCCCACCTGGGAATGCATGACGAGTGGGTCGTAATTTTGTGTTCCACAGTACTCTAGGCCTATATTTATCTGTAAACAACAAGTGTGGATGTGTTTTTCATTTCCACTGATCCCGTACGGGAATCGATGAAGGATCTAAAACAATGTTACGCACACGTGTGTGATAGGCCTATGTACTTGAAAATATCCCATTACAACACATTAAAAAAAGGGTTAACACTCACCATTTGTATTGTTTTGTCGGTTCCGCTCAGCCACCCATCCGTCCACATGTCAGTCATGTGACGTATCGCACGTGGGTCTTGGTAAAGTACTGTCAAGTTCTCAAATTCAAATAAAGCCGTAAGAAACCGACTTTGTGCAAATACGATGTTTTTTTTTATATTGCGGGAAATAATATGAAATGAAATTATGTTGTAGCAACATAAAATATAAAAAAAGAATCACATAGCAAGTGCTGATTTGCCCTTGACCTTCGTGTAACATTCTCATCACATGATCTCACTTGTATGTTACCATATGTATCGTTAGCCTAAAGAAATAGTCCAACAGAATTGGGTAACTTTTGTGGTATAATACACATTGACATGAGATATACCTTATTTATTTGGTACATATATGCTCATTCACGAACAAATATATCACTTTACTTGTACTTCACTATAAGTGATGGGAATTATGATTTCGTGTGTATTAATATCTGCAAATTGGGTCATCGTGATTAGCGTCTATGATACGGGAACTACTTTATCATCGTGAAATTGAAAATCGTTGATGCGTCAAAATATAAACAGCATCTTATGTGTTAAAATTACGGAAACAATCACCATGGATACACAAAAGAAACACACAGTTTCATGCATCAACTGACATAGAATAGCTGTCGACTTCGGTGAGTAAATTCGATCGTTAATTTCGTCAAACCAGACCTCTGTGCAACCCGGTGTCAACACGCGTTTGGCCGCCATTTCTGATTTTTTTCGTGCCACATAGTTCGAGGTCATAATTTGTAAAAATGTAAACAAATAGAAGATGACACTGATATCATAATTGATTGGTCGTACATTGTAGATGTTGCCCTGGTGTTGTTCTAGTATATTTTTGTGTTCATTGTTACTCCTTGCAACATGTATTTTTTTTGGAATCCAAAAGTAGGTATTTTAGTCATAGATTTTCTCATGTAAATAATGAACTGGAAAATATAATTTTTGCAGGAACATAACTGAAATTGTGTATAGATTCAGGATATATGTTGATTAACTGGATTATATCTTCATTTTATTGACACAACCAACAGATTACTTTGCCAAATATTTTCTGGCACACACACATCCAACATGGATTCTAGGATGCAGCCTCCTCTGAATGGTCAGACACAGCCCTCTCCACAATGTCGAAGGTCTAGTGTTATGTTTGTGATATAGATATATAACCCATGCAGTAACAGTTTAATATAGACATATGCATAAATGAAATTATGCGCTAGCACTATATAGCCCTATATAATATGGAAGTAGTTATGCACTACAAATGCAACTATATCGTATAAATGTACCGATATATTAGTTTTCAATGTTGTTTTTTGATGTGTGTGTGTATAATCTCACAGGTGGATTGTACTGCCACATGTGTCCGAGCTGAAATTCCACAAACCGAACCCACAAGATCACCAGAAGTGGGAGACCAAGCTACAGCGACCTGGATACACTGTATCGGGAAATACTCGTGTTTGCAGCAATCATTTCCGGTAAGATGGGCCTACATGATTTCATTAACCTTCAGCTGATATGTCAATGAACTGGTGAATGTCATGTTAGAATAGTGATGTGTTTGTTTAATGTTCACTATATTGTTTGGTATGTGTGAATGCATTTTTTTAAATTATGTTCCAGGTATGGCAAGCCTCTACACAACAACCGCGCTCCAACTATGCACCTTCGTTCCTACCCATCATGGGCACGCACCGTATCTGAGGTGAGAGATGACCTTCAGAAGATTGATGAGGAAATCGTGTGTGAAGTCTTGTCTGAACTGTGTGAACACGCCCAACAGCAGGACTTGAAACATCTTTTCGAAAAGTACGTGGGGCATCTCGACTGTTCTTCTGGATTCTCATCAGTATGTATGAGGCTGGAAAAAACCGTGGCGAGGAGTCTGATCGATCTCGTGCTGAATATCATTCCCATTGGAAAATGTTCGGAAGTTCTGGCATTTTTCACACATGGCATTCCAATCGAAGGACGAAAACCACATGGAGTTACTAAAACTTCTGGAGAATCTGTGAACCTGGTGACTGAGTTGGAAGCAGGAACTGAAACGTGTCAACTGGTTGGTGATTTTCACAACTATGTGGCCCCAATGCCTTCTGATGATCAAAACAACATGCCAGAAGTCTCCGCCGCATCTTCCAGAACACCAACGGACACCAGTACATCTGCCTGCAAACCTACCAAGAAAAAATGCATGAAAAAGAGGTGCCAGAAAAGGATCAGAGAGCTGGAGGCCAAGGTAACAGCGCTGGAACGTGAGGTGCAGACACTCAAAAAGAAGGCAGATCTACGTACTCGGCAGCGGAATGAAAACCAGCAGAGAATTTGCCTATTACAGAAGCAAGTGGACGATCATGAAGTACAGAAACCTTCGTTGGACATCAACCGAATCAAACACAGTGATATACTTGTCACCTTGCATACAGGATTACCAAGTTACGCCATGTTCCAGTGGGTGCTTGATGAAGTGCGCCCTGCCGCAGAAACAATGAACTACTGGGATGGTAAAGGAGACAAAGAAGGTGCTCCTGAGAGAAAGAAAAGTGGGTTACGTGCACTCAGTATAGAGAATGAACTACTGATGTGTCTCATGAAGTTGAAACTGAATTTGTCTGGCGAATATCTGGCCTTTCTGTTCAGTGTGTCAACGAGCACGGTGTCTATATTGCTATCCACTTGGATACCTATGCTCAGTTTGGAACTGTCAGGTCTGATTTACTGGCCTTCGAGGGAAGAAATAAAGTTGTGCTATCCGTCTTGTTTAAAAAAATGGGATGGCATCACAGCAGTTGTTGACTGTTTCGAGATCCCAGCTGAACGACCTTCACATGTTGAAGCAAATAGCCAAGTCTTCTCGACATACAAGAACCGACCTACATCTAAGTTCCTTCTGGCTTGTACCCCAGGTGGTTCAATATCATACATATCATGTGCTGCTGGAGGCAATATGTCTGACAAAGAAATCTTCTTGCAGTCTGGAATATTGCAAAAATTTTCTGTCGGGGACAAATGCATGGCCGATAAAGGCTTCCGAGTTCAAGGAGAGTTGCTGGAGCATGGTGTCGAACTGATCATTCCCCCTTTTGTAAAAGGCGGGAAGCCTTTCACCGATGCCGAAAACAGTTCAAACAAAAACATTGCACATTCGCGTATACATGTGGATAGAGTGATTGGACGATTGAGAGACTACTCGTATTTGAATGGTGTCACCCAGTTGGACTTGATCACACCAGCAGTTAAGACATGTGTTGCACTAACAAACCTCAAGCGATCGGTTGTGAATCCAGAATGAATATTGTGACCATGTGCTGTACAAAATTAGAATGAATGTGAACAAATAAAATAGTATGTGTCATTGTTGGTGACCTTGGCATATTCCTGAACATCACAAAGCTCTGATTCTTTTCAATATTTGCCACAAGGTTTTAGCAGAATAACCTTCTTTGCCATGAGGTTTAACAAGCCTTTAGCACAATATGAAATATCACGTACTGTTTGTAGTCATTTCAAATTTATTGTGTATGACAATAGATGACCCTTAAGATTCTGTGGTATAGCATTGAAATATAGCATAGTGGTACATGTATAGCATTGATCATTCTTAAATCTACGACTATTAGGCAAATAGTCAGTCCTTAGATACAATAATGTTAACAGACAAGTGCGGTGATAATTACCGGTACAGCGAAATTCCAATTACACATGATATGAACCTCCATGTCTACAAAAAGATCTACAAAATCATGTTATATAACCTATATTTACATGAATCAAATTCACTGTATTTTCGTCCACACATACACATGAAACATATGATTTACAGTAAGTGATTTTGTGCTTTCCAAACAATCAATCTTCATTTACATGTCATTTTTTGCTTGACATTACGGTTTTTGAGTTCATGATATATAACTTGTGACATGAAGGTGTGGGCTTTCTCACACATGCTGTTCATGAAATCTGTGTTGGATGGGACACGACAGGTGAAGAAATTGTCTTTGCTGGCGTCCAACATCAGAACAAAGTCACCATAGGCGGCTCCTGTACAATACATATGTGCCTGTATTTGGGTATAGTAGTCATGACCTTCATCCAAGACCAGTTTTCCGTCTACTTCTTTGATGCAGGATGTGCTACATTTAGCGAACTCTGTGACAGTGTAATGCCGGTTCGTCCAGGGATTCTTCACTTCCACCACACCTGTACCACAGCAGCTACACTCCACAAGACTGTCTGGACTGGCAGCGATGTATGGAGTTGCACACGACACCCAAAGCCCTGTGGCTTGCAGCGAGAACTTCTTGTGATGATGGATTCTCTCCAGTTTGTATCGTTCAAGAGCCTTGGCCTCATGTTCTCGCCCCCACCGAATTGGTTGTGGTTGACGATCACCATCCATGCTTGGGTAGTAGGACATTATGGTGGCCACAAGGCTGTGTGTTGCGCCAGTGATGTTTTGAGAGGAATCCACATGCCGCAGAACCTTGCCCATGTTCGAAGCTGTTAGGCGTCCTCGACGATGGTTGTGCCATGTGTCGCTCTGATGCTGTAGTGCTGTGTATTTGGCCAGCCACACCTGACTTGTCTCCGACATGGTTAGCAGACAGGGGCATCTGAAAGCCCATGCGACAAAAGATTATTGCCGAGCACAGCCCCTGCGAGGAAAGATTTTTACCGAGCTGACTCGTCAAGAATCATGGGCGAGCTCCCACCCAGTGTATATCATGATAGGATATGAGACATGCAGTGATGTTATGACTACTCACGCTAGCCAGACTTTTGTATTCCTTTTTTTCATCAAACTGGTGCAAACGAAGAACCAAATCCTTAAATAGATTAATAGAATATCAATGAAACAACATCGAATGAATTGATATTGTGATTCTTGAGTATTAAAACTTAGCTATATATTCTAACAACTTTGTTTGAAGTCCCCTTGTAAACTCAAAGGCAACAAAGTAGGCAGTTATCGAACTATCCAACACTTCGGGAAAGTTGCAGTTAGGCTGCAGTGTTTCCCATCCTTCGTCCAAAGCTAGTGGATGTGGCATGGTCATACCAGGCCCCAGCACCAACTTGGCGGCCCTCGACCTGCACCTTTCTGCCTCCTTCTCATCCTCTGTCTTCACAACTGGTAATCCTGAGTGAAACATCATAACATTTTATTAATACACATTTGCATGATTTTGCACACTTCTAATTTTTGACACACTCTTGATTATAGCATTAACTGTCAGGTTATCATGCAGGCTACACTATACTGATGATGATGACTTAAAAACCAGCATAGGTGCATAAACATGATAAAGACTGTACCTGTTTACCTGTTACAGCGGTGTGAGTGCATGAGAATACAGTGTACACAGTCATACAGTGAGTGAGTCAGTATTACTAGATGGAACTCACCAAGTCTGATGGCGTAAAAGAGCCTCAGCTGAAGAGCCGACTTCCGCGTATTGGCATGTGGAATATCCCCTTTCTTCAACAATGTTTTTAAGGTAGGCAAATCGCATAACTCGATCAAATCCACAAGATTTTCGTCCGACATCGAGTTTGACAGCCGGTCCATGTTTGACAGCTGTCAGATGTGAACACAATATGCCCCAGAATGCAATGCGCGCGCATGCGCGGTGACCTGACCCTTTTCCTGGCGGATCGGTCTATAGGGCCTATGAGGCTAGGCCAATACCATTCGTGGAGCTAAATCACCCTGCTCATATCTTTACTCTAATTCAACCGGCGGGCATGAACGCGGGTAGAGATCGACATGAGCGGTTCCCATGTACGAAATATACGAACATGCGATTTCGACCGTTCAGTTCATTTCTGTATACTGTAGGCCTATTCATCCGATGTTTCTTCGAACATGATGTAGGCAACACGGACATTTTCATCGGCAGACATGGAGCGAAAAAATGTTATATTCTAAGCCTGTTAATATCATAGGGGAAGTGATCCTCTTTATTCATTATGCAAACACTCTACTAGTATTTTGTCACACAAATTCACTCACACGGCGCCTACCTTTGAAGTTTCGTGTACATAGCATCAGTCCACGAATGACCGTCAATAACCAAATGGCGCATTTCTCAAAACCCAAAATCGTGCAAATGAATAAATTAATAATGTTCAATAATTATTTTTTGGACATTTATGTCCCATAGATCTGTGGCATTATACATAATATTAGATGTGCGATGCGATTTTTACCGGTTGCAAACTAAAAGTATCAGTGCGCATAGACATATCTCCAAAAAACGAACAAAGATACAGACGTAGACCTAGGTTACTACACATTTTCTGTGCTTCTTCACTCACAAATAACTCAGAATGTGATTCGAATGGCAACAACAAATATTTTGATAGCTACCGTAAAGTTGCCGAGCATAAATATTGAGAAAATTATAACTTTAAAGCCCCCTAAGATGTGTATCATCCGCGTTCTATCCAGATCTAATGAACTTGATACCGCATGCAGCTTATATGGGCAACGTTATTGGCAATTCAACTAATTTTCAGACTTTTGTAGATCTATGTTCAAAAAAGTGTTTCCCATTGCAATCACCCATTTTATTGATTGCATTTCTTACCCTGGTATTACGATTGCTGATATAGCCCATGTATCAATCATGATACCATCACTCGTTTTATTCGTATTCATGAAATTGAAAGTCGCCCGGGCTGGTATACATCCAAATTATTAATTGGGGCCTACTCTATGTAAGATTTTTTATCGTTATCAGTTACATCCATTGATTTCAAATTTATTTCACACCTGGAATGATAATATATCAGTTAATATAATTTATGATATCTGTGTCGATCAATTCATTGAATATCAGTATATTTTGAAAATCTAGTCCACTGCCACGTCGCGCTGTACATTGAAAACCGATATGGTGACCTATGTTTTTTACCTTGAGGATGTTCCCTTCATTTCACGATGTTGAAATTGCTGACTTTATGGGTCAATTTCTCACAACGCCACGATGTTTGTGCAATTTAGTGAAATGTTTCCGAGTTAAATCCAGGTATTTTTACAACTTGGAAGCGTATAGCTATTGTCAAAAGGCTGTTTATTTATTGTAATCCATTTACACATATATGTTTTTTGTACTAAAAACCAATAATAACTCTTGACCAATGGAATAATTGTCAGTTGATTCGTGTGGGGATTATTTTTCTCTGCAAAAAGCTCCCTTTACGATTACTTTGTGAGCAAAAAAATAACGCGTTGTCACGTGTATCTATCTAGTAATACACATTTCTTCAAAACTGTTATACCAAAAAAAACAACATGGTGACATATCATTTTTATCTCTTATTTAGAACTTAATGTATACAAAGATGATTATAGTAGCATAAATTAATGAAAATTATGGAAATTTTCAGGTGTCGCGATCCACCTTATACCAACCGTTTTTGTTGGTTGTCTGGTAAATCGACAGGAAGGTTTCAGCATCTTGAGCGGCCTAACAAAATGGCAGCGGTCTAAGCACTTTCCTGCAGCGTTTGATGTATACAGCCGCTGTGGTGGCTGCAAATTAGTCGATTTGGTGATGTATTATATGAGGTGTTTAAGTTGGCGAGGCTGTCCAACTATGAACAATGTTTACCAAAATTAGGGGAACAAAATCATATTATGTTGAAGAGTACCACCGGCGGCGTTAGATTCGTCCCTGTCTGCAATATCCTCAACAGGACCGCTCAGTACAAGTCGGTCGTTTACAGATGCCAACGGCGTCGAAATATGCTTTAGGATGAAGCTATATACCCATTCCCACCAATACCGCATGGTCTTGATGTGCTTTACTGGATATAATCCTATCATTTGGTTGGCTGTTCAACTTGTATTCAGTGAAAATTGATTTACCGGTATGCATAAATCTGACAACGGACTGACCTGGATGGATGTTTGACGAGCTCATTTATTTTTCTCCAATGATAAGACCCTTATATTCCATATTATATACACTGCTATTTTTCTGATCCACTTGCATGGAATCATGAATGGTCATTATAACGGTAATAATGTGCATATATATATATTGATTTTGTAATTCAAAGAAATCGCATCTCATCACTGTCCTGATGTGTGCATGACTCATGTCTTATTGACAAAACTGTACACAAATAACAAAATCAGGAGTCTTGACAGATAACATGTTGGTTCTTTCCATACCTTGGAACTAATCCGTTCGAAATATTCAATCATAATCGCCCCTGCATGAAACCAATAAACAGATTTTCAATAAAATACAGGTACATTACACAGAGACTTACAGAACCGTTTCAGTCATCAATGCTCTCCATTTGTTTATTGGGCATTATCTTGTTGATCAGACCATTCGTTGAGTAGTGTGGTGCTGATTCGGAATAAGTAAATATCGTCAGTTATAAATTATTCTATGATGGCAATAAAAAACGGCACTTGTTTGCTGGCTGGGTGCTGTCTGGTACAATGGATCACAATATCGGATTTGGTAACGAGCTGTGGCATCATGCCGTGACATAGTGCCACCAGCAATGTTATCTAGGTAGGGCGTGAGTTGCGTAATGACTGACTAATTTTAACAACGAGAGCGGCTTTGAGAAATTGTGATTCCGAATAAAATCTTGTCACACACCTATTTGAAATTGGTGGAGTTAATTTTGGATTTCTAAATTGTTGGTTCGTTAATGGGCAGTTGTATACAAATCTCATAAGGGCAATAAACGTATAAACTTCAGAGGTACATAAGGAGAATCTTAGGCATAATTTTGAAAAGAAAAGTCTGAATAGATTTTGCGAAATTGGCTACCAAAGACAAAATCATCGTGTTGTCAACAAAATATTTCGTTTTCACCTTCCAAGGTCATTGAAGGCCAAATTCAAGGTCACCACTCAATTCGCATAATGTGATTTTACATTTGAATGTGCCAATACTGAGGAGTTTAATCCGCACAGCTCCCATTACGAAGGAAAAATTAGCGAAATCCAAAAATGTTTTTCAATGACGAAAATGGCCTCGATCAAAACCTGTAAACCGGTGTCCGTAACTCGCCTGGTTCATGGCCTGAATAAGTTCGCTAATTTGGGTGATTTATCCTCAATTCAAGATACTGATAGAGCATGGTAGTTTGACGTGAGGCCTGGATAGTGCTGGCGGGAGCACGCACCATCGTTTTATTGTTCGCAATGTATTAAACTTGTATTTAAAGCAGCTGCCTTCGAAACCAGTCCATATTTTTTGAAAACTATATTTCATACTAAACATGCTAAACTAACTGAATGAAACATACTCACCTCAAATGTAATGAAAATAACCAGTCCTCAGGGAAATTTTGCTCATTTGAACAGGCGGTTCTCGCGTAAATACGGGAACTGTATCCCATCACACGCAGATATAAACAAAGCATAAAAGTGCGAGATAGACTGACAATTCCACGTACATCATGGTGTATCACCAAATGATTTCTCATAACTACACTATATATGCACATACGAACTGGAAAATGTACTTGATGTGGACTTTTAAGCGCGATTTGAGCATTAGTTTACATTCGGGTTTGATGGATACACCTCTTTTGTTTATTTACAAAACCGGTACAAAATGGGCACTAAAACGGATGAAAAGACAACTCGGACGGAACGTAATCGTCAAATTCATTGAGCACACCTTTTGTTATATTGCATTAGATGTGTTTATCAAAAAATTGGTTTCGAAAAAAATATTGCATACATTCGAAGGCAGCAACTTTAACTCCAGGTCCTTGTATTTTAGGTGACAAGCATATGCACTGATATTCATAACGTGAAAATTTTCAACGCTATAATTTATTACAATTCTTGAATGCTGTCCGTAACATTCTCCACAAAAATTCCTCCGGTTTAATGTACACACATCGGGTGTATAACCGAATTAATACCGTCATTAGCTCGACGCAGATCTTTTTCTCCATGCCAGTGAGGCGAATAAACCTTGTTAATCATGTTTTAATATCAATATTACAAACAGACGACACTATATAACTGTTTATTGCACATTACGGAAATTGGCGACATATTTCAGTCGGCGTAATGGACAGGGTGGATATTCGTCGCCAAGTTACACCATGTGCACATAACACACAGTGTGTTTACCTGTCGTTTACCTATTCATTCTTGAAATAAGCACGAATCACGAAAAAGGCATCGAATAACATTTTCACTATTGCTGAAGTTCGACAATGAGCTCAAAACAAAATAATATACTGGGTGCCTGAATTATGTCACATTGCTCCATCTAAGCCGAAATTCAATTGTGCCTATCCGAGATATGGTTGTGTTGGAGGAAATAAATTGATACTTACACAATGGCACTGCAAACTATGATCAACTTCTTATTTTCGAATTTTTGACAACTTTTATCATGTACAACTGGTACTATTTCAATACGATATGCAATGGCCACCTCTGTTAGAAGTGTCCCATTCATAAATCTCCTCCTCACTACAATCTACGTTTGGTCGGTATTAATATTTGTCTGGTCTGTCTTTGAATCAGCGTATTTGATTTAGTCCTGAGAGTCGTTGACATAGCTTCATTGGATGCTCTCAGCGGCGCCATATAATCCCCAATGAACAGGCCATATAACGATTTTTGCCACGTGGCCTGTCATCCGTGCTGTAAATTGTAGCCTTTGAAAGCTGCAATGATGCACTTACTTCTTATGAGAGATTCTGTTGAGTGTCTTAGTGATGGGGAAATGGGCCAGTCGGAAAGTTCTGTTCTTTTTACGTCTTGAAGCTAATCAATTCAAATGTTGAATGATAATCGCAACTTTTCGATACCAGCACTTCTGTATTAGGGAGATGTGACACAGGTGGGTATAGCATGTCATTTCCATTTGTAGAACCACGTCATTCATCACTGCATCATTCCCAGCTACTGATGAGAAATTCCTGCATGACTTGAACATGATTTCATGGGTTGTATTTTTTGTGTACTGTTCAGATTGCTGATCCGTAAGTAAAATACTCTTTCAGAGACATGATCTATGTCAAGATAAAAACAATATTTCTTACTGGAATTCATTTACAACAACTGCACCTCAAATAGCATAGACAAGTTTATTGTTGTATAGATGGGATTTGCTGCTTAATTATTCTTCTCCCTAATTAATTAGTTAGCTAGGTGTAAATACTTCAATTTTCACCATTCCTCCCGTTATATTATTCTGTTCATTCTGATCTCACATATTTGGATCGAAATGTCGAGTTTGTGCGGATCAACAAACACCCATAGTGTGTGGACATGCACACGCGACATACAATAAGCAAAGAATTCATCATAAACATAATCACCCATTCTCTGAACATCATAGATTACCACTAAAGAATCTCCGAAGTCACACAGTTCAGACAACACATGTCGTCGACTATTATGTTTTATCGCTGACATGATAAAGGACCCGAACTGGAGAACAAATAAATGCGGACATCTTCACCGTCGTATTTGAAGGGGCGGCAGATAGTATATGGTTGGGCTTTGTTTCTATTGCACGTTTGTTATTGGAAACATCAAAATTTGGCTGTATTGGTGGTATTAGATTGATACTTACATACGAGTGTAGTCGAACAGGAAATTGTCTAGTCTATGTCTGATCATCGGCAGATTGTCAGACATAATGCTCGCACGCGTAGATGTCACGATGTTCGGAGTAGTTGACGATTGACAACAGAACCAATGAGCAGAGAACAAAAGTAGTTTGTCCCTGGATGTGACGGCCCCCGAATGAACATAATTGTTCACAACATCGTTGCAACCGAATGATGCACTTGATTTTATCCTGATAATTCGCTGTGTGGACAACTGACTACACGTGGCTTCGTTCTCTGTACTGCAGCAGGACAAACTGCTGTGGTAGTGCACTTGCAGGATTCCCCCGGTGTAGCAGAACCACCCCCCCCCCCCCCTCCTTGGTGTAGCAGAATCACAATTCCCAGCAATAGTTAACGGACGAGTATCAGAAAAGTCACGAAAGTCATGAGTCTTACCTCACTAATACGTACACGATTATCATGCAGTTGATCAATACACCACTGCTTGATTCCCTCACTTAATTATCATTAGCAAATGCATGTATCTCTGTATAGAAATACAACAGACGATTATGGGATAATATTATTGCGTTACTCTTAGGTAACATCGGCTAAATTATTTACATAGGTTGTTGGGCAGTTGTATACTAATTCCATCAGGTGTACAGTAGAAACAACTACATTTACCACACTGTCTGCCCCTGACGACGCCAGTGTGTCTTTTGATAAAGTATTTGGTCGGGCTTTGTTTCTATTGCAAAATGTTGTGTTTTATGTTTGTTATTGGTATCATCAAAATTTGGCTATATTGGTGGTAATAGATTGATTCTTACATTCATACCACTGAGCCGGTGTCACTGCTGGTGGACGTTTATTCTGTCCCCGAGGATACCATCAACTCAGTAGCCTTCTGGCTTGTGATTAGGTACTCATGTACTTGTCATATATCTATTCCATAGAGTCTGTTTCGGATTTCTAAATTATTTACATAAGTTGTTGGGCAGTTGTATACTAATTCCATCAGGTGTACAGTAGAAACAACTACATTTACCACACTGTCTGCCCCTGACGACGCCAGTGTGTCTTTTGATAAAGTATTTGGTCGGGCTTTGTTTCTATTGCAAAATGTTGTGTTTTATGTTTGTTATTGGTATCATCAAAATTTGGCTATATTGGTGGTAATAGATTGATTCTTACATTCTTAGTTCATTCCAGCTGCAGAATCTCAAACTTAGTAACTTGCAGATACACACTGATTCACCAGCTTCACAAACTGGGAATGTATATCAAATCTTAGACATTGGAAGCAGACATATTGAATTATTGTGTATATGAATGAATAATCAAATACTTTTTCATTTCAAAGATAATCAATATTGACATGGTCAGGTACGACTGCAATTCATGACTCATAAAGTGCTCACAGTGCCCTCGGCTTGTAATTGACAATATCAACGTGATCAAGAAGGACACTACTTCCTTGCAATATCAGACCAACAATGTCGTAATCACCACCGAAATAGAATCTAGCAGAATGTCATTCCATGTCGACATGGTCATAGTGCTCAGAAGCAAGGCCACAATCAAATTAATGCTGCATGGTGTCCTTCAGGAGGTGATGGTTCTGTCAGCGAGCACAGGGAAAATAGTAGGGACTATACTTTGCAGGGCTGGGCTAAGAAATGTCTCAAACTGGGTTACAATATCTGCAGCATGGTATGAGTGAATGTTTGTTTTAGCAATAAAAGAATGTGTATTGAAACAAAATGTCAGGATACAATTGAAAATCGAAAGGCACTCTCCTGTGTCCCTTGGGTGTCGTGTTCATGCTTTCAGAAGAGCACACACGTACGTGAATCATGGCTTCATTACATTCGTTATCTTGGTTATATCCACTGAAGGTCATGGATAACGACAAATGTGAACAACCATACAATCGATGGTATGTATGCGTGCATAATGTACATGAGTATACGAGATCAACGTGAATTATTCAGTTCACAAGATATTGCTTGAATTGTGTATCCATTTCAACAGTTCATACTATTGTCTTGCAAGTAGAGGGGGTGTTCTGTCAAATGTTCACGATTTTTTTTATCATCGAGTGCAGTTATCTCGAGTCGACACGTATTGTGCGTCTGAAAAAAGTAACATACATGTACCGAAAACACATCCCAATTCAATCGAAAAAAACTGATGAATTATTATAATCATCAATTACCATATCCCCGTAATGATAAGTGTGATTTGTATTGAGGAAAATCTACTGGTGTGAACGGCATCTGCCTCTGTCCGACCTTACCACTCACCAGCTTATAGGAAAACGACCATTACAGACCGGTTACTGGGTAGTGAGAGAATTGTCAAGGTTATAACAATCTTATGATGAAGAAACATATGTTGATGCATATCGGTTGCAGTCCACTGCTTGATTTCGTCTCATAAACAAAGAAAATGGAGAGGATACCAGATCACGTCATATATGTTCATGCATTACTTCGTCATGTGCTGACAACTTTTGTAATCTATGGCAAATAAACGTAAATTAACCATCATATCAAGCTCCAACTGGTGTACCAATTGGATTACTAATGGATATATTAAAGTGGACTATAGTGAAGTAAGTACCTGGTTCACATGCTCTCACCTTGGTTATAGTAATTTTAATCATTGTAAAAACTGTTCGCCATGTACATGAACTTGGCATTTTCATTGGAAACTGACGTTTAACAAGGAATGATATCATCTGGCGGTCAATATACCATATGTTGTGAGACATACAACCTCACAAAGTATCCTGCCCCCACTCACTGGTGGATGGCGCCCAACCAAGTGTGGAACAAATGATGCTGGTCTAGGCTACCATCAATCAATGAAACTGTTACAAGCGAGCACTGGTCATCAACAATGACTAAAATCGATCATATTTACAATCAGTCGGCGTCCAATGTCAACAACTTGGCGATTTTGACGAACATTCACGGGGACTTGATCATCACCAGAAAAAGTCCAAGGATGATTTGAAATCCCAAGTTTCACCGTATGCTGCAAAAGTTGAAGTTTAAAGTGAAAAGTTTAAAATATCTGCAATTTGCAACCATTCACTGAGTGTGGTTTGAACGCTGGTTCTGTCAAAATCAAGTCCCTCTACATCATGGATTTCATCATATCAAATCGACCGACATTACGACTATCACAGAAACGTGGCTGGGCAGTGCTGTTGTAACGAATTGATGCCAAACGGATACAACTTCCATCTTGGAATATCAGTTTACCCACATCTCACTGATGATGCATGTCAAAGACTGGTGCTGGTGACTGTGCGATCATGATTGTGCGATTTGGAAAGCAATACCGAGTTACATATGCATGTTAGTGACCAAACTCTATGGAGATTAATCCGAACGTATTATGATGAGAACATACATCAGGATTCCTTCCGCCGACGTCATTCGATGATTGGACAAACAATGTCTTTGGGTGATTTCTTTGCTGACGTCAAGGAAATGACAATAGTAAACAATAATGTTCTTATATAGCATTTATCATTTTCGATGGATGAACACGTATTATTTTATTGAAGATTGACTTATCATGCTTCCCTGACAATATATTACATGTTCAGCTTTGTTGTTTATATATGTGACAAGATCATGAGTATTTATTGATACTCTGTGAAACCAAAGTTCCTAATTGTAGAAAACATGGATTCGAAAACGTGATCACATGCATACTTATGGATAGTGGAATGGCTTCGACTGGACATCTTGGCAGTGAGTTCACATAGCGTCCTAACTTAAACTATATAATTGTATTTGGTCAGCCAGTAAGGTACAGTCGATAAGGGTTTTCTGTTCATCAGAATCTTATACCACCGCTCACGTTTGAAAGTTCTGGACAACGCTGTTCATTAGAAATAAAACATTCCTTCGATCGTTTGCAAGACCCAGTAGAAGTGAGAAAAGGTTATACAATGACTACAAAAACAGTGATATCTAGCAATTGAATAAATACAACCACATATATAGAGCGGGATACGGATCAAAACGTAGCTCGGTATAAGCCCTTGAATAAAGAATCCCCGATCGTTTTCAGTATTATATCAACGAAGGTAAACGAACGTGTATTGGAGAACCTAAGTGAATGGATTGCCGCAACTCATTTGCTGTGAGATGACATCGCCATTTTTCACATGAACACAACGGGGTAACATTGCATTATACATGTAATATCAATTCAACCTGTCTGTGAGAATCACATCGCTATTTCTACTTTCCTCGAACATGTATACATGTATGTATACATACATATAGGCCATCTTTATGGACTTCATTACTTGCTATATTGCGAGAGGCACATTATTTGTTCAATTTGATACGCATATATTTAGCGAAATTAACACTTCTGATGTTGGCACCTAACTGTGGAATCATACGGCAAGAATACTGTGTCATTATCTGAAAGTCGTTTCCATATATTGATCGTACAAATATTGAAATAAGCCAACTAATCATTAATACATGACCGAATCCAACTTTACTTTATGTTTGCGCTGCTCCCTACATCAGCCATCATGACCCAAAACAGGCAAATACTCTCCACGAGAGGGATGAATATACTGTCTTGCATCTGACATGTGTCCTAATGTATTTATAAACCACTCTACACTGATTCAATAGGTAGCCCAATGAGAAAACACAATGGCCATCATTACATTGTTTGATCTTATCTGAATTATTCGTGCTGGTACTCGACAACTCTTAGCTGAAGAGCGAGGAATTGCTTGCATTGCCATTGTAGCTGTCAAGACTGGATTTATAATTATGTCAGACAAAGGAAATAAATGTTCAGAGGTAGCCGTTGAATGAATTGTAATGGATTTGAAATTTGAAACCTACTCGGAAATAGCACAAAATGAGCATGTTTGATGTGTTCTTAAAATAAATTCAAATCAAAGTGAATTTCGAAAGATCATAATAAAGTTTGACAGAGAATGCAACGGTCAATGTGTTGTTTGATACCGGGGACAGTGAAAGTCAATGTGCTAGCTTTTACAGAAATAAAATACCGTTATTTATTCTCAACATATCATCAAATTGGTTTCAGATTTTTTGTTCACCGGAATTGCAGAGCTTATCCCATTAATACAGCATTCATGACGTCTCACCGGTAATATACCATATTTGTAAAAATCTAAATCCCACCGGGATGTCAAACGGGACAGCCCTGAACATTCCCGAATAAAACGGTTTTCTGTCCGAAGACCACGAAATCTTTAAAAAAAAACTACGATCTGGCGCAATGATTTTTCTTAGCTATGCCATGCTCGTAGCTGCACCTGTACAATCTAGGGCATAGCCAGTATAAATTTGCCAGACGACTGATATGTCTCGTGTTTCGGGACTACCCTATAGGTACTGATCCAGGGATTGATCTGGCATTGTGACAATGAGGCTTCGAACTCGTGCATGATCGTGCTAATTTCATTCCATCATTTAATGGTTTTCGTTGTGGACATACACCAGAACGAACATGGGTGAGCACGATGCAGATTGTCGCATGCTCAGATTTCAGCAAGTATGAGTTGGGAGAGGTAATAACACTTCTCAGATATACTACTCCTACAATTTGACGGAATTGTATTCCAAATTGGTGCAAACTGTGCGTGCGTGCACATTTGAAAAACGGATATGGATCTAAATGATCGGTAGCACATAATGTTTGACCGGTTCGTGATACAGAGTTCAGCAAAAACATCGAAGATATCAGTTTGACATGGAATTGTTATAATGGGGATAACTATTAATGTTTGCAGTTACTGGCCGCTTCTCACGAGAATATGAAATGCATGCTTCCCTTTGTAACCTTCAATGGTACCCAACTACAAGTTCAAAGAACACTCAAAGTAGTCGAGTGCATTTCGTATCATCATCAGAGTATAGAGTACAAAAGGTCAGTACTTCGAGGATTCAGAAATACATGTACATACACTGGACGTTCGGGTCTTTGAAATACGACGAATCATTGTTTTTGTTTACATCCGTCCGGTTTGACGCATGCGCATTGCCTGGTAGGCAAAAAACGGCGGACGCGAGATTCGTGAGTATTTGATTGTTTTGTTGAAGGTTACGACTGGCATGATGTACAGGGGTGTAAAGTATTTGTATCATATACATGTACATGTGTGTCATTCATTCCACAAAAGTCTGGATCTTGTCAGGAACTTGCTGTGCAAAGTCCGGGCCTTGTGGGAAGCTCGAGGACGACACATGTTATTAATAGAATAAACATGTACACTTCTCGGATTAATTCATCAATAAAATGCTTGTCGTCCTTGAGCTACTCACAAGGCCCAGACTCTGTACAGCAAGTTCCTGACAAGATTCAGACAAGTATCCTGGGTGAATATTGCCCAATGGAGACAGGGACAATATGACTTGAAGATTTTGAAGTTTTTGATGCGTTCGATTGCTCGCTCTACATAGATACGTAGTGATGAAATTTGTCTTACTGGTTGGACAACTTTTCCAGGCAGTTGTTTAACATCTGCAGTGAACGGGGGAATGACTAGTGTTGCCCCTCGAACGGCAAGATATTCTGCTATGGTGAAACCGCGGTCGGCCATCACTTCATGTCCGGAATTATATTTTGTCATAGAAACCAGACCTTTTCGTAACATCAACGTCTGAGATACGACCACCCCAGCACTTTGACAAGAAAAAAAACAGTTCCCCATGGTGTAATTCCAACAAGGAATTTCAGAGTATGATGGATTGATGGTGTTTATAATTACTCCATGTCTTGGCTGTTGCTCTCAAACACCTCATAGCAATCGTGATAACTAATTACCCTACATTTCTTCAACCGTTTCTTGAATTTCTTTGGCACATTTCTGATCTGCTCTTCCTGTGAGGGCCAATGAATGAGGAAACTAGACGAACTGCCAGAATAGGATTACAGTCATTGATTAGCTTCGACACCGTAGATGATGATATAGCGAGCCGGTATGCAAGGTCCATGTTTTTTCAGTCCAAGGCACAGTTTTGTCAAGGTCAGCAGAACCAGATCAGCCTTTGACAAACATTTCAGAGGAGATATGAATTCACTGACTAATCCAACAATAAAAATGAATAAATTGACTTTCGGGGCACCTTCTCGTCGTTCAGGCAACTTGGAGACAACTTGGATTTGTTTAGTTCCTATCGAAGAGTGTCTCTCTCACTTCTCAAGGCATCAACCTCTTTTTGCAGACGACATTCACTCTCTCGAAGTCTAGAGTTCCCTTCCCTGGTGGTTCTGAGAAGTGGACTCTCTGCAGACTCCTCTGTAGGTTTGTCCCCAGGTGTTTCGAGTGATGGTGCAGAAACTGAACTTGTGTGCTTTTCTTCACCTGGATCTATATCCTGAAAAAAGTCAACACAGTCTTTGCTAAGTCGTCGCCGTTTTTGTGCACGCAGACACCTTGATTTTTTTATCCAACGTCTTTGGCAGGGCGATAGCTGAACACTGAAGGACTATAGTCGGGATCTATTGGATCATCCGAAGGATTACCTGTAAAAGTAAAAAAAAACATTGGTAAAGGTTGCACGTCATCATTGGGAGAATGCCAATAATATCAACAATCATGGCAGATTTCTACTGGTTGGCCTAGAAGCCTCGTACTGTTACTGTACCTGTAGTGGTATATTTTAATACCATTGCAACCATACACGGTAGTGAGTTACTGAGTGGACATGTGAATATATCACACTACTCTGGCGATAACCCGATATAATATGATAATCCTCACCTGATATGAAGTGTTTGGAGCAGATACGCTCGTATCCTCTTGGGACCCACTGCACAGACAGTTTTTTCCTCCCGAATTCGGCTCTTTTTAATGCTTTGATCCACAGCTCTCTCTTCTCTGTTTTGTCAATACCAGGTATACGAAAAAAAAACGATAGGCCACAATCTATCGTTTGCCTGCTTTGGCATCCGTCTTGTTTTTGTTTTTGTTTTGCTTACCAACATGGCGGCTACACTCCCTGTCCCGGTTATGACGTCACAACGTTTCCTCGGCATCACGGATGGTGAAGAAGATGTTCATGTAGAATATCAGTGTTAGCATCAGATTTCACAACGAATATCCGGTCATGCTTTCTCCGCCTGTGATATAAATAAGGAAAATAAAATGTATTTGTGTTTATTTCTGTTTATAACAAGGTTCACTTAAAATAACTTATTTTCTAACTTTCAGAATTTGAGTGGACTTTATTGTTGCCAATCTCTAGAGCAATGTATATGCCCAGATTTTATACCGGGCTGTGGTTTTGCTTATAAACATATCCCATATTACCCGGTCTGCATATATCCGTGCCTTTAAGTCAGATGGGTTTACCAACGTTATCCGCGCCATCCATATCTTAGTATTGATGCAGTCTTAATCACGGATACTGTCGGTCTTGCAGCACCAGAAGTTACAATTCATTAATAGCAATTTTCACATATGATGCCAAACAAACCATAATAGCTTTTGTTTTAGATCCAGTCATTCGTCAGTGTTCTTAGAGATACCATTTTCCAATTACAATCAATCATAGTATAAAACGTAGAAACACTTACCGTTTCTTCTCTTGAGTGGTACGGACGATTTCCTAAGACTAACTATTGGATAGTTAAGAATGGTCGAAAATTGTTTCATGGATACTCATCATCATGAATCTGGATAATTTGGAATTGCGGAATTGAAAGACCTTTGAATTGTTCATATATTGGGTATGTTTGTGACTACCAGTCTGTTTCAACTTATTTAATATACTGTACGCAGGTAAATTCACTAATTGGACCTAATTAATTTCCATATACGATATATCCGTAACAACAAATGGACATTTTCAACGTTCCCAGATAAATTCACCAATTTGAAAAATAACGAATTTCCGTCTACGCTATATGCGGAACAGCAGAAAGACAACGAACACCATGCAGGGCAATGGTCGGCTGCTTAATACGGTGAAATATGACAGGGATCACCGGTATTTCTATGTTTCACCCTTAGTTTCACGGGTTATAGTAAATTTATAGTATTCGTCACTTTCAGCATAAGATCGCACTTGAAAACTTTCATAATATTCACAATCTGGAATACACTCTTCATGTTTAGGCTCTGACGCCCTGAACTCCAGTGGTTATGTCGTTATTGTGATTTAGGCATACGAGATGTCTAAAATTCCATGAACGAATACTCTCAGTATAACAATTCGTCATTCAAAATTCCCAGCGACTAGGCCAGAACTTCAGCATATTACATGTAATTTCGCCATCGATCGGCTGTTTGCACTGTATTCAATAGACCTATTGATTATTGTTAGACTCTTAAAGATAGACCTTGAGGAATGTTTAATAGATGAGCTCAATCGTCAATTTGTCCACCAACAGGACCCATATTTGATATCATGTTCACTGTTTATTCAGCGAGCATGGTGTTGGAGATATTATAATCGTTTTATATTGATGGTCCCATATACGTCAAGTAACGTCGTATCTCACTAATCAAACGATGAGCATTTAGGTTTTTTTCAGTTATTCCGGCTGATATGTTTCCTATAGATTTTATGTCACCGAACCTATGGTCCGATAACCTGTTGTCTTGGCATTGCGTCCGTCGTCTACATTTTTTCTTTAAAGTTTATGGTCGACCTTTTTCGAAAATTGAGTGAAATGCCTAAGCAATGATTCAAAAATTAGGTAAGATACGATTTTATTTAACATCAGATCAACGAAATATAAAACGTTATTCAATTGGCTATTTGCCGACCATTGTCATTTACGAAAACGTACAATGGAAGCAAAATTGTTACAAATGGATATACATTAATCATTTGTACAGACACAATTAAACACTTTAGAACAACACGTGCACATCTCAACTGCTTTTAAATACATACTTTGCAATATGTAAAAGAACAAATTGGTCCATGCTTTAATTTGTCATTCTTTTGAACGCATTTTAATTTTCACTGAACCTAATTGTGGTAGGGAGTTTATTCCATGATGCTGAACCTTGTTATTTAAGTACGGTGGCTGATTTATGACACCCCTCAAAAACAATTCATTCAGGACCCCCAGATCTCGTTATTTCGAGATAATTATGGTTTTTTTTCGAGTTATATAGGACTATTGTTTTTCATGTCATACTCAAGAATTTCCTTGCTGTAACTCACACTATTATACTTTCATATTTTCACAATACTAGAATCTTTCATATCATATTTTTGCTCCTTCACATAACGATTGTCGTCGATAGGAGGGGGAACATTGTGACGAAGAGTTTTATATACATGCATTGCTATGCGTTTCAGCTTATATACATACAACATGTTTTTAAAATTAACATTTTTTTTAAATTCTCCATGATGGGTTAACATCATTGATAACATATCGTTGTGCATGCTCTTGCATTTTGTCGATTGTCTTCTCACTAGTTACGCTACACAAATGCCAGACCAGTGAACTATAAAACTATAAACTATAAAACCAGCGAACAATAAGTTTCTCCTATTCCGCATAGTGCAAAGTGATTTCAGTGATTTCATAGTGATTTCAGTGGTGACCTTGAGTTTGAACTTGATATGTCAAAACGGCAATTTCGGTGAAAACAGTTGTGCATCAAGTTCAACACAATAAATTTGTCCGATAACCTTTCTTAACCTTTCTCAATTTTTATTGTTGTGCCAGTGAGAACAATGCACAAGAGGACCGAAATTTCATTCAAAAAATTTTGAACTGCTATCATCTACAATATGAAAATGTACCATTTCCATGGATCAATCTACTCATCGCTACAAAATGTGTTTACCGGATAATAATATTTGTCGCGTAGTATCGTTGAATCGCCGTATTAAGTTGTCAGGGTCGTTAACAATACTCTGCTGTCAGCGGCGCCATATAATCCCCAATCAACAAACCACATACAACGATTTTTGCCTCACGGATTTTTGTCATCCATGCTTTAAATTAGAAACTTTGAAAGATATAATTATGCAATCACTCGTTTCGGAAAACTCTGCTGAGTGTCTCAAAAAGAAAAAGGTCTGATTGCGAAGGTATTGTGATAATAACCTGTACGAATGGATTGATCCAGTTAAATATTGAATAATCGCAACCTTTTCAAAGTAATATAGAATGTCTATTCAGTAACAACGTCCATTGAAAAAATAACGAGTCCAGTAGCAAGAGGATATATGCACTGACATGATTGGCATCAAATGCGTAATACACCACACACGAACAAAACCATTGTTGCCGCGACCAAATAATTCTCGCTGCAGCGAAAGTCGTTGTTGCCGCGACCAATACATTGCTGCTGCAGCGAGAATTATTACCGTCGCACCGATAATTGCACTGAACTGTGAATATTCGCCGCGGCGATAATTGCAATAATAAATAATTTGTTATCTTTGAGGTGATGAAAGAAAAACGTTCTAACAAGTATGGCCATTCTCGCCGCGGCGATAATCATTTTCGCTGTAGCAAGAATGTTTTGATCGCGGCTATAAGTATTTAAATCGCATGGAGAACAATTTCGCTGCAGCGAAAATGATTTTGGTCGCAAAGATAATGTTTTTGCCGCAGCGAAAAGTGTTTAATTCGCTGCGAGAATGTTGTGCCGCGGCGAAAAACGTTTTGGTCGCGGATTTAATGATTTTGGTCGCGATTTAAATACTATCAGTCGTCACAATTAAATTCGCAACGAAAAATGTTCAGGAGAAACGCATTATGGCATGAATCAGCCACCGTAATTACCACATAGCATAAAATGCACCGAACACATACATCAATACTCCATCAGGTAGGGCAAAGAAATGACATCAACACCGTCTAGATGGGTGTGCTGATATATAATACAAATGCACGTGATTCGAGCTAGGTCTAGCGCCAACACAATCAGCACAATTGACAAATATTTGCGGAGCATTGCTTCGTGTGGCAGGAAAAGTGAACGACATTGATATCCTAATGCACTTCCAAGATAATTTATGACATGATTACAAGAAGCACTCGTTCGTTCTGCAGTAGTGACCACTGTCCAGTGCACGATGCGGAGTAGGGAACAGTTCCCGTGTCCTTTGGTTATATGCCACAGCATATTTTGCTGGTGGACCATGCACATATATAATTACCAAGAGCACAATGATAAAAACCGAATAATAATTATAAAATATCATGCATTACGCAATATAGGGAATAAACTGACAATATTTCTATTGATATTACTTTAAGCATTATTCAACGATCTATAATAATATAGATCATGTAAAAACACGATATTTAAGTTTTTGATTTCGAAAGAGGAACCATGAACACCACGCCGTTGAGTATTACAAACATAATATCTGAAGACATATTCAATATTTATGTCGATCAGTTCATTCCGGCAAGAACAAGAGTGACAGTCAAATTCGGACAAAATGTTACACAAGAGAATTTGAGAGAACTTCTAATAACATATCTCAAAAAAAGGTTACCAGACAATATGTTCTATATTTCAATTATTAGCTATTTTGTCCGTGATCTTGAAAATAAGGTAACTGGTCAAATTCCAGAATATTCAGCATATATCATTTCCTATATGTGCACAATTGATTGCAAGCTGTAAATTCAATTAAAAGAGAGATATTTTGTAATTTAACCTTGGAAATCAAGTCAAAGGTGAAATTAAAGGTCATCACAATATTCGGCATACATATATATATATTATTTCCTGTATGCCCAAAATTGATTCTCAAGTTGTAAGGTCGATAATAAACGGGATATTAACCATTTTGCCATGTGACATTCAGCAAAATTTCATTTTTTATATGTTCACAATTGATTCCTAAGCCGTGTAGTTGATAATAATCCAGATACTAGCCATTTTGTGCACTGATATTAAACATAAGGTCAAAGGTCAAATTCAATGTCATCGAAACATTCGGTGTATACATATCATTTCCTAAAGGGTTGACATTTTATGGAATATATATATATATTTTTTTTTTCAGGAAATTTCTTTTATTGTTGATTAAACTTGGTTTTGTTGCAATTGTGTTATTGTCAATTCAAGGTATTTTTTAGCATTTAAGGCATTGGGGACATTGTTATCATTGCCACTGATGTTATCA
Organism: Terebella lapidaria; assembly: GCA_949152475.1. Lineage (NCBI taxonomy): Eukaryota > Metazoa > Annelida > Polychaeta > Terebellida > Terebellidae > Terebella > Terebella lapidaria. The sequence continues at coordinate 52,222,913 of OX424555.1, read as the reverse complement.
AGTACCAATAGCATGTATTAAGGCACAAAATTGTTGATAATCTCCACAGTGTTCCTTAACATATTAAAGTTTTAGGAAAAAATGTGACAAAATATGCGATTCTGATGGTCGCCATCTTGGATTTCATGCAGGAGGGGTATGCTGAAGTAGTTGAAAATATTTTTATTGCATTCCTTGCCCTCTAAAACATATGTTTAGGTACTAATTTCGTGTCTCTAGCACAATTAGGGGCGAAGAAAAATACAATTTTGTGTTTCAAGAAATGTCTCGGTTTTGATGGCGGCCATTTTGAAAAGCCGCCATATTGGATAGTTCATCCCAGGATATCGAGTGTTAACAAGTGGATTCTGAAGCTCAAGGGTCCCCTGAACAAAATGACACCCCTCGCGGAGAGTCCTGGGGGGTGCACGGTGGACCCCCTGGGCTCATGGACTACTTAAACATTGGTACAATGATGTTCTGTTTATTGAGTCCAATGACGAGTGAAGGCTTCTTGTATAGAATAATTTGCTGGAAAGTGGGACGATTTGTTTTGTATGCAAGGTGCTTGATATAGCGAAGACGCAAAGGCGCAGAAGCAAAGGGATTTTTCACCCTTGTGTGTCGTTATTTTCATGAAGCACTGCTTCATTATCTCCACCACTAATACCATAATGTATGCGTACATACTTTATCCTATGCATGGTCGGTGGTTTAGATGCCAAGGGTATTTGTGGATGATAATTTATTGAACTGTCACTAGTATCTTAATGCATATAAGTGCATACTATGCATTCTTGATCGTGTTTACACTTTCAACAACATCTTTCTTTGATCGATGTCTATGAATTCTAGTAATGTGTGGTTGTGGTTGTGACTTTCCAAAGCATCCATCTTTCGTAAGTCACGGTTGAGGTGAACAGTCCCGTAGACGGCACGGCGTGACAATTCCACTGGTTATTATATTTCTCCATATTTCTGTTGTTTCGGCATCACTGCACCGCGCAAAACTCAGTGGAAACGATGACTTTCAAACTCAAATCTTGACAAATTTGTTGTTGCCGTTAGAGCAACTGCCTTCTAATGTACTCAATATTTTTCCCAAAATAAATTTTATTGCAACTCATCGTGTGGCATATGCGATTCTGGATAGTTCATCTTTCGCACCAAGATAACAAAACATGTGTACATTGATTTTGACGAGTCCGTCCGAGTTGTCTTTTCATCCGTTTAAGACACATTTTATGGAAGTTTTGTATAATGAAGTGTATCCATCAAACCCGAATGTAAACAAATGCCCAAATTGACCTGAAATGTCCACATCGAGTACATTTTCCAGTTTGTATCTGCATAATAGTGTAGTTGCGAAAATAATCAGTGATATACCTTTGTGTGCGTGGCATTATCAGTCCACTTTGTACTTTTATGCTTTGTTTACATTTGCGTGTGATGGAAACAGTTCCTGTATTTACGCTTGAACCGGCTGTTCAAATGAGCAAAATTTCCCCCAAAAGAACTGGTTGTAGTCACATTTGATGTGGTTAAGTTTTATTCAGTTTATTCTACAAGTTTAATATGAAATATAGTTTTCAAAAAATATTGATTACAATCGAAGGCAGTTGCTTTACCATGTTGTAGCGTTCATCTATTTTGTAGGAAGCTACTGATCAATGCCGCTTCGAGTTGTTATCCATCCTAATTCCTACTCAACCCCAAGTTATATTATTGTCAAAACATTGGGAGTAGATTACTTCATAACAGTAGACTGACGAGCGATGAAAAACACTTGTCTTCGCTCCAAAATATTGTTAATATTATTCGATATTGTGTTTTTTAGGTATACGAGTAAAACTTTGGCAGCTCCCATACAGTGAAGTTTATTTACATGTGAATACTTTGATTCAAACAACCATTTAGATCACATAACATCTTCCTTGACGAAACAAGAAACGTATGACATGCTTAATATCTTCTGCCATGTGGCACGTATAATTTAGTTCACATGCTTTGGCAAAGTTTTTTACGTCTGCCATTTCTTGTAGTCCCACTCTCAGTCCCCATTACAAATCCAATTGCATAATTATCCATCTTTCTTTGATCTTTCTTTGATCGATGTCTATGAATTCTAGTAATGTGTGGTTGTGGTTGTGACTTTCCAAAGCATCCATCTTTCGTAAGTCACGGTTGAGGTGAACAGTCCCGTAGACGGCACGGCGTGACAATTCCACTGGTTATTATATTTCTCCATATTTCTGTTGTTTCGGCATCACTGCACCGCGCAAAACTCAGTGGAAACGATGACTTTCAAACTCAAATCTTGACAAATTTGTTGTTGCCGTTAGAGCAACTGCCTTCTAATGTACTCAATATTTTTCCCAAAATAAATTTTATTGCAACTCATCGTGTGGCATATGCGATTCTGGATAGTTCATCTTTCGCACCAAGATAACAAAACATGTGTACATTGATTTTGACGAGTCCGTCCGAGTTGTCTTTTCATCCGTTTAAGACACATTTTATGGAAGTTTTGTATAATGAAGTGTATCCATCAAACCCGAATGTAAACAAATGCCCAAATTGACCTGAAATGTCCACATCGAGTACATTTTCCAGTTTGTATCTGCATAATAGTGTAGTTGCGAAAATAATCAGTGATATACCTTTGTGTGCGTGGCATTATCAGTCCACTTTGTACTTTTATGCTTTGTTTACATTTGCGTGTGATGGAAACAGTTCCTGTATTTACGCTTGAACCGGCTGTTCAAATGAGCAAAATTTCCCCCAAAAGAACTGGTTGTAGTCACATTTGATGTGGTTAAGTTTTATTCAGTTTATTCTACAAGTTTAATATGAAATATAGTTTTCAAAAAATATTGATTACAATCGAAGGCAGTTGCTTTACCATGTTGTAGCGTTCATCTATTTTGTAGGAAGCTACTGATCAATGCCGCTTCGAGTTGTTATCCATCCTAATTCCTACTCAACCCCAAGTTATATTATTATCAAAACATTGGGAGTAGATTACTTCATAACAGTAGACTGACGAGCGATGAAAAACACTTGTCTTCGCTCCAAAATATTGTTAATATTATTCGATATTGTGTTTTTTAGGTATACGAGTAAAACTTTGGCAGCTCCCATACAGTGAAGTTTATTTACATGTGAATACTTTGATTCAAACAACCATTTAGATCACATAACATCTTCCTTGACGAAACAAGAAACATATGACATGCTTAATATCTTCTGCCATGTGGCACGTATAATTTAGTTCACATGCTTTGGCAAAGTTTTTTACGTCTGCCATTTCTTGTAGTCCCACTCTCAGTCCCCATTACAAATCCAATTGCATAATTATCCATTCATATGTCACTCACGGAGACAGGTGTTTATTTCTGCATCGTTTTTGTTGGCAGGAAAACTTTTTTTTTTCTGAATCAATTACATAATTATATGCCTGTGGTCTCAGAAAAATAGGTTACACAACAAAATATGCTTGATCAGATGGATAAATCAAGCATATGACAGTACTAGCAGCCGCTTTTCTTTTCTTTTGTGCGCCACTCAGTTACCTCTGACTTAACCTATTTCAAGCTCGATTGGCTCGAACATATACAATTAAGCTGGATCAAGGGGTACAAAACACCGAGAATGGGGGTAATGTAAACAAACTCAAAATATTTCCACCAGAAATTCGCAACTAAATCGATTAGAAAGGGGCATCTGTTTGAGCATACAAGTGCAGATATATAACTGTTATGTTTTCTTTGTTCAATCAGAAAGTTTGGGGAAAAAACATAACTTACTGCCAATATCACTTTAAGTTGTGTATTTTTGTAACAGTGATACAGCCGCGTGGCATATGTCACTCACAACTTTTCATAAATACAGTTTTACCAACTAGGCCCAACAAATAATATATGTACGTGATGGAATGCAATGACTTCGATCACATATTGCATGTCCGTTAGTGAAGATTGCTATGGATAAATAAATCAGTAAGTGTTCGACCAAAACAAATTTCTCAAAATACAACTTTATGACCATGAGACAAAGTATATATACAAGGTAATATATATGAAAATGGATTAAGCGTGAAAAAATGCCGATATCTATAACGCCCGATGTAAACAAATCAAATACCTGGATTTTCCTAACACACTAGTGGTGAATCTATCAGCTGCGAAGATATTCACTAAAATTAATCCTCAGACAACAGTCTTGCTGTGATATTTGTTTGTACATGTAGTTGTAAAGTGTTTCCGATATTGTTTTAACTCTGTGAGTACCAAACACTTAGTTGCATTCACCAAACCTTTACCAACTGTGTCACCTGTATCGAACTAAACCCAATTTGAATAGAGCAACTTCAAAAATACAGTACATGAAACATAGTCGGACGTATGCCGTGCCGACAGTTTCAAAAGTTTCGGAGCGCGCAGTGAGTCTCCCACTGCGCGCTCCGAGAGAAATTTGGGAGCGCGCAGTGAATTGAATATATCCCCTCCCCCATTTGAAGACGTTTTGCCATCATCACGAGACACGACGTGCTCTTGCTGGAAATGCCTGCATGTATGAGGTCATGCGTCTTCCCTTTTTTTGTCGCTGAACAAGTCTTAAAATGGGAGCGGTGTGTGCCTGCTTGTACATTTTCCTATCCATCACTCACAATGACATTTGAACCAGATATAGGCATACAAGTACAGAGCCTTTTGTTAACAAGATTTCCCAATATGTTTGTATATGGCCATGATAGCTAAGATTGTACACATAGACAATCAAAGACCCCTGTGCGTGACAAATTTATCAATGCATGACAATATGTGACATTTCATGATGCATTTTAGTTTGTGATATCAACCTTCAGGTAGTAGTAGACCGTATATTATATCATGTCGGCCCATGTTTTGCATATACGTAGAGTCGAACACAAACTTTGCATGTAGGAGGCAATTAGATCATAATTATGAATTGTATTATACATGTCTTTAATGAAAGATATTTAGTGATACGTAATCAATCATCACAAATCACAATATATATCTTGTGCTTGAGGCATGCGTTTACAAGTGATATTTATAGGAATCTTATTCAACGGTATATAAAAACTGTTAGCATACTTTTCATAATATGGGCCAGAAGATCATACAGATTGTGCCTGGCACATGTATGCCTTTCCAAAAAAGCAACGAAGAATTATTTTTAATAAATACTACGAACATAAAACAATTTGAGTAAAGATACAAAAAAGAATATTTTTTTTATACCAAGCAAACATGTAAATATAGTCTGGGCGCGCAGTGAAAGTTGAGAGAGCAAAATGAAATCTAAGAGCGTGGCGGGAAATCTGGAAGTCTGGGAGCGTGCAGTGAGAACACGTCCACTATGGATAAAGCAATAATAGTATTAAAGTATTTATTGCGATATTATTGTGATTTGATATGACATGATACATATTTCACAAAAGGCATTAGGCCCAGATTTTGTAGCACGCTCATACATCGCACTGCGCGCTCCCAGATTTCATAGCATGCTCTCACTGCGCGGTCCCAGACCTCACACCACGCTCTGAGATTTCACTGCGCGCTCTCAGATTCACCAGCACCCTCTGAGAGTTCTCACGGCGCGCTCCCGAATTTCCCAGCCCGCTCTGCGATTTCAGTGCGCGCTCCGAGAATCTCGGAGCGCGCAGCGGGAGACTCACTGCGCGCTCCGAAACTTTTGAAACTGTCGGCACGGCATACGGACGGGGAACTTCATCTGGGAACTGACCATGTATTTCTGGCAAATTATGATAAATGAAAAGACATTTGAATGGTCATAAGTTGAAATCAGACTTCCATGTCACTGGCTCTGGTTACTTGTATCCTTTTAACCGCCAGTGTTGCCCTAACACTGTATCATGTTATATTATTTCTTCAGGTCTTTGTACATTTATAAGAAAATTGCGGAATCCAGTAAACAATTTCCCAGAATTTTTTCGACGCGAAAACAATCGACGTGAATTTGTCATCAATCTTACACAATTATTAGAACACAACTTCCAGTAACAGTGCATGAGGGAACACCAGCGATGGTATTCAGTTTTGTCACACATGTGCGGAACCCCCGGAGATGATGTCGTCATTGTGAGCGAGATTCTCTAGGGCTCATTTGCCGTTTTTGGCGACATCTCAGTTGCGATTATAATGACAACATCTCACACGGTTTCCAGAAGCGGTCATATTTGTTAATAAATGGCAAACAATATCATTTTTGTTTCAGAATCAGCGTTTAAATTGAACCCGTGTAGGTCCGAGAATTATTATGTATTTGCCACGGCATTGTGTTCTTCAACGCCCACGTTCTTATACTAAGTTTACGGAAGAATATCTCAGGTATCTTGCTATTTTTGACATCTGAATAATCATCTTACTTTACTGGCCATTTTTCCAACATCAGTGCAGGCATTTGTTTTAATATACATCGAACTAACCAAGTTTCATTGGTAATGAGCGTAGAAATCCGACATGGTGATTCCAGTGGTGACCTTAAATTTAACCTTGAAAGGTCAAAACGGCTTTTACCAGAAAATTACTATTGTTTGTACTTTGTCGGTCACTTTCCCTGCGTAAGTTCAAACATTTAAGTGTTTTTTGCAAGAAACCGATTATGCCACTTCAACATGAATGTTCTGTATATTTTTAGCTGCAATAAATCTTGACACCATAAAAGAAGATTGCTTTCTTTGTTGTAAATCTGCTGATCGTCCATAGCATGCAGTGATCAAATGATATTTATTTGTAGTATACCCCACCAAATACATGTGCCATATCTAAATTCAACTAGATCTACGGTGGCTCATTACTGCCAATTACGGCCGTGCATTCTACACCCGGTCTATAATACCACCCAATAATGATCACCGAATTTATATTATCCACCCCGTCTATATTTACCGCCTCATAATATTCATCCCGTTTATAAGATCCATCCCGTCTATATTTACCACCTCATAATATTCACCCCGTTTATAATACCCACCCCGTTCGGCGTTAAATATAGATGGAGTGGATATTACAAAAGAGGTGAATATTATGGGGTGGTAAATATAGATGCGGTGGATATTATAAACGGGTGAATATTATGAGGTGGTAATTATAGTCGGGGTGGATATTATAAACTCGGTGATAATTATGAGGTAATTATAGACGGGGTGGATATTATAAATTCGTTGATTGTTATGAGGTGATAAGTATAGACGGGGTGAATATTATAAATGAGGTGAATATTATGAAGTGGTAATTACAGTTTGGGTGGATATTATAAACGGGTTCAATATTATGAAGAGGTTAATTACAGACTAGATGGATATTACGAAAAAAGTGAATATTACGGGATGGTAATTATAGACGGGTGGAAATTGTAAACGGTGAATATTATGAGGTGGTTACTATAGACGGGGTGAATATTATAAACTCAGTGATAATTATGGACGGGTCAATATTTTAAACTCAGTGAATATTATGAGGTGGTATATATAGACCGGGTCTAAAATGCACCAATGTAATTGGCAGTAATGAGCCACCGTACTCAACGCTTGGTCCGACCTCAAGGTTGTTCCTGCTAGTTGATCGATAAAGACGGTTATCAATGATCAAAATCAAACGACACCACCTAATGCAGCAAGTGTAAATCTTGCATGGCCAAATGCGCTGAAATTATGCAAATCAGCTGGACATGCCTCTCGGGTCGTGTCAAACGTGGGTAGTGTTTTTGCGATGTATTAAATCGTCATTCGGAGAGGTCCATTACACTCGTGACGGACAGAGAAGAGTTAGTCCAAGATTCAAGACGAAAACAAAATACTATTTTTAGAGATATATAATAACTTGCGATAATATGCTAGGTTTAGCTTATCAATAAGTCATTTCAATAACAGTGTGCATAATAGAATATTGCAAATGGTGATATTAGTGCAAATCATATTTTCGATCATGATTTTGTTTATGCTATAAGTGCATGGTTCATGTTACGGCACTCGGCTTTCCGCACAAATCACTTCTGTAGTCACCTGTAAACGTCCATTCATTGCCGTTTCCTGGTTTTATAAAATCATTTCTTATGACTTTTAGGACTCCTAATAGAAAAGAAATAGAGTATTTTATCACTTTTGGGAATGCACTGAGCAAACTGGAAACACATTTAGTGGACATTTGTGTTGTCCTTGGAACCTGTGAATTGATTTCGACGTCTTCAGAATACAGAAGACGTTGTCTTTAGTCGCATGGATTCCATCGCACTTTTCTGGTTCCAGTAATTGGATAATTGGATCATAAATGACATTTCCATGTGGCATAGTTTTCCGGATCTCCTGTTATAGTTCCAAGGCCGACGTATATACATCAGCTTCTTGGGTGTGTTTCTATTTTGACAAGCATGATGATGTGAATTTGACTTCGTTATTTCGGGTTTTCTTCCAATTCGTAGTTGACTCGCGTGCGACGGAAAGAAGAAATCAAATGAATTTATTGCCGATTCGCATGTGAACCAGTTAGCCAGTGCATACTTTTCAGTCCTACTGAAAATTGAAACTCATCAACGTTAACATGCCGATATCCTGGATGAATTATCTGACCATGTTGTCCATATACCACAGTGCATCATGCACAATTGCCAAACCATCAGGCACTACCAGTATAATGTAAGTATCAATCTATTACCACCAATACAGCCAAATTTCGATGATTCCAATAACAAACGTAAAATAAACAATTTGCAATAGAAACAAAGCCCGACCAAATACCTTTTCAAAAGACACACTGGCGTCATCAGGGGCAGACAGTGTAGTAAATGTAGTTATTTCTACTGTACACCTGATGGAATTAGTATACAACTGCCCAACAACCTATAAAAATGATTTAGAAATCCGAAACAAACCCCATGGAATAGATATATGACAAGTACATAAGTACCTAATCACAAGCCAAAAGGCTACGAGTTGATGGTGTCCTCGGGGACAGAATTAACGTCCACCAGCAGTGACACCGGCTCAGTGGTATGAATGTAAGTATCAATCTATTACCACCAATACAGCCAAATTTTGATGATTCCAATAACAAACGTAAAATACAACAATTTGAAATATAAACAAAGCCCGACCAAATACCTTTTCAAAAGACACACTGGCGTCATCAGGGGCAGACAGTGTGGTAAATGTAGTTGTTTCTACTGTACACCTGATGGAATTAGTATACAACTGCCCAACAACCTATAAAAATGATTTAGAAATCCGAAACAAACCCCATTCATGTATTCAAGTATTCATGACGTATATATATGCAAACCAGTAAACATGCAAAACATGCCAGTACATCCACTCACTTTCGATACTGGTATAACATACCAACATGTCACCGTGATAGATTTAAATATCGTGATAGAGGGATACCAATTTAACCTTGAAGCTTTATTGAAAGCTTTTTGTTATATTAGCACCTTGATTGAGATATGTTTGCAGTGTGCATCGTAATATACATATTGTCGTTATAAATGACAGAACAACGCAAAATTTAAACAACTCATTGCTTTTCGGTTGAGTGTGTCCGAGCACCAGCAGAATAATTTATATGAGATCAAACATTATAAGTCATTTTGGACTCTCATAGTGGCTACCTATTGAATTAGGGCACAAAGGTTTATAAATACATTATAACAGAAGCCACGTGCTAGTATATTTATCCCTACGTGGAGAGTATTTGCCAGCGTTCAGACATGGTGATTGATGTAGGAAAGGACGTGGATACCAGAACTGAAGTGAAACTCCGTCATCCATCACTGATAAGTTTGTTCATGTGTCGTGCCTCAATATTTATGCGATCAATATTGGGCAGCAGTGACATTTCCGTCAGGGACACGGTATTCTTCATCCTCGTTAAATCATCATTCGAGACCAATAATGTGATGTAGATTAATACCAATACCAATTCATGGTGTCGACGCTCGCTTACCATATCCAAAATGACAATATATATGTTACAATTAGCTGAATTCGTTATGAGCGAATGCAGACACTAAGTATATTGATAAGGCATATCAGATAAAATATATCTTATCGCATCGATACTTTCACCAACACTCCAATGTTCAAGTTATATGCCTTGATCTTTCAGTGACACCTCCCTACAGTATTAACTGTCACTAGACTTCCTAACGGTCGTTCTGATTCACGTTTTTATAACATTTATAACATTGCGAGGGGATAGATGGAATTCACCTTCGTATCCGCACGTATCCGCACGATTATAGTGACAAACATCGATTGAGGATATAATTTATTGATTTTAATTATTGTGAAAAATTGGCACACTAAAAACTGAATACAACAGCAAATTAGTTTTCAAACCAATGTATAATTCATAAGTCAATACGGGTCATTCTGAAAATTAAATTACAAAGCAAAAATTAGGCCAAGGGCCGAAGATAGGTTACCGGACAATGTTTAATATTTTAGATGTTAGCCAGGTCACTGGTTGAATTCAAGGTCAAGAGAATATTCAGCATATATAACATTAAGCATATATCATGTCCCCAGTCGATTGCTAAGCTGTGTATACAATAATCAGAGAGATATTAGCAATTTTGTGCTGTGGCCTTGAAAATGAAGGGGCAAAGGTCAAATTCAAGGTCATCAAAATATTCAATGTATATCATTTTCTATATCATGTCCATAATTGATTCCCAAGCCATACAGTCAATAGAGGAGCTAGATATGAGCCATTTTGTCCTTGGACCTTGAAAATGAGGTCAGAGGTCAAATTCAAGGTCACGAGAATATTCAGCATATATCATTTCCTATATGTCCACAATTGATTCCTAAGCTGTAAAATCGATAACAAGCGAGATATTAGCCATTTTGTCCTGTGACCTTGAAAATGAGTTCGAAGGTCAAATTCAAGGTCATCAGAATATTCAGCATATATCATTTCCTATATGTCCACAATTGATTCCTAAGCTGTAGAGTCGATAATAAGCGAGATATAAGCCATTTTGTGCTCTGACCTTGAAACTGAGGTCAGAGGTCAAATTCAAGGTCACGAGAATATTCAGCATATATTATTTCCTATATGTCCACAATTGATTCCTAAGCTGTAGAGTCGATAATAAGCGAGATATAAGCCATTTTGTGCTCTGACCTTGAAACTGAGGTCAGAGGTCAAATTCAAGGTCACGAGAATATTCAGCATATATCATTTCCTATATGTCCACAATTGATTCCTAGTCTCTAATATCAATAACAAGTGAGATATAAGGCATAATGTGTCCCATTATAAAGCATAGGCGAATTTAACACAGGAAAGTCCTATTTGGGCCGAGTTTGGGCCAAAATGGCCCACTTCGAGCGATTCAAGCGCAACGAAATTTATAGACATCATAGAAGTACATATGAGGAGTCTTATGTATCAAAAAGAAAAAAAGTTACCGAACAGATTTTGAGAAAATGGCTGCCAAAGTCCAAAATCAGGCATTTTATGTCGAAAACGGCCGCCATTTTGAAAAAAATGCGAAAATCAAAAAACTAAAAAATACCTCCTTCTTGAATTATTTTTAAGTATTTTTCTGCAAAATTTCAGAAAAATTCGCCCGTAAACAAAAAAGATAAAAATGTGGACGACGACGACGACGGACGCAACGTCATGCCAATAGGTTATCGGACCATAGGTCCGGTAACCTAAAAACATGTCAGCTCAAAACTTAACCACATCACAAACACATCTCTCCCGTCCCAACAATTGAATCTAGATTCTACCTCCCGCCCTTCAGATTGCATAAAACCGAGTTACAAACGTCATTGCAATGATATATAAATGAATTTGTAATTTTTAAAATGTAACCTCACATATTAGGCAACATCCCTTTATGCTGTAACCCCCTCGCTGAATCATCACTTCACTGGACACCAATGGATTTCTCTGGCTGTGATTTCTGGATTTCGAGTGACAAACTTGCCTCCACCAGGTTAGTGTTCATTTTAACATTTATCTTTGTTATTGATTTGAAGCTAAGTTTTGAAGCACGGTTAATTTCCCATTTGGCCAATTCATAGGATTCAGCAGTGGTGTAGAACTTTTATATTCTATCATAGTATTCCTATCATAGATTATGTTCATAAACTGATTAAATGCATGCTCATTGCGATAACACTGGCCTAAGTACTCTTTATCACGCTAGACTATCCACTTCTAAACCTGTCTGGGGCAGTCAGCAGATGTATTGAAGTTTCTGATGAACCGTAGCACTCTGCCCTGAGGGAATGAGTGCTCTCAAGGTAAAGTTTGCGTCATGAAAGGTGGATCAGACAAATTCTTCGAAACAACACATGTACATAAACGGAAACCTGGCTTGAAACAAATCTAAATCAAGTGATTCATTTACGAACTACAAATTTGTTACAATCATAAAATGAATATAATACATGATGAAACATCGAATGCATTCTTGAGTAACTTTAAGTAAACATTTCAATTTGGTAAAATCGAACGTTGCAAAATACTGTACATATCTTTTCATGAGCAAATCATACTATGAGCAAATCAATCATGCTCCAGGAATGTCTCAAAGATGTCAAAAACTGGATGAATGCAAACAAGCTTAAGCTCAATCCAGATAAAACTGAGTTCATCCTGTTTGGTACCAAGTCGCAAAGGGCTAAGATGGCAGATTGTTTTCCAGTGGATATTCTTGGAAATGAAATCAGTCCTACGGAAAAAGCACGCAATTTAGGTGTTGTTTTTGATTCTGATTTTTCATTCTCCAATCAGGTTGTTTCTGTTTGTAAATCATGTTTTGTGGGTCTTCGTGACCTAAGAAGGATCAGGCGTAATCTTTCGAAAAGCAATACAATTACATTGGCTAATGCACTAGTTAGTAGTAGACTTGATTATTGTAATTCATTGTATAGGTCTTTATCCAGTCGGGATTTGAATAAGTTACAATGTGTTCAGAATACTTTGGCCCGCATTGTCACTCGGACATCTAAGTTCTCTCATATTACCCCTGTTCTCAGGTCACTACATTGGTTGCCCATTAGGCACAGAATAGAGTTTAAAACCGCAACAATTATTTATAAATCATTGCATACGGGACTACCTGCATATTTCAACGATCACCTAAACTCGCTACACATGTAAAGTGAACACGAGGCGTGGCAATCCTGATAAACTGTTCCTCCATGTCCCACTTTATAAACCTTCCATTAATAAATCAAAGGTTCAATTTCAAAACAGTTTGAGTTATGACGGCCCCTCACTTTGGAATTCCCTACCAAATGATATTCGTTCTGCTCCAACCCTGTCTAGTTTCAGGCATCAGCTTAAGACGCATCTATTTCAGGATGCCTATCCCCCTTAACCTTCTCAACACAGCCGGTTGTCATCTCGATCACGAACTATTTCTGACCACGTTTTATGATATTGGTTATTAATTAGGACTGTTGCGCCTTAGAATTCGTTATACGAAATTAAGCGCTATAAAAGTTTGATATATATTATACTAATTGTGTAGTAGACATGCGTCAACCTGTTCACCAGTTGTGTACATGTTAATTTTGTGTCATGAGCAGGCATATGACATCGTAGTTTGTCAGGACACCATGAAACTTGTGCTCTGTCACATACTCCTAACTGGACAGTGGGTACCACAGCAGTGCGAGTGCTTCCGGTAATTGGGTCATAATTTCCTATAGACCAACACGAGAGATATCAATGTCGTGGTTTTTTGAGGGCGAGAATAACAGCTTTTGTAGGAAGTAAAAAGGTCATAAACTCTCATTTAAGCTTGGCAAATATTTGCTAATTGTAGCGATTTGTTGTTGTAGATCTGACACATGCACATGTGATATTTTGACCAATCCATAAATCACATGGATATGCCAGACAAATATGAATGAATATCACATATCAAAAAAGCTAAGTCTCAGTGAGTGTGAGGAATTCGCCCAAGCCCCCCCCCCCCCTCCCCCGACTAGACCTCACTGGAGGATGAGTGGAGGATCAAGATAGGTCTATTTTTTTTTAGAAAACAAGCCGGTTGGTCTGTTGTTAGGATTATGCATACATCGATATATCCAATGAATATAAAATAGACAAAGTTGCAGCCAAGACACTATGGGAAAGTTGATTTGCCACTGAAAACTGTATATGAGCAATTGTTAATATATTTAACGGTACTTCAATAGATGACATTTCTGAAGATGACACGAGCGAATCCCTGAGGCTTGAATCTCGAGTGTGATTCGTCCCTTTTGATTATTTTAAGCTTATGGGCACTCGTTCGCTTATAACTCAGGAAACTGTTTAATTGCCTCGGTGTAGAATATATCAGATAGTAAATAAATCACAGGTCTAATGTTCATGCTCGTTGAGGTAGATATTTGCAACACAATGGAAAGGAATGTACATCATTGTACATGATACAAAATTACAATCATGACCAAACCAAATGTAAATCCTTATGTCTGTATGACGACGAAGCTGTCCCGAGCGGAGAAACCTTGTCAACACTGAAAAGTCTTTCCAACAGCAAAAGAATCATTGTGTTTTGATCTCCAGTGACACTCAACTTACAATGGCGGCATTATCACCGGAGGTCTTGCACGTGTGTGACGAGACTAACTACAGACATCACATATCGTGTTTCCTCATGTACTTTTACCGTGAGTGAGATCTTTCTGACGACATTTTGAAGATTGAAAACAAATTTGTCTGTTTGTTTTCATCTGCTCTCGAACTCTCTGAAATAGCGTCTCAAGGGTTTGGATATCTGCAAAATTGATCATCCATGAGTCCTCGTGTTTTGTAACTCTCCAGCAATGTTATCGCTGTGATTCACTTGTCAATGACAAAACCATATCTCTTCTTGCAGTGCAATCACACTTCCAATTTCATAACATATGTGTACTTTATACAACACATGCTTTATACACCAAATAGCCAGTATGCTTATACAGAATCTTTGTATCTTACGCATGACCTTTTCACAATAATATTTTTGTCATTTTTTGTCGTTTGTACAGGTGCGCTCATAAACAGAAATCGAGTGACCTTACTGGAAGAATTAAGTTGGAACACTCTTGCAGATTGTCGATCGAATGCGATCCTATGTACTACGTATACAGCTGTAAACAACATATCACAAAGATATGTAGTAGATCTGTACATACCATTCACATGTACACAAACTGCTGCTTACCACTTGCGTAGTGTTTCAAATTTCAAGGCTCCTAGATGTAAAACTGAGAGATATCAACGATCCCCTATACCCAGGTCTATTTCGCTATGGAACAGCTTGTCCAACACTATTGTGTGCGCCCCAAATTATAATATATTTCGTAACAAACTAAAAACAAATCAAGCAAAATGGAAACCTTGCTTCGCCCACCTTGCTCCGCTACTGGCCGACGCTACCCTAACATCCTGTTGACTAGACTTCGCTTGAATAACAGTACTCTTAATGACGATCTTTTTCGTAAGCACATCGTAGATGAACCAATCTGCCAATGTGGTCACGACCGTGAAACATCGGTCCATCACCTATTTGAGTGTCCTAATGTACACCGTTCAGAGGCTTGTCTTGTTTGAAGCCATCGCGCCTATAGTATTCCCCATGTCTAACATGGCTGCGGAATTCGAACGCTATACAAACCGGTACCCCCAGCCTATTAACACAAGGCGACCCTGCTCTCTCATTTGATAACAATACTGCATTAATGCATGCTATTCAAAAGTTCATTTCCAATACACACTCAGAAGATCCCTGACCACTTCCGAGTAAAAAATCTCTCTCTACGGTGGCCTCCAGATCACCAACATCATCTCCATTTCGGGTAAAACCTCAATCCTCAGCCCTAAATCATTCACTCTTCATTGTTCTCGTATCATCCTCATCTATCACGTTATATCTGTATTTATGTTACTTCATGTTGGAGCATGTATAATGAATATGTGTCATGTTTACCTACAATGTGTGTATCAATATTTGTCTTTAAATGTGAAACAAAATATTAATGTTGGAAATTTGAGAAATCCATCTCGAATAAATATGTTTAATAATATTGTAACAAAAACCATACAACAGCCCGCGCAAACCGTTCGTTAGGAACGAGCACGTGACCCCCGAAGACTACTGGCGGAGGCACCGTTCGCGGAAGCACCACTCGCGGAGGTACCGTTTGCAGAAGCACCGTTCGCGGATGCACCGTTCGCGGAAGTACCGTTCGCGGAAGAGGACCCTTCGCGGAAGAACCGTTCGCGGATGCAGCCTTCTCCACGTGGTGACGAGCACGGAAGAGACGTTCGCGGACGAGGATGCGCGCGCAACCACCCTGGCTATAAAAGGGAGAGCGGACGGCCGCTCTGAGAGCCCTGCAACAGCGACATCGACCGTGGGGAGATCGTCACCGCCACAGCCAAGGGACTCGACGATCTCCGTGCGGACGACTCGTTCTTCAGGGCCTCTGAGTCAACGGGATTTACGACTAACTACCTGGAGAAACCATTCGACTAAACGGGACGGGAAACTTCAACGGAAAGGGACGGAGAGAAGCCTTGGCGAAGAACTCTTTTTAGTTGTGCCCTCGTGCACTAGTTATTTTTAACGTGATCATACAGTGCTCCATGTCTGAACTTCATATCTGTACGTCACGTTGGTGACCGACAATTTCATTGATGATGAGATGTTGATAAATCTTCATTTATTTACGTCTGAGTTGATTCTTGCCTGAAGTAAGCCGGTGAGCTACTGAGTGATGAAGCATATAATAAGCACCTTTTAGTGACGGCTCTCGAATCACAACGAGCGGGAGTTACCAAAGTCTATACGATCAAGAGGCAGGGTTTTTGGGCAGACAAAAACACAAACAACAAGTCATACCTACTAAACGTCACAATATCAATAACAAACACGTGAGTTACAATCAGTTCTGCTGGAAGCGTGAGGTACATCATTAAGATGACCTGAAATCTCCTCACCAGAGGAGTCACTGCGATGATAGACACTAGCATCAATGTGATGCATGTTTACGTCATGACAAGGTAAGTTTAATTGATTCTGATAAGTAGTACGGATACACAATGTAAGAATCAACCTCTTAACATCCAAAAGATTCTCCAATCCTACATTCTACATTTTGCATGATTAGAGTTTTTTCTGACCAAATTGTTCATAAACATATGTGTTTTTAATTTTTTCTAGGTAATCTTATTTTAGTCTGATTAGATTTCAATGCTGTAATATCACGCTAAATGTCTTTTTTCGAACTTGAAGTGAATCAGTAATGCATATGCATATCAAATATAGATATAAATGTCGTGGAAAACTCTTTATCGCACTCCTTATAGTCAACAATACTCCATTGTACAAATATCGCGTAAGCACGCGTTTACTCATGCTCTTTGATTATGAGAGGAAACTAAGCAGTGGAGTATCACTTGAATTTATGATATTTATCTTATCGAGGATAAGCCCGATATTATGCAGTTGTAACCTTGACATTTCTTCAACTGTTCCAGTAGCTGAATGGTCTTCATGGTAAAAGCTAGTGAGTGATAAGTTCAGAAGAGGGTAATTGGTAACTCACGTCACTTACTCGATCCACAGGACTGTAGTGACAGATATCAGTGGGGTACTGCGCCAATCGCAAATTCGTTGAAGTCATTCGGTAAAGACCCACCTTGCATTTCATGCCCTCTTCTGGGGAAAATAAACGTGCATAACGAAGTCAGTATTGTTGACAAATTTCAGTCGCCTTACTGGTCAGCACCGACCATTTCATATGATTATCGATTAATTTCAGTCATGCACGATTAAACTGTGAATTGCTATACCTTTATATGACAAGGTGGACCAAAATACAAAAAGACAAACAATTTGCACCTTTGCACGTCTGAAATTCGTTTTTGGACCTAGGGATCTTGCAATCCCTCGCTGCATCACTACCTAGGGAAGGGCATCGTGTGTCAAAATTTCTGAAGTATTTTGTTGTTGGAAGGAATGAAAATGTATCTTAATGACAAGACCAACCACAAGAGTTGGCTCCAATAAAAATAGTAATCACCAGCGAATCAAGTCATTCGCGTTTGTCTCATTTTCCAAAATATCGAACCGAATCAAATTCATAAGATAACTCAAGGTTGAAGCAAATGATTATGTTCTTCAGCTGGTATATGTATGCTTATTGCGATAACACTGACCTATTATATATTTACATAATATTTATCACGCCAGAATGTCCACATCCCAACCTGTCTGGTGCAATCAGCAGATGTATTACTGAAGTTTGTAATGAACTTTAACACTATGCCATGAAAGGAGATCTCACCAAGATTATTATCTAGGTAAGATTTAGGTCATACCATGTGGCTCAGACAACTTTGTAACAACACAATACCGCATAATCGAAACCATAACCCCACATCAGTACAAATTAATTTTCGAACTGATCAAGTTCTGGTCTATAGAAATGATATTCTGTAGAATACTTGCCCATACAAAACGTAATATTTTGGACATTTAACTAGCTACGCTTGCCATCGTCTTTTCATCTTGAAATCACATAGGAGGTATGCAGCAGTGCACGTGTGTATATCACATGCATAATGGAAATAGTTGTTGGTATCAGTGTTCACATAGGTCACGTGACTTCACACATACTCGCACACGAAAATACTGACTTATTGTTCCAAGCCTGCCATGACTTATGACCTTGCAAATACACATATGATGTAGTTGCATAATGCAACATCAACATTTGCGACTAACCTCAAGTAAAAAGGTTCGATTCTGTACTCTTAAACTTGCACTAATTTATTTTTTAATGAATAAATCATACTGTTGATACAATGGATATTGTGTCAACCTTTGCACCAGTTGTGTGTATGTTGATTTGGTGTCACGAGCAGGCATATGTAGTGGTAGATAGACAGGAGACCAGAAAATGTTTGCCCTGTCACACAGTCTAAACTGAACAGAGGGCAACCACTGAATCAAAGAGTGCTTCCGGTGATTGGGGCATAATTCCTCTTGGAACAACATGGAGATATCACGGTCATGGATTTTTGCTGGCGAGAATAACAGCAGTGTAAGGAAGTATAAGGTCATAAACTGACATTTATGCTTGACAAATATTTGCTAATTGTAGCGTTTGTGTTGGTGTTAGACCCAACATGTGCATAATATTATGTGATCGTTTGATTCATGCCATAAATCACATGGAAATTATTGATTATAATGTGATATTGAAGTGTGTTTGAATATGCTCTGGGGTTATGACACTGAAGATGTCTTGATATGTTGATTGTATATTGACACAAATATAGGATATAAAAACGTCAATGATTGAAAAAAACAGTATTCACCATTTCGCTACTATATCTCTTTCAAAGTATACTAGATTCAAAACAATATTATGATCCAACATCCCTTGTATCCGATTGTACAGTGAACTTTTTGTTCTAAATAGCCCATGTCATATCTGATGAGTGCATGGTTGCAATTTCCCAAGTGATGGACCAAATTATGGAAATTGGTTGCTTGATAGAGAATGAAAATTGTATCGATGTAAGTCCTATTGGCAAACGGAAGGTGGAGCTGATCGACTGAACACTACTCAAGGTCAGTCTGTTGTAAGGATTTAGGCTTCAATCGATATGGCAAATAAACACCGAATTGAAGACGAAATTACATTCGATAGAATGAAAACCTCATATATATGGTATTATGCTTAGTATTGCCAACTCCCCCTGTTGGCTTTGTCAATAGCAGAATTAGAGTTTGAACAGTTGACACTTTCGTCTCTGGAAACTTTTAAAGACCAACTACTGGTATATTGCACAGTTCTTCAGTAGATAATATTTCCGAAGATGGCACGATCAAGTCTTTGTGGCTTATATTTTGAGTGTAATTTGTTTTTGCATTTTTCACCTATTTTTTACCGTCTGGAAACTTGAGATGCATCATTGGAGCATCATCGGGGTGCAGACAAACCTAGTATACATGTCCGACTATTACCTCTTTCCCAGTTTATTAGATTTAAAAAGAATATATTATGATCCAGAATTCCTTGTATACGATTGTACAGTGGACAACTTTTTTTTCTAAAAAGCCCAACTTTTCTCATCACCACAACTGTCATATTCAAAGAGTGCAAAAATTGGAATTTCCCAAGCGATGGAGCAAATTATGAATGAAATACTTATAATCGCACAGAGGTTGGATAAAGAATGAAAATTGTATCAATATAAGTCTCCTATTGACAAACGGAAGGTGGGGCTGATCGACTAAACACCACTCAAGGTCGGTCTCTTGTGAGGATTTAGGCTTCAATCGATATGGCGAATGAAAACAAAATGAAAACAAACTAAACACCAAATTGAAGACGGAATTACATTCGAGAGACATGGAATTTTCATCTATATTGTTAGTGTTGCCAACCCCTTTTGCGGAATTCTGTGAGAAGAAGAGTTTGAGTTTGAAAAATTTAACAGCTTCCATATTTGATTCGCCACTGGGAACTGTAAATGAGCAACTACTATTATATTGGACAGTTCTTCAGTAGATGATATTTCCGAAGTTCTCGCATTTTTCTTAACCTAATTTATTACCGTTTAGAAACTGTTCAATTTGAGATGGTGAATAAAAAAAGGGAGTCGTTTCATAACCGTTTCAGTACGCACACACACACTGGATATAAAGTGTCGTAACCAAAGTTTTTCGCAAAGTAGACGGCAAACGAGTGTATGAAGACGATGCTCTCTCAACTGAAAAAATAGGTCTTGTGCTAAACACTACGGAGTCTCTACAGTAGCAAATGAATCATTGTGTTTTGATCCCAAGTGAAGCTCCCTTCACAATGGCGGCATTATCACCGGAAGTCCTGCACGTATGTGACAAGACTAAACACAGACATCACATGCGTTGCTTTTCTTCTACTTTGAAGGCGGTAAGATAATTTTTGACAACCGTTTAAGATCGATGACGAAATTTCGTTGACTTGTTTCCATCGTCTATTGTCGTCTTTCCTAATAAGAATCGAACATTGTTAGGATTGTTTTTTGCTAGAAAATCGCATTCTACTCCTTGCATTCCAATCACGCTGACGAGTACGAACCCACACGACAATGGGAATTCCCCGTGTGAATGGCTATTAACAGGAGATTAACTATTCAGAGTCAGTGACCTGAAAGTCTGAGGTCATTTGGTGACCATTCGAATGCTATATCTTTCTTTTTAACGAAGCAAAGTGGATGAGAAATCCAGCGATAGTTGCAATGTTGGTGAAGTTATATGATATGGACGGAAATACGTTAAGCGATTGAAACCATGTCACGAACTCCAAGGTTGAGACAACGTTCAATATGGTTTACTGTAAATAATAAGCAGTACTTTATTTTGTAAAAATGAACATATATGGTCAGCTACTTAGTTTTTGTGATATCAAAGATGACATCATCGGATGTCATAATATAATAACATGCATGATATCTTCAATAATGTTATGAAAATTATCATAACATTATGCACGTCTGTAAATAAAATCGGTAAACTAACATCTGTAGTTATCTTCAAGTTCATTTTGATGATAAATTGATCTTTAACAAGTTTCCATGGGTGATCCCTGACTCCACAAACAGATCACCTGTTGTTGCCTAGCCACTCAGTCATATCCGACCCATGTTACAATATTTTGCTTTTTGTTATTACATGAGGGTGAAATCTTATTGATTGCACCCTGGATCATGGGTATATCCTGGGTAATCGAATGTAAATAATTTATGTGTACTTTATAAAATGCAGCATAAACAGATTTTCTTCGACAGAGTGATTTATTGACAGATAACAAAACGTGCATTGCAATCAATTTGCGGAGACAATCAAAATGCCATGAAATCCTAATTCATTTGACACGGTGCAGAAGATATTGCCGTGTACATTGTGTTTCATATTATTGTTCTTTTCTTATGAAGAGGGTCCATGTAGTTTAAGAGATGTCAGACAATTCACAGTTATCGACGTTGGGATCGATCTGATATCGATCAGCTCCAGAGGTTGAAAAAAACAACAATTAACAATTTCATATGAAATACAGGATCATTTTTTAGTGTAGTACAAAAAGAGATCAAGAGGTTTTATTTGATCACTGCTCGGAAGAGAAGTGCACGAGCAATAGAATACCCCAGTCGCATAATGGATTCATGTATAAGGGTTTTTTGTATGACATATCTGAACTCGCAGATATAATACACGCAGAATCTACGCAGTTTGATGGACCGTTGTTTAGTCATGGGTAAATTTGTTGTAGGCTTCGGTGTAAAAATTGTGATTCCGCAAGTGTACCGCATTCCACACTCCACGCTCGCTAGGACACATCATTAAGCACTGAATAATAATGTAGTCTACGTGAATGTCTATGGATTTATGATTTATGTTAGATTACTTTGAATTTCTCATTCACATGATCTGTCATGAAAATCAAATGTAATACAAAAGTATTAGACAGATATAGATTTGTGATAAGTATAGCATAGTTACGCAAACAGATTTGATCAGAGTGATCTTAGACTGCTCGTCTGTAATCGGAGAATAATATTTATCGTACATATTAATTAGGTATCTCAATAATATACACTGAAATTTTCAGAGAGATTGTTATTCCCAGGAGATTTTTTGTCACTCAATCAATGTGTGTATTTTGTTTTATTCCGTCCATTGTACACGTGAGTATGGCTTTATTATTTGTTTGTTTGATATGTATGTATCTCCCCGAAATTGATCTCATTAGAGGTTGTAATTTCATTAGTTTCTAGATCTTGACATTTGCGGCATTTTGACAAAACACCTGATGCACACATAACGAGACCACGTCGATAGTGGCAGTATTATTATAACAGAATATGGATATATTATTATTATATCATACCGATTCCCTCTGGCAATATCCAGGCTACATATTACCACAATTACAGACATTATATTGTTTTGGTTATTCTCGCGATTTTCATTACCTCGGGATGAAGGCAAATCATTTCGCCGTTACCGTCGAGGTAATTAGTGCAAGCACTGTACTGTTGTTAGTTGTTTATCATGAAACATCCTATCCAATACTCTTAGTGTCATCACAATAATTGTCAATAATATTATCATGTATTATACTAAATTATGACAGAGAAAGCAATATTCCTCAAAAATTCGTTTCAATAATGTATGAGCATGATGAGCATGACATTTCACAATATTCACAATAGTATACTTCATTTATTGGAGCGTGGGCAACATTTGCAGAAACCTTTGACCTTTAATGGGCGAACAATTTTAAAGGGCGTCATAACCTACTTGGGCCGAATAAGAATTACGAGTTGGCTGCCTCTCCCGGGTGACCCAATAGTTGATACGCTCAATAAAATGTCACCCAGGCAGTGCGTACATATACTTGCATCTCACAGCAAAATTACAGCATGGCTGACAGGTCATGTGACAAAATCGTAATATTAGCACCCTTATTGAGGTTTATATCCGGCCATTGAGAACATTCAACGATCCTAGAACCAAATCAAGCACATTTTACGTGATAATGACATGGAATTACAGAACGACGTCACTTGGTAGAACATCAATATGTAAGTGATTGCTGCTGCAGTGGTTGTTAAACAAACAATGAAAATATGATATCAAATATAAATCCCGTTAGCAGAGAGATCGACGATGTAGCTCATTTATTAAACACTACCCAAGGTCGACGTGTTGTTGGGATTTAGGCATCAATCGATAAATTCACCGAATACAAAGTACACATTCAATCAGAGACAAAATTACATCGGAGAAGCCGCTGAGCCATCACTAGATATTTTGCAGTTGTCAATTCCCATAGCGGGTCTTCTTGAAAGGAAAATTATAGTTGCTAAGCCACTGGTGACTGCCAAAGAGCAACTCGAGCTTGCATTCAAGTGATATTCTTCAAACTATTTCCAGCCAATTTGATATTCCGAACATATTCGTGAAATTGTTGTCCTCTTTCAGTATGTATGTCCAGGTGAGTATCATGTATTTAACTTTGAACTGATATATGTATAAACAGTACTGTTTTATGACGAGGTCATCTGAATAGCGGAACCTGTGAGGTTTTGTCCTCAAGTCACTCTGAACAATCTGGAAGGTAGTCTTCCCAACAACACCTCAATAATTGTTCGATACTGAGAGGATTTCGCGTCACAACCCCAATACTATCACCGGTTAACAATTAACAGATTAACAATACACATTAAACAGTAATATTTCATCGAGTACAGTGCCCATGATCTAAATTTGAAGCTGATGAAAATGTGTAGATTTTACCGCCATAGAAGTTTGGATTATCTGGAAACGTAGTTATGAAAAAAAATTGCTGTCCAGTCTTGTCCTTGCATGGTAGCAACACATTTCACATTTTCATGTTGAACGACAGTCTTAGATTTTCGAGGCAAAAATACGACACAAACTAGAATGAAAGCAGAACCCTAATCCTCATATTTTCATCCGTTCCCCAATTTGTTAGTGTGTGAAACCCACATTAAGATTATGTGTATATGTAGCCACTAAAACTTGTTTATCATCGAAGCCAGACATACAGTATCGTTTGTATATCATTACTTGTGTTATCGTAACTCATATGGTTTGTATCTTATCACTTGCGTTCGGATTCCGGGGCGTGCATTGGAACACTTGATCAAATATATAGACAACCAATCATATTGGCTCCTTAAATTACTTTTTGGTGCCAATCTCGAAAAATGTGATTTTAGTCATTTCCGTATTTTGTTATTCTATGATGATCATAGCTGCTGAAATCTAATGATCCAGCCTACAAGTGTCAAACCATTGACAATGTGCAATTTTTGTACAGGGCACTTTTTCCTAAAACATCTACAATCATTTGTAGGAGGACGTATGTTCTCAGACGCAAACAGTTGGCTGAGGTAATCCGTATTACACTATAAGCTTGATGGCATATTGCAGAAAAAACCGTGATTACCTACTTTCTTGTCACATTTTACTTGTTACTGGTTTTTGCTCATATTTTTTTTTAAAGTAGCTGCCTTCGAACCTGGTCAATAGTTTTTGAAAACTATATTCCATATTAAACATGCTAAACTAACTGAATGAAACATACATCAAATGTAATGAAAATAACCAGTCCTCAGGGAAATATTGCTCATTTGAACAAGCGGTTCTCGCGTAAATACAGGAACTGTATCCATCACACACAGATGTAAACAAAGCATAGAAATGAGAGATGGACTGACAATTCCACGCACATCGTGGTATATCACTGATTATTTTATCATAACTACACTATATATGCACATACGAACTGGGAAATGTACTCGATGTGGACTTTTAAGCGCGATTGAGTATTTGTTTACATTCGGGTTTGATGGATACACTTCGTTTGTTTATTTACAAAACCGGTACAAAATGGGCACTAAAACGGATGAAAAGACAACTACGACGGAATGTAATCATCAAAATCATTGAGCATAGGTTTTTTTATATTGCATTGGATGTGTTCATCAAAAAAATGGTTTTGAAAAAAACATTGCATACATTCGAAGGCAGCAGCTTTAAGGAATTGCAATTTCTTCACCATGTGATGTTTTTGAAGCTTTCATTTTCATATGTTGGTCGATCTGATATCGATTGTCTAAGTCAGTAGAGAGGTTGGGGGAGAAATAGTGTTCCAACAGCGAAGCGAAATCCTGGATGTGTTTGTTTAGTGTGCTACAAATGGAAAACCTGGCGGTTTTATTTGGTCATTACACGGAAATGACGTTCTGCCCAAGGACACCAGCCTCATACAAAGTTATTCTTCTAGATGCGAGTGATATTTTCACTTGCATTGCATATAGAACATACTCAACTCCTTCATGGCATCATTGCAAAATTCGATTCATTATTTGTATGAATGCGACTGTGTGAATTTGCTGTGTTATTCTGACTGCGACTGCGTGTCTTCACTTTCAGAATACTCAAGTTTCTCTATCCTCTAATTTTTCTAATTTGTTTACACCGGTTTGTGACGATATCTTTGCGATGCTGAATGGAATCGTTCCATAATTGGCATACTTGACCTCGGAAACAAACGGCAATTTTCTACTAAATTTCATTTGCAATAATTTAATATTTAAAAAATGTATTAGAAAGATATACATATTGTGATGTTGCCATTACCATAATAAAGATAACGCGTGTTCTCCCACATTTAATAACAGTGAAACACGATGAACAAAACCACTAATGTATCGACAATGGGCAGGATGTCTCAATTAACTGGCTGTTATGTAATAACGTCGGGAAATGGGTGGTTTGGGAGAAATAACAGCTGCCACTTGCAAAAAGTGAACTTGCATATAAACAAAAGCAAATGACATTACTGCATATTGATCAGTAAAAGTTGAACATACAATGTATACGTATTTACTTTGAATAGAATGACCTACATAAGTATATGTTGATGGTGATGTAATTATTGCCACTTATTCAAAACAAGAAAATGCGGCTAACTGCGGGAGACGACATTAGAGCTCGAGCACGTCATCAGCACCACGACAGCTGAATGTATCTTACACAACGTTACCTTCTCCCCCCCCCAAAAAAAAAAAAACCCAGAAGCTATCATTTCCTCCCCTACATGATTCCAATTCATTTCCGTATATTAGGATGAAAAATATTGCCTACTTCATCCATATTCCTAATAAGTAAACATTTACTTTAAAATCGATCAATGGAACAGATACGCCTGCTAAAATGATTTGGAACCTCATTAAGATATGCCTAAAACATTGGAAACTATGAGGAATATTTGCATCTGATATCATCAGATATAGCCTAACACATGATTTCACTGGGCAAATTAAAAGACCAGTTTAAAATAAAAAGGCTTCGCAACCCAGCACGGAACACTAGCTTAATTGTCATGCGATGAAATACGTAAAATTACGGTAAATGTAGCCGTGGCATTGCAGACGAATCGTTGTGTTTACTCCATAACGCCAAAGATGCCCACACACAGATGCCCACATGCATGTATGAATGCACGAATTGCTGAACAGAAAATTGTGTTCCAAAATACGCGTGATTGTGGTAAAATTTGCTTTGCATTCTGGGAACTTCAATTTCCACCGGCTCCGCCATTTTGGAACGTTTTTAGATAATTTGAACATTTTACGTAATTTTCTCAAACCTAACACATCGATTTATGCCTGATATATCTGTGGAATAGTCAAAGTTTCCCATCAATTCCAGAAATTTTATGTCAAGGACGAAGAAAATCCTCATTTGAAGTAGGTGTCTAAACGTTTACATGTCAAAACGAGCGTCGATTGGTTGGCATGAAACCTCCATAAAAAAGTCAGCACATAGACATGTAGAGGGTTGGGGGCTTGGCCCCCAACGCTCTAATGTTAAAAATGGCAGTGTATTGTCCAGCCTCGTTTCTCAGGAATCGTATGCTATTAGTCTAGCCAATTTAGATTGTTTATAATGATTGAATATGGGCCAATAATTTGTAGAATCGTCATATAATGCCTCTAAATCCGACGTGTCCCAATATTGTTGATGGTAATTAATCATAAGTCGAGGCAGTTCTTAATATATAAAATATATATTCAGAAACTTGTCATGGAATGATCTAATGCTTCAGTTATTTTCCTTACCTTTTAATATTACAGTGTTAATATGATTCAGCAATGTTTTATTTGAACTATAATATATAGAATGTCCACAACCTAATGAAAAGACGATCATGGTGATATGACCAGGCATCAGACATCCCTCCTGGAAATAATCGAATGGCAATTTACTTCAATATGGTTGACATCTGTGTAAAACCATAAAATGTTCCTGTTATAGAGGGTTGACGGTGTTCGTGACGTAGATGATCTTGTAAGATGGATGTGCGTCTCGTGAATAATGGTCTTCATTCAAGCATACATCAAGGGGATATACATGCCACACTCGGGCACATGGTCATACTGACAGCCCGGAAACATGAGGTAACGGGAAATTGCCTCGACTCCCAGGCGGATTTCTCAAATTAGAAACGCCATGAAAATTTAACAATGACTTTGCACTTGTAACACAACTTTGAAGACAACACTGGACTTTTCGTTTTAGCACATATGGTCCAATTTATACCGTTTTATCCTGTATGAGATACTCAGGAGTTCAAATTTAGGAAGTTGCCTTATTTTCTATGCATTTAGTATGGTTGTACTGTATATTCACTTGGTATTCTTGGTTATGTTTTCTTCTATTGTCATTGTACATATGTCCATTACTGCAATGTGACCGTTATAACTTTAGCTCGTGTCTCAATCCTGAAAATTTCCGAAACCTACCAGAACAAAAGCTTTTTGTGGCCTACATTCTCGCAAGAAAAAAAAAGTGTTCACCTCATCACCTGATGAGGTGAACTCTTTCATGATTACATTCGTATATTGGCTGGTGAGACCTTGCAGGCCGTCGATCTTATTCTCGTCATTATCGCAAAAAAGGCTTTGAGATTTGGAGTTTGTCCGAATTCATTCTACATAGTGAGAACAATTGACGTTACTCTTATTCCATTGACTGACATTCTGACATGTATGCGAAGCATTTGACTTCAGCATAGTATGTCTTCATATTGTCAATCATACATGTAATGGTGTAATTACTTCTATTTTTATGTCTATATCAGGGTTGAATATTATAAATCGCCCCTGTACTGTTGTGTATGTTGTATATCATGTTGCTTGCTTGTGGGGTTATAAAATTATTCATTGCTATACAACACCAGAAACGTATCTGTAATCATTAGTGATGTAGGTTGTGTGTCCCCTATCAATAAAAAAAATCTTGAAATACCGTTTGCCTCCGTGTCCGTGACAATTAGATCTAAATGAATAATTATAATCACTTTATGATTGCTGCTCCATCAACATTCATTAAACATGTGTGCAAGTGTATGTACAAAGCAAAATGAATACACTCTCTAGAAAACACACAGAGAATACATTTAATTTCAACTGCGCTCATTTACTCGGCATTATTTACATGGTAACACGGCATCATAAATGATACCACCTGTCTGTAACAACATATTTACGTATTATCCCATGGGCGAACAAGCCACAATTGTCCTGTGTGATACACGTATCAGTGTATTTGGCGCAATCATACGTGGCGATTACTTCACAGCCCATAGAATATACGTTAGTAAGGAAGTAGTAGTAATACACTGGATCCGAGTTGTGTACACCCATTTTCAAATATTGCACAAAATTATTATTTGGTACGGAGCTATGCCGCTACAAAAATGTTGTCGAACCAATAGCTGCTTAGTTCTTTAACTGACGTCACACAATGATATAACAACGCAAAATATTTGCCTGAACAACGATTGATTTGGGATGTTTTTCAATGGTTTCGAGTTGATGATACAGTTATGATATCACTGAAGAGTAGTAATTATATCTTGCGCCACAGCCCAGCTCGTCTGAACTTTCAATCAGTCCGCCGAAAGCTGAGGCACCGCTTTTGGTGCCGAATCTTCGTTTGCCAAGCTGACAGAACTCACTGTTGTCATCAATGCCATCAAATCGTTTGGCGTGACCAACGAATGTGCTGGTGCGCCAAATATGAAATCAAACAATCTCTTGAATCCTAAAAAATTGACGTCGCCGTGAATGCTGTCAAATGACTTTTTGTTCAGTCACCCTAAGGTTGAGTTGCCACTGTTACTGTCGAACGGCCATTTGCTGATATCCCCAAATGCAGACGTTGTATATGTAACCATTACAAAACTTGTTTATCATCGAAATCATGTTTATCAAACATATGGTTTACATATCATCACTCGCGTTACCTTAACTCATACTCATATATTCATCGGTATATTTGGATCCACTAAGGTGTTCAATGGAACATTTGATCAGAAACAAAGAAAGTAATAATGCTAGCTTCCTAAATTACTTTTTGGTGCCAATCTCGAAAATGTAATTTGAGGCATTTCCGTATGATTTTCGATCTTATGATGGTCATAGCTGCTGAAATTTTAATGACCATCTTACGATTTTCAAGAGGCCAGTATAATTGTGCCACTTGCAAAAACTGGGGCACCTTTCCTTGAAAATCAACAATCTTTTGTGGGATGACTTGTGTTCTCAGGCGTAAACAATCATAAATGTATGACATGTAACCTTGATTCAATATATGGCATGTTGCAGAAGATCCCTGATGACATAGTTGATCGCCACTTCTTACTTGTAACATATTTTTCTCATAGTTTTTCACCATGTGACGTTTTAGACCATTCATGTTCATATGTTGGTCGATCTGAATTATCGATTGTCAAAGTCAGTTGAGAGAAGACCTTGGAGAAGGAATAATGTTCCAACAGCGAAATAAAATTCTGGATGTGTTTGTTCAGTGGGCTGCAAATGGCTATCGTGGCAGTTTTATTTGATCATTACACGGAAAAGACGTTCTGCCCAAGGACACCAGCCTCATACAAGGTTTTTCTTTTCTGCGAGTAAGTTTCTACTTGCATTGTATGTAGAATACACTGCACTCCTTCATAACTCCATTGCAAAATTCAAATCATTGATCATGAAAAGGTTACCTAAATGTATGAATACGACTGTGTGACCTATATGTTATTTTGAGTCCGAATGTATGTCTCCACGTTCAGATCACCTAGTAACATTGAATCGAGCCATCACTTCAGTCAAGGAGTCGGGGTAGTCTGAGAAAAATCATCGCCTGAAACTATTTCACACACTGGGGGTGTCACTCACTAGTCATTATCGTAAAGCAGACAGACCATGAAACATAAATCATAAACATTGAAGAACGTGCCCAATGATATAGAACTTGTCTCAGCAACATTATTAGATATTGTTTTATCAACACCAATAGAGAAATACTAATTTTAGGCCATTTTTGGGACAAACTCGAAAGAGTTGATAATGCACTGCAGTTTGTCTCATAATGCAGGGGGTGACAGTTTTTATGTCCAGTGTGTGTACAGCACTCGCAATATGTCGCAATTATCAAATATGAACAACTTTCTAAAACCTTATACAAACGAACGGAAAAACCCGAAATATATGTTGTGTTTAAGAATGACCTGAATTGTTTGACGGAACCAACATTTTTTATACAATTATTGCCATAATATTGCAGGAACGGAATTGCCCATAGCTCCATATATACCGTTTTATTCACATTTGAATAAGTATTCCGCCAGTGGAGACAAAAATCTACAGAATAAAGCTGGGTAAATGAATCTGAATGCTTTTCAATTACGCGTTCACAAATTTTCTATACTGGTTATTGTAATAGTAGTAGGATTAATGTCATTCGTGAATTGTTTATGTACAAATCAATGAATTTAGTGGTTTTGCAGTGATTTGCCAAGCTGACAGAACTCACTGTTGTCATCAATGCCATCAAATCGTTTGGCGTGACCAACGAATGTGCTGTTGCGCCAAATATGGAATCAAACAATCTCTTGAATCCTAAAAAATTGACGTCGCCGTGAATGCTGTCAAATGACTTTTTGTTCAGTCACCCTAAGGTTGAGTTGCCACTGCTACTGTCGAACGGCCATTTGCTGATATCTCCAAATGCAGACGTTGTATATGTAACCATTACAAAACTTGTTTATCATCGAAACCAAACATATGGTTTACATATCATCACTTGCGTTACCTTAACTCATACTCATATATTCATCGGTATATTTGGATCCACTAAGGTGTTCAATGGAACATTTGATCAGAAACAAAGAAAGTAATAATGCTAGCTTCCTAAATTACTTTTTGGTGCCAATCTCGAAAATGTAATTTGAGGCATTTCCATATGATTTTCGATCTTATGATGGTCATAGCTGCTGAAATTTTAATGACCCATCTTACGATTTTCAAGAGGCCAGTATAATTGTGCAACTTGCAAAAACTGGGGCACCTTTCATTGAAAATCAACAATCTTTTGTGGGATGACTTGTGTTCTCAGGCGTAAACAATCATAAATGTATGACATGTAACCTTGATTCAATATATGGCATGTTGCAGAAGATCCCTGATGACATAGTTGATCGCCACTTCTTACTTGTAACATATTTTTCTCATAGTTTTTCACCATGTGACGTTTTAGACCATTCATGTTCATATGTTGGTCGATCTGAATTATCGATTGTCAAAGTCAGTTGAGAGGTGACCTTGGAGAAGGAATAATGTTCCAACAGCGAAATAAAATTCTGGATGTGTTTGTTCAGTGGGCTGCAAATGGCTATCGTGGCAGTTTTATTTGATCATTACACGGAAAAGACGTTCTGCCCAAGGACACCAGCCTCATACAAGGTTTTTCTTTTCTGCGAGTAAGTTTCTACTTGCATTGTATGTAGAATACACTGCACTCCTTCATAACTCCATTGCAATATTCAAATCATTGATTATGAAAAGGTTACCTAAATGTATGAATACGATGTGTGACCTATATGTTATTTTGAGTCCGAATGTATGTCTCCACGTTCAGATCACCTAGTAACATTGAATCGAGCCATCACTTCAGTCAAGGAGTCGGGGTAGTCTGAGAAAAATCATCGCCTGAAACTATTTCACACACTGGGGGTGTCACTCACTAGTCATTATCGTAAAGCAGACAGACCATGAAACATAAATCATAAACATTGAAGAACGTGTCCAATGATATAGAACTTGTCTCAGCAACATTATTAGATAGTGTTTTATCAACACCAATAGAGAAATACTAATTTTAGGCCATTTTTGGGACAAACTCGAAAGAGTTGATAATGCACTGCAGTTTGTCTCATAATGCAGGGGGTGACAGTTTTTATGTCCAGTGTGTGTACAGCACTCGCAATATGTCGCAATTATCAAATATGAACAACTTTCTAAAACCTTATACAAACGAACGGAAAAACCCGAAATATATGTTGTGTTTAAGAATGACCTGAATTGTTTGACGGAACCAACATTTTTTATACAATTATTGCCATAATATTGCAGGAACGGAATTGCCCATAGCTCCATATATACCGTTTTATTCACATTTGAATAAGTATTCCGCCAGTGGAGACAAAAATCTACAGAATAAAGCTGGGTAAATGAATCTGAATGCTTTTCAATTACGCGTTCACAAATTTTCTATTCTGGTTATTGTAATAGTAGTAGGATTAATGTCATTCGTGAATTGTTTATGTACAAATCAATGAATTTAGTGGTTTTGCAGTGATTTCACGAAATGTATGTAGCAGCACGTTTGCTGTACTGATACTTTCTAAATGGAACACAACTCTGTCACGAGTTTTATTACAAAAGAGTGGGTGTGTTATGTACGAGATGACCTCAGATATTATTAGCCAAGCAGTGCTATATCTACTGTGTATACAGACATTTAGTATATTAATAAGATATGGACTAACAAATGGATGTTGTTTATTATAGGGCATCTTCATCACTACTCTTCAAGACACGGATGAGTTATCAACGATAGAGCAACGGCGTCAGAGCTGACCATAGAATTATATACGAATATTGAAAAAAAAATATTTACGTAATACAGATATGTCAACAAGGGCAATATCTAACAAGTGAAAAAAATCCCTATCAACCGAATCGCATGACAAAAACTGTTATGGTCAACCAAAAGTTGTATTGCCTCCTTCCTGCAAATATTACTTTTCAGAACCTAATATCAGGCATGTCAAAGCATTATTTTAGTCACTTGATATGATTTCAGGTTATCAGCTCGTTTTATTTTGGTCAATATTTAAAATCACATGTATTAGAAAGATATACATTTGTGAAGTTGTCATCATCATAATATAAACAACGTGTATTCTCTCACGTTTAGTAACAGTGAAACACGATAAACAAAACCACTAATGTATCGACAATGGGCAGGATGTCTCAATTAAGTGGCTTTTATGTAATCACGTTGGGAAATGGGTGGTTTGGGAGAAATAACAGCTGCCACTTGCAAAAACCGATCTCACATATAAAACAAAAGCAAATGACATTACCTCGTATTGATCAGTGAAAGTGGAAGATATCGATAGATATTTTACACGTAATCAGTTCATATAAAGTGTATGTTTATGGCAAAGTAATGATTACCAACTCTTCATAAAATGCTACTGTATTTGTCCAGCCTTGTTTACAATGGATCGTATACTATTAGCCTGAACATTCTAGACTGATTGTATTGGTTGAATATTGGCTAATAATTTATTGAGTCGTCATACAAAATCAGTAAATCTGACGTGTTCCACTATTGTTGATGGTGATTGGACGTAAGCAGAGGCAGTTCTTTTTGTTGAAAACTATATTCAGGAAATTGTCCTTGAATGATCTAACTCTTCAGTGATTAGCTCCATCCTTTCCTATTACAATGTTAGTATGAGTTATAACCACGTATTATATGTAAACTCTAATAAATTTAATGTCCACAACCTAATGAACAGACGATCATGGTGATATGACCAGGCAGACATCCCTCCTGGAAATAATCGAATGGTAATTTACTCCATCATGGTTGACATCTGTGTAAAACCATGAAACGTTCATGTTATAGAGGGTTGACGGTGTTCGTGACGTAGATGATCTTGTAAGATGGATGTGCGTCTCGCGAATAATGGTCTTCATTCAAGCATACATCAGGGGGATATACATGCCACACTGGGGCACATGGTCATACTGACAGCCCGGAAACATGAGGTAACGGGAAATTGTCTCGACTCCCAGGCGGATTTCTCAAGTTAGAAACGCCATGAAAATTTAACAATGACTTTGCACTTGTAACACAACTTTGAAGACAACATCACTGGACTTTTCGTTTCAGCGCATATCGTCCAATTTATACCGTTTTATCCTATATGAGATACTCAGGAGTTCAATTTTAGGAAGTTGCCTTATTTTCTATGCATTTAGTATGGTTGTACTGTATATTCACTTGGTACTCTTGTTTATTTTTTCTCCTCTTGTCATTGTTGTCATTGTCCGTGTGTACGTTTCTGCAGTATGACCGTTATAACTTTAGCTTGTGTCTCAATCTTGAAAATTTCCGAAACCTACCAGAACAAAAGCTTTTTGTGGCCTACATTCTCGCAAGAAAAAGTGTTTCAATCTCCTGATGTGTCTCAGTTGTGGAGTGGTATGGGACGATAATCGCTTAGAAACATCACAACGTGTTTCTTCTGTCTGCACATATCGCGAGAGAGAGTTCATCGGCGTATTCCGTGTATTGTCAGTCCCGGGGAAAGCCTGTGCAAAGATTTCTTTCGTGATTTTATTCGGCATGTATTGGCTGCTCAGACTGAGAAGGGTGGTCGATCATCTTCTCGTCGTTATCACAAAATATTAAGGACTTGAAATATTGAGTTCATGCGAAGTCATTCCGCATAGTATAGAACGAAAGATGTTATTCTGCGCATTCCTGGCATACGTGTGAAGGTTTCGATTTCAACGCAGTGTGTTTTCACATTGCCAATGGTGTAATTCATTATTTTCTACGTTTATTTCAGAGTTGAATGGTCTCTCTGTACTGTTGTAATGTTGTATATCCTGCTGCGTGCTATTTATGGGGTTATCAAGTTCTTCAATGCTATGCAACACCAGCTGTAACGTAGCTGTAACCATTAGTAATTTAGGTCGTGTGTTCCCTACCAATAACAAAATCTCGGAATATCGTTTACCCCCATGCCAATGACGATTAGATCTAAATGAATAATTATAATCACTTGATTACTCTTCCATGAGCATTCATTAACATGTCTGCAAGTGTATGTACAAACGAAATGAATACATTCTCTAGAAAACACACAGCAAATGCATTTAATTTGAACTGCATTCATTTACTCGGCATTATTTACATGGTAACGTGGCATCAAAAATAATACAACCTGTCTGTAACAACATATTTACATGTTATCGCATGGACGAACAAGTGGTTATTATCGTGTGTGTGCTATCAGTGTTCTTTGCGCAATCATTTGTGATACAGTATATACAACGTTCTTGAAGAGAAGAAGTGGTCATATCAGCTTAGCTCCACGTTGTGTACACCTATTTTTCTAGAATTTAGCACAAAATTATTATTGGGTACAAAACAACGCCGCCCCAAAAATTCGTTGTCAAACCAATAACTGCATAGTTATCTAACTGATGTCGCACAATGACATAACAACGCGAAGCATTTTTACACCCCTTGTGAGGATTACTTCTGTTATTAAAACTTCAGAACACTTAATGATATGCATAATTCCTCAAACAAAACAAATGTCCTATATATATTGATGACTGTCAAGTGTAACGACGCAGTTTTTGCAAGCGTAGATCGCTGCGCGCGGCGGTGTGACCATCCGGCGACTTGAGTACAGGAGGCGATCACTCCTTGTCCTGTGAACCATCTGGAAAACAAAGAACAGAATCTAAAACCCTTCAAACATTGTCACTTTGTGGTAATTCATAATTAATCAATTGAATGATTAGCAAAATGCTTTATTATTTTAAATGTTAAACAATGATTGATTTGGGTTTATTCCGGTGGTTTCGTGTTGGTGATACAGTTATGATATTATTGAAGATTACTAATTTTACCTTGCGCCACAGCATCGTCTGATCTTTTGCTCAGTCCGCCGAAAGCCGAGGCACCGCTTATGGAGTCGAATCTCCGTTTGCCAAGCTGACCGAACTCACTGTTGTCATCAATGCCATCAAACCGCTTGGCGAGACCACCAAATGCGCTGTTGCCAGATATGGAGTCGAACGATCTCTTGAAGCCTCCGAAGTTGGAGTTGCCGTGAATGCTGTCAAATGCCTTTTTGTTCAGTCCCCCGAAGGCCGAGTTGCCACTGATACTGTCGAACGGCCTTTTGCTGAGACCTCCAAACGCAGACTGGCCGCTGATGCTGTCAAATCCTCTCTTAAATCCACCAAAATTTGAGGCTCCGTGGATCCTGTCGAATGACTTCTTGCTCAAGCCGCCAAAGGCAGAATTGCCACTGATGCTATCAAAGGACTTTTTGTTCAGACCCCCGAAGGCAGATTGTCCGCTGATGCTGTCAAATCCACGTTTGAAACCACCGAAATTCGATGCACCATGAATGCTATCAAATGACCTTTTAAATCCACCAAAAGAAGAGTCTCCACTGATGCTATCAAATGCCTTCTTTTTCAGTCCTCCAAAACTACTCTGATGGTTGATTGAGTCAAAAGATCTCTTCCCGAGAGATCCGAAAGAACTCGATCCACTGATGGAGTCAAAAGCACGCTTCTCATCTTCTTTTTCGCTGTCAACTGACCGGCGCTTTCTGAATCCACCAAATGCACTGTTTCCAATAGAGTCGAAAGCCCTCTTCCGGAATCCTCCAAAATTACCACGGAAGGCGATCGGGTCGAAGCTGCGCTTAAAGCCTCCAAACTGGCCCTGGAAGGCGATTGGGTCAAAACTACGCTTGAATCCACCGAAGCTGCTACTGCCGTGGATGCTGTCGAAGGAGCGTTTCTCATTTTCCAGATCCCGTCCAAGCAGAGGCACCATCCCACCGCCGAGACTGTCCAAGTTCCTGCCGTGTTTTGGTATGGTACCCTTGCCTAGGTCATCGAAGTATCTCTCGAAGAGTGAGAGGCTGCCATCATCGAGTCCATTGAGCTCACGGCCGTAGAGCGGGACCCGGGCATCGCCGAGGGAGTCCAGCTGGCGCCCGTAGAGAGGGATAACGCCCCCTCCCAGCGTGTCCAAGTTACGCTCGCCCTCGTCCTTAATCTCCCGCTTCGTCAGCTCCTTCGCCTGTAAAGTGAAGATTTTTCAATTAAGAACAATGTCAGCAGAGGCATGCGCTACTACGAAACTAGAATAATCTCATGTGCGTGATCATCCACGTTCCCTCTTGTTTTCTCGTATCTCATCATCAAAACTGAACTACTTTAAGATTGTGTGATTTGTTTATAAGTCAGAAGGATTGGATGTTCGCTGTACAGTTGACACTGTGCATGTACATTGTACATATATATATACATATATTTTACCATCCCGTGATAATCACAACTTTCAGTGCAGCTATAGAACCTATCCTCGAGGTGCACCGGAAATTCTCCAGACATGTTTTAAAAGTTTCCCAATATATGACACATCCTTAAACTGAACTGATATATATTCTGCAAATGTTTTGAATCACATCATGTGAGTTATTCGCGGATAAAAGTCATCTGTCACTTGCGTAATCATCGCTGCTCAAGAACGCCTTCCCTAATTTATTATTATACACAACAAAATTACAAAAACGATCGTCTGCTGTAATAATAATTCGATGGTGTAGTGGTATTACGCGGCTCGCATACTGAAGTTTTAGTACACTATGCGAATTACGTTTTGTCACTTTACTACAGGGAATGACTTCATCACTGGGTCATCTTTCATCGACAGACAACGCCCCAGTCGACCAGACCACACCGGGAACAATTTCCCTGGCCAAATACCCATGCTGTTAGTACAGGGTCAGCACGGAATTGCTCTTTTGATTGGTCCCGCAGTAACTCTATTGTTGGTGCAAATTTGGAACAGCGCCGACTCACGGGATTTCGCTCTGGCGACCGGTAGTGGGGATATATGCCAAAGAAACCCAATAACAGGCGTCTCGCAATCTGGGACAGGCGGCCAGTTTTGGAGGTTTCGCTTCACCACAGCACCTGACGCTGTCCCTTAGTTGGGCAATATTTAACTTCATAACTTGCAAGGGATACCTGATCATGGCATTAAGTGCTTCAAGATGCAGTGGTGGTGATGTACCTTTGCTAGGGGCAATGCACCTTGAGGGGACAGGTTTTGCTTTGGTTTCTTGGTCAAGGTCTCTTGCTATGTTCTGCTGTAAAAAGTGACATGTCGCCGAGGACCTGTGCTATACTAAATAATGGCAGCATGTGTGGTGTGAAATATCCCTTCACTGCCAGACATATATAGCGCGAGGAAGAGGCATCCATACAAATACATTGCGTATCCAATTTAGACCTCGCCATAAAAGAACAGCAGGACATGCACATGCCGTCTTTTTTGATGATTTTCGATAAGAATACAAAAACATCTTCCAAATCCCGCCTCCCAAGACACGAACTTGTTGAGAATTCGATCAGCTCCTACGTAACATGAACAACAGTTCCGTGTCAACATTGGATGGTCACAATATGAATTGTCAATGGAATACGAGGAAAGTAATTGGAAATCGCTGTCGTGTGGATGCTCCCGAGATAAATGCATTATAGACACTCTTCTTCCCTTCGAATCGTTATTCACATGAAGGTGAGCAAAACATGATGGTTATTTGTTTCACTATCCCTAGATGTTGTATACAGTTTACCTTTCACGACATTAAAAAACTCACAAAATTATTTACATTCAGTGGCGACAAAGATACCATTTATGAATATCATCGTTAATGAACCCAGCGAATGAGTTGGCAGTTTTTTTTCTTTGAAGACGTTGTCTTCTCTGACCATTAAGTGGACCTCCAAATCGAGGAAAAGAGCAGAGTGTTGAGCGAAAAGCATAGGAGAGGTTTTGGCGAATTTCTGAGGATGTTGCGAGGCCGTGTGGCCTTTCATCTCCTTGATGTTAGCATTCAGTTCAACCTAGTGACCTCGCTGGGCATTCCTTCAAACTTTGAAGCATCTTTTGGTGGCATTTCTGGGTTCTCAATCAAATTGCTTGCTATAAGTGTTTGAGAACGTGCATACTATGTCATATTACGTTTTGCGATTTACAACCGT
Source organism: Terebella lapidaria (assembly GCA_949152475.1). NCBI lineage: Eukaryota > Metazoa > Annelida > Polychaeta > Terebellida > Terebellidae > Terebella > Terebella lapidaria. The sequence continues at coordinate 52,183,104 of OX424555.1, read as the reverse complement.
TAGTAAAAAATAATACAAATTTATCGCGCAAACGAACTATGAAGAGGAAATGTTCGCCTTCCATCTTGATGGCTTGGACAGATTCCGAGAGCCATCGGCTGTAATTGTTCATGTCCGATGTATCTAATGTAACAAAACCAGCCGGGACCGGAGAGACATTGCAAAAAGCGGGTATACATTGCCTAAAGCTCTCAATTACGCTCACTTAGCGCTAACATCGAGTTGAATTTCCACGAGCACAAAGAAACTTTATTAAGTGGCCAGTCGTTAATCACGTTCCCGCTGGTCGTCGAATGAACGACGATTTGGTCGGCGCTGAATGTTGCCTTTCAATGTGTCAATCGCCTGGTTGACACCGATAAGGCGCCTCCTTTTGTACGCCGGACGGCGGAACGTGACCCCCGCCTCGAGATATATATAATGTTACATCTCGCCCTCGCGGGCACCTGATTAGTAAATTGGTGCTTAATTAACGCTCGACCGTGCCCGGGAAGAACATCATTTTCGCCCAAGCTCATCAGCGTCGCTAAGTGGACTTAGTTCCTAAAGAGCGCGACTCCCGTTCGTGCATCCGGTACTCACGTGAAAAGAGCATCTGTGGAGATCGAGGTAAATTAACTGGTGTGGAGATTATGTGACCACCTCGCCCGGGGGTATTGTGGCCCACCCGGACTCTACCCCCTCATGTGTCACGCACGGTCCACACACAGCCAGATATATTCATTGGAGATCAAAGCAGCTCAATTTGTCCAAACGACCAACCCAGAGCAATTTGATTGGCATAATCGAGTGCTGGTCAAATATTACATAGGGTGATAGATTCATTTGGATTTGCTTATAATGCCAAGACATTGCCACAGTTTTCCTACTGTTGACAGTGCAAGGTGTGGTTTTATACTCGTTGTCTTCCTACATCTCATTTCAACGAAAGTGTCCAAAACAGGGGCATAACTTTCGTGTGTTAATGAACCACACAGTCAGAGAGAAAGAGAGAGGTAATATTCGTGTCTCATATACGACAGAATTTGCAGGGCAATCCCATGCTGATAGGTTACGACGCCGGGTATATAAATGCGGTTTATTTGTCACAAGGAAGGATTATTTACGGCAATGTTTCCTCGGCCAGGATGGGGACGACGTGACATTGAAGTGTAGTTTCGAGATACTTTCTTATCTTTCATATTTGATTACTTCTTCGCATTGAGACGGTTGAGCAATACTGAAGAACATTTAACACATGCAAAGCGGTTCTCGGAGGCAATGTAGGAAGCAGAACTTTTATGGCCAGGTTTTTATTTGGCGTTTTATGTTAGCATTTACGAAATGCGAGTTGTGTACTTATGTTCCACCGCTCAACGTGTTCAGTAAAGGACGGCACAGGGCTGCAAAGTAACCAAGATAGTATAGGGAAACTATATGTCAAGTATATAGAAATGATTATGTTTATCAATATGGGAACACTATAAATTTTACCAGATGTGTTTGTGAAGTTTGGTTTGACGTCATTAAAATGGCCCCATCGCTTTTAGCACTTGTTGCAAAACCGATTGCTATTTACTTAAAAGGAAACAGCGAGGGCACTTGGAATTTAGCTTAGAGGTAGAGGAAGGCGAAGTAGGTTCACGGCAACCCAAACTTGTCCCAACTTAAGACAATCCCAGCGGGAAATGATCTATGGAATCTCTTGTTAACGTTTTTATACCCATGCCCACCGGGACTTTCAAGACGGGGGCCTCGCGTTTGCCAGCCACTTTAATTAGCTCCGCTCTTAATATAGTCCACGTCATTGAGGGTTTCTCTACATGGGTGGTATTTTGTCATAAATACCACCTATAGCCACGTCCATTTCCCGAGGCCACGAGGAAATTAACGATTGCAATTGTTGAGGGGAATATTGCCAGGTTTTTGGTGAAATGGACACCACGTTATTTTCAAAACCCTTTTCACAGAGGCCCCAAAAGCACATCCGTATTGACATAACTTTCTTTGCAATTGTGTTTTTTTACTTTAGGAAATCAATTCGTGGCAGAGTCGATATTCTCTGACCATTGTCGCCTGCAATGGACACAAACGCAAGGAGCAACAAGCTTTGATGTGTGAGTTTTACTCTGACTAATTCGCAGGGGTCACGACATTGATTTGGGGCGATATGGTCGTGACAAGAAGCTCTTCAGGAGCGCTCCGATAACGGACACAAAAACCCGCACGGCACCAACAATGCCTCGGCAAACATGGCCGCCACTTAGAACGTGCGCACGGAGTGGACTCTAGGGCCTTGTTTCATGACAATTTTTGCGACATCGACCGTAGAATGAACCATTTGTAAATAAACGCCGAAGATAAACCAGGTTCCGCTCAAGGGTCCGTCTGAGTGTCGGTTTAGGCGACTTAACAGGAATGATGGGAACTTGCTGCCGTAGATTAGACACTGACGTATGGGCCCGATGGAAGATATATTACCATCTGTGGGCTGCCTTTGACACACGACACCCTCGAGACTCCCGTACCACGCGGGTCTTTGATCAAGAGCTTTCACATAGTTACGCAATTGATTTGTGATCAATACCACGGAGAACAATAAAGATAACTCATTTTCCTGTTACAGTTATATTCTAGAAGTGGTATTTTGCATAAATTTGTCGATGACGGCAAGTACGAAATCTGACTCGAACCTTAAAGTTGGTGGATCTCTAATGATGATGTTTTGGCATGTTACTAAAAGATCACATAGTAACTCGATGATTTTATTCTCCATTTCCATTCATTATTCTGACCCATACGCATCGTCTTTATCTACATAGACTGTGCGTGTCCGTGATATCATATTAATAATTTTACTCTTGTACTAAATTCTTGAGAAGATAATCATGTCGATGATGAGCGAGAAACATTTTCATTAATAAATCTAGCTTGACGTTAATACCAACAAAGAGATGTAAGCAGAGCGGACATTCATCCCACAAGCTGGTGCGTTAATCGCAGTAGGATGGACAAGTCATTCAACTCGGTAACGCATCTATAGAGCTGCATAACTCAGCCTGCATCTAATGGATCCTGTTGATGACGAGATAATAGGATAGGATCAAGATTAGCATTCCGAGATTACACTCACACTCACCATCACCTCCACCCCCGCGGAATGGACGGGACAGGTACCCGTCGGGCGGTGACCAGACGGTCCTGGTCCGGGTCACGGTGACAGTGATAGAGCCCACCATCACTGGCACTGCAAGGAGTAACGCTGACACAGTCACCCGTGAAATCGTGTCCTCAACAGCTCTCGATTAGTGCACGTTGATGCGTCTGCGAGCATTGCTTGTCTATGCTTTGGGGTTGTGTGGACTTCATTTTTCATTCAATATTCAAAATTTGGGTCGTCAGTTTAGGACAAACAAATGCACCTTGGTATCCACCCTGTAGAATTTAGCGATTCTGAAATACCAGCACGGTTTATTAAATTTCGCGCAATAGGATTTGCTAGACAGCGTAATCGTAGGATTTTCTGGTCGTGATTCGTTCAGTTGATGACGAATCGCCGTGTTGATACGAGGGTGTATTTTCATGTCTCCTCTAGAAGTAGAATCTGTGGGTTATCGAGACGTTGCCCCGCCGTGCAAACTTCCGACGGCATGACGGGCAAACAAGATGATTGCATTTGATCGCAGTCCCCCCGAACAAAACTGTAGATGACAGTTTCCCCGACACGGCACGTCGACACTCGTTTGTCCCGACCCGGTCTACGTTGAAAATGACACAGCCCGACGCTAGACGGCGATCAACTTTTCCCCGGGAGTGTAGCCGTACCACGCTAAGTGACCACGCAAAGTAGTAAATGGACACCTAACAGATTCAAATGGAGCTGCGCTGGTTGCAGCGACTATGAGGAGGCTAAATAAATGGCCACTGCAGAACTAAGAAAAATGAAGATTTGTTAACTGGGAGTATTAGTTTTGTCGACGCAAGGAAATACTTTCCATGGCTTGACGGAACGACTACGCAAATTGCAAACAGCCCGGGTCACTTCCGACGGCAATCCATATACTTCCCGCTGCGCCGCAAAGGGTCATACATTTGCCAGATATTAGTCATTCTATTACCATGGAATAATCAAAAGAAAATAATATCCCACGCACGCATTAAGCCCGAACGTTTTATGGTTTAGTTATTGTGCACGTGTCAAGGAACAGGGCGATGGATAAGAATGTTGTATCACACTCAGCGAGTGTAAAACTTTGAAAAGTGTCATTTATTCATCCAAATCCAGAGTGGGACTTGAAACTGACGAAATCTTTGACAGTGACAAGCAGTATGTGGAGAAATACCGACTGAATTTTGCAGATGGAATTACGCTGATGCGTCGAAAGAAAGTCGCGCTGTTTGTGTACGCTTCTATCGTACGGATTAAAACTGAGCAAGTACCAACTGCACTGAGCAGATGCCTACGTCCAGGGTCTTCACAGCAAGTCCCAATCGTGACGAGGCTTAAACAAATATAGCCATTTGCAACAACAAGGTATTGCAGAGCGATTGGCCCGGATCTCTACAAGTATATGGTACCGGAGGTGAGATAATTCCCCGAAGTCCTCAGCTGACGTACTTAGACACCTTGGTATATTTCGAGCATATAACACAGTGGATGTTTTCATTGTCCGTTAATTACAGCATGTTTTCACACTGCTATTATTTTGGTATCGTTCCTGGAATTTTGAAAGACAAGTGTGCATCATATGGTCAAGTTAGCAATATAAAACTAGTATGTTGTCAGTATACACAGTTTCTAAACGTTTCCCAGGTAATTGTCGAAGCTCAGTGAATGGTAATAAATGGACCTGCAGGGCGTTGCTTTGATTGTTCGGAACATTTCCACCTGATTTGTTCAACGAGATGTAATTGCTTGTGTAATGTGATATTCACGTTTTAGTGCACATGACGTAATAGCGTCACGTTCACAACAAACACGCCAGGTACATGCGTACTTCAAACACCTTTATCCTTAACTCGGCTAGTCCTATCTCTCGCAAGCATAACACAGTCCAAGAAAAAAATAGTAATTTGTTATTTTCCACTTGAACTAATCACATCGGAAAATCACGAATATTTTGTTTTAATCATGTCCAAACTGCAGTAAACGTAGCGATTTTTTTCCAGCGACTGAAGTTGATAATGAAGGTGACGATATGAAACTAACCAAATCCCACGTCTCACAAAGTCAAACGATGAAATGTATGCCTTTTGTTTTGAACAGTTAAAAGTTTTTTATTCTAACTTTTGATTCTAATTTTTGATTCTAACTTCTGTGTCGTGTTACCTGTTCGGCATTTGCCAAGGCGACCCCAAGGGCGAGAAGCAGGCACAGCGGACGAGGTACCATGGTCCAAATAGAGAGAGTCCGAAACAAAACTCCAAGTTCCAGAGATTGATCAAAAGATTAAATTTTTCACTCAATAAGTTTTAGTTCTTCAGAGGTTTTAACGTGCTCCTTTCTCCAATATGGAAATCTCCGCCGTGTCTCCTTGAAAGTTTCCACGCGTTGTAGTGAACGAGCTTAGAGGCGATGCTCCTTTTAAGGGTCGAGAGACACCCGAATCAAGTCCCACTGCCTGTTCTTTTCCCCGCCACTAGTGAGTGAATCAATTTATATGTGAATGATTTTTTTCTCTTCCTTTCTCTCTCTCTATCTGTCCCTCTCACGTGGTATCCACAGTTGTGGGACATGGGGCGAAGTGGGGACGGACGGACATCAGATACCGTCATTTCCTTGGACACAAGGTGGGTGGGTTCGGGAGGGGTGGACGGTGGTGTTGCCACGGTGCCTACGTATAGGCTGCTCTCGACCAATGGCAGGGGCGGACCGCGGTTGTCGCCGGCGCTGATCAGCACAACTGCAGGCCCCATACGGTATCAACGACAGCGTCCTATCCTGTAAGACGGACCCTCGGGAAATATACCCATGCCACCCCTGGCTGTGTTGTTAATGGCACACACCCCTACTGTACAAGCCAGCTACAGAATTCTCGCCCGTTCAAATCCCATCCCATCCTCTCGCGCTTTTCACGACCCCTCAAGAGTAGAAAACATCGTTGCATGGCTACCACTAAATGCACTACGTGAGATTAGACGAAGTGACAAACATCACTAATACCTAACGACCTAGACGAGATCTGACAATGCTAATGACATGTATGTAGCTGTGAGTTCTGTTAATGAAGATGACTGTATGGGTGACCGTTGTCCAGGCAACAAGTAAGGACACGGACCAGGGTACGCGACCGGCGCAACTTACAATTATCACTTAGCCAATTAAATTACATCCGTTACTAATTCTCTCGTTTATCTTGGAAGGGGATGCGTTGATTAGTTACTTCATTTGCTGTCTCAATAGTAGATACATTTGCTAAACACGATGCCCTAAGATATGCATGAAATGTGTGCAGTAAAAGTTCGATTAAGCTAATCGATCGGGAGACACAGATTAAGTTCGGATAATCGCATTTATGGATACTTGTTTAAGAGCAAGTGCAAGTCACAGTCCAAAAGTGAAGTGCCCAGCCAAGGTGGGCTTCAAGTGAAGTGCATAAACTGTTTTTTTTCCGCATAAACGGATAAATCACGTCAATAGTGCATGCCAGTGACTCCATTGATATGAAATACCATCTTATGCACACTGCGTGGTGTTGAGCCATCAAAATCACACGGTTTCAAATCACAGTTTTGAAATTGCCTAATGCAAACTACGACAGATCCGGAGGGCAATACAATGTCCTTTACTTCCCAACTTAACTATTTTCCTATAAATTTTGTGACTGTTCGACTTTACCAAGTAAACAATGACACATCGATATTCATGGTTATCCAGTGTCCATTAGCATTAGCTTTATTAGACAGTCACCCGCCACTTGGTCAATAATACAGAGGTTGCTGTCCGAGTTATGAAGCCGCTGGATCCGCTGAATTAAGGAAAGTAATGTTACTGCATTAGCCATCAATCTATATACCTGCGTCTTTCACATAAGACTTATATATAATTATAGCACGGTGAACGGTTTACAGTAATATTAAGTAGAAAACGATTAGCATTCTTTTATCTGGTGAACTGGTATGAAGGACCAGAAATAGGATGACGAATAGGTAATGGTGGTGATTTCCGTAAATGCACCATATTAAACGATATTGAATCCAAGGCCACGATCTCGATTGAAACTATAATTGTGTGATAATATGGTAATACGATAACATGACACACTTTGATAGTCTTGTATAGATAATGGGGTATGGGCGACTATCACAAATTGGTTGGAGTCGTTCAGCAATCGTTTCTACGCACTCTTTGGGGGACATTATTCATTCATGAAAAGCAAAGTCAGTGTTCCGGTCACCCTGCTTGTGAACGCTGATCAGTTCCTATCAATATTGATTGAGTTTAGCCCTCCCTGTTACATCTTTTGGACATTTGTAATATCCGTTTATGGCAAGGTTGGGTCATGTACAGAAACATACAAATAATTTGTAGATTTCTCTAATGTATCTGTTGCGAAAGTAGGCCTATGTATGTTTGTATAAATTCATGCCTGGTTATCTCATAACAATCTGATTTGATTTTACTCCCCGTATTCAATGTATTATTTACATGGTGTTCTGTATGTTATATAGTTGGTAGGCTGTGCACGTCTGTCTGGTTCCATGTGTTTATGCGATTGTTGTTTGTATTATCATTCGCCAATTGGAAGGAATGGCCTGAAACATGTAGACAAACAACCACAATTATCTTTTCCCTAGTTGTGATGTCTACTTTTGAATTTGAACTCCGATTTTAGTTAGCACTATATGATCATGGACACGGAAGAACATTGTACCATTATACCATCTCCCTTGCTCTGGAATGATCGACGTGTTAGACTTTTTGCGTCAATCTAGCACGAAACACATCACCCACACACAGCTAATATTGAGATAATTTTCTCAAACTCTGACCATTATCCGAATCAAGTTTACGAGCGACGAACAAAGCGAACAGTCACCGCCACTCTTAAATCTCCTGGGATATGTTGCCTGGAGACCTCACACCCAACCCCCATCCCATCACTCCAGACTTTCGGCCCAAGTACTCATAGTTCCCCGAGTGCGAATGGTAATGTCCCAGGACCATGTTGGGGTGTGGCCACTCGGCCTTGGTGCGTCCACGCCCTCGGAACGTCCGAGGAATGTCTCGAGAAGGCTCATCCATACCCCTCGATGAAAAATGTCAGCACTCCTATTCCTCCTCCTAACGTGGTCGTTTCTCCGGTTTTTCTTCCACTTTTGGAACTGACTAATCACGGCCATGGTAGTGCTGGCGGGGGATGATGGTGGGAATATGGGGACATTGGTTTCGACAGTCGTAGAAACCGTCAAGGGCACTAACAAATTTGATAAAGTAGGTAATGTGATATGGTACTTGATTGTGACGAGCATACGTGTTTAAGGTGTGACAGTACCTCGGACAACCACCGCTACTGAATCTGGAAGGAAAATGACGTGTTGTGTGCGAGACAAGAGGCTATGATATGTGCTGAAGTACATACATCAATCTGAGGATAGTATTTACACACAATGCAGCATTCATTTCTTCCAAGTAAATACCTTGGTATGACACATGCCAAATTAACAAAGTCAACACAACTGGTTCGCGTGTGCATTAAGACGACTTTTCCTGGTTGTATCAATCGATCAAACAAAGATATAAGGAACTGCCTCATTGTGTCACACACAAGTGTTCGAAGTTGGGACAGTCACATTGTGGTAACAATGAATTAGTCTGATTTTAGCCTTACGAAGGATTACGATCTTGAATATGACTTCCAAGCTGACGTTACATCAGATGTTGATATGTGACGTCTTAATTTTCATGTACAGTGCATGTACATGGAATGGGTATATCTTGCCTGCGTCCATTCCACATCTCTCAAATACACGTGTAATTTTGTACCATGTGTCATGTTTCCACAATGGCCTGTGGTCATAAGAAAATACCAGGGTAGTTATAGAAATGTTCATTGGTTAATGAACATTCTTCGAAATTTTTCATCTACATATTTGTTTACAACAGTGGTTACTTGAAATACTAGTATACATACATTCGTAACAAGTGGTCCTGTAGTTGCTTGTGGCATTTCCATAAATAACAATTACCACAGTGAGGGAACCTACGAAAAGGAGTCCTAGAGTCGAGGGACAGACAACACAACAACAAACACACATTGGCCCGACAAAGATTTGTCCGAATATATTCATCACGCTGAATTGGTGACGGAAGATAACAAGAGAAAGTGAAAAACATTGGGCAGTGTCGCCGCATTATTGCTCTTTATGATTGCTGGACACACACGTAAGTTTCCGGGAAGTTTGTTATCATGAGGCGCTGATTTGGCAGACGTGTGGGAGGGAAAAAGTCGAGGGAACGAGAACAAACAACGAGCTGACCAAAGTATAATTGATTAAGATGTGTGGGAATAAATCCACCGGTTGGTTGTTGATTCATCAGTGATATATTTCGAAACTTACCGCAGTGAATTGAAAGTCAATGAAACCATTATGAATATGTGAAAATTATGCATCATTTTGTCTGACTGACAAAACCGTATGACTGGGTGACGACAGTGCTTGATTCTCACATGGGAAGCTTTAGTTTTGTTAAGTTTAACGAACACTATTCAAAAGAGGACGTTTGTCGACAACGTATTCACGTCAATGGAAGTTTCTGCCCTAAAAAAAACATACACACAGATCCCGCAAAACGTCCTGCCATCCAGGGTAGGGAATGCTGAGTTGAGTGAGTATACCCTCTCAGAATGTGTATGACAGGCTCTGGTGAACTTCCGTCTCTCCCAAGGTCACAGATAGTGATGACGTGTCTAGGCCATTGGCCCCCGGATATAAACACGACACTCACAGATTTGATACCGTCACAATAACTCGCAGCTTGACAACGTTACAATGGTCGGCAGTGTGCCATCGCAGCTACGGAGTCAGGTGTTGGCAGGCTAGAGAGATTAATCACTTAATATGTCACCGTGTCGACGCCCAAATGCGCGATATTGTCAACTCGGCGCATCACCGAGGAGAACTTGAAACTCTCTGATCTCCATTCGATTCCAAGATGATGACGTATTTTCTTTGTAGTGCTATCGATGTAAACCCTCAACTTTCACGAGTATCCGATGAAGACAGTTTGTTATTGAGTAGGAATATTCGTGACCCGAACTCTTGAGAGCACCACGTGGTGTTTATTTTTGCCAACTTGTTTCCTCTTGATGGGGTGGTGGTCGCAGAACCATCAACACTTGAGGACTACTCATATGGACTTCGAGCCATACCGGGACAGGAAACTGTGGGGAGCCTGCTGTGTGTAACAATGTGCTTGACAGGTACCGGGCAGTGCACAGACACAGGGCATTATTAAAACTAAACATTACACACTGAGATCCCAGCATGTTCGAGTTTGAAATGCCTTGCGAGATATATTCGTTTTTCGATATGTCCAAGTGTTTAGGAAAATGTATGGAAAAATTTGCTTTGTGTGAAGAAAATGATTTCTGTAGAATTTAAAATATGTCTAATATGAATTAATATTACCTAATACGTCACCACTGCACGACTTGTTATTAATATATCATTGCGAATAATATTTGTGGCATTTTTGGAGTAGTCGTCTTGAGACGAATTCGAACGCAATAACTATGTCGCTTCAGGGGTTCTCTTCGTGATTAGATCGCCATAAACAGACATTTCTGGATTAATTATGAAATGGCACATCATTCGACGTTTTCATGGTGTAGAACTTTATCTCGTCAAATATATCGTTCATAAATGGCCTATTTACATATGAATGTATTTATATCTCCCACCAGCGTATGTTCTGATATGGCGCCTTGCTGCATTAGTTAGCTACTTTCTGCCAAGTGAGAAAAAACAGTAGGGTGCGTTTATTAATTATTCATAATTGTTTGCACTATAGGCATTTTAATTGAAACGCCAATTGACAATCCGGCCATTTCCACGTCTCTGCGTATTTGACGTTCAGCCGTAAACTTGACGTCGGTATTTGCGATGCACGGGGACAACTACTTAGGCCGAGCATATCCGCCCCGTAGTGTAAATGAATATATTGGCAGTAGCATGACAAGCCAGACATCAATCAAAACTTGTTGACACAGCATTAATATTTCTTTGTAGCTTTGACAACGCTATGGGAATATTATTCTTTGCTTTCAAATTTTATATCGACTATTGCAACTCTGAACTTATTTCTCCGGCCATGTGTCGTTCTATGTTCGCCAGAGATACAGAATACGTCACTTGCTTACTATGAAAAGGCAGTTACAATACACAAGCTACCTAGAGTTAGAGGGATATGCGTACACGGTTCATAATACATTGCAAAGTTTGCCTGGTGCAGTTTGACGTTACGCGTCAACGACATCATGTATTGTGACAAGAACTTGATGAGATGTGATCCATCAACATTCAACATGAACAATGTATATTAGTAAATAGCCATTGTATCCAACATTACATCATCTGAATAGTCCCTAACGTACAATGTACAGTGATATACTAGCCTCCCTTTATGGGCTATGTATCAGGCATAATCCAAAAGCAAGAGTCCTCGTACTTTTGCCTGTCCGGCGATTGTTAATACATTGGAAGAATCCATTCAGAGCCTTTTCATTCCGCGGAAGAAACTATTTCGCGGAATGTACCTCATGACAGGTACGCATCTCAACAAGCCAATAGTTGTTGTTTCAATTATGAAAGGTGAGTGAGGTGTTAATTTGAGCTAATGCGAGTTGTCTGATACACGTACCTATTCTTGTATTTAGGACCGAATACCGAGGTTGAAACGAGCTGGCAATATCAACAACAACATAACATCCTGCGTGCACATTTATTCATTGTCGACGAATATGAAAGGCAACAGACTATGAACGCGATAATCTATGGAAGCCAAGAAAATCCTTCGTGATCTCTCCCTGGGGTCAAGCCCGAGCACATGGATGATGAAGTTATTGGCATATTATCAAGGTAACAAGCTATCGAGGTTGGAGAATATTGAAATGTCCCCGACTGATGAAGAGTACGGTCTACTCCTAGCTTGACAAAAGATACGTGGCGTGGCAGTCGAGTGGGATCGGTACAATTCGATTGTGCGCCACATCGCGTGACCTGACAAGAAATAGTCTCATATACTGGCATAAGATAGTATTGTCGTCACTGTTATCGCTTTCTCTGGGTCTGATCTTCATTCTTTTCATGATTGTCCACAGAAAGAACGGAAAGGGTGGCTGCAACACCCTGTCCGTGCTATCGACATTCCATGCAGTCAGGCAGCTATTATCGGTTATGCAACATAGAGATAACAAGACATGGAATGGAGAGTGCCACGGACGTAGATAACGCCCATTCTTTACGTCTATGTAATTATGACATGACTATTCTGATTTGCCTGCATGAGGGTATTGCCAGACAGGATTTCCTAAACTAACATTGGCCCACACACATTGTGCTGCCCCTTATTACTATTTATCCACTGAAAACAATCCATTTGAACCACGTGACACATTGTTTATCTTAATATTCAGTATAGTAGACAAAGCAGCACAACCAACTCGGGTCACGATATAATAATAATAATAATAATAATAATAATAATCAGATTTATTTAACGACGGTCCATGATGATAGGCAATTCTGCCTGTCTTCCCCATCCCCCGTCGGGTGACAATTTAGAATTTGGAAAGCACATTCGATTGGAGAAACCTTTGCGTTGCCAGGATGAAACTCAACCTACTTTGTGCCGGTGACGGGGATCGAACCCGCGTCACTTACCGCCTCTGAGCTTCGTTGCTTCAAGAGCCACCGGTCCCATCCACTCGGCCACAGAGGCGGTTATTGTAATGCTCGGTGAACGCACATGGGCACACCTATGAAGAAAATGATTGCTGATCCTGCTGCTGCCTGTTCTTATACATTTAATAAGGATCGAAAAAGTGACAGACAGATTAAATGGTATGTGAACAAGTAGTATATTTAATTATGCGATATGTACCATTTTCAAGAACGAAAAATTAATGGTTATTACCAACTGCCGGACCAGTGCCGGTGAGTAAGTATGCAAATATCAATTTACATGCATATAAACACTATACATACTCAACAACTAGCTGGGCTGGTGGTGGTCTAACTTACGTGCAATATATACAAAACACAATGTATCTTCATGATCAATATCCTAAAGCGACGAAAGTGGCACACTAGAGAATCATTATCCCAGTATATTCTAAGGAGTTCATGATTCTCAATAATGTTGATGTATTGCAAACGCAGTTGTACATGTATGTAGATGGTGTAATCCAGAGAAGAATTTAGTCTAGGTAGGCCCATGTGCGTCCATTTTCTTTCTATTTTTCTACTTTTTTAAAAATAGACATTCACACGCTAAGCAAATACGACAATACAGGTACAATCCTCCGCTTAAGCTGTCAAGTAAGTTCCATTGGTTTCATATGGATCCACGTATATATATGTACATGGCACTTTTGATTTTACTCTTTAAATATAACAGACAGGTAGCATAATGGGACAAAAGAGTCGCGTTAGTGATTTTGGGGTCTATGATCGTAGTATGAAGTCAACAAAACAATTATCTACTACTGTCGTATCCCAGTGTATCTGGGATATAAATCTCGAGGAGTCCGGTTTTTTCTCCTGTGAGCCACATGACGCCAAAATTATCGAATCTCATTTCGAAGCGCTCAATTATCGCTCTTCCTACCAGTTTTACGTGAATTGCACGGGGCGTAATTCAGCAAGCGAATTAACAGAGTGGGTTATCACACGGCGAGCTAATATAATTTAGGGGAGCGTTGGCCATTCATTAGGGGTAATTAAAGAGCGTACGGCCTCGGGAGACGTCTCAAGTACGTTGGCAGTGGATGCACGTCTCCGCTGATGAGGACGTCACTGATAATTACCAGAATCTGACGCGGTGACGCTCCTTGGATGTCACTTTCGCTCGTGGAGGTGCTACCTCCCTGACGAACCTCAATTCCAGATAACGGAAAACGGTCAAGGTCACATAACACTGATGTGAAGAGAGCAGCGTGTTACTGACCGCGGGCCAGTCCGGTGAGAATAAAGTTTAGATAGGTTAGTAATTAGGGGACACCCCATATTGTGTAATAACGCGATACAAATTATCTCTGAAAAACCTGGTGGTTTTCATTGAGGAGTTTCTGCACCAAACACCTGTTGCTGGTCCGCTTTCAAGGAGGTACGGTAACTATAAATACGAGGGTGTAACAGGGTGAGAATGGGGATTAAATCGGTCGCTCGGATTCTCATACGAATTGTTACGTGAATTCCCAGAAGAACTACAAACCAATTAGTGCATTGGTATAAAGCCATAGTATGAATCCAGCATGGAACGAAATGTCCGGTAACTAGATCAACGCCACTATTGCTGAGAAGATATGCATGTAATTGTTTTAGTTTATCATGAGTCTTCGAATCTGGACCAACTCTTTAGGCGAATAACGTACCACGATATTGCATTTTCTTCGCACATTCCCATCATATCTGACCAAAACAAAGTTACAATCGCAGAAACAGTCCGAGATATCTTTCTCGGCGTTGTACTCATAATGAGAAACAGCATAGAGTGCGAGAATATGGTCATTTTATCTGCAAAACCAAGTGTAGATCTACTTTATCATTAGCATCATATTCCGAGGATTATATTGTCGGCGATAATTATCATAACTACATATGCAGTCACTTCATATGCCATGTGACTGCAACACAGGTCATAAGGTAGGTATGCCTATAAATTTATGGATGTTCGTGCCTTCTTGTCAAGTTTAACAACACTATTGGACAAAAAAGCAACACATGGTTATCAACACCTCTCTCCAGAGTTGTAAATCGTTGAACACTAGCATGTCCACTGAAATGTGGTCTACACGCGGTCGTTATAATCAATCGGCGCTCTTCCATCGACACGTCTTTGTTGTGGAAGACGTTCGAATCCACAGGTAGTCCCGCATTGATAAACACTTGGTGCAGTGGCGATCTATCAGCGGTGACGTCAGAGACGTGACACCCAACAGCAGGAGCCCATCAACAACGGTACTGTCGATCTGCAAGCCTCCTCTGTACACACAACAGCAGCGTGGCGTTTAAGGCACTTTCTCAAAGTTTTCCGTGTGTTGTCGGAAAGTTTCTGAAGCTCACAACTTGTGAATGGATATCTTCAAAGGACGATTTCGTAAAAGGAATGTAGCCACACTAGGCCTATATAGGCACAGGACGATTCTCCTCCAGATGTGAATCAATGATCGTGTTTTGATTCCTATACACTTTTTAAATGTCTTTACTACGGAAGAGGATAAAGCCCACCCATCTAAAAGATCTGTTTTTTCTCTTTGTCGACTCACGTATCTCGGTATGTCGACTTATTAGCTCGATAAATCGAGACAGTAGCCGATAAATCTACTTACTATCACGAGATACCGATTTATTATCTCAATAAATCAAGACAGTATCTTCATGAATCGACTTACATAACTTGTTAATCGACTTACCTATGTTGATAAAATCGACTTATTAAATCGTTAAATCGAGTATTTCGATAAATCGACTTGTGACTTATGAGAAGCTTTTCCATATAAAACTACTGTTTAGTGTGGAATCCCTAGTCTCAAGTCACAAGTTGATGTCGTTGAATTGTGACTTACAACTTACAACTTGTGACCGGAATTCCATATCTCTATGGAACGACTTCTGACCAAGGCATTCAAAATACAAGTATGTTTGGGGCCACATCATAAGCAAACCATACCATTTCATTGGTTACCTTGGTCACATTACTATAGGACAAACCAAAGCAAATGATTACTCATATTGAAAACGATATGGAATATATGATTAACATTACAATCATTATATTACTGGTATAATACAGACCAAACTGCCCAAACAAAGAAGTTGTCCCAGATGACGATACAAATATACCTGATCCGCCTATTTATGACCTAAATGTTTTTCAAATGATTATACCAGTTTCATCCAAATACAAGTGACAACTGTTTATTTACCTATAGTTTTGATTTCAGTTGTTCGGGCGATATTATTTAATATTCGATGCTATGATGATCGACCAGTTTTCAATGTGGATAATTATTTTCTTCCGTTTTTCCTGCTGTTGTCGAGGAAACAAAAAAATGGTATGGCTCACTTACGCATTGTGGCTCCAAATATACTTTCATTTTACTTGTAATTTAAATGTCGATTTTTCGAGATACTTAAGTCGATTTATGTTGATTCATGTTGTCGTGAGTCAATTTTTGGAGAAACATATGTCGATTTATCGAGAAAATAGGTCGAGTGCAGTGCTGATAACTGAGCTTCGACGCATAATTAAAATACCTTCACCCTGTAATTTCTCTCTCCATAGCACTATAAAAAAAACAATACATTTAAGATATTATTTTTTTCGCGTGGTCACGCCTTTGTTTCACTGACGGATATAGGCCTAAATAATTCGTCTGAGATTAGCCATGGTGCAACCTTCGGCCCACTGTTTCCTGTCGCTATTAATCACCTGTCAAGTTCAATCAATCTCAATTTATGGTCACATACTGGTCTTTTGTGTGTGACGCCCATTGTAACACACCTGCCAGGGGAAGGTGTTAATATGTCGTGGTTTATATTGTGACTTTCGGCCAGTCGTGGTATTGTAAAATTGGAAATCCAATCAATGAATATTCTTAGTGACTCCAAATCTGTGGAGGTGCAGAACAAAAAGCAATGATACTTATAACATTTGGGAAAAATCTCAAAAAGGTGAAATTGTGTGGCTTCTTTGATTTCGTTTGTATAGATCTTTCTGAAATGTTAGGAATAGTCGAATGCTCCAGCGAGGAATGATTCCGTGCTTTTTAAAATCAAGCATTCCACCATATTTGATGAGTGAGTAGGTCTGACCGAGGGAAATCCCCACCAGCAACAGAACACCCAAATCCAAGAGTGTTTGTCGAATATCCATCCATGGAATAGGAACAGGAAAGACATTTACATTCATACTTCCCAATATTTTGCTAACATGGTTTTATTAAACATTACACACTTCCACCAAACTCAGAATCAAACGGTCAGTAAGAATATAATTTTTATTTTGTGCAAATGCCTTCGAGGTGTATAGCATTATACAAGTCATAATGTATATTACTAATGTCCTCATAACATTTCCGATGCGCATAGGACATAAATCACGTGTGAAATATTCATGCTCACAGTTTTCCATTACGGTTTCGATTTTCATCATATGGTTTGTCGAATGTTATCACATCTGTTACTCGCAAGACCTCGTCAATGACACTCGAACCGTTGCCTATTCCATTTTACATATCATATGTCAAAGAGGTGTCTTCTAGATCAAGACAAATGACATCTCTGTGAGCTACAAGGGACGATCGTTCAACCTCGGCCATAATTGTTGAATGATTTCCCACCATCGTGATGGGATCTAATTGATATCTATGAACTGAGGTTGTTTTACATCATTAAAAAATTGGGTTCATTTCTGTCCCTATTCGGAATCGGTGAGCATGATTGTGAATATATTATGGAAGGTGGGATCCCTGTATATTGCCAATAAATAAATAACTATACCCCATACTCTATGATGACATTGCTTTGTCTGTACACACAACGTAGGTGAGTTCCTTGCTGTTTTGCAATCTACTGTCAGTTTACCTGCAAAGATCCCTCGCGCCACTCCCAATAATTCAGAGGCGCCAATGTTCTCCCGAATAATTTGGGTTTGCTTGATCCTCGTGATCTTCTTGAATCGAGTTACATAACTTGATAGTCGACCTACCTATCTTGATAATTCGACTTACTAAATTTCTGAATCATGAGATGTGACTTGTGAGAAGCTTTTCCATGTAAAACTACTGTTTACTATGGAATCCCTAGTCACAAGTAACAAGTTGATACCGTTGTCTTGTGACTTACAACTTGTGACCAGAATTCAATATATCTGTAGAACGACTTCTGACTAAGTTTAAAATCAAGTATGTTTGGGGCCACATTATAAGCAAACCATACCATTTCATTGGTTACATTGGTTACATTACTATAGGACAAGGTAAAGAAACTGACAACTCAAATTGAAAACGATATGGGATATATGATTAACAATACAATCAATACATTACTGGTATAATACAGACCAAACTGCTCAAAGAAAGAAGTTGTCCCAGATAACGATACAAACATACCTCATCCGCATATTTATTACCTAAATGTTTTTTCATATGATTTTACCAATTCCATCCAAAAACAAGTGACAACTTTTCATTTCACTAAAATTTTGAATTCAGTAGTCTGGTTTATATTATTTAATATTTGATGCTATAATGATCAAACATATATTACATATACCGTATTTCCTCGATTGAGCGCCGGGCCTCGAAAGAGCGCCTATCTCGTATGAGCGCCGGGGGTAAGCAGCGATTGAAAAACATAAGCGCCGGGCCTCGAATGAGCGCCGGGTGTGGAAGGACAGCAACGATCTCTCAGGTGAATGCGGTCGTGTGTCGGCAATCGCCGGCAAATAAAGTCTTGATTGAAATTAACACTCAGTAAATGTTGTTGTAATTTTGTGTGAAATGTATAACTGGGAAATGTAACAAACTGTGATTACTAAAGAACATATTGTTTGTTCCATTCCAATGATAATTTTGTAAAATTCACGATGAAGCGTGTGTCAATTTGTAAAGACTGCGCGACGGTTTCGGTGCATTCTCTGAACGGGAATACTTTTACAGTGATATATTTGTGTATGAAATAAAATGAAGGAAATTATAAGAAAATAATGAATTTAAACTGTTATAACAAGATCCTTATGATTTGCCGCTAAAGCCTGCTATTGATATCACCCTGTCCAAACTGTGAAGGCCTCGGTCACTCGCATGGTGTCATGCGATGCCTGAATGCACATGATCTTGATGAAGCCCGCCATCTCCTCACCACTCGATATATGTTGGAAAGCCATGGTTGTGAAAACATTGACACTAGAGTTTACACAGTTACACAAATTGTTGTACCAACATTCGTGTCAGCTTTGTTTCTTGAGCAGATCTGGTACTTGAAATCGGAGTGCCACCGTGAATGCCAAAATGTTACCATTTGTATAAAAAGAGCTGATTTTTGTGTTTGATTCATTTAAATCATCCCGAATATCTAAGTTTTTCTATTGACATCGTTAAAATCTTGTTGTCTCAAAATTGTTCCCTATAGACATTGATAGAATTTTTCATGAATTTCACGCCTGAACGCCTTCAACTGGGAGTCGTCTGTTGTCCAGACGTCTGTTGTCAAAGCATTCCACCATATTTGATGAATGATACATTCATAGTTGTCGAATGAGCGCCTGCCTCGTAAGAGCGCCGGGGGTAAAAGGTGCTCTAAAAAAATAAGCGCCCGGGCCCTTAATCGAGGAAATACGGTAGTTTTCAATATGGGTAATTATTTTCTTCCGTTTTCCCTGCTGTTGTTGGTGTAAACAAAGAAATGGTAAGGCTCACTTACATATTGTGGCTCCAAACATACTTTCAGTTTACTTGTATTTTAAATGCCTACGTCGTATGTCGATTTTTCGAGATACGTCAATTTATCGAGATATTTATGTTGATTTATCGAGCCTCATTAATGCCCGAATGAATCCCTTCATCATCAGTCGATTTTGGAGATACATATGTCGATTTATCGAGAAAATAAGTTGATATATCGAGATACATAAGTCAACAAACAAAAAAGCATTTCCATACTCAAAAAAAAAATCAAAATTTCGGATATTAAAACAATATTGATATTAATGCTTCTTCAGAAATTAGATGATTGTCTGGACCATTTTAATCATATTCTTAGTATAAATGAGAGTGCGACTTACATCTAACAATATTGCTTGGAGGTTTGTCAGATAATTGGCTTCATCCGGCAGGACTGGCAATTGACTGCAGTGCTGATAGGTGAAAATGAGTTTCGGCGAATAATTAAAATACCTTTACCCTGTAATACATTCCCCAATACATTCAAGATATCATTATTTTCACTCGGTCACTCCTTTGTTTCACTGACCGATATAGGCCTAAATAATTCGTCAGAGATTAGCCACGGTGCAACCTTCGTCCACTGTTTCCTGTCGCTATTAATCACCTGTCGAGTTCAATCAATATCAATTTATGGTCACATACTGGTCCTGTGTGTGACGCCCACAGTAACACACCTGTTAGGGGAAGGTGTTAATATGTTGTGGTTTATGTTGTGACTTTCGGCCAGTCATGGTATTGTAAAATTGGAAATCCAATTAATGACTATTTTTAGTGACTCCAAATCTGTGGAGGTGCAGTACAAAGATTTCGTTTCGTGTCGTTTCTATAGATCTTCCTGAAATGTTTGGAATGGTCGAATGTCCCAGCGAGGAATGATTCCGTGCGTCTTAAAATCAAGCATTCCACCATATTTGATGAGTGAGTAGGTCTGACCGAGGGAAATCCCCACCAGCAGCAGAACATCCGGTTCAAAATCCAGGAGTGTTTGTCGTATATCCGTCCGTGCAGCAGGAACAGGAAGGACATTTACATTCATACTTCCCAATATTTCGCTAAAATAATTGTATCAAACATTTCACACTTCCATCAATCTCAGACTCAAACGGTCATTAAGGATACAGTCTTTATTGTGTGCAAATGCCTTCGAGGTGTATAACATTATACAAGTCTAATGTTATAGTGCTAATGTCCTCATAACATTTCCGATGCGCATAGTACATAAATCACGTATGAAATATTCATGATCACAGTTTTCCATTACGGTTTCCATTTTCATCATATGGTTTGTCGAATGGTATCACATCTGTTACTTGCAAGACTTCGTCAATGACACTCTATCCGTTGCCTGTTCCATTTTACATATCATATGTCAAAGGGGTGTCTTCTAGATGAGGACGAATGATATCTCTGTGAGCTACAAGGGACGATCATTCAACCTCGGCCCTAATTGCTTGATGATTTCCCACCATCGTGATTGGAATTATTCGGTAATTGAACTTGTGTATTTTAATGTTTTAGAAATGTTTTAAACAATTATATTGCGGTCTTTTGTAGTTAGTAAATAATTTTCGTGATTTGCACTCCGTCTGGCCCTTTTCGAGTAAGCCTGTGCAAAGTTATTATCTTGTTATTCGAAATTCGCCTGGAAATCAAAGTACAAAGTTTTTTAAAAAATCGTCTTCACTCATCCTTATTGATTAATTTGGGTAAGGCTTCTTAAATCTTTGGGGTAGCGATTTGAAATTCGGTAGGAAGAAATTTGCCACTTAACTCGTCGTGAAGTTTGTTAGGTTTTTCATATTTATACTATATTATGTTATAATAACTCATCTTAATACATTCAATTAGTGAACTAAATCTCCGAAAGACAATATTTCTATTTCATTCACTCTACTACGTTAATTAAAATCAAATTGCTTATGACCAGATTGTCACAAACGATTAGAATTTTCTAGTCTTGTTCTGTGGTATCATGAGTTGACTTTCTTAATTTCAGATTATTTTCGTCTCTATGAGAAGTCTCTGTAATAATTGTTTTAGATTTGTTCAAAGTATAAACTTGCTATTTGCATGTACTGAAGATGTCAGTATATACTAATTATGATTGCAACTATCGTGCTTTTGTCAATTTTGAAGACAGGATATACTATTCGGCATGTACGAAGTTTGATTCAAAGAAGCAAACAAAGACAACTTCATTACAAAAAACGACCCAATTAATTACCTCTTCATTGATCTACTACCGCTAAATGTTTAATGTCGTTCAATAGTACAAGGCTCAAAGTCTGATTGAATGTTGTTGTATTCGTACGCGTTGTGCTCAGCTGAGTTTAGCAAAGTGTCTTTTGAATAAGTAAGGTAGGACATTTTTAAATGCAACACCCGGACGTGTGCACCAAAGGGAGTGATGCATCAAGTGTTACAAAACTATCATAAAATAACTAAAATCGTCCCTGTCACCATAAAAGGTACGGTGAGCAACGAGTGCTTTATTACATCACGGTACATTCCGTGTTCCGATGTCCGTGTCATCATTTGCACTGATCTTGCATAAATTTCTTTAAAAAGTAATTATTATGTGTAGGATTAAGTCTGTCCAAAACATATATTACCATTTTAACGAAACCAATTTGTAATTCTACAGTCATTTAATTGATTGAACTAATATTCATTTTAACTGGGAATTTGAATAAGTTTCATCAGATTTTTTTTTTTGCATTTTGCATTGCCCTGCAAAGTCCCAGTAGATTCCCAGATACAAAATGATAGTTTTGCCAAGCTACGAATATAGTCATCAATGAGACAACTACGTCCTATATAATGCTGACATCAATATTTATATATAATTGGTCCAACCACTTACGTGATGTCCCAGACGAATCATTGACTGATCAGCCAAAAATATATGTCTGGGGAATGCCTGTGAGACAAGGTGCCAGATAAATTATCTACTAATTTCTCACAGCTGGTCTCGTAATGAAATTTTATTTTATTTTATGTTCATCATAATTATTTGAAAGATTGCCTATTAAATATATGGACAAATTTCTTGTTGAGACTAGCAGATGACATCCAAACATTGTCAGACTTACAGCGACAAGTGGTTCAACTCCTTCAGGCACACAAAGCTCATAGACCAAGGAACCTGATTAGAAGTTAAAGATAATTCGGACAAAACAAAAATTTCGTCAGAAATTTTTCAAACTTCGTCAGTTTATGCATGGAGTAGTACTGGGATAGTAGGTGTAAAAAAATATATATGTCACCGAACTAGTTTTCGAGTTATGATAGCGTTTTAAACATGTGTTTTGTATTAATTTTATAATGTGAGTGAATGGGAAAATGCAAATTTTGATCATTATTAATGCAATAGAAAAAAATCCAGTCGTCAGATTTCACTGATTTTTGACATTAGAGCGTTGGGGGCGAAGCCCCCAACCCTCTACATGTCTATGTGCTGACTTTTTCATGGAGGTTTCACGCCAACCTATCGACGCCCCTTTTGGCATGTGAACGTTTGAAAACCTACTTCAAATGAGAATTTTCGTCGTCCTTGACATGAAATCTCTCGAATTGATGGTAAACTTTGAATATTCCACACATGTATGATGCATAAATCGATGTGTTAGGTTTGAGAAAATTACGCAAAATGCTGAGATTGTTTGGAAAACGTCAAAATGGCGGAGCCGATGGAAATTGACGTTCCCAGAATGCAAAGCAAATGTTACCACAATCACGCGTATTTTGGAACACAATTTCTGTTCAGCAATCCGTGCATGCATACATGTTGCATGTGGGCATCTGCGTGTGGACATTTTTGGCGTTATGAAGTAAATACAACGATTCGTCTGCGATGCCACGGCTACATTTACCGTAATTTGACGTATTTTATAAAATGCCAATTAAGCTGGTGTTCTGTTCTGTGTTGGATTGCGAAGTCTTAACTGGTATTTTAATTTGTCCAGTAAAGTCATGTGTTAGGCTACCGGTATATCTGATGATATCAGATGCATATATTCCTCATAATTTCGAATGTTTTGAGGATATTTTAATGAGGTTCAGGCGTATCTGTTCCATTGATCGATTTTAAAATAAATGTTTACTTATTAGTAATATGAATGAAGTAGGCCATTTTTTTCATCCTGGTATACGGAAATGAATTGGAATCATGTAGGGGATAAAATTATGGCGTCTTTTTTTCTTTGGAGGATGGGGGGGGGGGGGGGGGGGTAACGTTGTGTAAGATACATTCAGCTGTCGTGGTGCTGATGATGTGCTCAGGCTCTAATGTCGTCTTCCGCAGTTTGCTGCATTTTCTTGTTTTATATGATTTACATCTTTGAAAAATACACGTGTAGAGAAAATAAAAAATATAGGTCACCGAATTAATTTCTGAGATATTGACAATTTATTGGTGAAAAATGAACCAATTAGCCCCATTTTGGCGGGACATTTCTTGTGACCGCCAGGAATACGTCTTTACGTTTTTTTCGCAATCATGGTGAGTAATCGATGTCCCGGAGGAGGACGATATCGGAAACAGTACATATTTGCATTGATTTCAAGATATTATGGCGGCAGTCACACCATTGTCAACTACTACAACAAAATAATATTAATTTTAATTCTAAACGAATCTCTGTGTAGTGTCATATTAATTAACAACGCAAATTTCTGCGATAGTTAGAAACCAAGGTACATTTGCATCTACAAGTGCAATCATTGACTTGAATTTCTGCAGTGTACATGTAAGCCTACATACACTTTTTCAGGCTCAGATGTCCGAACACGTGGGTGTACTTATTACACCCCAGGTTATGATAGTATGCGGGTGTCAGAACTTTTGTGATCATCAGAACGATAATGCCTACGTCAGCACCAGAGATTTTTGTTGTTGTTCAAATTAGGACATAATAGGCTCATATGGTCAAGAGTGTTTGGGTCTGAGCATCGGCTCACCATCTGCTATTGAAAATTTATCAGTGTTTCGTTTGGGTTCATCCCTTAATTCGTGACTCTATTGCTGGACTTCCATTATATATATTATTACAGTGCTAGTATATATTACTAACTGAACTCCGTGGCAAGCACACTACCCAATCTCAAGGGCCGCAAATCATCACGGCACGCATCTCGAAGCGGTTAGCCTATAATGCCGCCTGGTGCTCTCACGATGTCTTTCGTTTCGGTATAAGCCTTCAGTTTATACCCATAGGTAAAAGCCTACAGTTTATACTCATGGGCCTAGTTTGTCAGGACAATATTGTTTGAATGCGAGCGTTACTTGCATAGACAGGCCAACGACAAAGTCACGGGCTCTCACACCAGCGTCACCGTGCTCCCACATGTTCACTCCGAGTCACCTGCTCATGAATGCACTGTTGTTATTTTTTTTCCAGGGTATTATTTATCAATTTTCAGATTCATACAGCTCAGCAAAATAGTGGCAATCAAAAATGTACGCGACAAAACTTATAGACTCTGGTTTCGCTCCAGACGTGGATTGTGTAATGCTTAAGTGAGTATGGTGACGCCGTTAACATGCTCAAATGACTATGGCGACTACCGTCACCGTGCTCCTCATCACCATACTAGGCCTAAACCACGCGGTATTATTCACTTAGAAATCTGTATATTTATTTTACGGCATAGCCTACATTAGGCCGGGCTTGCACAGTTTGTTAGATTACTGGTTACTATACGTGATCATTTTATGCCACTTTCTGACGTCATGACGTTTTGATATAGCCGTAATATCGTTCGCTGGGTGGCGCCTGTGGGCCCTGTCCGAATTATCTTTAAACATGTAATTCAACATTCTATATTTCTCAAATACAAGATTACACTTTCTTATGGAGATGGCTTTTTATCTTCTTGAAATTCTCTGGCATTTCCTCACATTATATATTGAAAGTGCACAATACCCATGTCGTGGTATTGGTTGCTTTGTCCACTATCTTCATGTTCACATTTAGTATTCATTTTCATCCTCGATTAAACTAATTGTATTGGTCTCTTGGTGTTTCTTTTATTGTTAATATTCGATTACATCAAATAGCGTTCGATAGTGCAAAGATTTGTACCAGAAACGATCACACGCTGGCGTCGAATTCGCTGTCATCCAACGATTTCCGAAGTTAATTCCTTATTTAAATGCAAATGACATTTGGCGGATATGGTCAAATGTGTTGGCGGCAAAACATGTCTGCGTGTTCGCACGACTGCACAAAATGAAATATCTATTGTATAACAATTCAGGAAATGTTTCTCCATTATTGTATTTTTGCAGTGAAAACGAAAATCATCCTTAAATCCGATCCTGAAGAATATAATATTGCTTGGTCATACTCCCATATTTACCTTATTCGTTATCAGTGTCCAGTTAATGAACGAAAGTGATCCCTGTTTGGAAGATGAGAAATATCCAATTAGCAGACATTCAGGATTTCTTGGTGCTCATGCATTCACAACTTGATTAACGTAGTCGGCTACAAACAGTGAGGTAACGAAGAGTCAAAATTTAAAAGTCATTTCTTGAATATTATCTCTTCAAAATGACATTATTTTATAGTGTAAATGATCAGCATCCTAATACTGAAAAGAAAAGAGGGGGTCACCGTGCTCGTTTCTTCTACATATTCGATCGAAATCACACAAATTTACCTAAAATGACATAAATTATGGCATTTTTGCACATTTTTTGGTCCATATTCACATCTTGCATCGTGTTTTCCATGCGAACGGATACGGTGACCCCCTATTTTCTCTTCAGTTTCAGGATGCTGAACAGTTACTCTATAAAATATATCATTTTGAAGCTCTAGATTATGTTGACACAGTTATTTATTTTAAAAAAACTCTTTGACCCCCTCTCCCCACTGTTTGGAGCTGACTACCTTAAGTAGAAACCATCTGGACTAATCAGTGCATTATTAAACGTCAACCAAATGGTGTGTTTTATGTAATTTTTAGAGGATAGTATAGCATAAACGGTCTTAATGAGACTCATGTGCAATTTTCACTAATGAGGATACTTAAGGGGATAGGAAACAAGAAACTGTTTGAAAGAACTATAATAATATGGTAAGGCCAGATATATGATATTGTGTAGAATATGGTACAGGAAACATCCAGGTCAACTGGCGTGCGAATACACGTATGATGTTTCACTGATGCGGGATGTCAATTATACTTCTCCAAGTCCAGCATCTTGAATGGAATCTAAATTGGTGCATATACTGTCAATTCTACTTTTAATATACGAAGTTTAGCCACCTATTCCATCCAGGTGGGGATAATACACACAGTATGACATTTCCTGATCAATCACAAAAAACTATAATCTGCTTGCAACACTAATTGCACCGAAGGGACATTGTTTCCAGTAGCTGGAAGACATATTGATGAATAATACATCTTGGTTACCTCTCCGGGTATCTTCTATACAGACGGGAGCTTTTTTGTCCCCCATCGTTTCCTGATTGAAGCGGTACGACGACGCACACCAGTTTCAATTATCTGCACAAGGAAACGCACATAACACTGGTACAGTATGATGACCATAATGTAACGCTGTAACAACGTATCCATGGTATGCATAGGTCATATGATATCCTATGCATTTTTTGTGATAAATCTGGATTTTTGTTCAGTCGTGTACTCAACCTTACAGTACCCAACTGCTAATCCAATCATACCTTTAATGGATATAGCTTACAATTAACTTTATCATTTGTAGTCAAACAAAACCCAATGAACAGCGTTTCCCCAAACTTACTATATTTCTTCCTGGACTGATATTTTCGATCCTTGTGTGTTGATTTCCCCTGTTTTGCAATCGTGTTGATGACACATGGGACAGCCGATTTTGGCAATGGGGACGCTTAAGAATGAACACAGCGTACACTCTGCAATGATCTATGCCAGTTGATTTATGGTCACTGTCGTAAATAAAACAATGACAGCTAATGTGACACAGTTCATGTGAAGTGCACCATCGATAGTGATGACCGCTTTTTCCAATATGACACAAAAAATGCGCTAAACACAAAACGGTAAACGATGTTACAATGCATTTTGTCGTCAAGTGTCCAAATCGTGTTTTCTGGAATAAAGGAACGCCAGTATTGTTTTCTGAAATATTGATTAGTTTTACATTGTAGAAGCATTTTAGTCTTTCCTCCCATTTGTAATGGCTAAATTTGGAATGATTAGGGCAGTTGTATACTAATTCCATCAGGTGTACAGTAGAAACAACTACATTTAACACACTGTCTGCCCCTGTTGACGCCAGTGTGTCTTTGGATAAACTATTTGGTCGGGCTTTGTTTTTATTCCAAAATGTTCTGTTTTACGTTTGTTTTTGGTATCATCAAAAACTGACTATTGGTGGTAATAGATTGATACTTACATTCGCTTGTATCGCTCAATCCTAATAATGAATACATAATTTATGAATTGTTGGAATCACAATGTAATGAGTTAACATCTAGTGTAATAAAGTATATAACATCCATGATGTGGGTAATTCATTTCAAAAATTGTTTATTCAACATTCAACTGCATCCATGACAGGTACACATTTACAATAACGAATGTGGAAGGGGCGAATACTAGAAGCTGTAGCTCACACATTTATCACTCTTAAGGGTCAAATTCGTCTAATTTTACTCTAGGAAAAAACTTTAAAAGTGTCATTTTGTCCAGTATTCCATATTGATCTGGAGGTTTGCCAGATAAATTGCCCCAACTCGCTACTGTTGCAGAACGTAGTTCAGTGCTGAAAGGTGAAAATGAGTTTCGAAGAATAAATAATAACTTTACCATGCCCCATGCTAGTGCAGAGCCAATTATACTCAAACTCACCGGAGCACTCGAATTTGGTTTAGGTCGATGGACATGAAAACTCGTCTTAGATTAGCCATTGTGCAACATTCGGCCCACTCTTTCCTGTCGCTATTCAAACTGATCACCTGCCAAGTTCAAACTATCCAATTTGTGGCCACAAAGCTGGTTTGGTGTGTGTGGCACCCGCAGTAATACACGTAAATGTTACAAACACATGTAAGTGATATTTTGTGGTTTGTGTTGGGATTTATACAACTGAACTCTCGGTGAACTGTTGATTAGAAATCCAATTCATAAATATTCATTGTGAAACAAAGATGTATTTTGTGCAAAGGGTAAACCCCTATATTAGTTCACGAGGAATCTCACACATCACATTGCAAAAATAGCCTTCCTGTAGATAATTCTAGCATTTTTGGAATAGTCGAATACCTCCCACGAAATCATCAGTGGGTGTGTCTTGAAACGGGACTTCCACCGCATTCGATGTAGGTGCAAGAATCTAACAGAACATTCGGTTCTAAATCCGGAAGTGTTTCCATCTAATTTCCACTGGTGCAAAAAAACATCCATGAGTATAAAATTATATCAGCTACTTCCATCGAATACAATAATATTGTGCGCTGATACAAAAAAATGTTTGTTCTCATTCAGGGTTATACTTCCCAAGGTAGGCCGACTGCATTGCAGAAATTCCATCAATCACAGACTCAGGAGTACAGTAGCGATATAATTTGTACAAATATTTCAAAGGTATTTTTTCCTGATACAATATATTCGACTTATTTCCTGATACAATTCCCAAAATACATGTACATAGGACATTATACGTCACCAGTGAAATATGCATGCTCGAAGTTCTCTTTTACATTTTATAATTTTCGAGGTATTAGTAGTTGAAAGGTATCGCATCTGTCACTCGCAAGATCACATCAAAGGTCAGATGACACTCTCGCCATTGCCTATTCCATTTTCCTTAATACATGTCAAAGGGGTATCTTGTAGATGGAGAATTATGACATCTTTGTAAGCTACAAGGAACAATCGATTAATCTCCGCAACAACTGCTGAATGATTCACCTACAATGGCTGATAAGTGATATTGTAAAAAAAAATTATTTATATTTCGGAGTAATCTTGACTTGTTCATAATTGACATAATTTGTAAAGAAATATCGTTATTTTCGCGTAGATAACGTTATTGCCACATAAAACACTTTACTTACGCAGAAAAAAGTGTGCTTATACACAAATAACTTTATTTTCGCGTGAATAACGTTATTTATGCAGAAAGAACATTATTTATGCGGAAATGACGTTATTTACTCCTGTCCACCAAGAGGAAAATGAAATCATGTGTAGACAGTATTTGGTTAGTATCTCACACACGGCAGGAGCAAATAATGTTATTTCCGCATAAGTATCGTTCTATCCGCGTAAAAAACTTATTTCCGCATAAATTATATCGATTATGTATCAATCAGGATAACTTCGAGAAATAAATACGTTTTTTTACAATGTCACTTATCAGCCACTGTACCTCAGTGATGTTGTAGTTTGTCGATTAAACCTCTTTGACCCACAAATCATGACGTCTTCGATCACAGTAAGTTTATCATAATCATGCATCGGTTATAATATATACTGGAGTATATGCATCGATTAAAAACAATATAATCCTTATACTGTCGTTGTCAATGAAGGCCAAAATCACCTATAGTTTCACCATGCAATCAGGACAAGAACAAATGTATGCACCGATTATTGAACCTTCTTCATTGCACTTTTTGGACCGTAAATAGCCCACTCCGGCCAAAATGGAAGCGAACAATCCCCCTGGAGGTCGGAATGAGAAATTACTACATTTGCGTTTTCAGTGGTTTTTATGAATGAATATCTGTCACCAAAACGTCTTTTCATTAATGGAAACCGCCGTCACCATTGTGAATACGTCAAACTTTTAGTCTCGCCGCCGGGATCGACACTATCCAAACGTTCGCTTCCGTTTTAGCCTTAGGTGGCACACCTGATACCCCTCCGGTGAACTTCCGTGTACCCAATCAAATAGAGCTTAAAAGAACCCTTCAATTCCTTAGCATAGTCTTGGTGGATTCTGCATACAACTTTTGGCTTTCGGCATTACGGTACATGTTGTTGTGACGAACGATTGAGCAGTGTCAAATTTAAACAGAAATTTAAAGGTCCGGTATTCCTACGCAGAACACACGTAGTTCTTTTGGGCCTCAGCAAAAACATGTGATTTTGGTTAATTGGTCATATATAAAAAAAAAACCGAGCATGTGACCATATCACGATTTGACATTTTTATCACTACCCAGTGATGTAGCTCACAGAAAACTGAACAAAATGTTGAGTTTCTTGCCCTTTTATAGACATGGGAAGGTCCGAAGTGGGACAAATTACTGTGGTTTATATGTAGGCGGTAGGGCCTTCTAATGCAGGCTTGTATCGCTGAGTGGACTATCTTGATATAAAAAATATTTGGTTATACTTCACATGGAAATCAGACAGCTATGTTCATAGAATCGTCCTATAAGTTTAATGATTAATTGGGGTGTTTCTAATTTTCCTCATTTTTGAGACAAAACGCTGGAACTTTACTCGACTCCCCGTGGAGTGTGACGAGCTACAGCAGGAAATGTTTATCGTCATTGAAATATGGATAAACCCGAGTAAAAAGGTAAATAAAATAAAATTATATGCTAAAGTACGTATACATAATATGCATACAAATATAGTTTGAGGTTCGAAAAACAGTGTCCGAAATAATTCAATGTGTGAAAAGGAATGTTTCAAATCAATCAATGTGTGATTAGATCAATAGAATTGCATACAATTTAGTCGTTCGCTATTTCATGTGGCCGAATTCAAATTAATCCAGACCGAAAGGTCATAATCGATCATATTTAGTTTACAAATGACATGTTTTGCAGAGTAGTATACTGCGATAATCTTTCAATTTTAAAATATTATTCTCTCTGTAGTAAGATACTGTGTATTTTTTAAAAGATATGTTTGAAGTACAATTGTTGTCAATTGAAGCTCCTGGAAGTGCTCGTCCCACCACATCACTTGGAGTACAGTTGTCAATTTTCATACTTTTTGATTCCATGAACGATTTTTGACTTAGAACAAGAACAGTTCCATCAGAAGGACGACCCAATTACTTACATCTACATTGATTCAGATGACAAGATGATGTACTCAGACTAAATTCTAAATGCTTTTCAATATTACAAAGATTGAAGCGTTTAGCTGAAATGTTGATATATTTGTACGTGATGGCTGTGCCTAGTAGGAAGCGAATATGACGGTCTTTAGTTGACGTTTATTGAACTAAGAATCTGTAGGTGAGACCGGATGTGTGTACCAGAGGTAGGTTATGCATGTATACAAAACTTGTCGATATTACGTGAAGTCATGTTCAACAATATTTTTTTCAATAATTAACATCGAGTGAGTTTGCTTATGTCCTGCTCTAAACAAGACAAACATAAATATGAAGGCGAAAACATATGGATATAGCTTTCAACATTTATCGAAATCCTTGTTTCAAACTGCTTAACAATACAGTCAAACGTTCAACGGACCGACCAAAATGTTCACTAACTAGAGGTGTTCACAAACGGGAATGATGGTTCTAGGAAACTCTGAATGTTCGTTTTGTATCAAAGAAAGACGAGTTTGAATCAGAACGTGAATCATAACATTCATATACATAACATGAATGTGATAACCATGGCAATGCAAGAATATGACCGTGTACTGAATGTGAGACATGGTTCATGCCGAACTTTCTCAACATATTCTCAACAAAGTGTGAATAAAAACATGAGAGACGAGACAATCAGAGATTGCAGACCCTCGCCCTTCAGATTTAGTCACTAAAATTAGGCGATAATTGAGAGTTTTGGTCTTAAGACCATCGGTTGTACGCCATACGATTGGGAATTGGCCAAAGAAAAATACAAAAATAGGTTGAAGATTTAATATTGATTAGAACCGGAGTTATAGCCAATTATGTTATTTTCTTTTTTCCGTTGCCATGGTAACCGTTTTCTGAGCCACTACCATAGCACTCCAGCCCAATAAATTTCAAATCGATCGGACCGTTTGCCTTTGAGTTATGAGCGCAGACATTTGCACTGAAACGTCGCTGGCCAAAAATAACCGAAATCTTGACCCCGAATTTTTCGACATCGGGCGATAATAGAGAGTTTTCGTCGTACGACCATCGGTCGTTCACCAAACGATCGGGAATTGGCCAAAAAAAAATACAAAAATGATTGGAAAAATTAATATCAAGTAGAACCGGAGTTAGAGCCAATGATGTGATTTTCTTTTTTCCGTTGCCATGGCAACCGTTTTCATCCGATTTTGATAAAATTTTAAAGGGATTGAGCCACCACCATAGCACTTTTGCCCTATAAGTTTCAAATCGATCGGGCCGTTTGCCTTTGAGTTATGAGCGCGGACATTTGCACTGAAACGTCGCTGGCCAAAAATAACCGAAATCGTGACCCCCAATTTTTCGACATCGGGCGATAATAGAGAGTTTTCGTCGTACGACCATCGGTCATACACCAAACGATTGGGAATTGGCCAAAGAAAAATACAAAAATTATTGGAAAAATTAATATCAAGTAGAACCGGAGTTAGAGCCAATGATGTGATTTTCTTTTTTCCGTTGCCATGGCAACCGTTTCCATCCGATTTTGGTAAAATTCTGAAGGGACTGAGCCACTACCATAGCACTCTTGCCCTATAAGTTTCAAATCGATTGGACTGTTTGCCTTTGAGTTATGAGCGCGGACATTTGAACTGAAACGTCGCTGGCCAAAAAAATTTGAAACCGTGACCCCCAATTTTCCGACATCGGGCGATAATGAAGAGTTTTGGTTGTACGACCACGGGCCATATATCAGATGATCAGGAATTGGCCATAAAAAAAATACAAAATTAGTTAGAAAAAATTATCTTGATTAGAACCGAAGTTATGGTCAATTATTGATTTTTACATTTTCCGTTGCCATGGCAACAGTTTTTGTCCGATTTTGACCAGATTCGAGGAGGACCGAGCCACTGAAATACCGCTTCATCCCTATTAGTTTCATGTTGATCGGACCATTCTCCTTTGAAATATGCGCGCGGACAGACAGACAGACAGACAGACAGACAAAGAAACAAACAGACATACAAACGGACAGACCCAATTGCAATACCCTCGCCCCCCTACGGGGCGAGGGTAAATATAGTGGAACATTTACTGCACGAGCGTGTGCATTATATCAGGTGTTTATAATCCACCATCATCAATTTAATCATCTCTATACAAACTGGTGCCTGAGGCAAGTATTTAAGGTTTGAGTCTAGTTGAACTGGGTCAAAACCATAGCCAATTGTTAGAGTATGGCTTGTTTGATAGCTGATAAGAATTGGTAATAAAGCAAGGCTTCGAGTCAATGAAGTGTGACAATCTCGGTCGATGTATCAAAACTGGTAGCAGACAAGTTTTTGTGGGCGGACTGAGGCTTGTGACCAACGGTGTGTGACGGTTTTGATCAATGACATCCTGATACTTGGTTATCACTGAATAGACTATTTTAACTAAGCAGATGTCCAATAATAATGAAATACCCTCTTTGGGAGCCCAAGAGGTGTTCACAGTACAGTGGTGTTCACTAATCGGAAGAGAGCTCCAGTGTTAAAGCATAGACATTCATTGGGGACCGGGAAAAATTGGTCACTAATACGAGTTGTTCACTGATCACAGGTGGTCAATGGTCACTGATGAAGGTTTGACTGTATATTTATTGTAAATATATGTAATGTGCCTGTCAATATAATGCATTGTGCC
Source organism: Terebella lapidaria (assembly GCA_949152475.1). Lineage (NCBI taxonomy): Eukaryota > Metazoa > Annelida > Polychaeta > Terebellida > Terebellidae > Terebella > Terebella lapidaria. Next base: position 52,148,727 of record OX424555.1, on the reverse strand, counting down.
TAAGGTGTCTAGACCCCATTTTCAACATTAAAACGAGACAATCAGAGATTGCAGACCCTCACCCTTTCAGATTGATTTAATAAAATCAAAGCCGATGACCTTTACATCTTCGAACTGGGCGATAAATGGGGGATTTTGGTCGTACGAACATTGACCATATATACATGTAAGAATAGTTCTTGCGATTTTTCTATCTTGACCATATTCACGACCACGACCTGAATTCTTGATACTGACCGTCACCTCCCAAACGTTGCCAGCTCTCTCAGATTTATACTACATACTTTATGTTCAATATTTTATTGAATATCGCCAGTGGTTTTGGAATTACTACTACTTGAGATTCAGCTGAAGAATTTGACGACTTTGTCAATTTACTATTGTTTAGTAACCTATCTTAGCCCCTTATTACGCAGAAGTTTTTTCATGCATGTATACACATGTATACAATGTTGCATGATACCCACTGAAATGATAGAAACAATGTTACCAAAGAACGAGACAATGATGGAAATGAAAGTACTAGTGTACCAGTAAAATATACCACCAAAGAAATTTTTTCATCCATCATTTATGCCTGTACATTGATCACAGACAGTAGACTGGTGGTATTAACCCGCGTTGCCATCGACATAAAATGGCAGCGTATTTAATGTTTGTTTCCAATTTTCATCACTTTTGATTAGGACATTTAATGTTCATTAATCTTGATTAGGGTATTTGCAATATCGCTTTGTGAAAAATATGTCTGTGGGTGGTAACTCTTTTAGGTGTGGGTGGTAGTTGTTTTCCCTGGATGTTCATGGATGGTAACGACAAAAGTACTTATTTGCAACTTATATTTTTTCTTCAGGGTATAATCTTAACGTGACAATTGTTAGTTCAGATACATACGATATAAAACAGATACATACGATTAAAAACGATATAAATTATCGGCATTGTAAATTTATACACAGTTAGAAACTTTACGTTTGTTGTTTCATAAAGGTGGCGATAATGTTTACTGCGGCTGCCAGTCCAGAATGGATTTGTCTTCATGGAAAGTTGCAAAGCCCATAGTTGGTATGAGTACATTTCATTAGTACATATAACAAAATTAATGTGGTCCTGAGCAGAATCAGAATGTCTAATCCGTATCCCGATAACAACTCTGATCCCAAACATATCTGATACTAACATGATGAATGTCATATTTATTTCTTGATCTAATATACAATCAAACTACCATATTGGTTAATGTCGAATATTTCATATTTTTTTCCAAATATTATATCATTTCACATAGACCATGCAGCAGCCAAATTGGATCACCTTCTGGAGTAAGAACAGTCAGCCTTTCATGAAGATTTTCATGATCCCCAAAGTTTGGGATCATGACACTTATCTGTAATATTTCCTGCAGGATCATGCATTCTTAAAAATTATTATATATATTTATTTTTATATTTTTCTCAAGTTGAGCAAAGAAACGGTTCTCTCGTAACTTTTTACGTTTCTCGTAAGTCATATATGGGCTTCAAATATGACCTTGAATTTGACCTTGGGTGACCTTAAAAGGTCAAATACTCTACTCTAGCATTCACATAGTTATAGTTTTCTTGTAATCACGCAACATGTCACAAATTTGCTTAATTTTGGGGGTAATTTTCAGGCGTTTATCGGTGGGGTCGGACATTTTTTTCAAGATGTTTTGACCGATCAAGATGTTAAGGTCAAAATGTTAAGAGATTTTAAAATGTGCGTAAAGCATTATTGGTTACAAATAGAGCCTATGTTAGCATTTAACACTTTTAAGTCATGTGTGATGTCAAAATGATGACCTTGATTTTGACCTTCGATGATCTTGAGGGATCAAACTTCGTAGGTCAAATATTATTCAGCTCAGTTTCCTTGGGGACTTGGATGCAAGGCCTAAACATATTAGAATGACGTGATTGTAATCGTTTACTGTTACAATTATTTTAAAATGACATGTTTTGTACAGTGGTACAATTGTTCAATTTTTCTATTATTTTCATCTCTACAGTGAGACAATTTGTGTAATTGATTCAAAGTACCTCTCTAAATCACAGCTTCAGAAAAAGACATTTTATAATGGATATGATTGCGTCACCAGTCCTCACAACTATTCCACTGCAGATGAACCGACGAACGTCATCGCAGCACATTGTCAATATCCAGAATACCTCATACCTCTCCGCATGATTGAATGTATGACTGTTGACTTAAAGACCCAAACAAAGACAGCTTCATTAGGAAGAGGACCCTACTACTTACCTCTATATTGATTTAGATGAAAGACAATGTACTCCGGCTGAATTCTAATAGCCGCTCAATGGTACAGAGCTGAACAAAGGTCGAAGCGTTTTACTGATTAAATGTTGATGTATTTGTACGTGATGGATGTGCTAAGTAGAAAGTAATAGTTTTATGAATTAGGTATAACACGGATGTGCGTGTAGACAATAAATTCAGTGTTCATGAATGAGGTGGAACATTTCAAAGCACAGCAAATATTAAGGTATTTAATTTAATACCAACGCAAATTGAAAAGTAGTCTGTGAATGAACCCGGATGTGTGTACCAAAGGATGGTGATGCATTAGGTGCCACAAAACTGTCATAAAATGTCCACACCACCTTAAAACTCAGAATAAGCAACGAATGTTTATTACCACCTCGGTATATTTATATCCATCCATCATTTGCATTGATCCTGCACTACTGAAGCAGTATCGAAATGTGCTTTTATTCTTGGAAACGTATGTATATATAGATGAGTATATTAAAGATGTGGCGTTATTTACCATGAATAATTGTCTTGTATTCCAGCACAAGTATGGGTGTGACCAATTCCCTGAGCTGTTCAGCTGTTCAAGTATCGCAGCAAGAGTCGAGGTAACGTTCAACTTTATATGTATGCGAATCATAAACTATATCATACGTAGGAGATTCATTTCTGTATGCCGAGACAGTGCTGAAAATACAAAGCAAGATGATCTTCCTCCAGGTTTTCCGTCTAGCGTTCCCGCTCCTTTGAGAGACTTCTCCATGACACATCTTGCACGCCTGTGACTATTTATTGTGAAATATATCCTATGTATGGTTCAGTATCTCCTACGTATGAATTAATGTTTCCTAGATGTGACATTGTATCCCATACGTATGTATTGGTATGCCTTATGTATATTAGCCTGACCAGATTCCCATAATGGGTTTCTGGCCTGACTAACATGAACTCAGTAGCCTTCTGGCTTGCGATTAGGTACTTGTCATAGATATATTCCGTAGATTCCGTAGGGTCTGTTTCTAAATTAGTTTGATTTCATGGGTTGTTTGGCTGTTGTATAGTGATTCCATCAGGTATACCGTAAGAACAACTATATTTCACGCACTGTCTGCCTCTGATGACACCAGTGTGTGTTTGCTCCCATTGCAAAATGTTGTATTTAACGTGTCCTATTGTTATTTTCAAAATATAGTTGTATTGGTGGTAATATATCCTAGATGCTACTCACATGTGTGTGTGTGTTGTTCTCTTGTATGACAGTTAGGTATGACCGTGAAATAACTTATTCTTTCATATGTATCAGTTAGAAACATAATAAATTCACTTTTTTCTGGAATACGTTATGAATGATTCAACAGGATAAAATGTTGCGTTGTACGATTCCGTAGCATATCATGTTGGGCAATGAGTTGCGTAGTTAGTAATCTATTTAAATGCAAATGACATTTGGCGGATGCTGTCCAAAGGTTTATCAACAAAAACAGTATGCGTGTTAGCATGAATGCACAAAACCAATTGTCAAAATTCAGAGAATGCGCTTGATTTTAATCTTTTACACATCATTATATTTCCCCAGGCGTGAGTCAGTTGGCATTCTCGATATCAAATTACTTTTTCAACCAAATTATAACTTGTCGATTTTTTTTTTTAGAAAAGGCGGTAACTTAAAAAAATATATGCCTACTCAAGTGCCATGACCTATTACACAAACATTTGCATAGCTTGATTCAAATGGTATTATCCATACCCAGCAACTGATGGCACCAATTCCAGACACGAGGTATGTTATACGAACACCTCACCCTTAAATCCAACTCTAAAGACCGCAAAATAATCACTCCTTTGTGTTCCCACTTTCACGTCCTTCGATTTTATGCTTCATGACCAGGTACGATCATGGTTGAACGTGTTCTCTTCCGGGATATCGAAATCTATTTCACAAACAGTACGAATCTAGGGGATTTAGTACTCATTCATAGATCCAAACATTGATCTTGATTGAGCAGTAGCTACACATGCTGCCCTGTTGTATTTCTTTGTGTGAAGACAATTGAACAACCTCACCAGTGAACGGTTCACGCTCCGAATGGTGCCTCTTTTTGTTGATTAATCTACGCTCGCGTTTGTTTTCATTCAACGCACTACATGTTATACCAGTGTCTTAGTATATACGAAAGCACTGAAAATGAAAAAAAAATGAATCGAGGTAATATATCGCCATATCCAATCACATTATTGATGATACACATTCTGTATTTTTACAGCGTTCTTATGCAATCCATTTTACATAAATCATTTACCATACTAGGACGGTCTTCGTGTATCTATCTAGGATCTTGAGTAAAAGACCTAATTTTGACAAGTTAATCACTGCACAACTCATATAATGAAGCGTAAATCATCTTATCTAACGGTGTCTGGAGTTTATATCTGACAATTAGATGGTCAGGTTATATGATACAATTGAAGCGGAAAAAATGGCCTCGTCTTTCGTGTGCAATTACCACTAAACGAAACAAGTATGGCTATTGAGAACGATGACGTGTTTACAACAACTATCACGAAAGAAAACCACCTATGAATCTGGTCAAATCAAAACACAAGGTACTATATAGAATCGACACCATGAGCATCTGAGTCTACTGGCATACGAATTATTTGACTGATGCGTGATGTCAATTATACTTCTCCAAGGCCAAAATCATGTTGAATGGAATCTAAATCGTCGCATTTTCTGTCAATTCTAGTCTCGTTATACGGAGCTTGACCTTCTATTCCATACACAAGGGGATAGTACACTTTTGAGTTTACTGTTTGCTACTGACTAAAGGACTCAATGAATGCTTTCAATAATTCACCTTATTACAAAGTATCTTGTGTACAGAAAGGACAAATAGCAGCACTTCCGTCTTCGATGTTTTATGGGTTTTTTTTCGCATTTTTCTTTCAAACGGCGGCCATTTTAGACGGAAAACGACCAATTTTGGGCTTTTGCGGCCATTTTCTCAAAACATTCTCTGATCAGCTATGAGATTTGTGTTTCAAACGAATCCCCTTATATATCTTTGTGACGTGTATAAGTTTTGCTTCCTTTGAAATGTCTATGTGGCGGCCATTTTGATTTTTCGACGGCTTGGTAAATTTTTTTCGTGGTGCCAACTCAAGTCCCTATTCGTTTTGAACCATTTCCAGGTTCACCTGTCTGCTGCTTCGAATTTTTTCGGACTTGTTTCCTTTATAATGGAAAATGCCACGAGTGTACTCATTGAATGCTTGAAGATAGAGCTTAGGTATCTGCACTTTCAAATGCGAAGTCATAATGTGATGATTTGTGTAGTGACCTTTGAATTGATGTTCTGAATTTTTGCAGCCAAGCGCTCAAGGCCGAGAGACCTCTTTAGAATTAGAATGCAAGCCTAAGCGTTTTTGAAACATTGTGACATGTAAAACACTTATAGGTATAGTGTTTTGTGTTACTTATTTATTTTTTTGATTTTGCAGTTGTGTTATATGGCGCCCAGATATTGTTAATTGTCGTGAGTGTGCTTTATTCTGCCACTTGAACGAAGTTATATCTGTGGTAGAAATAAAATAATAGTATTGTGTGGCTCTTATTATGACCTCATACTGGGGATACAGAAACGTAGGCCCTACAAGTATCAACAATATCCCGAATAAATCGGTAAGGTATCTTGCCACGTGCACTTATTCATAACATGCTCTTGCTCCTGGTTGTACATAAGGACTTGATATGTACAACCAATAGGACTTGATATGGTCCATTTCCTGTGATATAAAGTCACAAAAAATAAATCCTTGGATTAGCGTCACAACACCAGGTTTAGCGTTGCACAATCACATCCCTTTCGATACCCGGATAGCTCTGCTAATTTCATCATAGATTTCATGGTATATCCTGTCCACTCTAAGTTACATGATGGGTGTTTGGACGGTAAATGTACAATATTTTACAACAAATCATGATGTGTATTTGCCGTTTGAGTGGTGTTTCCATATTGTCTTCGCCTCAATGTTGTCGTCTTGGACCCAGGATGCGCGTACAATACACCTAGGATGTTCGTTGCACAACCCAGGATGCGCCGGCCAAACCCAGGTTTAGCGGACTGGTTCCCCAGCGTGAAAACAATCTTTGTTACTGTTTTACCGCATTTTATTTTCATGAATTGAATGTAACTTTAATTATACATTCTGCAAACACTGTACCCATTACAAGATAATAGGTCGCAGACTATGACTACATTTATAGTCCCCAGCGGGACAGCTATGATCTACATGATACTAACTTCAATATTTATATATAATTCGTCGGAACACTTACATGATGCTCCAGACATTTCATTGATTGCACAGCCAAAAATAATCGTCTGGGGAGTGCTTCTGGGGCAGAGTGTCAGATAAATTATCTAATACATGTGATTTCTCACAGCTGGTCTCGCTTGAAATACTGTTTTATTTTATGGATATCATTATGGATATCATTATCAGATTTACTATTAAACATGAGGACAAATAATTATTTCTTGTCGAGACTATCCGACCATCTTGTCATCCGAATATTGTCATTGAACCATTGTCCGACTTTGCGACGAATAGCGATACATCATCCTCAGGTATACAAGTTCCATAGTCATGGGAACTTAGGTTAGGTTATACACATCTAATTGAACACATGCTGCCACAAGCATGTGGTTTATCGAAACTACTAGATGCCTTTGAGGTTTCACTTCCATACGCAGATATGAATTACTTGATATTTCATATGTTTGATTGAAAAAAAAATCTGACTCCACTTCGTTGTTAGTAGAAAATGGTATGAATAGCTCTACCACGACAAATGCACGCTTTCGTTGCATATGGTGTTAGGCAATGGTTTTCGAAGATAATTCTCTATTTAAATGCAAATGACATTTAGTGAATGTGGTCCAAAGTTTTACCAACAAAAATGGCTGTATATCAGCATTACTGCTCAAAATATAGTTTCTATTATACAGTTTCAGAAGATGAATTGTTCTCAATCTTAAGGATATCATTATATTTCCCGAGTGAAAATTATATGCAATCAGTCAGCCGTGCATTCTCAATACCATATGAAGTTTTTTTTTAAAATTGTAATATAAAGGAAAAACAAACGATATGGCTACTGAGCTGTCAAGACCAGTTATGCATGGTGCTTGATTTTAATAATACACATGTATTGAACACGTAACAAATGATGACACCGATTACAGACAATATGAATTCGTACGATCGCCAATCACCCTTAAATCCAACCCCAAACACGTAAATGTTTATGTTCTCATTTTCACGTCCTTAAATTTCATGTTCGAAAGTTCTCTCCGTGCGAGATATCGAAACATTCCAGTTTGCAAGCATTACAGCCTCAGGATTTCGTAGTGCTTGTTCATAGATCTAGTTATTGATCTTGATTGAACAGTGGCTATATGTGGTGCCTGCATGTTGAAGTCGAATGAACAATCGCACCCATTAATGATTTACGGTCAAATGGTGTCTCTGTTTGTAGAGGTATCTAGCCTTTCTTATATTTCGTGAATACACTGGTATATCATATACAAACACCAATATGGAAGATGAAATGAATCGATATTGTATATCATAATACGCCTCCTCCTCATAATTTTCACATCCTGTACAGCAATACATATCACAGCATTCATATTCCACACAAGGACTCTTGTATACGAAACCTACCTTTGATGCGTTATTCCCAACTCAGCTCGATAGCATGATGAAAGTGGAAGTCAACTGGACTAATCATCGTGATTTTTTATCTCACCATTAGATGATCCGGTTGCACAAAATAATATACGTGAGGCTTTCATGTACAGTGGCTGATATATGCCATATTTTTATTTTTCAGAATTCATTTATTTATTTTTTCCAGAAAGATATTCTAGAGAAAATAAAATAATTAAATGCACGTACTTAATGTTAAATACGCGTACTTAATATTAAATACACGTACTTAATATTAAATACACGTATATAATATTAAATACGCGTATTTAATATTATGTACGTGTATTTAATATTAAATACGCGTACTTAATATTAAATACGCGTATTTAATATTAAATACGCGTATTTAATATTTAATACGCGTATTTAATATTAAATACGCGTATTTAATATTATGTACGTGTATTTAATATTAAGTACGCGTACTTAATGTTAAATAATCGTACTTAATGTTAAATACGCGTACTTAATGTTAAATTAGCAAAAAATGGATATGGTTATGTTGCTGTGTATGTCTTGTGAAACATGGCGCTGCAAAAAAAAAAAATATCTAACTGTCTGGTATTCAATATTATATACGTGTATTTAACATTAAATACACGTATTTAATATTAAATACGCGTATTTAATATTATGTACGTGTATTTAATATTAAATACGCGTACTTAATATTAAATACGCGTATTTAATATTAAATACGTGTATTTAATATTTAGTACGCGTATTTAATATTAAATACGCGTATTTAATATTATGTATGTGTATTTAATATTAAGTACGCGTATTTAATATTAAATACACGTACATAATATTAATACGCGTATTTAATATTAAGTACGTGTATTACAACCGTCTGGAAAATATCGTAAATAAATGAAAACTAAAAAATAAAACTATGGCATATATCAGCCACTGTAGCCTTTCAGTGGTCCGATAACCTATTGCCGTGGCGTTGCGTCCGGCGTCCGTCGTCCGTCAACAATTTTATCTTTAAAGTTTACAGGCTGATTTTTCTGAAATTTTGCATAAAAATGGCTAAAAATATTTCGAGATGGAGGTATTTTTTAGTTTTTTTATTTTCGCATTTTTTTCAAAATGGCGGCCGTTTTCGTCGAAAAATGGCCAATTTTGGACTTTGACGGTCATTTTCTCAAAATCTTATCAGTAACTTTTTTTCTTATTGATGCATAACCCTCCTCATATGTACCCCTGTGACATGTATAAATTTCGTTGCAGTTGAATCGCTCGAAGTGGGACATTTTGGGCCCAAACTCAGCCCAAATGGGACTTTCCCATGTTAAATTCTCCTATGCTTTATAATGGGACACATTAAGCCTAATATCTCACTTAATAGTGAGATTAGAGACTAGGAATCAATTGTGGACATATAGGAAATGATATATGCTGAATATTCTCGTGACCTTGAATTTGACCTCTGACCTCGGTTTCAAGGTCAGAGCGGCCATTTTAGTCGAAAAATGGCCAGTTTTGGACTTTGACGGTCGTTTTCTCAAAATCTGTTTAGTAACTTTTTTTCTTATTGATGCATAACACTTCTCATATGTACCCCTGTGACATGTATAAATTTCGTTGCCCTTAAGTCGTTCGAAGTGGGCCATTTTGGGCCCAAACACGGCCCAAATGGGACATTCCCATGTTAAATTCTCCTATGCTTTATAATGGGACACATTAAGCCTAATATCTCATTTAATATTGAGATTAGAGACTGGGAATCAATTGGGGACATATAGGAAATGATATATGCCAAATATTCTTGTGACCTTGAAGTTGACCTCTGACCTCAGTTTCAAGGTCAGAGCACAAAATGTCTAATATCGCGCTTATTATCGACTTTACAGCTTAGGAATCAATTGTGGACATATAGGAAATGATATAGGCCGAATATTTTTATGACGTTGAATATGCTGCATATTATTGTGACCTTGAATTTGACCTCTGACCTCAGTTTCAAGGTCAGAGCACAAAATGGCTAATATCTTGCTTACTATTGACTTTACAGCTTAGGAATCAATTGTGGACATATAGGAAATGATATATGCAGATTATTGCCATGTATTGAATTGACCTTCGACCTCATTTTCAGGATCACAGGACAAAATGGCTAATATCTCGCTTTTCATCGACTTTACAGCTTAGCAATCAATTGTGAACATATAGAAACTGATACACTCTGAACATTGTCATGACCTTAAACTTGACCTTTGACCTCATTTTCAAGGTCGTAGGACAAAATAGCTAACATCTCGCTTATTATCAACTTTACAGCTTAGGAATCAATTATGAACATATAGGAAATGATATATGCTGAATAGATAGATAGATAGATAGATAGAGTTTATTTCAAATGTGCACTGTAGCAAATAATTTCATATAACAATACAATACGATAGTACATGGCTGCTGCACATTCATGGAAGCCACGGGAGACAATTGTCTGTAACACGCGAGTGCCGTGACTTCCATACAGATAAGTTATAGCATATAATACATAGTACACAGACAGGAACAATGACATTAATGACGAATAACTTATATGTAAGTCACTAGTATAAATACACAGAGGACATGGCAGATAAGGGATGATGAAGGACCAAGCTCTGGTAAGAATAGTAGCTACAGAGTGATATTTGGGTGTTTAATTGCAACTAGGTAAAGGTGTAAAGTGCTCCAGGGTTAATACACTGTAAAGAGGTGGTTGAGAAACCTCCCATCTTGACTAAGTTTAACTTCAAGCTACTGATGCGAGATCATGAAGCAGCTGAGATTCAGAGAGTGTACACAACATTTAAAATTAGAAAAAAACTACATAGTGGGCATATAAAACAGTGACACATTATACGGCTAAAATGTACTAGCAGTTAACACTGGTTAATATGAGCTCAGGAGATGGTTCGAGAGTTTTCTTTTGAGGATGGCTTTCGACAAAGACGTCCTGATACGTTCATCAAGTGTTAGCCAATAACGAGGGCAGGAATACAGAAAGCTCCTTTTCATAATGTCATAATTTACCCGCGGCGGCTGGGGGTCAGTACTGTGACGTGTATTGTGTCCATGAGTACTACCATGCACCTCAAAAATGTTTAGCAATGCATCAGGTAGTTCGTTCAATGAAAAACGTATGCAGAAAATACCCATATTCAATTTATAAATATCGCTTAGTTTCAACACACCTAAATGTTTAAAGAGAGGAGAGGAGGAATCATTATATTTTGCACCTGTAATTGCTCGTATCGCTCGTTTTTGTATGACAAAAACTTTATTCAAATAACATTGATAAGCATTTCCCCAGAGCAAGACACCGTATGTTAAGAATGGATAAATCAAGCTGTAGTACAGGATTTTTTTGTGCGCCTCAAAAAGGCATCGTTTTGACATATTGATAGCAAATAGACCAGAAGCAACTTTCTTTGTGACGTACTCAAGATGGGTTTCCCAGGTGAAATTTTGGTCCATATAAATTCCTAGAAATTTCATGACTTGTACCTTCTCTATGAGATCTCCGCCAACATATAAATGATGATGTTCCGCCGCAATATTGGTCTTCCTGGAAAACAGTATGTATTTAGTTTTGGAAGCATTCACCGATAGTTGGTTTGCTCTAAACCAATCGCCCAAGATATTGAGGTCAATGTTCATTTGATTGTACAAACTCGATTCATTTTTCCCTGTGAGAAAAACAGTCGTATCATCTGCGAACAAAATTACGTTACTATGATGTAATGATCGGGGTATATCATTTGCATATAAAATAAACAATAACGGACCTAGCACTGACCCCTGTGGAACGCCAAATTCCACGGAGCGAGGGATAGAACAGGTGTTCTTATAAAGGACATACTGTCGTCTATCATATAAGTAGCTCCTGAACCACTCCAAGGCAAGACCGCGAATACCATAGTATTGGAGCTTATCCAATAGAAGGTTATGGTTAATAGTGTCAAATGCCTTGGAGAGGTCCAGAAACACCGCAATGCACTTTTCACCTTTATCAAGGGCGGGCAATACATTGGCCGTGAAGTCCACAAGGGCGTCGATTGTAGATCGTTTCGGTCTGAAGCCATATTGCCCTTCATATAAGATTGAATTTCGCGTGACAAATGAATACAGGCGTTTGTGGACTGCTTTCTCGACGATTTTGGATATATTCGAAAGAAGTGAGATTGGTCTGTAATTTGTGAATTGATCTTTCGACTTGGACTTGTAAATAGGAATGACACGTGCCAATTTAATAGAGTCCGGTACTGACCCTTTTTCAAATGATAAATTGATCAATATGGATATAGGGTGGCTGCAGCATTCTCGGAGGTCCTTCAAAAGTGACATAGAAATTCCATCGTCACCACATGATTTTTTGGATTTAAATGAATTAATCAATTCACATACTTCGTCCGTGTTAGTAGGGAAAAGGAAGAATGATTTTTGATTGGGGCTGTTTCCCATATAGTATTGGGACGATTTTGAGGAAGCAGGTATGGCTTCCGCATATTGTTTTCCGATATTCGAGAAATATTTACAGAACTCATTAGCTACTGTGTCACTGTTATTTACAGGCACACCGTCAACCATTAATGTATCAACGAGTGTACTCTTGTCTCTAGCACGTCCTATCACTGAATTTAAAACCCTCCATGTTTTACGAATGTCGTCTTTGTAATCAGTCAATAATTTTCTGTAATACAGAACCTTTGCCTGCCTCTTTGCAGAATTATAAATATTTCTATAGCGTATATATTTGATGTACTGTACACTATCCCTAGGCCTGCCAAGTGCTTTACCATACAATCTATCGCGTTTCCTACTGCATTTGACAAGTGTGGTGGTTATCCACGGCTCTCGCTGTATGTACCGGTAGGGTATGACCACACGTTTGACAGGTGCACAATGATCCAAAATTCGCTTAAATTCCCCCAACGAATGTATCGTAGGACACATTAACGTCATTTCTATTCAAGATACTATTCCAGGGTATTGAATTCATTGCCTGGGCAATTTGGGTCTTTTGTGCGTAGCTCAAAACCAAAGGCTCATTGGCTCAAAACCAAAGGCTCATTGCGAGTTGATTTGTGCTTTTCGCTCATGCAAGAAATTACAGGAAAATGATCTGAACATCCATTCAGCAAAATGCGGGAATCTATATTCACGTATGCGTCATTTTTCATATAAATATTGTCAATTAACGTAGCACTAGTGTGAACAGTGCGTGTTGGTCTCTTGATGGTGGGTAGAACACCAGCCGATATGAACATGTTCAATAAATCAGAAATATAAGTAAAGGTATCCACTTTCATGAGGTCAAAATTCTGGTCAGTGCCAATAATGACGTCACAGTGCAGAGCACATAATTTTGACACCATTTCATCATAACGTTCTATAGACGTGAGCTTATCAGTGTTTGGTATTCTGTATATTTCTGCCACAATGAGTGAATCATGCTTGGAGGCGATTTCCACGGCAATACTTTCAAATTCTCCTTCAACATTCACACATAGGTCAAGCCTCAGCTTATAAGTAAAATCGTTAGTTATGTATATGACTCCCCCACCCCGAGTGTTGGTTTTACGGCTAACATGTTCCAGACTGTACCCAGGGATCATATACATGTGACAATTTTTCTCATTGAGGAAAGTTTCACAGAGAAGAATAGCATGCACTATTATACCGTTTTCTCTCAACTGTGCCAATAAGTTACAAAGTTCAGTATACTTGTTAGGTAAACTATGGATGTTCCAATGAACAACACAATATTTGGCCTTTGTAAAAGTGTCAATCGAACGATTCAGATCATTGACGTGAATGTACGAACTATCGACGTTTATCAGCCGCATCCTGTCGTCGCGTAAGTGGTCATACCTACCACGGTGGGTATCACTAATCTCGTCATCAGAGCTAGAAGCAGAAGAGTCACCAAGAGGATTCATTTATAGCTAGTCTATGGCTACATAGCATATTATCCTGGAAAGTCATCAGTACTAACCACATTCTTTGAATCAAGTGAATAATCGGAAAATACCCTAAGTTGAAGGATGTAGAATGAAAGCGATGAAATACAAATATTTCCCCAGGCTGTGGTCCTTTAAAATGTAACAATAAAATCGAGGAGGATGACAAAAGGTGAAACATAATCGTCACTGAAGGAGGAGTGAGGATGACAGGTACATTTCAATAAAGATTTTGTACGAAATTCGTTGGTCCTTAACTGTTTGCAATCGATACACATTCTTGCAGTAATGTATACAAGTCGAACACACAACATACGTACTCAAACTAAGCGTGATGAAAGCTAAGAGAAGCTCATATAACTATATTGCTATGACCTTGAATTTGACCTTTGACCTCATTTTCAAGGTCAGAGAACGAAACGGCTCATATCTCGCTTTTTATTGACTTTACAGCTTATCATTCAGTTGTGGACATAAAGAAAATGATATATTCTGATCATTGTCATGACCTTGAACTTCACCTTTGACCTAATTTTCAAGGTCACAGGACAAAATGGCTAACAGCTAGCTTATTATCGACTTTACAGCTTAGGAATCAATTATGAACATATAGGAAATGATATATGCTGAATATTGCTATGACCTTGAATTCGACCTTCGACCTCATTTCAAGGTTACAGGACATAATGGCTAATATCTTGCTTATTATTGACTTTACAGCTTAGGAATCAATTGTGGACATACTAGAAATGGCATATGCCGAATATTATCGTGTTCTTGAATTGACCAATGACCTTTTTCCCAAGGTCACGGGACAAAATACTGATATCTAAAATATATATTGTCCGGTAACCTTTCTTAGTCCTTGGGCTATTTTTTTCAGTTGCATTCAATCGTGTAGAACCTGACTGCAAATTCTATCATATCATATTCGTTACTTACTCTAATTACAATAATTATCATCTGTGATCGAAAAAAATACCCACGACGAGTGTTTCCCCAACCATCAATATTTCCCCCTGTTCTGATACTTTCGATCCTTATGTGAAAAATTGACCTCCTGCAATACGATGATTAAACACGTGGCGGCAGATTCGACGAAGTAGGTGTGAAACTTGGATTATAGGAACAATAGACAAATACATGATTATATTAATATTCCAGTTCATTTATGATCAACATCGTGCCGATACAATGGAAGTTGGTGTGGAATAGTTCAAGTGCACCCTTGCATCCATAAAGAAAATACATTTTGCGCAAAACACATGATAAAAATGTCACAAAGCATATTGCCGAATGTTCCATACGTATTTCTGAAAATCGTTAGTGTTGTACACTGGAGTTTTCTTCGCGTTTAACATTGACGAATGTTTCAAATTTAAAAAAAAAATTCTCTTCATTTTATATCAAAACCAGCTACATGTATACCTAACGGATTTCGTTGCACCACTCATATATTAATGCATTAAGTGCTATAATCCTAAATACTTAGATGATGCAACATTCGGCTAAATGTTTCCTGTCGATATGAAACGTGAATGGTATGTTGTGTGATCTCTATTCACATTTACCCAACTATACTTCCACTGTAATGTTGATATTGTAAAATTGGAAATCCAATGAAATTAATAATTCATTAAGAATTCAAATCCGTGGATGTTCTCTGCGAATTTTCGGACTAGGTAAATACACCTGCAAACGGAAATCATCAATTCGTGTGTCTTGAAGTTGATGCATTAGAGTAACCACAACGTTGAAAAGCCACATAAACAACCCCTTCTGAATCCAAAAATATGTTTTGTTATCCTCGTGTAATCTTAACAAGAATTCAATGTAGAAGATTGCAGCCTTAATAGGGTCTCAGGAATCCGGGCATATACCCTGATTTCTGTGTTCACACACTATATTGTGCGATTGCTTTTTCTTGTGACAGAACACTTTTTAGAAATCAGCATGTTTGTCAATCACTTACCACTACATTGATTCAGACAACAATTATATACAATTTATTTACATTTTTATTGTTGTTCAATAGTGCAAAGGTCGATGCGTTTAAATAACTTGGTAAATGTTGACGTATTCCTACTTGGATATGTACTTGTATTTGTACTGGGTGTACTTAGTAGAATGCAACAATTGTGTTATACAGCGCATTTGAAACTCAGCGAATAATATTGGACGTTCATTGCAAATTTGAAACAGAGACTGCAAAGAACGGTATGAACCCGGATGTGTTCACTAGGAGAGGTGATGCATCGAGTGCATAAAACTATAGAAAAAAACTTCTGAAAGGGCGGTATGCAAGCAATGTTTCCTTACATCTCAGTGAACTCCGTCTCTCATCCATGTCATTGCTTGCACTGATCCAGCGCCACTGAAGCGGGATCAAAGTGGGTGTTCATGACTGTTCTGGATAACATATGTGGATGAGTTCACCATAACAGAAATCTTGTGTTCGTCAACACGAATATGGATATAACCACTTGCCTGACCTGTTCAAGTACTCATTCCTGCGAGATTGGTCTGGTGGCCAATAATAGGGACTGATCAATATCAAAGTTGATTAACATATTATATAATGAAGTGTCGTAAACTTCAATTGCTCTATCCAACACAAGGTAAACAAAATTGGAAGACAAAGGTTTTATATATCTAAATACCTATAGTTTTTTTTTCAGTTCCTTTGGAATATCATCATTGTGTTTTATCTGTCTAGAGAACATATATTTATCTTTTTCACTGACGATATTTTCAACTTTACATCCATCCAATTGATTAAATTAGCATTCATTCTAACTGTGAAATATAAACGTTGTGACTGCTATTTTTCCCGATTTCATTTTGCAATGTCCATTTAGGTATGCCCCCTGCAAAATCCCGTATTTTGCCAATCATGAAATGCTATATTGCAAAATTTCGACTATAATCGCCACTGGGACAACTACACTGTGGCAAGTATAGACACTGTTTCCGTGCGGATTGGTAAAAAAAACCTTGAAAATTCAAGTTGCACCCTGCAAATTCATGGCAGTGTGCCAATCACGAAATGATATGTTGCGAATTTACGGATATATTCGTCAACTGGGCAACCATGTCTTGCATATACTGACATCAATATTTATACATAATTGGTACAAACACTTACTTAATGCTCTAGACAATTCATTGATTGCTCAGCCAAAAATAACTGTCTGGGAGTGCTTGTGGGGCAGGGTGTCAGATAAATTCTCTACTAATCTCTCACAGCTGGTCTCGTAATGAAATATTGTTTCATCTTACATGCGCATGTAATGTTAATATTCACAAAACGATGACAATAGCAAATATAAATTACAATAATATTGAGAAAGAAACAAGGTCCAACCAAATATTTTACCCGAAGATACACTGGCGTCGTCATGGGCAAATGTATAGTCTGAGAAACCTGAGGATAGGATTTTACTGTGTCGTTTTCTTAATATCCAGACTAATCTTAAATGTCACTAGCCCTATGCTGCTAACCTGATAATTATGATGAATGTGCTTTAGAAACATTTTTTTACTATTGGCCGGATCCGGGTATAAGGAACCGTATAAAATATTCCAGCAAATTACCTGCTACTGCCTTTTCCACTGTACCAAAAATATCGTCCGAACATATTATTTTATATTTGGTCATCATTTAACGTAGTCCGCTACAAACAGTGAGGTAAGGAGAGTCAAAATTTGAAAGTCATTTCTTGAATATTATCTCTTCAAAATGACATTATTTTATAGAGTAAATGATCAGCATCCTAATACTGAAAAGAAAATAAGGGGTCACCGTGCTCGTTTCTTCTACATATTCGATCAAAATCACACATATTTACCTAAAATGACATAAATTCTGGCATTTCTGCACATTTTTTGGTCCATATTCACATCTTGCATCGTGTTTTCCACGCGAACGGATACGGTGACCCCCTATTTTCTTTTCAGTTTTAGGATGCTGATCAGTTACTCTATAAAATATATCATTTTGAAGTTCTAGATTATGTTGATACAGGTATTTATTTTAAAAAATCCTTTGACCCCCTTCCCTCACTGTTTGGAGCGGACTACCTTAAATGTTATAATGTTAAGATATTGCGAATTTTGAACTTTACATACACGCGTAATTAAAAGCTACCACCTATATATTTGAATCTACTGTTGCATGTTAATAGGTACATGTATTATATCATCTAGATATTTTTGAAGAGGACGATGGTTTAATTTTCTCAAATGATCATTCAGTTTCTCCATAGTCAGTTCCTACCACATGAGTAGCCTCGTTCTAAAGTTACCAGCATCTGATATGATTGTTTGCTTTGTTTACCAACTAGACGTCAAGTCCTAAAGATGCCTCGAAGGCATTTCGTCTCAAAGTCTTAGACAATGATTTCCTAAGGTAATTGTTTCTTTAAATGCAAATGACATTTGGCGGATACGGTTTAAGGTATAAACACCAATAACGATATGCGTGTTAGTATGACCGGGTAAGATCAAATATCTATTTTAGAACAATTCAGAAAATGCTTTTTTTGTATAGACCCCTATACACCATTGGTCATCACTGTATATGATAGTAACAACGATACAGCGCATATCACTCTTCATTTCCAATACCATATTATTTATTTCGGAAACGTTTTAATAATAATAGCAAAAAAATGTCATATGCCTACTAACTGTCACAATCTTTTACTGAAAAAATGGCATAACATTTTCTTCAATCACAATAAATATAAATAACGACCAATGACACCAATTCCCAACACAATGCATTTGATACGATCACCCGTCATCCTGAAATCCAACTCCAATGACCTCAACGTCAGTTGTTCCTGTTCCCACATTAATTATTGATCTTGACTAAGCAATGACTGCACGTGGTGCCTGCGTGTTGTAATCCCGATACGATATCGTGATACGCCTCCGCATCATTGTGGCATGGACAGCAATACATTTTATAACGTTCATGTACCATACTGATAAGTCATAAATACAAAACCTTCTTCTAATAAGTAATCAGGGCACGACTTAATAATATGATGGAGCGGAAATTACCTAAAGTAATCAATGTGTCCGCAAAACGACGAGTTGCTGTCTGACGATTACAGATATTGTGGCAAATAAAAAGGTTTCCATGAGACTTCCATAAACTCTACTATTACATGAAACAAATTGAGCACTTGATGACGAATAACATTTTTAGAACAATTAGGAGGGCTTGCTTCAAATAAAAACAAATAAATCCTGCGCATCGAGTGGCCAAACAAAATATACTGAACAGAATACAGTAGATATCTAGATTCACCTATTGTATATGCTATGTTGCTTCAATGATGTGTGATGTCAATTATATTATTGCAAGGTCACAATCTTGGATGGCATCTAAATTTTCGTAGATTCTGTCAATTCCAGTCTCATCACAGGAAACTGGACTATCTTCCCAATATCGAAGGGGATAATATACACAGCTTGACATTTCCTGATCAATCATGAAATCAAAACGGCTAGCAACAGGAGTGGTGACATTCCTGTCAGGGACTGAAACAGAATTGCTGAATTATTCATCTTGATGACAAATACCTCTCCAGTTATTTTGTACACAAAACCCGCAGATAGATGCATTTTTATCCCAGCTATTTTCTGATTAGACAAGTGCGATTTTTCAATGCCCAGAATGACAATTCATTAGTAACAGAGAAACCCACCTAACACTGGTACAGCCTGATGGTCATCGTACATCCTGATACTTACGTGTCCTTGGAGTGCACAGGAACGGCTATTACTATAAATCTGACTGTGAGTTTTATTCGATCGTGTAATCATCCATACTCTACCCTACTGCAAATTTGATCGTATGATTTCTGAATATAAATTACAATAACATGTAATCTGTTCCCACAGGAAAAAAAAATTAATGTTTCCTTGAACTTGGTATCATTCCGTGTGAAATTTTAATTTAATTCAAAAATTCTAATTGACAAATTAAAAGTGGGAAATATTAACTCTGACAATGTTACAGTTCCGTCCCAGTTTATTCATCCTCGAAATGGTATGACTACAATAGCCGCTAGCGTAAAATAGTTCAAGTGTACTGCGAAATTGATAATAGAAACAGGATATTATCAATAATATATAATGCGCAATTCATCTGAAGAGCTCGTACAAGAGGTCACAAAGCATTCAGGACTATTCCCATGAAGGAGTTCGTGTATTGTTGTATTGTATGTTATAACTTAGTATTGTTCTAACTGTTATGATTGGTTTAGCACAGCCTCGCACACACCAACTGCGACATTATAGTCGCATCTTATAGTACAATGAACTCGAACCCATTGTCCATCTGACAAAGAGATGTTCGTACTACAATACATATTCCACCGAATATTATGTATGGTTTTGTGCTGAAAAAACAAATAGATATACAAAGTTTGACAATCAAGCACATCAATACTAAAACACCATTATTCGAAGATACGCGTGACATCAGTCGAGCAGGAAGAGATACTTCGGGTCTTGCATGTACAATTCCGGTCATGCACTACTTGTCTCGTCTTCACTTGCTTTATAATATGTGGAAGTGTGTTAACTTATGAATACATTTGTTAAAAATATTTTAGGCATGAATTTTGTGAACTAAAAAACAAATGCATCGATCTAGCTACAGTAGTAAAAAATGGTGAACTATCTGTCCTTGTCTTGATCGATAATGAGAGAATTGATGGTGTGACCATTCGTACAATCAGACAGTTCCATTACAATCATGTTGCACTAATCAGTTTCGTTGACGAGATTCTAAAATATTGTCCCAACATTCGTGATCATGAAGCAAGAACCTCTCCAAAATACTGATTACATTTGGGGGAGCGCCGGCACCGAATCATGGTCACGATCAATCGTAATAGATGCAGAAAACAAAACAAATGACCACCCTGTGCCAATCCAATCTACGTCGTGATTTGATTAATACGGACACGTTCTGCCTGGCGTGAAGGGTATTGGAAGAGTATTACAGTGTGTGTGTATAACTGTAAGCTATTGTACTGTAGACTCCAGATGAACCCATTTGGCATACTCCATTTGGAAATGGCATACGGTCAGTGGTCCTTATGAGATATTTGCCTGTCGATTATAGATCAATTTGGCATGAAGTAATACATTAACGTGTGCCATAAGATCAGATAGATAAACTTTTTGTTTTACAATACTCGTTGCCCATTTTAGAACTTTTGTAATAGAAGGACTCCAAAATGAATACATATTGAATGCATACTGAAATGTATACTAAAATGAATGTGTGTTGAATACATGTCTGATAACCTCATCGGACTTTTCACGGAGTAGGACATGGCTTTGTAACTGTGTTCAAAAGTGACAGTTCAATACCTTACGAGAGGCATGTATCACCGGTGTGACACTCATGCGGACCTCTGAACTCCAGGTAGAGAATAGGATAGTTGTGGGTGTTTGTGACCTCTTGTACCCATACATATAGTCTTCGATTTTGAAGTTATTACGAAGGTGACATCGGTAAAACGTCCGTGACAAATGCACTGCCCATATCAAACAGGCAATGTGGTCTCTAATTTCAGTGCTAGATCGGTTTTTTGTTGGCAGTTTCTGTTTACATTCCCCTACATTATTGCAGTCATGTTTATTGTTATGGCCATTCCCGTGACATTCATCCACAATATTAGCTTGCGATTATGTCCAATATGTCACCTCGGACACACAACTTTGTCACGTCGGCAAACAGCGAAAGGTCAATGAGGAACGGCAGGTCAATTTCAGTTGTCATGAAACATTTTAAATTTAAATAGGTTACGAACACATGTAGTTGAAAATTACCACATTATATACAATGTCCTCAGCTCTATGGCTGGAAGTTGAAAACCAGTCGAATTGATTGTATGGAAGAGGAGGATTAATTAGGAGTCAAATTTTCATGCTACAATATAAGTAATCTCAGTCTGATATGATGCCTTTGTTTACCAACAAGTCTCCAATTTTCAAAGGCAAAATATGTGGCTTATTAAGACTACATGTCTTTGAGAAACGATACAAATTTCATCATAATGTTGGTATTTATCACAGACACTATGACTGATATGCTGCAAGACGGGTTTGTGTACATTTTAGTGGCGTGGGGAAAAGGGGTCATGTCATCGCAATTTCTGGAATGCAAGGTTTCACGTTGATAGTCAGTGACGCATTGAATAGTATGTTCCAGGTGAGCCCATATTGCTGTTGCCTTATTGGCAACTGGGAGGCAGTCCGTGAGTTAATGTTAGATAATACTTTTCTGAAACGAGATGTTTATGTCGTTTATATTATATTTTTCAGTTTCACACAAACCCTTTCATCTCGTATTGAAGTACTCGCCAGCTAGTATCGGAATGAAGCAACTCAAATATAGAAGTATATGAATACTTGTAGACAATCGTATGCAAATATGTCGAGTAGATGTAGATTATCATCGTGGGGCTTACACGACCAGCTGACACACCTGACAGCCATTACATGTATGGCATGCTCATGGATAGCATTAACAGATATCAAGCTTAAATCTGAGAATACCACCAAGTGCAAAAGGATTCATGATTCATAGAATTGGTCATGGCTTCACCATGTTCCGAAAGTGTTTGTTTTTGCAACTGCGCAGGAGTATGCGTGGCTATGTGTTCTACAGTTATTACCTGCCGAGTCGGAACATTTTAGGCGAATTACAGTTTTGATTCCTTTAACAAACATTATCGTTTAATGTTAACAACAAATTGAAGTTCAGGATGCCCTTTCCACTGTCTTCTTGTATGAGACATGGGTGAAAACTTTCTCATCTGAGTATCTACGTAGAGTGACTTCTTCACCATATGCAAATAACTTAACTGTCTTAAACTTCTAGATGAATATTATATATCTTTATATCTTTTCGAAGAAGACTGGTATGTTGTATTTTTTATCAAATTAGTGCTATAGACACACCAGCGAAACCGACTAGCGGAACGCGCGTTCCCTCGATCAAAGATGGCGAGCAGTAGGTTTTGCTTCGATTTGTTTTGCCGAAGAATATGAAATATTTCACGTTATTTGTATGGTTTGTGTTGTATGTAGATGAAGAACATATTACTCCGGACAGCAGACATTATAAACAGGTTGTAAGCCACGTAAAACGCATAAACAATGAATATTTCTTATCGCTGAAAACCCGCAATGATTAACGGAACGCAATACAATGATTTACGGAAAGCGCCAGACAATTTATGTACCGATGAACGGAACGCGCAAAACCATGTTGCATGAAATAAATGAATAAACCAACATGTGACTCAACAGATAGGTGAAAATAACTGTTATACACACGTGTGTTTCTTTCATAACGTCGAAGAGGATTCCTCACTATAAAATTAGGAACATTATGAGGTTTTACTATCATTTCTCAATTTAGGAAATGAATCGTGTTCGAAGAACATTTCAACACGAATGCCAATTTTCTCCCTGAAATATAAATATTGCAGGCCTAAAATTTCCAATAAAATTGGCCAGATTATGTAATATACTAGTATCAATAGTACAAGTGGGTGTTATTTATTTTGTGTTTTTTCTTGTTCGTTTTTGTTTTTGGCGTTTTACTGGTCATTTTTATGCCGAAAAATTTCCACCTTTGGAATTTATTTTCTCAATCACTAGTATCCCTATATGCTATATGTTTCGAAATAAAATAACCAGAATGGTTTCCAGATAAGTACTGTAATGGTTGAAATTAGTATTATGAACATATGGACAGTCATTGTGGAATTTACATGTATGATCGATGTATTCGTATTAGCTTCGAATTATAAGCTTTGACCTTGATTTATAAACACGAAAAATGATCTGCACTGAAAATTGCCCCATGCACAAAAAAGTTATACCGATACAAAAACGTTTTATGGTTATCCATGATCTATTTAACATTTCATGACATTGTAATAGTGATATGAAAATGTGTGTACTTGCAGAAAAACCAGCATGATATATTACTGTCCACCAAGTACCGGTCGGTACGAATCAGTCAGCACCCTATTCCGCTACTATGTTGAAAAACACGAGAACTGTAAATTTTCCTTACGACGATACCATGAAAAACTTATGTACGTTCACGTAAAATGCATCATAGTCAGTTATTATTGAAGGCCATTTAATAGTAATTGTCTCATTCCATTCCTCAGTGTACATCAAATCACACTCTGGACATAATATTCTGAATGTACATATCTGTTTGTAAAGTCCAGTTAAGATATTGTGAGGTATGTGGTACGGTATCAAATAAACATAGATAACATACATGTTATGATGAATTGCATACAGTGCGGCTCACCATCTGAATTCTCAAGCTATAAATGACAATAACTCATTCAAGCTCATGTCAGTGATGTTTGCATAGGACTACATGGGCCTGCATTTCATAGTCACACACGGAACACCTCATTACTATATTTTTTGTTAAATTTGACCTTCATCTAATATAGGCCTACGTGGTGCATAACACTGTCAACAGCTGCCATGTCTGAAATATATGAATATACCTTCAACACTACAGTGAACAAACATGGATACAGTTCGGAAATAAATTCTTAGCTGGAAATTTCATGTTCATGACTTCGCGTTCCGTAGGTCAATTCTTTGCGTTCCGTTGATCGTTTGCAAAGTTGATCTTCGCGTTCCGCTGATCTTCGTGTTTTCTTATCAGCTCATTTTCGACGCGATACACCCATATTACTATCTAATGCAGGTTTATGTATAGATCACATGCACATATCGCCCTAATTCGCTGCATCGGCCGGAAAATTTCTCGAAGCAAAACCTACCGCTCGCCATCTTTGATCGAGGGAACGCGCGTTCCGTTAGTCGGTTTCGCTGGTGTGATAGAGGATGTTTCTGAGTGTCTGGTCATAAAAATGTTGGATCGCATACCCTGCATGTACGGTACAATTGAGGCCAAGCCAAAAAAAGCAAAAGTTCACCCGGAAAATGTCAGCATCATGGGACACTTTTCGCTTTGCTATTTTAATGAGTGGGAACATAACGGATGTTGTTCTAATTGGTCGAGGGAATTAAACCCAACCTACAAGTATTCAAACAAAGATCTTGGAGTTTCTGTTAACTGTATCCGCCCCCTCCCCCCCCCCCCCCCCCCATATCATGTTGGTGCAAATGTGGCTTCTAATGTAGTGCCGAATCTGTCTTTGTCGACAGTTTTTGTTCACATATCCCGACATTATTGTGGTCATTTTGATTGTTATTCCTGCGACATTTATTCACGACTTTAGCTTGTGATTATGTCCAATATGTCAGCTCGGACACACAACGTTGTCACCTAGGCAAACTCCAGAACGTCAGTAGGGAATGATATATTCATATAACCGGTCTATGATGTAAACTCAAATAAACAGAAAGGTCCTAACACGTTTTGATGACAATCACAAACTTACAAAGTAAGGCTGATTCGAGCAATTGAAAATTGTACATATTTTCAGTGATTTGTCAGTTCAGAGGTAAGTTTAATAAAAATATTAAGAAACAATTGAGGCACTTGGAGAACGAAGTAGAACCAAGTTATCACAGCCAGCATTAAAAAAAAAATTAAAGCTTCAAATGTAAGAATCAATCTATTACCACCAATATATTCAGATTTTGATGATGTTAATAACAAACGTAAAGTACAACATTTTGCAATAGAAACAAAGCCCGACCAAATAGTTTATCCAAAGACACACTGGCGTCATCAGGGGCAGACAGTGTGTTAAATGTAGTTGTTTCTACTGTACACCTGATGGAATTAGTATACAACTGCCCAATAACCTACGAAAAAATTATAAATCCAATACAAACCCTATGAAATAGATATATGTCAAGTACATAAGTACCTAATCACAAGCCAAAAGGCTACTGAGTTGATGGTATCCTCGGGGACAGATTTAACGTCCGCCAGCAGTGACACCGACTCAGTGGTATTCAAACTCATTGCCAGAAATTAAACACTTCATAATTTCGAAGTATTAATTGTAATATAATAGCACACACACTTATAATTTTATTAAACTACATGTTTTCCTGGTATCTCTCTCCATCACACTCTCTGAGGAAAAATACCTTTGTGTGACTACACTTATAAGCTCGGAAGGTGGTATGAAGGTTGAATACACTGTTCATCCTTTTTCATACAGGTATAATAAAATATCACACCCCATAAGTCGTGGTAACATTCAGATGATTATCGCAGCAGAAAGTCTGGCTCGGAGCCACAAAATGTCATTTGCATTTATATTAAGCATTGCCGCCATAGGCACAGTTGTCTATGACAATGAAAAACGTGTAATATATCTTATTATGACACATATTGCATTTGTTCTGTGTTATTCCTCGTTGGTATTGCTAGGCAATCGGCCCAAGTACAATACCCTGCGATTTCCTCTATATTCAATAAGAATTAAAAAGATGACAGACGATATGGCAACGGCAATTTATTGTTTCATAAATTGTTTGACGTTTCATGAGTCTAGCAGCACGGGGCTGTTATGACTGCACTTGTACACACACTGGACATGAGAAGTGTCCAACCCTGCATTATGAAACAAACAGCAGTGCTTTTTAAATTCGTCTACTATGGTCCACAAATTACCTAAAATAAGTATTTCACTGTTGGTGGTTGATAAAATAATATCTGTTATGTTGCTGAGAAAAATTCAATATCATCAAACGCATTATATATAATGTAGTAACAATGTTTCATTGTCCGTGAACTTTGTGAAAATATCCACATACTGTATACTATGCAGATGAGTTATTATTCCAGTCAAATTTTCCAGATTCAATCATACTGGTTACTAGTAGTGGAATTAGGAACACTCATTTGTATCGGGTGCTTTGTGTACAATCGTCGTGTTTACATGTTTTACCAACAAAAACAGCTTGTGTGTCAGCATGACTGTAGAAAATCAATTACAAGTATATTTTGATAACGATTTAGAAAGATGCATTTGTTGACATCATTCAATGTTATGTTCAAGTTATTGTCCGGAGGTGATCTCTATTCGATATCAAACGCTCGAATGGTGGCTCAGTTGAATACTGTACACATACACTCAACGCACCGGAATACAAACACCACAGTGATAAAGATAAAACGAACATGGTCGGCTTGTGTCGTAATACAACTCCTCATCATCATTGTTAATTTCACCTTATTTATTGTGTTGCAAGATGAATAATTTTATAGCGTTCACAAAAAGTCCTGTCTTAGTTCATCCCAAAAACCTAACATCATGATGGAGTGTATATTAACTGGACTAATCAGTGTATTTAGAAGACGTGTTTCTATCCGACTATTAGAGAATACTGGTGGACATGCACGATGATTTTCATGTACGACTAAAATATTAAGAAACAATTGAGGCACTTGGAGAACGAGGTAGAACCAAGTTAACACAGCCAGCATTAAACTATCAATCACATAAATCTACAGTCGTGATGTAGATTCTGAATGATATTTGACTGACGTGTGATGTCAATTACATTACCCCCAAGGCCACCGTTTTGAATGGAATCTGAATTGTTATACAGTAGTTTCTGTCACCTACAGTCTCATCATACGAAGTTTGACAATCTATTCCATACACAGCGGGCCAATACACACACTGTGACATTCTCTGATCAGTTACAAAAATATAAGCTGCTTGTAACACGAATTACATCCGAGATGACTTTCTTGTCAGGGGCTGGAAGAAAACATGTTGAGCAATACATCTTGATTAAATTTTCAGGTATCTTGTATGCAAAACGCGCAGATAGCAGCATTGTCGTGCCCATTGTTTACTGATTTCAGTGACCATTTGCAATACACAAAATGATTATTTTAGCAGCAAAACAATAGCACATCTGCAATATAATGATCACCATGTATAATCATAAAATCATGCGTCCATGGAATATTCAGGTGACCATATTTTGTCATGATTTATTTTTGTTCACAACGGTAAAAAGCAAATTGTTGGATTGACCATTTGTGCATTCAGACTGTCCCAGTACATCAATGCTATACCAATAAGTTTCGGTAACGAGATTCTACAATATTCACCACAGAAATAACACAGGGAACCTAATGATAGTGATTACATATTTGGTGATCGTCGGCAGCAAATCAAGGTCGTAGTATAGATACAGAAACCAAAGAACAAGTCGGTATCAAACCAATCTACGTTGTGATTTGATTCTCATGGACATGATCTATCTGGCGTGAAGGGTGTTAGAGGAATAATACAACGCTACATATACGGAGGGACAATATCCAACTGTTCTATTTGAACCCATCTTGCTTAATGTTTAATTGTCAATTTGTCGACATTCAGTCTCAATTGCTATACTGTGATATAGAAAATGAAACGTGTTTGTCAATTATTCAGTATATGTTCCTCGAAGATCAATTCAGCATGTGATGTACAAGGACATGTTCAATAAGACATCTTGTTGGATAACTCCGAAAACATTACAAGCAGCACTGTTCTGGAATACTCGCCCTCTATCCTCGCAATGACTCATGTATATTTGATTTAGGGATATTGTATATCGTATGCGAGTGTGTTGAGTATATGTTATACTCATCGGTTTTCCGCGACCAGACAAGACACTTGACAGCCATGATCTGATCATGGATGGAACATTAATAAATGGCAGATACCAAGCTTAATTGCTTAGTTAATCTGAGAATATCCGCAAGTGTAAGCATATCCATGATACCGCTTTGAGAGCCAGGCGGTGGAGTAGGACTTGGTGTCACTAGTGTTAGTTTATTACCTGATGGAAGGCAAGTGACACTGGTGTGACACGCATGTAAACCTTTGAAGTGCAGGCAGTATCCGGTTACAATGTAAAGTAATATGTTCGGCTGTTTCATCATCGACAACGTGTAGAGATTCAGCACGATTTTCTGTTCATACCCAGCCTTCCTTGGTCCGGTAATGAATTCTGTTGTAAGGACGAGGAAACTCGACAAGTCGCTCTGTTGTAGTGTTAACACTTGTAAGAGTCTGGCTCATGGCTTGATTGGCAACACAACTGCCTGATTCGAGAGTTGCATTTGTAATATTTTCTCCCTTTCAAAAGATTTTATCGAGTGAAGTGCAAACCATGTAAAACAAAATAAAATGTGTGCTTCAGTTGTATGATGAGGTCACGGTTTTATTTGCAACATCAAAGATGCCTCATTCAACACGATTTTTCATGTTACAGTATTATTTAGTTGTTTCATTGTTGGGCCCTTTTCGTTGCGGTAACTAATGGAGGTAAGGTTAATATTATAACTAGACCTCAAATCCTAGAAATGCTTTTGAGGTATTTCGGTGTATTGACAGCAATCTGCCGCAACGTCTGGTCATCAAAGACACTGGCGTGGGTTCGTGTTACAATACTAATAGAAAGAAAACAATTGCACACCAAATGTGTAAAAGGTGCAATACATGTTCATAGATCTGGATTCAATACAAGTGTTAGTTGGGGATAACAGATATAGCCAATATTGATACCAGCTCTTGATACTTGTTGCAGAACAATGCACCGGGAATTTAAGAGGTGTGTCTAGCTAACATGCAACACATGTTTTCTGCCTAGGTACTACAAGTTATATGTTATTGTAAGTTTCTTATTCCAATCATTGCGAACGAAAAATTAAGTATCTTGAAAAATATTCATCTATACTCGCGATGGACAACTGACAGTGAAGAACATTGTCACAAATTATACATGCAGGTCAGTCCCTCGAAAACTCATAATGAAATGCACCCCCAAAATTCGATATGTTCCAACCACCATTGCCACGGTGAAGTTGTCATCAGCAGATTTTGTCGGCACAAGAAGAATGTAAGTTTGGTTACAGGATGACACAGGTTATCATAAATATTGTATTGTTCACAGTTCTATAAGAGCGAAATATTTGTGGTATTCATGTAGAAAATGTCGCATGTACACAGCGTATGTATTTTCTGAAATGTAGTAATTTATGACCCATTATGTTCTATTTGATATCAGTTTAGACATCGTAATATGAAAGGTAATACGTCATAAAATGAATTATTGTCATTGTCCTAATATATCTGTTTATAGGACAGATGGCCACATATTATTACAATGATTGTGAAATCAACAAGATATAATGTGTGAATTAATGTGTACACTCCTCAACTGTGTTTCAGAAATTTCTTGGTGTCTACATGTTATGTATATCGCTCTGGAACGTTGTTGTCCATCAAAACATTTTGGTTCCATGTCGGTCATACCCACACTTAAATTTGTGATGTCATTATAAACAGGCGAGTATTACCATTATAAAATGACGATAATCTGTGTTTTCAGAAGGGTCACCATTACATTTGTACCCAATCCCAATATTGGTACCAAATCGGATCAAGGGAATTTGAGCAAATTTGGGGATCTCATTATCTCTATTCCGTTAGGGAATCTCATATATGGGGAAAGTTCTGGAGTTAGAAAAAACACATCATGCGTGTGTATTCTAATCAAATATTCTTACAAATTAGGCTAATTTAATTGGAACTGTGCAATTCGAATATCAAACAACATGCAAAATTCTGTTCAGACTTGCAAATTTCATATTTTGCGTGAAATTTAACATTGATATAGATGGCTAACTTTTTCAATTATTAAGTTGGAAGACAATTGGTGGAAAAATATGGTTTTATGCCAAAATGAAACAAACTAAATTTTGAATTAATCCATGAAACCTAAATGATGTTATGGCCGAAAATCACATCATAATGGTTTCATTACTGATTAATATGACCTACGCTGATTAATATTGCGGCAATGAAAAAATGTATGCACATAAATCGTGTCCCTCGATTGACAGAATCGTATCGAATATAGTTGGTGATAGATACGGTATAATACTGAATCTGTCACCGAAAAAAACACATCAGAATTGTGCTTGATTCTGGCTGTGTGTGTTCTGGTTCTTGTATTTTTTTCGCCGCCTCACATTCAAATTGTTTTCGACGCCTTTGGTGACAAGTAATGTATTGGGCAAACTTGGAACCCAGAAGTAGCCACCGAATTAAAAAAATATTTGTTCACTTACGTATCTCAATAAATCTTTTTGACTCTATAAATCGAGATAGTATCTCGAAAAGTCATAATTCAATTTATCTAGTTACATAAGTCAAATTATCGAGATACTATCTCGATTTATCGAGTTACATAAGTTGATTTATCAGGAAAATAAGTCGATATATCGACATACGTAAGTCGACAAATAGAGAAAAAACCTTTTAGTTGGGTGACCCTAATCCTCTTCCGTACAGAAGTGATGTTCACTTTGACTTTTGACCTCTCAGTATTAGTGAACATACTCCTAAGCTGTTAACACAATAATATAAAGATCTGTTAGTGATCTAATAAACAATACCACACCAGTAGTGCAGAGTATGAATTTATTAAACAACCATCATGGAACATTGAATGATAACTGATGCAGTCAGGTGCTTCGATTTCGAAGTTAGCTTAAGATGAAATCGCATGACAAATGCCCCGCTCAAATCAAACAGCCAATGTAGTGTCTAGTTTCAGTGGCAGATCGCTCTTTTCTTGACATTTCCTCTTTACATATCCCTATATTATTGCAGTCATTTTCATTGTTATGTCTATATCTTTGACATCTATCCACAATATTAGCTTGCGATTATGTCCAATATGTCGGCTCCGAGACACAAAACTTTGGTACGTGGGCAAACTGCGAAAGGTCAATGGGGAATGGTAAGACCATACGCTGGTGCAAGATGTCAACTCGGAAACAAATGACTGTTAGCACGTTTCATAGAGTGGAATGACAGTACTACGAAAGTGCAAGGAATGTTTTAGGCACCGCGAGAGTGTCACAAATTTTATTACAATGATTTAGCAGTCCATTGGGTACTTTTGTTGAAAATGAAACTTCAGAGTTCATACTTGCCAGAAAATATATTTGCCAAAAATCAATATTTCAATACGATGTCAGAGTCACAGTTGTATAAAGCTACATGTTTTTTTCTGGTATCTCATTCATCTGCTCTAACCCAAGATGGCAAAAGGCCATCGCATCACCGTCAATCACCGTCAAAGATTATGGAGGCTGTATACATTGTACATTCTCATCATATAGACACCACTTCCCATACGTCGTGATAACTCGAGGCCACAAAATGTCATCAACATAGAGCATTACATCCATAGACACAGTTACCGAAGACCATAAAACAACATGTACTACTTTTCATTGTAACATATACATTTGTATTTGTAATGTAGTTGTATTTGACACATGTATACTCATCTTGTGGCGAGTAGCATATGATATTGTTTCAAACTTGATAAACTATCCACATGAAAGCATATCTATGATGCGCGTGTGAATTAAATGATGACATCACGTTTTTTTGTTTGTACACACACGCATATGTATTTAAATATGTGATCGTGCAATAAACTAATTAAGTGTAGAATGCCATCCATTCTACAATGGACAAATAACCACAAATATCTACGTGAGAATGCAGTACTTGGGAACAGAAAGTGTGTATATAAGACACTGGATCTGAGTAAGTGACCAGTTGATGCCTAAATTCATGTGGTTGTAATTAATTTATTTTCATTCCGCTCTAACCGTCATGATATATATATGTATATACAAAGCATGCAAGAAATGTTGTCGTTGTTGTCCTTATCCGTATTAGGTGTGAATCTAGAATTTGTTCAATGTTGTGTACGAATTCTCAACCATCACCAGCTGCACGATGAATCGATGCCTAGATCTTTCATAAAAAATGATCTTTTATCAACATAAAATCGGTTTAACCAACGATCCTGTAGCTACCGGATCATTGGTTTATCTATGAAATATGAAACCATCAGGACATGACTAATGGTCCCGAAAGGTGCAAATGAAACAAATGTGTTTGAAAATAATTGCATAATTATGGTAATTATTTCATGGATTCCATTTTATCACAGAACCACATATCCATCACTTTGTGTTGCAGATACTGGCACAAACTGTGACAACACATCACTATTTGTTTTCATTTCAGAATATGTGTAGCTTAGGTTCTGAGTTGGGCAGTATTTCAATACATTTCAAGGCCATGTTTTCTGAAACACTGTTTTGCAAGGCCCTGGTCAATAATATCGCGATACTCAATCATTTAAAGCTGCTGCCTTCGAATGTATGCAATATTTTTTTCAAAACCATTTTTTTGTTAAACACATCTAATACAATATAACAAAATGTGTCCTCAATGATTTTGACGATTACAGTCCGTCCAAGTTGTCTTCTCGTTCATTTTAGTGCCCATCTTGTACCGTTTTTGTAAATAAACAAACGGAAGTGTATGCATCAAACCCGAATGTGAACAAATGCTCAAATCGCGCTTAAAAGTCCACATTGAGTACATTTTCAAGTTCGTATGTGCATATATAGTGTAGTTGTGAGAAAATAACCAGTGATATACTATAATAGGCGTGGAATTGTTAGTCTATCTCGCACTTCTGTGCTTTGTTTACATCTGCGTGAGATGGATACAGTTCCTGGATTTACGCGATAACCGCCTGTTCAAATGAGCAAAATTTCTCTGAGAACTGGTTATTTTCATTACATTTGAGGTGAGTATGTTTCATTCAGTTAGTTTAGCATATTAAGTATGAAATATAGTTTTCAAAAAATTATGACTGGTTGCGAAGGCAGTTGCTTTAACGGAATTCTATATGCAATATGGTCACGGGAATAAAACGGGAATAATACTAGTATTATTTGGGTACCTGGAAGGACATTCCCGAATGACAGGCGTCCCCTGTGCTGGCTTGTACGTGTTTCAACTGTTCTTTACTATCTGGATATGAATCATTGATTCGCTCCAGAAATATATTATAGTTCACACTAAGTCACCTTAACAGAATGACGGACATATTACAGGTAAAATACAAGTAAATGCATATACCGATCAGTCATTATACCCTAAAAGTTTTACAGTTTTTACTCATTGGTGGGAGTAGTGAAATGCGGAAACACCCATTTATTTGTAGTCGATGTGTGTACAATCTTCATGTTTACATTCCTTTGTAATAAAAAATGTCCTTTGTAATAAATGATTTTACCCATGCCCCATATCATGCAACTCGAGCAAATAGCGTACAAGTGAAAAACACACATGAATTTTACCAGGAACAAATGCACGCCTAGACACTGAACATGGTGTTAGACAACGACTTTCCAGGATAATTCCTTATCTAAATGCAAATGACATTCTGCAGAATGTTACGAACAAAAACATCCTGCGTGTTAGCGTAACTGCAGAAAATCAAACTTATTTGATAATAATTCAGAAAGATGCATTTGTTGAATTTCCTTCAATTTTCTGCTCCAGGTAATGTCTGGAGGTGTTCTCTGTTTGAGATATCAACACTAGGTCTATGATCAAAACCATGTTTTTGTATGCGATACGAACATAGGATTCGTTAGGGGCCGGTCATTATTTATCGGGTGGGGGGTTGGATGGATTTTCTGAGAAATGAGTTTTTTTCAAAGTTCGGCCATCCCCCCCCCCTCCCCCACAGATATAGAAAAACAATGTTTGACCCCCCCCCCCCCCACCAACATCAAAAATGAAAGTGTTACACCCCCCCCCCCCCCTCCCAAATTCCCATGTACATATACAAGGCCATAATACACAAATGAAGACAATTATAAGGAGCCAGTATCAGAATATGTATGATACTTAAATGCTGTTTTAACACTTCATTCACATTTCTATTAAAACAATTGTGGCGTTTGACGCAATTTTTGTATACTACAACTTCAGTAGATCTTATGAATTTGTGGTCGTCGCGTGTCCACCATGTCCATTGCTTCAAGTGTGAATGCCATTCAATTATTATTTGTGGGCATATTATATCGGTATGGTTGAAAGCCTTAGATTGGAAGTTGAGTGCAAGAATCAACCCCCCCCCCCCCGACACCTATGTCTAGCATCATGTTCCCCAGAATACTGGGATCTTTTTTTTTTCGCTCCGAACCCCATGTTTCCAAGACCTCTTGAAACACTCCAGACCTGGGTTGAAGGTCATTCAGTTCATTCATTGACTCTTGAAATTTGTTGGAGGAATGAAAAAAATCCATGAATCTTATATCTTCCTTACGGACTAACTGGACCCGAAAGTGAACTCGGAAAAATTATGACTCTTCCGCTTATCAATGATGAATCAGGCCATCCTGGACTGATATTTTTCCGACCTTGAATCAAATATGTGTTGGCTCCATGATGGGTTCATAATGTTCCGTGATGATCCGCAATTGTCTATCAATGTCCTGGCCACCAAGAAAGTCAGGTACATCCGTATCACACGAGCGTCATCCGGGACGATCAAGGACTATTTTGCAATCCTGGGTGGAAATGTAAATGTTTTTCAATGGCGGTCCACCGTATAAGACAATCCTGAGCTCATCGAGGATTATCCTCAGTGGCCGGGGTTCCTGTGTTGGCAACGTGTTGAGTGGAAAATCGGTCTGTGGTTTTGACATGCTAGTTCGGGGTCATTGGATGTTATGACATGTTGGTCAGCATGGTGTGGGTTGGGTTTCCATTGTTAGTCTGTGACAGTGCCCGGCATGTTGATCATCTCAGCTGGCACCGTATTCAGCTGCAGTGCTGCTGTGTTCTATAATTGATCCTTGGTGACAATGTGTCAGTCTGGGGTCACTCTGGGGGTGATGAGCGGTTGTCGATTCACATGTATCACCACATCTCCTGATTTTGGGTGTTCCTGCATGGTCCGTTCCAGGATCAAATTTGGCGGTGTTACAGTTTCACTGATAATGTGACAAAATTATCGATTCCACATGTTATATACTCCAAAGAACCATCAGTCCATGTTGAGTGGATTGTTTTCACCTATTTCAACATACATATTTTCCCAACATACACATTTTCACTATTTCAACATACATATTTTCCCAAATTAACTTAAATTCAAACTCCGACCCCCCAGTTCCATTGAAAATAAAATTATGACCACCCCCCCCCACCCCCACCCCCCAATAATGTTTAAAATGAAGGTGTGACCTCCCAGTTTTCACCCAACCCCCCACCTGATAAATAATGACCGGCCCTTAATGCTCGTTTATAGATCTATTATTTATATCGTTCGAACAGTGTATTTTTTTTCATTTCCAGACAGTCACAGTCACGAATGTTTCACGCTCGAAAGAATGATGTCTCTGTTGAAAACTCTCGTGTGAACATTCAAACAAACAACCTGGTAAAGAAGATAAAACGGAACTGAATCGGATTCTGTCGTATGCGCCTCCTCATCATTGCTAAAATCCATATTCTTTATTGTGTTGCAGGACAAGCAGTGCATTATAGCGTTTATATTAGAAAAAAATACTTGAATTTATCTCACAACCTTATGAAATGATGGAGGGTAAATTAACTGGAATAATCAGTGTATCGCTGAGCGTCGGCGAAATGGCGTGTTTCTATCTAACTATTTCTGGAGCACAAATGGTCTATGTGCTAATTCCATATATAATCATATCATTACAAATCAACTGGGAACATTGAGAGCGAAATGGAACTTGTTTACAACAACCAGCGTTGAACGATCGATCACGTAAATGGTCAGTAGTGACAACCACAATATAGATGCAATTATACTCGCGAGGCCAACATCTTGAATGGAATCGGAAGTGTAGAGGTTTCTGTCATCTACAGCCTCATTATAGAAAATGTAACCATCTGATCTATACACAAGAGAAAAACCTACACAGGGTGGCGTTTCCTGAACAATCACAAAAATACAAACTGCTTGCAACACTAATTGCATCACAAGTGACATTCTTGTCAGGGCCTCAAAGAAGAAAAAAAGCTGAATAATTCATCATGATCAAATGTTCTTGTATACAAAACGTCCAGATAGCATTTTTGTCTCCAATGTTTCTTGATTTGAGTGACCTTTCAACAATTCACACAATAAATATTTTAAGCAGCAAAAACAAACAGCACAGGTACAGCATAATAATTGTCATATATATTCATAATCACTCCCTGGAATATACAAATAATCTTATTTCGTCAAAATCTAATCTTATGTTGTTGTATTTTCAGTCGTGGACTCAACTGTACAAAACTGCAATTTCAGTAATACCGTTACTGGATTTATCATCTGTATCCGAGAGAAACCCAACAAATGATGTCTCGGCAAAGTTGTCTCCCCCCATGCACCCATATGTTCGATCTCTGTCTGGAATTTCACCTGTTTTGCAAGTAAGTTGATCAAACACAGGGCAGCTAATTTGACAAAGCAGACATGAAAACTTGAGAGATATCAAACAAAAGGCGCACTGTGTGATCCCCGCGTGGTTGTAATCCAGCTTTTATTCCAGTTTATTTATGATCTCCGTCGACCATCGTACCAATACAATGACAACTGGTGTAAACTAGTTCAAGTACACCGCAATATCGATGATGGAAACAAAATGTTATCAATAATACACATACTGTTCGTACAAGAGGTCACAATGCATTCATGATTGCATCAATGAATCCCTTGTGGTTTTTGTGTGTACATTATTCCAATTCATATTGGAATACAATTTAGAACAAGCTCACGAGCAAAATTGTGACATATTTTAAAAGTGCAACAATCTCTTTGGCAAAGAATACACTGTTTTTCTGGTAGAGAAATGTCCTCAACACACATCCTTCTGAATCAAGTGCCTTTATATCGATGTGGTGTATGGAAAACACAAATAGATGTACATCGTTTGATGAATGATTACATTAATATTGAAAAACTTCTATCCAACAGAAAACACTGACATTGACGATTGCCGAGGAGGAAAAGTGACGTTTTGTCTTGTATGTACAATGTCAATTATGACCTATATATTTATTTCACAATGTCTCTGTTACTATAATTGTCTTTTCTTTTTTGTGAACTCGTTGAAAATATTAAATCATGCATTTGAAAAATTGTACTGCGTCGTTATTTTCAAATAGACAACAATCTCCTAGAACCAAAAAAAACGACTGAACACAAATCCGATCTTTTGATGTCGTGAACAGTAAAGAACGAATTGTCAATGTAACCATTTGTACATTCAAACAGTCCCAGTACATCCATGTTACACCAATCAGATTCGTAAACGAGATTCCACCATATTCACTCTGTTCAATGACATGGGGAACTGAATGATAACGATCACATATTTGGTGATCGCCCGCAGCAAACCAGGGTCACGATTGGTCGTAGTATATGGATACAGAAAACGAAGAACAATTCGGTACCAAACCAATCTACGTCGTGATTTCTTTCACATTGACATGACCTATCTGGCGTGAAGGGTGTTAGAGGAATAATACAGTGGTATGTGTAGGGAGAGATAGTTTTGAGACAATTTCAGCATGGCTTTCTGTCCATGACCAGCATGCACGATTATACAGCCAGAATATGAACAAATCAAACAACCATGGAACATTGAGGAAACATTGATTGAACCTCGTTTTGTTAGTTGCTTCGATTTTGAACAATTGATACAAAGGTAATATCGATAAAAGATCCATGACAAATGACCGCATCAATCAGCCAATGTGGTTTTTAATTTCAGTGTGGAATCGGTCTTTTGTGGACATTCTTGCGTTCACAGATCTTACATTATTGCAGTTCCATTTCATTGTTATGGCCGTTCTGACATTTTATCTTGTGTATATCAATATGTCCTCAATATTAGCTTGTGGTACCAGTATGTCAGCTCGATAACTAAACTTTGTCACACGGAAGAA
This sequence comes from Terebella lapidaria, assembly GCA_949152475.1. NCBI lineage: Eukaryota > Metazoa > Annelida > Polychaeta > Terebellida > Terebellidae > Terebella > Terebella lapidaria. Next base: position 52,109,828 of record OX424555.1, on the reverse strand, counting down.
CTGTTGAACGTCAAAAGGCATGATATCAATCGGAAACAAATGATCGTTTACATCTTTCAATGACTGGACCGACATAGTCAATGCGAAGAAAAATTGATCCAAGCACGAGTTATATATATAGCAATTCAATATGTAAGTATACATATATATGTTTCGAAAGGAAATTCTAGCGTCAATCTCATTCCCAGAAAAGCAATACAAATATTGAAATTCTCCTTGAATGGCAGAGTTAAAATTTTATTTTTTTTACATATGGTACCTCTTTCATATAATGTTTATTGATATTGCATCTATACGTATATATGTATAATGATTCTACATTTAGATGACTCGTGGGTGTGAGTGTTATTACCATTTACTATCTTAACAATTATTACTGTATTGATCTCATGACATTGTCGACGATTCCTGGAATCGCTCTCAACAGTTAGTATATCACTGGAGGCGGGGTTCTTTTCCCTAAATACCATGAGCTGTAAAGTGTGAGCAACATGGCAATTTTGTAACGAGATGTCGCTCTTCAACAGAAATCAAATGCTCCTGGATATATGTGTCCAGCAGTTGTCATTCGTCGAGTTAGTAGATTTTAGATGAATACCAATGTCGGCCCTTCAATAGACATTGTTGTTTAAGGGCATCAGTTCATCGTCCGAATGAAAGACTGAGCTCATTGTATGATTTATCAGCTAATGCCATCGAAATTGATTTTTAGTGTGTTCATCGATGTCTAAACATAGTCAACTAGCCTGGTTGGTAAAATGAGACGAAATTGACAGATTGTGGCAACGAACAATAGCTTGTAATCAGGATATAGTTTGTAGTATTTATTCATATCATATTGCTTGGAAACTGCCATTAAAGTAGCTTGTAGCTTGTGCATACGAGTTAGCAATATACGATGGTTCCCGTGTTTACCCTGTTAGATTAGGTATTTAATCGAAATTGATATTGTATTTGATCACTAGAAGACTATGGTGTTCTTTTATGAAGTAAATATTATTATGGAGACATAATTTAACACAATTTTCTTGCACTCAGATTCAGAGGTGATGCTGCTGAGTACAACGTATAAGTAAAATTTAACAACTGAATGACCTTCCGAGCACGAAGTCACGTCATGCATATATATATAAGATGCACATGATTTTAATATTGGCCATCCTTACACAAAAGTGACTCGCAGCACATAGTGTCTACTTTAGGTATAACACAGGCGGTTCAGATTAGTATAGGTGTATAGGAAACCACTGTAACCACTGCTCTTAATTGTTCTGGTATTCCTTGATGCTTGCAGTTGATGCACATGAAATACTATTCTTATACACAGGAAATGCGAACATTGGTTCACTAAATGACTTGAATATGTTTATTGAATGTGTTTGAATGTGTCTAAATGACTTGGATGTGTTAAAAAAGATGTTTTGGATCTTTGTTGATCGTCCATACAATTTTTACGAGGTTTGTGAAAAACGATTAATAGTACTCACCAAGATAGAGGTACGAACTTGGAATCTTTTGCATTTTTCCCAAATATATACATATATTTCGGTCATATGTTGCAAATAATATCATAGAATTTAGCAAACTGTTCCATCATTAGGCATAGTGTATGGATTAGTGTAGTATATAGCTATTCATGTATATATATTTATGTTCATATATCAAAATGACGTCTTTATGGTGTTTTCGTGTATTCGTTTTAAAAATACATAATTTTGAATCCGTAATAATTAAAAATAAGTCAACAATACAACCACAAATACAACCACAAAATAACTTATACCGAACCGGTATGCATACATATTCAAAATCATTATTTCAATATCTTCAATAATCTTAATTTTAACCACTATGTACAATTTACAAAAAAAAATACAAGTAAAGGTGATTGATCCAGGATCAAGCAGTTCAATATCAGTGCACTAGTGACCTCTGACGTAACACACCCAGTGAACAAGTACGGCTCATCCTTTTGATCTGTAAACATTTGTTGAGGAAAACTAGAGCGCATGATTGAAAGGCTACACAAAGCAAAACAGCGACAAGCATCACCATCAAAGGAACTGGTGTGAGTTCGTGTTACAATACAAACAAAGAACAAACAATAGCTCACTAAATGTGTAAATAGTACAATGCATGTTCATAGATTTTATGTTCTCCTTATGTTAGTCGGGGGTAAAAGCAATAATTACTAGCTCTTCAAAGTTGTTGCACATACTTTCTTCAAAACATGATCATCTGTACTCAGATAGTGTGTTGGTAAGTTTGATAGTTTGAACTTGTGCAAGACAGATGCGAAGGAATGAAAATGCACATGTATGTACAGTTAACATACCCACTTATTCTCTGCCTAGGTACCACACATTTTTCTTATTGCAAATTTCGAACAATAAAACAATAAATTTAAAACATTTAAATACATGTCTTTTCAAACAATATATACTTTATATATACTCGATATGGACAACTAAAAATGTGGTCACAAATTATGCATACAGTATAATTATTTAACCTCTGAAACCCATGACATAAGAGAACCCCCGAAAATTTGATATATTTCTACCACCATTAGGGCGAGTTGTCACCATCAGACCCTGTCAGCCCAGGAAGAATGCCACTTGGTTGCAGGATGACACATGTGATCATAAATCTTGTATTCATCACAACTGAATGAAAACCAAATATGTGTGATATACAATGCAAATGTCACATGACATGTATTTTAGGACATGTTCTGATTAATGGTCCAATATATTTTATTTGTAACCAGCTGACACCGCGTAATATGTGGGTAATACATCATACAATGAACAATGTCCATTGTCGTAATATATTTGTTGGGGCAGAGGGCAACACAATATTGGAGTTGAACTGGTGATATCAATCAATCGCTTGTTTCAGATATCTTTGAGTCTATATGAATATATATTTGTTTGGAGCTTCGCAGTATATTGAAAAAAATGCCTACATTACGATCATTATTGTACCTAAATTCACGATGCCAATATCATGATAGCAGTATACAAGTCATGATTACCATTATGAAATATGAGGATAATGTGTATACTCTATATACTACATTTTGTATACAATATTTTTGTGGTAGGCAGTCACTTTCATATTTTCAGAACTACTCTTACCTAAATTTACGGAATATCATGTGTTTTGCTATGGTGAAATTACAGCTAAAATGTAAACTATCACACATGGGTAATGCAGTCCTCTGTGAATGAAAGTTAAGTCAACACTGGTGTAGTCAGATCAAAGCTATTGTGCTCTGGCTTCTGCTTCGATTATGAACACTCAATCCAGAGGTAATATCGATAGAATGTCCATGACAAATGCACTGCCGAAATTAAACAGCCAATGTGGCTTCTAGTTTCAGGGCGGGATCGGTCTTTTGTTGGCACTTTTCGTTTACAGATCCCCACATTATTGTAGGTATTTTCATTGTTATGTCCATTCCCATGACATTTATCCACAATATTAGCTTGCGATTATGTCCAATATGTCAGCTCGGACACACAACTTTGTCACGTGGGCAAACTGGGGAAGGTCATTGGGAAATCATGGTATGCCAATATTATTGGTATGTCAACCCGAAAACAAATAACAGTTCAAATCAAACGTTAAATAACACCGCTTCAAGATTGGACTGACGGTATAACAAAACTACACACAAGCGCGAATGTCGCATATTCTCGATAGGTCATTAAGGTGTGATTGCACGTAACTTACCGGTGACTGCACTGAGGCACTTTTCCGTTGACTTATAATGTGAAAGTAAAGGTAACAAAATCACCAAAACAATACAATCCCCTGACCTAAAATTTGGCTAGTACACACACAAATACGCATGGATGATGAACCGAGACATGGTTTCATAAATGATATCACGAAAGCTGTGCAATTTGATGATTAGATAAATAATTTTATACGTTCACCAAAAGGAAGATTCGAGTGTTCTGCTTGACAAGCACTGGCTGTTGCATATATTTATTCCTTGTTGTCGTCAAAGTAATGAGAATATCTAGGGCTATACTTTCTGTGAGATGAATACAATGAGCTGAACATTCATAATCCCAAACACCTCGGTGCACCTGAGTGCATATCACCTGTGAGTTTTACTGGCCTCACTAGCTATTTGCGGCACAGCATAATCCGTTCGATCGCATTGTTGTGAGTGTATTTTGTAGACTGAGAAATTGGTCGGAAAATGACATATGAAAATGATGAATTTAACAAATTTAAATTTGCTTAGTAAGAAACAGATTCTCGGTTAGTAATCCTTGATGGCTAACAATCAGAAAGGCAAAGTTTCACGTTGGTTGGAAGTGTGTAAATTCATGAATTTGTTACCTTTATATTTACATTATAAGTGAATGGACAGCTGGTCACTGCCAGGTTCACGACGATCACATGCAATCAATCCTTAAACTATTCTTACTATTTGAATGGATATTTCATGGTTCGGACTTATCGCTAGAAAATGAACACTGCAAAATATTGGAGTATTAATGGCTATTGCATTATTAATGGCTATGGCAAAGTTGCAATTGAAACTAATTGAACATGCTGTGAGTGGCTTTTCTAACCTTTGCTTTACTCTGACATAAAACAAAGTGCCTTTGTGTGATAACATTAACCTCTATACGTGGTATGACGGTTGAATACACTTTACATCCTTATCATATAGATATCACTTCCCATAAGTTGTGATAACAGTCCGATGATTATTGCTGCAGAAAGACTGGCTCGGGTCACAAATTGTCATTTGCATTGATATAAAGGATTACCGCCATAGAAACAGTTATCTAAGACCATGAATGGAAACAATACACAATATTTCTTGTTACGACACAAAGGTTATTTGTTCTGAGTTGATTCCTCTGTATGCATTTTCGTGGCAGTTTTGTAGTGAGAATCATATGAGATTCTATCAAATACCGGACAGATTTGTACCCTTTCTTATTGCACACGTGCATCAAGTATGTTTTTTATGCATACATGTGCGAATTGAATGATGCCATCGTGTCTAGTTGTTTGTAGAATGCTCATAAATATACATATAAAATATGTATTAAATATCTGATTGTATATCCAACTAAATGAAACTAAACAGCATAACTACCAAAATACATTTTTCGTGCTTTCAAAAACCAAATCACAACATATTTCAGAACACAACACTATACAGCTGATCACATCAGCGGCACATGGCCATGTTGCTTTTGCACAGTTTGTATTTGAGCCTATACTCAGCAGCGAGATGCAATGGTTTATGGAACTTTAGTGTGACAGTATGTTATATATGTTCTGCGAGAAATAAAAGCAATCGTTTCAGGTAAATGCTTGTAAGCGCTCGGAAGAACGATATATGTATAATAGCAATGTATAGTAGCCATGACCATCACCGAACACAATGAATTTACGAGGTTGACCTACAAATAGAATAACTAAACAAGTCTGAGATGTTGGGAATATTAACTCAACAGGAACAGAATATCGGTCCCATAAGGTGTGTCCATAGTGACGGAACATGCTGCCGAATAAATTTGCATATTTATGGTAATCGTTTTCATGGATTCCACTTTCAATAATGTAACCACAGATTCATCACTTTTTCTGTGGGTATGGACGTAAAAACACAAATTGCAACACTGAGTTGTGGGTTTTTTTTTTTATTAAAAATCCGATAAAATGTAGAGGGTTAATCAACTAATGGCAAATGTTTATCTGTTATCATCCTGTGTCTGTTCTGATTCCAGAGTTTCCACTGCTGTGGCGATATCCTGAACAACGATGTCGATATCGCGTCTGGTCGTGTGGCGGCCAACACTCAGGCGTAGTGCATTGACGGCAACGGATTCTGAAACGCCACTCCGCAATAGTATCGGAGAGGCCCTGGTCAAAATACAGGAAAACCCAAATATACAATGGAGTTCAATGTTTTTGCGTACTAGTATTGGTATATTAAAGATATTGGTATCAATTATCCACGTGTTCATTGTGAAAATGAAAGCACTGATCGAAGTGTCATTATTATTGTACTGGAATTATTCGCATACCTGGAGTGACATTCCGAATGACAGGCTGCCCCTGTGCTGGCTTGTGTGTGTTTCAGAAGTTCTAAAACCTTATTACCTGGATAGAAATTATTCATTGGTGAGCGAGTTCACACCAACACAATTAGAACAATGTGCAATGCAAATAAGAAACATTTAATAAAAAACCAGAGCTACGTATAATTTTTACCTTTAAGCTGTGACCCAATGATGGACACATTACAAGTATTTGGGAGACGGAGGCTGCCTTTATATTTTCCGTTGAAATGAATTCTACCAGGAAACTTGTCCTAAAGTAACAGTCACATATTGCAGTGGCTGAATGTACCAATTGAATATCCAATATAATATAATATAATATAATATAATATAATATAATATAATATATGTAGATCTAGCACAATTCAAAGACATCGAATGCCACAAATGAGACCCGAAAAGCATGGTTATGTATCGCAGGATTCAAATTCCCGTTTCATGATGAATGAGTGTGAAGAAATAATTACAGAAAACAAAACATACCAGAAGTTGTTGTTCCAGATAATCTCGTACATCCTGCATGTGGCACTGATACGAGCAAACATTCCCAGTAATTAGGCGGGCGGCCTGAAAAATAAATTTGGATAATCTAGAATGATGCATGTGGTTTCAAAAATATCAATTTGGAGCGCATATTCGATAGGTATATAATAATAGTAGTGACATACTTTGCCAAGACCTGCGATCATTCCAGTGTTTTCTGTTCTGTGAAGAAAGACCCCAATCACCTTATAAAACCATATGTAACTTACAACTCATGCAATGTGATCAGGGATGGGGTCAAATACGTATTTGTATTTGAAATACACTAAATCTCGTATTTGTATTTGTATTTGGCAATTTCAGTACTGGCGTATTTGTATTTGTAGACTGTATTTGATGTATTTGGAATCAAATACAGTCAAATACACAGAAGGGAATTTTTTTGTGGCGTAACTTATATTTTCTTGTGTATATGTAAATTAGATAACCAATGATAATGATCTGAAGGGGAAATTTATGACAGCGACAAAAAAGCCCACTGAATGCGTCAAAAATACGACTCAAAAATGACGGATGACTAAGAAATAAATATTTGCATTTGTATTTGTATTTGAAGAAATGTATTTGTATTTGTATTCGTATTTGGTCGGCTCTGGGATTGTGTATTTGTATTTGTATTTGAATTTGGCTTTGAGTATTTGTATTTATATTTGACAATCTGTATTTGACCCCACCCCTGAATGTGATACATTAATATTCACATATTTACAAATTTTGAAAACTGTTCAATACCCAGGCCGATAGTTCCTCTCCTGTCCTCCCCCAAACAACATTGGATACAGTGGGGTTTTGTTGCCAAGGTTATGACAGTACAATGCCCCGATCCTGGGCCCGTAGAACTGCAAAACATAATGCTCATTTATATTCACCATATTCATACATCATTCGAGTTTGTTTTGTAAACATCCAGCAGTGAGTTCGGATTGTTTTGACTAACTCATGACGTCACTCTGTTTTCTATTATCCAACTGAACGGAAAGAATATTGAAAAAGTATAGAAGAACTGTAGTCAAAACAATATTCATACACACTGCATTTCACAAAGCAAACTCAGAAACAGCCTATAGACTTATTAATCCAGCAAAATATAAATACCATGTACCTTTGCACTGGACTGTAAACTGTAAATTATACAACACATTACAAAACATAGACTATACCTTGTGACCCACGATTGTAAGGTAGTCAACAGACAGATCTTCAACATTCACAGGAATTTTCCCGAGGGCCTGCGCCGCATCAGTATGCAACAAAATCCGCGGAGATTTTCCACCGTTAGCTTTTTCAGTTGTTCGAATTCGCTCTGCAATCTCAGCCACGGGCTGGGTATACATTTATAATTCTTTGATTAATATACCCTGATTTATTCATCAATGATATTTGATGCAGCAATTATCATTAATCATTCATGATATTCTATTCATGCTGTGCAATTTAGCATGAAAGTGATATTGTTCATTGGGAATATACCCAAAGGATTCAATGGGTACTTTACAAATCAGAATGAAAACCGCCATGTCCTTGTCTCAGAACGAAATTACTTTCCTCCAATGATATAAGTTCCTGATACTGTTTTATGTGGAATATTGTTTACCTGTATGACACCCGTCTCGTTGTTTGCCAGCATGACTGACACCAAACACGTGGTCGGTCTAATTGCTGCCATGACGTCATCAGCAGTCACGTGACCAGTGTCCTTGCGAACTGGTACATACGTCACTTCTACACAACATATACAAAATGTAATTATCATGTTTATATTAGTTCATCATATAGATAGTATGTATAATGTAAATTCCACTATTATTCCACTATCTTATCTTAATAATATTTATGTACTAGTATACATTCATGTAATAGAACCTAGGCTAGAGCTTATATAATTAGGCCTATGTGCGTTTTCACAGATCTAGGCCTATACATAATTATGAAGTTTCGATCACCACGAATCTGTGATGGATCTCTAATTAATTACTTTCGCTCTGATCTTTTCAGTACTACAAGTCATTCAGATAATTATATCGACAGGTTTTTATGTGACGGCATGATAAACTGCACCTGCTTTGCATGTCTTCTCGAAATGCTCTAAAACCAGCGCGATGGAGTCATGTTCAATGTTTGTGGTGACGATATGAGGCAAGGAGGAAACTTCTGCGGGAAAAACCTTCCAGAAATGATCAATGGCGGTATTCAAGACGAGGTTGTTGGCTTCTGTTCCGCCAGATGTAAACACGATTTCTGCGAATTAAAAATAAAGGAATTAAACATTTGGGATAGTATATGAGCGAATGTCATTTTCTATAGCCAAAAACCAATCCCTCTTGCGTATAGTAAATGGGAATGATATTGTGCAGTTTCGTCGGTGTACTTAGTATTTTTTTTTCTCGATCATCATATCTTACAAAATAGCAAATCTGAGTATTTAATATTTTCATCCGATTATAGCCAATACCCACCGTGGGGTTGTGCACCGATCATATCTGCAACCTGTCCCCTGGCAGTCTGGATAGCCTGCTTGGCTTGCACCCCTGCAAATAGGGAAATGAATATTACTGTGTACGTAGGTGCACTCATTTCCCTGTATACCCATTTTATGGACTATCAATTGATCCTTGTTCAGTACAAGGTGTAAACTGGTTACGGCTAAATTTGGATGGATTTCGAACCTGCAGAGTGCGAGCTGCTGGCATTTCCCCAGGCGTCCCGTAGTGTCACATGTATGGTATCCAGTACCTCTGTCTCCAGGGGAGTTGTAGCGTTATAGTCGAGGTACACTACACTTGAATCCATATTCGAGTTTAATTATAGTCTGGCAAAAGGGAAAATAAATACACACATGTATTGACCTCCTAAGAATTAAGTTGATTTTAAAGCATATGGCTGCATTTATATCCTAGCTGAAGCTATACATGGCTCTCTCCAACATACCCCAGTAGGCAATACCCCCCACAGATTCCTAGATTTCTACTAGGCCCTACAGAAATAATTTCCACACACACACACTTAGCCTACTCTGATTTCCCGAACTTAAGTACACATATAGGCCTACGTCTTTCCCGTAGTTCAGTGACATGACGATGTATTCGATGTAACTTGACAAACTTCACATGAGAGACAAGTGGCGATTCGCTAGCTGTTTTCTTTTTGTGCATTTTTTTTTTTTGCTTTCAAGTGGCACTATCTTGCTTGGGTAGAATGCATATTTGGGTAAATGCCTGAACGTGTGTCCCCAGATCCAATTTCGTTTGGGGCTGAAATTATAGCTACGTTGGGAGTAAATTGCCAACTCTCTCAATTTGTGCGATAGAGGTCAGAAATTTAGTGAAAAATTGCCGTTTATCTGCGCCAGGTTAAGTATGCCAAGCTATAGATCTAACACGAATGAACTTGAAATAACCTGAACGATCGATCGAGTGGGCCTATAGGTTATAACCATGTAGTGCAATCACAATGGGAGATCTGTATAGGCCTACTAAAGAATCCTGATGATTTCAAAATGTCCGAAATAATTGCATACAGGCTACGTCGTGTTTTTGTTTTGTTGAGTTGCGATCCCTATCTCCAGAGTCCCGGAAGCCGCGGTTACCGGGTAGGCCTACTAGCACAAGCGTCGATAACTCTACGATTTCAAGCGTATTGAAGTGTAAAATACCCCTGTGGGTTTCCGTACCGTTAGCTGCGTCATGCCGGCCTGGTGGCCGCGGTCGTCCATGTCATCGATTCTGTGCCAGACTGTAGCACTACACAGTAATCGTGCTCTCATTCCACAGAAATTATACAATGTTTATAATGTCTGATGCTATTCCCTGACATTTTTGCCACATTCTCATCAATCGCGCCCGTTAATTGCTTGATACTTGATAAGGAAAATTTACCTACGTTGTGACTTACCATAAAACCACGCCACGTTATGCCACTCTTAAGTAGTGCCTATCATCACTGATCATAATGCGAACGTGGTTGACAGGTCTTTATTAAATGCGGTGTCTCAGTAGGGCAAATGTATGTACATGTATTGGGATATATATATATGTTCACAAATTGTATTAGAAATAGGAACGCACGCTTATGATAAATCCAAACACCCAAAAGAGCTCACCGTAGAAGACCATATTCACTGTGCAACTCGCTGTAATTAACAAGTGTGCACATCATTCTATCGAATAGATCTACAGTGTATATCTATGCGCTGTACACATTAACGTAATTATTTTAATTAGGCCTACATGCAATGATAACGTGAAGACTATCACTCATAGATTGGCGATCGACGCCCACAAAAAACATCTTTCATATATCATGTATATTCATGTAGGCCTAGGCTTAATTAGGAATGGGATATTTTGTTGGCATTGCGGGTATATATAATAAATCCTATCATTTTCGGGACCATTTCTCGTGATTTGCGTGATAAAATTCCTGACAGGAGCACTTCTTTAGTCAGTTGAAACGAGTACACTTCGAGATATACAGGCAAGGTTTTTAAAAACTCGAGCAATCTCATTTATCAAAAAAACATTTATCAGTAAAAATATGATTTATTTGTCTGATTTGTATTTCTGTTGTATCCCTGTCTACATGGTGCGTGGCGGTCACAATGGGGACTTGCACCAATTGCAAATTCATTAAATTCATTCGGTAAAGATTCACCTTGCCCTTCATGCCTTCTTCTGGAAAAAAAACTTTCATGTCTAGCGAAGTCAGTATTGTTGACAAATTTCAGTCGCCTTACTGGTCAGCACCGACCATATCCTATGAATATCGATTAATTTTAGTCATGCATGGTTGAAATGGTTAGTCCGGACATGGTTGAACTGTGAAAATTGGAATATCTTCATATGATAATAAAGTGGGTGAAAATACAGAAAGACACACTGGAACAATTTGCACCTATCGATAATATACCCCATTCCTGACCCGCATTAGCTATATGCAAATCATCCAAACAGTTTAACAGAAGCATGTACCGTGAGCTTGGTCAGGTGCCCAACATAAACAATATTCCTTGTCATGCAGGCGTTGTAGGGCAAAGTGGATCTTTGCTTACTGTCTCAGTTTCCTGAGCAGAAGTTTATATGTTAGCAGAGAATTGCCGTTTGACACCATTGTGGTTTAGGCATAGCCCTAGTGATTACCTGCACACAACACAATTAATTAATATCGGATATATGTTGTTGTGTGAGGCGTAAAACTAGCCTGACATAAATTACATGTACGGTTGCGTGCAAGTCATTCACCACTGGGGCAAAAAAAATGGCCAAAGAACGTGGAGATAGAGTAGGGCTATGCCTACCGTAGCCTACAGTCTATTCTTAGTAGACCAAATGCTACCACTACATCATCTAGCATCGCGACAATATGCGTGAAAGATGTTATTGCACTTGTCAATTTTTAGGCTCGTGCTATTGTGGTGCGCAGTAAATGTTAGCCGCGGTATGCGTGATAGTGTGGTCAGTGGAATCCTGACGGTTTTTGTCGCTGAATAGTTCATTTTGTTATTGTTTATGTTTTGCCTAGCAACGACGCCAGGAAACGGGGCAGTTTTTGTTGAAAGCATCTGACAAATAAAGGATATTTTTTAAATATACCACAGTATATCAAAACTTCGACTCTCTATTCCGTGATATATCATCTTTTGAACAGGTAAAATTGTGATGAAATCGATCATAATGTCTCTTTTCGTGCATTCAATCTTATTATCGCCCACCCCACAAATTATAAAATTTTGTGCAAAACCTAACTCAAGCTAGCGACGCTAGCGTAAGGGCCAAGGCTTAAGTGAAACCCATTTCAAGGTAGAGATGGCATCGAATGTCGCGACATTCATGCATCGTGATATTTGAAGTTTGACGACGTCGCGATCTGCATTTTCCCGACATCGCATCGTCAGTTTTAACAATTCAATCAATCTTTTCAATGCTAGACGTCCAGATTTTCATACATTTTCGGTGTGTCAGATTCAACGCATGTCAGATGTCAATATCCATGATATAAGCTTATGCCGACATCGTATGTAACACGTATTGTGATTGGATGGTGAGAATATCCCATACGTGACGTCAGGTTTCCTAAAATCATTTGATTGTGACTGCGCATGCGCCTGTTCATGCTCGCCCGCCCACATGATGGAAAGGAAAAAATAACAAACACAAGAGAATTGTATCAGTTTATCGAAAATTCAGGGCTTTTTCAGGCCATATATTGACATTATATCATATTTAATACTAAGATATGCACTCACGTAGTGTTATATACCATGAATACGAGTACGAGATAATCAGTGTCCACAGTTATGTCGACATGTGTAGATCGCGATTTGAACTTGCCGACGTCGCGACTTAAAAAAAAATCACGATGCCATCTCTATTTCAAGGACAGCTTTACTTAATCTATAGACTTTCTTTGAATGGGCATGAATAGCCTGGATTACGACTACTAATGATTAAGCAGTTTCCTTGGTATTAAGACATATTTTCCACAATAAAATAGCATGAAAAGAAACAAAACAAACATGTTTCTATGTTTAACTTCTACAACTCCTGACACAACTAAATGTCAATGGATAGTGTTAGTGAAATTTGAAGCAGAGCAGGGAACTTTTCATATAAAGTGTTTTGCTCCTTGGCGTCCGTTTGAGTGGAAAACTATATAATATCTTATGAAAGGAAAATATGAAGGACAACTAGAATAACATTTCTGTTTGTATTTTGAAATTATCCACGCATGTTGCTATGCAACTAGTACGTTTTTCCCCAATACCACGAAAACTGCAATACCATGAAAACTGCTTACTCGACCATTCACCTGTTTGGTAGTTGAACTAGTACCATAATGCCGTAATTAATATTGCTCATTTGCAGTTGGGATCAGCTGCAGCATGAGTGCACAAGTTGCTAACCAGGACCCCAAGTCCATGAGCCGCCCGAAGGTTTGGACAGACCAGGTGGAGGAAGCATACAGGTTCCAGCTCGCTGGCTACAGAGACGAGATTGAATACAAGGCCATCAAAAATGTAGCCGAGGTTTGTATCAGGTTAATCAATTGTTGTGTATTCAAAGAACTGACATGTTGCTGTTTATTATTTCTTATTCTACTGACATCTCAAATTTTTCACAAGAACAAGATTGAAGAGAACTTGATTTTAAATTTGGTATCACTTGATAGCATTGTTCAATGTTTAAGGTACAAGATTATGTCGGTTATAATTCATCAATAATTAGGTGCATTGTTCACTATGTACAGTTATTTGTTCCTACCTTTTCTAGGTGGACCGATGGCCCATGAATGGATACATCAAAAAGCTTCAGCGTCGCGATGGCTGCTTTTATTATTTCAACAAAGCCCGAGAGTGCCCCGACAAAGAAGTTCACAAGTGCAAGCTCTATGTGTACTAACTCTCGAACAAACTTCTCATGCCTCAGTCAACATCATTACGTGTAACTGTCATCTGTTAAAATAACAATTAAATGTCAGGTTAGAGTTATTGGTAAGGACAATATTCATTTTCCATAGAGTACATATAATATAAAGTAATCATAAGTTGTTAGTATGATGTTTTTGTTCCTAGAAGATTTTATTGAAGTGAGTGTACAATGTAGTTTAATTAACTTGACCAAAAACTATTTAATTTTACCCAACCACCTCACTACATGAACTGTTATACACCCTCTATCACCAAATAGTTATGACCTGAGTTTTCTCATACTTATTCATGTACTACTGTCAATTGTCAAACTGTTAAATTGTCAGCATAGCTTAAATTGTGTGTTCCAGTATTTGTTTATATGTTATATTACATGCGATCAAATTCATGTTAATATCGAAATTGTATATAATTGTGACATGATACGCGAACTTGTGAGTTGTCAGTCTAGTGTGATATTTATTTCAAATATTATCCTGCCTCGTGTATAGTTAATTTCATCCAGTTCAATGATGTGATAAAGGTTCACAACTTCACATATTGTTACACACATACACCTGTATACTCGTGTGCAAACACATCTTTTTGCTATTTCCTTCAGTTGTTTTGCTATTTCCTTCAGTTGTTTTGCTTTTTCCTCCAAAATTTGCCTTTTTGAACTACAGCAAGTACTTTTATACACTACTTGTATGCATATAAATGTGTTTTCATCTTGATCTGAAATACCAAAGCTGATATGAAATGAATGATAATTATAAGAAGTAGTTATGATTTTATAATACTGTTAGAATAAAAATAATGTATAGATTTGTCGTAATTGTCTGCAAAATAAACTTCTCGGGACAGGTGATATAGCCCTCGACGCCTTCGGCGTCTCGGGACCATATCACCCTGCCCTCGAAGTTTATTGTGCGACAATTACTCCAAATCTATACATTAGTCCTTAAATAATGTTCATGCTTGGTATGAATAAATATATACATATATGTAATTGTGTGTACCTGTTCAACTTGTGGGCACTTGATCAAATCATTGACAAAATGCATAAAATATTTGTTTTTGTGTTGGATATTTTCATTATTTTTCTGAGAAAATGTTTGACATGTGGAAGCATGAGCACAACCAAGTTAGAAATGTATCCCTCAAACATAGATAATCAAAACCTGAAGATATGATTCAAATGAGAATTATCCGTTAATGATAGAACTGTCATATATTTGGATGATACCAGACTCAGACTACTCCATGCTTCTTCGTGGAAATTGGAGGAACACTAACCATGCTTTGCTCACCTACTTCAAGGTTTTACAGAAGTTGAAGTTCTGTTTGATGGATACGTTTTTGGGGGGCTTTTTACACATAAAGCCAGTCAAATACTCGGCTCAAATTGAAACATATTTGAAAAAAACTGAGCATTCCCCAATTTTGGAATGTTTTTCATGTTTGGCAGGTTCAACATAACCATATCTAGAAAAATTATATATGGCCATACCAAATAAATTATTAGTTTCTCAGGGACCGCCCGCACCATTTTTTCTCTGATGCCGCATCAGTTGATTTTATTGGGTTGGACAATAAAAAAAAATCTAAACATTTTATACCGCATCATTTTTTGCTCACAGAAAAAAATGACCCGCACCCGGAAATGGATATCGAATGTACGTCTGAACGAAACCACAAATTCGGTGAAAGAAAAGCGAATTGATGCATTATCGCATGGCTGAGCATGTCAATCATATCAACTAATGTTTTTAAAACGCAATGATGAATAAATGGGGATTCGGTTAAAGATTTGGATTGAGATTTTCCGTTTTTTGTGTGTGTCAATTTTGTACTGACCAGACTTTGTTTATGGAGTAAACATGATGAATGACTTAGGGTGAAATTAAAGTTTTTCATTTCACTTTTGATGAATTTTGGGACCTTGAATTTGGTATTTTCAGCTCATTCAGCCATGTTGAATAGATGGGTATTTCAGGTAGTTATTGAATGGAAACTTTTAACATAAATACTTATATTATGAATTCATGATTATTGTATAAAAAATAAACAAATTATCCATAGGTCTAAAGCATAGATTGCATTATTTCATTTCGATTTTGCCGATTTTCATACCTATGGATTCGGACATTTTCAGCAATTTGGCCAATGATAAATGGATGGTGCTATTAAGCAAATATTAAGATTATATTAAGGTTTTATTTTGACTTTCAATTTAAGGAATTTCCTACATCTGGACTCTGCTGTTCTCAGGATATTTCGTCAATAATAAATTAATCCATGTAAAGGGATTTTTTTTTTCTTTTTTTATTACGTTTTTGTGTGAATCGTCTGCATATCTCCATCAAGAGTTCATGCATTTTGATCTGAAAATTGGGTGATCGGAAGGTGTGGGGTCAGAAGAGTTAGGTGACGAATGTGAACCATTGAAAACATTTTATATGAATTATATACCGTAGTAGGATGATGATAATAGTGAGATCACATGTTTTGCGCTTCAGATGAAACACATTCGATCAAAAAGCAATTTTGTTGGAACAATTTTTTTTACATTTTCGAGCCTGGGCTCGCTTGCGTTGTGCATTTTACTGTACAATCATTTTTGTGCTGCTTTTAAGGTATTTTCATTGAGATATACATTCTTGAATGCTGTTAGGTTGAAGTGGATTCGATGCAAGCAAAGAACAATATTGAAATATTTTATTATTTGATTTTGCATGACTAAATTTGCTTTCGGGGAAATAAAATTAAAATTAAAAAATTAAACGTAAAATACCGGCCCTCCTCATTCTCGAAAAAAAAATCCCTGAGAAACTAACGATTTATTTGGTATGGCCTATTCACTTGGATTTAGCTTTTGCCAATGGGATCAAAATTATAATGCTTCAACAGTCGGCTTCTTACACTTAAAAGTGGTTTCGTTACAAAGACTTATCGGTATATAATTAATTTTTACATATTCTGTGCTTTAACAATAATAACTTATTGATTATGTTTTTTTTTTCTTCAAATAATATTTACATGTATTGGATTGATCAGCAGAACAATGTCCTATATAAAAATCTTAATACAAGAACACAGAAAAGTATGTAATAACCTATGAATAAGTTTCGACAGTCGTGTACATAAAAATGGACATAGTACACCAGGAGTCGCAAAGCTAAAATTACCAAAACAATTTACAAATTATCCTGGTCTGATAAGAAAAATCTGACTTTACAGGACCTCGAATGTCTGGTCGATGAAAATATAACTTTGCAACCCCTGCAGTACAACCAAATTAATATTGTGTTATAATGACACTGATATTACATATTTACATTCTTGTCACCATAATTGATGTAACACGCATACTATACATTCTATTGCTGATGTTACACCAATTTAATATATCTATGTGACAGATAATTATTCTCGTGTATTGGTAGTCCACATACCTGCAATGTATAAATCTACTTATATAGAAACATAAGAAATACTCAGAATAGTATAGGCTGTATAGCATATAATTATATATTTCTTTTACACTGGTTCATGCTGCAGAAAGAAAAAATTATACCAAGGGCCAAAGATAGGTTACCGGTCAAAATATATGTTTAATATTTTAGATGTTAGCCAGGTCACTGGTTAAATTTAGGGTCAAGAGAATATTCAGCATACATGTATATATGATATTAATCATATATCATGTCCACAGTTGATTGCTAAGCTTTAAATCCAATAATCAGAGAGATATTAACAATTTTGTTCTGTGGCCTTGAAAATGAAGGCAAAGGTCAAATTCAAGGTCATCAGAATATTTGGTGTATAACATTTCCTATACGTCCATCACTGATTCCCACACTATGAAGTCAATGTGCGAGATATTTGCCAGTCCTGCCACCTTGAAAATCAGGTCAAAGGAAATATTTAGCATAATATTATTTGGAGTTTGACCCCAATTGATTTCTGAGCTGTAAAATTGAAAATAAGTGAGATATAGCCATTGTGATCTGACCTTGAAAATGAGGTAAAAAAATCCAGTTCAAGGTCATGAGAATATTCAGCATATCTCATTTCCTGTTCGCAGTTGATTCCTAAGCTGTGAAGTCGATAATAAGCGAGATATTAGCCATTTTGTTCTCTGACCTTGAGAATGAGGTGAAAGGTCGAACTAAAGGTCACCAAAATATTCAGAATATATCATTTCCTATATGCTCACTATGGATTCCTAAGCTGTAAAGTTGATAATAAGATATATTAGCCATTTTGTGCTATGACCTTGAAAATAAGGTCAAGGTCAAATTCAAGGTCATCAAAATATTCAGTGTATACCATTTTCTGTATGTCCACAATTGGTTCCCAAACTATAAAGTCAATAGAGAAGCAAGATATTAGCCATTTTGTCCTTTGACCTTGAAAATGAGGTCAAAGGTCGAATTCAAGGTCATGGCAATATTCAGCATCATTTTCTATATATTCACAATTGATTTCTAAGCAGTAAAGTCGATAATAAGCGATATATTAGCCATTCTATGCTCTGACCTTGAAAACGAGGTCAAATGTCAAGTTCAAGGTCATGACAATACATGTATTCAGCATATATCATTTTCTATATGTTCACAATTGATTCCTAAGCTGTAAAGTCGATAATAAACGAGATTTCAGTCATTTTGTGCTCGGAGCTTAAAAATGAGGTCAAAGGTCAAATTCAAGGTCACGAGAATATTCAGTATATATCATTTCCTATATGTCCACAATTGATTCCTAGTTTTTAATCGCAATATTAAGTGAGATATTAGCAATAATGTGTCCCATTATAAAGCATAGGAGAATTTAACATGCTCCATTATAAAGCATAGGAGAATTTAACATGGTAAAGCCCTATTTGGGCCAAGTTCGGGCCAAAATTGCCCACTTCGAGGAATTCAAGCACAACGAAACTTATACACATCACAGAAGTACATATGAGGAGTGTTAATGTATCAAAAAGAAAAAAAAAGTTACTGAACAGATTTTGAGAAAATGGCCTCCAAAGTCCATAATCAGGTATTTTTCGTCGAAAACGGCCGCCATTTAAAAAAAAATGCGAAGATCAAAAAACTAAAAAATACCTCCTTCTTGACTTATTTTTAAGCATTTTTGTGCAAAATTTCAGAAAAATGCACCCGTAGACAAAAAAAGATAAATATGTGGACGATGATGGATGACATAACCATGCCAATAGGTTATCGGACCATAGGTACGGTAACCTAAAAAGGAAGAAGAATAGTAATAGGTGATTTCTGAATGGCTCCATTAATGTGTATTATTAAATGACAACATTTCCACTATAATTCATATTTATATAACAGGTAGAAATTTTGTAGAAAAAAATCTGTGTTTGAAAATACATAAGGATATGTGAATTCAAATCAATATAATATAGGATAGATCATGAAAATACCGAGGTACTAAAAATATACAAGTACATCATACAGAGTTTTCACGCGAAGTTATGAGCAGAATAATTTCTTGCCAGGTATAGATTTCATAAAAGATTTTTCTGTGAACCACCCCGTAAGGTGCTGACACCTCGTGAGTGCAAAACGAGTTGGCGCTTGCGTTCAAGCGGGTTCGTCTTGCGCCGCCCTACTGCATATTTCTCATCTGTTGACATTTTGCGGTTGTTGTGGACGCCAAATCTTGTAAAATCTGCACGAAAACGTGAATTTGGCGCCCGCTACTGTGCAAAATGAAGAAGTTCTTCAAGCGAAACAAGGATAAGAACAAAACTTTGACGCCTGAACCATCGCCCAAGCTCTCGAAACATGGATCGTCTGGCATCTTGTGTGGATACGAAATCCGCGAAAAGGACTTGGGAAAATTGCACAAGGCTGTTTGGAATAATGACATGACCAAAGTGAAACAACTGGCAAAGAAAGATGCAAGCCCCCTCGACAAAGAAAACAGGTTATTGTTATTCAGAATCGTGGAATGCAATTGCTTGGAAAAGCAATCTGCTTTTGCAGTTTGCACCATATTGCCAATTCATGATTCAATATCATGTTCAAACATGAATTTTTTAAAGCAATATTGGGAGAAAGTCATGGATTTTGCCATACATTTATTTTCTGACCCAAAAAAGAATGCAATGCGATTCCAGCTTACTCGTATATGTTCGAGCCAAACGAACATAAACTAGGTCAGGTCAGAGGTAACTGAGTGGCGCACAAAACAACAGAAAAGCGGCTGCTAGAGTCGGCGTCAACCAAGTCTGATCCACGGTTTTTTCTCTGTCAAGGACGAGGTGGAATCACTTGAAATTTTGCGCATGCCCTATTCAGTTAGGGGCCTAATTCTTGGTGAAACATTCGATGCTGCAATTAAACAAATAAAAACTTTCCCTATTACTCACATATAAAAACCTGCGAAATTCCCATATTTTCGCTCTGTGCAAAATATCAGTCAAAGAGTCTAAATAAACGTCAAAGATGTTATCGCATCAAATCAAGTTACTCACTTCAGGAATAATGACAATTATGGAATGAAGCCCTGAGAAAGAACCATGAACCGAAACACCAAGTTATAAAATACAGTGTTACATTGCCATGATTGCTTCTTGGTAATATAATTTTGATCTTCCTTTTAGGCGCTTTCACGTGACCAGTAAACATGCTCGTTTCATCTGCACATTTCAGCATTTTGACTAAAAAACACAACAGTATACCAGTTACTTCTTGGTACATACATGAAGGTATAGCCTCTGACTGTAGTTACATCCCAGATAGCAAGCCACCAGTGGGCCACCAGTGGCTGCCACCGGTGGCCCACCGGTGTTTTGTCCGGTGGCCCACTGGTGGCCCACCGGTGGCAGGCCACTTCTTTCCCACCGTTGGGACACCATTGCCCACCAGTTGTTTCCACCAGTGGGCCACCGGTGGCCCACCTGTGGCAGACCACTTTTTAGGTTACCGGACCTATGGTCCGATAACCTATTGGCATGGCGTTGCGTCCGTCGTCCGTCGTCCGTCGTCGTCCGTCGTCCGTCGTCGTCCGTCGTCGTCGTCCACATTTTTATCTTTTTTGTTTACGGGCGAATTTTTCTGAAATTTTGCACAAAAATACCTAAAAATAATTCAAGAAGGAGGTATTTTTTAGTTTTTTGATTTTCGCATTTTTTTCAAAATGGCGGCCGTTTTTGACGAAAAATGCCTGATTTTGGACTTTGGCTGCCATTTTCTCAAAATCTGTTCAGTAACTTTTTTTCTTCTTGATACATAACACTCCTCATATGTACTTCTATGATGCCTATAAATTTCGTTGGGCTTGAATCGCTCGAAGTGGGCCATTTTGGTCCAAACTCGGCCCAAATGGGACTTTCCCATGTTAAATTCTCCTATGCTTTACAATGGGACACATTATGCCTGATATCTCACTTAATATTAAGATTAGAGACTAGGAATCAATTGTGGACATATAGGAAATGATATATGCTGAATATTCTCGTGACCTTGAATTTGACCTTTGACCTTTTTTTCAAGGTCACAGGACAAAATAGCTAATATATCTCGCTTATTATCGACTTTACAGCTTAGGAATCAATTGTGAACATATAGGAAATGATATATGCTGAATATGCTCATGACCTTGAATTAGACCTTTGACCTCATTTTCAAGGTCACAGGACAAAATGGCCAATTTCTCGCTTATCATCGACTTTACAGCTTAGGAATCAATTGTGGACATATAGGAAATGATATATGCTGAATATTCCGATGGCCTTGAATTTGACCTTCGACCCCATTTTCAAGGTCATAGGACAAAATGGCTAATATCTCGCTTGTTATCGACTTTACAGCTTAGGAATCAGGTATGAACATATGGGAAATGATATAGGCAAATTATTGTCATGACCTTGAATTTGACCTTTGACCTCATTTTCAAGGTCACAGAACAAAATGGCTAATATCTCACTTATTATCGATTTTACAGCTTAGGAACCAATTATGGACATATAGGAAATGATATATGCTGAATATTCTGATGACCTTGAATTTGACTTCTGACCTCAATCTCAAGGTAACAGGACATAATGGCTCATATATTGCTCCTCTATTGACTGCATGGCTTGGGAATCAATTGTGGTGATATAGAAAATGATATACACTGAATATTTTGATGACCTTGAATTTGACCTTTGCCTTCATTTTCAAGACCACAGCACAAAATTGCTAATATCTCTCTGATTATTGATTTACAGCTTAGCAATCAACTGTGGACATGATATATGCTTGATATTATATATGCTGAATATTCTCTTGACCTTGAATTTAACCAGTGACCTGGCTAACATCTAAAATATTAAACATTGTCCGGTAACCTATCTTTGGCCCTCGTTTTCCACTGTTGGGCCACCGTTTTTTTCCCTTGTATCGTACATTTTCAATCGGTTTCCGGTAATAAGTGAAGAAAAAAAAACAAGTAGATGGCACAATATGTTTATTTAATTTTGTGTGCACAACTCGTATCTTTTTATAGTAAAAAGATGTTCCTTGGTGGTCAATGGCCTGGCGGTCATTTGACTCTGAAAAAATAATACATTGATTAAAATTGATGACATGGTGTAAACGACAACAATCTCATAAATTATTATTAAACTACAGGAAAGTATTAGTTTATTGACATATTGAGAATATTGGTTCATTGAGTGATGTACAACATGAACGGAATGAATAATTATAAAACAGTATATATGTCCAATTAAATCTATTACATTTGATGGTACATGTACAAGCGTAGAAATGTACACATTATAAATGCATGTACATAGTAAGTCCTCACCCCTCTTTTGGTATCTTATGGACTTCTTGCTGCTGATAGGCCTATGATCTATGCTGTAATTCATCCACTTTCCAAGATCTCCTCCCAGTCGCATTCCTTCACCAAGTAAGCAAGAAATCATAAGTGAAAAATCTCAACAGAAATCCTTTTTTCATGATCCATATGCATGCAAACATGCACATGTGACTTATTTGTAAGTTATTATACCTTTAGTGTGTGCAATAAAATACTGGAGTAGGGCTCTAATCCATACGTGTAAGAAAAATCATATCAGTTACATAAACATGTTGGCTTTCAAACATATTACATAGTGACAAGGATGACTATGAGCATACTTCAGTTGATAAAATCTGGAATAAAACATTTGGTGTAGTGCTGAACCCAAGACAATATATTCTGTTTCACAAATAGATCTAGCTTTTTATCAGAGCAATTATCAATATATTACCACGTACAGATACTCACAGTTATTATTATGATATTCCAAGCGATATATCCACTATTGTGATGGCGGAACGAAGATGTACAATATGTAATCCTTGAATATTCACACGACACATCTTACATCAATCCGGAGAAAAACACCATATCGCTAATATTCCAGCCAATACCATTATTTGGGATTGATGCGTGCACATCGACGGCTAGGATTGCATTTTGAATATCCTGTCCTGAACGAAAAGCTGTGGTGAAAAATCCTGACACAATACATTCGTACACTGCACACTATAGAGAGGATTTGTTTAGTTTTAATCATGATAATGGCTTGCCGGGGCTTGGGTGCGTGACCACAGGGCCGGGAAAAGTCATGCACAGGCAATGAATAATTGGATCCTGATGACAGGGGTCGGGTCAGGGTAGCTCGTGTACCAGTCACTGATCTACCTGTACAGTGTTGGTGTATGCCACAGGCAATAAAAGCCAGCTGCCCCGTCCTCCCCCCCCCCCCCCCCTACCCTTCTCCCCGCCTCAAAGGCTCCCCACTCTTGTGACCCCAAGCACTAGTGAAAGGCTGAGTGTAAATCTTGATTGGATCAGTGTGGCTATATGACTGGACTAATTATCTGACAGGGACGGTTATAGCTTTGCCCCTCATCAGCCCCACAATAAAGTGCACAGATTTGTACATATTAAAATATACAGAAAGACCAACCACAAATATAACGATATGATTAAGTAATATTGATATACTTTTTTCCATATACAAAGTGTTAGAACTGCAATAGTTGGATTATCAATAAATTTGTACAAATTCTATTTTTCATTTTCCTGCTGTGTGCGGGTATATCATGTATATAGGCCTACCTTCTAATGTTTTTACCTAACTTTAATGAGCTAAAAGTTAGTTCTACCGGCAAACAAAGCAGCATTTTCACGTATAATGTCAATGCCACCGGTAGCCACCGATGGACCACTGGTGGCTAACCAACAGTGGCCCACCGGTGGCCTGCGGGCGGTGGGCCACCGGTGGCTTTCCGACAGTGACCAAGCCATCAGTGGCCCACCGGTGGCTTTCCGACAGTGACCAAGCCATCAGTGGCCCACCGGTGGATTGCCGGCAGTGACCAAGCCACCGGTGGTCCACCGGTGGTCCACCGGTGGCTTGCTATCTGGGATGTGATACCAAACATGTCTCAAAAGGATTCATTGTCATCTTCTAATATCAATTTTTCGGTGGGACAGACTTGGTTGATGCTGGCTTTAGTACTGTCATATATATGTGCTTGAATTATCCATCTGATTAAGCATAGCTTATTTTGTAACCTAGTTTATTCCACAGGCATATTTGTAGTTGATTTGGTAGTATTTTGGAACAAAATAGTGTTTCTCCCAATAGCGCTTTAATGTTCATGATGTTACGACTGTTGCAGTTTACACTGTTTCATGGTAATTCATCAACATGTTTGGTGCATAGTAGATAAGCTGGCTATTCTTTGTGTATTATACATCCATGGGTATAACTTTGGCAAGCGTATTCCAATCTCCCACTTAGTACATATACATAATGTATGTTAAGATATCAATCAAAAATACAGGTTCCACTTCAGCTCAGCTGGTGAACAGGGTTAGGATTAGGATAGGAGCATGATCACCTGGGTCAGGATTATCCTTGAACCAGTATCAATGAATCAAGTTATTGTCTAAAATTTTAGCTGATGATTTTAGTTTTGAGTAGTTGGGAATCTAGTTGGGAAATGTCAAATGGGCTACTATATGTCTATTGATTTACTTTGCTTGTACTGTGGGTTACCGGTACTTGAAATGGATCAGTTATTGCTCTAAAGCTCAAAATTATGTATATTACTAGTAGTTGTTGTGTCTGTAAATCAGTTTGACCTGTTGCAATAACCATGATGATATATCCTAGAGGAAGTGATGATGGCCATAGGTGTAGATCTTGTTTTAACTAGAGCTATACTAAAAGGACCATCATGATCAATAATCTGTTTCTGCTGTGAGCCTGTGACTGTGAATTGCAGCTATTAAATTTACATGGCTTACAAGAAACATCACTTGAATGTTACCATAAGTAATCATTTTCAGATGTGACAGCCAGATTATCGGTGAAATTACGTGTGTGCCATGCACCATGATGGCATAATACCAGACAAATAAATGTGGCCTGTGGTCATAAGTGTGACGGCAGTGACTTTTCTAAATTCTTATACAGTGTACTAGTATATAAAAGCATATATATGAGCCTTGTTTTTCATGTTTATGGCAGACTGGCATGCAATCTTTAGAACATCTTGATAACAAAATTCTTGCCATTGATTCCAGTATTCATCAAAATCACAGCTACATTTTATTCAGTTTTTGAGTAGCGTATCATGACATGATCCACATGCATAAATATTTCTGATTGTCAAATTGAGAAATTCTTCACTGTCATGAAGGTTTAAAAAAAAGTTATTTTGAAATATAGCTGTCCATATAACGGTCAGTTAATACAAACTGTAGTAAAGCATGTAAAGTACAAGTACATTATTTCTTGAAGGGAAACAAAGAAAATTTACCCTAATTTATCATGTTTATCCACACATGTTTGTGATGTCAGGATCATGATCATGACTTATCACAATGCTATTCTATTTATAATTCCCAGAACCCCCCTCCACCTGGCCTGTGTCCGCGGCTACATCAGCATCGCGCAGGAGCTGTTGGAATGGAGGGCGAAGGTCAACGTGGGGGACAACATGGCTCGCACTCCGCTCATGAAGGTACTAATACATGCTGATTTGGATTGTGATTTATTGCACTAGAAATATTCATGAAAGTCAATGCAAATATTGGAACTTAGTGATTATGCTATGGTGTAATGTCGTGCAATAATGTTGTCCAAATTATTTGCAACAAATTGTTTACAACAATGAACATTTTCAATCAATTTGTCAGCATGATCGGTTTTTTATAAAACAAATAGAAGAATTTGGTCATTTCAGTACTAGTGATTGAATTCTAAATTATCTAAGTTATATACAATTGTACTGTATATTTTGTGTGCCACTGCATACAATATTCTGTTTTATATTGCACACAAATTATTGATTTTGATGTTCATAATGACATGTATCATGGGTTCTAACACTAACAGATGTTCCACACTTTGTAGTATAATCAGCTTTGTCTATAGATGCCCCAGGCACGAAAGGAAATTGCCATCACTGATAGCATGCAATTTGGCTTGGTTCGCTTCTAAATAATTGATTGATTTTACATCCCAATTCATAGCTAGCAGTCAGTCATGCAGGACAAGTTCTCGCCTGATTGATTTGAACTTTGACAATGACCTGAACATAATCTGCATCCACCAACAACATTTGTCATAAATATTGATCCGTTAACCACGCATATAGGAAATTCATTAATTTTGCGGCCATTTGGACCTTGTCCAAATCCAATACGATGGGTGCATTTTCTTCTGAATTGACGAGCAGAACTCCTATGAAAACAAAATTTGGGAAATGAAACCATATGCAAAAATAAATCATTGTGCACATGATGTAAACATATTATCAGAGTTTCAAATTATTAATTGTTTATTAATTGATAATTAGCTATTAATCTATTTACATTGTTACTCAATCATGTATCCTTGATTGACAAGTACTGTTTATTGTCATGATTAAGTCAATATATAAATTACATAATTGTTATGTAATAAATTATAAGTTATATAGTAGATTATGTGATAGCATAACTATCATTATGAATAAGGTGTATATGTACAACAACAGTATATCAGTATTATCTACAATATAAAAGAATTCTGTGTTTGAACCTTTTGTACTAAGTGACCCACTATCAGAAAATTGTTACGTCCATAGTCGAGTACGTTTGTACCCAGCAACATTTTGAATTTGAATTTCCTTTGTTTCCATCTAAGTTTTCCATATTTGTAAAAGTAGAATTAGCATAAGCTTGGTATTTTCAAAATTCAGGATCCCGATTGGTTTATCCATATCGCACCAGTCCCCCAGGTATTGTACACGAGCGCCAAAAATGATTTTGTAGGCAGTTGAGTTTTGGACACCGGCACGCCCGGCAGCACTTTACAGCTGTAACAATTATGATCGGATTTAATAAAACAAGACTGGATATTCTACAACTTGCCTCTCGTTACGTTTTCATCAAATAATCATCATCTACAAGCTCTACCAAGCTAATTTCCCACAATATATATATATGCGTTTATTAGGAAATATCTACATACATGTATCCATTTTACAGACATGATGAAATACTTGCACAAGCTGTGAATAAATTCAATAATATTTCCATACTATAGTACAGGTATATGTCTCGTGCATAGAATTCTACGATTCGCACTTTACAAGCAGTTATCGCCTTGCCGGTATGCAGTAGGAATCAATAAAATAATATTGACCATTACCCTGTAGCCAGCAGCTTGTACGCTTTGGATGCTCTCACAGTGGGAGATGTAAATTACGAAATTTGTAAATGAGGTCACTACAACCCCAAAACCCATTCATCAATAATATTGTTGTAGCCCTGGTCAATTTATCATGGGTTTGGCATGTTGCATATTTTCACATTGCTCACCATGTTCAGCAGAGATTTTCATTCCCAATTAAAATAAATAGTAATACATTGATTCTGCTGTGGAACTGCTGAAATTGTGCGAGCATTTCCAGTTATTGTATTGTGTGTCTTTCACTACCATTTCGAATGTTTGCGAAATCATTTTGATGGAAGAAGCAAATGAAGAAATGAATCTTTTTCAGGTATACATGTATATTCACCAATGCACAGACACAATCTCTCTCATATTGTATGTAAAATAGCAATTACCGGTAATAATAACATTCTGAAATAATTTTGTTCAAAACTCATTCATTCCCAGGCAGTGGAGAGCAAGCAGGATGACTGCGTGCGCCTGCTACTGGAAAACAAAGCCGACCCAAACGTGCGCGACAAGAACGGGGAGGCGTGTCTACACTACGCCGTGAGGGACGCACAGACCGGGATCATAGAGATCCTACTCGAGTCCAGCAAAATCTTCCCCGACATCAAAAACCAGGTCAGGCTGAATAAATGTGGGGTGCTGTGTCTTATACATGTACATTTAATATGGACGTAAATGTACATATGATCGGAGATTTTTGGAGTTCTTCGTTTTTAAATTATGGAATTATCTCATGGGGATCTGTGGCAGTTAACATTCTCTGAACGATGTTAACTGTGGCAGTTAACATATGGCATGCATGTTAACACCAAAGTGCATATTTGCTGTGGACATGACACCAGCAGAGCTGCGAGTATATCTCACTTAGAGATTTAAGATTGGCATGTTTGCTCGGCCTAAATGTTATCTTGACTTGGCCCTCAGGTTTCTAGATTAAATCAATAATTGGCTTTATTATGGACGGTGACCCTCCATGTTTGCCAACAAGCGAAGAAAACCTGCTTTCAATTCATAAGCGTAAAGTGTATTAATTGATTGTAAAGAATATTTCCAGATCAGGTCAACATGGTCAAGGCTCAAGAGTGTTCCTGCATTCCAAACTCATGCCAACACAATGTTCGAATCAATTTTGTATACAAATATTTTAACATTTTACTTTTTGAAAAGCTATGGAGATTGAAATTATTTCAGGCCAGTCAATTACTGAATTAGGTACTCACTGAACATGCTAAACACCAGGTTACAGATTACATGTATAGCTTCAAGTGCCATCAATTGCTGTAGAATGTGTAGTTCATTGATTATTTACTTGTGGCCCAGAAAAAATGTGATCAACAGCAATAAGCTTGTTCAGAGAATGTTGAGTGATTTGTCTACAGAATCAAGTGTTATATTGACATTATCTGATAAGTACTAATTACAAACATAACTCTTACAGCATTTAGGGTACATGTATTTTTGACCAATTGTGTTACCTAGAAAGTTGATGAACCTTTAGAACCTAGTACTTGTGCATGCATCTCATGGTTCTTGACTTTATTATTGATCGAAAAATATTTTGTTTTTTACAAGTAAAATTATGGACATGTTAATGCTAACAAGAAGAATGATAATAGTTGAAAGAATTGACTCTGTTAAATTACTGAATTCAGTTGTTTGATTGATAACTTAGTTTCTCCCCCCCCCCCCCCCCCCCCAACCCCATATCCAGGATGGCCAGACCCCACTGCACCTCGCGGGCCTCAAGCGGAATCTTAAGATCTGTGAGATGTTGATAAATGGGGGCGCTGACGTGGATGCACAGGACGCCGGAGGGAAGACCGTCGTGATGGACGCGTGCAGCAACGGGGCCGCAGAACTCGTCAAGTTCCTCATCCAGAACCGAGCGGATCTAACCAAGAAAGACGACAATGGTATAAGGATGTGCTGTACTGTGATTGATTGCCTTTCCATTTCATAAAATTTTTCAAGTGTAGAAAAAAAAATGTGAAAAGCTGACAGAATGTAGAAATGACGGAATTAATACACAAGTATAGGTTCTTACTCATGTTACTTGGTGAACTACAATTAATGTAGATCAGCTCATAATTATTTCGAAAACTTAGGTCCATTGCCCCGATTAGAAGAAAAGTTACAGTGTCATTGGACGACACTGCAATAAATTTTGTACATGTAATTGATATCACATAAATTCTGTGATTAA
The DNA here is from genome assembly GCA_949152475.1 of Terebella lapidaria. Classification (NCBI taxonomy): domain Eukaryota; kingdom Metazoa; phylum Annelida; class Polychaeta; order Terebellida; family Terebellidae; genus Terebella; species Terebella lapidaria. Next base: position 52,079,826 of record OX424555.1, on the reverse strand, counting down.
AAATCATGCACTGTACTGTAAACTCTGCGCAGGTTGGACGGCGGAGGACATCTGTCTCATGGACCACCAGGACGAGTGTCACGAGCTGCTGACCGGTCAGGGAGGTGGTCACCCGGTCCGGCGGCCCCAGAGCACCGGTCAGGCCGGGGCCGCGCGCCACGGAGTCTATGGCGGCCCGGGGGAGGAGGAAGACGAGGAAACAGATGACGAATGTGATGACGACCCAGGTCTGTTGTGGGTTGCCATGGTAATAGTGTGTCCCAGGGTAATCAGTTGAGGAGTCTTAGTACATTTTATTAGTAAAAATAATTCTCCAGTGAATAATATCCAGCCATGATAGCTCAATTGGTTAAGGCGTCAGGGTTGAGTGCGGGAGGTACCAGGTTCAATCCTTGGCGCCGGCACTGAAAGACTTTCATTGGGGGATCTGTTTCACCCATCAGTAAAAATGGGTACCTGGCTATAGACAGAGATGGCAATGTGTATGAATACTGTATGTGCACCAGAGATGGTTGCCTAAGTTACAGCTGTATGCCTCCCGGGAGGTTGAAAATGTGTCGGAATGAACAAGTCTGCCAGGGGTAATAATTGTAAAGCGCTTTGAGCATGTGGTACATGGAAAAGCGCTATATAAAAATGCAATTATTATTATTATTATTATTATTATTATTATTATTATTATTATTATTATTATTATTATTATTATTATTAATAGCCTCAAAGATGCAGAGTCTGAGAGAAATTCTATTCATACTAATTGACAATCAATGTACTGTATATACTTTCAGATGAATTTTCGGAAGTTGACAATGTTTTAAGCAAGGCCTCAGAAGCAACAGGAGGCATCGCTTCATGGGCAGAATCTGATGACTCTGAACTAGAGCCACCCAAAAATGTGAGTTCTGCTCGAAAAGGCTGAATTCAGCTGGAACTGTTTGTGTGCACATCAACAATGTTTGTCTACTGAATGGAAAATGTTTTCATTATTTGAACTTCAGAAAAAAATCCCAGGCTTGGATCTTTCTTCTTTACGCAAAGAAGAAGAGGAAAAAAGTAAGTTAATGACCTCCTGAGCTTAAATTGATACTGGGTTAGTCACAACACTATTGAGTTACACAAATTATGCTGTGCTAGGCGCCCTAGTATCAAGAAAATTATTCCATTCCAGAGCCGACAATGACAACTTTCAAGCCTCCGCCCGCGCAGACACAAACATCCTCACAGGAGACGCCACGAGGTCCACCCCTGTCTGTACGGTCAACCGTCAGTGCCCACTCGGCAATCTCCATCGGCGACGACGACAAGGGCTGGTCCGACACCGAGGACGAGTCCCTCTTCTCCAGCGCGCGGGGCGAGCAGAAGCACAAACCGTCTCTGGTTAGAGAACCAGAGAATCAGGGGGCGGTGAACAAGCCATCGGTGCACACGGCAACACCTGGGGAGGAAGAGGGGAACCAGACGGACGACGACAGCTGGGGCGACGATGACCTGTCCCTGCCGCCCTCCGCTCGCAGCGAGAAAACGCCTCGAGGGCAAGCGCAGGGGCAAGGGCAGGGCGGGAGGCTTCCCAGCGTGGCGGAGGAAGCGAAGTCGGCGCCCAATGCAGCGGGGGAGCCATCCACCCCGGGATCAGCGAAGTCACTCGAGTTTTTCGTAAGTTTTTCAGGAGTTCGGTTGTGAGGTGAAAATCTGGAGTTTCTTTGTCGTAATACTGGTCAATCATATACATGGTCAATCATATACCTCTTGCACTGAGAATAACAATCCTGGACTGTATAATTGTATAAGCATCACCTCATGATTTTTGGACACTCACCGGTACTGAAAGTTTGCTGTAGTGTACATAACGTGCTGATATCTTCTCTGCTTCCATACCTAACAAAGTCATTTCTTCTGTGTTCCCTCTGACATGCTCCCCACTGTAGGATAACACTGATCAGTCACAAAGTAGGGGCAAATCAACCAAGGTAATACGCAATCTGTACTCATACTTTCTTCCACTAACAAGTAAGATGCTTGTTTCTGTATCTACACTGTACATGTACATAATCTTCTATATTCAACAAGCTATAAAGTGATGATTCGAATTTGCAATTTTTATTCGCTAAAATCATCAAGTCGTACACATATTGCTCTAACATGTTGATCATTTCCGTTAACAGAAGGCGGCTGCCCCTCCAAGTTATAACGATGAGGCTGTGAATAGCAAAACAAACACTCCCAAAACCAGCCCCATGACACAGGATCGAAAACAAGGTATGTTTGATATGTACATAGTTTATAGTATTACATGTACTGTATTATTACCACACTACTATAAGTCTTGCGTCAAGATGCATTAAAGTTAATTGTCGAATACAGACATTTAAGTTGTGTACCTATAACAGTATTGTGTGTTGTTATTTGTTATTCCGAAGTATCTGTATATACACTGACAATATACTAACTGAATTCTTTAGTAATAATAATAATACTCAATAGGCGAATCAATGCCTTGCTCACTGAATGATTTTCAAATGACAAATTTTCTGTTGCATGCCAAATTCATTACTACAAGTGATTTCAAAATGCATAATTGCCCTGCTAAATTTCAGGACAAATTAAACAGCCCAATAGTGGTAAGTTACCAGTGCATGTACTCAAAAAATTCATGAAACATGATCAGTTCTCGTGAGTTGTGTGATCTCAGCTAATTCCTGATGCACAATTGTTTTATTGCATGGATAAGAATACAAAATATTAGTTTATAAAATTGTCTTGCTAATAATTTTCATGCACAAATATGAAAAAATATATTTTTTCCCATGAAATTCAACTTTTCTTTTTTTTTAACGAATCTATAATATGTAGCGCGAAAGCAATGTACTTCATTGGATTTCATACTTGTATAATGAATTATCTAAAGCAAACTTTATCTCAATAAAAAAAACTCTAAACATTGTCCGAACAAGCCTGTTGAACAATCCTCGACTCTCCTCGTTGTAGCATTGATGGCAGAGCTCGGGATCAGTGACGTCGAGTCAGTCAGCGACCCAGAGTTTGGGGACGAGAGCGGTCTGCACAGCTCCATGAACAGCTCCAGAAACCGGTCCATGAACCGGTCCGCCGCGGGTAAGGTGGGAACACCGCGGGCCAACGGGGCAGACCCCGGCAATGACTCCGACTGGGACAGCACTGTGGCGTCCGACGCATCTCCACGACAACCGGGCGGAGTGCCTCTCTCAGCCAGGGTGTGTAAACAAGAGTTGGGTCGCTATATGAGTCAATGTATTAACCTATTGTGTTCAGTTGGAGATAGTTGATGATGGTAAGGTATCAAATCAACAATCCAGGTGATAATTTGTACAATATGTGCATGTATACAGTATGTGATTATGTTACAAACTGTTGCATGCAAATCCTGTTGCCACATTGTAAAATACATGTACAGATTTAGAAGATGCACATAATATTTATAAATTGAATACAACACACGATCATCCTTATCCCACATGTACCGGTTGATATACTAGTATACACTAGAAGTTTCTCTGTGTTCAGTCGGGCCGCTCTATACAGAGCACGTGGGATGATGAGGAAGATGAGGATGAGGACACTGTGAGGAAGGAGGAGGAGGACAATCAGTCCGAGTCCTCTCTTGAGACAGAAAACCCAGATAACTTGACCACTGTTATCCACTCTCCCTCCAAGGCTAAAAACAACCTCAGTCCCTCGCAAGAGGTTTGTCTCCTTGGGTTGTGTGAAGTCCTTCACTGCCTTTTGAGGCATTTCTTTGTTTTCTGGTTTCTTGGGATACCTTTAATTTCTGTTCACACTTCTGAGTTCTGAAGAATTCCACTTTTTAGGTTACCGGACCTTTGGTCCGATAACCTATTGCCGTGGCGTTGCGTCCGTCGTCGTCGTCCGTCGTCGTCCGTCTACATTTTTATCTTTAAAGTTTACGATCGAATCTTTCTGAAATTTTGCACAAAAATGCCTAAAAATATTTCGAGAGGGAGGTATTTTTTAGTTTTTTGATTTTCGCAATTATTTCAAAATGGCGGCCGTTTTCGCCGAAAAATGGCCAATTTTGGAATTTGGCTGTCGTTTTCTCAAAATCTGTTCAGTAACTTTTTTTTTTATCCATGCATAACACTCCTCATATGTACCTCTGTGACATGTATAAATTTCGTTGCCCTTGAATCGCTCGAAGTGGGCCATTTTGGGCCCAAACTCGGCCCAAATGGGACTTTCCCATGTTAAATTCTCCTATGCTTTATAATGGGACACATTAAGCCTAATATCTCACTTAATATTGAGATTAGAGACTAGGAATCAATTGTGGACATATAGGAAATGATATATGCTGAATATTGTCGTGACCTTGAATTGACCTTTGACCTCATTTTCAAGGTCACAGGACAAAATGGCTAATATCTCGCTTATTATCGACTTTACAGCTTAGGATTCAATTGTGAACATATAGGAAATGATATATGCTGAATATTCTCATGACCTTGAATTTGACCTTTGACCTCATTTTCAAGGTCACATGACAAAATGGCTAATATCTCGCTTATTATCGACTTTACAGCTTAGGAATACATTGTGAACATATAGGAAATGATATATGCTGAATTTTCTCGTGACCTCGAATTTGACCTTGACCTCATTTCCAAGGTCAAAGGACAAAATTGCTAATATCTCGCTTATTATCGACTTTACAGCTTAGGAATCAATTGTGAACATATAGGAAATGATATATGCTGAATATTTTTGTGACCTTGAATTTGACCGTTGACCTTATTTTCAAGGTCACAGGACAAAATGGCCAATATCTTGCTTATTAGTGACTTTACGCCTTATGAATCAATTGTGAACATATAGGAAATGATATATGCTGAATATTCTAGTGACCTTGAATTTGACTTTTGACCTCATTTTCAAGGTCAACAGGACAAAATGGCTAATATCTTGCTTATTATCCACTTTACAGCTTAGGAATCAATTGTGAACATATAGGAAATGATATATTCTGAATATTCTCATGACCTTGAATTTGACCTTTGACCTAAATTTCAAGGCCAGTCATTTTATTTTCAAGGTCAATACAAAATGGTTTATATCTCTCTTATTATCAAATTCACAGCTTAGGGTCCATAGTGAACATATAGGAAATGATGTATGCTGAATATTTTGGTGATCTAGAATTTGACCTTTGATCCAATTTTCAAGGTCAGAGAACAAAATGGCTAATATGTCGCTTATTATCATCTTTACAGCTTAGGAATCAATTGCGAATATAGAGGAATGATATATACTGAATCTTTACATGAACTTTGACCTCATTTTCTAGGTCACATCACCGATCACAGAATGGCTAATATCTCCCTTATTATCGACTTTACAACTTAGGAATTTATTGTGGACATACTAGAAGTGATATATTTGTTGAAAAATTATTTTCAAGGTCACTGGACAAAAGGCTAATATCTAAAATGTATATTGTCCGGTAACCTTTCTTAGCCCTTGGGCTAATTTTTTAAGCCAACCTTTAGTGTACTTAGGAGCTGGATTTGGTATCTCTACAACATTCATACTACCGAACTGGTTATATGCAAATTTCTAGTAGGAACTGTTCTGTCACATTTTCATTCCCCGTATTATTAGGGTATTATAGTAGTTTCTTGTTCATGTAGGTACATCTGCACGTGCTTCTTGTTCATATAAATCTGTTTTGGAAAGCAGTTCACGTGTCCGAGTATACATTAAGTTTCACATGACACCCTTTTCAGTGCATTTTCCTCACTTTATGTGGTCCATCTTTCCATGATTTGTCTGTTCTGACATGATTCTTTTCCAATAGAAGTATAGCTTTGGTATGTTGTTCAAACTTGAGTCTGATCTACTTTTGTCAAGCTAGCGTTACTTTTCTCGATGATCGTAATGTTTCATTTCATGCTGTCAATAATGAATCTCAATACTTGTAATGTATGATCACTCTTCCTTGAATAATCATAAGATCTATAACAGTTTTACAGTTCAACGATATATCCAATTATGTATACAACTTAATGATTGTTTGATTACCGTATTAAAGTCTGATCATTGACTGTATTAGACATTCAATGATATATACAAAATTATTACCGCTATATGATTTGCACTGAATATTTGATTGCTTGTGAATGTATAATGAATGCCTTGATTTGTCTGTCTGAACAATACTATTGCACTAGGAGGGTCACCCAGTAGCTGACGCCCCTGTAGCCATACAACAGAACCACAAGAACCTGTACGCTGATGCTGACGACACCGAGGACGAATCCGAAGAGGAAGATGCAAACGAAGCTATTGAGAAAGCCCTTGAACCTCCGCAGAACTTCCAGCAAAACAAACCCGACATCAGCGAAATTATCGGGCCACAGGCGACATGGAAAAAACCGCCTGATGTCGTCAATGATTTCGATTCCGATGAAGAAGATGCAGAGGATGATGATGAGGGGGATGACGACGATGATGATGAAGATGACATCCCGGATATTCCCACTATTGGAGATGCTGGCACAGATAGACCTAAGGAGGATGAATCTTTGCCCGGCGACACAGACGAGATTGTCGTAGTTATGGACAAACCAGTTTCCATGTCAACACCAGCAAAGGTAGACCAGGTTGCTGTGGTGGTTGCTGTTGCAGTTTTGGTTTCCATAGAGCTGTCAGGTTGTGTGTACATTGGATCTATTGTCCGTCTTTTGTCTGTTGTGTTCTCTTGGTTTCGATAGAAGTTCTCTAGCTGATACTAACATTTTCCATTGCAGCTTTGCAAGCTCACAAACATTAATTTTGCTCAAGCTTTTTGTTTAGAAGTGCAGTATTTGACATTGTACAATGCTTCTTTGGGTATAATATTGATTGTTGTCTTGGACATGTTTGATGTCCTTGGTGGATGTAGATTGTAGAAGACAATTTCTGTGTTTATTCATGTATTAACATGTATATGCCTGTCCACTTTTCAGGGGGTGACTATCTTCAAATCGGTGCTCTGAATTCAATGTTGATTATTGATCTGCAATGCATTTCTTTCATTTTTCAGTGGCGCTTTTAGATGAATGGCCATTGGTCCACTTCAATCAACAAGCAGCAGTGATGGAAGAGATCAGTTCCAAGGTGTTTATCAATACATGTAACAGTACTAATAACTAGAGATTTCCCTTCCCAGAAAGCTCCTGAAGATCGTAAAACTTCGACGCCAGACCACACCAAGTCCTGCACAGACGACAGCGGCCAAGACTGGGACAGCGAACCAGAACAGAGCAGTGTCATCTCACAGAGAACCTCTCCACATCTTCAAAATGACCTTGTCTTGGCTCGTGAGAACTTACGTAAAGCGTCAGTGACAAGCATTGGATCAGCCACTTCGCTCATCAAGGCACAGCAAGCTGCCGATGGTGGGCACCCGCAAGAATCCTGGGATAGCGACGATTCGGGAGACTGCGGAAAATCTCGATATGCTTCATCATCGAGAGCCAGCGTCTTGAGGTCAGGTCGAAGTTCTGCGTCACCGATCAACATAGCAAGTTCCAATGGAAAACCAGTGAGCAGCACACAAGAGGCAGGGGTGGACAGTGTAAGCATAGCTAGCGTCAGCGAAGTCATCGGCAGGCTCAACCACATGCACAAGAGTAGAAAACATCTCGGCTCGTTGACTAGTCTCGGGAAGCGAGAGGACACGGATTCGGAAGTTGAAAGCAGCGAAGTAAGCGTGAAAAGCAAGCAGAGTATGACTGAAGACCTATCATTGAAAATTGGTAAGAATCGATCAAATAATGCAAGGGGTAGCCACAGTAGCAGTGAAGGGGAGGAGAATGTGGATGGACCTTTCTCCTCTAGGAGCGGAAGTAGCAATATTGTCAAGGACATGGCCAACTTGTACGAGAAGGCGATGCCTGTCTACCTGCGCAGTGGTACTCCGAAGAGGAACGCAGGAGAATCGAGGCATGAATCCAAAAGTGAGTTCGAGAGTGGTAAAGCTTCAGAGAAAGTCAAAAGCAAAGGCAAGCGCCTGTCGCCACGACAAAGCAAAGAACAGAAAGAAAATATACCACCAAATGCACAGAAGATGAAAACTTCCCCGACAATGCAGAAGGAGGTCTCAGTCAGCAGACTGGATGGCTCAATCCTTGAGAAGAACATGGAGAGAGCTCCGCAGCTTCGAAAGGATGCATCTGTGAGTCGACTAGACAATGCGATAGTGGACACCAACATGGCTAAAATACGGAAGGATGTATCGGTCACTTGTCTAGACTCGTCTATCGTAGACACCAACTTGGAACAAGCTAGACGTCTACAGCGAGACATTTCCGTCAGCCGTTTAAATGACTCGATCCTAGACGTGAACTCCGATTCTAACTCAATCCTTAAGCGCGACACCTCCGTAGGTCGTCTGGATGGCTCGATTCTCGAGACGAACTTAGCCCGGGCATCGAGCCTTAGAAGGGAATCCATTGGCAGGCTGGATGGCTCCATTCTTGATGTGAACCAAGCCACACTCGCAGGGCATCTGGAGTTTGATGCGCTTCTCTCAGCGAACCAGGTAAGCTGCATGTGGACGCTGGCAGCATGGGCATGATTATTTGCGGCATTTTGGAGATGTTGACGTTTTCTGGGCACGTTGAAGCTTCCGTACATGTACTTCTTCATGACACAGCTACAGCAGTATAATGCATGGCCTTTTTCTTGGTGAATTTTCTTGATTTGCAGTATGCCAGTAATGCATGACTGGTGGAGAGTCACATGCATGAAACATTCATCACGAAATACATGTCTTTAGTAATGTTGCTCAAAATTGTTTCAAAAATTGTTCTTTTGTACTGACAGTACAACACTCACCATATTCATTGTTGCAAATTTCTAATTCATGTCTAATGTACATGTACTGTTTATGTTGCATCACATACTCTTAACTTATATTACCTTGTTAGTTCAGCTGATTGTAACATTCATTCTCAAAATTATTTTGCCAGTATTGCAAAATTTTAATGTGCATCACCAATTTAATATCCAGGAAAAAAGTTTATGTACAAAATAAATATAAATTCAGGCTAGTATGCTTAAACCTACATGTACGTGTATGAAATATTGTAATGTACAAAATAAAGTATATGCAGCACAACACTAATTCAGGTCAGTCAGTGCCAACTGGATATAGACAACCTGCTCCGAGCCAACAGTATCGGCCACCCATACAAGCGCAGTAGTGGTCATGTGATCACCACTGACCAGTACATGGTGAGCCGCTAGTGCACGCGCATGGGTCGATGGCTTTCCTTTTTTGGTGATGTGGTATATGGAGTCTCAACACTGAGATAATATATAACATCTTAATGTATGTTATATTCAATGGTTCTTTTTCAGGTGAATGATGCAAACATGTGCATGACGATATTATAATGCACTTTTGTCACTAATATATACATTGTAATATGATGTGTTTGCAGCATTTTGTATTCCAGAATAATCTGATAACTGCATGATTTTCATTGGTCGGTTTTGAACTTTTGTTGCATGTTATATTATTGTGCGTGTCGATGTCAATAACTACTCATATATATAATATTTCTATTGGATCTGTCAAGTGACTAACAGTTGACATAAATTACTCATCTTACGTTATTTTGTGTAAGCTCCTATCGAATCTTTGATACTTAAAGTAAAGGGAAACATCTTTGAAACTTGTTTTGTAGATCACGACTACATAATAATAATAATAATAATAATATTACATAATAATAATTATATTAAGTAATAATACATAATAATATTATTAATAACAATCTCCAAACAAATATCATTTCTGCAATACCGGTACTTTTTAACGTTGTTTATTGTTAATTACACAAACATGCTCATCACGCAAAACCTGATAAATATATTCAATGGATGATTTTGGTATGAGCAAATAACTATTGGATAAACATCTTAACATCAATAGCAGTATTGTGTAGATCTGATGTGCCTGCATCAACATCTTTGTTAGTCGGATTTCCATACTTTCTGTTACAGCCTGTCATTGGGGAAGATGACGATGACTTCGCAGACAACAATGAAAAGGTAAATATTTCTTTAATGACACTTGAGTATTGATAACATGTATCTGAAAGTTTTGTCACTCGCAAAAATAATGTTGTTGCCGTGTGTTTAATATGTGTACATGTATTCAATTCATCAATGTTTACATATATTACATTTTGTTGAACATTTGAAAAAAAAATGCCAGAAATCTCAGTTCTAAACCTTGTAAACTGACTTATGGTCACATTTTCATGACAGAAGCATTCATAACAAAACAAACCTTCTAAGAAATAGTTAGGATTTACCTACATGTGATATTATAAATTAAATATTCATTTGATTCTGGCCCACCAGCCGACACCCCTATCAGTGTTCTCGCAAGAGGATTTGCCTCCACCTGTTGCTATGGAAACTCAACCTCTTGATGCCCAACCTACACCCCATCTAACAACAACCGACACCAAACCAGAACAACAACATGTAGTTGTCATCCAATCGAACCAATCAGAAGTCCCAGTTCAAAACCTACACCAGGAAACTCTGCCCCTTCCCTTACAAGCCCCGCCTCCAAACAAAGTAGCCCCGCCCCCAAATGAAGAAGCCCCACCCCTCCCCAAACAGGCCCCTCCCCCCACCCCCCCAGTCCTCTCAGGTGACATGTATGGTTACTATGACGACGACGGCGCTAGCACTGACGATGATGTCAATGATGACATCATCGTGGCAAGCAAGAGCATCAGTGTCCGAGTGAGTGAGTCAGCATGCTTTGACCATCGACAGAGAATATTTGCAGCTTCGATCCTGCTCCCTTTATTTACTCTATGATTTCGCTACTGAACATAATATTCAATGATTCAGCTGTCCAAATTTCAGACCTGTCCCAAGTTTTCCACTAACTTACTATTTCTGGTACATATAACTCCAATAGCATCAAAAATAACAGCAGAATGATAATGGGCATCATGTAGTGTAATTGCTTTGTACATGCAAAAAATGTGCTCAAATTTCCTACAATGCAATATTTCAAACCAGAAAAACTAGGAGGTCTGTGCTCATAACAAAGACGACTGTACATGTATATAATCATGTAACAATAATATCTAACCATACAAGTACGTGATTATACATGGATGTGCATCCAGGAAAGTGTATTGCTGATTTCATAACATTACTAAATCATTCCATATCTACTCATTTGCAATCATGTATTGTCTTTTCATGTGCATTCTGCTGATCTCTAAAACTTGACTAAATTGCACTTTGATCATATCATATTTCCTGCCTGTCAACTCTCGAACATAATGCACGTACTCGACCTGTACTCGAAGTATACTGATGAATGTTCTTCAAAAATATTTACATGTAAACACAAGATATGATTCAAACACCAGACAGTTGAAGATTAAATTTTGTTCTACTAAAACTGTATTGAAAAAAAGTATTTGAATAAAAACATTGTATTCTGACTCTTTGACAAATTGTTTTGCAGGCTGAGACAATGCAGACGAAGCCACAGACGCAGCCAGCTAACAGGTAAGGACATGATTGTATATCATTCTAATGTTGTTCAATCTGAATGTAACCGACAACTAATTTTTTGAGTGAAATTTCAGTATCCATTCTTTAATAATAGCATGATAAAATTTCCAAATTTCGAAAAAGCAGTGTGTCTAGACTAAATGGTTCCAACACATCAAACTTCTGGTATGTTAAATTTCTTCATAGTAATCATGATAATTGGGAGTATAGTTTGGCATATAAGCCAGTGAACACTCATCGTCTAAATGAGTGAAAACAGTTGATTTCCTTGTGAAAATCTGAGTATCCCTCCCTTCCACAGACACGCTTTTTGTGTAGGACGTACACCTCTATAGTACATCTAAGTCATAGTATTACAATCATTGAGCCAACCCAATTTGCCCTGCAGAACCCGTCGGTAGCACCCCGTACATGTAAGTCACAAGGCCAAATATCAAAATTTGTTTACCTCATATTTGAGGTGCATCGCAATTATCAAGTGCCACTCAAGTCTCCAACAAGTCCAGTGAAAGAAAATCTACGTGAAAAAAAATTAAAAAGACTCCAGAATTCTGCCAACCTACAATATTTGAAGTGTCAACAGTGCATGTCCTATTGTGATAGCCATGCATATAATGCCCGCGACAAATCTGTTATTTACTTAGCCTGAATAAACGGCCTCCCGTTACAAGCTATCACTATTATCGGACACAGCGGTGTGCTAATCGACAAGACGGCTTATTGCACTCGAGTTATGAGTGTCCTTGCGCATTGGTGATATATTCATGTGGCTCTGTGATTGATACACGAGTTTCTCGCAATTAAATCTTTATGATGAATGGAACCAAGGGAATGATAGTACATAAGCACGTGAATTCTTTTTGCATTTATACAAATTCAAGATGATTATGTAATTCATCTTCACGTGGGTTTACTATACTTGTATATTTTTATGAAGACACCTGTGATGTTGGACGTGCGTAAATATGGCCGAGGATATTTTTATGGTGAGGATTTATTGGATTATGTACGGCTCAGAAACACTTCGTGTGACATGTTTGGAATCCTGACGGACAAAACCAAGTTTGGACTTTTGAAAAGATCATGCAGTTCAGACAAGTGTGAAATTATGTGAACGATGGAATATAACACATATAATGTACTTGACAGTACTGATTGATAATGGATATTGAAAAGTGGCTGTGAGTGAATTTACACATATATTAGCAATTTGAGTAACGTTATTGATCTAGGTAAAATGAGATCAAAATTTAATCATCCTGAGTTTGCCTTGCAATATGATGATGTTTTCGATAATGATTTGCATACAGCTGGATTTATTGATATATCTGTTGCAGAGAAGAGCTCGGTTTGGGGCCGCGTGATACCCCAGATGGACCGGCCAATCAGAGCGCAGGACAGCAGCAAAACCTGGGGGATACCATCAACGATGCACCCGAAATAGAAGATTTCAAAACGTATGTAAATGTACATGTAAAGTTTGGGAAAATTACAGTTTTGTATACAAATTCTTCAATGTGATAAAGTTTAAATTTCAAACGATTCCGAACACCAGTCATGTCTCATCTTGTGTTATCATGGGATATCTATTACATGTATGGTTTACTGTTTACTGCTCTTTATTGCTCAAGTGAAATTATGGGATGGTACAAGTACTGCACAAATTTATTCAAATGAACTTTGGTCTTATTTTGTTTGTTCAAACAATTGTTTCCATGACAACAGCATTGTCTTCTTTACCTTGTTGATTTTTAACAATGGGAAATGATTGATTTTACAAAAATAACACAATTTAACAAAGGAAAAACACTTTCCTAGTTGTTTTGAACAATTGTTTCCATGGCAACACAAACAAAAATAACTAGGACATGTAACATGCAAATGTAAACAGTGAGCTTCCCTGAACATGCTTCACTTTCCAAACTGAACTGAAACAAGTTTGTCAAAAGGTGTTTTTGAAGACTCAGTTATCTGGTTATTGAATATTGATATCCATTTTATTGATTTGTATTGGATCTACACCGTACCAAAAGTGAATATTGATTTTGCACTTTTTCTTTAGTCGGCCAGACCTCTCCGGACTTGGTGGGCCCCCTGGTGACAGCATGGTGAACCACAGTTTCCAGCGGGACGACGACTGTCTGTCGTACTCGAGTACAGAACACGAGGCGTCGGTACATGAGGACTACCGCACTCATCACCTCAGTCTGCCTTTCAGCGGTCAGTCACAAACAGAAACTTACACTTTTGCTTGTAACAATTTGTGGTCAACTGTGACTGTCGAAGATAAATGTACATTTAACTTTTGGTGGTCCCCGAGAAAGCCAATTCTTTTCATGTGCGAATATTTTGCAACATGATGTTCAGATGTGTAGAAGCGTTTACCTAAGGTGAGTGAGAGAGTTATATTTAGCAGAGTTTGAGCAGATCTACTGTACAACATTGAACTTGAAGGTGAGTCTCACAGATTAGATTTCATGCAACATGAATGAGTTTCTACAACTAGTGGCTAGTATACCCAGATACTAGTAATGAGATGGAAAACACTAGCTAGATCAAAGCATAAAATTAACTACAGCACAAAAATGCCCCCAGTGACGGTGTACAATGTAAATATAGCTAAATCATCAGGTCATGCATTCTTCAGAATCTTGATGCATTATGATAGCCTATTATCAGCATGGTCAGATACATTCTGATCACACCATAGCATTGTGATACAAAGGCTACACGTTATGACTTCTCATAGAAGCATTATGATGTGAATTTGTACTTTTTGCCTACATTATGATTTACAAACTGGGAGTTCACCATGTACACATAGTCATAGAGGCATGACATACTCAATGCTACTTGTGTAGTTACTAGATCTGGTTGGTTTCAGAAAAGGCATTATTAGCAAACTCTTCCTCTTGTTAGGATTCAAGTTGTTACCGAACATGTGTTTTGTGAATACAATGCTCGGGATCACTTCCAGGTCTGGTACTAAATCTAAGCAAACTTGATGGGAATTTCATCAGTTTTTAGTAACATAACAAAAAAATATATAGGTACATGATAAAAAAAATATTATACATTGTAGTTCTAAATAACCCCAGTTAGTCATGAGCTGTTAACATTGTATGGTATGTTGTAACATGCATCATATGAGCATGAACATGTAATATCTGCATGACATTACTGATTGGTATGACTCATTTGAATTACCTCAAACATGCTAATAAATAGCTATACGTGTACCACTCACTGAGCAGCAATATAACAAATTTCTTTACTCGCATTCTTCTCACATGTAGCCCCCGGGTGAGGGACACAATCTTGGTGGGCACACTGACATATATAATCACCACTAATGACTCCCTAATCCTTTGCCTTGGGAGAGATAATACATGGCTGTGAATAACGGTCATATAACTCTCATTTAGCAAACTCCTGGAGGGGCTCCACATGTTTCATGGTGTTGAGGACTTTGGCAAACAACACTAATCCTTATGTGTATCACCTCACAGTTGGTGACTCTCAAGTTTGTTGCATGCCTGCCAAAAAAGCTACATGCTAAGGACAAGCCTAAATAGTTGTCCTGTCATATTCAAATGTTTATACATGTGTGGGAAATTTCTGCAGGAAACTTTCAGTCGAGAGGATGTACATGATTCTTGTATACATTATACTTTGGATATATTATGTGTTTCAATGATCAAAATTAATGATGATTGGGATATTTATATACTGTTTGGATTTTTTTATTTTGAAGAATTTCAGTGCGATTTTAAAGTAAAAGTAGGTTCGTTGAATAGCTTAATATGCACCAAATGAACATGATAATACATATAATAATCAATACCTATTTGTTTATTTGATGTGCAATATGGAATGGAAACTATATGACTGGAAGTTCATCTCTCCGTATACTGTACTGAAGTGCATGTTATATACATGTACCCTAACCAGGTTAATTTGAATTTTACGAGCCTCTTGAAGTGCAGTTGCCGCACCATTACCTTCCAACGAGAAGCTATCTAGCTATAATCAATGGCTGTTTGATTGGCTTGTGGTTTGGGGCTAAGCTCCGTAATAGCTTGGGGATCGAATTCCGTTGTCCCCAGCTTTAGTGTCACCAATACAGGCGAGGCAGGTGAAATCAATACCCGTAGAGCAGGTACTGGGGCCAAAAACTGGCAGATTGGGAGCTCAGGGAGGATTTCTTGTTGGTGACTTGTCTGGATTTCTGCATGGCATTTTGTACACACAGTAGCTGTGGCATTTGTGTGTTTGCTTTTGATGGTCAGAGAATTAGAAGTGGAAGCCTTTACTACCTGCCCACATGTTATGCATCACAGGCATTTGAAGACCATTAAATTGACGGTACAATGTGCTATATATAATAATATATACAAGGCACTCAAGCCCCTGTCGGGAAAATGGTGGTTGGACCAACACTCGAAACTTCAAAGCTCCAAAAATTCTACTTATCCACCGAATTGATACAAACCAGCATATCCCATGAAAGCCGTGAAGACTCTATATTCAAATTAGTACAGTATTTACACATAATATCCATGAAATGAAGGTTTTCTAGCACATTTTATATCACCACCACCGCTTCCAAGACCTTGCGTGGCTGGAATTTGGATTCAAAACATCCGTTGTGCACTTGTTTTTGGTCGAACACGTTGTTTTGGCATTGCTCACACTGGCGATCACGAACTGTAAGTCATACCATCTATATAGATTTCTATACGATTATATCAGAGTGCGATTAGAGTGAGCTGTACTTACATTAGTACAGCTGCTTTTGCTGACCAATTGTGTCGCAAGAAACGGACATGGTTCAATGAGCTCATGTGTTTTTCAACCAAACAAGTGCACAACGGATGTTTTGAATCCAAATTCCAGCCACGCAAGGTCTTGGAAGCGGTGGTGGTGATATAAAATGTGCTAGAAAACCTTCGTTTCATGGATATTATGTGTAAATACTGTACTAATTTGAATATAGAGTCTTCACGGCTTTCATGGGATATGCTGGTTTGTATCAATTCGGTGGATAAGTAGAATTTTTGGAGCTTTGAAGTTTCGAGTGTTGGTCCAACCACCATTTTCCCGACAGGGGCTTGAGTGCCTTGTATATATTATTATATATAGCACATTGTACCGTCAATTTAATGGTCTTCAAATGCCTGTGTTATGCATGTATCCGTTCCTGGAAATTGATTGATCGAAGTTATGGATGATAATGTTTGGGATTTTCCCCTGCAGGACATTTCGACATTATATTCAAAGCAATGATAGCATCTTCAGTGGTTTGAAACATGTTACATCCAAGCTTTGATAGCCTATTTGTGGATAGCATGTACACAGCCTGACATCTGCAGGTTAAGACACATGGATTATAATGGAACGGTGGGCGTGAGTCGCCTGCCAGCAGACAGACAAGCACACACATGCACAGTGTGAGACCTGTCATGCACCATGGATGATACCAGTAAATCATAACACATACAGAGTCACAGACACACACAAAGACTAAGATTCCAATCAATAATGCTGCCATAGGCCATAATACCTGGTGTTGTCGAGATCTTGGATTACCAACCCAAAGAACACTGGTAGTCTTCGGACCTATCAGAGAGCGTATGTTTATCAATAGAAACCTATACAATAAACGTGCAACACGAATAAAATTAATTCATCGATTTGTTGATGTGCATAATAGATATTTTTGCTATTGTTTCCAGTCCACAAGGCAACTCGGCACGATCAATGACATTTATTGTGTAATGTGATGTTCATTGCTCAAAAGGTCAATAGAATTGGATCACCCAATGGCATGTCGATTTAACCATGAAAACTGCCTTTGCTGATGAAACATTCTACATATTCTATGACAGTTGACTTCGAAGGTGAATTTCTCTTTGATTATGTATTTTCTCTGGGAGTCATTTGCAAACATCGATTCATTTGGGATTACAGATATGTGCACAAATGTCTGAGACCATGTTTATTTATACATCACCAATCTACAGTTGTGGTCACACTAAAGGTACACACCCAAGCTCACTTACTTTTTGTAAAGCTCACTCCCGCTAGCATGAAGAATCAAAAGTTAGTTTAGCAATTTGCATAGTGAGCTAGAAGCTAGCTCAAATATTTCTCCTCTAGCTGAAGCTAGCTGCGCCAGCTGAGAATGTCATGCTCTCCTAGTGCACATACGGATGTGCACTAATGTGCACATGCTAGCTTATCCCCCTTTCTTTCTTCGGTGTCTACTGACATATTGCATGGCTGCAGGTTTTGTTACAGTGTCAAAGTCTTTTGCTGATATGGCCTTCATTTCCACTGACTATTTAGTTTCAAATTATTTCAGCCAGCATTGATTACATGCAGCAGACAAATGTAAGCTAGCTATGCACTGGAGCTGATCAGGTGACATGCTGTAGAAGTAACGCTCACTTAAGTGAGCTAGGCCAGCTTTGGTTAGCATTGGTGAAGAGCTCAAAACCTGAAGCTAGCATAGCAAAATTGAAAGCTAGCATAAAGCTAGCATGTCAAAAGCAAGTGAGCTGATGTGTAATGCTCATTTTGACAAGCTCACTTTTTGTCCACCTTTAGTGTGACCGTGACTGTAAACTACTGTGTATTGACTTTTTATATTGAATATGATCATGATGACGGGAAACACCATTAATGGAGCTCTTCATGTTTTCAAGGACAAGTATTTATCCTGAGTGATCATTAAATTATTCCAGTGTGCCAGTCATGCATGCATTACATGTACCGGTATGTAACAAACTTTGCATGCATACCAAAGTTATACATCTGGAGATAAATTGGCCGTTAACTCTTACAAACTTGCACAGAATAACATCACACCCCATTAAACACAGAACATATTGTACTTGGGCAGGTGCTTCATAAGTTTGTAACCTGGCCATTTCCATGATTATAATAAGGCATGGTTCTAAAGATCTCCTTTAAATGTTTAATGTCCTCCCATTCAGTAGGTATATGTTTGTTAGGACTGATCAGAATCTATTTTCATCCGTCAGTAAGTGGCCACGCTTGACTGAACTTCTCTGTTGATTCCGTCGCTTGTGTGTCTTTGTCAACATGGTCAAGGTACATGTACATGTATTCTGGTCGCATAAGATGAATTACCACACTGCAATAAACAGGGGATTAATATTAGATGAAAAAATTGTTACGTGCATATAAAGAACTGACGGGACTTGCACCGGTCCGTTTGACAAAACGACATGTAGAATGCTAGGACATGAAGGCACAGTGAAACAATATTGGCGAGTCTTTTAGAAATGTTTGTCGTCAAATATTGACGATATTGCTTCTAGAAGTCTTTGACCGGAATCCAAGGCTTGCATGGTATTGTGGGACATTCTGCCCCCTCCATATGCCGAATTCTGCGACCCCCTTCGCGTAAAAGTTTATGTGTGTTTGAACTCAGGTGTAAACAAATGTTAGCTTTCAGTTGGCCACCCAACTGGAAACATTCTTTGAAAGATGTCTGCGAGATATATTATTGACTGGATTTATATAGATTCCTGGCATCGTTCGATTATCTATTACCTCTGAGCATGAGAAAGCGAAACACACAGAGTCATGAAGTTTGCGCGGGCGGTACTAGTATTGTTGGTAACGCCTTCAGGTTTTTCTACCAAAATACCAAACAATCTATGCAGAAGAATTCATTATAAGGATGTATCTTCAGAGTTCGCATCAGTATGGAAGAAAATGGCTAACAAACTGTAAAGATGCCTCAGAAGCTAATACACAACACAGTGAATTATAGGAATAACTGGATAGACAGTGTTTAATCGGAGAAAAAGACATACCGTGGCAAGATGTATGAGCCACTTGCAGTGGAGGTGTACACAG
The DNA here is from genome assembly GCA_949152475.1 of Terebella lapidaria. Taxonomy (NCBI): domain Eukaryota; kingdom Metazoa; phylum Annelida; class Polychaeta; order Terebellida; family Terebellidae; genus Terebella; species Terebella lapidaria. Next base: position 52,060,347 of record OX424555.1, on the reverse strand, counting down.
GGCCAGGAGGTCCTATCGCTCTGGACATGAGCCACGCTGAGTGGCGCAGGGAAGTCGGTGAGTACCAAACTCCGGACAAGCATGTGTTCACAGTGGCAGGGATAAGATTTTCTTTACAAAATACTAACAATTCTGGAAGGTGGAACGAGTCCCTGACATTTGCACAATGAGGGATCATGATGAATTGGTGATCAATTGTTATCTGTGTTGGTAGGTTTCGAGAAGTCTGTTGACCCATGTCGACAGGTGCATTGGAACTGTACTGAAAGGATGTTGTAATATCTATTTTGTGCTTGATTCTTTGCTCTCAGTGTGTAACATGACTACTAGTACTGTTTCACAACTAAATAACACTAATGATTTGACATAAATGTAATTTCAAAATATTGTTCACGCTCTTGTTACTACATGTTCCCTCTGTCTTCCCGCAGACTCAACGAATGTGATACGCCTGCAGCAGCAGTTACGCGACACTCAGCAGAAGCTCGAGAAAGAGCGCAGCACGAAGCTCTCCGCAGACAGCAAACGCAAATCCTTGGAGAATGAACGTGACGAGCTCATGCAGTACGTAAAGGGGGGCATGTCTGGACAGAATTTAGGACTTTGTTGTTATGTTGCAGTTGTGCAGTTGTATCATGCCAGAGATCCAATAATTATGCATTTCTGATCATCATTTTGAACGTGTTGAATATCTGATCCATTTCATACGGATCTACACTGTAAATCAATATCGTTTGAAAGATTATTAGAATGAAAATCACTTCTTTTAGTACTACTGAATGAACTGTACATGAAACCTGAATGTAATCCGAATGTTGCCTAAAAACTGAAAGTAACCCCCTAAAATCTATTGCTGATTGCATGTTCCATAACTCGCGAACAGGAAGCTGGAGGAGGTCTCTAAGACCAAGTCACAGCTGGAGCAGAGTAAGATCGACCAGGATGCAAAGATCCGTAACATACAGTACCAGCTGACAGAGGAGACCGAGAAACACAAGAACTGTGAGGTGCTCTACAACAAAACCAAGGAACAGCTGGCCCGCAAGGAGGACCAGTACACCATGTACGACAGTAATACACTACAAAATTCGCTCATTTCTCGAGATTTTATGTGTTAAAATTTGTGTGTGTTATACGTGATTAGATGCATGACTGTGTGTTCAACCGTTTAATGTCTTGTTTATTGAGAGCTCTTGAATGGTCAATGTGTACTTGTTCACAACTTGAATGTTCACTTATATTTCATCTTGCCGATTTGTCACAAAATGAAATATATATACAATCAAAATTATTTCAGGGAGGTTGAGGCCAAACAGAAATGTGAGCTTTCCCTGAGGAACCTGCAGATGGAGATCAAAACTCACCAGTCCAGCATCAAACAGGTCTGCCTGCTAAAAACTTTAAATAGTATCGCGCTCACTGATATATTCTTCACATGTAAGCGCACATGATACTTTTCCGCAATATTAAACGTCTAAAATCTGTGCTCACGCTCCGTTCCGCTCTGTTTTGGAACTCTCCACAGCTGGAGGAAGAGAAGGAAGACCTCCAGCGGCAGCTGAACCATGAAAAGAACGCGCGTCTCCTCCAGGAACAGATCAACGACGAGCAGACCAAGTTCCAGCAGAGTCTCGGGGACGACCTCAACCACAGCGGCTCACAGGTACACGCATGGCGGCTTTTCTCAAGTTTTCTGAGCGTATTTGATATACAATGGATTTCTGGGGATTAGTGGGTTATAAGATTATCCTTGAGAGTGAATTTTACTTTTGTTGATGCTGAGTTTGGCCTGTTGCATCGTGAAGACATGAATGTTCGTTCTTTGGTGTTTCGTTGATCTAATGGGTCCTGATTTGCACACATTTCTCACCAAGATTGATCTGTTAAAAATTACGTCTAAACGTGATGTTTTGATTGTTTTCTGCACAGAATATTGTTATCCAGTTGGTAAGAACAGCAGTTACATGTATATGTAACCCCCAATATATACCCGATTCATATGATGATATTCGACATCGTGTACACTCATCCCTATAATGTGATAAAATATTTATTTAAAAGAAATGTACTGCATGGTCACCATTGTCACAAACTTCACATGCATGTTTGTAACACCATACCCCATAATCACTGAAGTATTGCAGTTTCATATCTAGAACGAGTTTATTCAAACATCAACGTGCATTAAAAAGTTTTATATAAGGTATATAAAAGAAATACAAGTAATACAAATGTGTGAGCTACTGTTGAACAAACATTATGAAACTCTAGACCTGCTTATACATTACATGTACTCATTCATCGATAACACATGGATATGTAATGTACAAAAAGAAATGAAAATAATATCTTCATGGTCAAGGACTTGCGTTTGTCAAATGCTCATTGTACTGTATCATTTTAGTGTTTAGTTCACGATCGTTTTCCTCAACATTTATATCAGAATGTATTCCTCATGTATTCCTTTGATAGTCGGCACAAGAGACACCTGTGAGCATTAAGGTATCACACATTGTACAAACATACACTGTACAGTAGAACATGGTCATGGGTACTCTTTGTTTGGCATCTTGTCACTGACATATTGCAGGGCTTTGATATATGGTTAAGTTACATGTAGTCAAAGTCATTCACATATTCCAAGGTTCCAATAGTATTTTTTTTTTAGTAAAAGTATTGAGTTCATGACATGATGAAGTAAACATTCTACACTTTTGTGTTGTGGCTAATAATCTGTTGTAAATGTCAACGTTTTGTTAAGTTCTGGTGGGCGTCATACTAGGTCCTGGTTGTACAGATCGTTGCTGGTTGCATGTTGGTGGTTTGTCATACATGTTGTACATATTGTACATACAAGACTGTGTGTGGTGTTTGTTGACAGTCAGAGCTCTCAAGTCGCATGGAAGCGGCTGACGAAGGCAAGAAGATTGCTCAGGACACCCTTGAGAAAGTCAAAGCTGAACTCTATGCCACCAAGGTGGGTATATATGGATTTTATGCCACTGTTGCAGCCTCAAAATCCAATACCTGTTTGCTTGTATGACTACAATCTTTCATAATATTTTGACCAGAAGTTTTGTTGATTGATAATTTTCAACAAGAACTGTATTCACAAATAGCTAATCCATGTTTCTGTGCTCACAGCTGGAGCTTGAGAGAGTTCGGAACCGGTCCAAAGACGACCATGACATCATGGCACACGAGATGGACGAACTTCACCAGAAGATTGATGACCTCAAGGGAGATATCGTGAGTGGTCAAACATGGAGTGATATAACTATAAGCATCATAATTATTTGCTATTTAAAGGAAGAAAAAGTTCCCAAATTTAAATTGCTCTTCTTCACATAGTTAATCTACTACCAAGGTAATCCACACACATTTTGAGGCGTGATTTCTTGGAGTAAAGAAGCTATTATTCAATGTTCTATCCTGACCCTGTTACGTACTTGAATGACTAACATTGTCACATATTTCACGCTTGTAATCCGCCCATGTGTAGAAATTGAACGAGGAGGCTCTGGCCCATGCTAGTCTCAAGTACAACCTGGAGCTGACGTCCCTTCGCACAGACAACTCTAAGGCGATCTCCAGCCTGGAGACAGAGCGTGTATCCCGGGACAAGCTCGAGACAGAGCTCATGTCACTTAAAGGTCGCCTGGAGGTCACCAGTACAGAGCTCGACAAGGCACAGGAGGCACGCAACAACCTTGAGAGGTACGAGGTCCTCTGCTCACTACTATTGGAATCTCAGAAGAGATCAAAAGAAAATTGAATCATGTTATAGTTTGACATAGATTCATCTTGTTCATGTGATGGGCAGGCAGAATTCTAAGCTTTGTGCTATCGTTGTTCAGAGTTGGTTGCTAAACCATCTGTGGTTATTCTGTGTAACAGACAGAGCCTGGCCCAGCAGCAGGACTTGACTCATCAGGTGGAGAAACGGGAACAAGAGGCCAGCCATCTCCGTGACAACAACCAGGTAAATTATATCCAGTAGGCCACTGAATTCTCTGTGGTGGCAATAACCTCGTACAGTATTTTTCTTGACTTCCTGCTGATTTGTGATCATGTTATCATCAATTACCAATCTCATATGTGTCATGTTGTATCTCCCCCAGTCACTAACACAGCGTCTCAGTGAGGCTGAAAACAAAGTCAGCAAGATCGAAAGCGAGGTACGAATAATTTCCTGCTACACTAGTGATACCTAAAATCATGTCCTTCTTGCTCCCAAATTGGTAAACATTCTATGGCCCTGATCTAAATTGATACGTACAGCTGCACATAGCCAACGCGACGCTGATGGAGCGTTCAAACCAGCTGTCGACTCTGCAGAGAGACCAGGACCAGCGACGAGCCACACAGGACAGCCTGGACGAGAACTACAGGAGAGCCAAGGTCTGTTGATCTCATGTCTACATGTACGGGACCAGGATGAAAATATTCTGCTTTGACGGTGTAAACTGACGTTTGCCATGCGGCTGGTGGATGGATATGAGTAGTATTGCTGATACAACAGAACCACGCTTCCACATTACTTATATCATGTACATGTTATATTGTTGTTGATATTACATTTTGCAGGAAGAAAATGCCCGATTGACAGCGAAGCTGGAAGGCATTCAAGAAAGGTCAGAAATTTGTCCAAAAAAGGATAAATTAGGAGTGCAGAATTTCTGTTCTAAATCTTCGCTAGTTTCAATTGGAAAGATATTGAATCATCTCCATGAAATTTAGAGTGTTTTCACACACGAATAACACTTTTTTCCACCTTGTTTCAAGACTGACAACACTCCAGCATGAGAACGTTGAGTTACGGAAGCAGCTTGAGGAAGAGCGGCTCCGACACAGCGGTGAGGGGCGAGAGGACGGGGAGAAGTTCTCTCTGATGCTAGCCTCGCTCCGTGACGATCACAACAAGGTACGTACTCTGGGTGCAGCTGGCAAGAGATGCAATCATGCTTGCGCAAACTTTCATGATGTTAGACATGTTGTAAATATTGTGTGCGGTGAAGTTTATGAATTAAATCAAAACTAACAACTAACACAAACTGTGTATATACGAGTGTGTCATCATATAATCCCTGATAATCGCTGAGTTAGCTTTCGTGTGCCACAGAGGAATGCTCTCTGATAACTGCTTTCGGATATTGTGTATATATATTGTGTGTGCATCGAATCTAGCAACGCTCGAGTCTTGAAGAGCGAACTTTCCAAATGACGGAGAGCCTGAGTCACTTGAAGGAAGAGCTTCACAACTCGACAAACCAGCGCCACACACTGGAACAGCAAGTACGCCACCTACAGGAACAGCTAGCGGACGTCACACGCTCCAAAACTGTGGGCGAGGCATCGCTAGAGGTGGCCAATAAGGTGTGTCCTTGGACGGGATTGGTGGAAACCAGGTCATCATTTTGGAGTATTGTGGACATTCTGCTTTGCTACTTGTATATTTGATTACTTACTGATAAATAAGTAAATCTCGGACTGTCCTGTACTGTCTTCATTTACAACATTATATGCGTTAAGGTCCGTTAACCCTCAATAATGTATCTTATTACCCTTTGCTACATAGATATCAGAGCATATAATATATACATGTATATATAACAGTACTTAACTTGCTTAACAGCTTCGTAAACATTTCTTCATTGATTTGTAATGTAAATCTACCTACGGAATAACTTTCCTTTCGCTTACTAAGACACTATAATCCAGCTTCTGCTTGTACGTGTACAATAACAATTCCTGATTGTGTATCTCGCTACCACACCTCTGTGAGTCAGGCCAGAGAGCAGACGGAGACCGAGTGTAGCCGTCTCAAAGCAGAGTCTGAGAAGCTTCAGGCGAAACTCAGCGAATCCCGCGAGAAACAACTCGAAGCACAGCTGAAGATCTCCGACCTGAACGAGAAACTGGACAAGATCGAGAAGACGCAGGTGGCTGCGGCACAGCAGCTCATGTCACAGTCGGGCACACTGCAAGCCACCAGTAGCAGGAAGGTGAGACTCCCAGGCTCGGCCAGTTAGCTGCCGTGACAAGATATGTTTTTGGCCGGTGATATCTGTCAATGATATATTATGTGAAATGTACTACTTGTTTGGTGCACGATGAAAGAATTATGGAATTGTGACATATGTATGTTTTATAATTGGACAAAAAAATGATAATCGGCAACAGCACAGCAATAATGTCAAAGTACATTAATCGTTTGTCACAGGTTAGCGTGATTGTACAGTTTTATCCGATTACATGCATGTATGTACATGAATATAATTCAAAGTACTGTGCTGAAAAAATTTTTTTTTAATTTAAAATTGATACTTTTCACATTGGTACATCTATTCAGTTCACAGCAAGAGAGGTACTGTGATATCAAAACTTTGTGTCTGTACCCATTGTTGTCAGAAAACCTCTGAAAGATTTTAGTTTACCTTTGGTGCTGTGATGTGTATGTAGGATTACATTTCACCCACATAGCTTGCATGCCACATGTTTAGAATGCAGAATTGTGCTAGAAAGTTGATCTTAATGCCAATCTAAAAATGAGAAATATTGTTTCCATGCATGCATCTTTGTGTTCCCTTTCCTCTGAATTTGAGCAAAAAAAGTTCTGACAGTATGATTTCAGTGCAGTATCATAAATGTAGTTGCATGTATGTATTTATAAGACCCCTGGTACTTGAAATATTTTGAATGATGTAGCAATTTTCTTTTCATATTTTCCTTGTACTTCAGCATGTACATAATGTATATACCTAACATGATAAGATGTACAGTGTAAACATGTGTGGTGATGGCTATAAGCTTTTCCTAACATCAGGTTCACAAGGTCAGAATATATTTTGAAACTACTGCGTGCTGATGATCTCAACTAGATTATGTTCACTTTGCCTGGCCTTGCTGTAGCCACATTATATTCACTTTGCCTGGCCTTGCTGTATCCACATTATATTCACTTTGCCTGGCCTGTCCCTACAGTCTGAGCTTGAAGACGACCTGCACAAGCTGGAAGTGGACAAGGCCAGACTGGAAGCTTCGCTGAAACACGAGACTCAGAAAGTCGAGATGTTACAGCGGGAACTGGAAGACTCGCACAAGGTTTGTACTTTGTGAGGAAAGAAAACAAGTTTTCTTAGGCATTCTTATATTGTTACAACTTTTATACATTCTTATATTTGTACAGCATAATAATACTAGATTTTAGCTGACCATTCTTTCTTCGTATTTATCCAATATGTCAGATTGAATGTTGTGAAAAAATAAGTCCATTGCATGAGACTTATTTGCTTGTATTGTTTTCTTGCTCATAAACATTCAGATTGAAATGGTAATTCCAAAGGAGTTCATAAACTTGATCACATATATATGTGGAATTCACTGGTTGCATTCACAGTATATCACTAGCATGTATCTGCATGTTCATAAGTGATTTCATGACTGTAGGTTTTTCAAACTACCATAACATGAAAAACAGTATCAAAGTTAATTCTGAAGCTAGCTAAGAAATATAACCATGTTAATAAAGTTTGAGTTTAAATAACTTGAATCAGGTTAGAACTACCATGGACGCCATGTTGGAGAAACTAAAAACCACAAACCTTGTGCTGGAAGGCAAGGCAGCTGTAAGTTGTCAACTTGCCATGGTTACGGGATTATTACAGCGTTCAAATATTAGACAAGCAAAGTTTTTGTTATATACTGTACAATACACCATGTACATTATTATCATTAATCAGCTAAATGAAATAATTGCTAACTAAGTTCTCTGCTGATTGAACGGAAGTCTCAGTCATCGTTAATATTACTTAAGGATAACCTTTGAACATTTAAACTCAAATTAACCTGAGTTTAGGATAAGAATATTTGCATGCTACACTGATCACTTTCTCTGCATGAAACGTTGATTCATACTTTTAAAACTTGGGGACACTCAGCATGGTCGAGCAACACCACATCGAAGAAAGGTATTAAAATATTCTAATAGAGACTGATACATTACATAGCAGTTCAAGGTGAATGGTTGGTGAAGGTTGTTATTGAAGGGTATTTAACGATACAGTGTACCAGTTGTGACGAAGGGATGACAATATTCAAGCACTGGGTTATGCATTTCATACATTTTCAGCATTGAAAAGTTGCATCACGAAAAAAAACAACCTGCACGATTTCTCATTTGATTCCACTGCGTGATAATGTATATACATGTACCTATATATTGCACCTATATGTCAGGAACTGACCAAACTGCGTAACAAGGTGCTAGAGGTACAGGAGAAGAACGCACAGCTCAGGTTTCAGATGACCGTAAGCAGCTTGCATGTTGTTACCCGTGTGCAGTCGATGTCGGCTGATCCTAGCTATTGTCTTTGAGTGGCCAAGCTGGATTATCAATTGTTTTCCATTTCCACAAGCTACATGTATTTCAGATTGTTTTTGTCAGTGTGACAATTGTCAGTTATTTCGGTGCTCGTCAACAAAACCAGAACACTCCCGGCACTAGAATCCATACAGCAAAATCACTGTGTGCAGCACTTTCCTGAAATTTCCAAAATAAAACACTAGCACCTCTTGTCCAAAAAATTTGTACTTCACCAGGACAATATCCATCAAAAAAGCAATAATAAGTATGCTTAATCGTTTTGATTTTGTTTCTTTCAACGGTATTGATATTTATTGATTTTTGTACAGAATTTATTAATGCCCCATAAAAATATATGTGTCGTGACTCCTGCATGTGCCAAACTCCTGCATGTCGTGATCACCGTGTGTTGTGTTTGTGTTGTCTTGTAGTCTGTAAATGGCACCACAGAAGCCGACACTGTAAGTCAGAACCTATACTGTGAACTTGTAGCCTCCTACTCGACAATATACTAGTACCTGTCGCTTTGCAGATTTTCTAATATACTTTTACACATATTCAACATAATATGATGTAATAAGAATAACTTAGCTATAGCCTTTGTGTATGCCTCTTGTGTGCTCTATAGTTAGGTGTGGCATATGTTCATACTATCATACTTTTCTTCATGCGTGTATCGTTTATGGCTAATTTCATTTATACATCCTTCAGTGATATCACACTAAATTATCAGCAATTAAACAGTATTATGGAGGGTAAATTAACAGATAATGATGTTTTTGAAAACATTCAAAAACATTTTGTCATCACATACTTCTGCTTTCACAAAAATAATATATATTTTCAATACTTTTTAGCTATCACTAGTTGTGTGTGACACTAACTGACTTGTAAATATTTGCCGTGACCTCCCCCCTACTCCCCCACCCCCAGGAGGCAGCAGCCACCCGAACCCTCGCGGCCCAGGAGGCGGAGGACAGCCGAAGTCTCTGGGAGTCGGAGCTCAAGTCCCGCTCCAAGCTCGGTCTCCGTGTAAGCTCCCGCCCCTGATACACGAAATATAACAGCTAGCAAGATAACATAGGCTCCTTCATCTCTGAGGGTTGTGTGACTGTGAAACTAATGACAGTATATTGATGTGTTGCTATGGCCAATAATGCGGGAATTCTAGTGATTTTGTTAAAAAAAAGAAGAAAAAAAATGCAGTGAGGTTACAAGGAGATAATAATACTTGATATGATTCGTATTGTGTTTATACGTGATTCTACGGGTATATGCATCTTGAAACTAAACATCAAATCTTTTAGTTGCTGCATCGTGATATTGTAAACACCAGCATAAATATTTTCGAAATACATGTATTGCATCCTTCTGTGTTTGTATCACTGCACTTGCATGTACAATGTCGCATGATTATCTCACACTGACTCTCGCAGATTGCTCAGATCGAACGAGAAAAACAAGATCTCGCCTCACAGTTGGACGAGGTAACGAACTTGTACTCAAATTGTGTACTGCATGGATAGAAATTGCATGTAGCATGCCAAACTTTCCAGTAACAGATCCAAAATTATGGTAGGAGAATGCAATAGAAAGATGCATCTTCCCGCATTGAACCGGTGAACGAATCGTGTCAATGTTGTTTTGAAGATTTGTACTTTGCACTAACAGGAACGGAGAAAGACGAGGAAAGCGATGGACCAAAAGAAAAATACAGATTCGAAGCTGGACCTTGAACAAAACAAGTTAGTAATTCAAATTTTAAAAATTGAGTCACTCCTCTCACAAATATATGTACCATAACCTTTATACTTCAAAACGATTCAGAAATTCCAGAAAGTGCTATCTACAAAAATACATTGCACTTACTTTAAATTCCAGATAATCATGGCTGTGTTCAAATTGTGCTTGTTTTTCCAGAGTTAATGAATTACAGAAGGAAGTTTTGTTACTGAAAACACATCTGAAAGCTGCCAAGAAGCGGTTGAAGGTAAATTCGCACAGCAAGATTTGTTGTAGGATGTATTTCCAAACTTCGTCTAACGTCTCGTCATTGTTTTTTCTTCCTCGATAGTAGTAGAAATAGTTGTTTTGTAACTGTGCATGCTTGCTAGATGCATTAATCTTGGTCAGAAATAATGCTATTCGTGTAATTTTCGTTCTATTAAATGTTGCTAACGCTATTCTGTTTCTACATGTCACTTAAATATATATTCGTGATACAAGTGATGTTTTAGCATTGTTTTTATCAGTACATGTATGCGTTGTATCAGGGATAGATTTCTATCTGATGACCATATTACAAATAATACTCTGGTATTATCTCTGTACACATTTCACACTTTCTTCACATTTCACGGTGTTTAGTTGTGTTTTCCGCTCTTTCCTATGCTGTTCAGGAGATAGACACAAGTGACAATAGAATTAATGCACTCCATGCCGATTTTGATCGTGAGCGCATGGAAATGGAGCGCACACTGGCAACACTGAGAAGACAGGTGGGCACACTGCCGCATGCTCAGACAATATGCTAGTGATTAAACCTGCATGCACGCACAAATAATTTTTGAGTTGTGTTGTATATTCTGTCATGTTAGTTGTTTTCTGCACCGATTATTTGATACACAGTGTTGATTAGATTAACACACTGACTCACTCTAAGCAATGAGATTTAAATCCTAAAAAAAATGTTGACCCGTTATGAAATCGTACCGTTCGTTTCTACTGTAGATTCACCCAATAAGGACTGTGATTAACGTCCCCCAATTGTTCGCTTTGTCGTTGATCTAACCCGCTCTAACCTACACGTGCTTTCTGTTCCCTTGCCTCTCTCTCGTCTCTTAAGTATGTGGACAGTGGAAGCACATATGGCCTGTCCGGCACTTCCTATAAGGTAACACACCAACCCACCAATGTTACTCGGCCGTCACACAGCGAATTACACAATCATTTACCCGTATTGAAGTCACTTCAACAAATCTGATACATTTGAATAAATTATAGTAAATAATTAACTTTAATAAAAATCTGAAATTGCAGTAACGATGATATTTTGTAAATTATAGTGAACATTTTTCACACATTTGAAACTGTAGTTTCATGTGACATTCAGAAATTTATCCAAAGCTCTATCCTGCCTGCATGCAATAAATCCCATCTCATTCTTACATATTTCCATGGAAATAAACATGACAAATTATTCATGGAATGTACCTTGTGAACCAACTCTCAACAGATCATCATCTCATCTCGAGGTCCCATGTGTATTACATCTTTTACCATATGACAATGTGTCCCTCCCATGCCCAGGTGGATGACTCGCGGGGCCAGCTGGAGTCGGAGGGGGACATGAAGACCCAGCTGGAGGACAAGACGAGACAGCTGCAGGCTGAGCTCAGTGCACTGCGTACCATGGAGAAGTCGTACAGCAAGCTGGAGCGCGCCAAGAGCAAACTGGAGGAGGACTTGTCACTGTACAGGGTGTGTACAGGGGCATGGAGATGTGTGATATATGATCAGGTTCTGTTGCTCATCAAGTTGGGTTGCATAGGAAGTTAAGAATTTTGTTAATAAAGTACCACCAGAGGAATTTGTCTATAACCTGTGTTTTCTCTAATAGAAACAAATAAAAAAAAATATTTGTTGGGATTATTCAGCATTATTCAAAGCATTAATATAGCATTAAATAATGTTGTCCCGCTAGGGCAGAATTTGAATGATAGATGCTCAACGTGATTCTAACCAAGACTTTTGCAAAATGTTCTTGATTCTCCTAGACTGCACAAGTAACAAATGTATCTACCTGTTAATACACTCTGCCCCTGACCTTGCAGACACACGTGAGCAGTAACCTCGTTGAGCGGTCGGAGGTGGAGCGACTCCGGTTGGAGCTGGAGGCGCGGTCCCGCGCCGAGCTCAACCAGAAGCTCCAGGAGGTCAATCAGTACCTGGAGGAACAGGCCCAGGCCCGCGGCAAACTCGACCGCATCCGAGACACCAACGAGGCCGACATGAAGAAAGACTTTGACCGCTCGCGCAACGAGCTTCTGGTAAGCCAGTTTAAAGTTTCCAAACATGATTTTTCTTTATTAATACAGACTATTCAGTACAAGTTCACATAAACTGAGTGACTATACTGCGTTTCGTGATACCTTCTGATGATACCTATACTTAGGATTGTCTGTACAATGTGTAGTGTGCTCCCATTTCAGGGCCATTGACTTTATAGCCATTTGTGTTCTATTGACCATTGATTGATACCATTGATTAGAACTGACCTAATTTATCGTGTCCATCACACAGGAGGAGCTGTCGACGTTAAGGAGAAGCTACAAGGAACTGCTGACACATCAGGGTCTCAAGGTGGACGAGGCCAAGCGCTTCAAGCTCATGTACGAGAACGAGGCACGGGGCAGGGAAGAGATGTCCCTGCGACTCAACAAGGCCTCTACTGCCGCAGACCGGGCTCAAACACTGTACGTTCTGGGTGGCACAGGTTTTGAGGATATCTTTGGGAGAATTCTGAGGAAAAATACATTTATTTCTGGAAACTATGGAAATTTTGTAATGAGCCTCAAGTGTTGTTTGATTCCTACATGTATTTGTTGGAATAAATGTTATGCTGTGAAATCCAATGTATTGTATTGTGGGAAATTTGATTCTACACTGATATATATCCAGACATATGTTTGTGTGTTTGCCTGATATGACATCTCCTGTTTCATTTTGCAGCATTGATCGCCAGAGGCACAATGGCAGTCTGTTTGAGCCCACTTTCGACAAGGCGTGGACCTCCGGCCTTGTGAAACCCTCCCCAAATCACGGAGTCAACGATGCCATGGGCAACAAAATCAAAGAGGAGCTTGATCGAAGTATAGCCAAGCATATGGAGAAAGGTGACTCCTGCACAGGCTTAGAAAAGTTTTCATAATGTATAATACTATTTTAATGTATGTATTGACAAGCCATATTCTCTTTGTCAATTTTAATTCATTCATAGTATTGAAGTCGTACACTTTATATTATAACAAACAGATTTTCAGTTAACTCCATGAACTGTCCATATAATGTTCTCTGACACCTTTGTGATGTATATTTCGTTTCCTCCACTGGCAGGCCCATACATAGACATCAACCCTCCCGCCCGTAGCTATGACGATGCCCTAGGTTCCGCGTCGCCTGGCAATACAGCAGACTACCTTAGTGTTCTTCAGAAAAACTATTTCGTATGAGAGCGGGCGTGTTTTTCGTTCCATGACTCTGTGTTACTTGTGTTTTCAGGGACAAAAAAAAAATTCAGACCATGAATTTTGTTTTCGAAACAGCTGCATGTGCATGACTTTTCCCTGTCATAGTCGCTTCATTACAAAATTTAGGACCTGTTTGTGAATTATGATTATGCACAAAACTAACTGTGATACATGTATGTCATGAAGTTTGGTCCTCATTTTCGCCATGTAGTGTTTTTCGTTCCACTTATGTTTCGTAACTTCGTGATATCTACAGTGAAAATCTCAAATATCTAGTCTCTTCTCTCAAAATGAACAAAAAGATTAGTTGAAATAAAATAATAGGTAACTTTTATGTAGAAGAATATAGAATATCCCCACAATTATGTGTTACAGTATTATGCTCAGTTGCAATGGTGTTACATGGATGTAAATGTAGAACAGAAAATCAGCATATCAAATATCTCACTGTTGTGCCAAATCTTTAGTTACATGTTACACTTGGTATGTATGTAACTGGACACTATTTATTGCATGAGTTCGTGTAGATATTTATATAATTTATTTCCAGTCAATGCAAGTACATTTTCTGTATATACTTAACGTGAATCCATCCAACCAGATTTCTTGTTTATTTACTATTTGCATTCCTGTGTTAACGAGCGAGTCACAAAATTATACAATACTGCACACATATCGGCACTCGTGAAGACGTAGTTCGACTAAATTGAGTAACACTTGGTCTGTCTTTTCTGCTCAATTTCAATCGTACTGACCATTCCTGATATATATATATGTGATTGATCTTGTAATATTCAAATTGGTGCTTGAAGTCAGTAGGGTTATGAATTTATAATTATGGAGACTCGAAAGCTAGGTTTAGTATGGTACACTAAAGAGTTCACTGAGAAATGAAACCTTGTAACATTGTGGCAAGAGCGGCCACACAACTTGTAAGCTTTGATAAAGCTTTTTCGATAAAAATGAGAAACATTGTGGCTGTAAAATAGTAATACTCAGAACTATCCACTTATTTGTTCACAGCGTTGTCATTGCCACGATTAGCAAAACAATTATATCTATATCAGTTTTATCACCATAAAATGCGATTGCATGTTGGTGTATGGCAAGTGATGGGACCATTTAGTACATTATTTATGGGTATTTAAGACCCTCAGAAAATATGGGAAAAAAATTTACACCGAGTTGAAAGTGGTGACCTTGACCAAGGTGATTGACCAAGATGTTATTTGTTTGGTACTATTCATGTTGAACTGTCAATAAATTGGTACTAACACACTGTGTCGTGGACTTTGTTTTATTGCTATGCAAGGGCGCTTCATACGAAAGAAAGATGCATTGTAATATGTATGTGTGCAAGGCCACACAGATACTTTATTGCAGAGGCCTTCGACATATTGCTCTGTGATATTGACCAGTACCGGTACATGCATACAATATAAGCAACTAAAACTATGGTCTGGAAATGCATTTATTTGTCGTATTATAAATCATGAGCACAATTTAAAAAAAAAAAAAAGCCAAAAACAACTTGACGCAATGCAATATAGGATTAAATCTTAACTGAAAGTAGCTGTTTTTGAGTTTCTAATGAGATTTTTAACCCAGGAAATCGTTGCGTTCTATGACTTCATCATGACATGAATAAAATACATACATTTGCATCACAAGTTGTAATCACAATCAAGCCTTTTGATTAAATTGATCACAAATGTCATGCAATTCGAGCACATTTTCAAGCGAAGCGAAACATGGTCTGCATTCTACAAAACTAATAACATTAATTCCACGTCTTCAAGTAGCATATATATATGCAATCAAGAGCACAGCAAACATCATTGAAAATATATTGAATAGAAACTACTTTTATTGTGATATGAAACAATACCAGTTGCAATAAATTACCAGCAGGCATGCATACTAATTTGCATCTCATTACAAATATGACAAGCGGACATCACTAAACATAGACATTATATCGCACTATACAATTTCATTCAAGACAATACAGGATGATCATATGAGTTTATGCAGTTCATCCTACATCATTTTTTCTTGAGATTCAATACATCCACTATACATAACATCCTGCATGTAGCACGCGTACAAATGCATATATATCACTTCTTGGTACAAAAAAAAACACGTCATAAAACACGCAATCATGATGTGCACGCAAACTTCCTTTTACCACTGTTTTCGATCACTTCCGAATGCATAATTGGTGAGATTCAGAATATGATTAATCCAAACACAAACATTTACATTTCAATTAGTCAAACACATCTATGCTGAGTAAAAACTTATTGAACTATTATGACTGAAAAACGTTGAACGGAACCGTGACATCATGAACATTATAGAGACTGCTTGATGAAATACTATACATGTATGTGTTTATCATGTTTATGAACATGATATAATCACAAACGCGATGAGAGACCACCTTTGAATTAAGATCACATCTCCATATACAGGTTTCACTATATGTACATGTATATTATTCGAAATTACATGAAAAAATTGCATATGTTTTTTGAAGGATACTACAGTATGAAAGCATTGTAAGCTTTTAGCTTGAACGTCTTGATTTTTACATCCGTTTTGGGGGCAAAATATGAAGCTAGCCATGTTACCCGTCTACGTACATCTTGTTATACCAAGTCATCCACTGCAGTCAAACCAGTCAGCATATATGCCTAAACTATTTCACTACTGTCTACTACCGGTCCTATCACTGCTGAGTTAGAAGGTGGGTTTCCATGCAGGCGACGTCCACGGCGAAAAGAACATCAACTTGTCTTCGCTCGCTCGGCTGTGTACCTCAATGTTGGCTACGGCCCAGCTATATAGGTTGCCTCAGGCTACGGCCTTGTCAGTAAAAACCAAGTCACTAGCAAACATCAGCACTGAAAGTTAGAAGAAAGAAAAAAAAACACGGGACTCAATTATAATTTATCATTTGCTTGGCGTTGTAATTATCTTGTTCATCATTCTGAAATTATTCAATTTAATAGCATCTCCTAGCCAAATACCATTTGATGAATGACACAGGATCAAATGTATTGATTTTTTAAATTTACTAAATTTGAAATAACATTACATACCCATATTTGCAGTAATTATCAACATTCGTGTGAAATATTTTTTTTCTCTTCAACAAATTTGACAGTCCAGCTAATTTTGAGACCTAACATATTAATTCAATATATTTCAATATTAATCAGCAAAATAAATATTTCGGACGAGCAGTCAATTCAGATATTATATACATAACCTTGTGCTCTTTATGCCCTTGTGAATGTCACATTGTGGTCGTGACTGTGGATATGATTCTTCACGGCAAGATGCACAAACGAAAATATTTTCTTTACACGAATGTATTCTGAGTGACGTCATTTAGAACATAGATGACATGACTCGACTCCAACAATACCATGAATACAGGGGAGTTTTTTCATGCATAGTAAGTTCACTACGTAAATACATGTACCTTCCTTCATCTCATAAAAAAATATATTATGCATACATGTTACATATTGAATGGCAACAGCTAATCAATATTAATTACAAAGTTAATTATTTTTTATTCAGGAGCAAATCTAATATTAACCAATACGCCATACTCTGAGAAATAATTTACAATTCAAAATTGAGGTCCTTCCAAGTAGCCCTGATACATATATCTGTACGGGACTTTGAGATTCAATTATTCTCAAGATTGAGTGTTGTGTATAGCCAATAAACTGACCTAGAATAGAATTATATCTTATCTTAGCATCTTATCTTGTGTTCTGAACTTGATAAAATTCATTGCAATATTTAGTCGGAACTGTTGTAATTCAACAGTAAATTGCACCACTGGCAAGGATTTTACTGGAGAAAAATCCAAAGCTAAGGACTGGCAACAAAAATAAAGCTCTGTATTAGACATAAAGTCAAACATGCTATTGCTGCTACTATGGTGGTCTCAGTGGGTCATTTTGTTAGAAAAAAAAGCTCATTTCAACGCTATGGGTGTTTGCTGGAGAATAAAAAAAACACTGAACCAATCGGTAGCAAGTTTGTGGACTATATATATTCAAAACCCAGCGCGAGATGAACTTTTTTCCCAACAAAATATTTGGCAGGGGTGAAAAGGATCAACAACAAACACTCATTCAGTGTAGACATTTATTACAAAATGCCAAAAACATGCAGTTATTCACACAGTACAAATCAAATTACACGTTACCATCGTGAAACTTTTATAGTAGTTTCAATCTGTTACGAGAGGGAGTTATATGTAAACCCCAGTCAGTAAATACAGATTACAATATCTTTTTTTCAGGTACAATTTCCACAAATAACCTCATTAATGCTGTTATTATGTACGTAATTAAGGGTTTTTTTTTAACTTGAACTTGTGACGAAATGTCACATCATTACCAGTAAATATTCAATAACAATTCAACATTTCCAAATTACAGGTAAAACACTGACTGCTATAATTGATTTATAGCAAGTCCCGTAGTAACACATAAAAATCATTCAGATTATAATATCTGTATAATATATAAATTAGTACATCATATGTTTGACTTTCACCCAACGGTGCATAAAACTAAAAATAATGTGATATTCACAGACTTGAACCAGCAAGAAACTTCAAATAAAACAGTTTTCCCCCAATGTTTTCAATCATATATACCATATATTTAAAACTAGCAGAAATTATCAAAATAAAGACCAAATTAAATATTTATAATCAGCTGAAAATGCCCAAATCATGATCAAATCTGTAGTATTTTTGAATGCTAAAATTGTTATCAAAACACAATCTTGATCAATTTATCTCATTGATCTAATATTATGCAGTTTACTGCTATGTGAACAAAATTTTATAAGAACTCAAATGTATCGATTCAAATAGTATCAGAAGTGTTCTACAGTTTTCAGGTTGTGTAATCAAAATTCAACATCGATGAAGTGAATTTATGTTAGTTTTGAAAGTATCGAAGCATAATTTTTTTACATGCAAGTTAACTTAACTGAACTAAGTTTCATCTAAATTAATTTTCATGCAAATTTGAAATGAAAAGTGTTCACCCTTTCTAACAATGTTGTTAACCCATAGATCATTGACATAGAATATATTATAAATTTACGATTACACCTTCTAATTGTATATTTATATACATATAGATCATATTTAGCCTTCATTCCGTACACAAAATGAAACAAAACACATGAACTCGATTTAGTCATTGACAACATACACGCATCTATAAGAATTCACAACACTGACCAGTCAGTAGAAAACGTCGCACTAGTAATATCTTTTACACAAACATGTCCAAGAAAAATCCTATTATGGCATCGACATACATCATATATATAGTGTATGTTAATCACTGTCAGTGCAAAATATCAGTAAATTACATATTCACATGCACACACACCAAGTTTCTATAAATAAAATACTATAGACAACACCATCTACAGACAAATGTACACAATCTGACATTAAATCAAGCAAACAAGCCATATATAAAATGGAATTATATACACCCGTATGAGCTGATTTTGTGGCGAAAACACATTCATGGGTTTCGACATGCAAGAAACGTAAAAGGAACTAAAACTGACCACACAGTAATTGTTTGTGACTGGGCAGTGAGGCTAAAACAACGAAAACACAAATCAGTCGAAGCTGGACCCAGTCAGCAAAGGGCCAGCAACAAACAGCATGATTCATGTTAATATGTACACAAATAGTACCAACACAAATTCTAGCACCAAAAATTCAGAATGCACAGAACAAAAACGTCTATATCACACACACACATGCAGTTAATTAGGCACTACCAACTCCTATCATTATGTAGGGTGACTATTTAGTATTTACCACCAAGTTGTGCAAGTGTACTGTTTACGTACATGTACTAGTATGTTGTAATATGGATAGCATCTTCATCAACATGATCAATACATGAAAGTGTAGTACATATCTCTTCAGTTTCATTTCAGGTCAAAATATATCCAGTTTCAATTTCAGTCGAGTACAGTGTAGGCGGTTATCAGTGTCCAGGATAATGAGTATTGTTTTCTTATGAATGAACCAAGTTTGTTTGAAATACAGAACACAATTGCTAGCACAACACTCATTTCTCTGCACAGGAATTAATCAATTAATCTTGTTATCATGTTTGTCTTGCCTTATCACATTATACAGTCACCAGGAAAATTACTATGAATCATAATTGATGATCATGATGATATGTACACTGAAAAACCAACTGCATTTTTGCATATATTTTTCAAATCAGTTAAAGACAACTAATCAAGTGTGACTGTGCATAATCATACAGGTACCAACTTCATGACAGGGACACTCAGTCACATACTAGTTTTAAGGCAAATTTTGCATCAGACCTAAACGTTTTATACAGAGCGAAACATGACGAACTGATATGATACAAGTTTGAATATATCTCTTGATGTGCACTCGCACGATGCTGAGCATAGCCGTCACCACTCGGCACGCTGACAATCAACTTACAACCATTGCTGGTGTTTCAGCCCGGCCCTCAGTAGTCCCTACGGTTGTTGTATCGAGGCGGGTACCTACCCTGGTCCTCGTGGTACTGGTGGTTGTGGTTGTAACTTACTTTGGACGAGCCCTTGGGCTTGTGCTGGCCCCGGCTGCGCATGTTGCGGCGTTCACGGTCGCACTCGTAGTCCTCGATGCGCTGCGTCAGCGCCAGTTTCTGCTGGATGGCCATCCTCAGCAGTGAGTTGAGCGTCTTCTTCTCCTCCTCAGCGTTGGCGAGTTGTCGCTGAAGCTCGTCTTGCTGCGTGATGTACTCATCGCAACGCTGTGCAAACATTGCTCGCAGCGAGGCGAATGATGCCGCATCCTCCTTCAGAGACTTCAGCTCATTACGGAGCCGGATCATCGTCTCCGTGACGATTCCCTTCTCATGCTCATATTTGGACTTCAGATTGGACAGCGCGATTTCCGCTGTGGACTTGTTGGCCTTGAGAACACTGCGGAGGGTAGCGATCTGCTCTCGTTTCGTTGACAGCATGGCCTTGAGCTTGACAACCTGCTCCTGCAGCTCACTGACCTCCTCTGTGGATGTCGAGGAGGTCTGCTGTCGCTGTCGAGACATTTCAATTGTTCGTTCCACTGATCGTTTAAGATATTTGATTTGATCGTTGATAGTTTCCGTCAACTTCATACAAGTGATTGGATCACTCTTGATCTCTTCTCGGCTGGAATCCAGCTCTTTGGCATCTTTCTCTGGGGACTTTTCCCGGTCTGAGGTATTGCTGTCATCACTGTCCTTGGGACTAGCCTGTCTCCGGATCTTCCGGCCCTGGACATGCTCGAGCATCACCCTATTGGGTGTCTCTCCGTTGACCTCACATACCAAGTGGTACAATGTGGCCAGGTTCTCGGTGACTTTAACGAGCTCGTCCTGTGTGGAGGTCAGACTGCCCTGACTCTCTCCCGCCACTGCCGACACGGAGCCGAGCTCTTCCTTCAGACTCTTGATCGTCTCCTCGTACTTCAGCACCTTGTTGCGGAGTTCAGTGAGCTCAACTTTCATCTCATCATCATCCTTCTTCTCGTCATCTTTGACCTTCTCCTGTAGCATGCGTATTTTCTCTTGTAGTTCCTCAATCTCGCTCAGTGCTGCACCGTATCGCATGTCCTGCTGTCGCATGTTCTTCTTCATGGCAAGTATTTCTGGAGGTGTGCCGTCCGTGTCATCATCTGTCTCCATGTCAACCTCCACATTGTCGACCTCTGGGCCGGACGTGATAGCAGCCATGGCAGCGAGGTGAGCTTTCATCTCTGAAATCTTGCTTTGCTGTTCACCAATCTCTTTCTTGGCCAGATCGAGGCTCTGTAATGAGTCTTCCAGTGACTTCTGCAGCTGGCCTTTTTCAAGCTCTGTCTTCTCGAGCACCTGCTCCAACTTTCGAACCTCCGACAAGTGAACCTCCGAGAAGAGATCACCGACAAGACCCTGGGACGCTGGTGCGGTGTTCTTGGCTGGCGAATCCCTCGCAAAGTCTGCCTCCAAGTGCTTCAGTGCAGGGTTGTTCTGTGAGTCTGGGTCTTCTCGGTGGTTGGAATCACTAGACCCGAGTCTCAGGTCACCCAATCCAAGATTCGCCAGGGTCTGTAGAGTGAACATCGACTCTGTGTTAATCCTCTGGTCCAGTTCCTTCTTGTATGCATGCTTCTGTTCTCGCTCATGCTCGAGTGACAACAAAGCCTCTTCCAAGTTCTTCTCAACAATATTCTTGAGCTTGGCAAGAGCTTCTAGTTCTGAATTCAGCTCATCAGTTTCATCCTTGAGTCGAGCATTCTCCAACTTCATTCCCTCAAAGTCAACTTGTGCCTGTTTCAGAGATAGCAGTGATTTCTGCAGCGAGATATTTTCCTCCTCTAACTCCGAATAGTCCGTGAGATTTCTAGTCTCACGATATTTGAACTCTTTGATTTCCTTCTTCATTTGTTTCCTCTGTGATTCAAGCTGCTCTAGCTGCTGAGTTTGATCGGAAAGCTGTGTGGAAACTCTGTCGTTCTCATTCTGTACACGCTCCCAGGCTTGCTTAGTTGACTTGAGCTCGGTCTCAAGCTCTGTGATGGTTTCCAGAAGTTGTGCTTCTCTTGATGCCGTCTCAAACAGCAACGTCTCTTCCTGATGGATTCCGACTTCACTGGCCTTCTTGTGTGTGTGGTGAACTTTACTTAATGCCTGTAAACCAAAGAGAATGCAAATGTTTTTAAGATGGCAGCAACAACCCGGACAAGCTCAAAGTGCCAAATACGGAGAGCGATTTTCTCTGGCAAGACCATGCAGTGCAGGAAGCAGAGCACAGGTCACAACATCATGATCATTTGAGTTGTATACATAGAGTCATAAGAAATTAACCAGCACAAAGAAATGTACAGGTAGGCAACACATTCATGTACTCGGTTACTTTTGTGTTAGATCTAATTCAATTGTCTTTACTGACAAACAATTGGAACTGTAGAAAAATTGGAAGCTGTTGGTAAACATCTGGTAATATGTTGATCTTTCAACTCAAATGTTCCCTCTCCTGAATAAAATGATCAAAAACGGTTATAAGACTATGCCGAAATTTGCTAAGGCTTAGCCCAATTATTCTAATAAACAACTTGAAGGTAGGTAGGTAATTTATTTGAAACTAGAGTCTAGACTAGAATATCTATTCTGGTTGTAGCTTTCTAGACTGAACGGCCTGTCTCCATCGAGCAAAATATATGACATAACTCTCACCGGTTAACATGCGATAAGGCCGCCAAAGCGATCAGGCCGCATATTATCATACCCGTATGCACGAGTGTCATAACTTACACTCGTCATCCATCAGTCAAGCTGTAGTTTGACAGTTTTCAATGGCGCCCTGATCTCTTTGGCGGCCTTATCAGCTTATCACCTGTACCCCCTCTCACCTCTGTTGCACACTCCAGTTCGTGTCTAGTGGTTTCATACTGGGCTTCGATCAGTTCCAGTCGTTCCTTGATCTTGTTATTTTCTTCCAAAACAGCCAGTCCATATTCGGCCGCTTGAGCACGCTCATTTGCCGACTCTTCTAAATCGTTCTGTAACCGTACGATTTCGGCTTTGAGGGTCTCAACTGTTTCATCATGGTCTGCCATAGTTGTTTCGAGTAAAGATCAGAACCACACCCTTCCCTGATTACTCAGACATTCATCTAAACTTTTGACATTTTTTCTGTGGCCATTTCCGACGAGCTGAAATTCTCTAACTGGTGTTTCCGGTCAGCAAGCGCATGCGCAGACACGTACTTTGCCGGTCTGCGTTCGATTTTGATCGATAACTAACGTGTTCGTCTAGCTCTTTTGTGCTACAAGGTTCTGGGTATAGATCATGATGAGAGTGTATTCCGTTTCACAAAATAAAATAGAAGCCCTGAACACATGATACGACTAAACCTGGTATGGTAATTGGCATCATATCACTCATGTTGTCGGCCGCCTGTTTGTATTATGATAGGATAATTTTCGCGAGGTCTAATTAGTTATATGCCCAGCTTCTCATGAACCAGCATATCCTCTATTTTGACAGGTGGAAAGTTATATAACATGCCTAGCTTCTCGTGAACCAGCATGCTTTTTATCTTGATAGGCGCCAATTTATGTTAATTGTGGAAAACATGTCACAGTTTGATGTTCATCGAAGTGTGTATTATCGTGTGAACCACATGTACCTGCATATATACATGATTAGGCTACAAACACAATTCAAATCGTGGTCAACATTATCACAGTTTTGTTAGTTGAATGTCTCAACTAAGTAAAACAACTTTCAGGCTTTTATTTGTACATCACGTAGCAATTTGTTTTATTTTTTAATCAATTATCCGAAGAAATGACCAAGGAGGTTTGAAATTGAATGTAGAAAAATACACCACTTGCGAATTAGGCTCTAAACATTGCTGTTTCTTTCGTTAGCATCGCACAAAATGATGCATATAAAATCGAGTCTTGAACAATGCAATGTTGGTTATAAAATGTTTCAAATGCAACTTAAGATTTATAATTAGTGATATGGACACCTTACTGTCGGGAATGTTACAAATATGATGTAACAATCTTTTTTGGAAACGGTATTTGATTACGACATGACTGTGCCTCTGGAAGTTTTCTTCATCTACATTCAACTTGCCAATCAGGTACTGGTCAAGAATGATGAACATAGTCTCAGTAGTTGCAGATTCTCTCTTTCCTACTGAGGGTTCGCCAACCCTGAGATGTTTTGCATGTTTGGTTAATAGCTAAGTTAAATTATATCTACTGTCTATTTCCTTGAATATAAGATCATCATACATATTCGTTATAACTCAGCATCGTGTTTGAATTTCAGTAAGTGCCAGTCATCATGCCATGATACTACAACTTTGGTTTATCTGCATTCCTCTTGGATCATCGATCATGTAATCATTGATGCCTAACTAACTGAAGCGAATCATCAATTATCCCTGTTCAAAGCACAGGTCGTAACTTGTTCCTGTTTTGATAATTTCTTGCTTAGAAAAAGAAACCCGATGTTCCATTTCCTTCAAAATTTAATACCGATAATCCCTCTGTGTGCTCTTCAAAAGCGTGTGATAATTTTCCAGATATAAACCCAATTTGCTCAAATGGATTGAGTAGGCTATATATAATAGAATTCTGATAAGTTTTTTCCGTGACATGAAGGTCGTAGACGTTTTAATTACCTACATAATATTTTTTGTACCCAATGCGTGTAGGTGAAATGATATGTATCACGCATAACAGTTAGCAGCGTTCCAACACAATTATTTATTAAAACCTTTATATTATTTACTATTAACACTACCATATAGCGCGTGACAAGAAGTATAGAAGAAAAGCTTAGTTTCGGTAATGAAGTTTGTTCTCAAAAATTTCTATCATATATGAAAAATCCCATAGACCATCATCTTAATTAATTCACAAAATTATCGGGTTTTTTTTTTTTTGAGGGGGGGGGGGGGTTGGGGGGAGGGGTATTTTTCTGTCGCGTTCGAGGTGCATCTGAAAAGTACGTGTGTCATATAAAAATTCATTAGTTAAAGATAAATCTTAATTCAATCAAAGTTATATGTTCAACTTAAAATCATTGTCAACATGGAATATAATCTGACATTATCAGTCCCCTGAGTTGGCTACAGTGGTAACCGTTTTTATATAGCCCATAACAACCATGGTTGTTGGCCATAATAAGGACTAGTTTGTGATGAATATCATATTGTTTGTTCGAGAATCAAAAGGCAGAATGTGACTTATTTTCATCAAATCAAATCAAATGACCTCATGATATATTTTTCATTGATCCAATTTGACTTTTAAAGAGTAAATCATGTTCACCAGAGTCTGACTACCGAGGATCCCCGTATTTAAGCCCCTCCTTGGATAAGCCCATGGGCTAATACAAGGGGAGTACTACTCTTGTATAAGCCCATGGGCTTATAAACGGAATAAAATTCTGTCTCTCATCAGGACTGGGCCTATATTTGGGGAAAACGTAGTTGACGTTTTGTTTTTCGTAGGAGACGTTGGTAAGTGTTGGTACCTAGAATAAGCCACTGAAATGAAATTGACAAAAGACGTACGTATATGCCTTGCCTAGGGATAGTAAAGTATACACGTGACCAGCTGGATTTTATCCGGAACATGCATGCATAGGCATATATATGTGTACATTTTTATTCGTCATGCGTGCGTTTAATATGACAGTGAATATCTGTGATATTCTATCTTTATGGAACTATAGAATAAAATGTTTGTATAAATATAGTTATTAAAATATAGTTATAAATATAGTTAGGGCCTATTGAAGTGCTTTCCTGTCTGATCCATTGTAAATTCAAGCGTGCAAAATAAAAATCGTAAAATAATCATTCCCCAAATATAAGCCCATGGGCCTATATATGGAGTTAAATTTCATTCGACACAACCCCTCTTCCCCAATTATAAGCCCAGGGCTTAAATACGGGGATCCCCGGTATGCTGTTATGGTTATTTATATTTCCTGTAGCGATATCTCTTGTCAACATACATTGTTTCACCATGCTAGGTAATGTCTGAATAACATCATGATTAAAATACTATACAATAGCTAATGAGGCAAATATATATGTGCAAATATGGTCCAAATAGCCCATAGAACCAATAAAGGTAATACAAATCTGTAAAATCCATCTGTTCAACTCAGTGTCTTCTCCAATATAAACCTAGAACGAAGAATATATCTAAAATTTATTCAGCTCTATGAATTTTAGAACTTTTTTTCACAAGATTATTAGGAATGTTCACTCTATCCATTGCATATCATCATTTTAATTTTTAGGTATTCCTCTTTCGGTATTCCACTACACTGGTGTACACCCTGACCCCTGACCCAATTCTATTGTGTTTGAGGTTAGGTCATGTAAATGGTAACGTTCTAATGCCTTCAAAAGTCTGACAAAATCATTACATGGTGTAATATGGTAAAAAATACCAAAGTTAATACACGTTTATAATCTATCCAATTCCGTGTTCGAGCATGTGTTTAAAAGATGTGCATTGAGGTTGTTACGCTGAAAGCAAGAATTTGCTGGAAAAAATGACTTGAACTGTGGCGATGAAACGCTAAAGTCAGGGATTAATAATAAAAAATTACCTCTTTTGGAGAATGAAAAATGTGTATTTTGGAGCGAATTATAGCATATGGGTACACATATTGTTCAGTTTGATGTTTTTATACATTATATTGTCCTTTCTATCCGATATATTGTGCTGTCAATTTATGCTTGACGTGGTAACGTTTTGAGGCATTCAACATGACATTCAACTTATGACATGTCACAAAATTGTATCATACCTAAAATTAGGTACAAAACTGCATTGAATAGTAAACGATGTTCGAGAAAACAAGCAAAGTATCATAATTACATGACACTTTCCTCAACATTCGACTATCAAATGAAGACTGACGAGCAAATGAAGAGCAACACATATAATTCTAGGGTATTCGGGACATGGAATTCACACGTATAGTCGATGTACAATTTCAACAATATAATAAACAAGTTGATATTTTGTTCTCGTATATCTTTATATCTGGCACAATAGAACAATAAAACATCACCATAAACATGAACTGGCCCCACAATAGAATTGAGTCAGATAACTTTCGACGACTGGCTGCATAGTGTGTATATATATTTCCACTCGTGACGTGAATACAACTGAAAAATTACAAATTGCACGACATGAATGGAACGCAGCCTCTGACTCGGAGCTAAGTAAAAACGAAATACACGTTCCAGATTGTTCACTTCAGAATTTTTGTGTCTTTACACGCGATTTTATACTTTTTGTATGATTTTCAGAACATTCATTACATCTGGTGTAATTGAAACATAATCATGAACATAAGAAACGCGAAGGTAAAACATGACTACCATTGATCCATTATATATATATAATATAGTATCTTGTAACATGATTGTACGTGAGCGATAATAAGTGAAATATCTGAATGTTGACGTTTTCATTAGCGTTTCGGCACGAAATGTCCACAGTCGGTTGTACCGAGGAGGAGGGGGTGGGAGTTAGTAGATGCTGATACCACCCCCCCCCCCCCCCGTGTAACTAGCGACTGTGTGTGGAAATGTCCTTATGGTTTTGTCGGAATTTGTTATTTTTTCTTCTTTTTTTCTCCACTTTTCGGTTTCCGGACGACAGCTCAAGCGACCCTGAGGAGTCCAAAATAGCCCACATTGGTGCTCGGAACGAAAACAAACAAATCAAGATTCCCGGGTATGTCAGTTATCTGCGCTGACACACCAAATTATCTTTTTGTATTCACTCAGATACACGAGAGGACCCAAATTATATATGACAACACACTTAAAAACCCCGAAATATTGTTGAAAATCCCCTCCAAACGTTGACTTTAGCATCGGCTGTCACCGACCACAAATTTCACCAGGAAGGATTAGCGGTGTTTGGATGGGATTTTGAGCAATACTAGTACACGTGTTGGCTGTCGCTTGACATTCGCCGTATAAGTATAATTCCGCGACCTTTTATATTGGCGTCCCTAAATGTTCGCGTGTTTTTCAAGCTCGCGAATCTCGCGAAATTAAAGGCACGCGAAAATTAATGGGGTTACAGTATATCGAGGTATTTAGTTGAGTTATCATGTAATTTGGGTCCTCTTGTGTATCAGCATACATACAATACTAAAAGTTTGTGTGTCAGCCTGTAAATCTGTCATAATCGTGATTTGTTTGTTTTCATCCCGAGCACCAATGTGGGCCATCTTGGACGCGCACCGCATTGCTTGGGCTGTCCAGACGAAAACTCAGGAACCATTTCACACCTTGACGAATCTCAGAGAAATTTTCAGATATATCAGAAATCAGATATATTACGTAGATGAAACCTGTTGATTTTGAGCCGGCTCCGAGATCCAGTTTGTCAGTGAGGATGAATTATGTGCCAATTGGTTTCTGGATGATAACTAAAAAAGTCCTACAGCCGTAGTACATGTATCATGTAGTACATGTATTTGTGCCACATTTCTGGAACTTGACACAATGACGCATTTTTTGGTACCCTGGGGTACCAGGTAGGTCACCACCATTTTGTTTAAATATTTAATTTATTTCTAAAGGTGTACCCTGGTATAAAAAAATGAGGAAAAAATCTTTTTAATCAAATCTAGGAAAAATCTTTTTAATCAAATCTAAAGGGTCATTTGTTGAATTTGAATGATTATTGACACCTTTAGAAAGCTTAAATCAGGAGTATATGGGCATATCAGTGTTTGTGAACAACATGGAACCGTGACAGCCTATAAACCATTGCAATGATTATTCTTGCTACATTCACCAGGGGGCGCCCTAAATCACGTTGTGCCCTGGGGTACAACGGTACCCCGGGGTATGTCGTAATGCATCACATAGAGAAGAACCCTATTGATTATGGTATCAATCAAGCAAATGATCCTTGACCCACAGCTAAAACGAGATTGGTGAGTCATCCTTGGGACCACTACATATCTTGGAAATGAGGCTTCGAAGAGCAAAACGGACGTTATTTTCGGACATGTGTCTTACAGTCAGGAACAGATACAAATTTGGTAATTGTTATGAATTACCAAAATATGACATTTTAACATCATTTAGAAATTACACAAAAAGGAAATGGCAAAAATACATGACCATTTTGTGATATTTTAACAATTACCTCTTTTGGTAACTTCAGTCTAATTTTCTTGTTCAGATGCCTGCTGTGAATTGCATGCTGTGTACGGATTGCTATAAACTTGACAAAAGAAAGCTTACATCATAAGGTGTACTCTCAATAGATTTGCAGCAATCCGTACACAGCATGCAATTCACAGAAGGCATCCGAACAAGAAAATTGGACTGAAATTACCAAAATAGGTAATTGCTAAAATATCACAAAATGGTCATGTACTTTTGCCGTTTCTTTTTTGTGTAATTTCTAAATGATGTTAAAATGTCATATTTTGGTCATTCATAACAATTACCAAATTTGTATCTGTTCCTGACTGTCTTAGGGGTATGTTGGGTGAACTGGGCCAAATTTTATTTTGCTGAGTTGGCATTGTTCATTTCCGGCCATATCTCGGAAACAGTGCGTCAAAGAATCAAACGGACATTATTTTCAGAAATGTGGCACTAGACAAACATGTCTTAGGGGTATGTTGGATGAACTAGGCCCTAGGTCAAAATATTTTCAGCTGAGTTGGCATTTTTCATTTTCGGCAATATCTCGGAAACGGTGTGTCAAAAAATCAAACAGACATTATTTGCAGAATTGTGGCACTAGACAAACATGTCTTAGGGGTATGTTGGATGAACTTGGCCCTGGGTCAAAATATTTTCAGCTGAGTTGGCATTTTTCATTTTCGGCCATATCTAGGAAATTATATGTCGTAGAGTGAAACGGATGTTGTTTTCGGACTCGTGGCACCAGAAACCCATAAGAGATGGGTTTCTGGTGGCACTAAACAAACATGTTTTAGGTGTATCTTAGGTGAAATTTTTTTTCTGCTCATTTTCGGCCATATCTCGGAATTGATGCATATTAGAGTGAAACAGAGATTATTTTCAGACTCGGTGACAGACATCTCGCAGAGTTATGTTGGGTGAACTTCAACCTCAGCCTAAAAATTTTCTGCTGAGTCACCATCTTTTATATTGGCATAGTGGAACTAATGGTGAAGATACATACCGGTATAAATTTCAGTCGAAATGCCCCGAGGCATCTTTAGGTCTTGATGTCTAGTTTCACCAGAGTCCAGATGTATTTATGCCACAAAATTTACATTATGTGAAATATGTGAAAACTACGGAGCCCCTGAGGTGACATACTAGTACATATTTATGATATATGCAATAATTTACACGTAATTTACATGTAATATTTATGATTTTGTGTGTACGAAATACTGATTTGTGCCCATGATATACTAATTTGTTGACACAAAATACTAACTAGATCTCATTCGTGCTCACGAATCAATAATTCGAGCCCACAAAATGATGATTGCTATTTCATGAGCATGAATTGCTATTTTGTGGGCATGGATTTTTATAACTAACTCATTGCCAAGAATTATCAATTAACAACAACTCACAAACTTCCCAAAGGATCGAAAAGGAGCATGTAGTAGTTTAGATTGGTGATGTATAAAATAAACTGCTATTTCATTCCCACGAATTAACAGATTGTGCACACAAAGTAGCAATTCGTGGGAATGGATTACAATTGCATGCCACGAATTATAAAATATTTTTGTTATTTCGCTTCAAGGATTTAGTGGAAATTATGAAAACATATTTATATCAGTTTATGCAACAAGCAGTAAAATGTGAGCCATATGTACAGAATTTGTTACACTACCGAATATGTAAAGACATGAATATGTAAATTTTAACTAGTAGGCTAATGCTAGTTAAGCTAGATATTATTTTGGAAAAACCCACTAGGAAAAATAGTTCTTTTTCTAAATTTATATACAGTGTAATTATGATTCACTGATGACCCTTTGACCGTGCCTTTGATTGACATAGCTTTGAGCGTGACGACTGACTGTCATGAAGTAATCTTGACAGTCTTTTTAAGACTGACTGTCATTACTTTTAAGACTGACTGTCATAAATGTAATTGGTGGTCAAATGAACTGTACATGTATGTTCAATGCTCTCATTATTCTTCAGCCGGACGACCTGATGAACATGCAGCACTGCAACCTGCTGTGCCTGCCTGAGAATTATCAGATGAAATATTATTTCTATCATGGACTGTCCTGGCCCCAGGTCAGTTGGTGTTCCAAGTTCACTTGAAATACAAAAAAATGTTAAATGAACCTATGTTTCGTTAATTGTAGATTCTCTCTCTTTGTCCTGCAGTTGTCTTACGTTGCTGAGGATATTGATGGAAAAATTGTTGGTTATGTACTCGCTAAAATGTGAGTGAATTTATTCGATAAACAAATTAATAAATTACCACTGGCAGTGGTAATACATGTAAGGCATTGATTTTCGAAAAAAATAGTATGGATAAAGTAAAAGAGGTATGAGATGCATGAGAGTAAAGATATATGAAAAAAAAACTTCTGTCTACGGCTATACATGGCAATATTCTATTTTGCAATACACTATTGTTCATTTCATAAATTTATGAAATTTGACTGTAACTGAGCCCCGTACGTGTTTGTGTCTCTCCAGGGAAGAAGACCCGGAGGATTCCGTGCCTCATGGACACATCACATCACTGGTATTGGGACCTTGACCATAATCCATTTGTTACACTTTATATACAAAACGTATCAAGATTTAATCTTTACTTCAATATCGCTCATAAATGAATGTTGTGGTAAGCTTCGTGACACACCAAAAACTTGCAGGCTGTGAAGCGCTCACATCGGCGGCTTGGCCTTGCACAGAAGCTGATGGACCAAGCCTCTAGGGCCATGGTAGAGAGCTTTGGAGCGAAGTACGTGTCCCTCCATGTCAGGAAGAGCAATCGAGCAGCACTACATCTCTATCAGAACACACTGAAGTTTGAGTAAGACATTGTCACTATTTGAGTCACTGTGTCCTTTGCATGGATTATATATACGCAGCTCACCAGTCATCATTGATAGGTACACTGGGACTTCCCTCAGGGCAGTGCATGCTTCTTAAGGATTTTATGTTTCGGGTAGGTGGTGATATGTGTCTCTAACTTGCTATGGATTTATCTTTTATACAGCATTAACGAGATTGAGCCCAAGTACTATGCGGATGGTGAGGATGCCTACGCGATGAGGAGGGATCTCACGGAAATGGTCAACAAGGTGTGTTAGCATTAAAAATATTTTCTATCCAGTCCTTTGGTCCTTCTGGTGCCTTAGAATTTTTGAACGAATACAAGTATTATTGCTTCGTAAATCGCATTCTCTGTGGCACACCGACAATCAGCTAGGACTTCTTCATTTTTGCAGTTCGGAAACACCCCAGCTTCGTCATCAACAGCGGCAGCCAGCTCCTAGCCCACAATCGTTTGTTATCTCTTACAATTTGTACTTGTCCCTTGCAAAGTGTGTGTTATGTATAGGAAATAAAATCTTTTTTGTGAAGTGTGTTCAGAGTATGTCAGTCCGATATCAATTTACATGTATATGAAGTGGTTGCGAAAAATAAACTGCTTTACCATTAGTGCATCATAGTAGAGATTGACGTCTGTACTGTAGCCATTAAATTTTTATGCTCATGTGATTCGAATAAGACTTCAAATTTTGCCCTAACCTAGTGCTACTTGAATCGTTTGTGTCTGATATTATATAAAGAAGAATATCGTGTAGATTTTTGGTTGGTTTATTATCACAACATGACCATATACGTGTATATCAAGAATGGTAAATAGTTGGCACATGAACAGTCTGAGCTGTTTCTTCTTCCAAAACAAAAACAAATGAATTCATCAATGATAAATAAAGTGAGAACTATACATAAAATGTCACTTTGATCTCCACAGATCTTCAGCAATATTCTGCCTAAAAATGGCAGCGAAAGATGGTCACATGCATGATCTGATACAATTGGCACATCCTGTACTAGTATCAAGCAAATTAGTTTGTATAAAATATATCTCAGCATATAGGTAGCACTTCAGCAAAAAAAGCATCATTGAAATTTTGGCACATGTATCCGTTCACAACGAAGCAACCAGAACTTCGGCTAAAACAACAAATACAAACAGGTGCTCAAACCTGACATTTGCAAAAGGCATACATATAATATAATATCCATTGGTGACTAATATCAACATTCAACAAAAATACTGGAGTTCATTAATAGCGAGTTCAACATACAGTACACGCAAAAAACTATAGCCCAATGAGGCAGGACATCGTCGTTTTGCGGCTGATTGGTTGAAAGATCGCGGAGGATTTTGGCACTGGCTCTGGCATACACAGTGTCAGCTTGTCCAGGAGCTGTCCGGGCCAGAAGGCGTTATCGTCGGAGGTCGAGCGCATTCTCTCGTACTTCCTCTCAAGGTGCCTGAAATGATAGTGATCACCATAAAGACAAAGTTGTTAAAAGTAAAATAATAGTTCCACGATGAAATATCGACGAAATATTGAGGAAGGATCTCTCACATAAGTTGAATGTTAAACTTAATTCCAGCACATTCTAACATTTTTCCAAATTGAAAATTTTGACAAGGGAAGCAACTTTCAAGTGTTAAAGTATAGGAGACCATTAGAATGAAGGGTAAACATGTAGAAAGATTTCAAAACACTAGCAGAACAATGAATATCAAGCAATTCTCACTACAGAATACATGTACAGTAGAACTCCAGTAATGTGGTCACCCATCGGACCAGTGATTTTGGCCACATTATAGGAGTGGCCACATTATAGGACTCCAGCCATATTTTGCACTGGCCATATTGTTTATCTGATGTTAAGTCAAGCGAAACTCAACATATATTATACAATTTGTACATGTGTATGAGTTAGATAAAACATGTACATGTAGTTTACATGTGAATAGCATTTTATTGAACCAAGTTATATCATTAATGTAATATTTGAAACACAAATACTTAAAAGGCATACAGTTTACTCCCAAAATATTTAGAACAACTGAATGTCATTTTTGAAGAAAGATGTGATTGTTGTTTGGCGGCGTTTAGAACATGATGCGAGTTCGAGGTCTTGTGCCTCAGATTCTGTGTTGACGGCAGAACTGTAGAGGTTGTCATGGCCATGAATAGCTGCGAACATCGTGAGTTGAATGGCCCACTTGTGAGCTTCGGACACGTCTTTAATCAAACACTCAGGCTCTGGTGATGGCTCGTCATTGGGCGAGCTGTCGGCTACTTTTGCCGTCACTTTTCTTCAGAAGTTCAACTTTTTGCTTGAGCGATAGATCAACTCTTTTTTTCAAGGCCATGTCGATAGATAGATTTGTAGATTTATTCAAAACAGTGTGATTGAGTGAATGATATGTAACAGAAAAATGCGGGGTATTTATACATTCTTTCCACATGATTAAACAGATATGTGAGGCAATATCTCCGCTGACAAATCTACTTGCGTGTGTTTATCAACGTTTGTGTAAGCCAAGATAAGAGAGGTGTGAAGAAGTGACACACAGACAGCCGGTCGGCCTGCTGGTCTTGGCTAATGCTAATGTTCAGCTGACCGCATCGTGAATGAAGACATGCAGACGGCTGACCGGCTGGCCGCATGAGGCTAATGTTCAATTGACTGCATCAGTGAGTTGGGGGGGGGGGGGGGGGCGTTTGCTCGGTGGCCGTATTGTGTGATTTTATGGGCTTTTGGGACCAGACACACTGACCGCATTGTGGATAAGGGGAGTGGCCACATTATAGGAGTAACCTTAACATGTAAATGCCTATGCTGGCGTTCGGGACCAATGCATCTGACCACATTGCATGGGTTGACCACATTTCTGGAGTGACCGCAGGCTGGAGTTCTCCTGTACAATGTATGCCTAGACTACATGTACTGGTTTATATATGCTCGCGTAACATCTTCACATGGAGACAACAGTATATTGGGAGCAATGACCTACTATCAAAAATGTATGCTATTATGCATGTGTGACCCTAAAAACTCAGAGATGTTAACATATCAGCTAGTATAACAGATACAAATATTATGGGCGACACGTTGTCAATGGAATGGTATGCGATGCATAGTCCATTTAATGACCATGCATGTTAATCCTGGCAGATTACTAGATATTTATGTAGGCCTACTTGTTCATCTACAGACAAGAATACTGCATACTGCTTAGACGTTCCTAGCAAGCAACCTAGTATCACAACACCGAGTTTACCCTGTGCCACAGTCAGGCCGGAGACATTTGTCCATCTGGTTTTGATTTAATGCTCGGCACAACGGGACTACGACTCGAAGAAGTTGAACTGGACTTCAAACTTTCCGGACTTTTTGTGGCGATAACAAGCAAATATATACATTGAATACCCATATCACAACTCTGACAACACATATTTTTACGACAATATTGATTTGATTGCATTTGTTGGACATTTTAATTTCAAATGGTGATAATTAATATGTACAAACGTTCCAAAGATTTTCATTTACGTTCTAATATTTTTGAATTTGTCCCTCGGCATCTATCTTTGTTGTTACCTTGTCACACCCCTACACACCTGGTCAATCTGTCGTACTCCTCAAATGTCATCCAACAGTCAACTTTCTTGTCAACAAGCGCTTTTCCCGTCGACAGGTGTTGTTTTCTGGGTGGTGCCGCCACTGTAGCCTTATTTGGATAGCTTTGCCGTTCACTGGTAGCTTTCTTCTCCACTGACTTTGCAACCTTTGGCTTGACCTTGGCCGGGGACGGGGGCGGTGGTGACCTCACTCTTGATCTCGAGGTGAAGCCCGTCGGTGAAGGTGGCGACTGGTGGAAATTCTTAGTGATGAGGGGCATCGCAGGTTGTCGGATTTTATTTTTCAGTTGACTGTGTGGTTTGTCATTTGGGTAGAGCAGCACTGCAAAATAACAGACATGAAGAAGGTTGCAGTGTGTGAAAATTGAGCCTACATGTACAACAAAAATCTCTCCGAAGTACTTATTTGTTTGATAATGACGAGCATGTTTGACTTAGTACAGGTTTATTCATGT
Organism: Terebella lapidaria; assembly: GCA_949152475.1. Taxonomy (NCBI): domain Eukaryota; kingdom Metazoa; phylum Annelida; class Polychaeta; order Terebellida; family Terebellidae; genus Terebella; species Terebella lapidaria. The sequence continues at coordinate 52,023,983 of OX424555.1, read as the reverse complement.
ACCTACGATTTTTACAGGTATTATTTGGTAACGCAAACATGAACCTACCTTTCTGTAGTAGCTCCTCAGTCAATGGTACATTTCGTTCCTCACAGAGAGCGCACACGTCATTATACTCGCGGTATTTTAGTTGTCGGAACTTGTGCATGAGGTCTGCCGTGTCGCCGGTCAGAGTCGTCGGCATCAGGTGACGGTCCGCGGCAGCATCCATCGTCTTGACGACCGTGGTATCACTGTCAGTCAGCTTAGCCTGGCAACCGATGAAAAGAAGTGATATTTATAGGTACCAACAAACATGCTTTACTATCGGTTGACTGGTCCACAGAAGCTGATGCAATCTTGGGGAAGAGTGACGCAATATGCTAAACTTCTCCAATGACCATAAACAAAAGAGCACTATGCGCACACCTTGTCATATCTGCTGAGGATCTGTTTGCTGTGCTTGCGGAGGTCGACCATTGCCTCTGGGGATGACAGCACCATCTGCTCGGCTCGTGTGTCCGGCTCTGGAGGCTCCAGGTGTCTAGAGCCAGACCCACTGGATCCACAACTGACGGAACTCACGGCAGACCTGGCCCGTGCCTCTGTCTCGGACGACTGCTGCCCGGAGACTTCAGCCTTTGAGGACTGAGTAGAGGGTTTGGATTTACTCGGTGGTGTTCTGGACTTCTGTTGCTTAGTGGGAGAGTACGTGATGTTCTCTGGGGAAGGTGCGGCATCGGGTTCTAATTCTGGAGGCGCATAACCGTTTGCCTTGGAGAATTTTGCTGTCAAAAAATAAAACAATGTTGAAATGTTGAATTTAGCTTAAGTTGAAATGAAATGAATACCTATCTATACACTATACATGACTGTATAATGTAACTTTTTTATTTCCCTATATACCAGGTACTGCATACATACATAAAATACCAAACTATTCCCAGTTATCAAATCATACTTGGGGAGGCATTGACTTCGTCACTGGTGACCATCTGTCGCTTGGACTCGCGCTTTTCTATCTTCCAGAGACCCATCCCCTTAGCAAGCTCGCGGTAATCCAGGACATCGTTCAGATCAATATCCAGAGTCAGAATCAAGTCCTCCAACAGAACGTCCGATATTGGTACCTTAGTCTGTAAACAAAAGCATTCACAGGTGTAAACCAAATATTAACTGGTCAGTGGTCACATACACTGGTCAAGCACACTTTTACCACATACAGTACAGCACACTGGTACCATATACTGGTACTGTACCTGTTTGATGGCCTTCCGGAACTCTGCACGGGTGACGGTCCAGCTCTTGTTCTTGTCCACGCTCTGGAAGAGGTCGATCAGTCGCATCTTCTTCTGGTGAAGAAAGCGCTCGATGATCTTGATGGCGAGAGGCGCGGGGCGTCGGACCGTGGGGGACTCCTCGGGCAGCACTGGCTCCAGGGGCGGCTCCTCTTGGGGCTGATGGGGGACATGGTGGTAGAGTGGGGGTAAGAATAGTGATACTGGCTGATATGACAGCAAGAAAAACAACTGGGAAAATAGATGCCCAAGTACATAAAATGTGCCAGCATCACTTCACTTTTTTCCACACGATATCATATATTTCATGTCGTTGAATGGACAATTGGACATATAAAAGTACTTATCAACTGATTTAATGCTACATGTATAAATGTACATCTTGATATGGGTTACTAGTAGGCTTTGTTCAATCTAAAAATTTGATGTATTGTATGTAGTGAGCTGGCCACATGTTTTCCTTGTCAAGCTAATCGCTACGTACTGGAGGAGTCTCCGGTCGTCTTGTTCGTTCCTCAATCATTCTCGTCAGAACACGCTGTTCCAGTGCCGTTTTGTCGGGTTTACGTGCAAGCCACTCCTCGTTGACTCCCATGGACTCCAAGTTTTTGCGGAACTCCTTCCGATCCTTGATCCACTTGTGGTAACTGTCCAGTTTCTCCTTCTCCTCCCTCGCTCTAACCAACTCCGGTGGGGTCGTTACTGGTGGCACTACTCTCGGCTTTAGCGTATTATCACATGACTGGATGCCGCCGACTGCTAGAGGTGCCAGTCTTGCTGGGTCTCCCCCATGGGCAACTATCACACGCTTCCGACTGCGTGGAGCTCCAAAGATCTTGGCCGCGGTTTTGTAGAAATGCGGTTTCTTCAGGTTCCGTTGTTGGAATAGCTTGAGCTGCTCCTCGACTGGCAGATGGTCCACCCGGTCTGGGTCAAAGAGCCACTGGAAGTTGTAGTCTGACCAGTCGGAGGCATCAGAAGATCTCCGGCAGACCTCCGAAGACAGTCCAGGCTCCGGCGTCATCGCTGACGCGGACATTGTCTTTCAGGGTACTGTGTCCAGCTGGTGGTCATCAGGGAGTCATTGGAGATATCATCATATGCTGACTTCAAATTAACCTGCAAAAACACAATTGACTTGTCATTTGTTGAGAAAATCAGCTGGAGGTCTGAGAAAGGTTGCCAGAGCAGAGACATGTACAGTGTTATAAGCCAATGAAGTCAAAATAGTCGTGAATGGCCGTCACACGAAGACAGCTGCGCAATTCAAGGGCAACGAAACTTATACGCTACACGTAACACAGGTAGACTACACAAGAAGTTTAACAGTCTACGGCTGTAACTTGCACACCGTGACCAGGCAGATCGCAGAGGCACTGCAGGCAGTGAGGAGGGAGTGGTGACTTTCGTGATTTTGTGGGCAGCCTTGGATCGTGATTCATTGTCAAAAGCAGACTCATAACGGTAAATAAGTTAGATCTATTTCATTTAACAGATGAACTGAACAGTTCAGCAAATCACATTTCAATAAAATACATTACAGTAACAATCAATGATAAGACGTACAAAGGCGACAAATCGAGTCGAGGAAGTCTACTTCATCACGACTGACGAGTTACCATGATAAACAATCATGATACGCATGCGCATGATTGATCACAGCATTGTTATAAAAGGAGTCGGAGATTATTTTGTTAGTCGAGTTAATTCGTGACCGGCCAACGTAGGCCTATACTGTATGGAGATCTAATTTGCGCACTATATAGGCCTACTTTTTCCATATCCACGTCGTCGTATGCATGGTTTATACCGTAAAGGCCTAAGTTCTTTCTAATGGAAAATTATGTTACAAAATCGGGATTCTTCAGGGTCCGATCAGCCCTTTTACTAGCGTATAGTGTTCGTAGCGTTGTGCTTGAAATATCACAAACCAGTCCGAATTCAATTAATCCAAGTTTATTGGGATGATAAATCCGATGGCACGATCACGGCCTCTTTCACACTTCCCGAAATAGTCCGAATACTAGTCCGACACTTGAGATGCTATATCACAGATAATTCTTATTAATTATTAAACAATATCTTCAATATTCACATCGGCACCTCTTCGATATTAGGTTTCTGTGTTTTATTTTGTAGAGTATCATGTTAGAAACAGATTTAGCTTGGGGTACAATGACAAAACTAGGTGAGTGTGTTTTCCAGCACACGGGAAAGATCGAGTTTGAACTGGCGGAAGAATACAAGAGAGCACGAGACCGAAGGTCGAGTACTTTCTGATGTTCTTCCGCCAGGTCAAGCGAGATCTTTCCCGTGTGCTGGAAAACACACGAAACAGGTTTTGTTTTTATCACATGCTATGAATTTATGATTCTGAAATATTTGAAAACCCAAACCATGTACATTAGAGTGAAATTGTACCAAAGATTGCAAGAACTTCTTACAATCCTTGATTGTACCAAGGACCCTTGTACTGAGCAGATTGAAGACCCGTAAACATGTGCGTTGCTAGGAAACAGTATAAACAATGCAGATCATCTGGTCGTCAAATACTTTGTATTATGACGTCACGGTGGTTGTACGTTTTCTGCATGGTTATATGTTGCTAAGGTTGAATCGCGTGATGTTTCATTGTCACGTCATAGAACACTCGTGATTTCATTGTTCTTTCAAATCATGCGAATATGTGAAATGTGAAGCAAAATGTGAAGAAAAAAATAGTGCAAACATGATGTTTCCGGCAAAGGTTATCACACTGTCGGAAATCACTGTGTGTTCCTACTGTTTGTAGTTTAAGATAAATTCATAGCATGTGATAATTTCTGAGAAAGTGTCCGAACGGCCTGAAAATCTAATTTTAAAGATACTACGCGCGAAAGCTAATTTTTCTGAAATCAAATTTTCTGAGGCAATTTTCAACATGAATTTAAAGTACCTCATTGAACATACTCGTGTACTTTCTAATACAGCAGTGAATACTGTATACACGCAGGGTAAGCGAGAATGCCGAGTTGCGCACAAAATACGTTGCTTTGCCGAGTTGCGCACAAGAAAGACCGAGTTGCGCACAGGAACTGCCGAGGCGCGCCCAAATCAGGCTGTGAGCACCACGCTTCGTGCGAAAAATACGCAAATATGGGTGTTTATGTCAACATTATGGGATAAAATTCATGTCTATCCGGATCTCCTGATATGTTAAGTACATGCACAGTTGGATGTAGAACGATCTGTAAAGAAATGATGGAGCACGATGTGAAAAACTTTGTCGCTACTTCCCCGATTCACCTATTATCACCCACTGCACGTTTCACAAGCTTGTGGTGTCTCTTAGATAATTAAACGGACGTGTAATATTGTTTAATTGCTTTTGTATACATATATTAGAGCTGTTCTTGTAATATATACAATCATATCTTGACTTATTCCAACAATATATTGGTTTTTCAAAAATTAATTCCGTGACCCCTGCCGAGTAGCGCACGGCAAGGTGTTGGTAACTGCTGGGTTGCGCTCAGATAATGTGCACAAATATGGAAATATACGAACATGCTCAGATGAAAGTATGAAACGTCCATTTTATTTTGATTACGTTTTTTTTTATTACAGTTTTTTTGCCTCTAGAAACATGTGTTAAATATTTTAGATCCAGTCCCCACCCTATCAAGCTTCAAACAAATTCCTCCGTCCAGAATTTCTCAACCCCCAGCCATAATTGTGGTCCGGATCCCAAATTTTATCGCCTGTGCATGATCTTTCCGGTCCTCAGGTCACGTTTCCCAGCCATTATCATGATTAAAACCAAACAACCCCCTCCAATAGTGTACAGTGTGAGAGTATTTTCAGTCAGGATTTTTAGCTAAGCTTTTGTATTTTACAGTCAGTCTTCCACTAGCCATGAGTTTGATAACATCGCGCCAGAATATAGTAACGGCGGGAAAACAGTATTCTTGGATTATATTATTTTACGTTGCCTATTAGTATCGACGTTAATAAAGGAATAATATCTCATCAAACATTTTCGTCTCGCCGTCACACGCCAAAACACACATATATGTGGCACACCTAATAGTGAGCTCGAACTTAACCTCGGGTTAACTTGTTTGCTGAACCTCAGTTTCATGACTAGCATGAAATATCTAAATTGTTATTTGCAGACAAAGCAATTATTTTTTATTTGGGGTGCGCAACCGTGCAGTTGCCAGTGAGCGCGCCCGAGCAGTTGCCTATCGGAATTTGCCACTTCACACAAACACACATAAATAACTTCTCAAAATACCATTAGCATGATGTTGACAATAATTACTTATGATTGTTCGCATTTGATAAGCAAGTTCCATCACTGTCAGCGATAAAAATGACCGGCGTTGTGTCTCAATTGCTCAGTTCAGTGAGCGATATATGAAGGCTTTCACTGAAAACAACGATGGTCAGTCAAGTTTGACAAGTTTTATGAACTGCTCGTTGGTCAATTGACATTTCCGCGATCACCAATATTCCTTAGGATGTTCATATATCCGGATGAGACTTTCAATATGTACACACCTGTCTTCCATTCTTCTCAAAATCTTGAAAACTGACAGACGAGAGTCCAAGAACAAAAAACTTCGGCGCGCCTCGGCAGTTCCTGTGCGCAACTCGGTATTTCTTGTGCGCAACTCGGCAAAGCAACGTATTTTGTGCGCAACTCGGCATTCTCGCTTACCCCGCGTGATACATGTATATATGTACATTTTCTGAGATGACAAATGCCCATTAAAAGACCAGAATACAATTCCCAATGTAGAGTCCCCTGAGAGTTGGTTGACACAGGGTGATGACAGCCTTGTCAATGAAATGTGTCCACCTAGTTACAGATATATTGGACGATCTCGGATCTCTAGGAGTGGAGGAGTTGGTGTAATCCACAAGGAGTCCATCAATGCCATCCTAGGCGAGAGCAAGGAGTATTCCAGCTTCGAGTGCCTATCCGTGCTGCTGAAGTCCAAGACTGACTGGACGCTGTAACTCATTGTGATCTACAGGCCTCCTCCTTTTCAGCACAACAAACTTACGATCTCTACATTTTTTTCAGGAGTTCGAAGAACTACTGAGTGTAGAGAATTCATTCCCGGGCCCCTTTCATTGTTGGAGATTTCAACATCCACATTGACTGCAAGAGTGACCCAGTGTCCAATCACTTTGTGGAACTTATGGAATTGTTTGACCTGACACAGCATGTGAGTAAAATCACACACAGACAAGGACACACCATCGACTTTGTTCTAATTAGGAAAAGTGAAAATATTGTCCGAGAGACATCAGTCCTTCCGAGAGACATATCAGATCATCACGCTATGTCCTGCATTTTGTCTCATCCAAGCGTTTCTGAGAGCAATAGGACAACATATAGATGTAGAATATTTATGACTGTAACCACCCAAAACCCTCCCTTACACCTTCTCTCACTCCACATACACGTCACAAATTCACCACCCCCACACAGACTTTTCTTACGTCATCCAGCACACACCTCCTAGCCACCGCACCACATGTAAACAACTCTGCTCACGACGTCACTCTCCACATTCCCTCCAATCACAACATTTCCAGACACCTAACCACGCCTCTCCAGACATGACATCATATTCAACCTATCACAACACTACTTCCGCCCCACGAAGAGTGAAAATCCTAGACACTCAGCACATGGCCCGCGCTTTTCAGGGAGTTGAATAGAAGTTCCCGACGAGAGAAGACGTGTTGGAATATATCATAGAATAAATTATCATCGTGAATTAGGATACAAATCAGAAGTTTATCCACGGACTACTATCTATTACGGACTTATTGGGGATCACGTACGAAAGTGGCCGTGTGAATCATCGGACTATTCATTCCAATAAATCGGATTACTTTGAATGCCGGACTTGTCATTTTGCATAGCAAACTAGAACACTACGTCAGTGATAGGGCTGATCGGGCCCTGGCGTACTCGATTCGTCACATAGACGCAAGTATCGATCTTTTGACACCAAAGCTTTCGCACGGGGTCTGCGTGTGTCTTTAGGAAATGCTGACATGGCTTCTGCATCTGGCATGAACAATGTCACAAAATGCATCACATCCTGCTTAGACTCTCATGCTCCTTTAAATGCTGACATGAAGTTCGCAAGCGATTTCATCACCTGTGGTACAATGACGGAATACATGCGGAGAGTGTTTCCAGACAACGAGGATTAATGATAACTAATTTTGGCTCGAATATGCACGAAAAGGTTAAATATGAGCATATTTACATATATTTGAGGTGAAATTTGTCCGAAATCACCAAATTTAGCATATTTTACGCTGATTCTCCGAATATATACAAATATTCACATGAATTTTATCGGAAATTCCATAATATTATTCTAAGTAAGGAGAATAGAAACTGATGATAATCACCTTAGACGCACGTGCAGGCGAGCAGGGGGTCTCTGGAGGTGGCTTTCCTCCGGCAGACTCAACAGAAAAGTCCTGGCAAAGAAGAGGGGCAACGACGGCGAGAGAGACGACGGAGAGCTCGGCCATGAGCTCTACGTCCTCGCTCCGTGGCTAAGGCCCTCGCAGGCCCCTGGGGACAATTTCGGTAGGGGGGCCCGGGTGGGGAAGACCTTGATGACTCGGGGGTGTACGCCCTCGGGATCACCGGTCTCCCACCCGGGATGGTGCGACACAGGCTCTGGCGGACTAGCCGGGGTTCCATCCAGCCGGATGGGAGTCCGGACTACTTACAACCAGATCTCGGCGATCCTCAGGTAGTTCGGGAACCTTCGGGCCCTGTAGAGGGACCGCGGCCACGTCATCAAGCCTGTGCGCCGTCGGGGTATGGGTGGGACTGACGTTCTGCTCATGCAGATGCATGTGCGATATCCATCTATCACCCCATCGATGGATTTAAGGTCGTTCCATAAGAGTCCGGACAACTTAACGCCGTGATCACTACTTTGTGGTGGCCCGCAGGTGTAAGTAGTCTGGACACTGCGTCGTAGCGCCGCCACTCCGCATCTGCCCTCCTATAGTTTCTAGCGATAAGGACATGTGGCAAGCCTATCTGCATCGTGTGGACTGCGCTGGCCGGACCACTTTTGTTCATTTGCCGGACGCCCGAGGGTCCCGGAAACTTGCTCCAAAATAAGTTTCTTATGTCCCCTTAGGTGCATAGTACAAAATCGATGAAATGGCAATATTTTTTATTATAATTTTCTACAAGTCCACATTTGATTCCTAACCTGTAATTTTGCTTATTTGTTCATTTTGGCAAATGGCATTGAAAAATCAGGTCAAATTTCAGAAGGTCAAACGTTCTACCGTAGTCACATTTTGTAGTGTACATTGTATGCTACCACTGTATACATACTGAATATTCACGGAGCGATTTTTATAAAGCCGGACGAATTTCTACTGTCACAAATATTCTGCTTCAGTAATTAAGTGTATGACTATATTTGACTTAAGTAATGGTTTGATTTCAAGTATTATTCTATGGATTAATTTCCCACTTGAATGTGTATACAAGTATAGTTGTATGTAATCTACAGTGATAAACAATGAACGTCTACTGCCAAGTTAGAAGTATTGTTTCATCATATTCATACACAAAACCAAACTTTGTATGGCATATCTCATATTTAATCACATGCTTGGTTATGAGGTTATAAAATGATTACAAATGATATATGATAGTCCAGGCATGTCAATACAAATGGACAATTTACACATTATATACAATATGCATCCTTATAAATGGCCAGACATCATTTTCCTCCTAATTGCTTGTATTTCTTGGTACCAAAAATAGCATGTCTGAATATTTTCACAAGTGTCTTTACACTCTACATCATGACAATTATACATCCCATATGAAAAATAAAACATGCAAAACTGCTTCCATAAAAATGAGTTATCAACTTATCAGAATTGATGTTGAAGTTCGGAAAATAACATATATATTTTTCCTGTATTCAGCTTCACCAATCATGACTCGTGCACGCTGTATCTATTACCATTGGGACTTGGTTGTGACGGGACTTTCTCTGGAAATCAGAAATATGAAAATGAAAAGATATGTATGTTATATACTTAAAGGTCGAATAATCTTGATATTCACAACATGCTTGATATGTGGATACTATTAGAATATCATAATTTTATGAGGTATTTGACCTGATTCACCAGGAAATTAGTCAGTAACATTTATAGGCTACATTTAAAGTATATCCATCAAAATGATCTTCATAAATATAAAGTCACTATGAATATACTAAAGTGTCGATAACCATTACAATACCCGGTACATACTGAGCAAGACTCCACTAAATCTTCTACCATGAGTAAGAAAGACGATATATTCTTGTCGACTCACATGTAAGGTGTAGGAGACACTTGCGGACTAGTGTTTGATACACAAGCCAATGATGAGTGCCACGATGGTTATCACAACAGCCACTACAAGGATGATGATGATGCAGTTCCTTTTTCTGACTTTTGTCTACAAGTTATAAAATGACAATGTACAATATGTGAACGAAGAGAATCTAGTAACGTTAGCAGAACCACTGCAATAATGGTAGTCGACTTGAGATAGGTATGATTCGTATAGTATTATAACATAAACGAGTGAAATGTCGCTCAGAGATAAGATAATGTGATGCATATTTGGGAGGGTTATATTTTTTATCAAAATTCACTTATACCTGAATAACGATAAATATATATATATATATATATATATATATATATATATATATATATATATATATATATATATATATATATAGGATATGTTTTTTATTCAATCCACATATTATATTATTTCAATCCAATTTTTACTGAAAACCAGAATTATATGTACATCTGACTACATTCTTTTCGAAAATCTTAGAAACAACATACAGAAAGTACCAAAAATATACATCAAGAGAAAAGCAACTGACCTATAAATACGGTACAAGCAATATATTGAGTCGCTATATACCTGATATTCTCTAGCTCTCTGGAGGTCCCGTGTTGCTGCTTCCACGTGAAAGGCTGCCAAATCGACATTGGCCTGTATGCTATCCTCTGTAGTCATGAACGAATTTTAGAGTACATGTACATGTATGTATGTACACATAATACAGGAATATCCTAATGTTATTACTCATCAAATACAAAAAAAAAGTATCTGATTGTTGGCACGTGAATGTCTGAAACGTACACACATTGTACAGTTACAAGATAAACTTGCATTTGCACAGGAAGATTGAAATAATCTTTTACCAACAGCACACTGTTCCAGATCGAGCATGGCCAGGTCCGTCCGAATCTGCCTCATATCTCTGAGGTCAGACTGGAAAATACATATCACGGTTCATACATTGTGAACAGTTGATAATCAGTTGTGATATTAAGCAGCTGCAAATTTTACCGAGTTCCTACTATTAATTATTTTGTGTGTGTGAACATATCTTTACTGATGGGATTGACAATTGGCTATACATCTTTCCCAAACCAATAATTAGCATAATATCAATACCAATCAGCGTATAAATTTTCCATGTATATATAAACTTAATTCACTTGGAATACCAGTTGAAATGACTGGTTTGTTTGACATTTTCTACACTTGGATATAATCAAGACGAGTAGAGTAATACTGGTATATTACGTGTACCTCTAGCTGCTCCTGTTCACGAATCAGTTCCATCTGTATGTCTACCGAATGGAGATATTGCTATTAATGTCCGCTCCTGTGTACAAATGATAGCGTACATGTAGGCTACATCATAACCATTTAATTGGTAATGTAGAGTTTTTTATCTACCGTGCTATCACGTGCTCCCCTAAAACCACGTCTCTCCTTATAACCACACGAACAATACTAGTTCATACACACACTGACTCGCATGAATAATTACAGACTTGTCCAACACAACATAATCATGAGATAAATAGCCTACACAAAACACCCATTATTATGTATCCATACCCAACACATACATGTACCTGACAGTCTGGCACCGCGGGCACAACCAACATGGCACCACCCTACATCGAACATGGCTGTAGGCCTATATGGACATCATGCAACACACCGCAGCCCATCAGCAAGCGACAACATGCATTGTGGTTTGGAGAAAATCACGTGAAAGTGAATCCTGAAAATTTTCCACATATAATATTTGGAAACTTGAATAGTCAGGATACATTTACAATCAATGGTAATGACATTTCCAGAAAATAGTGTTAGTTCTTGGATCCTTTTATTGACAACAAGGTAAATTTTAACTACCATATCTTTCAAATGTGTCAAAAAGTTACACGTCAGGTAAAGGTGTTATGTAGACTGAGTCGAGTTTTGAGTGAATTAAACAAAATGTTGTTGTATAACTCCTTCATAGAATGTTATTCCACATATTGCAACACTGTGTGGCAATTTTTGTAACAACTTGGTGTCATGAAAGTCCAGGAACAAGCCCTAAGATTTATAACGCTGAATTTCTCAGACGACCATAAGAGTCTGTTATCAATTTGTAAAAAGTCATATCTCTATGTTAACAGACGAAGGAAAATAACTGAGCTTGTGTACAAAATTAGGAATGATTTATGTCCAACTTATTTGAAAAATGTGAGTTTATAGTGAATCACGTCATGTTGAAGATCGGAAAATAATGTATGTATCGCAAAGTTTAATACAGTTAGATACGGTAAAAAAATTCATATTTATCATCTGTGTTGTTTAATGGACTGGACAATGATGTATGTAATGCAACTAGAATGAATTCAAAGGAAAACGAGTGAATGGTCAGGAATGGTTTGTAGACATGTATAATGTCGAATGTTTAACATGTAATCCATGCCCTTATCTCATTCGTATCTTCTCATCATCACCAACGGTTTTATTGTGATTTCCTTTCGATATAATAGTCTGCTATGTTACCTGTTGTCACTCTTCTCTATATCTATGCTATTTACAAGTTTCACTTTTTGTCTGAAAATTTGCAGATATTGTTTTGATGTAATTTTGTATTCAAGATATCTAAGGAAGGTAATTATATATGATTATTTTTCACTTTTTAAAAAGAAATATTAAATAATACGTGTATGGGAGGCATTTCAAACAAAAAAAACCGCCATTCCATTAGACACACAGTATGCATTCTTCATGAACGACAAGGCAGTAACTGCAACTGTAAAATCGTTTTCTGGATGACTTAACAACCTTGAACCATGTGACCATAATAATGAGTTTAAATCGATGTTAAATCTAAACAACATGTACTTGTATTGGGAAATCAACTAAGGAAAGATTTTGTTTTTTTTTGTTTCTGCGTTCAAACAGTGTCAAATAGAAAAGCATTAATAATTAATGTCCCTTTCCTGCTACACGTGATAAATTAGAAAGTAGTAACTGTGTTAGATAGGATAGAAAGTAGGTTACTAAGGCAACTGGGAGAGTATTTCTTTAGAGAAAATTTTGGATTGATGGTATTGGTACCAATAAGTTAGTCACTGCCTTTTGGTCACACACTGCCTCTCACTTTGACAGGGCAGTATTGTCAAGCGACAGAAGAAGAACTGGACTAACATATTGTGTGATTATTGGTTATTAAGTTTTCAGGAACACTATGGAGATACTACCAAACATGCCGGATTAATTTGAAAGCCCTGAACTTTGTTCAGATATGTAAAATGTGTGTCTGTATAAAATTACAATGTTTCTCATCCATCGAATGGAACAAGTTGGTCATTACTTTTTTTGTTTATCCTGGAAGGGGTCCTACACCTCCGAAAGTTTTGACCCACTTGAAAATTTTAAGTTTTTAGGTTACCGGAACTATGGTCCGATAACCACTGGCGTGGCGTTGCGTCCGTCGCCCGTCGGTGTCGTCGGTGTCTGTTCACATTTTTATCTTAAAAGTTTTTGGGAGGATATTTCTGAAACTTTGCACAGAAATGCCTAAATATTTTAAAACGGGGGTATTTTTCAGTTTGGTGGCCATTTTCGACGAAAAATGGCTAATTTCTCTCTCTTCAAACAGTTTTGAGATTTTTGTTTCAAAAGATTGCCCCCATATACCTTTGTGATGTGTGTAAGTTTCTTGCCTTTGAATTACCGCTTTTTGTTTCAAAATATTGCCCCCATAATACCTTTGTGATGTGTAAAAGTTTCCTTGCCCTTGAATCGCCCTGCGTATGGCAGCCATTTTCATTTCCTAGTAGGGTCCCAAATGAGACTTTTCCATGTTAATAAATGTAAGGTTCGGCGACCCCACGATAAAGAGGTATACCCTATTACCTATCACCAAATGTCTTATGATTCCGCCCACACTGCAGCATCATAACCGTGGTGTCACTACTCGCGCACACCACGTCATAACGCTACAGTGCTTTCCCCTTTCGGAGAGACCTCGTCCCCGAGGTCAGCTATATCCCACTTTTGAGCCAGATCACTGTCACGGGGACTGGTGACTGTTGAGTTTCAAGGGTAACTTGAGGAGCGGTGACACTGCGCACTTCCTCTTCAATTACAAATCAGTCATTTTTCAAACGATTTTCCCAATCATTCATTGCTGGATGCTCAGTTTCGTCAGTGTACTCGTACAGTTCTACATGTACATCTAGTACTGTTTTCATAGTTTTTCTGTACTTCATTCAGTTCTCGCTGTAATCTTCGGGGGTTTTCACCCGCCGCTATCAATTCAAGTACATGGTTGATTGTGCGCGTGATTTTCCCGCGAAGGATTTTCCTCCTCACCTTCAGATCTTGAATTCTCGGTGATACATCTGTGTCCATATCCGTGGTGGATTGTTCCGTTTGAGACATGTTGTATCCTTTGTGGTGTCAAACTTCAAGTCGGTTTCTATCCAGTCACTGTTTGCTGTTGTCTCCTAGATTTCTTATGAATCAGCACAAATACGGTGAGACCAACAGTACAAAGTCAACCCCTTCAGAAGAGAAAGGTGGACTGGATGGATATAATGAGTGTCGGACAGGCAGGTTCTTCTAACATTTATATTTATTCGACGAGTTGAAACTGTTCATCAATCCAGGTATTGGTATATATTCCAAAGTGTACATGTATCCAGGTGAAAACACTGTAGATTAGCTATAAAATATGGTATTCCATGTAAAAGTAATATCCGTAATTTAATAGATGTGAGTTGAGAACCATTTTCTGGAGATTTGAAATTTGTGATTTGAGATTTGTTCGAAGGGTTTGCTGCATAATCCTAATCTGACGGGCAAATGCAAAATTTGAAATTTCTACAGCATGGGGTCAGATCTGACACACTTTATGGCCCGGGTGCTAAATGTCCCATGACGCTGTTGATAAATGGCTAAATTGGATAAATTTCTGACATATCTGTGACTACAACATGCACATGAAAACACAGGATTAAAACGATAAGGCACACAGTCTAAAAAAGAAAGTCAAAACTTCTAATCCACTAAACACATTACACCTTTATAAACATATCAATACACTCCTGAACGCATAACACTTTTCTAACACGTTTAGCTGCTAAACGTGTTTCAAAAGTGACTACAAGGAATGTGTTTAGGAAAGTGTTTAGATCCTTATCACCATTTTTTACAGTGCACAGGACAAAGTGGGTAATATCTCGTGCATGACCGACTTTACAACTTGACTATCAATTGTGGACATGTATGCAGGGATGATATTTGCCCAAAATTCTGGTGACCTTCGACTTCATTTTCAAGGCCACAGAGAAAAATTCCCGTTGTATGCCACTTTTGAATGTGTTTTCGGTTGGTCCTAGTCATGAGTGTAATTTTTATATGTGTCAATATGACACTAAGTATTTTAAAAGTCAACCATTGTGGAAGGTTGAATCCACTTTGCATCCATTTTCAACAGAAGTTCATCTTTTTATGAATATGGTAATCATCTTCATAAGAACATAAACGACAAACCAAATCAGCAATAACGCTGGAAAAAAAAACAATCTGATATGAATATGACGCAGTCCACACAACGATCAGTCATTTTCAATACTTGGTGCAGCCGGATCCGAGCTTGTATGGATCACACCAAGTCCTCACACCTCTCATTGAAAACTCCACCCCAAAAACCATGCTATGGTTCTCCAGTTCTGCTAGGTTGGACCTTTCACCTTGACCTTCGGGACATTTGAGCGATATCTACCCACGAGTTTTGGATGGGGCTAAGATCCGGACCTTGTGATGGCCATTGCAACACTGATGCCGTTGAACTCTTTCCCCACCGTGATAAGGCAAGAGCGATAGCAGAGTGAGTCATCATCCTGCGGGGTATTACAGGGACTGTCACCCAGGATGCCACTGGCTGTTCCGTGTCCCTTTGATTGTGTGGAACAGAGTGACCCATCTGAATAACATGCATCTCCTGACCCCACACCATGACGTCACCACACCACTGAACTTTACTGTTTCAGCAGCAATACACTGTGGAAGTACTCTTCCCCAGCTCTGTGGCGGATGTGGACCCCAATTGATAGGGTGGAGGGTGAATTTGGAATCACCCGTGAATATAAACCACTGACAAAATCACACACATCCAGATCCCGTAATGACTATACCTGAAAGACTTTAGGGTTTCAGAGTTCTTTATGTCAGAACGAAAATTGTTTCAGAAAGTTGGAAGACATACGGAAAAGGCCCTGTCACCAACAGTCTTAGGCCTGGTTGTTTGAACGAGGAGCTGTCCTGCTGCAGATGACCAACGTTTGTGGACTGGCTTGTAGTCGGTGATCATGTCTCGCATATATGTGGGGGCTAGGCCATGCAATGCCTTGAACACCAATACCAGCACTTTGAATTCACCACGAGCCCTCACTGGCAGCCAGTGCTAACCTTTGAGAATTGGTGTGATGTGCTCCCGCCTGGGTGTCTGCATTACAAGCCGTGCAACATGGTTTTGTACGAGTTGGAGGCTGCTCGTAGCTTGAGATGAGGCCCCATACAACAGACTATTACAGTACTCGAGGCAAGACATCACCGAAGAATGGGCTAGGCTTTTGGTGGTGTGAGTGGTGAGCTTCTGACGTACTCGGCCGATATTACGGATGTGCAAGCTTTCTGACTCTACCATGCTAGTGATTTGGTGTGCCATAGACATAGAGGAGTCAAATGTGACGCCTAGGTTTCGTACCGGACGTTTGGAGATCGGGACATTGGTGCCATGGAGGTCTAGGCCATGCTCCATGATGATTTGTCGTAGTGGTAAAACATACACTAGGAAAAGTAGTGGACCCAGAACGGACCCCTGAGGCACACCTGATAGAAGGTCAGATGGAATGAACATGGAATCGGCAATTTTGACAGACTGCATACGCCCTGTAAGGTACGACCGCCGCAAGTCGAGAAGAACCAGGATTGAAACACAGCAGGAATCCATGTTGTGGAGAAGATCATTCAGGATCGTGATGAGAAATGTTTCAGTACTATTTCCAGACTTGTACGCATGCTGCATTGGATCATGAAGACCTTTCCTATCCATGTGAACCCGCAGTCTGTTAGCTACCATCTTCTCCAGGAGCTTAGAGAGAAACGAAAGATTGCTGACTGGGCGATAATGGCTAAGAATGTCAGGATTCAGCGTCGGTTTCTTCAGCAGGGGAGTAATGCTGGCTGCCTTCATTGAGTCTGGCACACTACCATTGGCCAATGATGCATTGATTACAGCAAGAGCTATAGGAGTGATGGCATTGACGGGCATTGGGTCCAGTGCAGTTTTTGGCGGGATCTTTGCCTATGATCTTCTGGAGCTCATCATCGGTGGCAGAAGGGGATTTGTGTTGGAAGTGTTCTTCACATTGAGGCAATCCAGGGACAATGTTTATCACTTCAGGAAAGTTTGATCTGACAGCCCTATCTTGGACTCAAAGAAGTGAACAAACCTATTCGCCAGATCAGTTTGTGATCTATGCTCTGGTAGTTTGACTTTTCTCTTGCAATGAAAGATTTTGTTCAAGACAGAACCCCGTATTCTCATGTCTGTGCCAGCTTCAGATATCTGGTCGTTGTAATAACACAAGTAAACACTAATGAGCATTATAGCGTGTCCTGGCCTCGATGAAGATTTCTTTGTGGACCACCAGACCCGTTTTTCTCAACCTGTGTTCAGCCTTCCGTTTGCCGCTTCAGAAACAGGTTATCGTCAAACCATGGTTGGGAGGCACGATATGTCACCAGCTTTTCACGAGCGGGGACATGATTCTGCAGAATCGTTGACAATGATGCATTGTAGAAATCCGTCAGGGACGACGGGTTGTGAGATTCAGGAGCTAAGTACTAGGGCCTTGACATCGTTCTTGATATCAGACATGTTCACAGTGCGAAGTTACCTTGTAGTCACCTCTACACGTAAAAGAGAGGGTTTTGGGTGATCAACATGACAGAGCAATAGGTTGTGATTAGTTACCAAGTCACCAACACTGAGTTCACGGATGATGTCCTCAGAATCTCTAGTGATGACGACATCCAACGTGTGTCCCGAGCGGTGAGTAGGGAAATTGACGTGCTGAACGTAGTTGAGATAATCTAGCAGTGTGATGAATCTAGATGGACAGGGCTCATTAGTCTTGTCTAGATGAAAGTTGATATCGCCTACGATGACAAGGTCTCCGGCGCTAGGCATATGTTCCTGAATAAACGGTGCGAACTCATCGAAGAACATATTGGAAGTTAATCCATTCTTTTTAGAAGGTGGGGGTCAGTAAATGATGATGACCTTGAGACATCGTGATCCAGTTCTGGAAGTAGTGACACAATCTTCAAAAATGTTCTAGCTGGAAGATGACTCAGATGTGAACCAGAGGTTGGCTTTGTGTAAGAGAGCGACACCATCATATCCACGATTACCATGACGAGGAACATTAATCAATTTATAGCCATGGAGGGAAAGGGCGTTCACATGGTACTCATCTTTAGGTGTGGATGTCAACCATGTCTCAGTCAATGCCAGGATATCTATGTCCTGTTCGATGACCAGATCACCAATCCGATCAGCTTTGTTACGTGAAGACTGGGCATTGAGCATTCCAATCACCAGGGTTCTTGCTGGCCTTGAGGGGACATCAGATACGAGGGGCACAGTCACGAGATTATGCAGATTAACTCCACGAGCACTGGACCAGCAGACGTTGGTGGTAAGGACAGGCGTTGAGCTTAACCACCTGATCGGCCGTTGTAGCAGCACCCCACCACGACAAGCACGTCTCGTGGGCTTAGTTCTCAGAAGTCCAGCCGCTCTGAGTGCTGACCAAGTACCAGGTTGTAATGTTTGTAATCCGATATGTGATCCAATTCTTTCTCCATCTCTGCTGCCGCTCTCTGTGCGCTTGGAAGTTGTTCAGGGCTGTCGAAAACTTCATTCAATTTCCTATGCCTCTGATGATCACAACACACATATTTATGACTTTGTAACCTAAATTAATTTTAGTTCATCAATCATCATTGATCTCAGTACATACCATGCAATTTACGTACATTATGAATAAGATATCAATTATACTTTAATTAGACTTAGAAAGTATAGCGAACATTTTCAGACTTCAGTCTGGGAGGTCAGACTGCAGTCTGGGAGGTGACAGGTTTCTTAAATCTTTCAAATTTCTGTCGCCATATTTTGCAAGTTGGTTTGTGAAATGTTGAATCTGATGTCTGAAAGCAATGGAGACGTAGTTAGAAATAGCTAATCATTCCATCATTGCATCCACAGCAGGGAACAATTTGAACAGTGCTGTTTATACATACAGTTCACCCCTGTGTGTTTGACTGTCCTGTGGATTACCAAGCTCACTAATCATTCTCCGACTCTTTGCAACTGAAACAAATAATGATAAAAACATAACCACATGTAAACCTTAGCACATATCACATGTTACTGAAAATATTCTCAAATACGTGTACGGGTATGTTATATTTCTGTACTTCCGCATCTTGCCGTATACACAAACTGTGAACTGTGCAAACTTCATGTTTCCCATGTAGTATGTTGATACCGTAAATGTATCCCGAACTTTAGACAACAATGACACTTTAGACAGTACTGACACTTTAGACAGTACCGGCACTTAGACAGTACTGACACTTTAGACAATACCGACACTTTAGACAGTACTGACACTTTAGACAGAACCGACACTTTAGACAGTACTGACACTTTAGACAGTACCGACACTTTAGACAGTAATGACACTTTAGACAGTACCGACACTTTAGACAGCAATGACACTTTAGACAGTACTGACACTTTAGACAGCAATGACACTTTAGACAGTACTGACACTTTAGACAGTACCGACACTTTAGACAGTAATGACACTTTAGACAGTACTGACACTTTAGACAGCAATGACACTTTAGACAGTACTGACACTTTAGACAGTAATGACACTTTAGACAGTACTGACACTTTAGACAGCAATGACACTTTAGACAGTACTGACACTTTAGACAGTACCGACACTTTAGACAGTAATGACACTTTAGACAGTAATGACACTTTAGACAGTACCGACACTTTAGACAGCAATGACACTTTAGACAGTACTGACACTTTAGACAATACCGACACTTTAGACAGTAATGACACTTTAGACACTACTGACACTTTAGACACTACTGACACTTTAGACAGTACTGACACTTTAGACAGTACTGACACTTTAGACACTACTGACACTTTAGACAGTACTGACACTTTAGACACTACTGACACTTTAGACAGTACTGACACCTTAGACACTACTGACACTTTAGACACTACTGACACTTTAGACAGTACTGACACTTTAGACACTACTGACACTTTAGACAGTACTGACACTTTAGACAGTACTGACACTTTAGACACTACTGACACTTTAGACACTACTGACACTTTAGACAGTACTGACACTTTAGACACTACTGACACTTTAGACACTACTGACACTTTAGACAGTACTGACACTACTGACACTTTAGACACTACTGACACTTTAGACAGTACTGACACTTTAGACAGTACTGACACTTTAGACACTACTGACACTTTAGACAGTACTGACACTTTAGACACTACTGACACTTTAGACACTACTGACACAAGAGTTGTATATATTTGTTGTCTAACGAAATATAACCAGCAAAGTTTTTTAACAGTCTGGAATCATACCAATCACACACACATTAAAAAAAATAGTCCAAGGGCTAGGAAAGGTTACCGGACATTTTGTCATGTGACCTCGAAAATGAGGTCAAAGGTCAAATTCAAAGTCATCAGAATATTCGGCGTATATCATTCCCTATATGTCCACAATTGATTCCTGAGCAGTAAAGTCGCTTAAATATCATAAGCGATATATTAGCCATTTTGTGTTCATGACCTCGAAAATGAGGTCAGATGTCAAATTCAAGGTCACGATATTCAGCATATATCATTTCCTACATGTCCACAAATGATTCCTAAGCTGTAAAGTGGATAAGAAGCAAGATACTAGCCATTTTGTCCTGTGACCTTGAAAATGAGGTCAGATATCAAATTCAAGGCCACGAGAATATTCAGCATATAGCATTTCCTATATGTCCATTCATTTCCTATACAACTGTCCATATGGATACATAATATCATCATGATGAGTGTGAATCATGATGTCAACATTTGTATGGCGTTATGATTCTTTTCGCGACTTTGGCAGGACCCTTTTTCTTTTAAAATTTGTTCATCACGCGAAAACCATAGCTATTGTTACATAGGCGGACCCAGTATTTGGAGCGGAACGGGGGAGGAGGGGGGGGGGGTTACCCTTTGGGCCAGAGGTCTGGGCCTGCTCATGGGTCCCATAACTCTGGCCACTTTCATGTACTCCTCCTTGCCTCTCCCGAGTTAAACTCCTCACAAACTCCCTATGATCACCCCTTTCTCAAACTATCATTTTTCATTTTTCCTGCATTTTGTTTACCGTGTTTCTGGAGGGACGTCTCCAGAAATTCTTCCTTGATCCCAGCGTGTCCTGACAACTGGAGGAGTTTTCTCGTATTTGGTGCGTCAATATTGCCAATGACACTGCTCTGGTCCCAGGTAATGTCCGGCCTATTACTGAAGTCACCCATGATGGATCCGCCTACTTGTGTCGGAAGATGAGTTAGGTGAGCATATGTCCTCATACTATACTTCCTGATTGTTTTATGCTTCGTCACCTCGTGAAAACGAAAATTCAACGGAAAGGAAGAACAAAATATGTATCAACGTGATCTGTATTCACATCATTGATCATTCGCCAGCCGCACGATTTCGTGATGTGAGCACTTCGGGTTTTCAACGACTCTCGTTTTACTAACATACTCGCTGATGATTAAAAATTCACTTGACATTATCACGAATATGTCTGTGCCATCAAAGAACAACGACGATGAAAACCTTTACGAGCAGGTCCAGTCGGACCCACGCGACTCGGGGACCAAGTCCTACGAGGTGCTCACTACGAAGCCCGTATCGACCTTCCTTGGATCCGGAGCTACGTGTACCCAAGGGCGGGACCAAATGTGCATGGAGACTTCTGATGAATTCGCAACCTACGTCAACGTGAAAAGTAACGGTGTGATCACGGACGGGCGGCGCGATAATGACGACGGCCGGGAGGTGGTAATATTGAGCGGCATAGAGGAGACAGGCAAGAAGGTGGAATACTCGGATAGAAGGCTCAAGGTGTACATGAGACTGACCATCGCCGGACTCACGCTCTCTTTCCTAGCGTTCGCTCTTTTCGGCGCTCTCCTGGGACTTTTACTCAGCAGTAAGTAATTGTACATTTTCTTGAGACGAATGTTACGTATCTTTTGCAATCTGAACAATCAAAAACTTGTCGATCCGGAACAGCGTGTAGTCATGAAGTTTTTGTTTTGCACCTCGCAGGGACTATCGAAGTCACGGGACCAATGGGAGCTCCAGGCCCCAAGGGTGACATGGGGCTTCAAGGGATACAGGGTGAAGTCGGGCTCCCGGGTCCCAAGGGCTCTCCAGGCACCAGAGGAGCGACAGGCCGCACGGGCCCGAAAGGAGACAAAGGCGACTTAGGGGGAAAGGGTGCAAAGGGAACCATGGGATCAACAGGACCACAGGGCCAGAAAGGAAGCCGAGGACAGAAAGGAACCAAAGGACAGAATGGAAGCAAAGGGCAGAAAGGGGAGCCGGGCACAATCACGTGATATGGCTACTCGGTTGGATAAGCCAATTACACATTGGTAGTTTCTTTTCTCTTCAGGCGACTTCACAGGATATATATTTCACTACATAGTGCTTGAGCATGAAAAAATGATACACAAATTTGTTTGTCTTGCACTGCATATCACTAACGTTCGGGGATATATCATTACCTGGATAAAACATTGCTTTTGTTATCGGTTAGAGATGTACATACCGAAAATGACCGACATATTTTATGCATATTGTTTTGTACACTCTTCTTAAATAAATATTCATTTTTTGATAAGAATTCACGTACGTACGAGCATTTTCGCCCCATCGAGAAGTGCTAGTAGAAAGTACCAAGGCACGAGAAACATGTCGCGACTTTTTACGTGATGGCGGGGAGGGGGGGGGGGGGGTGGCTGGAGGAGTAGAACGGGTTGTCCCGGCGAAAAAGTTTCTTGCGATCTTCTTGCCTTTTTTACACCCAGGTGCCGCCACAGACTTTTCAGCACGAAGTATGTTATCATCTAACGGATACGCTTATATGCACATGACCAACAATTCGGAGTACAATGTACATAAATTAATCCACAAAAAGACTGGTCACGTAATTTATTTAGGTTAGTCACGACCACACTAGAGCGCAGGCTAGCGGCACATGTTTGCTGGTCCTTTT
Organism: Terebella lapidaria; assembly: GCA_949152475.1. NCBI lineage: Eukaryota > Metazoa > Annelida > Polychaeta > Terebellida > Terebellidae > Terebella > Terebella lapidaria. Next base: position 52,000,848 of record OX424555.1, on the reverse strand, counting down.
AAATTGCATGGTTGTTTTTGCGGGCAAAAACAACAGTTTGTTTGTGTTTCAAACTGATATATATTGTTTGTGTCATGTAAATACATTATTTGTGGAACCGATTACCTTGCATTAGTCATTCGGAATTGTGTCATTGTGCGTACATATACATTTAGGGCTTACTCTACCAAATTATCTTATATTTGCTTTAAACCTTTGTTTACATATAGGAAGTTAACGAAACATTCCTTCCGTTAGTTGATGTGTGCCTGATGAATTTGAACTTCGGCCCTAATTACCAAACAGTCGCATAATTCTAGCTCACGTTTCAGACATTGTGATCGCGCAAAAAATTTGAATTGCTGATTCACACTTGAAATATAGTTAATGTCTGTCGAATACTTCTCTGTACACATAAACTATACTGTACATATGTACATCCAAGTACGAATATATGTGCATGCATGTGCAGTAGGCCTATATATGTTTATTGAAAGAATGAGAAAATATTGTTTTAACACTGCCTTGGAAATCACAATTCCTGTACACGTTGCTTCACCTACAGTTATGGGTACACACATCATTAGTTGTTCTTTCATTATTATGCTGCTGTTGTTTTCTAACAGATGTAAAGTATACTAACATCCTGCCAGCACCTCGGTGATATATAACGCCCCCCCCCCCTTGCCTGCTTATTGGTATAAAAAAAAATCCCGGTAAAAAATGACTCCCCTCCAGCAAGCTAGACCCAAAATTACCTTTCTAAAAGCCACCCCGTACCAATGTTGTCTCATTTTGCCCATGGATGTCACGTTTTGGACGTCACGATTTCTTACTGCTGCCTGTTACAGAGTCACATAGCACAATGTAAGCGGGATGACATTCCTGTCCTGAATATTACCCAATTATATTAGCGGGTTACTTGTTTTGTTGTATAGCTGCCTGGTGGTGTATAATTTTGGAGCATTGAAGATGCTTTTGCCTTAACCTAAAAAGCCTCGAAAGATGACATAGGCCCCCCCCACGGTTTCGAAAAGGGGCCGTTCAAAAATCGTAACGCTTGATGTAACCCCCATCCCCTCCCCAGCCCCGACCACACCACTCATAAAATATAAACTCCTAAAATAATCTACCCCCTCCAACCACTGAGGCGGCTCAATGTCCTAATGGTAATAAACGTAAATTCTTATATTTACATTATAATTAATGATATTTTAAATAAACACATGGATTGAATTCTGAATTTTTCTGACTTCATACATGTAGGCTACATGTACGAGTCTGGGGATCAATTGAATTTTTACGTTAAAAATACAGGTAACACCTGTGGAAACACCCACCCCCTAACACACCGTAACGCTTGGCGATAGACCCACCCACCCCCTCTAGCGTTACGTAATTTCTGTACGCCCTCAAATGTTGTTTGGTTCAAAAGTGCCCTTCCCAGCAGGAAATCCTGGATTCACCAGTGAAACCGGAACCATTGCTCCATTCACTAGGAAGTAAGAACACTAGATCACCGTCCTGATCACCGCACGCTATGATATTGAAAAGAGCCCCGCAAAATTGAGGATGTTTCCAACGTGTGGGTTCATTATGATGTAGATGGCCGCGTTGTGGATTCTTATACCAGCTTGGTTTTCTCTGTCCAAATTAAGTCGTTGTAACACGAAGAAGCAATTATCTTATTTACTGGTATAGCTCATAGAATGATGCTATTACTACTCTTGCAGTCTGCTATAAGTATCCACAAATAGTAGAGATTCCATGTACGTTAGCAATGTTAATCGTTGTGCGCGCTACTAGTAGTAGGAATTTATTTTACGAACAGTTCAATTAATGCGGCCAGTGATGATACAGTTCTATGGAACGCCGGGTAGTTCAACTATATTTTATCATTTGACTTCATTTTGTGCTCCACTTATATCTTGTTATAGAAATAGCCCAAGGGTTAAGGTTACCTGAGAAATGTTTAGTGTTAAGCTGAAGTATAAAGAAGGTCTACTGCAATGGCCGTTTTGACATTTCAGTGACATCGAAGGTCAAATCCAAGGTCCCATTTAAAATCAGTATACGTGTACATGTATATGACTTTTTGTATGTATGTTTCGAAATAAATTCCAATCTCCAAGCATCCTACAAGTATAGTCCATAAAGCTTCTATTACGAAGGAAAAACTCGACTCAAATCTTAGTCAAGAAATTGAGTACAGGCCAAAAAAGAAAACGATTCTACTGGAAATGGCTCAAAACCCTTTCACTTCGGGCAATTTTGTTCGCAGACCAGTCGGAAAATCGACGTGACCATCATGCACAGGGCCATGATTCACAGGCAACAAAACCTATACCTCTGTGGGTATAAATGAGGAACATCTTCATATGGGATTGTCTGAGCTGATAGCGAGAAAACGACGGCAGAATCCAAAATTTGTATAAACCGCCGTTTATAAAAAAGAAAAAAAAACCCTGAAAATACATCATTCTTGTATTGTTGTTAGATGGTAATCATGTTCAATACGAGTATGTCAGGAAGATTCGACCGTAAAAGCTTTAAAATGTTGACGACATTGAACGGACGAAACTAGAATGACGACGACGGACACAACGCATGTCAATAGACTATCGGACTACAGGTCTGGTAACCTAACATGCATACAATTCTCCATGAGACTGTTCTCTCGGTCTTTTGTCCAAAACACATTTCGGAAACATAAAATACGAGGTTTAAGGTCCTTGGATATCAGTAAAAAAAAATCGATGGTCTTTGATCTCTTCGCTTGTTAGACAATAAAATATCATAAACAAGAAGTGCCACAAATCCATGGTTTATGTATGTGTAGTATAATATGGAGAGTAATACCGGTCATATCAAATATAACACCAACAAGTATGTTTTGTCGTGTGTTGTGTCAACAACAGTAAAAACAAGACCTCGTATTTTATTGCCCACTGAAGTATCTGTGTGCGAATAGACTTTATTAATATACCACGTATTACGCTGGCGAATCCAGCAATTCGAAACAAAAACGAAAACAGCAACAATAAATGCAGTATCGTACATGATGTATACAACTCACTTTATCACACAAATTAAACAAACATTTTGGCACGATGGAATAAGAAACACTCCGATGAAAATAATGAATGAGAAAGAGGGGCCAAAACGTTTATATCAACAAGTTTTTCCCAACAACGAATGAATGATTCATATATTTAGTTACTGATGGCAAATTCTTCTCTTACAATTAATAAATATCCCGTGGAAATTATCCACTAACCATTTCGTCAGGAATTCACATTTATTATCAATTCAATTCTGGTAAAAGAGGTAAATGAGAAAGTCGTAAACAACAATAGTATTTTATTGAAACTGACATTACCCATATGGCACGTGCCAAACAATAAACATCTGCATGAAACTGCTTCAAGGTAATAATGTTAAGATGGGGCCCATGGTGCTGCAACAGCGATATAAGGCTATATGCGAAGAAGAAATCTCGACAAAAACATATTCATAACAACACATATCGAAATTAACATTCAGAAAATCACCTCGTAACCCAACGATTGCAGAATCATTTTTCAGATTCCTCAATCCCTAGGCAGGCATATAATATGCATGTGCTCAACATTTCGTCCAGTATAAACTTTACATATGAATATATTTCAGGTATTTCTCGGTGGGGTGTCACTGCGTTGGGTATGCTACAACAAGCAGCAATATCCCACATTCATTGATTGCAAATGATATAATCTGTTCATTACATGACGAAAGTGATAACAGTAGTTAGCAATACATGATACGATATATAATTGTAACTTGAGCAGGATTTGACAATCATATGCCTCGTGAAGGTCTTGTGCGGTAGGATTCTACGTCCAAAATAGCCATGAACAGCTCACCACCGAATTACCAATCTTTCTCTCGGATGAGATCTAACTACATTTATTGAATTTCGGACTTTTGACAAATTTTGCAACAGTATGCATTTCCTCAAGAATTTGGGACGCGGGAGGGGGTATTCGTTCCCTATAATCGCGAAATTCAGTCAGGAAAATGTCCAATAATCCAGTTAGCTTATCTTGCTTGGATGAACATGCTGATGATGTCGGCTTCGGACACTGGTGACCAACAATAGTTTTGCCCGAGGAACATTGGGATGCATTAGTTGTAATACAACACCTGAGCGCAATGTCTGGCAGAGGGGATCGTCCGCCCGGATATGGCCATTGTCTGGGCGGAAATCTTAGCCGTTTAGTGGTTAATTCGATCAGCCCATGTCCGGGGTAATTACATTAATATTCAATTACATAGTCTTGCGATGGAATGTCTGCTCAGAGGATGTCACATGTACCATCATCATACGTGTATAACAATGAGCTCGAATGCTCTGGGATGGATGACACTAAAGATTCATAGCCTGACTCTTGTGTTTATCTAGACACGTTATGACCATTCCTACTGGGTGTGGGAAGTGAAAGGAACGAATTGTATACAATAGTAAGCAATTGACGGCAGAGTGCAATATTACACTTTTTTGTTGTGGAGCGGTGAATCCAGAAATATTGAAATGGGGTGGGTGTGTGTGTGTGTGTGTGTGGGGGGGGGGGGGGGGGGGGTCTCAAGAGTTACTGAATCTCTCATGTTTAGCCTATGTAATTTTCCTGGGAATAGAAAGGGGATTCCTCATTCCAGTACACCAATGTGTGTAGAACAATTACACACACATCTACTTCAACATCACGAGCTGCATTCAATCATAAACTCTGAGGAAGGAAATCCGAGATTAGGTCAGACAGTATCATATTTCACCGTGGAATCGCTTTATTTAATTAAAAATTAAAACATATTTTTAGTCATGTTCATGGCAAGAGAAAAGATACAAAAATGCACGAACACGTGTCTGTGGTCACGTGAAACGTGACCTTATGGTTTCGGAACGATGTTGTCTTCTGTTTTGTAACGGGAGGTCTATACCAATCACAAGGGAATTTATTGCTCCAGTCATTATTATTATTTATTCAAACTACATTGGATATGATAGGCCAAGTTACTCATTGCTTCTGTAACAACGTGCAAGCCATGGTGGTTGCAGTATACATGTATAGTAAACATACTCAGGCAATGGTATACATGTATGTAGGCGATTGATATCCATTGGATATGCTTCAATAAAATTACAATCTGTAACAATACTACGTACACTATCACATATGCGCTATTTGACTGCGTGAACAACACAGAATGTACCAACAATGAATAATAAATAACTATATATAGCATTTAAATCAGTCCTGCGTGCGCGACTATTCAACGGAAGCAGCGCTTTAATGGAAACAAAACTCATAGCACCCATGGTTAGATTATAGAGAATGACACAATGAATATTAAGTTAGAAAACTCGTCCGGATGACCTGTACAAGTGTGCCGTGTCTCAGGAGGTCTGTCTGAAGACGGACAGTTCCGAGGTCTCAGACGAGGACCCGTGGCGGTTGTTCCTGTGCACGCGGACCGCCAGCGTGTGCATGTTCTTCTGCTCGCGGCCCGGACACCGCCGACACAGGATCTTGACGAACCCCTCCCGGAACGCCGAGTTGTAAAACGCGTAGAGGAAAGGATTGATCGACGAGTTAACGTAGCCAAGCCACAGAGCGAACAGGTCCAGGTGTACGTTGATCTCACCCTGTAGGAAAGGCTTGGCTGTGAACAGTCCAAAGTACGGCACCCAACAGATGGCGAAGGCGAGCACGACCGAGGCTAGGGTCACGGTGGCCTTCGTGTCGCTGACGACGCGGTTCTTGGTCTCGCGGTGGCGCACGCGGTCCCGCAAGGCGCTCGGACTGGCGCCGTTGCGGCTGATCGTCTCACGACCGTTTTGCGCCTTGTGCACGATGATGTGGCGGCCGTTCTGGCTGTCTATCGACCCCGCCTCGTCCCGCGAGCTGCGAGTCAGCATGGCCGCCGCCGCCCCGCTCTTTGTGATCTTGTTGATCTCCTTCACTTGGTGACGGGTGATTTGTAACACTCGCATATACAACACGCACATAATTAACAACGGCGCGAAGTAAGTCCCCAAAGACACGAGGAGTACATAGGGCTTGTTCAACTCAAATATGCACATTGATGGATAATCGTGGTTCTGGACTTTCCCGCTTGGGGAATTCCAACCAAGATGGATGGGGAGGAAGGCCATGATAAACGAGAAAATTCCGATCCCAGCCATAACTTGACAGACTATTCGACCATTCATCTTTTGTTGATAGCGTAGCGGCGAAGTCACAGCAAAGTAGCGATCCAGACTGATCGCGAATAACGTCAATATGGATACGGTGCAGAGCATGACGTCTGTGGAGTTGTAGATGTTGCAGAAGACGGGACCGAGCGGCCAGTGCACGGTAATTGTGTTGACGGCGCTGAAGGGCAGCACGAGACTGCCCAGGAGTAGGTCCGTCATGGCCAGGCCCAGCACGAAGTAGTGAGTGCAGCTCTGCAGCTTCTTGTTGGTTGCGATGGTGATGCAGACGAGGAGGTTGCCGCAGATGGTCAGTAGGATGACGAGCGCGAGGATGAGGCCGATGATGACCATGGCTGCTAGGCTGCGCTCGAAGGGCAGGTCGGACTCCGTGGGCGCCGCGTCGACCAGCGACTCGTTCCCGTCGGAGCCGTTGTCGGCCGAGCCGGCTAGCAGCTCGTCTAGACTGACGGTGAGCACGGTGCGGGGTGGCGAGGTGCCGTCCATCCCGCGGTACGTCTGAGTGTCCGTCGACATCGTCCGCTCTCTCGTCGACTACGGACGACTGGCCTCTCCGGACCACGTCATAGATAGCTACGGTAATCCGTGTGTCTCCGTTACATATCACTCACTGACTGATAGGTCAAACATATCCAAATTATCCTCGCATGTTCATTGTATAATCAGACTTTTCAAATGGAAAGCCCCGATGGCTTTGAGTGGTCAACATTCCACGAGGTTCGAGTAGATGCCGTTATTCCATAAGTTGAGGTGGCATGTTACACTCCATCCCTTGGAATTCACCTCTGGTGTCCGTCATCCTGCAACAGCAAGAGAGAGAATGTGAGCGCAACAATAGTGCTTGGTGCTGCAATATGACTTCGAACATATCGCAAAACTTATATGATGTTGGAACACACATTGTAACACAACCATTGACACCGATAATCATATGCACATGTTCGCAAGACAGGGCATTGGTAATAGATCCTTGCTAATTGGGACTAAATGTAAACAGTTCAATAATCGAAGGGATATCAAGCAAATTATCGAGCTTACCACACACTAAACTATAGTGACTATATATATATATATATATATATATATATATATATATATATATATATATATATATATATATATATATATATATATATATATATATATATATATCAAAAATAAAAATATACTCGACGAGGCAGCGACAGATGACTACATGACGTAGTACCATATCTATTGAACCGACCATGCAGACTGCCCTAACACAAGCCGTTACAACTGTCAGTAAATTTCTAGACATTTCAGTCAATCACAGTGGACGAGACGAGACATTCACAAAGAATATCGATATTCGAATGAAGCTTGACTTCCGAGGAACATGATATTTGATACCCACCCCCACTAGAACATAATTCAATAGGAGGAGATATACCATGACCCGGAGGCCTAATGCCATGAAAGTTGACTTCTTGGCTTTCGAGGTCTGGCGCCTTTGGTCGACGTCACTCTGCCGTTCTCCGCGACAGGATTAACCGCTCATAAAGCAAATCGACGCTAGATGTCGACAATGGCAGTATTGTTTCCTTAAACCAACAATTTATCCAACGTAACGAGCACATGACGAGAGCACGCAAAGTTATTCCTGTAAATTGTCGCTATTCGAAGTAATGTCTTTTACAATACACGGATCGGTTTAAATGCGGTCATTACACTATAATGGCTCATCCATGCACCGGAAGAGCCATCGAATTTACAAGCACCGGCGAGGGGCCGAACTTCAATAATTTTGATATTCGCACTCAGTAATACCAAAAACCCATAAGGGAATACGTACACGTACAAGAGATATAAAAGGTAAGTTTTTATCTCATATTGTGTTTGGCAAACACATCAAGTTCACACCAGAAAAAAAATTAGAAATTTGCAGTGCAATATTTATGCCTCAAAAGACAGCGAAACTACATTATTTTCACACTGACACACCCAATCGCTCCGAAGGTCAATTAATCCATCACAGAAAATCTGACGAAAACCAGGCACACTTGTTGAATATCAGCAGCGTTGTGTATTGCCCAAACACGATGCGTTTATACGCACGGCAGCTGTGATTCGTATCAATGTCCTATGTTTGTCTATCGTATCGGTCATTTCCCCCGGCTAGCTGGTCAATTATGTTAAATGCTAGCCCCGATGTGAAGGATGCCTTCAGCCACCTGTCACTGTGGCAGACATCCCGGCCCAGCGAGCCCACCACAGTCCATTAAATACCGATAAATGAGCAATTATTTCAACGCTTTACTACACAATTTTACTCTACCGTAAAAGCAGTAGGCCATTAACACTCCACAGACGCATGGATTTGTGTTAATCCACAGAGGCGATGAATAATCGCTATTAAATCCTTTTAGTTGATCCAGGACGTGACACGATTTCAATAGAAACGAGATAAAATTGGCATTAGATCCGTACTGGCGTTCAATCAAAATCATGCCCGAAAGCCATTCTGCGTTGCATTGCACTCCTTGTGAAGTTTCACACCTTTCCAAGTGGGTTTCTCTTATTCCATGCTTCAAAATGTCATCCAACAGACGACACGGGTTTCCCGGCGATTATACTTGCTGTCCGACTTATCGCTAAAAGTGTCGAGCTATGTAACACTGGCTGCCAACGATCGAGACACCCGCTTAATCTATTCTGCTCGAGACAGTTCAATAGGGCTTCAGTCGCTCGTCAGAAAACTTCTCACAAATTAGAAAGAAAACCTCGCAGGTAAGCGCGGCGGCCCTGTGACGGGTTGTGTTTGTGGCTGGCGAGGCCCGTGGCGGGCAGACGGTCTGCCCGGTCCTGACGGCCCCGTCTCCCACAGTCGAGCCTGGCAAGGCAGCCATCCACCTTCCGCAGTCTCTATTCCGAGAAGTCGCGGCTATAAAGAAGGCATTCTGGTAGCCGGGTGCCATCTCATAAAACTGCCATAACCCCTCTCGCAGATCCGCGCACGAGCCGACACTTGAGCTCTGTTTATGTAGCTGTTCATGTCTCAATTCATGGCTCGACCACCGGTAAGATTTGCCTCTGTGTCACTTCGGCGAGCCAAACGATGCGCAATTATTTTCAGAGTAAATGTTTGCTAATCCCCCCTTCGGAGTAGGGCGCGGACCTCGTCACTTTTTCTGGCTGATTGGCAGATTCAAGCGGCGATCGATCCAAGGGGTCGAAGCTTCATAAATCACGACCATGCTACAATCGCGTGGCCGGCGACCCGGCGAAAGCGGAGGCCGTGTGCGCGCAGCGGCGGTGGCGTGCTCGCGGGGCCAGGCCCCCGGATCACAACGCAGGCGGGTGGGGCTACAAGTGACATAACGCCAGACATGTAACCGCGGGGAGCGCGCTGATCTGCGACAATTAATTAGCCATTTACGTTTTCCTGGCGTTTGTGTATATAGATGTCACTGAAACCAGAGATCAAGGAGTTTGGCAACAGTCGTGAATCAAGCGTCAGTACGCCAATCTCCTTGAACTAGCAGACAGCCGCATTAATTTCCACACTCATTAACAGGGTGCTTAGTCAGAAATAAAAACATTGCTTGATTAGGCTGCACCCATATTTCGATCAGGCGCATACCTCAGGGCAAATAGTTACCAATTCATCAAGAAATATTTGTGCTCTTTGGTATGATAATAATTTGATTAATTTCACATTGGGTGAACTTCAAAGGACGCCATCAGATCGTCCTTAACCTTGGCATATGTACTAAAATGTTCTCAAATGGCACATTTCGCAGCTCACAACAGCAGGGCAAAATATCTCGTTTTTATTGTTCCCAAACAAAACACCTACACGTATTACCAGAAATACAAAAAGAGATATCTCTAGATATCTCTCTCGTTAATATGTATATCTGGTATTACTTCATTATTGTCATCAGTTGAATGGAAAGGTTGTTTCGGCGTGTCAGAAACGAATGAAATTAGACAAAATTTCGACACAAGCTGTGAAAATGATCCAGATATTCCCTTTCGCAAGTTGTATGTATTGTCTAGAACGACTGTATCAAAACAATTATTGTCCGCAGTGTTAACTTTAACGTTGTGTAAACGGCTGAGTGTAGTTGTTGGCAAGCGGTTCCCAAGGCCAAGGTGTCAGACCCAGGAAGAAACAATCCAACACGACCGGATATCCGCTATGTCAGGAATGATATTACACAGTGGTTCAACACCGGGTCGATGTTTGAAAGATGAGTGTACGGGGAAATCAACCCCTAGAAATTGGAAGTTTAAAGGAGAGAGAGAGACAGAGAGCTCTAGGCGAGCTCGGTCATGATCCAGATAGAGTTGCATGCCCCCGGCATTAACAGTTTCCGATAGAGGTTATATCTGGACGCACCGGGTGAACCCCCCATAAAGTAGAGATTTACTTCTTATGTCCGCTGTTATTGCCACGATATTTGACACCCGACTTAACATCCGATGCCTCTGCGGCGAGTATATCGATATCGACATCACTCAACATCAAGCAATAGATAGATAGGGCAACGTTTGACGCTCGCATGGCCACATAAAGTTTATCGTTGCATTGCCTTCACCTACAGCAAGGATTACAAGGCAGTATTACATCCACACATCCTTCCGGCTGACTACGTCTACACTATAAAGGACCTAGCTTAAACTGACATGTCACCTCGGTATTTAGGCGACAGTAGGGAATTTAAAAAAAATCCCACCAGATCAAACTTGCGCAATGCTGCGTATATAATGGCATTTCTTTACAAAGCGAGCGCTCACATGTATACTGGTCCCATGACTGACGATAGCGTTCCCACCATGTCGACTGTCTGCAACAATTCCAACTATCCTAGCCAGCACTGGTGTCCCCAACCTGTTGTTACAACATAAAGAGGCCGTTAGCCTGGCAGTTTGGATCAGAGGCGAGGGAGCTGGCTGTATCACAGGGTTCCCCTCCACTATAGGATATTACGCAATGCTCTATAGACAGTTTTATCGGCGCCCGGTATTCACGGTACAAAGACCTTTTGATTATAGGCTTGTATAGCAAATTGATTGCTACACTTGTACATCGGGAACATTTGCTAGCGGCATGCCGACATAGGTACAAGATACCTTGGCATTGTTGCGGCACGTGTTCGGGACTCGTAGCCGACAGTCGTAAATAAAAAGCCAAGCAATACCACAACGATTCGTCGGCAAATTTACTGCCTTGTTCCCATTCTATAGAACATGGAGTCCATGTCCGGCAGAGGGGAGATAACGGAGAGCAACAATGTAGGATGTCCGCACGCACTCGGCCCAGCCTAATCGGCTCTGCTTTACGACAGGGCCACTGCCTAAAGGGGTAAATAAAATGTGAAAGCTGTGATAAAGAAGCCCTTTACGAGTGGTAAATTCATTGTCGAAAAACGATAGCGTTTATATTTATTGTCCCTTATAGTATGTTTTCAAAGGAAGGAAGAACGTTAAACTGTGACTAAAATGCAATGCAGAAGCAACCAGAGATTCAGGTTTCTTTGGGTTAAATGGCATTAAACCGAACACACTTCATGATCACCAAAGCAATAGCCCGAGGGGCAAAGTCACTGGTGGAGAGGAAGTCCCGGAGGGGAACTGCGAGACTGATGGCAAATGATTAAAGAAGCCCGAGTTAAGAAAGCAAGGCGTGTACAGTACAGGACATGCTCATTGCTCGCTCAGCATGCCTGCCACCAACGTGTAATGATCTCCTATATCCAGCGCAAATAGGAATGCCATACTAGCTGTAAAAAGACATTAGTCAACACCAAGACACTGCGAGTTGAGGAAGATTGAATCAAGTGGACGAAGCCGGGCTAAAGATAGATTTAGTAATTTATTAATCTAATGGAACTCAATATCAGAAATTATTACACCATAATGCATCAGAATTGACAGGCATCATAAACATGTTCACGTCAAATTGGCTATTCTTAGTCTGGTCGATTTTCCTGTCATTCCTAAAGCGCATACTTGATCAATCACGATGTACGCAAATAAAAAGTATGGAACATTCAATTAAGAAAATAATTGTTCACTGCTAAAGCCCTATATGAGATGTTGGGAACAGTAATTCTAAGCAAGGTTGTATTGTAACGGTAAACATTTGGGAATATTCGATACACAATGGTCGGTCTCACTAGAATTCAGAACTTTGAGTTATGTATACAGAAATATCAATGTATCTGTAACATATGTAAAGTTCGGCGCCCCACGATAAAGAGGTATACCCCATCTTGAGTGTCACCGAATGTCTTTATTAACTTGCCCGCACTGCAGCACCATAACCGTGGTGTCACTACTCGCGCACACCGCGTCATAATGCTGCAGTGCTTCCCTCTTTCGATGAGACATCGTCACTGTCCGGAATCCGTTTCGGCAGAGGATATTAAGAAACGATATTTTTCGGTTGGGAAACGATAAGTTCGATTGGGAAACGCCAAGCTGCAAAGGGGTATGTGTTGTTTTCCTCAATAAAGTATAAAAAATAGGTGTAATCGTTAATCAGAAGAGAGACAAACATGCGCTGATGTTGTATAAAGCCTCCAGTGTCGACCAAACCTGCTCTACTTGATGTAATATCATTTTTGTGACATGAAATGCGATGAAAATCACACCGTTTTGAACAAATGAATACTGATAAATAAATACGAGTCAAGAGAAAGGTATATTACATGATCCCCAACGAAAATAAACATTTTACATCGTCTCATTAATAAATGTTTGCTGATTTTCTGAACCATTGATGTTCCGGTGGGTAAACGATACGCATAGAGAAGGCGCCGGTTGGTAATCCATGCTGTTTCGATTGGGAAACGGAAAGTTTTGTACATATGAAATACGAGATCAACTGTTATACACAAGCAATACTGTGTGATCTTTAGTGAAAGGTTACCTCGAGTGAATTATTAATTATATGACTGTATGCACAACATTTCGGGTGTGAAATAAGGTGAATCATGTGCCCGGCTCGACATAATAGAAAAAGTTTCGAGATTTTTGTTTCAAAACATGCTAATTTGGGTCCTTGACAATGTGTATTAAGATGGAGTGCCTTGACGATCGATAGGCCCAATATTTAGGCTCAAAAGGCCCAAAATTCAGTTTTTAGCTGTGTTCTCAAAAACTGTCCGATCAGTTTTGAGATTTTTGTTTAAAAAGATTCCTCTTATGTACCTTTCTGAAGTGTATAAGTTTTGTTGCCCTTGAATCGCCGGTCTGCATGTGGCGGCCATTTTGAATTTTCGACAGGTTGGTGAAAAAAAAAACTTTTTCGTCCCAAATCAAGTCACTATGGTATCCAACCAAAAAAATTTCCCCCTTTGAAAGCTTTTTTGGATTTCACGCAATTTTTCCTTCACAATGGGAGCTATATGGAGTAAACTCCTAGAACACTTAAAGATGGAGCTTACATATTGGCACATTCAAATAGGCCATTTTTTCAAAAACTGTTCAGACGGTTTCAGATTATCGTTTGAAAAGATCACCCTTATGTACCTTTGCGACATGTCTGAGTTTCTTTGCCCTTGAATCGCTCAAAGTGGGCCATTTTGGCCCAAACTTGGCCCAAATGGGACTTTCCCATGTTAAATTCTCTTGTGCTTTATAATGGAACATATTATTGCTAATATCTCACTTAATATTGAGATTAGAGATTAGGAATCAATTGTGGACATAAAGGAAATGATATAAATGAATATTCTCATAACCTTGGATTTCACATTCGACCTAATTTTCAAGGTCACAGGACAAAATGGCTAATATCTCGCTCCTTATCGACTTAATAGCCTCGGAATCAATTGTGGACATACAGGAAATGATATACGTCAAATTTCTTGATGACCTTGAATTTGGCATTTTTCAAGGTCAGAGCACAAAATGGCCAATATATCGCTTATTATCGACTTTACAGCTGAGGAATCAATTGTGGAGTTTTTGTGACCTTTGATCTTATCTCAAGGTCAGACAACAAAGTGGCGAATATCTCGTTTATTATCAACTTTACAGCTTAGGAATCAATTGTGGACATATAGGAAATTACATATGGCGAATACTCTCATAAGCTTGAAGTTGACCTTTGACCTTATTTTCAAGGTCAGAGCACGAAATGGCTAATATCTCGCTCATTATCGACTTTCCAACTTAAGAATCAATTGTAAGCATATAGAAAATAATGTCCCTTTTGGGCAGACATTGTTGAAAAATTACCATTGCAGACTTTGAGACCTTAATATTGTACAGTTCTCCGGTAATATTTCTAAGCTAATTTTTCCCTGTTTCCTCGTCCACAGCGGGTCTCAGTGCTGAAAAGGTGCTGTTTTTTTCTTGGTGTTTGTCAAATGAGTGCTTCACAATGTGGTTAGAGTCCTCAAACTTGGAATGACAGTTATAACACCTGGCATTGAAGCCACGAGACGCCATCTGTTGGAAGAAATAATAAGTATGAATGAATAATAGCCAAAAACGAGCCTTAACGGGCCATGATTTTCCAATAAAATATCGTTTACTAATCGAAACATCTATATCAGAACTGTTGTCCAATCGGAACAATATCGTTTACCCACCGAAACATCAATGGTTCAGAAAATCAGCAAACATTTATTAATGAGACGATGTAAAATGTTTCTTTTCGGTGGGGATCATGTAATACATTTTTCTCTCGACTCGTGTTACTTTTTGTGTCCATCAGACACATATTTAATCATCAGTGTTCATTTGTTGATTTTCGGTGTGATTTTCATCGCATTTCACGTCACAAAAACGATATTACTTCAAGTATAGCAGGTTTGGTCGACACTGAAGACTTTATACAACATCAGCGCATGTTTGTCTTTCTTCTGGTCAACGATTACACCTATTTTTTCATACTTTATTGAGGAAAACAACACATACCCCCTTGCAGCTTGGCGTTTCCCAATCGAACATATCGTTTCCCAACCGAAAAATATCGTTTCCCAATATCCTCTGCCGAAACGGATTCCGGACAGTGATCGTCCCCGATGTCAGCTATATCCCGTTGTTGAGCCACATCACACTGGTCAAGTTAATCACCCATATGGGTGCCCCAGAAAAGTGCTATACCTGTCTGCGGTCAGGGAGCAGGAACCCGATATTTGGATGTGATGTGAGTCAACAGTGGGGGTCGACCCAGTACCGACACCAAGACGACCCACAGTGGTCCGAAAGGTCAGGCACCATTGTAAAGTTCGGCAAACCCACGGCAAAGAGGTATACCCCATTACTGGAGTGTCACCGAATATTTTTATTAACCTGCCCGCACTGCAGCACCATAACCGTGGTGTCACTACTCGCGCACACCACGTCATAATGCTACACATACATGTTCGAAATCGCTACGAATTCTAAATCATGTAGATCATGCCATTCCAAATCGCAGGATGCCCAAGTGAACACAACACGAAACATCCGCCATCCATACAATTACATGAGTTACAGTATACATTATTTATAATATACCATTACGATATCTTGGTATTTTGTTACGGTACAAACCAACACCACTAAAATAATCATCTGATTGATATAACCGTGTCACCATGACCCGAGCCCCTTTACGAGCATCTGATGTTTCAATACAACATAATTATATTATGGATATTTGTGGATATTTGATATTCCATGGTGAATATTTGAACGACTTGCAGTCTGTAATATTAGATTACATGAGCTGAATTTTAATCAGTCATTGTTACTATTATATTGCATTGAATAAATCATGTGCTAATTAAATTGAATTGTTTTGATTTACAGCCAAAGGTATAACATTACATTACTGGCATCATACAGTATTTTTCATTTGTTTTAACTGAATTAGAATGTGGTGATAGCAGCCGCACGATATAAAATGTGACTATATGATTAAACAATTTATGTGTCATTCTCCGCAACTATATACATATATAATGCGATAAGATAACAAGGTTGATTATTTGGACGAAGTCATGTATTTTTGTGGTGGGTGACATAGAATAAATTAAGCCTTTCCCTCAGTGTTCGAAAACAACACCCGCTCACAATGTCCATGGAGATGGCAGATAATGCCATGTGCATGAATTATTTTCTCTACTTACTCGTGTGGTTGGTGACTAGTATAGTTCGAGAGTCATATGTCAAGCAGTAAGTCGGGAAATACGACAGACGACAAAGCCTGCAGCTCGACCGTTGGGAAATTGCTTCGCAAACGAAATTTCTCCAATGATCGGTGAAACATCCTTCAAACCACAACAATGGGTGACATATTGGTAATGCTGGTATGCATATACCAGTGTTGCTACCAGAGATGTAATGGCATCATCATCTGCTGAGCAATCCCCAGAGAGAGAAAGTAATAAATGGCGTTCATATGTAGAACAGGAATAATACAAACAGATGGAAGTGCATTATAAACATCAGGCCTTGTGAAGGAACCTCTTTTGATGGTTTATGTATTCAATAAGGAGCATGATTATGTGTATTATACATATTAGGAAGAGTTGGCGTGCGAAGTGCGACAACTGATGAAGCAGTTAAATGAAATCCATCCATGCAAGACCATGTGTATAAAAACACTCCAACATGACAAAATCAATGAATCAAGTTCAATGAAAAGAGACGGACGAAGTTTGAAGTTCGTTGCAGAAACATGGGATATTTCCTATCCCACGTGAGGCACTTGTTTTCCCCCAAAAATATACTACAAATGAACGAGGTCCAAAATTATGTTATATAATATGCTGAATTCAGAAATATGTCCACTACATTTAAATAGTTATAGATCCATGCCACGTACGTGTCGTGGCAGTTCAGATAATGCTTCAACATAAAAAGAATTTGTTTGCAAATGAACATAGCTGGTGAGCAGTAAAACAAAGTACTGACCCTTGGTTATAAAACGATATCTATAAAGTAGTATAAAAGTTGTTTCATATCTGAACCTCACAAGGCAGCATTGTCCATTCGAGGCTTTTCCGAAACTACCATGAATATAATCTGGTCAATACATGTTATGGTATAAAGACTTTATCAGGTATGACGCCTCATCAAGGTCTGAGCATGATAGGACTGGACAAACTTGTGCTTGTACTGATTCTCCTATTTCCGGGTGGATCCGCATCCATGACGCAGTTGGTATTCCTAAGAAATTATCTCTCGGCTTCTTATGAGCTCGAGTAAATCAAACGTTACTTGTCATGGCATCAAGATGTGTCACAGTGCTCCAACAACAGTATGTAAACATCTTTATTTTTTTTTAAATGTTGTCCCGATTATTATCGAAACACGACATACTTTGTGTGTCGTTGGCAGGCCAAAGATAAGACAATTTGAAATGATCCAGGATTCAAATTTAGTAAAGGTGATGATATTAATCAATTCAAACATACCACATGTTTCCAAATGTAAAATAACACGTTCCCATACATCAATTTCCAAGCGATATTGGAGTGATGTAACATTTATAGAAATACGTGCCTGGACAGACCCAGTCGCCCCTAAAAGCATTCGATTTGTGAAGTGTTGGTTTATTTCCAGCTTATCTCTTATAATCGCAAGATGTCAAATCCAGACTCGCGAGTTGGTGGTAGTTTTTCAAGGGACTCCAGAATTTCTAGGTTACTGCATTGTTGCTTCTTCCCATATGGTCACAGGTTAGGTGATATTTTCTAGGATTTGAACCCACTCTGGGTACAATCAATCGTTTTGAGCAGGATTTGGGCTATTTATTTTCGTGGGTCATGATTCGTTCACGATCTAAGCAAATAATTACCACGGACAAATAAATTTAAAGGAAAATAATTGTCTTAGGGGCCTGCTGAACACATCGTTAAAAAGTTTTCCTGGTCAAGGTCATAACAGTACATTGTACATTCCATTTCCGATGGAAGAATATATTATTGGAATTTACCATAAATAGTCGGCCTTAAGCTCTTCACGATATATTCACTATACGACGAAGATATTGCACTCAAAATCTCTGGTAAAAGTCGAGACTTAGGAGTGGTGTTATCTTGCAAAATCTTTGAGAAACCAAAGACGACCTAGGTACATCAGTGAAATACAGGACGTTACGGATATGCTCATGTGCAGTCATACATGATTGAAAAATACTAGGTTGTTGTGCTATATACATGCTATATTGCATTCCCATCAAAACTTGCCCTTTCCACTTTGCCCCTTTATGCCATCCTTGCACCAAGAATTATCTTCAAGCCAAATTCACATGGATAAATGTTTGATCTGTTATTATCCGTAAAGATGTATAAGAAGCATCTCGTGACAATTCGGAATTGATGTGTGCGAAAAAATATCACACCTTTATTCGGTATAAATAAGCGGTTGTTCCGAAATGTCGGAAAAATTATAAAAAAAACTATTTTTAAAGTCCAAACAAAAATATACCCAATGATGCGATTAAAAAACTTGAAACACATCCGTCCTCAGTACCACGTGTACGTACACTACACATCAATAGAAGTACTAAAGTTATTCCATGTTGATATATTTTATGTACCTATGTTCTATGTTCTCCTCGTGCTTTACGACGTCTTGAAGACGACCATTTCACGGATATAGGCCCAGCATTAGCGTTACGTGTTCCATGTCGACTAGTTACTGAAGATGGACGACGGACGCCGGGAATTCTTAGCTACAGTGTAATGCAGTTTATTTCTGGACGTGAGATTACACCGTCTAAAAATGAACACAAGTGGCACTGTGTACAACAAATTGTGTTACAAAACATCACTACTTAACTGATATGTATGTGCCAATTCCCACAAACACGGAGGACAAGTAGACTGCCAAAAGTCACAAAACCTGGCAATAAAACCATAGACAAAGCCTAGTATATTTCGAGAATCTCGCCTGATCGTGTTATAAAGCAGGAAGAATAAATGCCAAGTCCTTCTTATTATATATGTATATGTATTATATTAACTCATAAAATATATACGACGCTTCATGAAACGGGAAAAGGTCGAATTCGGGTATAACCCCTGAAACATGTTACTGAAGAGACACACAGGAAAGACAAACTTACAAATTCCCATGTGCCTATATCAACTGGGAGAAATCACTTGATTGGGATTGGTGCATTTACCATGTCAAAAGACCAATACGTCAGATGAAGTTCCATCCTTTTTAGGGCAGGTTATCCTGAATACTGCAGAACTGTGATGTGATGGTGTGATGTAATAAACAGATAATAAATATACCTCAAAATAGGTGAAAACTAATTCTAGATGGTAGGTTTTAGACATGAGTAAGAAATTCTACCTTGCGTCGGTATTTGGGAGCTCATAGAAATTGACACACCTGACCCTGCTATGTGTCTGTTGACATTCGACGATTTACGCCATTTCCTATTCGCCTGATATCATTTCCCTCCTGTGATGGGTGTTAGAAAGATATCGGTAAATGGATTACCCGTCGATCTGGACTTGCAAACAAAAAGTGTCACGAAATGTCTGACATCCAGTGACACCTACAAACATTTTGGAACTTTCACATAGAGCCCACTTACATTGGTGAATAGTACTTTAGGAAATGTTCTGCTCGAATCATTGTTATAAAAGACGAGCAATCATTTAGCACAGCTCGAGTTTTACTACAGATCCCAGATGTGGTTCCATCATTTTTAGGGCAGGTTATTTTGAATATTGCAGTTGAAATAAACCTGAAAATTTTCAGTAGTCAATAAATCTTGTCGGTTTGACGTTTGTAGATTTTTGTCCAAGCTCGTATGTTCAAGTGATCACTGGATAGCTTTTTATTGTCTTAAGCTGCCTTAAGCTGTTCAGAAAATCCTCACAAGTGAAGTTAGTTACCTTGAGCTGAGTTATAAATTAAGTATTCCAACTATCCCTGAATAGATACTGATTTGCATGTATAAGCCATTTGGTTAGAGCTATCAATAATAATCCTTTCGCAAATTTGGCACATTAGGCCATTATTTTTTGATTGATTGTTTTACAAACCCGCCGACTCCACATAAAATCGGCCGATAAGAAATAAATTCAGCAGTTCCTCTTTATATTTTTATTTTACCCACCGACTGGAAAAAATACACGGATAAGAATATGCAGCATCATAATTCTTTGCCTTCATGGTTATGCGAAGGAATAATCTCTTGTCAGCAATTCAAAACGATTATATGTATGTCTGTCTGCCTGTGCTTTCGACTATGGTTTTGCTACAATGACTTGCTCATATTTCTTTCCAGATATCACGGATATGTCCCATTTAATATAACTGATTGAATATAACTGATGATTATTCAAGGGTGCAATATTCGAGTATCATTTCTTTGTGTACTTTTAGAGGTAGATCTTCAGAATTTGAGCCCGTATGTATTATGTAACTTTTACATTTAAATTTTCAAAGACTTTTGGCAGCCAATTTGAACTAAAAATTTGGTCTTCCAACTGTCAGTCATCATGGCCACATTGTCTCATTGTCATGTGGTATACTAGAAGTCACAAGGTGCAGCACTGCAGCAGTTTTCTGAATCGTCTAGACCTGTGGCAAGTACGTGAAATATTAAAATGAACCAGGAAAAGAAATGTGATCAGATTTTTGTTGTTTTTGATAAAAATAACAAACTGCATATCGTTTTCCCGATATTATTTTCGACAAATAGACGAGTTGAATTTCGATATTTTACTCACTATCACCCAATTACATTCATTGAAGTCCAGCTGAAAATTTGGTAAACCATGTTTTAGTTTGGTTGTGACAGAACTGAATTGTGAAGAAAAAAACCCTTTTTCCATCTCTATACTCATACTAAAGCTGAGATTTGACTCTATGTGTTTATGCCCAACGGTATTTCTGGGCCGCCTAAACGCACATGTGAGTCTAATGCGCACAAGCACGCTGGTAAATGAAAGTGTAAGAAATTACCAATTTTTCACTGCTGCTTTTTTTTTATTAGCCCGACTACATATTTTCAGTCACTATTATTTTTATTCCTTCCTACCGACCGACTTAAAATATTAAAAGCAAAAAAGTTCCTAAAACAATTAATTAAAAAACGATGGCCTTAAACATGAAATATTCTTTCTCTTTCAGCAGGATTAATGACTAGACATAATGTTACAACCAACATAAGTGTACTTCAGCAATGCTAAGGTTTCGACCTTCGTTTTGACCAACACTCCCATACGCATGTTAAAATAATTGATTATTATTTTGTAATCGAGTTTCTGCCGACTATGCCTGTCTCAAGGTGTGGAGCCCATTGACATTACCCAAACCTCGGTAGAGACAACAAGGCGAGTCCCGCATCAAGGTCCACTGCCCAGATATATCTACGTTTTGGCGTCACGCATTCTTCCCATCATAGAACCCAATAACGACAGTATTAGGTAGTACCGAGCCCTGTCTAGACTGGCTGTGATGTCGTGGCTGTTCCAGGGCTGTTCAATACAGCTCAGTATGGACAATGGCAATCATTGTGACCCATTTGAAAGGGTATATGTGGTATAAATTGTGATACATTGGATGTGATGCATTCAGAAATGATGTATGACTCTATCGGAGACTGGGCGAAACCTTATATCCAAAACTTGAATTTTGTAACGAGTTTTGACAACGACAATTATGCACAACTACATGTTTTCGTTTTTGTGTGAGTGAGACCTACTTGCCAACATAAAAAATCAGCTGTATTTCAATCCTCGCAAATGATAATTGAAGACTATTTGTGTCTGTGTCGAATTATGTTCATGTCTCTTAGTTTCCATGTAATAATCAAATGCAGAACATCAGGGTGTAAGTGTTAGACACACCAGGGACAAATGGTGATATAAATCATGTTAGACAAGTAACCTCGTGTCTCCAAGCACGAAACAGTTACACCTGTTACCTCCTGAGCAAATTGGTACTTGATCTCAACTTAGGAAACATTATGATCGGATGAGAATTATTCTGCCCCTATAGATCCCTATCAGTGGATATCACCTTGACTTATCACAATGACTCATCCATGTGGTCATGCACGTGTATGAGGTTCACTTAATATCTCTGGGCCAAGGTTGATGATGATATTTGTAACTCTGTAGGTTTCTTTGAGGCAAAAAATAATTTTCAGATTGAACGACTTAATAGAGTAACTGGCACAATATTTCACTCTATAGACAGTGTCTTTTTTGTAGTAAATGCAGATAATTATTTTGAAGTTCCTTCTAAATGATAATTCAACTTGCTCGATATAGCCTATGATAACGCTTCATTTTTGGTTTTCAAGCTAAGAAACATTACCATATCATGCTAAATCACATAGTTTTTATTATGCGTTTTTATATGCCTTCCAGCAAATGACACATCCGTCCAGCTTTTGCGTTATGTGTTTTTGTAGACAGTAAATAGTGTCAGATATACATGAATCAAACACGTCTCCTAGTGAGTTAACCGAGAACACAGGAGCCATGAACAACCAACAATGACAAAGGTGACATCATATTTTACATTCTAAATTTTCGCTACTTGTCTGCCGATAAATAACAACAACAACAAGAATCACAAGTTCAACGCCACTGTTTTGGGGGGTCCTCTTGTTACCAAGGGATAGATCATATGCAATATGACGTGACATTTCGTACTCAACCCTGAGTTTAAAGCTCAGCCAAGGTTACAGAAATTTCCAGGCCATACTAGCATCAGCGGATGTGAAATGTTATTTGCATACGACAGACGGACGACACGGTGAAGAATTGTTCTGTCAGTGTCAATCTTGTTCATCGATATTCAGTTGTGGCGGCAGACGTCATTCCTCACTCCAGCTTCACTTTTTTTGTGGTCACGAATCTGAGATTTCGTGAGGAATGGGCGGGGAAAATGCCACAACAAGCTGCAATCTATTCATCGTATGGCATCCGTATGATGAGCAATTTAATTGCTGATAATTCAATAACATTCAATTGCATTTTTGTAGCATCGTTGAATAGTTGTGGGTGGAAAAAAACTTCTAGTGATTTTTTAAAAATAGAATGACATCGTGAACGAATATTCAATGAGATATTATCATAGCACTCTCGGGTGCATCCTTAAAATTACCATAAACAGAAAACAAGGAGTTGTTCAATTCATGTCAAGTTCATGTTGCTAGTGTGCTCGTAATGGGATACCGGCGAACATTCCAAATTGGTTCAGGTCATTGAGTACAGACTCGTCTTGCATTTCACGCCCTCTTCGGGAGAAATCATTCATGCATAGGGAAGTCAGTGTTTTGATCACCCTACTGGTCAGCACTGAGCAGCTCATATGAATATTGATTGATTTAAATCATGTCTAATTAACCCTTGGATATTAGAGTGTCCGTATATGGCAAGTCGGTTTACACAATGAAAGATACCAATAATTTGTACCTTACGATAAAATGTACCCATTGTGTCACTTATATAATTTAGATTTCAATATTTACGTTCCCATACGAAGAATAAATGATAGAAAAGGGTGGATGATAACAAATACAGCATTGCTTGACCGCTAATCAAAAGTACACAATTCGAGCTTTGAAGTTTAATTTTTCTCCGGAATGTAGACGACGATGTATATGAAAATAAGATTAGGTAGTCGGGCATTGTGGAGATTCGAAGAGAAACATGATCCCGTAGGTATTGACCACTTTAAGAAGTTAATTTATCTACAGTCGTCTTGGGTAAATATACATATTGTATCACAAACACGATTAAAAGGATATTTATTTATGGACTCGCCAGAACAAACCAAACATAATTATAGTGTTCTGATTGGGGAAGTTCTTGCCGACATCAGGGTGTGATGTTTTATGCCACATATAAAACAGACGATAATAAAAGATTGGGCATGCAATATTTCATAGTTTGAGTAGTCCGTTGCAGTTTCTTTATATCTATATAATTATAATCTATAAAACCCATTACCTGATGTTTTTAAAATTTTCCTGTGTGTAAGGGGTAATTCATGAAAGCAGCATGGTTACTGACATATTTATAAGTATGTTGGCGACGTATGGTCTTACTACTAGTAGACTTGACTTTGGACAGTTTTGTGAAACTCCCAGTATGTGATGTGATGTAATAAATAGATACTAAATATACTTCAATATAGGTGAACACTAATTCTAGATGGTAGCTTTTAAAAATGATTAAGAAATTTTACCTTGTGTCGGTATTTAGGAACTCATAGAATTTGACACACCTGACCCTGCTATGTGTCTGTTGACATTCCATGATTGACGCCATTTCCTATTCACCTGATATCATTTCCCTCTCGTGACGGATGTAGGAAAGATATCGGTAAGTGGATTACCCGTCGATCTGGACTCGCAAACGAAAAATGTCACGAAATGTCTGACATCCAGTGACACCTACAAAGTAAACTATTTCTACTGCAGGAAATTATTTACTTTACAGGTTCAATGTGTTCGGACTCGTTATAAATTTAAAGATTGAATAATCGTTATAAAATATGAAAGATAATTTAGCACAGCGCGAGTTTTACAACTACATAATATGTGTGAATTTAAACGTTTCACAACGATTCAGCCTGGTAGGTGCCTTACCTGTCGCGAAGTTGAAAAGAGCAAATTTTTTTTATTGTTGTAAGTTATGGCCTGAATTTTGTAACTTATATCAAAATTCATGTGAAAAAATGAATTGAAAGAATCGATCATTCAAATTCAGACTCAAATGCTGATAATTTATAAGACAAGTTAACAAGTTGAGAAAAATGTTTCATTGTTTGGACGGAAAAAAAACTCTGCAGATTGAAGAGAATTTTTGCCAACCTTTCACCCGGTGTTCGAAACAACGCCCGCTCACCACAATATCCATGGAAATGGCAGATAATGCCATGCGCATGAAATGTTTTTTCTACTTACTTGTATAGTTGGTGACTAATATAGTTCGAGAGTCATGTGTCAAGCAGTAGATCGGGAAATAAAACAGACAACAACGCCTGCTACTCGACCGTTGGGAAATTGCTTCACAAACGAAATGTCTATAGAGATCGGCGATATCCAATGGAACCTCTTTCAATCCATGACATTGGGTGACATATCAACAATGTTGGTACAAACATACGAGTTTCGCTGCCAAAAGCTGTAATACAATTATCATTCGTTGAGCTATCCCCAGGGTAGATAATAAATGGCGCTCGTGTATATGGAATACAGTAGACATTATATACATCAGGCGATGTGAACTAACCTCTTCTGATGTATTCAATGAAGAGCACGTGTGTATTATATACTTTGGGAGGGTTAGTATTGAAGTGCGACAACTGATGAAACAGGTAAATGAATTACATTACATCCATTATGGATGATGTGATATCCAAAACGACAAAATCAATAACTCAAATTCAGTGGGAAGAAATATATGATTCAACATATTGTAATAAGTTGTTGCAGTAAAACATAATATTTCCTATCCAACGTGTGACATGTCATTTCCCCCATAATATACTACAAAAAGAACAGGATCAATGTCTGTATCAACCAGTTACCACCACCAGTACAAATACATGTAGAGTGTAATGCTGACAATAGCAAACGTAAATTATATCTGTGAACTACAGTTAAATATGGATTCATAGAGCAAAACCTTCGTGGCAGTTCAGATGATGCAACGACAACACACGAGTTTGTTTGCAAAAAGACAATAGCTGGTGAGCAATAAATTGAAGCCCCGAACTCTTCGTTAGAAGGTTATATAACGAATGTCTATAAAGTTGTATGGTAATATAAAGGTCTCATAACTAAACCTCAAAGTGATCAGTTGCAGTGAAACATGTACATACTTTCAAGTGGCGGCTTTCGAATAAAAAAACTGAGCAAAAAACTTGAGATTTTTCCAAAACTGCAATCTGTTCAATACATACATTGGTGTAAGAGACTCATCAGGGTTTGAGCACGATCAGATTTGACGAAGTGTGGTTCCGCATCCATGGCCTGATTGGTCTTTCTAAGAAATTTATCTTCCTACTTCTTATGAGCTTTAATACATCATTGTTTGTTATACCATCAATATGCATCACATTGCTCCTATGACATTACGTACACATTTTTCTTTTTTTAATTTGTTGAATAGAGATGTTGATAGAGATTGGAGATTGGATAATGGACTTAGTTTTGATACAGTTTCAGATGTAGTAAAGGAAATACGATCAAGCAATTCTAACATACGAAAGAGGTTTAAAGACATAAAATATTACTTTGCCATGCATCAATTTCCAAGCAATATTGTAGTGACGTAACATTTATAGAAGTACGTGCCTGGACGGACCCAGTCGTCCCTAAAAGCATACTGATTTGTGAAGTGTCGGTTTATTTCTAGCTTATCACTTATAATCGCAAGATGTCAAACCCAGACTCGCGAGTTGGTGGTAGTGTTTCTCCCTGGCTAAGCAAGGGATTTTAGTTATTGCATTGCTGCTTATTCCCATATGGTTACGGGTTAGGTGATATTTCCTAGGATTTGAACCCACCCTGGGTACATTAAATCGTTTTGAGCAGGATTTGTGCTATTTGTTTTCGTGGGTCATGATTCGTTCACGATCTGAGCAAATAATTACCACAGACAAATCAATTTCAAGGGAAAAATAATTGTCTTTGGCGCCTGCTGAACACATTGTTAGAAATTGGAGTTACGTTTTCCTGGTCAAGGTCATCACAGTACATTGTTCTGGGTGTCAGTTCTATAATCAAACAGTGACTATTTCTAATGTCAGAGTGATCCCACGGCTCGAACAAAATTTACCAACATGAGAATATTTCCGACGGAAAATATAATATGGATTTACTATAAATACTCAACCTTAGACGATGTTCTTCACGACATGTTTACGACGAAGAAAGGATTGCACTGAAAATCTCTGGTAAAGCTCGAGATTTGGAAGTGGTGCTATCTTGAAAAATCTTCGAGAAACCAAAGACGACTAAGTACATCAGTGAAATACAGGATGTTACGGATACTCTCACGTGCAGCCATACATGTTGAAAAAGGTGATAGCTACATCGCATTTCCATCAGATTGTGTTGAAATTTTCCACATTGCCCCTTTTTGACAACCCCTGCACCAGGCATATTTCACGTGAATCCGTTCAATCTTTCACCATCTATAGAGATGTGCAAAGAAGCATCTCGTGAAACTTCTGCATTATGTGTGTGAATAAATCACACCTTTATTCGGTGTAAATCAAGGGGTTTTGCCGAAATATGCCCCCCCCCCCCCCAAAAGTCTTAAAATCTTAGCAAACAATACACCCACAACGATGTGATTTTTTGTTTTCCTTAAAATACATCCGTTCTCAGTACCACGTGTACATTACAAATGGAAAAAAATAGACACTTATCCCATATATTGTGATGGGTAGGTAACGGAGAAACTGTGTGCTGAATGGAAATTGAAAGAAATCCTGTGAAGGCTATTCCACGGTGATATGCTTTATGTACCTGTTTCAGGTTTCCGCGTGCTTTATGATGGCTTGAAGACGACCGTTTCATGGATATAATCCCAGCATTAGCGTTACGTGTTCCATGTCGACTAGCTACTGAAGATGGACGACGGACGCCGGGAATTCTTAGCTACAGTGTTACGCAGTTTATTTTTGGAGGTGCCATTACGCCGTCTAAAAATAAACACAAGTGGCACTGTGTACAACAAATTGCGTTACAAAATATCACTACTCAACTGATAAGTATGTGCCAATTCCCACAAACACGGTGGACAAGTACACTGCCAAAAGTCACAAAGCGTGGCAATAAAACTATAGAAAAGGCCCAGTATATTTCAATATTCTCGCCTGTTTGCGTCAAATATGGTACAAAGGAGGAAAACAATGCCAATCCTTCTCAGTATAACATTACATTAGTTTAGAACAAATGTACAAGATTTCATGAAATGGGGAAAAGATTGATGTCGGATAAAACTCATGAAACATGACTGTGAACAAAAAACCCCAAAAAGCTGCAAATGCCTCTGTGCCAATACCAACTGGCGGGAAATCACGTGACCGGTACATTAATGTAAAATAAAATGAATATTTCAGATGCGGTGCCATCACTTTTAAGTATAAGTTAACGTGAATACTGCAGTTGGAATAAATCTGAAAGGTTTCAAGTGGTCATTAAATCACGTTGGTTTGAAGTTTGTGGATTTTGGACAAGCTCGTATGTTCAAGTGACCAGTGGATAACGTCTATTGTCCGCTTACCTCAGGCTGTTCAGATTCTCACAAAAGAAGTTACCTAACTCAGTCATAAACTAAGTGTTGCAATTGTCCACTGAACTGAAATTGATTTGCACGCGTATAATTCCTTTCGCAAATTTGGTACATGAACGATGCTTTCTGTTTCAGCAGGTTTAACACAACTCCTTAAGTATAGTTACCGAATGACAAGGTTTCGAACTTCGTTTAACCAACAATCCCATACGCATGACATTAATGAAAAAAATAATATTATTATTTTGCAACAGCGTATCTGCCCAATTTGCCAGTCTCAAAAGTATGGAGGTGTGGGCAGTACCATTGACATTACCCAAACCTCGGTGTATGTCACAAGGCAAGTCCCGCATCAAGAGGTCCACTGCTTGGATATATCTACTTTTTGGCGTCACGCATTCTTCAACCATGGAGCCCAATAACGACATGTACATTAGGTTGTACCGAGTCCTGTCTAGACTGGCTGTGATGTCGTGACAGTTCCAGGGTTGCACAATACAGCTCAGTACAGACAATGGCAATTATTCTTACCGGCTTTGAAAGGGTATAATATGTGTATGGTAAAATGATGCTACACTGAACGTGATGCATTCAGAAATGATGAATGACTCAGTCGATGACTGGACGAAACATTATATTTTAACAAAGCATCTGAAAACACTTTTTGACGACAATAATGCACAATTATGCCTACGTGGGATGTACCTAATGAGGCACATTATCGAAAGGTACAAACTGTGTGTGTCTTTCTGTATATAGACCCACCTTGTCATGTAAAGATATTCCAATTTTCACAGTTTAATCATGCACGACTAAAATTAATCGATTTTCACAGGACATGGTCGGTCCTGACTAGTAAGGCGACTAAAATTTGTCAACAATATCGACTTCGCTAGATGCATGAACGATTTTCCCAGAAGAGGGCATGAAAGGCAAGGTCTTCACCGAATGCCTTCAATGAATTTGCAATTGGCGCAGGTACCCCATTGAGAATATACAATTAGCTGTTGTCAACAATGTCGCCAGATGTTATAATAATTCAATGCTCTCGAATGACGCTTGGAGAATATATGAATTGAAGGAGAATTTTCTTAATTTAAATGCAAAGCGTCACTTGTTGGACACGCCAATGTACAACTGAACTGGTGACATAAGTCATTTTATGATTGAGCGAAAAGTGTGCATTATACATTTCACACACGTACTACAAAAAACATCATGTCTCCAAGCACGAAATACGCATGTCACCTCATGACTGACAGGTATTATTAGTAAGTGATCTCGACTTAAAGAACATGATGAGATGAGAATACTGACTATGGTTCCTATCAGTGGCCTTCACCAAAGTACTCCGATACAAGCCAACTCATCCATGTCGTCATGCACTTCTATGGTGTTCGGATAATAGAGCTGATAATACTTCCGGATCAATGTTGATGAATTTGTTTTAGCTCTTCAGGTTTCTTTGAGGCAGAATGTTTAGTTTTAATTTGAACTACTTCACTCCAGTAAGGATCAAAGAGTATCAACTGGAACGAAAGTATTTTGTATCTATATTGTGGTGCCTCCACTAAGAGCGACATATCCATTGTTTCCGGTGACTCTGTATATAGTACGGTGGCTCATTACCGCCAATTACGTTCGTGTATTTCTCACCCCATTTATAATTACCACCTCATAATATTCACCGCGTTTAAAATTTCCACCCCGTTTATAATTATCACCTCACAATTTTCACCCCGTTTATAATTTACACCCCGTTCATAATTATCACCTCAGAATTACCACCGCGTTTATAATTTCCACCCCGTTTATAATTATCACCTCACAATTTTCACCCCGTTTATAATTTACACCCCGTTCATAATTATCACCTCAGAATTATAACCGCGTTTATAATTTCCACCCCGTTTATAATTATCACCTCACAATTTTCACCCCATTCATAATTTCCACCCCGTCTATAATTAACACCTCAGAATTATCACTGAGTTTATAATTATGAATTGATCACAATTATTACTAGGTACAGAATTTCAATTGGTGCATTGAGTCTTACTATGAACACTCTTGGTATTCTGTGTACCGTATTGACGCGCATATAAGGACATGTCCTCATATATGAGCACTTCCTTTTATCCGGACATAAAAACATGTCCTTATATGAGTACTTTCTTTAGAAACTGCCTGCATATGACCCACATATGAGGACATTTTGCATGTCGATGATTATAAGTTGTGAAAAATGACGCAACTAGAACATATGAAGCACGTACCACTACGTATACCATGTTCAGCATATTAATCTCGAATATTCTTGTGGTCTTGAAATTAAATTGTATTCATGTTGAATGTATGTGTTATAGACCTACAGCGAATTGTGTGTCACTCAAAGGGACAAAATTAATTGCGCCAATAATTTAATTAGGCCCCAATTCTTCAGTTTATAGTAGTGCATATAGTGTCCTTATATATGAATACACGGGGTGTTTTATGTCTGGATAAAAGGCCGTCTCCTTATAAGTGAACATGTCTGAATTTTCGATATATTGTGATAATGGACAAATCCACATATAAGGACCTGTCCTTATATGCGCTTCAATTCGGTAGCTGTAGAGGCATTTCCACAAGCATCTTGTTGCCCTAGGGCTGCAGATGTTCATGAAGTGAGGTGATAATTATAAACGGGGT
Organism: Terebella lapidaria; assembly: GCA_949152475.1. NCBI lineage: Eukaryota > Metazoa > Annelida > Polychaeta > Terebellida > Terebellidae > Terebella > Terebella lapidaria. The sequence continues at coordinate 51,969,720 of OX424555.1, read as the reverse complement.
GGAAATTATAAACGTGGTGATAATTATGAGGTGATAATTGTAGACGGGCTGGAAATTATAAACGGGGTGAAAATTGTGAGGTGATAATTATAGATGGGGTGGATATTATAAACTCGGTGAAAATTGTGAGGTGATAATTATAGATGGGGTGGATATTTTGAACTCGGTGAATATTGTGAGGTGATAATTATAGATTGGGTGGAAATTATGAACGAAAGCAAAGGTAATATGTACATGTATATGCCTTTCAGGAAATGGCACAACCATCCAGCTCTTAGGATAATTGTTTTTTGTACACAATATGTAAATAATGCCATGTGTACCAGAACTGGGTGAACTGACAACACTAAAGATATAACCCACCGACAAGAAAAGAATATCATATTCTGTGGTTTATAACTTGTCTTTGGATAAATAATAACAATAAGTTCAACGCCACTGTTGTGGGTACTCCTTTACAGATCACATATGACGTGTCTGTTCAAACAAAACCCCGATTGTAAAGCTCAGGAGAGGTCACAAACATTTCCAGGCGATATCGGCATCAGCCGAGGTGAAATTTTATTTGCATAAAACATGTGAAGGCCACGGGTGGAGAATATTTCTGTCACAGTCAACTCTGCTTATCTATATTCAGTTGTGGCGGCAGACACTGTTCCTCACACGAGCTCCCCTTTCTGTAGTCACGAATCTGAGAGCTCATTAGGAATGGGTGGAAAAACTCAACCACCAGCTGCGAGATCTTTGATTGCATGGCATCCGTATGACCAGGAATTTAGTTGCCAATTATTCAGTAACGTTCAATAGCATTTTTATAGCATCGCTGAATGCGCGTGGGCGGTAAACAAACTTTGAGTGAATTGATTAAACAGAACGATATTTCCAGCCCTGAACAAAGATCCAATGAGACAAATTCAAAGCACTGTCGGTTCATCCTGAAAATCATCTCTAGCTCAATGTTTGCAAATGACGCAATTCCAACAAGGAGTTGTTCGATTCTTTGACAAGTCATTTCATATTGCTAATGTGCTCATAATTATGTGACGGAATTTAAACGATTAAGCTTGTATTAATCATGACAATACAGCATTATTTGACCGCTAATCATAACTGCAGAAGTCAAGCTATGATATATATTATGTTCTTCCGAAATGCTGACGACGTTGAATATGAAAATAAGATTATAATTTGTTCAACTCAAGCAAACTCGAGGAGTTTAGGAGAAAAAACAAACAAACATTGCAATTGTCCACTAGAAGAAAATAATTCATCGATAGTCGCCTTGGGTAAATATACATATTGTATCACAAACACGACTGAAATGGTATTTATCCACTGGCCAAAACAAACAAAACGCTAGATAGAGATCTGATTGATTTCGTGGGAAAATCCTCGCTGTGTATGATATTTTATACCATATAGACAGTGGAAGATTGGGCATGCAATATCTGTATAGTTTGCTTTGTCCGTTGTAGTTTTTGTATATATATACATGTATATCAATTCTCTGGTATTTTTGCTGCATGCACATTCTACATCTACCCAATTCCAAACAATGATTCTACCCTGTTCAAGCAAAGAATCGTGGAAGAAGCATATTTATTCACATTTCCCCCGAGTTCAATTCTGTTGGATACGTATTGTAGACTTGTCTTTTAAAGAGTTTGTGAAATTCCCAGTTATGATGGCATGGTGTGATGTACATACATGTACTGAATAGTTACTAAATATACCCTGATATGGGTAAAAAACATTTCCCAGATGGTGGTGGGATTCAGACAGGAGTGAGGAATTCTACGCTGTATAGTCATAAGGGAATTCATAGAACTGATATGCATCTGTTGACATTCGACGATTGACACCATTTCCTTTTCGCCTGATATCCTTTCCCTCACGTGACGTGCGTTGGAAAGATATCGGTAAATGGATTACGGACCGTCGATCTGGACTTGCAAACAAAATATGTCACGAAATATCTGACATCCAGTGATGCTTACAAACAGTGTGGAACGTTTCAGGCTGAGCCCTTGTATTGGACAATTCCTACTTCAGGAAATGTCTTGTACTCTAGGTTAATTGTGCTCGAACTCGTTTGAAATCTCAAGCTCGATTAATCGTAGTTAAATAGCACAGCTCCAGCTTTACAACTAAAGATGCTAGTTTGAAATTAAACGGTCCGCGTCCAAGTGTAATGTCGCAAGTTTGATAAAAGGGCATATATTTTGTGTCATATTATTTCGAATTATGGCCTGAATTTTGTAATTGCTATTTTAGTACAATAAATGAGTTGAAAAAAAATGATCATTCAAATTCAGATTGGAGTGCTCAAAATTTCGGAAACATCGTGCGAGTGTTTCATTAAAAGCATCAAAAAATTAAACAAATAGGTATTTCCGGGTAGGTACGAATTTGTGCCTTGTTAAAGGAATGCATATTTCTAAGAAGTTTGTGAATGAACTGATACATGTGCATGCAAAACGAGATTTATGCCTAATAATCTATCAGGCAGTTAGGCTTAAATATAATACAGGTAATATTTATACCATTTCTAGTGATTTTTATGGTGAGAAGTTAACGATTGTACCGTCAACAGGATAGTCTAGAAATGGACAACAAAGCTATTGCTATCAAGTAGATATATTTGTCATGTCATGAAATCCATTTCGAAATATCATGTTTTATGAAGAGGTAAACAGTGACTTTCAGAATTTAATATGAATTATTCCGGATAGCATCCGATCACCTTGAAATCTGACCCGTCAATTCTACTGGACTTTACAAGGCATATTCTAGGTTCTTTTCTGTTTCAAGAAATATAATTGTTGAAACATAACACATTAGTAGGTTTTACTGATTATGTTTAGCCATAAATAAATGGATAAATGTTATCGGAGACGACACATTCAAGAAGCTATCACGTCCCACAGGCACAGCCATTGATATCGTGTAAAAGGATATAATGATCGCTAAACTGCTGGGATTTGGTTTCCCCGGTTGGTTGGAGACTATTATTATCCTATCAACGTTATTAATTTGTTTAGGTTTCTGCTTGAAAACAATGTTAACTTCAACGGGTGCCACTGTGGAATGAAATATCTTGGTCTGTCCACTTTTTGAAGACAGTGCTGCAGCAGATTACACTAGTGTTAGTTCAAATATTCATGTACGTTGGAGAAGATAAGTAGAAACCATGATGTTTACGCATTACTACACGTTCAATGGCTGTTCATAAATAATGTTCGGAAACGGCATTCTGTTTTTTTTTTGTAATCTGGATGAGTTCGTATTGACCTCATGGTCGCCCAGTTGAAGAGCGGTTATGACCATCAGGTTGATGCCTATCTCAATAATATCCCACAACTACAGTCCCGTTATTATGTCTACATTTTCTTTCTCTGTATCATAATATGCATGGATATGTCAGTGTTCAGGATAAGGAAAACATTATCCTGCATTTGGGAACGTATGAATGAAAATGTGTACCGAATAGAATCCCCCCCCCCCCCTCACTGTCAAATTATCAAATCTTCCCATGTGAAATGGCAGTGACAGGGATTACAATGATTGCCTACTGTACAGCTCAACCAAAACCCAATCATGAGCGAACATATGGAACACATCTACGTATGGGTCGGGTTCAATCACTCTGAATCAATTGTTGTTGCCTCTGTAATGCTGGTCACGTGGTCCACTACCTACCCGTCAGTAACTAAGATCGATATCTATTTTGATTCAGGATATTGACTATCTACACCTCACATTCAAATGAATTTATAGTAAGGAGCAGAAGTTATCAAAGTATAATATGTACTCCTGCTGGTAGTTGGTATTAATATTTCCGTTAACTGACGTAAAGAATGATTAGATGAATACGAGTTGGTTTCAAGCATTAGAAGAGGAAGAACGCTGATCTGATGAGGCTGACTACTTCCAATATACAGCAGTAGAAAGTTGTTCTTTGTTTTCACGGACACCACTTGGCAATTTCTGTTTGGGGTTTGTACTCTCCCTGGATTTGGTCCATTGAAAAAAAAAATTGAGGTATCACCAAATTTGTTTGCATTATTTCAGTGACTGTATCATGAAGAATTATACTGTAATACTGTACGACATAATTTCTTGCAGCTTGTGAAGTGATGCCCCGCACCATCAAGCACCGTGTATTTTCTGTGCCATAGTGGTATACCGTATGTGAGTATATTTGGTGGAGATGCTGATAAGCCAGGCTCTTCCAGAGCGTAAGGCACTTTGTTACAATGAACGTACTACGTGGTCATTACGCCGGGTGTCTAAGTCGCTTTTTCTGACATTTATGTCTCATCAAAACCGAGCGATGCATCAATCGAAGAGCACTCACGTTGGCTGGGAACTGCTCCATTGAGAAACAGCCGGCCAGTTCCCAGCAGCGATAGGCCCTCACCCAAGACACATATCAGTGATATTTATGGACCAAAAGATAAGGGTTCGCAAAGTCCATGATTGCTGACACCCGCTCGTCACAGAGCATCCAAGGCCTCACTGCGGCAGTCCACCTAATTTCTCAATCTAGAGCTGCTGGATTGTTTCCTTATTGTTGTTTTGACACACCTCTCTGAAAAAATTATTTATTTGACATTATACACGTTGAACCATTTCCACACCGTGCAATTATTTTTTTGAGTGCGATATGGGTTTATGCAAGCACTCCAATACGGGTTTATCTAAGTATCCAAATCTGGGTCTCGCCTCACACATGCATTTTGTAGCACATTGCCTTCATTCCTACCAGAGGATGTTACACTTATATAAGCATACAGCTGCCACTCCAAATTTGAGTGCGAGATGGGTTTTACTGGAATTGTACTCAAAACGAGAGACACGTCGTAGAGTGAGAGAAAGCCAATTCTCAAAAATCCACATAGAGCGGCAAATTCCTTCAAGTAAACAAATGCCACATTTCATTAAGTGAGTGATAAAGAACCCATTACATAATGGAGGTTTTGACCTTGGAAAGGTGTTCCATGGTGCTTTTCCAGAACTGCAAACTGTGGACGAAATATCAAGGTTTTGGTTGATGAAGGTTTTGCAATTCATATGAAACAGAGAAGGTCAATCTGGGGTAGGGACGGTCGACTCGAGCAGAAAAACCTTGGAAGCTTTCTGACCTCGCTCTTGATCCGTGAACATTAGCGGTTTTAGTGATTGGCAAACGAGGAAGCCAAGAACGTCATGTTTGAAACTGACCATCCATTGAATCGTCTCCATCCACAGAACACTCCCATCAGGGCAGTTCAGATGATTGGACAATATCACAATAACTGGTATTCAACAAAGTACTAGCTCGTCAGCAGCACAGACGTGCTGAAATTTTGTTTATAAAATGGATGGCAATGAAATATTTGTTACTCAATCGCTCTCTCAAACTTACATCAAAACAAGCTGCTGTAGTGATATATGTATGACTGATATCAAATGGCAGCATTGTCGAAACATATTCTAAAAGCACGTGGCTTTAGAAAACATGAAAAAGCTTATCACACGCCTCATCAGAGTACAACAATGATATGATTTGACAAACTCTCAAAGCGATTACCTGATTTCCCGATGTATTCGCATCCACGGGCTGATCGGTATGTCTACGAAATTATATCCCGTCTGCTTCTTATATGCATAATGAATCATACAATAAATAAAAGGACACGTCACAGGGGATAAATGAAAGTATGTAGACATTTGCAATTCGGAAATAACACGAGAGCCACAAGTATTGACTGTGTGTTGGTGACAGACCAAATACAACATAGTTTGTGCACAAGTGGTGTGTGATTCAGGTCCAGTGAAGGCAATAAGATTAATCAATCCAAATATAACAACGAAATTGTCAAAATATAAAACAACATTGCCCATGCATGGAACTCAGATGAATGGATATTGAAGTGATGTGATACTGAGAGTGTGTGCCTGCAAGGACCCAGTCGCCCATAAAGGCATTCTGATTTGTGAAGTATCTTTAGTTTCAGCATTTACCGTATAATCGCAAGATGTTAAATCCAGACTCGTGAGTTGTGGTAGTATTACTGTTTGGGCAATCGCGGGACTCTGGATTTCATATATTCAATTGCCATTTCCTCTCATATGCCAACAGATTATGTGTATATTTTCTAGGGACTTGAACCTACCCTGGGTACAATAAATCGTTTCAAGCAGGATTTGTGCTATTTGTTTTCGTGGGTCATGAGTCTCGCGATCTAAGCAAATGATTACCACAGACAAATAAATTTCAAGGACAATCTAATTGTCTTTGGCGCCTGCTGAACACATTATTCGAAATTGGGTCGGGAATTTCCTTCTGGTCAAGGTCATTGCAGTACTTTGTTTCGGGTATCAGTTCTAACAAGAACGTCAGTGATTAGGTCTACTGTGAATCAGCGGTTCTATTCCTCGAACAAAAATTACCAGGACCATTACTGCTTTTATTATATCGATTTACTATGAAGGATCATACTTATACAATGCCCCTCACGATATATTCAAGACAGATTATGGATTCCACTCAAACTCGCCGATAAAACTGGAAATTTAGTTACGGTGTCATTTAAGAATTTAAGATGAATAAATGTTAGATATTAGTATAATATCGCATTTTCATCCACAATGTGTTGACATTATTCACATTCAAATGCTTATACACATGACCATCTTTGCACCAAGTGAAATACACGGCCTACACCAAATTCCCGTGATTCAAATTTGAATTTGTCACTATCTAAGAAGTCGTATGAAGACGTTTATTGGGCAGGAAATTTTAGCATTTATGTGTGTGTATAAATCACACTTCAATCAAGGGGTAGTGCCCAAATATGAAAAAAATTGTCAATAAAAACAAAACCTCACAATGGTGTGATTTTAGACACCATCATCATCAGTACCAAAAATAAAATGAGGTGTTCGTCCAAATATTGCAATTGGTGAGAAACTCTATGTGTTGCGTTATATACTGTGAAAGTCATTCCACGTTGATAGACTGTAAGTTCATGTTTCAATTTTACCTGCGCTTCATGAGGTCTCGAAGATGACTATATCACGATATAACATAAGCGTTATTATGTTGCATGTCAACTAATTTATGGAAAACCGACGGCAGGCGTTGGAAAGGGGAAGTTGATTTAAAGTTATGTTGTATCAGAAATACATAACGAGAGATCTCTCGTAGTGTATTTCTGGTTATATGCATCAATACAGTCATCAGTGCTCTCCTAATGTATTTCTGCTAGTATGCATCAATACAGTCATACAATGCATCAAGATGACGATATCATTTGCATTTATATACACATTTGGTTCGAGCTATCAATAATTACGTTCGCAAATTTGACACATTAAGCTTCACCCATGTCACACAATCCATGTTTCTCTTCTCGCAAGATTGATGACCAGATTTGGTGTCACAACCTATATCATTTAATCCAGTGGGTCACTTATATATTGTACTGTGGCATCTCAATGATAAGGTTTCCACCTTTGTTTTGACCAACACTCCCAAACGTATAACATTGTACGTAAGGATCTGCCCGTTATCTCAGCCTCAAAGTATGGAAGCGTGCGATGTGCCATTGCCATTACCAAAACCTCGGTAAAGATCAGATGGCAAATCCCGCATCGTAAAGTTCACTGACTGGATATATCTACTTTTGGCGTCACGCATTCTTCCCATCATGGAGCCCAAAAAAGACAGTATTAGGTTGTACCGAATCCTGTCTAGACTGGTTGTGATACCTTCCAGGGCTGCCAAACAAAAAAAACCTCAGTATGGACAATAGCAATTATTGTGACTGGCTTTGAAAGGGTATATATGGTAGAAGTGATGCATTGGATGTGGTGCATTGAGAAATGATGTATGGCTCTGTCGAGGACTGAGCGAAACTTATTTAAACAGATATTCCACAAACCAGACGATTTTTGTAACGAGTTTTCACAAGGACACTTTCACAATGTTCATCTATATGTTTGGTTTGCACATGTGGGATGTACGTAAAATATCAATCAGCTGTTATCAAGATTTATGTATTATGCATTCATGTTTCTCGGTTTCTGTTTAACAATTAAATGCAGAACAGAAGTTCAATATGATACAAGTATTGGACAGGCCATTGGCACTTAACCTGGCGATATCACGCATTTCATGAATGAGCAAAAAATGTATATTTATGTCCGCATATCTGCAAGCGCGGGACACACATGTTACCTTATGAATGGTAACTAATTATTACACGATGTCAACTTCGAAATCATGATCGAATGAGAATACTGACTATAGAATAGATCCTATCAGTGGCTATCACTGAACTGGACTCATCCATGTGGTTATGCTTTTCTATGGCTTTCCGTTAATACTTCCACGCCAAGGTTGATAAGGATGTTTTTAGCTCTCCAGATTTCTTTGAGGCAGAAAATTGAGTTCTAATTTGAACGACTTCGAATCAGTAAGGATCAAAGTGTAACAACTGGAACGATAGCTTACTGTGTAGTGACCAGTGTCTTATTTGTACTTAATGCAGACAATTACTTTTGAAACTCCTCTTGAATATTAATCTGACTTGTTTGATACAGTTCGCGATATTGCTTCAGCTGTGTGTTTTGAAGCTATGAAACAGAATCATCTTGTGCTACATCGCATGAGCATCACTTCAGCAAATGACACAACCATGGCGCAGTTCGTGTGTTGATATGGTTCCCTAGACAGTAAAGAATGCTAGACGTACTGGAATCAAACTCTTCTAGTGGGTGAACTGACAGCACTAAAGGTATAACCCACAACAGGAAAAGGATAGCATCATCTTCTATATTCTAGAAGCTTGCTAGAAACATGTATGTAGATATCAACAGAAATATGCATTATAATTCCAACGCCACTGTTGTGGGGGTCCTTTCAGAGATCACATGAAATATGACGTGACTGTTCAAATACAACCCAGAGTGTAAGGCTCAGTCAAGGTTACAAAAATTTGCTGGTGATATTGGCATTAGCCGAGGTAAAATGTTATTTGCTTTCAACAGACGGAAGGCACGGGTGAAGAATTATTGTTCTGCCCTTCTGTCGGAGTCAACCCTACTCATCTATATTCAGTTGTGGCGGCAGAAGCCGTTCCTCTTTCGAGCTCCACTTTTTGTGTGGTCACGAATCTGTGAGCTCATTAGGAATAGGGAAGATGCTACCACAGCCTGTGAGTTCATTCATTGCAGGACATCTATATGACGAGGATTTAAGTTCAATTGCAAGTTTGTAGCATCGCCGAATGCTCGTAGGCAGTACATAAATTTCAAATGAATTGATTGATCACTATTACGTTTTCCACCCTGAATGATCCAACGACAGAATTTGAAGCACTCTCAGGTACATAATAAAAACTTATTCAAGTTGATCATTCCAAAGAACACATTTCAACTTGGTGTACTGTGAACAAAGGAATTGTTCAATTTCTGACGGGCGGATTCGTGGTGATAGCATGCTCAGTGGTTTGTCTACATGTATGCTCCTATGTTAAACAAACCGAACTGGAAATCTAGAGCTTGACTCAAGGATTAAAACGAGGGGCTGATATAAAAACTGGCACCTGAATATCAGATATGGCCTTGATAATAAGCATTGCTTGACCAGTAATTGAAAGAGCACAAGTCGAGCTATGGAAATTTTTTTTCCTCCTTAATGCAGGCGACGATGAATTATGAAAAAAAAATCGAATTACCTTATTGGTCCTATCAGTGGCACGAGCAATAATAGTAGCACGCCCCCTCTTTTCCCCAAAACTGTTTGATTTTAAAAACCTTATACTTCACTTTATATCTCTCTAATAAAATCTTGGAGAGTTCCAATGCACATATTCATGTTATTTGAATAATAATAAAGGGGATTTAAGGCTATAGGTATATTTTTCAGTGATTTTCTTAAATTTGACCTCAAGTTTGACCTCATTTTTGCGCGCGTTGCTGCAGTAAGTCTTGCTTTGGCCTGCCGTGTTACTATTAGGACCAAAACGGTATTCGAAATTCTACATCACAGAAATGTAAAGAAAAACAGTCAAACAACTACTTGAAGTCAATTTATCGATAGTCGCCTCGGGTAGATATAATATTATATAGAGCAAACAGAACTGAACGTGTGTTTATTGACTTGCGAGAACAAACGATAACACAAGATACAGATAGGATTGATTTTGTGGGAAAATTCTCGCTGGTGGACTGGTGTGATATTTTACATGTATACCACATACGAAACAGATATGAACTCTAGAAAGACGCATGAGAGGAGTATTACATGATATTTGGTATGCGATGGATGTACTATATTGTTTGCCTTGTCTGTGGTAGTTTTTGGCTATATATTCAATCATTCTTCGATCTGAGCCCCAAACAATACTTGTTCTCCTGTATAAGCAATGATTTGTCAGACCAGCATAGTAGACTTGTCTCTCAATGTGTTGCACAGTTCTGTTTAGTAGGAATAATGTAATGGTGTAATGTACTGAGTAGTTACTAAACATATGAGTAATACAATTATCAAATGATAAGAAATCCAACATTGTACAGATATTTCGCTATTCATAAATATTGACACATCTGTGCCTGCTATGTGTCTGTTGACATTCGACGATTGACGCCATTTCCTATTCGCCTTGAAATCATTTCCCTCTCGTGACGGGTGTTGGAAAGATATCGGTAAATGGATTACAGACTGTCGATATGGTCTTGCAAACAGAATATGTCCAAACATTGTCCAAGTTATCACGCTGAGCCGCTTATATGGGTCGAATACCTACTTCAGGAAAAGTACCTCTTCGCAGGTTCATTGTCTTGGAAGTAGTTGCTGATTTTCAATAACAATTATCAAGATTATACTATATTCATCATGGATGCGTAGTAGGTTTAGGTTTTGACAACACGCAAACATCCAATAGACAAATTGGTTTTGTACGTTCCGGGTATGTATGAACTTTTGTGTCATGGGTAACAAGAATGTACACATGTATTGGTTTGTAAAGACTTGTGAGTGAAATAAAATATATCGTTCAGGCCTAATGACATTTCACTAGTACAATGTTGATACAATGTATGGCATTTCTGGTGATTATTCCCAAGTTCATGACTTTCATGCCACGACTTTCGTTTCGAGATTTCATGTTTCATAGAGATAACTAGTAATACTTTTCTTGAGAATTTAAAAAAAGTGGATAGAATCACACCACATTGAAATCTGATCTGGACAGCTTCTCTGATTTACGAAATATATGTGTTGAAACGTGACACATTATTAGGTTTCACTGATTACGTTCGATATAACAATACCCACAAGGATAAATGAAAATGGAGACGAGAAATTTAATAAGCTACCACGCCCCAGGGTATATACCATACATGTTGAAGGAGACACCGCAACGTGACGAATGACAAGTTTTGTAACAGCTGTAGTATTTATTGATATCGTGTAAACTGATAGAATGATCGCTAAAATGTTGGGATTTGGTTTCCCTGGAACGTCGAATCATGCCCTGAAATTGACAAATGATTTGTGTTTTATTGTAGTGGGATGTCACACACATCGTCGACAGGATCAATGTCATCGTCAGCTGATGTTGGACGTGCATGATTGACATACGCAACGATAACACTACCCTGGACAATATATTGCAACTATCCAGTTACATATATTAATATACGTATATCTGGGTTGACTATGCAATCTCAATCGAGCAGATATCATAATCTTTATTTCGCCATGTTCCCTTCAAACCAGTCATCATTTATATAATGTCATATCTAGGAAGAACATGGTCCATTATATTCCACTATATTATATCACTATCCGCTTGTTGGTGGTAATGTCAGTGCTAACGTCATGGTCGTGGAACAGTTTTCCGACATAGAGATAAGTACAATACACAATGTTATCCCCAACACTATCTTGCATAATGTTCTGGAACGAATCTATCAGAAATGGTTTACCGAGCATTCTCATGTCAAATGTCGGTATATTGTTGGGAAACACTGTAATATTGTTCTGCTAAATGATTCAAGTATTTGGTGAAAAGTGATAACGATTGAAATGACTGCCTACTAACCACATTCTGATGAAATACTAACTTGCGGATGTTATGAATTTGGGTTAAATCAATTTGAATCAAATTGTCGGTGTCTCTGCAATGCAGCTCAGTTGTTCCATTGCCGGTCTGTCATGAATTAAGATCGATGGTTGATTGAAGCGAATGTCTTTTGGCACATTCCATCTACATATATAGCTGACTGGTACGTAGCTATACGGATAAGTAATCACAGCATAACGAGTGCGAGTGTTGGCCAAATGAAATCATATTTCTTTTAAATTATAGCTAATTATGCTGGTACTCCCATTGACGTTACTAATATGGTAATAAGTACTGAAATGGTTCAAGCCATGTGAGAGAAACAACGATGATGAGATTGTTACGGTACCGGGCGTGGCGCGGAGCTATTGCTGGCTTCCACTGACACGCGCGTATCCGATCAGTTCTTTAAAAAGTGGCGAGGATACCAGACTGCAACGACGAGAAAGCAATCTATTGCATTCCTCGGTCTTGGCCAGGGTCTTTGCTGGCTTACTCCCTCCGTAAGAACGGCAGTAGATGACCGAACAGCGATCATGGTGGTACTTAACTGGTGACGACATGTAATACATAACCTAATGCCAGGGACGACACAGGCGTCGGTAATACCAGCGTCTGATTCATTACATGGACATAACGGGTGACAGGTTAAACATAGACAGAGACCCCAACCAACAGTCCTATAAAATGAATATATATCAAACTTACGGAGACACACAATACATACATATTAATTTTGTACACTGACCTCAATGATGGGTTTCTCCGAAAAACAGAAGTTGCTTGAATATGAGTGGAGCCAGATGAGGTATTTGCCGTGAATGCTTAGTGTAGATATACATGCACGTCGTGTGTCGAAATGATGCCGAGATAGGTAAGTGGAATCCGGGCTCAACAAAGCACTAATATTTCCGCCTGTCTCTTTCACATCCTAAATTCGTTGTTTCTATTCCATTCGTGGTCACGCCTGCAAAGGAAACGAATGCATTGTATCGGTACAACATAACGCCTATAATGCCGAGATGTCATGATCTCCATTCGCCCATTGCTTACACAATGGTTGAAATACCATTGGTAATTATATATAATTATGGCCGTGTAGAAAACTAAAGGTTGATTACATTACGCTTACATGCTTACGCTTACATACATATACTTCGCAATATATTAGGCTAATTGCACTGAGTCAGGTTGATAAACATTGTATATCAAGCGTAAATGCGACGTCAACTTTCCGTGCGAATAATACTTCCCAACTGAGGAATAGGCCGCCTGCTTGTAACATACATGTACAACAACAAACAGTTGTTTGTGGTTCCCACGGACATCACATGACAATTTGGGCTCTCCTACCCGATTCAAACTTGCAAGTAACACGAAATTTGTCAACATATTCCAGTGAGGCTCTCACAGAGCGTAAGCTACTTTGTGACCATAACCGTACTACGTGGTCAATACGCCGGGTGTCTTAGTCGCTTCTCTGACATTTATGTCTCATCTATAAACCTGGGAGGTACCATTCAAAGAGCACTCACGTCGGTTGGGAATTACTCCGTTGGGAAATAGACAATCAGTTCCTTACAAGAGTAGACCCCAACCCATGACACAAACTCCAATGCAAATGCAGCTGAGCTAAGATAACCTTGACAATGACCCCACGAGTGAACGAACTCAATCAAAGGTTGGCCTTCCAACTGTAGATGTACAGTTGGAAGGCCAATATACCGGCTAACTTAATGCACTAAATGTTCGATGAACCTTCAAGGGTACCTCATAAGTAGGCCTACATATAAACGAACACAGACTACACCAGATATGAGAATGAAAAGTTCAAAAAGTGGTTTGATAACATGCAGGTAACAAATGCATCAATATTGAGAAATCAATATAATTATGAGTATTCACTGTCAATACGATTTGATACATGGAGAGTATTGATCACAGTTTTTGTGACGGAATGACTTGATTGTTGCCAGTCCTCACGGCTTACAGCTCACATGTAATCAAGACAGCAGACTAGAAATGTAACATTGCACAACAACATTCAGAGTTATTATTCTAACAATGCTGAAAAATGACTAAAAACAAAAATATTAGCACAATGGAACTTAGTGTCTTTCGATAACAGCCAGTTTTGTCAAGAACTTCCACAAAGCAGCAAAAACCCTCCTTGTAAATGAATGTCACATTTCATTAAGCTGAAGTGCAAATGTAGAGTTTTGAAGAGCCCATTACATAATGACGGCTTTGACCTTGGAGAGGTGTTACACGCCATCCCACGCGGTATTTCAGAACTAGAAGTGGTGGAGTAAATGTCACAGTTTTCATTGACTTGTGGAGGAATTTCGACCGCCCTGCACGTCATATGAAAGAGTTTTTTGCAACCTCTGGCAGCAGATATTACAGAATAGGTTTGCTATAACCAAAAACAAAAATTCAGAAGTGTGACATATAACTGCATCCCATTATACACATAGATCTTCAGATTAGTTTCAAGGCAGTTTAGTGCGTGGTTTAGTCGTGGCTAAATCCTAATGATATGTGCACGCTTTCTGACCTTCCACTTGATCCATAATTATTAGCGGTTTCAACGATTTTCTAACTAGGGAGCTCAGATCGGCATGTTCGAGGGCGGAAACTGCCTACTTATGGAATCATCTCCCTCCATATAAAATTCACGGGTAATATTTTGTTAGCAACAAGACATTGGCTCGTCAGCATTACTGAAAACTGGGCCAAGTAGTAGTAGTTGTAGTTACATAAAATTTATGTCAAAACCGACATCACCACAAGCTGCTGTAGTGATAATATCATAAGTACGACTAATTTCAACTGGCAGCATTGTCAGAATATCTTCTAAAAATGTGAGGCTTTCACAAAATAAAACAAGAACACTTTATCAGGGATGACGCCTCATCAGAGTCTGAGGATGATAGGATTGGACGAACTTGCGCCTATTGTGCTTCTCTGATTTCCGGTTGCATTCGCATCTATGGCCTGGTCAGTATTTCTAAGAAATTATTTCCTGGCCTCTTGTGCTTCAATAAATCAAACACATCTATAATTTTGAATTAGTGATATAATTGTTGTGATCATCATCTAGATTATTCCATTGAAAAGAATTTCAAGGAAAAATAATTGACATTGGCGCCTGTTGAACACACTATCACGTTTTTCTGAATCAGGATCACGTCGTGGTGCACGCCTGGCATCAATAGCACATACAGCGCGAACTGTGCTCAACCCGCGTTTTATACATACGTAGTGACTGATATAATTTTGAAACTCATTGTTGTACACCACATGATATCTGAATCAACATAAAACTATCTATGACATGTATGGTTTAAATCAAACCAACGTTAAACAAATTTTCATTTAAACTGAAGATAGAATCTCTAAGCATAGTTCGAACTCAGGTTAGCATTGAACTACGTTCATAACACAAATGAGAAATCCACCCTTTGTCTTGCCTGATATATGAAAAAGGGACGTTGATAGATTTTATATACCTGTTTCAATTTTCCTGTGCTTTACATCGTACTACGTCTTGAAGATGCGTACTTAACTCGTCTTCAAGACGGGATATAACATTAGCGTTGCGTGTTTCACGTCGACTAGTCATTGCAGAAGACCACAGAATCCTTAGCTAGGGGTAGTGTAATGCAGTTTATTTATGGACCTGAGTTTACAACGTCTAAAAA
Organism: Terebella lapidaria; assembly: GCA_949152475.1. Classification (NCBI taxonomy): domain Eukaryota; kingdom Metazoa; phylum Annelida; class Polychaeta; order Terebellida; family Terebellidae; genus Terebella; species Terebella lapidaria. Next base: position 51,953,900 of record OX424555.1, on the reverse strand, counting down.
TAAACAAAAGTTGGCACTATGCACAAGAAATTGTGTTTAAAAAAACATCGCTACTCAACAAATATGTATGTGCCTGTTCCCACTTAAACGGAGAATACGTGGACTACCAAAAGTCACAAAACTTTGCAAGAAAACCACGGAACATGAATAATACAAATGTAAAGTATATTAGAGAATATTTGCCAGCTGGTGTCGAATGTAAGAAGACATGACAGATCTTTTTCAGTATAGTACATTAGTTAAGTAAATACTATGAATGGACGAGGTTGCACGAAACGAAAAAAAAAGAATTGATGATATGCACAAGAACCACTGAAGAGACATGAACAACAAAATTCGTGCCGTCACTATTATACAATGTCTACATGTATGTACCATGTGCCGACAAATCAACCAGTGGGAAACAACAATGAAAACAGGCAGTTACCAATGTCAGAAGATAAATACTTCAAAAGTGGTGTCATCACTTTTTATGAAAGGTTATCAGGAATACTACAGTCGAAACAAATGCAGAAAGGTTTGAAGTGGTCATAAATTCACTCCAGTTTGAAGTTTGTGGATTTACGACAAGCTCATACATTGGGAGACCACTGGTTTATACTGCCTTTTTGCTCTGAGCTGTTCCGATATTCAGATACTTCACTGAACACATATTAATATACATGATTATGATATCTCATAACATACCAATGATCATTCTGTTGAACAGATTCTACATAGTATACGTGGCATAAAATTTATTCTCTCCACCAGCAGGACTGATAACTTGATTAGAACATTCGTATTATTGTACTAATGACCACGAGCTACTAATATTGAAGTTTTCATATATTCACTTTGACCCACACTCCAACAAGTATACTATGGTATTCGAAGCATTTAATGTTACTATGCTTGTCAGCGTCCACGTGTGGCCGCGTGCCATTTCCCAAAACTTGGTAGAGAACACAAGGCAAGTGCCGTATCACAAGGTCCACTGACTGGATATAACTACTTTTTGGTGTCACGCATTCTTCTCATCATAGAGCCCAATAACGGCATGTTTTAGGTTGTACCGAGCCCTGTCTAGACTGGCTGTGATGTCGTGACTGTTCCAGGGCTGCCAGAATACAGCTCAGTACAGGCAATGGCAATTATTGTGACCCTTTGAAAGGGTACGTAAGGTACAATTGATGCATTGGACGCGACGCTTTGAGAAATGATTAAGGATTCCATCAACGACTGGGCGAAACTTTATATACCAAAACCCAGTCGAATTTTGTATGAGTTTGGTAATGACAGTTACACAGAACGATGTGCAGAACAGTATGCTCTACACGTGACATGTAAGTATCAATATATTACCACAAATACAACCAGATTTTGATGATGACAATAACAAATGTAAAATAAAACATTTTGGAATAGAAACAAAGCCCGACCAAAATAATTTATCCAAACACACTGGCGTCATCAGGGGCAGACAGTGTGTGAAATGTAGTTAGTTCTACTGTACACCTGATGGAATTACTGTACAACTGCCCAACAACATATGAAAAATAATTTAGAAATCCGAAACAAACCCCATGGAATAGACGTGTGAAAAGTACATAAGTATCTAACCACAAGCGAAAAGGCTACTGAGTTGATGGTATCCTGGGGAGGGGTATTGGGAGGTACACTATGAAAAATGAATGTTGTCAACATTGTCACCCAGATATTATGATAATTCAATGTTCACGAATGATGCTAAACGGATATGTGTCGATGACAAATTAAGTTCATGTCTCTCGGTTTCCATGTAATAACGTATTATGTACATCGTCATTGCAGTCTGGTATAAGTGTTGGGCACGCCACGGACACGCGAACTGTTAACCACATCACTCATTCTATGAATGAGCGAGAAGCGTGCATTATCAATTTCACACAAGCACTGAAGAGAACCTCATATATCCAAGCATGAAATACACATGTCACCTTGTGATTAATAATGAATTATTACATGATCTCAACTTAGAAAACATGATCGGATGAGAATACTGATCATAGATCCTATCAGTAGTTATCATCGGACTACTCTGAGACAAGCCGACTCTTCCATGTGGTCATACACTTCTATGGTGTTCGGATAATATTTCCGGGCCAAGCTTGATAAGAATTATAATAATTATCCAGGTTTCTTTGGGGGCAGAAACAGTGCGGCACTCACTTGGCCCAATTTCGGCGCCCACCCCCTCCCCTCCCCTCCCCGAAAACATAAATGTATTAGTATCCATATATTATATACATGTATAAAGTCTTCATACCAATACTTTAGACAAATACTATTGTGTTGTATTTGCTTTGGTATAACTTTGTAAATATACAAAGTAGACGTCAATTTAGTGTTATATGACTAGCGGTCTAGACAGGGTTGCACCCGGCGAGTGAAAATGTCGAAGGGTTTTATTTCAAAATTGCTGCAAAAACGTTTCGCAAAAATATTCCTATTGTACAAATAGAGTAGTCGCGGGAAGATGGGTTCTATTCGGAAAGACGTGAAACGCCAGTAAGGAACATGTGACCACTGCAATGGCAAATTAGACAACGATATAGTGCGTTGTCTTTTTTAAACATAGATAATTGTTTCTAAATCACTGTTTGAATGATAATGTCATAAACATAAGATATGTAATAAGACATTGAAGCTGTCATGCGTTTTCAACCAATGTAACATTTCCTTCTTTGGGCGAAATCAGCTGTGTTTCAAAAACAATGTATATGATATATCGAAGTCCTGCAGTGTATTCGAGGAAGTGACATTGCCGTGTTGTTCTTGCGGCGTTTTCAGTCGATTATCATAATCAAAACACTAAATACACTAAACACCAAATCAAACACTAAATATATAATCGACCATCATATTCTACATCCCAATCTTTTGGGAACGTGTCTTTGGAATTCAACGCCCCTGTTTTGACCAATGTAGAGAGGGCACATATATAGTGTAACAGGGTTGCTCAAACACAATCCAGAGTGTAAAGCTCAGTCAAGTATACAAAAATATCATGGCAATATTGACATCAGCCGAGCTGAAATTTTATTTGCATACAAGAGACGAAGGACACATTGGAAAATTGTTTTCGAATTCTGTTCGTGTCAACCCTACTCTTCTATATTCAGTTATGGCAGACGCTGTTCCTCACTCGAGCTCCACTTTCTGTGTGGTCACGAAATTGAGAGCTCATTAAGAACGAGGAAAAACTTGACCAGATGCTGTGAGCTACTCAGTATTCATTGTACGGCATCCGTATGACGAGGAATTCAGTTTATGTTAATTTAATAACGTTCAATTGCATTTTTTGTAGCATCGTCTAATGCTCGTGGGAGGTAAACAAACTTCGGGTGGATTGATTAAACACAATGACGTTTTATAGCATGAATGAAGATCCAACGAGAGTATTGGGGAATGCACTGGGGAATTTATCGAATAAATTTTGCCTAACCGAACCTTGGATTGACACATTTCAGCTTGGTGTACAGCAAGCATTCAAAGGCGTTGTTCAATTCTTCGACGAGTGGGTTTGTTGTATTAGCGTGTTCATTGGTTCTCCTGTGATTGTAATTATGTCACGGAAATCAAACATTTGCACCGAAAATCTTTGAATGTCTTTGTTCCAATACAAAGATTGAGCCCACTATCTGATATAAAACATGCAACTGAATATCACGGTAATGACAATACGGCATTGCTTTGAGGCTAATCATAAGTACACAAGTCGATCTAAGATATACAACTTTTTATTCGAAAAGTGGACGAAGATGAATAAAAAAAGGGATTGGAAATATTTACCTCGACAAGCGGAGGTGAGAAGAAAAGAGTGTAACACAAACACGTTGGTGATGGTCACTTGATGAAGGTAATTTATCTATTGTCGCCTTAGGTGAACATATATATTGTATCGCAAACACGACTCAAAGGGCCTTTATCGACTCGGCAGAACAAACAAACACAAGGTAGAGCTCCGATTGATTTCGTGGGAAAATTTCCGCTGGCAGCAGTGTTTGATATTTCATACCGAATACGGAACAATCACGAACACTAATAGGACGTATTGCATGCGATTGCATTCATTGTCTTGTCTGTTGTAGTTTTGGGCTTTGTACTCATTCATTCTTCACTTTCGTGGAGAATATTCATGAATACATATTCACATTTGCATGAATACATCGAAGACGTGTAGTGCACTCAATTTGTTTTGAACAGTTTTGTGGAATTCCCAGTAGTACAGCATACAAGATGGTGGTGTAATGTACTGATTAGTTAATACTGAGTATAAATTGTTACAGGTAGAACAATTTTAACATTTGAATCGTCAGACATCATCAATAATTTATACAAAATAGTTTGGTATTTATAAAATTTGACACACCTGACCCTGCTATGTGTCTGTTGACATTCGACGATTGACGTCATTTCCTATTCGCCTGATATCATTTCCCTCACGTGACGGGTGTTTGAAAGATATCGGTAAATGGATCACAGACTGTCGATATGGACTTGCAAACAAAAAGTGTCACGAAATGTCTGACATCCAGTGACACCTACAAACACTGTGGAACTATCACGTTGAGCCGCTTGCATTCGTGAATACTACTTCAGGAAATGTTCTGCTTAGCAGCTTCATGGTCTGGAAGCAATTCCTGATTTTCAATCACAATTATACGATGTTCACCATGGGTTAGTTATAGGTCAATTTGATGGTAACACGCAAACACCCAATAGACAAATACGTATTGAATGTGCCGGGTAGGTACGGATTTGTGTCCTGGGTTATAGAAATGCATAATAATATTATAACAATAGTTGTATTTCTAAAAACTTGTGAGTGGATAGATAAAATGCAGGCCCAATTCATTACGTTTATGGCTAAACAATTATGGCTAAACATAATGCAAACGCCTAGGATAGACTGTCATGACGAGCAACAAAAAAACCCTTATTAGGATGAACTGGATACGTATCTGATGTCTTGAATTTCATTTCGAAATGTTATGTTTCAAAGAGAGATATCCATTTTTCTTCAAATTTTATAACCTTATTGTGGATGACATCCAGTCGTATCAAAATTTGATCTTATCAATTTCACTGCAACTTGGATGGTTTCTATGGTTTGCGAAATATATGTGTTGAAACGTGACACACTATTAGGGTTTACTAATTACGTTAGACATACTATAATTCCTAGTGAAGGTGACAGCGCAATGTGACTGTCGTAATCATTGATATTGTATAAAATGATAGAAGGATCGCCAACATGCTGGGATTTGCTTTCATTACAACGTAGAATTATGTCGTGAACATTGACAAGCAATTTGTGTTTTATTGTAGCAATCTGTCACAGACGGCCTCGTCAGCGTCACTGCCATTGTCAGCTGATGTCTTATAGACATGTGATGGACGTGCTCGACTGACTTACGCTACGACAACACTACATCAATATGTAGGCAATGTCATGTAACAATTCAGCAGGATAATAATTGTGATGTAATAAGTTGAATATGCAATTCCGATTAAAAAGCTTTCACTGTAATCAGTTTTTCTACTTATCCAGTAGCAACAGGCAACGTCGACCACAAAGTATGCTATGCATGTGGCATCACACCAATATAATAGTAATCACAAGACTACGAGGAGCATATTTCACATCAAACACTATTGTGGTCGCTATCTGCTTATTTTGGTCGCTATCTGCTTGTCGCTGGTACATGTTTCGTGGTAACTAAATGTGGGAAGGGATGAAAAAGTGGGAAAATATTCTACTTATTATGTCCAAGTTCATACAGACATTGTGAACTTTCAGCTGTGACCGTATTGAGAAAAATGCCTTGGCTTGTCCACGTTTTTGAAGACTAGCATGAATCTTTTGTTACAGGTCAGTGGTGCTCATTCCATTGAACAGTTCAAAGTGTAACCAAAGACACACGACTTTTATATAGAACAATGAGAAATTCAATCGAGTTCGTTCATATATTGGCGCATGACGGGTTAATGATAAAAAATTAGCCCAAGGGCTAAGAAAGGTTACCGGACAATATACATTTTAGATATTAGCCTTTTGTCCAGTGACCTTGAAAATAATTTTTCAACAAATATACCACTTCTAGTATGTCCACAATAAATTCCTAAGCTGTAAAGTCGATAATAAGTGAGATATTAGCCATTCTGTGATCGGTGATGTGACCTAGAAAATGAGGTCAAAGTTCAAGTTCATGAAAAGATTCAGTATATATCATTCCTCTATATTCACAATTGATTCCTAAGCGGTAAAGATGATAATAAGCGACATATTAGCCATTTTGTTCTCTGACCTTGAAAATTGGTTCAAAGGTAAAATTCTAGATCACCAAAATATTCAGCATACATCATTTCCTATATGTCCACTATGGACCCCTAAGCTGTGAATTTGATAATAAGAGAGACATAAACCATTTTGTATTCTGACCTTGAAAATAAAATGACTGGCCTTGAAATTTAGGTCAAAGGTCAAATTCAAGGTCATGAGAATATTCAGAATATATCATTTCCTATATGTTCACAATTGATTCCTAAGCTGTAAAGTTGATAATAAGCAAGATATTAGCCATTTTGTCCTGTTGACCTTGAAAATGAGGTCAAAAGTCAAATTCAAGGTCACTAGAATATTCAGCATATATCATTTCCTATATGTTCACAATTGATTCATAAGGCGTAAAGTCACTAATAAGTAAGATATTGGCCATTTTGTCCTGTGACCTTGAAAATGAGGTCAAAGGTCAAATTCAAGGTCACAAAAATATTCAGCATATATCATTTCCTATATGTTCACAATTGATTCCTAAGCTGTAAAGTCGATAATAAGCGAGATATTAGCCATTTTGTCATGTGACCTTGAAAATGAGGTCAAAGGTCAAATTCGAGGTCATGAGAAAATTCAGCATATATCATTTCCTATATGTCCACAATTGATTCCTAGTCTCTAATCTCAATATTAAATGAGATATTAGGTTTAATGTGTCCCATTATAAAGCATAGAATTCAACATAGGAAAGTCCCATTTGGGCCGAGTTTGGGCCCAAAATGGCCCACTTCGAGCGATTCAAGGGCAACGAAATTTATACATGTCACAGAGGTACATATGAGGAGTGTTATGCATGAATAAGAAAAAAAGTTACTGAACAGATTTTGAGAAAACGACAGCCAAAGTCCAAAATTGGCCATTTTTCGACGAAAACGGCCGCCATTTTGAAATAATTGCGAAAATTAAAAAACTAAAAAATACCTCCCTCTCGAAATATTTTTTAGGCATTTTTGTGCAAAATTTCAGAAAGATTTGATCGTAAACTTTAAAGATAAAAATGTAGACGGACGACGACGGACGACGACGACGGACGACGGACGCAACGCCACGGCAATAGGTTATCGGACCAAAGGTCCGATAACCTAAAAAGTAGCTATGCTGTTTTCGCGTTTCTACACAAAGTTCAATGTCTGTTTACAGGCAATACTTGGAAAAGGCATTATGTTTTCCGGTAATATAGATAGACGTACGTATTGACCTTTTGGACGTTCAGTTAGCGCGCGATTATGACCATCACGTTGATGTCTATCGCATTAATATCCCATAATTACAGTCCTGTTTCTATCTCTAACGGTTCTTTGTATCATAATATGCATGGCTAACGTCAGCGTCTTGGAACAGTGCCTGGTACATAGATAAGAACAACAATACACGATGTTATCTACACGAACATTATCTCGCATTCGGAAATGTTCACTAGGGATGGTTTACCGAATACCTATACCCTTTGTTCTGTTAAGTGCTTGAATCTTCGTAGGTGAAATGTCTTTAAAATACAACAAAATAACCAGTATGTGGTTATAGGAGCGGTGATAACGAATACAATAGTTGCCTACTACTCAACGAAAACCTAATCCTGTGAATGGATCGGATTCAGTCACTCCGTGAGTCAAGTTGTCGGTGTTTCTGTTATGCTGCTCAGGTGGTAACTGCCGATCTGTCAGGAACAAAGATCGATGGGTATTTTGAATCAGTCCAAGGACTACTTGTATTTGCTCCTACCATCTATACAGGTGAATAATACATTACATACCTATACAGAACAGTCATCATAGTATACGTATGCGAGTTAATGCGAAATGAAACTGTACTTTATGCTGGCAGTTACGTTGATATTCCCATTAAAGTAAGTAAAGTTGGATAATAAGAATTCAAGCCTTCCAAGGGAGAGAACGATGATGAGATTGTTACGGTCCACGACGTGGCGCGTTGCTGATGAAGGCTTCCACTGACACGCGCGCATCCAATCAGCCCTAAAAAGTGACGAGGATACCAGACTGCAACGACGAGTCAGCAATCCATTGCATTTCTTGCCAGGGTCTTCGCTAGTTCTCTCCCATGGCGAGAACGAAAGTGGATGACAGATAGTGATCCAGGGGTACTTAACTGGTAATGAAATGTAATATACGATCCATTGCCAGGGCCGACACTGACAACAGAAATATCAGCGTCCAATTCATTACGGGAACGGAATAGGGGACATGTTACATGTAACTGTAGTCAGAGACAGAGGCTACAAGCCCTGTAAAATGGATAAATATAGAACGCACAGAAGTGCACATGGAAATATGCATAGCGAGCTCAATGACAGTTTACAGCGAACTTAGAAACTAAGTAGTACAATCGTTCTGTGCATGTCTAGTCTAGATATGGTACATAAATACCGAGACAGTTATCAAGAAATAACGATTTCATATGGGCGTTCAGATTGAAGCAACCGTGCGACGGTGTATGCTTTGAGTTGTTTGTCCGAGGGGATTATTATTGTTCGGCAATATTTGTCCGAGGTGTACGCTTGACAGAAAAGTTGTTCAGCCATGACAATTGTGTTAAGGTCAATTATATTTGTCTCATCACCTGTATATCCCAACGTCAGTTCAATGTTCCTTGTCCAGTTCTTGACACGCCCACAGAAGAGACTGATTGATTGTATGCGTCGAACATAACGTCCAAATTGCCAAATGTGCTATATTCATTGCCTACGCCATGGACGAAAATAATACGTATGTATGAAAATAATGTACAGGACGCTTACATGTCTAGACTGTATGCCCATTTAGGCCAAATATCATGAGGCTGGTTGATGAACATTGCATATCAATTGCGAGTGCTTGAGGGAAGCATTTAGAAAAAGATATGCCCGCAACGCGTACTGTAAACTTTCGGTGCAAATGAACACTTTCTCACTGTGGAATAGGCTGATTATTGATAATATGCAGGAGCAGAAGCTTGTTTTTCTTTATTTACAGATTGATATGTCTTTCGAAATGACAGACTGACAAGAAACAAGTTTGCTGGAATTATTATCGTAGTGACTGGATCACGAAGAGTGATGCATTTTGCAAGTCACACATAGACAATTCTATGCCGTATGCCAAGTAATCACCTCACTATAAATCATTGTGTGGTTTGTGTGAAGTAGGACCGAAGCCGTGTAAAGTATATTTGATGGAGAGAGGGCAAGCCAGACTCACACACGGCATAAGCCCCTTTGCGACAATCACCTGACTAGGTGGTCATTACGCCAGGTGTCTTAGTCCCTTCTCTGACATTTTGGTCTCATCTTTAACCCTGGCGATGTATCAATCAACGAGCCAATGCCTTGAACATCTCCACTGAATAACCGTCCATTTCTTGGCAGCGATAGACCCCCCCTGGGGACAGCTTTCGGTGATATTTATGGGACCAAAGATTCCGAGACCCCAAGGATATACAAGTAGCCGTCGTCCAGGACACGAGAGCAGATGACACCTTACTCGCTGCAGGGAATGCGTGGCCTAACTGTGGCGGCTGACGTAGGTCTATATTTAGAGTTGTCCGGGTGGTGATAGGGGCGAGAGTTCGTGTCAATTGGAAAATTCCCTTATCATTGTTTCGACACATCTTTGTCAGATAATTATTCATATACCTTGTACTACTCGTATTTCCAGACCCAGCAATTATTTTTGTTATATTATATTGAAATACAGCTGAGTTAAAGATGACCTCTAGAATGACATCAAACCTCTAGAGCAACACAAAATAATACAGACAAAATAATGTGCACAGTCAGACAATGCTGGGCAGGAAGGCTAATTGTACTGGCTCTCTTACTCACTACATGTCCAACAAACGTCAGGAGGAACCTCACGACATAGAAGTGTACACAAGACAGACTATACCAGAGGTACAGTTGCAACATTTGAATTGTGGTTTATGTCATACAGACCATAAATCCATCGTTATCGAGACACTGATATAAATATGAGTAATCAATGTCGGTGTGATTGATGCTGAGACAACCCTTATCTTGAACATGTATAATACTGACCATATTTGTCATCTCGAAATGACTTCCAATGTTGGCAGTTTTGTTACGTCTAACAGTTGACATGTATACACGTCATCGCAACCTTATTCAAGACGAAGGACTAGAAGTATAACGTTGCCGAGTATAGAATCCAGTCACTGATCTGTCAATACCAGGTAATGACTGAAAGCCAAGAACTAAATGAACCAGCAGAGAAATATTAATTATTGTCCGGGGAACGCTCCATTACATACTAGTAACGACATTTATTGGAGACCGAGGATGCCAGGCCGAGGCCTTCAATACCAGTAGGTAATAAAGCGAGACGAGGATTTTGACTAGTGTAAAATCCAACTCGTCCCCACACATTTCATTCAAGCTCACTAAGTGCAGTAGTCGAGATACGTTAGCACAAATTTGTGTATTTAAGGGAGCCGTGGAAACAGTAGCATCCAGGGGGGGGGGGGGGGGGGGGATGGTGGAGTGACAGAGCGCTCGGCCCATGATCTACAGGTCGTGGGTTCGAGTCCGTTCAGCGCCACTTGTTCCGAAAGCCTCCCACGCAAGTGCAGCCCGACTGGCGGTGAAAAAAAGACCGAGTGGTGTCAGAGACTATCGGGTATCTGACACCTAAAAGATCCCTAGGGATTTATCGAAAACAGTAGGGGATTTCCCCGATCCCGAGTTTCTGCCTAGGGCATATCATCAAGTTATGGCGCCCTCTTAACCTTAAGTACAAGTAGCATCCACTTCACAAAAAAATGATGAATGAATTATATTGTATCTCTCAAAGAGGGAGGGAAATTTTAATATTCATGTGATAACACTCATCCTCTTACATACCAGCGGATCGCAACCAGTCATGGATATGATAATTACTTGCAGACATAAGCCTACTTTATCTTTTGGATAATTACACACGATTTGATGGATATTACAAAACTGGATCCATTACAACAAACAGTGAGTACACATGGATATACATGTAGGATAATTGTGGATATTACTAAATTAGATATCATACAACCAAAAGTGATTACTCATTTAGCATAATATATCACATGTACACCAGAATATTATGCAATTTAATTGCACACGATACATCACGGATATGAATACTACCTGCATGCATAACTGTGTTATCTTTTGGATAATCACACACAATTTGATTGGTACTGCAAAGTTGGATACCGTATTGCAAAGGTCGATAAACAAAAAAATGTAATATCAGATCAATTGGTAACACGACACAGGTATACAAATATTCATGAAATATAATTACACAGGATACTAGTATTTCAAATAGGCCTATGATCTCACAGATCTGCGAAGAAATTTAACCCGATTGTTTTGCAGCCAGTGGAGCGTCTCCCAACATTTCACAGTTTGGGCAAAAGAACCCGAGCTCAAATACTTCATGCATATCGCTCCAAAGCTTACAATACCCATCGGTAATGGAAAGTGAGAACAATAGTGTGACGTCACTGCTGGGTTTTTACCTGAAGAAAACAATGTTTTTAGCGCAAGAGCCAGTCAAAAGTCAACACAAATCAGCGAAGTCCTTCAAATAAACGAAAATCACATTTGATTAGGTTGAAGCAGAAGTGTCGAGAGATAAAGAGCCCATTACATAAGGTCGGCTTCGACATTGGACGTAATGCTCCACAGCAAATTGGACCAAAAGCAATGGAGGTAATATCAGGGCCTTCATTGTCTTACGAAAGAGTTGTGGCCGCTCTGGTAACTCTCATGAAGCATAGCTTTGAAACTTGCAGAACTGGTTTCCAATCGTTTGCTTGAAAAGCTGAGTGGTAAACACAATGATCACACCCATTATAATCACACACCAGCGTAGATCGGTTTTAAAGCACTGAAGAGAGAGCATCAAAGTGAGCTCGAGGCGGGCAATAAACCTTGGTTAAATCCACACGAGACATGTGCACGCTTTCTGACCTTTCCCTTGATCCGTGAACATTAGCGGTGTTCATTATTGGTCAACTAGGGAGCCCAAACGGCACGCCCGAGGGCTGAAACTGTCCATACCGTGAACCTTCTCCATCCGATCTCATTCCCACGAGGGAGAAACTCCTACAGTCACTGACTCGATCGTCCCGAATATCGCAATCCATTTAGATGCACTCTGGTATCAAATATTTAGCTCTTGCTAATTTAATAAGCATACATTTGGAGAACGCACATCCGCGATTGTGTTTTTCGCACGGGTCTCAAGTGGACATCGAATAGTGGGAAAGGATTCGTCAAGCAGATTATTGTGAAAATGAATGTTGAGTATTGACGTGGAGGAAGTTACGTTTCCATTCAACAATATTATTACAATTCTGATGATATACATTATTTCCATGAACATTGCATGAGAGATGAGAAAATCTAGTGTTGTCATCGCATCTTATCGCCAAATATTGCTTCGGAGGGAATCAGACCAATCCTTGAAGCAACAAAAAGTTCCCCATACCAACAAAATAAGCTATCAAAATCATACAGAAGCACAGTAACTTGACAAATTATATCAGACAATAACGAATGGAAATTATTACTACATGCACCATGCAAATAATTCATTACTATTCCTTCATTACGCAAGTGTGTACCATTTATGAAAACAGAATGCAAATTAGTCCTTCAATGAAAGACTCAAATCAGAAAAGACATTCTGTTTTCTTTTGATTGGGACACGTACCTATCGACCTCACGGATGTCAAGTTTAAAAGCGGTTATGTAGATCAAGCTGTCATGTTCATGACATATGCCATAATTACATTTCTGACGGCATCTATGCAGGTTCTTACAGTAACTGTACGATAGTACACATGGCTGACACCAGTGTGGAACTGTATACGGACGTAACAGAAAAGGAACAATATGTATTAAAAAAAAACATACTGCTGTAGTGATCAGGTGGTGCTAGGACCAGTGATCACGATTGCAATGATTGCCCATAACTCAGTCAAACCCCAATCAAACACGAACATATAGAACACGTCTGTGTATGGATTGCGTTCGAACAACTTTGAATCACGTTGCTAGCCTCTCTGACATGCTATTCAGTTGGTCCACTGCTCAGCTGTCAGGAACTAAGATAGATGGTTATTTCGACTGTGCATGCCTGATGACGTTTTGCTCCTTGCATTCATACCACTGAAAAGTACATACAGAACAGCTATACAGAACAGTTATTTCTCTTGCTAACAATTACACTGATATTCGCATTAACATAACTGAAGTATGACACGACCTCATGACAAGACCCGGTGTATGAGTGGGGCTAATGCAAACGTCCAAATCGATTGTATTCATTGCCAGGGTCTTTACCTGTATTATTTTGTGAGAATGAAAGTAGATGACAGTATAGCAACCCATGGGACTTAATTGGTAATGAGATGTGATACTGCCAGGACCGACACGGACAGAGGTATTATCAGCGTCTGATTCATTAAAGGAGCAGAATAGTGACAGGTCAACCAGAGTCAGAAACCACATATAATACCCTCTATAATGGATGTACATGTATATGGAACTCTTGGACGTGCACATGGAGGTTTGTATAGTGACTTGAAAATGAATGGAACCATCCAGATGGTATCTCAATGTGTGTCAAAATAATGCTTAGTTCATCGAGAAATAATAATTTGAGGATGAGGAGGATCGCATTAGGCAACTACCTTCATTTCCCTATTTCACATAAGCCCACAGCAGATGGTGATGCACTGTATCTGTCCCAACATGTCATGAACGAAAATAGTGCACTGCAGTGTGCTGATAACTTTTAGGATGCTACGTTTACATGCCTAGACTCCAAACTCATCAGGTAATTTGATTAGCGGTGGACCAGCCATGTAAGGATGAGGAACATTGCACTGCAGTGATGGAGCTGAGGGAGGTTTGCCAGGAAAAGTCAACTTGTGGCGATCATCATGAACTGTCAACTTAAAATGCAAAGAAATAATATAAATTGTCAACATTGTTCCAGTCTAGTCAACCGTAATATATTGATAAGCCTGGTAATATTGCGACCGATGTATCTGATAATGACTATGATGCTGGTCATTTGAGTAGTGTAGATGAAGATGTCAAAGACATGAAATAACTTGTTTCATTTTATTAGCAATTCCAGAAATGTTTGAAAATTGGTCGTATCAATGTCAACACATGTAGTGTTTGATCCACTTAGGAATATTTTTTGCTCAATGGACTGATTGACATACTATAATATGTCTAATACTATGCATACAAGAAACCAAGTTAGATGATTATTTTCATATTGGCCCATTTCATATTGATGGTTTCAAAGTTTATCGATGTGATATCAAATCCAATATGGGTGGAATAATGGCCTGTGTCAGAAGTGATATTGTACACAAGAGAAGATTTGATTTTGAATATAATTAATGTGCTAATGTAAGAATGGAGATGATGTGTTTTGAAGTTAGTATCAATCAGGATAAATGGTTATTCTGGTGTGTATATAGACAACCGAAAGCACAAATGGAACATTTTATAGATATTGTTGAACAACATTTTGCGAACGCAAGCAACGATTTCAAAGATTTTGTTCTTGTAGGTGACTCAAATATTAATTTTTCTATAAAAAAGCATAGTTTAACAAATTTATGGGATGTTTTTGGTGTCAAAAATATTGTGAAAGTCCCCACATGCTTTAAAGGTGCTAATCCTCCCACAATTGATGTTGCTTTGAGGAATATTATAAGCGTTTACAGGGTGTTACTGTTTTAGACTCAGGTCTCAGTAATTTCCATCACCTGGTAGCTTTTGCGGCCCAAGTAGCGCACCTTGCTCTGTTAATACTACTCACCCACTGAATGTATACCATATTTAATCCGTCTGGCACATTTTTATTCTTCATTGAATTTAGAAGAACTAGTAAGCTGCGCTACTTGGGCCAAATTGGCTATATCTGCAAAATTTTCTTGTAGAAAAGCGGTATATACTACATATTCATGGACATCATCACAAAAGTAAGTCTCGGCTGGTGATCTATATCATGTCGCCCAACTCTCCAGAAAGATTCACGACGAAGCATGTGAATGAATGGGAGATCCACCTCGTTATCTATCAGCGATGTTCAACTCTCTGTATTCACTGCGTATTCGAACAATTTATAGACTTGATGCCGCAGTTTTCATTTACCAGGGTTGCAGCAACTATGTCCAAAAATTGGGACAAATTGGTATATGGCGAAGTTATCAATATAAACATGAAGTAGTAGAAAATTGAAGATATTCCCAAATGTCAGGCGATGCCCACCCTTAAAAAAAACTTTACTTGACACATGGCAAATAGTGTCCCAAACTCTCACCATCGAATGATTTACATTCTGTCAGTTTTTAAGTTTCACACTCACATGCAAAGGTAGGATCTCATTCACATTCAAGACATTAGACTAAAATCGGGATGTAAATGTGTATTACATTCAGAGTTACCACTCTGACAATAACAAGTAATGGCTGAAAACCAAGGAGCAAAAAACTTGCAGAGTAGAACCGAATGTCTTTCAGGTAAAAGCCAATTGTCCACATAAAGCGGAAACACCCTTCAAGAAACCTACGTCACATTACAGTAATCAGAAATGGGAGTCTCAAGTAATGACGAATCCATTACATAATGGTGGCTTCGAACATGGAAAGGTGCTTCATGGCTTATTTTAGAACCACAAGCAGCGACTTGCAACGAAAATGAGGTCGTTCCAAAATTCATGAAGGACACGTTTTTATAATCATATCTAGGTGTAAATGTGAGGGCCAATGTGAGGGCAATCTCCTTGTAGAAGCTCAATTGAAACAAAGTAGTCACAGACTTTGCCAATTTGATTTGATGGTGAAGTGATCATCAATTTCAAGGAGTTTTTTTTACTATCTGATCGAACATTCTGGCAGCTGTTATATGTTTTAAAATGCCTAATAAAATATACTTGCTAATGATATGCCTAATATAATATACTTGGGTTTGATTGCTCGGAAAAAAAATTATGCCCGGTAGTGGTACTGTTTATTTTGAAGTGCGAGTGAGTGTTATTAAACAGGTTTGTTTGCATGTGTTTCATTAATTAATCTTTATCTTGGCTTTTGGACAGTTGGATAGCTTTAAACTGGCCAATCACCATCTACACACCAAAGTATTTCTTCAGGTAGCACCCTCATGCCCCAAACCCCAGGACTGGCCACCAAAATTGTCTTCTTATTTTGAATATGTAACGGTTATTGGTGCTTATTTGCGAAATCGAGCTATAATTTGGCAGCCATCTTGGATTCTGAGCAGCTTCGAACCATCCAATCACGAAACTGGTTATTAAGTTGTAATCCTCATACCCCAAAACCCAGGGGTAGACACCAAAATTGACTTCCTATCTCAATTTGGCAGGAAGTAATGAGTATTTGTGTAAAAACGACGAGAATTTGGCGGCCATCTTGGATTCTTTTTCATTTTTGGGCGTCTGAATCGGTATTATTAGTATTGTTAGGAAGAATATATTTCCATATAACTAATATGTATCATATTAGACCGAAAGCATCATGACAGGAGGATAATTTTGATTTTTTCCTAAAATACCAAATTTTCGGTGGCGGCCATTTTGAAAAAGGCCATAAAAAGTTAGCCCAGGAGAAAATTTTACACACCCTCTGAAAAAGGTTGTCTTAGACCATTATGAAGCCATATCAATCGACAGAAAAAGTCTGTACTACATTTCCACCCTGAGTGCTATATGCTCAAAATTCCTCCTGACTAATATCAATGTGAATACATGTAGTGTTTGATCCACTTAGGAATATTTTTTGCTCAATGGACTGATTGACATACTATGCATACAAGAAACTAAGTTAGATGATTATTTTCATATTGGCCATTTTCATATTGATGGTTTCAAAGTTTATCGATGTGATATCAAATCCAATATGGGTGGAATAATGGCCTGTGTCAGAAGTGATATTGTACACAAGAGAAGATTTGATTTTGAATATAATTAATGTGCTAATGTAAGAATGGAGATGATGTGTTTTGAAGTTAGTATCAATCAGGAAAAATGGTTATTCGGGTGTGTATATAGACAACCGAAGGCACAAATGGAACATTTCATAAATATTGTTGAACAACATTTTGCGAATGCAAGCAACGATTTCGAAGATATTGTTCTTGTAGGTGACTGAAATATTAATTTTTCTATAAAAGAGCATAGTTTAACAAATTTTTGTGATGTTTTTGGTGTCAAAAATATTGTGAAAGTCCCCACATGCTTTAAAGGTGCTAATCCTTCCACAATTGATGTTGCTTTGAGGAATATTATAAGCGTTTACAGGGTGTTACTGTTCTAGACTCAGTCCTGAGTAATTCCGATCACCTGGTAGCTTTTGCCACTAAACTGCCATTAAGGTGCGGTATTTCATCGTTCCTGAGATACCAAAGTCACTGCAATTGAAATTTTAACCTGGGGAATCGCCTGGCAATTTTTATTCTCGGACAAACCATTCTGTTGTACGTTTTTGTCAATAACTCCGCGAATTCTGATCAAATCTATTTCAAAATTTGTGTGTGAATGCTATGTGTCTATCTGGTAGAGTATATTATGTTTTAACGATTATTTATGATATTCTGCAGATCTAGACAGCAGAATGTACGCAACAGATAATGAGGTAGAACTTTCTCCTGCTGGTGTTGTTTGCGATGATACTTACACAACAATAACTTCACATGTTGGTGATCACGAACCGAGAATTGGTTTATTGCATTTCACTGCGAATAATACAAAAAAATGATGTGTGACATACAAGTCGACCGAGTTTGTCCAGGTGCTTCTTTCCGTAGTAGGCCTACGCACGGCGACAAACGTCTGGACTATTTCAAAATTGTAAGCCACATATGTTATTGCATTACAATGACAGCAGCGCGCCGCAACAATCATTGGCTTGCTTGCTAAAGTTTCTGAGTTGAGTGTATGACATGATTTCTGTTGAGTTTAACACCTGAGGAATGTCAGATCACTAATCCGCCTGAGTAGAGTCGCGGTCACTGTAACGCTTACAACGTGATCCGCTCATGTGCACCGACCGCTGCAGAGAGTGAGATATTATGTATGCCGCCTGCTTCCACGGACACATTTGCGGCCCAAATAGCGCACCTTACTCTGTTAATACTACTCACCCAATGAATGTATATCATATTTAATCCGTCTGGCACATTTTTAATCTTCATTGAATTTAGAAGAAATATTAAGCTGCGCTACATGGGCCAAATTTGCTATATCTGCAAAATTTGCTTGTAAAAAAGCGGTAAATACTACATATTCATGGACATCATCACAAAAGTAAGTCTCGGCTGGTGATCTATATCATGTCGCCCAGCTATCCAGAAAGTTTCACAACGAAGCATGTGAATGAATGGAAGATCCACCTCGTTATCTATCAGCGATGTTCAACTCTGATATCTGTATTCACTGCGTATTCGAACAAATTATAGACTTGTTGCCGCAGTTTTCATTTATCAGGGTTGCAGCAACTATGTCCAAAAATTGGGATAAATTGGTGTTTATATGGCGAAGTTATCAATATAAACATGAAGTAGTAGAAAGTTGAAGATATTCCCAAATGTCAGGCGATGCCCACCCTTAAAAAAGAACTTTACTTGACACATGGCAAATAGGGTCTCAAACGCTCACCATCGAATGACTTATATTCTGTCAGTTTTTAAGTTTCACACTCGCATGCAAAGGTAGGATCTCATTCACATTCAAGACATTAGACTAAAATCGGGATGTAAATGTGTATAACATTCAGAGTTACCACTCTGACAATAACAAGTAATGGCTGAAAACCAAGGAGCAAAAAACTTGCAGAGTGGAACCGAATGTCTTTCAGGTAAAAGCCAATTGTCCACACAAAGCGGAAACACCCTTCAAGCAAACCTACGTCACATTACAGTAATCAGAAATGGGAGTCTCAAGTAATAACGAATCCATTACATAATGGTGGCTTCGAACATGGAAAGGTGCTTCATGGCTTATTTTAGAACCACAAGCAGCGACTTGCAACGAAAATGAGGTCGTTCCAAAATTCATGAAGGACACGTTTTCATAATCATGTCTAGGTGTAAACTAACATGGATCAGTTTTAAAACACTGAACTGAGATGGTCAAATATCAAATATTCTGATATCAAATATTTAGGTCAGGCTAATTTGATAAACATACAGTTCACAACTCCACGACTGTGCTTTTTACTGAGGTAAGGAAAAGCAGACGATGCAGAAGAAGTTGAAATTGTCATTGAACCATACTTATGTCCCTATGTATTCCCATTGACACTGCAAGGTCAAGGTTCGGTTCATTACCAATATCATTCGATAACATTCGATAAAGGCAATGATTATTGCTTCTGCTGCACAATGTTTACAATGTATTTTAAGATTCAAGACATTAGAATCATAATCATAATCTAGTTGTCTTGAAGCAACAACATGATAATACGAATTATAGAAGTCTTAATTCCCAAAGGTTTGGGCTAACGGTGCCTGGGCTGTTCGTTTGTCCCATCTGATAATTCAATTTTGCAGCTCTATTATAAATCTCGAACCTACAGGTGTAAACCATGCAATGCAGTTGTGAGTTCGTTTTTCTACTATTAACTGTCTAGTTGGGCGAGTGATACAGCTAATTTCTTTTTACACGCCAATGATCGTCAAACATTCTTGACAATATTGATCGTGCTGCAACAAGTCAATATATATATTGACGCAATACGTCAACACCTTACCAATTATGTCAACACTAATTTGATCGTGTGTTCTGAAGGTTCACCTCCTTGTGCAGAAGTGATATCACAACACGTGTATGTAAACTTTATTTGTTTAAGGAGGATTCCCCACAACAGATGTCAAGAAGGGGTCTCTTCCGTGCTTTGTACAACAGGTGCAAGTGCAGAAACAAATATGTACAATGAGAAAGGGACAGTACAATATTAATATAAATATACCTGATACAAAAGATATATATATATATACGATCATTCAAATATAGGCACAAAGGGCCTGTAGTTTACCGGCTAGCCAATAGGCCATCGGACCTATGGTCCGGTAATTTGAAAACCCTGGACATTGAATATACGTGGAATCAATTGACCCAGTATTAAGTATTCCGAGCAAACAGAACAGGGTCCGTTATCCAATCTCATAGTCCGGGGACAGAAAGTCAACAGGCATACGAAGTGAGTGAAAACAAAAATGACAGGGAAAATGTCAATGTCACCAATCCCTATTAAGGACCCCAATTGGCATGTGCTGAAACAAAAATATCAAATCCGATCAGACAGTTATTTTTCTTCCCTCTGCCGGAAACGGCTCAAAAATGAATAGTGATATGATATTTTTTTCAGTTGACCCGTCAAAAAGCTAAAACGGCTGCCACACGCAGACCGATGACCCAAGAGCACCAGAATCCACACACACCACAATGATACACGAGGGGAATGTTTCGGAACCAAAATCCCAAAACCGATCCGACACCCCCTGAGAAAATAATTATTAAAATTGCAAAACAGTTATTTCCGGCATAATAATGGCCGCCAAAACTGCATAAACGATTCAATAAAAAAAAAAACATGAAAGAAAAACGTCTGGGGGTATTGACCCACACCTATTCACACAAGTACATGTAGCCTATATGGGTCAATTCATCAGCCCGAAAAAAAAAGATATGAAATGTCAACAGACGATGCGGACGACGACGGACGAAAAGCCACGACAGTAGCTTATCGGCCATTTGGTCCGGTAAGCTAAAAACGGGTAGAAGAACAGATAAATTTCTGAACTATTTGGAACAGTGTAACGTTATCATCGAATAAAATATTGGCAAAACCGTTAATAAGGCAGTCGGCGAAGTAACTCTTTTCCTCGTTATCGTCTGAGATTATTAGAGAATTGTATACACCCGGTGCTAACAGACGGGCGAGCTCTACAGTCATGATTCTTCTTGCGTCTACATAATTTGGACATTCTAGCAAAAAATGATAAACGTCCAACACGTGTTTACAACACGTGTATACAACACGTGTATACATCAGAACTATCATACTAACAGGGAATTTTTAGTGTCCCACTATCGTCCCGGGGTTGTTTCAAAATGATTCATTGATACAGCTTCTGACGCACAGAGAAATAGGCAACCTTCACACAAGCCTTGGGAATCTCTCACAGAAAATGATTGTCCACTGACGTAGTACCTTCATTTTACACGTGGCACTATTATCGTGTGCAACGCAGCAAGGGTTCAACCTGAAGACGTCACAACCACCACACACTTTTGTTGAATACTCGGAATTATTAAACAACTATTCTGGGATATCATGACTTACGCAACGTCTAGGAAACAAATCGAACTGTGTTTGTTCCAATGATCATTCCATTCAATGCACAGTCTCGAAACAGTAAACACAAATATGGATACATGAGCTCTCTGGTGACCCAAGTGCCACTAGGCACTATTGATGTCTGGGACCCACACATCTTAAGACCGAACACAGAAGAGGGTCGAAACACCTACGGAACACTACATTTAGCCCCACTGGGGACACGCTCCCCAATATGAGTATTAATGACGTTGCCTACTGTGGAAAAAATCCAAAATAGACTGGTAATGTTCTCATCGCCATAAAATAATTACGGCTGTCCAATGTTAAGCAACATTTCGACTAATCTTTGAACACGTCATTTTGTTTTGCAAAATCACGATGTATTATTCTATTATGTAATACTGCATCATTTATATAGTATCTTTGGGCAATAGGACTGGACACTCCCGTTATACACACAACCGTAAATGACATTTTCCTGACGTCATACAGTCCTTCTGGGGAGAAAAAATGCCATGTGGTCATTATTGCTGAATTTAGCTGATTTCTCCAGCACCCCACAAACATATTATTCCACATTTTCTTCTAAATCTTTTTTTCACACAAGGGAATTGTTCCCAATTATTTATTGACAATATTGAAAGAAATGTTAGTGTAAAGTTTTCAAAACGCCGCCTTTCTAAGTCGTGTTTTAGAGGGCGTTTTTTATCGTGAGATTTGATAAAAACAGTTATTCATTTGCTGTTTAGACCAAAACGACACTACATATGTGTTTAAGCATGAATAGTTCCCCGAATTACTGACGGATTTTAAAACTGAAAGTATATGATCCGATCAGCTGGACTTTTTCTGTAGCCAAGGTAATAGCATCATCCAAAACATACAATCTGCATACAATCATGTAACGAAAGGAGCATATTGATGTACGAGTTGAGTTATTGTCTAACGAAAGTTATGTGAGGTCCTGGCGGAGTACAGAAAGTATTTCCCTTGCAGTGCGCGATCCACTTCGTTATACTTTTGATCAAACAGCATCAACCAGTATACTATCTAGAACTCATGAGGGGAGCTGGTTCAGTGCATGATGCTTGAACAGCTTTTGTGTTCATGTAATCTCTACCCCCAGCCGATAATGACATAACTTGGATATTATCTAGCAATATACAAAATCTGCCCAGACTTCCAATGGATTCAAATACACCGCAGTGTGGAGAAACATGTGCCCATTCGAAGCATATATCACAGTCACAATTAACTAAACTCATGGGCATCTTATATTATTTTATCATGAGGAGTAGAGGAGTTTAGTAGCGATACTGTTTTTGTTTTAAACATCTAAAATTATAAAGTTATTATATTTATACTCACATAGCAGTGGAAAGGGTGCCGCTCCCCGTGACTCTGTAGATCCAACCTGCAAAAATAAAAAAATTTGAATAAACCTGAGTATGAACAAAAAACTATAACATCAAGTAAATATCGTGAACCTGCTAGATCATTGTGTTTTGATCTGTTTAGGAACTCGAAGTGATACCGTCGTCTAATTTTCTTTAATAAGCATAATGTAACATAAGATGACAACTTCAACTGATATCTTCACATCTCCGAGAGAAAAAAAAACTATTCAGACTTGTCCTATATGCCACATTATATCATTCACCACCATTGGTTCAAATTTGCCTTGGGATCGACCTTTTACCGACGAGAAATACTGGTAGTGCGAAATCAAGGATAGATTGCCGTAATGAGTGGAGGCACATAACGTCTGTCAGATGTGTTAACATAGTTCGAATCACAGTAGGTCCTCATACGAGAGTTAATGAATGGTCTATTGGTCATCATCATGTTCGAGACATTACTGTAGAGTTTTGTCATTGAGAGTGTGGGTGAGCGCAAACAAATTGAGTCAAAACCATGCCAGATAAACGATTTGACATCCCGATGATGCCCGTGGTGATGTCACCGCAGCCAACTGCCAAATGTAGCAGCATACATTTGATAGGATTCATACCAACCCTTGATTCGACAAAATATCTCCATACAAAAAAAAACCGATACGACATATCAAATCACTACAGAAACGAAGTGAAATCAACAAATTATAATACACAATAACTATAACGTCTGTGGAACTGAGTAGACGATGTATTCATTACTACATGTATTCCACGAATAGTAAAATATTATTAACGCAATATGCAGCTGTGTGCCTACTGTGAAAATATTACTCTTATATATTAGTCCTCCAAATCAGAATCATTTCGAGAATTAGATGCTCTCAAGAATACACCAAATCGAAGAGAATGTATATTAGACAGAAACAATGCTAGCTATTTCAAATATTACATAATTGCAAATATTACATAGATGTTACAATGCTAGATGTTGCATATCCAATTACAACATGCGAAGTCGAGTCAGTGTAGGTTATACATTACATAAAAATGATTGGCATCGCTGTATTACAAGGCATGTAATCTCACATCAGGAAATGTCGTTGTCGTTGATGGTTATTGGTGCGTTAGGTGGGAGAATTTAATTATCTGTTCACGGTTATTGCGAGTTTCTATTCAATGTGGGTAAAAAGTCACCTGTCCAGTTTTATAAAATGAACAGTGTACAACATTAAATACAATGGTCTTAATTGAAATAATTATTTACGCACATTGCAGATAAGAAGTAGGAAAGATGGTCATTGCTCACGCAATGAGAGTCACAGGCAATACTCGTAAAAACCATTCTGTGTTCCCGTTAATCTGCATACGAAAGTATTGACCTTACATATCTTAGAGAGCGGTCATGGCCATCACGTTAATATATATATCCCTTTATATGCCATAATTACAGTATTGTTTCCCTGTCAACATGTTTCTTCTTTTGTATTTTAGAATGCATGACTAACGTCAGTGTCTTGGAGAAGTGCTCGGACAAATAGATAAGGAACAATGCACGATATTACCCCCAACGTAAATTGTATTTCGGAACACAGTTTGGAATCCTTTGCAATTGTATTGCCAACTGTTTTTTTACTAATAGGGTACTTAATCTGTGACATGTAGTTACACTGTTGTGAAAACATCATACTAACGTGCTGATAAACGATATCAGTATGTGGTGATAAGAGCAGTGATAACGATTGAAATTGCCCAATACTCAAACCCATACCCACCTTAATCAAAGGCTAACATACGGAACACATCTACGTATATGGTTTGATCCAATCACTTTAATTCATGCTGCTCAGGTCGCTTACTACCTACTTGTTAGGAACTAAGATCGATGGTTGATTCGACTTAGGCTAATGACGCTCTGCACCTCTCCATCTAAATGGCTGAATAGAACCGAGCTACACGTGGCAGTTATAAAAGTAAAATGTAGAGAATGTGCGAGTTATGGTGAAATGAAATGGTACCTCTCTTATTGGCAATTACTACTGATATTTCCATCAACATAACTAAAGTCTAATAATGAGAACTTGAAGCATGGTACTGTCCCCGGCGTGGCGCGGAGCTAATGCTGGCTTCCACTGACACGCGCACATCCAATCAGACCTTGAAAAGTGACGAGGATACCAGACTGCCACAAAGAGGCAGCAATGCATTGCTGCCCTGACTGAGGTTTAATCTCTTTCACGACAAGGAAAAGTAGATGACAACATAACGATCCAGGGTTACTTAACCGGTAATGGAATGTACGACCTAATGCCTAGGCCCACACTGACAATAATGATATCAGCGTTTGATTCAGTATAGGAACAAAACAGGTGACGGGTTGACCGTGGTCACAAACCACGGATACAAGCCATTTTAATGGATACATATAAATCTTATTGAGGCTCGCACAAAAGTAAATATAGCTCAATCCGATGTTTCTGCAAGCACAAATGTAAATTGAAAGTAAATAATTTGAACGATGATAATTTGAAACTATGAACTTGCACGAAGCAAGTATTACAGAAGACATGAATGTATGACTTGTATAAACATCGCCTACTTGTCTGGACTCTGTACTCATTAGACCAGTTGTTGTAGCGCATTGGGTCGGTCAGTTACATTGTGCGAGGAATGTTTGTGAATAATCGTCACGGGAACTGTCCACTGAAAATGGACATTTTCTTCCTTACTGTGGAAGTCTGACACCTGCCAACGTGCAGTAGTAGAAATTTCTTGTTTTGGTATATGGTTCTAATGTATGTGTTAACCTTTGTCCCTCTGCCTCGATCTGAGTATATTCAAATTGAGAAATTGGACTATCACTGATTTGCTAGTATTATATCACCGAAGAGTCACACATATTGCATGGCACAAATCGAACAACTTCATGTCGCTTGCTGAGTTATCCCCATACTATAAATGAACGTGTGATTTCCGAAAGAGTGCCAATATCCTGTGCACATGTATATATGAGTATATTTGGTGGAGAGGCAGATGAGTCAGTTTCTCACAAGGCGTAAGTCACTTTGCGACAATCACCGGACTACGTGGTCTTTACACTAGGTGTCTTAAGCGCTTCTCTGACAATTATGTCTCAACTACAAACCCGGCGATGTATCAATCAAAGAGCACTAGTGTGTCTGAGAAAAGCTCCGCTGGGAAATAGTCGAGCAGTTCTGGTGAGCGTCGGGGACACATTTCGGTGATATTTATGGGCCGAAAGATCCTGAGGTAAAGGTTCACAAACTCCAAGGATAAACTCGTCATCCAGGACACGTGAGGAGTTGACGGGGTTGCATGGCTCGACTGTAACAGTGGATCTATATAGAGAGGGTAATCGTGTCTATGGGAGTGATTACTCTACATTGCTCTTGAACCATTTCCATACCACGTATAAGTATTGTATATACTTTTGCTACAATATATTTGAAAGCAGTGGCTAACACACTACATCATAAACACACCTTCAAACATACGTCATCTGTACACTTACATATAGGCGAAAAAGGACCACACCGGCCACAGTCAGTCAGAAGCAGTCTTTGAAATATGATTTGATATCACGCAGGCCACAAATCCCTCGTTATTGAGAAATCAGTAAAAAAATGCGAGTAATCGATGTCAATGCGATTGATGGTGAACAAATTCTTTACTTGATACAAAGAGATTTTCGAACAATTAGGTCACTATGAATGACATTCATAGTGTCTTGTTGCCAGATCGTGAGTCGTGTGTCTTACAAATCGCATGTATACACGTCCTTTCAATGATGGCATACTAGTAGTGCAACGTTGCCAACTATAACATGCAAAGTTACCGATCTGACCATACCAAGTAATGACTGAAAGCCAACAACTTATTGAGCCAGCACAAAACTTTAGAACCCCATGTCTCTAGAGCAACAACCAAATGTCAAAAACGTCCACACAAAGCAGCGAAATGCTTCAAGTAAATGAACGTCACATTTCAAGTGGAAATGGGAGTGTACAGTAATGAAGGGCCCATTACATAATGACAGCATTGACCTTGGAATGGTGCTGCACAATGTTCTTTTTGCAAGGAAATATCAAGGTTTCTGAAACTTGCCAAAGCATTGTGACCGCTCTGAAATTCATGGGGAACACGGTGTTCGACCTAAGCAGATACCAATCATCCAGGATGTCAGCAATCCTTTGTTTCAGAGAAATAACTGATAATAAAAGCGCGCTAAAACCAATCAGGTTTGAAGCACTGAATAGAGAACGTCAAATTTAGCTGGTGACAATTGTATTAGGCAGTATTAAACCTTGGCTAAATCCACACGAGATATGTGCACGCGTTCTGAACTTTACCTTTATCTGTGAACATTACCCAGTCAAGAATTGATATTTCTATGATATCAAAAGTTATATACTAATCGTACGTGTGACATCTGATATTTAACATCATAATGATATCATAAATATGATATCATAAGTTTGACATCAGAAAGATGTCATAAAAATATCATAAAACCGCATGCTACTGAAGGTGGCGCCTCAGTAGATCTCGCAGCGACAGTCCTGGCAAATGATGAAAAAACGAATACAAGAAGCAGACATCCTAAGGTTGTTCATCATCAGAACGAGAGTAATTTGGGACTTCTAAGTAGACATGATGTTTGCAGATCTGAAAAATAGAAGCTGTAATATGGTTAATCGTTATCTTCGATGCGAAACACAGTTGAGCGATAATAGGGGAACAATAAGTTAACACTGTCTGCGAGTGAAACATACGTGATTTTTAGGTTACTGGACCTTTTAAGGTAACCGGATCCGTAATTTTGGTCCGATAACCTATTGTCATGGCATTGCGTCCGACGGCGACGTCCGTCCGTTCTCATTTTCATCTTTGAGTCTACGGTTGTTCAAATCTTTCAGCAATTTTGCAAAAACATACCAAAAACTTTAAAGTAATGCCATTGGGAGGTATTTTTTAGCCATTTGATGTTGGCGATTTTTTTTTAAAATGGCGGCCATTTTTGGATTTTGGTGGCCATTTTCTCAAAATCTGTTCAGTATTTTTATTTCTTATCGATGCATAACACTCCCCATATGTACCTTTGTGATATGTATAAGTTTCGTTGCCCTTCAATCCCTCTAAATATTTGGCCCAAAATGGGACTGTCCCATGTTAAATTATCCTATGCTTTATAGTGGCATACATTATTGCTAATATCTCACTTTATATTGTGATTAGAGATTAGGAATCAATTGTGGACCTATAGAAAAAGATATATGCTGAATATTTTCGTGACCTTGAATTTGACCTTTGACCTAATTTTCAAGGTCACAGGAGGAAATGGCTAATATCTCACTTATTATAAATTATACAGCTTAAGAATCAATTGTGAATACATGTATATAGGAAATGATGTATGCTGAATATTTTCATGAGCTTGAACTAGACCTTTGAACTTATTTTCAAGGCAACACAAAATGGCTAATATCTTGTTTATTAATGAGTTTACAGCTTAGGAATCAATTGTGTACGTAGAGGAAATGATGTATACAGAATATTCTGATGACCTTGAATTTGAGTAGTGGCCTTCTTTTCAAGGTCACGGGACAAAATGGCTAACATCTAAAATATAAAACACAAATTGTCCGGTAACCTTTCTGGCCCTTGTGCTAATTTCAACCTTTCAAAGCAGCAGAAATAATGTTTTCTTCCTTTGTTCTTCATGTTTGCTGTTTTTTCAGTTGAACTTGAGCCAGGACTTTATTTCTGTTGTCTACAGGGAATGGAAACAAAGATGTGAAGATTATGATTGGTAATCATACATCCATCGTTCAAATTGAAAATCAACATATGAATATTTTTTATTGTGAATCATGTAGCATTCATTGAATGCAATGAGATTTATTCACTGCCAGGTTTGCTTCAAAGAGTTGGAACCTCTCAAGAGGAAATGAAGGAGGACTTGAAGTTCGTGTGAACTGCAGTGGCCAAACTTCAGTTCAACGTGATACAGACGGTGCCTCGTGATGATATCGAGGATATCTTCTCCGTTCCGCAGGTCAGCTCTGTGGAGGAATTCGAGGAATTGTGAAGCAAGCTGGACGACACGCAATACAGGAGGAATGTGGTAAATAATGTGTGCTTACATGCAAATATGTACCAGAAATATATGTGCAGTTGTCTAATTGGTTTAAACTGATGCTCACCATGAGATTTCTTTTCTTCAAGGTCAACGTTTCAACCAAAAAGTACGGCTAAAAGGATGTGGGTGACTGCGTACAGGTCGTCTTGAAAAACACCATGACTGACAGGCTCATGCTACAGTATACTCGTACTGGCTTGAGGGGTGGGAAGAAATTTCCCTGTTCTGATGGAAAAGTGCATTTAGGGTGAGTGCCAGCCTAATATATTATTCACATATGCTGATACAGCGGCCTAAACATACCAATGTGACTATTGGCTCTGGAATATGTAATAAATGTTCTACAATTTATTTTTTTCAGCTGTCGTGAAGTCCTTCCACAAAGATGTAAACATCACTGTGAAGAAGAGAAAGACTACCAAGAGTACCACAGATAAAGCTCCAACTGTTAAGGAGTTAGAACTTTATATGTCAAACACTGCTTCCAGGCTTAAATATAAAGCCAATATAAAAACTGCAATTGACAATCATGGCGACATCTGGATCGTGTTCAAAAGTGTCACTCTTGGATTTGGGCTGAAGAAACATGGATCACTACAATCTTCCTTCCTGTATTCATTGATTTGCACAATAAACGTTATTTAAATGCAAGTGTTTGAGAAAAACTTAAATTCTATGAATCATATATATATCAGACACACATTATAATTTTGACATCAAACTTATGATATCATTCTGACACAATTACCTTGCCTCATTTTGATATCATAATGATGTCATGTTGTGATATCTTTATGATATTTTTTATGATACCTTTATGGCATCATAGTGATATCAAATTCTTTACTGGGTAGCGATGTTAATGATTGGCCGACTAGGGAGCCCCAACGGCTCGCCCGAGGGCTGAAACTGTCCATTCCGGGAACCGTCTCCATCCGATTTCATTCCCACGAGGGGAAAACTCCGACAGTGACTGACTCCATAGTCCCAAATATTGCCATCCATTTAGATGCTAATTTAATAAGCGTACATTTCGAGATCGTGAATCCACGATTATTGTGTTTTTCACACAATTCCGAAACATACCACATATCTGCACCGAGGGATTGGATACGGAAAGCATATTATTGTCAACCAAATTATTATAATTGATAAGTACTAAGTTAAAACTGTTTTTCAACGATTGCATCATTTTTTGTATTCTTGATATTTACCTGGCCAAATCCATGCTTATTACAAGCCAAGACATAACCATTCTGGAGTTGAGGATTATCCGATAAGCAATCTTATATATTAACGTTTTTCAATAGGTTAAGTGAGGCCCAAATAACTCCCGCTCATCCTGAGTTGTCAGTTGTTCTCACCAGATATGACTACACTACAGTGATGCTATATATTTCGCATTTACAAATAGATTCAAATCACCAACCAGACGGGTGTGAAATGACAAGTGATTATGTTTCATCAAATCAACTCCACATTCAGCTAGTTAACCTATCAGAACGGGATTTATAGAGCAATATAAATTCAGACAATGAATAAATGTATTGAAATATAGTGGTATCACATACCATATTGACGCGCATAGAGGAGCGGATTTTCGCATTTTGAGAGACGTTTTGAACAATATTTTTATTCACATAGAGGCGCATGCGCCTATATTCGGTATAAGCGCACCCCAAAAATGTTTCACGATATCACCACGTACATGACCTATTAAAAACAATGGAGGACAAGGTGTTTTTACGGAAATGGATCAATGGGAAGGTGTTGCATATTATGTTGTGTTGGGAGTCATTAAGGTGGAGGGAGATGTCGACCCTGCAGTATACTGAATGGACATGTGACTGGACATGTTTACGCACACCTATTGGCCTACAACGCTTTTTCTTAACGTGAACCGTGCCCACTACGGCCTTCTACGGGGCCTTCTAAGGTAGAAATGTACCCCCTACCCCCGCGGCACTATGCAGTATAGATCTAGCGACAAACCAGTTCGAGTTCCATATGGTGTGTGATTTAATTTTCTTTCAAGAAAGTGAACAAAACACACGTTGTGTGGTTAGACTACTCCGATATATAGGCGCATGTGCCTCTAACTGGATAATGGTTTTGGGTGGTAAAAATGTTAAGTGCTTCACAAACTGGCGCATGCGCCTCTATCCAGATATAGACGCATGCTCACTTATAGGCCTCTATGCGCGTCAATACGGTAGCAACTATTAACTCGGGACATAAATTGGTAATCCGAGCGTGTACGTGTTAATACGTGTCATTGTATATATTGACGTAATACGTCAGCACCGCCAAGTCTGTCCACAATAATTTTAAATCCTGTCTTCCGAGGGGTCGCTCTCTTGGTAGAAGCAGAAGCACCACACGTGTATACATCAGAACTATAAAACTCTGCGATAAGTTTTAGTGCTCCGTGCACTACCACCCCGGGCTTGATACAGCATGATTTATTGATGCCTTTTCTGTCTGGCAACGGGCAACTGTTATAGCAGTCTTGGGCACTTCTTGCAGAAACCGGATGTCCTCTGATATCGAAACTTCAAGGACCTAATCTGACATTTGCTGTCCATCAAAACGTCTGACCTAGAAGACGCTGTTTTGCCGATTATGGGCCTAATGTGAATAAATAAACAACTGCAATGCGATATTATGACTTGCACAACCACTAGAGGAAATATCGAGCTGAGTTTGTTCCAACCGTCCTTCCAATCAGAGCACTGCCTTCAAAAAACAAAGACACACATATAGCTACAGGACGTCTCTGGATGTCCGACAACTGTCAGTATTTCTACACTTGAGGAACCTATGCGTGCTTCGAAGTTTGTGGACTGTGCATCTTGAGAAAAAGGTCAAGTTTAGAGGGAACAGTAGGAGGTCACTGGGCCCAAATCACCTACAGCGTACTTCAATTTGTATTTTGTACTTTCGCCAATATGATAGAGTTTCTTGCTGTGGAATGTCTTACAATTAGTGTGCTAATGTTATCGTCATGATAAATTAATTAGAGTTGTCCAATGTCTTAAATGTCAGGCAACAGTATGACTAGTTTTTGTATACATCCTCACTACGTGTCGCGGAAGATCAAATATACAATATATTACTACCATAATTTGATCATGCCAATAACAAACCTAAATCCAACATTTTTAAATAAAATGTCATACCAAATGTGCATCAGTTGAGAGCCCCCTGTAGCAGACCATGGCGGAAACATCTGAAATGTGACAACGCCTCACCGAATAGTATAAAGCAGGTGCTCCAAAGCATATTACCTAAGTTATACAAATACAATGCTTACTTGCAATATAATTTATTTTATAATAATTTTCATCATGGACATAATTATTAGATTTCGCTGGATTCGATTTCACCAAATTCAATTTCCCTGTTTTTTTGTAGCTGGTCTCAGTGGATACATTTTCATTGCGTCAAAACAAATGAGCAACAACACCAGTGTCATCTATGTAAAATATTGTCAACCACGGAATATATTGTCTCATTCTAACCTTTGCACAAATTAATCAAAAATAAAGCGCACAATCTCATTTTCTGGTGTTTAATATCTCGATATGACATTGATATTCTCATACCTAAAGTGAAAATTGCACTCATCTGTAATATGGATTGAGCCACGCAGTTTACAATCGAAGATATGCCTAATTATGCAAATTGTATATGTACTGGAAGTAACAATAGTGTATGCTCATCGATAACACACCACGCCAGTACAAGAAATATTCTCTTGCTGTCAGCTTTACAATTGGGTAATGTAGTTCTCACGTTTTTGTCAGTGACCTCTGCTTAAAGACTGCGACCCACGCAGCTCTAGTTGTGAATCATACAGACTTTGAGGGGAGAAACAAACGCTACGATGAGGTCTTCGTTGGTGGGAGCCAGTGTATAAACTTGGGGCAACAATTACGTTCGTGCAAATTTTACCACGAACTGATAAGGACATAACTTTTACATTATCTAGTTTTACATGGAATCTTCCCAGACTTCCACGTATATTCAAAAATCTTGCAGTGTGGAGAAAATATATGCCGATTCTGAGATTCGGTTTGTAAGTGAATAGACTGCACTTACAATAGCCTAAACTGAAACACGAAAACTTATTTACTTTAAAACGAGTAGGCCAGAGTTCAAACTGAACAAAGGAATGTTCAGCATATACATGTAGGGGTATTGGAAAGGTCTAAATTCTCGCTCAGAGTCATCTATGAGTTTGAGCCTGCAAATACATGACCAAATGAAGGTAATCTCCTACTAAATGAGGGTATTCTAGTGAATTCCAGATATTTTGTAACACTCTAGCCCATATATTACTATACATTTCATCAACTCATTACGCCGTTTTCGCTGATATTATTGTGATGCTGGAAAAGATCCTATTATAACTTGGCATACTTCACCATGGAATCAGGCGGCATTTGTGTGTGTGCAAAGTTCCAGCTTAAATGGAAGTTTGGTGTTCATAGAGAAAAAAAATTTAGTTTCGGATTCCATGTTCCTGTAAATTAATTGTCGTTTGGGCCACATACATGTGATATCCTGTTGAATATTTCGACTTAGCATTGATATTTTCATTATCAAATGAAAGTTGGATCCAAATGTACTATGGGTTCTTTAAGCCAAGAAGTTTGCAATCGAAGTTATATAATAACATACCAACAACACATATACTGCTAGTTTCAATAATATATGATTTATCTGGAATACCTAGATAAATCATCTGACCTCGCCCCCGAGTCATGCCTTGTATTACGTGCAAAATCTATATTTACGCAACGATGTCTGTTAACTACATGTATTTCAAATATCACATGCTTGATATATACTACAATTGGTGCACCGGTGTCGCAAATGTCACTCAGAAATTGCTTTTAATTGAATGGAAGGATGGTTTTGTGGATAAAATATACTGGGTATAATGTTGTGTCCTCTACTGTCAGTTATCCACGATTCGACTACAATTTTTCTGAACGTATGATCTATGGTGGGAGATTATCATCTTACCATCCTAAATGTTGTCCTTGATAAATATTGAATAGATGATACAATATTCAATATTGAAATTATATTATAAAATTTATGATAACGCCCGAAGGAACCCCAAACATTTGGAACATCAACTATATACTCATATCACACTGGTTGACATCATGACACATACTATGTGAACGATGGCTATTCATACCGTATAGCTAATGAAATTAAGGACTAAGCAACAGCTATCGGAAGCGATTTTGAAATACCGATCGAACCACATAAAACAACATATATATACATAGCATTGACATGGAATGCAATCAAAAGCCAACAATTTACAGAGTGCATTAAATACTTACATGTACCTATGCACAAAAATCCTGACCACATCTGCTCAATTAGCATAGATATCCTACCATCACTGACGTGAATCATACATAGTTATCCTGTGTTAATTACGTGATGTAGAGTACAACATCTGTGAACTTCTCTAGTGCGAGCGAGTTCCATAATGTTAGGTTTGTCGAACCCGTCCATACACAACATACCACCCCAGGGTTGTTTTATTCATATACAAAATGCTGGCGTCAAAAAAATAAGGCCGATACATCATTCAGCATCGACCATCGACAAATCATAGAAAGGGACTTACGTATCTTCGACACCGTTATGTCTTCTTTCACACCGGCACTCTTAGATGTTGGATACGGCTATTACAAGCTGCTACGCACAATAAAATATACACTTGCCGTCCTATTTCTTTCTCACGTGAAAATGCGGTCACAGACTTTTATTATAGAGACCTCTGCGCTGCGGCAGCTAAATATAATGACAATTTTTTAAATATAAACACAGAACACGCGGCCGTAATATGGCGGGAGGAAATAAGTATGCATACTTTCCATAGACGTAATGAATATCTTGATGAATGACACGAATCTAATATTGATTGTGGAACATATCAAACAGGCACAAATTGGCAGAGACTTTCTCGTGCAAACACTCGAATATGTGTATCTAATTGGGAGTGATGCAATTTCATTAAATTTACCGGAACAAATATGAGACATCAGGATGACAAAATGACTGACATGTATTGTGTTGATATTGATCGACATCAAATTCATATCACAGGGACATGTATGGAGTATGTAGTCGTTTGTTTAGACACTGAATCAACTTCCACGATACCAGCTCAACATGATAATTAGTTACACCAAATGTGTCGAATGTTGACAGTTCTTCTGAAGGATGCCTCTCGACAGTGGAACAACAAAGAACACAGCAAATCAAAGCCTGGTACCCAAATATCGTGTAAGTCGAGTTGTCACTTCCATAGTCTATGAAATGTCCCAAACAAATTATCTTTCTATCCAGCTCGCCGTAATCAGCATTAACTAGCAAGAGGACCCAACATCCAAAATATGCAAATACATCCGAGAGGCAGTTGAGCCGAGTACAACGACGATTAACTCACTGGTCCCCAACATAATTAATCAATGACAGTCTCAATCTGAGGGCATCTGTGTTAGACTGCTCGTTCCATGAAACCCAACTGTTATTCGTTCCATTCTCTTGATTGTGAAGAAATCGAAGAGGTTGTTTCATGTGTTTATCACAAACCCTCTCATAGTTTGTTTGCCAGTATTGATTTTACAGGCAGTGATTGAAAGTACACGTCATTGTATTGATATAACGATCATAAACTGTTTACTGAAGTGCGTGCGTTTTATGCCTTGGTTGTCAATCGTTTCCCTGATATTGCTGTGAGCTTTGCAGAGCATGCATAGACTTCCCGGGGATTGGGTGTTCTCTGGGCGGATCTCGATGTTTAATCCCACGAAATAATAACGCAAGGTTGGCTCGACAGGTCACTGTCCCACCCATGTCAGTTAACGTGAGAGAGTCCAACGAAATTTCACGGGACTTGCGTATGCACCGCCTTGAACCCTTTCTGAGCACTGTAATTAACTCGTTGAAGGTGAAATGTTGATAAACCATCTTTTGCTTGACAGATAGGGAACGCTGTGTTGTGCAGAGATGCCTGGGATTTCAAGAAAAGGCGTGGAATGTGGGTGTAAATGTAAGTATCAAACCGATTCCCAGTGACGCAAGCAGATTTTGATGATGACAATGGCATATCAGTACATATTAAAAGACAAGCCAATAACCTAGTTAACCAGCACAGAGTTGTAGAACAATATCTTTAGCGCAATCTATACACGTATTGTAGGAAATATCAAGGTAATATAGGGTTGCACAGTTTTCAGTATCAACAAAACTTAAGGGCAGGGTCGCTAATCATATACTCCAGACATATAGCTCATTAGGACACACTGAAATCAATCAGTCTTGAAGTACAGAACTGATGACGTGAAATCGAGCTGGTGACGGTTATCTCAGGTAGTAAACCGTGGCTCAATCCCCTCGAGTTGTGTGCATGTTTTCTGACCTTTCCTTTTATCCGTGAACATTAGAAGTGGTAATGATTGGTCAACCAGGGAGCCTAAACGGCTCGCCCGAGGGCTGGAACTGTCCATTCCGTGCACCGTCTTCATCTGATCTCATTCCCAGGATGGAGAAACGCCCACAGTCATTGACTCAATGGTCCTAAATATCGCCATCCATTTGGATGCAGTAGTGTATCAAATATTTGGCTCTTCGAAAAAGTCGAAAGTCGAAAATGCTCTTCGACGATTTCATTCTTTTGTAATTGCATGGTATTAAATATGTTTTCCGTTGCACAACCGGACACACTGTATTCTAAAATATAAGTCTGAGAGGATCATCGGACAGGTAACCTTAGAGAAAATCGCAACAAAACATGTAGGAGGTTAAGTGAGGCACAAATAATATCAACTATTGACTCAGGCATAAATCCGTCATACGAGCGTGTGATGACAATATATCATTCTTGAGAATATCGAGCGTACAAAACTCAACAATAATTCGAAAATTTGTTCTAAACGTTTGATCTCTACAGAACGTGTACACATCGAAACCATCACATTGAAAAAGTATTTCAGTGTTCCATGCACTATCGCCCCAGGGTTGTTACCACACTATTTATTGATGCAGCTTCCATGAATCAAATGGCAGTGAAATAGCCAACTTTTACAAAAGTCTTAGGGACTTCTCACAGAAACTGGCCCTCTTCTGAGACACAAACTTCAAGGGGCAACTATGGCATTTGCATTCCGTTAAACCATCTCAAGACGACCATTGTGTTCTGCCCTAATCTGAATGAATAATCTGCAATTTGATAGTATGAATTGCGCCACAGCTAGAGGCGATATCGAGCCGAGTTTGTCCCAACCGTCCTTCCAATCAGACCACTGCCTTTGCGGCTGTCTCTGGGTGTCAACAACTGTCAGTATTTCTGTCATTGAGGGACCTATACGTGACTTGAAGTTTGTGGACTGTGTACTCTTGAGCCAAATGTCAAGTTCCGAAGATAAACAGAGTGGCAGGTGTTTGGGTCAAAACACCTGGAGCATTCGTATGAAGAAGGCGCCATGTCAAATCTTTTGCTATTTGCATAGGTCATTTAGTGCATACTCGGAATACTCCACCGAGATGTGTATTGATGGAGTTACCTGTTGTAGAGCATCTCCAAAATAGTTTGCTAATGTTATCATCATGATAAATTAATGATAGTTGTCCAATGTTCTTATATAAATGTCAGGCAACAGTTCGACTAACCTGTCATCTAACCTAAATGTCATCATTATGTGTTGCGCAAGATCAAATATGCAACCAAATTATCTGTATTCTATGCAAGTATAAACGAAGTTTTACCAGATTGCGACGATGCCGGTAAGAAACCTAAATCCAACATATTTGGAATAAAATGTCATACCAAGGGTGCATCAATGGAACATCCTGTAGCATATCATGGCAATAACATCTGAAATATGATGACCCCTCACCAAAACAGTATAAAGCAGGTGATCCAAGGTCAATTGCAAAAGTTATGCAAAAGCAATGCTTACTTGCAATATAATTTATCGCACATACTACATGTACAACTACACAAACAAATCTTACCTTGTCATATGTATTATATTTCGTATGATCAGATTTCACCAAATATATTTCAATTTTGCTGTTTTCATGGAAGCTGTCAGTGGATACATTTTCATTGCGTCAAAACGAGCCAGCAACAACATCAGTATCGTGTTCATGGACTCAGCTGTTTCATTCTAACCTTTTCTTTGCACAAATTAATCAAACTGAAGCGCATAATATCATTTCTGGGTGTTTAGTATCTCGACATGACATTGGTATTATCATTTTTACATGGGAATTGGATTCATCTGACTGTATTATCGATTCATTGAACAACGGAGTTTACATTTGACAATGGTGTATGTATTGTAAGTTAAAAGAGTATTTGATCACATGTAATACACGATAGTCGTTACATCACTACAAGTACAAATAAATATTCTCTTGCTGTCAGCTTTGCAATTGGGTAATGTGGTTCTCACGTTGTTATCGGTTATAATCCGCCTCTGTTTAAATACTGCGACCCACGTAGCTCTAGTTGTGAATCATGCAGCTTTTGAGTGGAGAAACAACCACTACGATAATGGTCTTCGTTGGTGGGATCGTTGGTGGGATACATCTGTAGTATGGGTTCGTTAAGCCAAGAAGTTTCCAATCAAAGTTATATCATAACATAATACATGTACTGGTAGTTTCAATAATATATGGTTTATCTGAAATGTACGATGTATATTGCACAACACCAGTGTTGGTGTTGTAAACGAAGTAAAAAAAACCCCAAGAATATATATACCCTAGTACAATAGTTTTAATGTTCGAAAAACTTTTACAGTAAAATTTGGAAACTAGTATCTTACCTCTGTCAATTGGAGGGAAGGAACCCATTCTCTAGTGTGCATAAAAAAAATTAAAATAAGTGTGCATAAAAGAAATTTAAAAAAAAATCAAATAAACCTTGGTATATTTATTAATTTTGAAATCAGCAATTTGGTAATTATTTTTATCTCATACATTTTGATACATGGTGAACACAATTCTTTCGGATATATGTCATTGTTTGAAGAGTATTTTTGAAGCTGAAACTGATGCTAAAGGCTATAGTTCGAAGAAGAAAAATCCCAAGCAGAATTGCCCTGCGCCATGTCATGTAACTTGATAGCCCCACGACACAATACCACCACTCGGTTGGAGGCGGAGATTAATTCACCCACTTTTACAGTCATTCATTCAGCCTCTTCAGCTCGTTTGATCTAAAGATCTCAAGGCGAACCTGTCACTTGATAAAAAGTGGTGCAGAATCCGGGGTGGATTGTCGTAATCAATGGACGCGCGAGATGTCTGTCAATCGTGTATCCGATCTAGGGATCAATTGACAGAAAATTACGAATTAAAGAAAGAATGCTGCCTTGGTCATCAGCGTTTGTCTCAGGGGTGGAAACATACTTAAGTTCGATGTTTGTAGTGTGGGTGGACGAGAGAATAGATACCTCTGGGGAGATGTTGCGAACAAATATTTGTATCGTCACTATGGACACAAACGATGCAAGACACTGATGATGTCATCGCACTTAATCGTCAAGTGTAACACTTGAAATTCTAAAGGGTTCAGACCAACAGTTAAATTGACACTATAGTGTCATGCCCACACAAGTTACGACATACCTCAATCGTATGCGCTAGAGACATGCAGTGAATCGATAAACTATATCACACAATATATATAGTTCGACTTGGCGTTGGTATTTTCATTATAAAATGAAAGTTGGATCCATCTGTACTATGGGTTTGTATAGCCAAGAAGATTGCAATCGAAGTTATATCATAACATACCAATAATACATGTATTGGTAGTTTCAATCATATATGATTTATCTGAAATGCACGATGTGTGTTACACAACACCAGTGTTGGAAATATTTCCTTGCTGTCAGCTTTAGAAGTGGGTGTTGTACTCCTCGCGTTCTTGTTGTCTGATAAAATTCACAAAAGTTGAAAATAGTTGTCTGAACCAGTGAAAAAATCGATATACGCGTAAACGAAGTAAAGAAAACCCTAGAATATATGTACCCTAGTACAATAGTTTTATTGTTAAAAAAACTTTTACAGTAAAATTTGGAAATTAGTATTTTACTTCTGTCAATTCGAGGGAGGAAGGAACCCGTTCTCTAGTGTGCATAAAAAAAATTCAAAAGAAATAAAAAAACAAAAACAATTCTAATAAACCTGGGTTTATTTATTAATTTTGAAATCAGCAACTTGGTAATTATTTTTATCTCAACCATTTTGATACATGGTGAACTCATTTCTTTCGGATATATGTCATTTTTTGAAGGGTATTTTTGAAGCTGAAATTGATGCTAAAGGCTATAGTTCGAAGAAAAAAAAAATCCCACGCAGAATCGCCCTGCGCTATGTCATGAAACTTGATAGCCCCACGACACAATACCACCACTCGGTTGGAGGCGGAGATTAATTCACCCAATTTTATAGTCATTCATTCAGCCTCTTCAGCTCGTTTGATCTGAAGATCTCATGGCGAACCTGTCACTGGATAAAAAGTGGTGCAGAATCCGTGGGTGGATTGTCGTAATCAATGGACGCGCGAGATGTCTGTCAATCGTATATCCGATATAGGGATCAATTGACACAAAATTACGAATTAAAGAAAGAATGCTGCCTTGGTCATCAGCGTTTGTCTCAGGGGTGGAGACATACTTAAGTTCGATG
The DNA here is from genome assembly GCA_949152475.1 of Terebella lapidaria. Lineage (NCBI taxonomy): Eukaryota > Metazoa > Annelida > Polychaeta > Terebellida > Terebellidae > Terebella > Terebella lapidaria. The sequence continues at coordinate 51,912,865 of OX424555.1, read as the reverse complement.
TTTGTAGTGTGGGTGGACGAGAGAATAGATACCTCTGGGGAGATGTTGCGAACAAATATTTGTATCGTCACTATGGACACAAACGATGCAAGACACTGATTATGTCATCGCACCTAATCGTGAAGTGTAACACTTGAAATTCTAAAGGGTTCAGACCAACAGTTAAATTGACACTATAATGTCATGCCCACACAAGTTACGACATACCACAATCGTATGCGCTAGAGACATGCAGTGAATCGATAAACTATATCACACAATATATATAGTTAGACTTGGCGTTGGTATTTGCATTATAAAATGAAAGTTGGATCCATCTGTACTATGGGTTTGTTTAGCCAAGAAGTTTGCAATCGAAGTTATATCATAACATACCAATAATACATGTACTGGTAGTTTCAATAATATATTATTTATTTGAAATGCACGATGTGTGTTACACAACACCAGTGTTGGAAATAGTTCCTTGCTGTCAGCTTTAGAAGTGGGTGTTGTACTCCTCGCGTTCTTGCTGTCTGATAAAATTCACAAAAGTTGAAAATAGTTGTCTGAACCAGTGAAATAATCGATATACGCGTAAACGAAGTAAAAACACCCCTAGAATATATGTACCCTAGTACAATAGTTTTATTGTTAAAAAAAACGTTTACAGAAAAATTTGGAAATTAGTATTTTACTTCTGTCAATTGGAGGGAGGAAGGAACCCGTTCTCTAGTGTGCATAAAAAAATTCAAAAGAAATATAAAAATAAAACAATTCTAATGAACCTGGGTTTATTTATTAATTTTGAAATCAGCAATTTGGTAATTATTTTTATCTCAACCATTTTGATACACGGTGAACACATTTCTTTCGGATATATGTCATTGTTTGAAGGGTATTTTTGAAGCTGAAACTGATGCTAAAGGCAATAGTTCGAAGAAAAAACCCACGCAGAATTGCCCTGCGCCATGTCATGAAACTTGATAGCCCCACGCCACAATACCACCATTCGGTTGGAGGCGGAGATTAATTCACCCAATTTTACAGTCATTCATTCAGCCTCGTCAGCTCGTTTGATCTAAAGATCTCATGGCGAACCTGTCACTGTATAAAAAGAATCCGGGGGTGGATTGTCGTAATCAATGGACGCGCGAGATGTCTGTCAATCGTATATCCGATATAGGGATCAATTGACAAAAATTACGAATTAAAGAAAGAATGCTGCCTTGGTCATCAGCGTTTGTCTCAGGGGTGGAGACATACTTAAGTTCGATGTTTGTAGTGTTGGTGGAGGAAAGAATAGATACCTCTGGGGAGATGTTGCGAACAACTATTTGTATCGTCACTATGGACACAAACGATGCAAGACACTGATGATGTCATCGCACCTAATCGTCAAGTGTAACACTTGAACTTCTAAAGGGTTCAGACCAACAGTTAAATTGACACTATAATGTCATGCCCACACAAGTTACGACATACCTCAATCGTATGCGCTAGAGACATGCAGTAAATCGATAAACTATATCACACAATATATATATATCGTGTTCAGAATAAGAACCGACAATTGGAAACCATCACTAAATATTTAAATATTCATACATTATGCAGTTGTGTACAATACATACCATGGAAACATTATTCTAAGTAATCATCCAAATAGAAATGACTTCAAGGATAAACGTTGTACAGAATAGGCAGCCTTATATTCAAAACTGACTTTAAATATGCCTGGTTGGTTCCATCAGATGTAACTCAATTACATGTGCACAGATACTTAGAAATTATTGGTTTCTTCAAATTACAAAATCTTCAAAACAGTTGGATTTCTATTGCGAATTCTTCATCGGTGGTGGAACAAACATATCAAACGAATGTCATGTGCCAACAAATCATCTTCTGAGTCACAAAGGACTTTTTCTCAGTGTTCACACACATGTCATCACATGTGACATTTTAGATTCATTAGCATGGTTCTCTGAAAACCCAACTGTCCCAGGTGCTGCATTGTCGAAAGGATCTCGAGCACCGAGTCATGCCGAGTATTACATGCAAATCCTATATTTACGCAACGATGTATATTATTTCAAATATCACAGGCTCAATATATATTGCACATGATGCACCGGTGTCGTTAATGTCACTCGGGCATTGCTTATAATTGAATGGAATAGAAGGATGGTTTTGTGGATGTAATATACTGGATATAATGTCGTTGTTTATGCAAGTCCTCTACTGTCAGTTATCCACGTTTCCATTACAATTTTTCTGTACGTGTGATCTATGGTGGGAGATTATCATCTTACCATCCTAAATGTTGTCCTTGATATAAAACGAACCCCACACATTCGGAACTAGTTCGGAACTATCAACTATATTATACTCATATTTATATAACACTGACTGAAATAAAGGGCACACATTATGTGAACTATGGTTGTTCATACTGTATAACCGATTGAATTGAGGACTAAGCAAAAGAGCCACCTGAAGCGATTTTGAAATACCGATCAAACCACATGGAACAACACACACATTGCATGTGCTATTTATATGGCATTGGAATTGACATTTGTCATGTAAATAACTAATATCCAAATAGCGAGTTCATTAAATACTTACCAGTGCACCAAAATCCTGACCGCATCTGCTCGATTACCATAAACATCCTACACGCACTGAGGTAATTATTATTATCCGTAGTTTACTTCGTGACGTAGAATACAGGATCTGCGAACTTGTGTAGTGCTAACGAGATCCGAGATGTTAGGTTTGTCGACCCTGTCCATTCACAACATACCACCCAAGGGTTGTTTTATTCCTATACAAAATTCCTGCGTCATAAAATGAGGCCGATACATCATTCAGCAACTTGAACTTACGAATCACCATCGACAACTCATAGAAAGGGATTTACGTATCGTTAAGGATGCTTAACAGTCAGGATCGATGCCTTATCAGCTGAATTCTGCTATGTTTTGTTTGGGCTATTGCTCTGCAGTTTAGCATTGGATTTCGCTGAAAATTGTTGCGTAGGTTCTATACATGACTGCAACATTTGTCCAATGTCCAAATTGAAGACCCAGTCGATAATCATACAGATCCGGAACGTTATACTCCGCCAATTAAATGTAACTTACATAGGAAACAGACAGAGTTTTAGGGTGCAGCTTCTTGACTACAGTTAGATTACATATCATAGAACAATAACCTACTGCCTGTTTTGGGGTTTACTTCGACACTTGGTGGTAATTTGATGTTCAAAATAACATGTTATATATCATCCGCATTGAAAATACACTGGGCAAAAGAAATTGAATGTCAGTCGCAATAATAACGAGTATATCCGTTAGCATTGTGAACTCAACCGCAAACTTTATCAAGAATTCAGCGACTCTATTATTTTCTAAGAGTAGTATATAAGGAAAATCACAACAACATCTCACTCCTGAGTACAACGTTCTCGAAAGCTGAGCATTGACGGTATTTCCCATACGAATAATCCGTTGATCTGTACTTAGCGCTTCACTGACCAGCGGCACAAGACATTTTCAGTGTATCGCAATAGATATACATATTTGCACATCAATTTGACATGAATATCGATGGGATACTTGATATTGGAGGGTAGGTTATTGATCACGGATATGTGAACTCGTTGCAGTTAAGAAAATGCACCATGTAATGCTTCGTGTACGCAACGTAAGTTACATTTGTTCCAGCCACATTCAACTCTATTTATATACTAATTTATTATTGGAATCGTCAATCACTTTCTGGCGTCACCTTCATAGATATATGCAGAATATTAGTTCCAAATTTCATGTAACTTCGTTACGAAACGGCCGAGATATGAACCAAAATTGCACATGGTATTAAACCATTGAAAGCACCGGAACGTAACCGATACGCAATCTTAACACGCTTATACATTCGTTTTCACCCCGGCATTCTAATATGTTGGATGTATATGGCTTTTACAAGCTGCCACGCACAATAAAGTGTACACTTGTCATTCTATTTCGTGACTTTTGAAAATATGGTCACAGACTATTATTATAGATATCTCTATGCTGTGGCAGCTAAATATAACGGGCAGGAGGAAATAATTATGTATACTTCCCATAGAAGTTGGCCAGATAGTTTGATAATTGTCAGGAATCTAACAGAAGATATTTAAAACGTGCAGGAATTGGCAAAGCCTTCCTCGTACAAACACTCGAGTGCGTGGGTCTAATTGTGTTGTATGCAATTTCATAAAATTTACTGGAATAATTATGAAACATCAGGGTGGCAAAATAACTGGCATGTATTTTGTTGATATTGATTCATTGCAGATTTAGTTTCATAATACGTCACGATGGAAATTAATTTCAATCATTATCAATTTTATTTCACAAGGACAAGTGGATCATGTATTGGGATTTAAAGTGGTTTGTTTAGACATACCGCACTGAATAAACTTCCATTATACCAGCTAAACAAGGTAATTAATTACACCAAATGTGTCGAATATTGACATTTCTTCTGAATGATGCCTCTCGACAGTGGAACAAAAAAGAACACATCAAATTAAAGCAAAAAAATATGGTGTAAGTGGAGTTGTCACTTCCATAGGCTATGAATTATCATCCCATACAATTTTATTTCTATCCAATCTATCTATCCAATTTTACAATTGGGTAATGTGGTTCTCACGTTGTTGTTATCGTCCTCTGTTTAAAGAGTGCGACCCACTTAGCTCTAGTTGTGAATCATGCAGCCTTTAAGGGGAGAAACAACCACTACGATTAACTAATTAACGTTCATATCCAATAAAATGGTTACTCCTGCGTTGTCCCATTTAGGCAGTAAATGATTTATGTTCGGTTGCACAGCCTAAGACCAGAACATAACCTTATCCAGTGTTGCACGAAATCGTCCCAGACTTTCACATATATTCAAATATGTTGCAGTGTCGAGAAAATATATGCCGGTTCAGAAGTGATTAGGCTGCACTTAAAATAGCCTCAACTCATGCACGTCCCCTAATGAAAACCGGTACTTTCACACTAGTAGGAGGTTTATGTAGCCAAAACGTTCAAACTGTGCAAAGGAATGATCACCGTACATTAATATTGGAAAGGTCTCAACTCCCGTACATCATTATTTTTTATTATAAACCTGCAATACATGACGCTTCAACGGGATCCCCTACCAAATGAAGTATCTAGTGAGTTCTGGATATTTTTGTCACACTCTAGCCAGACTATACCATACTTTTTACGAAATCTTATCTACTATGTTTTCGCTGATATTATTCAGATGTTAAAAAACATTGTATTTTGACTTGGAACACATCACCTGGGAATCAGACGGTAATTTTCTGCTGATTCCTAACATAAATTAACTTTTGTGTTCTGGACGAATCAGATAGGGTTACGGATTCCATAATTCTGTTAATTAATTTCGATTTGTGTCATAGATATGTAATAATATATCGAATATGTAATGTAATATGTAATAATATTTTGTTGAGTTTGCAATCGATGATATGTCATAACATACAAATAATGCATCTACTGGTAGTTTCAATAATATGCGATCGTCTAAAATACACGATTTACGTTACACAACACCAGTGTTGAAAATATTTTCTTGCTGTCAGCTCTAGAATTGGGGGATGTAGTTCTCACGTTATTGTTATAGATTATACTGGGCAAAAGCTGAAGTTATTTGTCTGAACCAGAAGCAAAAACCAATGTCAATGAAGTAAAGAAACCTAGAATAGATGTATGCTAGTACAATAGTACAATAGTTTCACAGTAAAATTTGAGAACTAATCTTATACTCACCTCTGTCAATTGGAAGGAACCCGCACCTCAAGTGTCCTCAAACGGAACCTGCAGATAAAAGTGACAATTTAAATTAACCTCGGTTCATATATTATTTTGGAAAACAGCAATTTAGTAATTATTTTTATCTCATCTATTTTCATTTGTTCATGAACCATAGATAGTGAACATATTTTTCCGGTTTTATGTCATTGTTTGAAGGGTATTTTTGAAGCTGAAATTGATGCTAAAGTCTATAGTTCGAAAGGAATAACCCACGCAGACTTGTCCTGCGCTATGTCATGAAACTTGATAGCCCCACGACACAATACCACCCCTCGGTTGGAGGCGGAGATTAATTCACCCAATTTTACAGTCATTCATTCAGCCTCTTCAGCTCGTTTGATCTAAAGATCTCATGGCGAACCTGTCACTGGATAAAAAGTGGTGCAGAATCCGGGGTGGATTGTCGTTTTCAATGGACGCGTCAACTGTACGATATAGATACGATATAGGGATCAATTTACAGAATACCAACGAACTCTTACAAAGATACACACGAAAAACAGAATCGTACCTTGGTCTTCAGCGTTTGTCTCAGGAGTGGAGACATACTTAAGTTCGAGGGTTGTAGTGTGGGTGGGTCATAGAATAGATACCTCTGGGGAAATGTTGTGAATAGATATTTGTATCGTCACTATGGACGACAAACAAGACACTGATGATGTCGTCGCACCTAATCGTCAAGTGTAACACTTGTAATATAAAGGGTTCAGACCAACAGTTAAATTGAAATCATGTATCTATACCAACATAACAAGGTACAATATATCACACAATAAACCGACAACTGAAAACCACTGAACAATCAAATATTACATATACTATGAAACATTATTCTACCAGTCCTTCAAATAGAAATGACTTCAGGGATAAACGTCGTCAAGAATAAGCAGCCTTGTATTCAACATTGACTTATGGACGGTGGATGCTATCAGATGCAACTGACTTACACACGTACAGATACTATGAAATTATTGGTTTCTTTAAATTACAAAACCTGCAAGACAGTTGGATTTCTATTGCAAATTCTTCATCGGTGGTGGAGCATAAACACACCATACCATTGTCATGTGCCAACAAATCAACATCTGGGTCACTAAGGAGTTCTTCCTAATGTTCACACACATGTCATCACATGTGACATTTTAGATTCATTAACATGATTCTTCGAAAACCCAATCGTCCCAGGTGCTGCATTGACTCGAGCACTGAGTCATGCCATGCCTATATGTATGTAACGGTGTCTGTCAATTATTTCAAAATTCACAGGCTCGATATGTATTGAAAATGTTGTACCGGTGTCGCTAATGTCACTCAGAAATTGCTCTTAATTGAATGGAAGGATGGTTTTGTGGATATACTATACTGAATATAATGTTGTTGTTTATACAAGTGTCCTCTACTGTCAGTTATCCACGATTCCACTACAATGTTTCTGTATGAGTAATCTATGATGGGAGGTTATCATCTTACCGTCCTAAATGTTGTCCTTGATAACTATTGAATACAATATTCAAATCTGAAATAATATTATCAAATTTATGATAACGCCCAAAGGAACCCCAAACATTTGGAGCATCAACTATATACTCATATCACACCGGTTGACACTATGGCACACATTATGTGAACGATGGCTATTCATACCGTATAGCTACTGGAATTAAGGACTGAGCAACAGCCATCGGAAGCGATTTTGAAATACTGATCAAGCCACATGAAAAACAACATATATATACATAGCATTGACATGGAACGCAATCAAAGCCAATTAGTTACAGAGTGCATTAATACTTACCAATGCACAAAAATCCTGACCACATCTGCTCAATTAGCATAGATATCCTACCATCACTGACGTAACTCATATATAGTTATCCTTTGTTAATTTCGTGACGTAGAGTACAACATCTGTGAACTTCTCTAGTGCGAGCGAGTTCCGTGGTGTTAGGTTTGTCGAACTCGTCCATACACAACATACCACCCCAGGGTTGTTTTATTCATATACAAAATTCCGGCGTCAAAAAGTAAGGCCGTATATATATCATTCAGCATCATGCACTTACGAGTTACCATCAACAAATCATAGAAAGGACGTATCTTCGACACCGTTATATCTTAGATGGTGGATACAGCTATTACAAGCTGCCACGCACAATAAAATATACACTTGTCGTCCTATTTCCTTTTCACATGAAAATGCGGTCACAGACTTTTATTATAGAGACCTCTACGCTGCGGCAGCTAAATATAACGAATATTTTTAAATATAAACACAACACGCGGCCGTAATATGGCGGGAGGAAATAATTATGTATACTTCGAAATATAAGTACCGAATAGCTTGATGAACGACAGGAATCTAATATTGATTATGGAACATAGTCAAACATGCCCAAAGTGGTAGAGACTTCCTCGTGCGAACACTCGAATCTGTGTATCTAATTGGGAGTAATACAATTTCATAAAGTTTTCCGGAATAACTCAGCAAAATAACTGACATGTATTTTGTTGATTATGATAATTGCGGATTTAGTTTAGTAATACGTCGCAATCGAAAATAATTTCAATCAATACCAATTTTATTTCACAAGGACGTGTATTGAATCTGTAGTGATATATTTAGACAAATCGCACTGCATCACCTTTCACTATACCAAATAAACATGATAATTATTTGCACGAAATGTGTCGAATATTGACATTTCTTCTGAAGGATGTCACTCGACAAGGAACAACAAAGAACACAGCAAATCAAAGCCTGGTAACCAAATACGGTGTGAGTGGAGTTGTCACTTCCATAGTCTATGAAAGGTCCCAAACAAAATCTCTTTCTACCCAGGTCGCTGTAATCTGCATTAATTAACAAGACGACCTAACATCCAAAATATGCAAATACAATCGAGTGACTGTTAAACAGAATGCAACGACGATTAACTCACTGGTCCCCAACATAATTAATCAATGACAGTCTCAATCTGGGGGCATCTGTGTTAGATTGCTCGTTCCATGAAGCCCAAATGTTATCCTCTTCAGTCTCTTGACTGTCAAGCAATCGATGAGGTTGTTGCTTCATGTCTTTGTGACAAGCCCCCTCATAGTTTGTTTGCCAGTATTGATTTTACAGGCAGTGACTGAAAGTACACGTCATTGCATTGACATAACGATCATAAACTGTTTACTGGAAGTGCATGCGTTTTATGCCTTGTTTGTGATATTGCAGTTTCACAGCTATTGCTGTGTACTATGCAGAGAATGCATGGACTTCCCGGGGATTAATTGTTCGCTGGGCGGATCTCGATGTTTAATCCCACGAAATAATAACGGATGGTTGGCTCCACAGATCACTGTCCCATCCCTATACGTCAACATGAGAGAGTTCAACGAAGTTTCAAGGTACTTGCGTATGCACCACCTTGAACCCTTTCTGAGTACTGTAATCATCTGGTTGAAGAAGGTGAAATGTCGATGAACCATCTTTTGTTCGACAGATCGTAAATGTCTTGCAAACCAACGAAGCTCGGTGAAAGCGGCAAACACTACTCCATGCTGGCACGGATGTATTCTGATATAGTGATAGCTTCCTTGTGTCTCAGAGGATGGCAATGGCTCACTGTTCAATCGTTGATTCCAGATTCACCTTCTGGGGATGACAAACAGATTGAAAAATCTTTGCAGTACAATCGCAATGATCTGCAATTACTAAAATAGTACAATCGCCCATATACAGGCATATAACGTGGACACCGAGGAAAGAACCTTCTACAATGAATACGCGGGTAACGAATGGCGTACACGATCTACCGGATATATAGCCATGTCGCCCCGAATAGCCATGGGATATGAACCATTTCACACTGCGATAAGCAGAACATCTACATAAATAACACTCTTTTAGTCCATGTGCTGCAGAGATGGGATTGCAAGCCGAGGCGTGCAACATATTAAAGGGACTAACTACGAATATAGGCAATGTTTTAAAAAATATATATATTTCATACTAAACATGTGAAAATAACTGAATGGGACGTGCTCACATTATTACTACAACCAGTCTTCTGAGCGATCTAATCGTTTGAAGAGGCTTTTCACCCTGGATTTCAAACATAAATACAGAAACTGCATCTATCATACTCAGATATATGTGAACATAGCATAAAAAGTTAATGTAAACTGACATATCTATAAACACTATGGGGGAATCACCGATTATTTTCTCATATAACTACCCTATATATACAGAAACTGCAAAAGGTACTTGCAGAAACTGGAAAAGGTACTTGATGTTTTGATAATAATGGATGCACTTTCTTAATTAAGGTTCAGACAGATGAAAATACGAGTCGCTTTGATTGTATTGGACACAATCATTGTACACATCTTTTGCTATCTTGTATTGGATGCGTTGGATTAAAATTCAGTTTCCGATTTTTAAAAATATTTTCACAGTCAGTTGCTTTATTCGCACTATACTCAATATACAATTTACATTCTTATGTGTATATCATTCCTACTGTTTGATACTGATTGTTTTATTCAATGCGATGAATTGAGTTGCTTGTTTTGTCGAGTTTTGATAAACTGATTCATGCACATAATATGAAAGTTGCGACACACTGAAAGGTGGTGATCTACATATATCGACAAGACTTCACCCCAAGCAAGATCCCAGATAATAGATTCTACAAGATTATTTTCCTCAATGGTTTTATGCACAACCTCGTCTGATAAATGTGCAAATACATCACATTTGCCTCAAATGAGGTTGAAATTCGGATCGTATAGAGAAAGTTTATGATACAAGCACACATGTATCCAATATGAGACGCAATTTGTATGTCAATTTCTCGGGTCTCATGTGGCATGACTGTGCGCATGGACGGGCGGGTGCGGACGGGCGCACTCGTGCAACTGAAGACACTTTCCAAATGCCATGCGAGGTTTTACGCTGCCATCCTAGTACGGGTTATGCCATCAGTAGCTATTGGTTCATTTTGAACTGCGGAAATTACTGAGAAACGCCAGATATTCAAGTGTGCACGGTGACCCTGTAGAATGGTTCAATAACAAGCAGCAATGCGGACATACCTGGAAACCTTCACGTTACCATACTGTATAATAGTGGTACTGTTCTCCGTCCTCGCCTGAGGACGTTGGATCTCATCTATAATCCCACAAACTTCCTTTGGGAAGACCAAACCTCAGACGTGCTGCGGTTAAAAACCACGAATTGAATCAATCACCTGAGCAAAGTCAAAGACCCTCCGTCTTTGTATCCGAGGTGAACTGATTTAGGGAGGCCCCAAAAATCTCGACACAGTCTAGGTGAGGGTAATAGGGATGACAGTGCGGAACCCGCGTAATTTTGTTACTACAAATTGGTGGCGGGTTTAGCAAACAGAAACTGTCGCTAGAACGACGAACACTCGAGGCAAATTCAGAGTGGGTGCCTGGAAGAAAGTAATGGACCACCATAAAAAAATTGCAACTGAACGATGTAAACATATAGTGCTTACCCTGCTCACAGGCTCGACAAAAGTGGAGAGATTGTTTGAGGCAGAGTGGGAAAGACTGGGCCAAGACATGTCCAACATTGCTGAAAGCCTACTCTGGTGACACATGGAAAATGTTGAAAAATGCTCAGTAGTGTCCTATCGGGAAAGTGTCTTTCATTGAGAGGTGATGTATTGGAGTTGGATCTTCCATACAAGGTCTTTAGCTGGGACAGGACAAAACGACTCTCGGTGTTGTATATTTTCCCGTAATCATCTGGCTGGGGGTTTGCCGACCTTTGTCCCATAGCCAACCATTACATGGCCATCCAGACGCAGTCATTATTCGGATATCTATCAAGGTTACGTGTCTCCCGTGGAAATTACATGGTAAATCCAGCAATTGTTGGAGCTCAAAACATCTGGTCGTCGACTCATTTCAGATCGGATGCCATACATCAGCAATGCCCCGTCTGGGACGTCACGACGCCCGTCAGAATAGCACCTAATTTGCAGTCATGCTCAGAGCTGGCAATGAATTGGCAACCTCGAGAGGCCGGCCGGATTTCACAGGAGTCTATTGTGAATTCGCCGTGGTCCGACTCTGAACGCCGTTGCCTAGCACGAAAGATTTACAAGATCTCGTGTCGCATGCGTATGGATCATTTACCGTTTAATCCGAGGGTGACACTCCGGAAGCGTTATAACTCGAATATACAGAGGTGTTTTGCTTTTATTTCCCACTTGATCACCAAACGTGACCAAAAGGGCAAGGACACTTCCGTCCCATCACACATAAGCGTGTTCTAAGGGTGCAGGCCGGGCATTACCTCGAGTCGAACAACACCTCAAATCAATGATGCACACGATAAAAAACCAAGACGAAGGTCGAAAGTTTTCCATGAAATCTGCATTCTTCTTTATTATTTACGGACGTATTCATGTATATATATATATGAATATGCTTGTATACACTACCCTGTGGTATCTACAGTATCTCTATAACTAGCGATAGCATAGCCAACAGGATTGTTAATTTTGTTATTTTCCCCCCAATATTCCTGAATTTCTATTTCTGCTGGTTTCTTTGAACGAATGTGAACGACTGCTTTTGTGTTTTCTAAAACAATCAATGTATATGCACTTTAGACTAATGTTTTGCTGCACTTTAGTCTGTGGACGAATTTCATTTTTACCCTCCCCTGTGCTTTGTTCAAAGAAATTAATGAGAGAAATCTTTCCAGACTGGATTGTGTCGAGTGTCTACTCGCTTCAAAGGCTGCAACGGGTCTGGAACAGATGACATTTGCAATATAAATGATATGTTCCCGAGTCAGGGTCACCTGGCCCACATTCACTCAGTCGATATGGTGTTATCAGCACGGGGGCGGTATTACAAGCCGTCATGTACACAAAGGATACTAAAAGTGGGTCTTTGATTTAGTGTTACACTTATATTTGTACAAAGTCAATCTAACCGACTATCAGGCATGTCATCCTATCGACCTGACCTGATGTCAGCAACGCAGTGCGAACTATAAATGGCCCACTTGCGGCGTCGTGCACGCCCGACGAAGAAGTCATAAAGACCCGGGTAGAGCCCTGACTCTGGCCTGTCATGAGGTCATTTATGTCGCATTGTGTACAAGCTGACAGCGTGAAATTGTACTGGCGTAATATTGGGTTAAAAAGAAAGCCAAGTGTCGGATCTTTATTATTAAGTGAACTATTTTTTCTTCCTCGGATTTCATTGATAAGTCACTTGTTTTTGATGCTGCGACGTTTATTGCGCGTCGAAAATAGACTCCCTTGAGGAAAATACAAAGGCCCCTGGTGTAAAAACTGTTTTCTGGAATCAAATTTTCGGAGTGTGGTTGATGGAAATCAGAAGGGCAATTTTTCGGAATCTTGATGTTTTAGATGGTGGAGAAACCTGAAACCTTATTTGCGAGAGTTCGCTGATATCAACACAACCGTTTGACTCAAGCACAGTTAGTGCTAGATTATATACATATCGCCCGTTAAACCATGATTATGATGAAGTCGACAAATAGAATTCAATATTTCTGCGGAAAAAAGCTACTTCTGCAAATGTTATACTGTAAGAAAAGGAAAAATATTTAGCTTAGTAGAATTGTTAGTGCACACAATAGATGTTTAAGCTGTGTTTACATGTAATATACGTGGAATCAATACCCAGTATTAAGTATTCCGAGCAAACAAAACAGGGTCCGTTATCCAATCTCATAGTCCGGGGACAGAAAGTCATATCAGGCATACGAAGTGAGAGAAAACAAAAATGACAGGGAAACTCATGAACCCCCAAAAATGGCCATTAGGAGGTGAAATCAGGTGTTCTGGAAAAAATGAGCATTTCCTGCCCCACTAGTGGCACCCGTCATGAATTCCCCAAAATTAACATGAAAATAGATCTAGTTGCATTGCAGACATGGATTTGCTGTATTTATCAACCAGATCATGATGACGTCCATAGAATTTCTTAAACGCAGCTATAAGTCTTGGTAAAACATATTGTCGCAGCAGTTTAGAGACTAGCTGGGCACTTCGTTAGACAAAGTCCTCATATTTGCAACTAGCTCTGGAATAGCGTGTAAGTTGAGAATCAAATTAGTGTTCGATATTGCAATCGGAAGCCTCCTAGTAGCTATGTTATTTGCGCTGCTAATCAGCTGCTAATACATGCACCCTTTCTAGGTCGGATTGCTCACGGGGACTTATCGTTTAACACCGATGGAGGTGATATTTATACATTATTTTCAATATCCCGGCAATAATCTCAACTACCACCAAATACTCCTCCAGTGCATGTACTCATAAGAGGTCATAATAATTATGGAATTAATTTCTCACAAACCGATTACAGGACCATAATGACGACTAATGCTAGCACAAGGGCATTCACCAAGACTTAAGGATCGATTGTCGGAAGTTAATCAATGAAATGCCAGCGTTACCATGATAGTCCACTGTCCCGCATCTGCGTCACACTGACCTTTGCTATCCTTCTGACGACATAACCTACTTTCGTAAACATTTGCTGTCAGAAATGGAATGATAAACTCGTTCTGCGTGATTACAGGTAAATTGCGCACACAAAGCGCGACTGGTAGACTTTCGTGTTCCTGTTATACTCTGAACAATGGTGATTCTCAGAAAATCATAGTCATCATATATTCACAAGTTACACATATTTCGATTCAATTTCCTTCCAGTTTATGTCTTTCCATCCTCACAGATCTTTGGTAATGGCTTTCTCTGACCCGGTCTGTTTCAGTCAAAAGCTTTAGATGTAGATCATATTTTGTATATTAGCATACAGAGGACACTGCGTGGGAACAAGGGTTCTCACCCTGGGGAAATGTCAGAGTTGATGCTTGTGATAGTCTTCACAAATATGGGAATCCACAATCGCCATACATGTAGCTAGTGTATCGTATTTTATATCTTCTTTTCCTGCATTAAAATCGACACACATCTTGACATTTTTCGTACATCGCTGTAGCAGCTACATATTAATTCTATGCTTGGTGAGAAATCATATTTGGCAGTGTTCTTCCAGATGTTTTACGCACCCACGGGAAGTCTTCCAGCACTCTTTTCTCAGGAGACGACACCCACAGCTCAGGACAAAGTAAGTAAGTAATTTATTTTATTCCAATTTCCCATGAAACTACATTTTTTAAACTAACAGAACAAGTGAAAGTGAAATACAAGCTAGATGGAACACAGCATAGTTGCCGTCTTCCTGTTGGCCATTGAGACCTTTTAAGGCCAATGCTGACTTTTGAGGGAAAATTTTTATTCCCATAGATCTCTTTCAGAGAATGCATAGACTTCCCGGGGATTGAGTGTTCGCTAGGCTGACGAAAGGTTGACTCCACAGGTCACTGTCCCACCCCTGCAAGTCAACGTGAGAGAGTCCAACGAAGTTTCACGGTACTTGCGTATGCACCACCTTGAACACATTCCGAGCACTGTAATAATCTGGTTGAAGAAGGTGAAATGTCCATGAACCATCTTTTGTTCGACAGATCGTGTGTCTTGCAAACTAATAAAGCTCGGTGAAAACGGCAAACACTACTCTATGCTGGCACAGATGTATTTCAGATAGAGGGAAAACATTCTTGTCTCAGAGGAGGGCAATGGCCCACTGTTCAATCGCTGATTCCAGGATCACCCTCTGGGGATGACAAACACAGTGAAAAATCATTGCAGTACACTCGCGATGATCTATAATGTACTATAATAGTACAATCGCCCATATACAGGCATATGTGTGTATCAACCTATTACCGCTGTTAACTAAATTTTGATGATGACAATAAAAAACCTAATATCACAAACTTTCAGAATAGAAACAAAGCCCGACCAAACATTCATATCTGAAGCCACACTGGCGTCATCAGGGGCAGACAGTGTGTAATTGTAGTTGTTTCTACTGTATACCAGATGGAATTAGTGTACAACTGCCCAACAACTTATCAAAACAATTTAGAAATCCGAAACAAACCCCGTGAAATAGGTGTATGACAAGTACATAAGTACCCAATCACAAGCCAAAAGGCTACTGAGTTGATGGTATCCTCGGGGACAGAATTAATATAACGTAGACACCGAGGAAGAACCTTCTATAATGAATACGCGGGAAACTAATGGCGTACACAATCTACCGGCCATGGGATTATGAACCATTTCACACTGCGATAAGCAGAACATCTACATAAATAATACTCTTTTAGTCTATGTGCTGCAGAGATGCCTGGGATTCCAAGCCATTGCGTGCAACATATTAAAGGGACTGGCTACGAACATAGGCAATATTAAAAAATATATATACATTTCATACTAAACATGTGAAAATAACTGAATGGGACATGCTCACTCCAAATATCATGACAACAACCAGTCTTCTGAAAAATCTACTCATTTGAGCAGGCTTTTCACCCTGGATATTAAACATAAAACAGAAACTGCATATATCATACGCAGATATGAACATAGCATAAAAAAGGTAATATGAACTGACATATCCATAAACACTATGGGGGAATCACCGATTATTTTCTTATATGACTACCCTATATATACAGAAACTGCAAAAGGTACTCGCAGAAACTGGAAAAGGTGGTTGATATTTTGATAATGATAGATGCACTTTGTCACAAGAAACTCGCATAAAATTAGTGTTCAGATGGATGAAAATACGAGTCGCTTTGATTGTGTTGGACAAAACCATTATGCACATGTTTTGCTATCTTGTTTTGGATGCGTTAGATTAGAATTTAATTTCCGATTTCTTTTGATATTTTCACACTCAGTTTTTTTCTTCATCTTTTCACAATCATTGCTACTGTTTGATATGTATGGTTTTATTCAATACAATGAATTTAATTGCTTGTTTTATGGTAGTTTTGATAAATTGATTCATGCACATGATATGAAATTTGCGACACACTGAAAGATGATGATCTACATATATCGACCAGACTTCACCCAAAGCAAAATCCCAGATAATATATTCTACAAGATTATTTTTTTCAATTGTTTTATGCATAGCCTCGTCTGATAAATGTGCAAATACATCATATTTGCCTCAAATGAGGTTGAAATTCGGATTGTATAGAGAAATTTTAAGATACAAGCACACATGTATCCAATATGAGACACATTTTGTATGTCAATTTCTTGGGTCTCATGTGGCATGACCGTGCGCATGGACGGGGGAGGGGGGTGTGGACGGGCACACTCGTGCAACTGAAGACACTTCCAGAATGTCATGCGGGGTTTTACGCTGCCGTCCAAGTACGGGTTATGTCATCAGTAGCTAGTTGTTCATTTACTGAGAAATGTATGAGAATTCAAATATGCACGGTGACCCTGTAGTATGGTCCAATAATAAGCCACCGATGCTGACATACCTGGAAACCTTCACGTAACCATACCGTATAATAGTGGTACTGTTCTCCGTCCTCGCGTTAGGATGTTGGATCTCATCTATAATCCCACAAACTTCCTTTGGGAAGACCAAACCTCAGACGTGCTGCAGTTAAAAACCACGAATTGAATCAATCACCTGAGCAAATTTACTTTGTGATTTTGTCACGAAGCCAAAGACCCTAGTCTTTGTATCCGAGGCGAACTGATTTAGGGAGGCCCCAAAAATCTCGACACATTCTAGGTGAGGGTAATAGGGATGACAGTGCGGAACCCGCGTAATTTTGTTGCTACAAATTGGTGGCGGGTTTGGCAAACAGAAAAAAGTCGCTAGAACGACGAACACTTGAGGCAGTTCCAGAGTAGTGGACCACCATAAAGAATTGCAACTGAACGATGTAAAAATATAGTGCTTACCCTGCTTACAGGCTCGACAAAAGTGAAGAGATTGTTTGACGCAGAGTGGGAAAGACTGAACCAAGACATGTCCAACATTGCTGAAAGCCTACTCTGGTAACACATGGAAAATGTTGAAAAATTATCCGTACTGTCCTATTGGAAAAGTGTCTCTCATTGAAAGATGATGTATTGGAATTGGATCTTTCATACAAGGTCTTTAGCTTGGAAAGGACAACACGACTCTCGGTATTGTATATTTTCCCGTAATCATCTGGCTGGGGGTTTGCCGACCTTTTTAACATACCCAACCATTACATGGCCATCCAAACGCAGTCATTATTCGGATATATATCAAGGTTACGTGTCTCCCGTGGAAATTACACGGTAAATCCAGCAATTGTTGGAGCTCAAAACATCTGGTCGTCGACTCATTTCAGATCGGATGCCATACATCAGCAATGCCCCGTCTGGGACGTCACGACGCCCGTCAGAATAGCACCTAATTTGCAGTCATGCTCAGAGCTGGCATTGAACTGGTAACCTCGAGAGGTTGGTGGGATTTCAGAGGAGTCTATTGTGAATTCGCCGTGGTCCGACTCTAAACGCCGTAGCCTAGCACGAAAGATTTACAAGATCTTGTGTCGCATGTGTATGGATCATTTACCGTTTAATCCGAGGGGCGACACTCTGGAAGCGTTATAACTCGAATAAACAGAGGTGTTTTGCTTTTATTCCACTCGATCACCAAACGTGACCAAAAGGGCACAGACACTTCAGTCCCATCACACGTAAGCGTGTTCTAAGGGTGCAGGCCGTTCATTACCTCGAGTCGAACAACACCTCAAATCAATGATCCACACGCATAAACCAAGACGAACTTCAAGGTCCATGAAATCTGCATGGAATGATCCCGGTATTCTTCTTTATTATTTATGGATGTATTCATTATACATATTCATGAATATTCATGTATACATTTACACTGTGGTATCTACAGTAGCTCAATGACTAGCGATACCATAGCCAACAGGATTGTTGAATTTTGTTATTTTCCCCCAATATTCCTGGATTGTAGCTTGATTGGACTTCTATTTCTGCTGGTTTCTTTGAAAGAATGTGAACGACTGCTTTTGTTTTTTTTTTCTAAAACAATCAATGTATATGTACTCTAGACAAATGTTATGCTGCACTTTAGTCTGTGAACGAATTTTTACCCTCCCCTGTTTTGTTCAAAGAAGTAAATGAGAAAAAATTTTCCTGACTGGATTGTGTCGAGTGTCTCCTCGCTTCAAAGCCCGCGACGGGTCTAGAACAGATGACATTTGCAATATAAATGATATGTTCCAGAGTCAGGGTCACCTGGCCTACATTCACTCGGTCGATATGGTGTTATCAGCACGGGGGCAGTATTACAAGCGGTCATGTGCACAAAGGATACTAAAAGTGGGTCTTCTACATCCACTTTGATTCAGTGTTACACCTATATTTGTACAAAGTCAATCTAACCGACTAACGGGCATGTCATCCTGTCGACCTGACCTGATGTTAGCAACGCAGTGCGAACTATAAATGGCCCACTTGCGGCGTCGTTCACGCCCGACGAAGAAGTCATAAAGACCCGGACAGGGCCCTGACTCTGGCTTGTCATGAAGTCATTTATGTCGCATTGTGTACAAGCCGACAGCGTGAAATTGTACCGGCGATATATTGTGTTAAAAAGAAAGCCAAGTGTCAGACCTTTATTATTAAGTGAAATTTTTTTTTCTTCCTCAGATTTCATTGATAAGTTACTTGTTTTTGATGCTGCGATGTTTAATGCGCGTTGAAAGTAGATTCCCTCGAGGAAAATACAAAGGCCCCCTGGTGTAAAAACTGTTTTCTGGAGTAAATTTTTCAGAGTGTGGTTGATGGAAATCAGAAGAGCAATTTCATGGAATCTTGATGTTTTAGATGGTGGAGAAACCTGAAACCTTATTTGCGAGAGTTTCCTGATATCAACACAACTGTTTTACCTAAGCACAGTTAGTTCTAGATTCCATACACATCGCCCGTTTGAAAAACTATGATTATGGTGAAGTCAACAAATAGAATTCAATATTTCTGTGGAAAAAAGCTACTTTTGCAAATGTTCTACTGCAAGAAAAGAAAAAAATATTTAGCTTAGTAGAATTGTTAGTGCACACAATAGATGTTTAAGCTGTGTTTACATGTAATAAGATATTGCAATCGTAGGCCTCGTAGTAGCTATGTTATTTGCGCTGCTAATCAGCTGCTAATAAATGCACCCTTTTCAGGGCGGATTGCTCACGGAGACTTATCGTTTAACACTGATGGGGTGATATTTATACATTATTTTCAATATCCTGGCAATAATCCCAACTACCACCAAATACTCCTCCAGTGCATGTACTCATAAGAGGTCATTATAATTATGGATTTAATTTCTCACAAACCGATTACAGGACCATAATGTCGACTAATGCTAGCACAAGGGCATTCACCAAGACTTAAGGATCGATTGTCGGAAGTTAATCAATGAAATGCCAGGGTTACCACGATAGTCCACTGTCCAGCATGTGCGTCACACTGACCTTTGCTATCCTTCTGACGACATAGCCTACTTACGTAAACATTTGCTGTCAGAAATGGAATGATAAACTCGTTCTGCGTGATTACAGGTAAAATGTGCACACAAAGTGCGACATTATCACGAAAGGTTGCGCTGGTAGACTTTGGTGTTCCCATTATATTCTGAACAACGGTGATTCTCAGAAAGTCATAGTCATCATATATTCACAAGTAACACATATGTCAATTCAATTTCCTTGCAATTTATGTCTTTCCGTCCTGACAGTTCTTTGGTAATGGCTTTCTCTCACCGGGTCTGATTCAGTCAAAAGCTTTAGATGTAGATCATATTTTGGATGTGAGCATACAGAGGACACTGCGTGGGAACAAGGGTTCTCACCCTGGGGAAATGTCAGAGTTGATGCTGGTGATAGTCTTCACAAATACGTGAATCCACAATCGCCATACATGTAGCTAGTTGTATCGTATTTTATATCTTCATTTCCTGCATTAAAATCGACATACATCTTGACATTTTTCGTACATCGCTGTAGCAGCTACATATTAATTCTATGCTTGGTGAGAAATCGTATTTGGCAGTGTTCTTGCAAATGTTTTACGCACCCACGGGAAGTCTTCCAGCACTCTTTTTTCGACACCCAGACGACACCCACAGCTCAGGATACTAAGTAATTTATTTTTTCCCCAATTTCCCATGAAACTACACTTTTTAAACAAAACAAGTGAAAGTACATATACAAGCTAGATGGAAATTGAAAGAACAACATAACATAGTTGCCGTCTTCCTGTTGGCCATTGAGACCCTTTAAGGCCAATGCTGACTTTTGAGGCAAAATTTTTGTTCTCATAGATCTCTTCCAGAGAATGCATAGACTTCCCGGAGATTGAGTGTTCACTAGGCTGAGGAAAGGTTGACTCCGTAGGTCACTGTCCCACCCCTGTAAGTCAACGTGAGAGAGTCCAACGAAGTTTCACGGTACTTGCGTATGCACCACCTTGAACCCTTTCCGAGCACCGTAATCATCTGGTTGAAGAAGGTGGAATGTTGATGAACCATCTTTTGTTCGACATTTCATGTATGTCTTGCAAACTAATAAAGCTCGGTGAAAATGGCAAACACTACTGGCACGAATGTATTTCGGATAGAGGGAAAGCATTCTTGTCTCAGAGGAGGGCAATGGCTCACTGTTCAATCGTTGATTCCAGGTTCACCCTCTGGGGATGACAAACACATTGAAAAATCTTTGCAGTACACTCGCGATGATCTATAATGTACTATAATAGTACAATCGCCCATATACAGGCATATAACGTAGACACCGAGGAAGAACCTTCTATAATGAATACGCGGGAAACGAATGGCGTACACAATCTACCGGGTATATAGCCAAGTCGCCCTGAATGGCCATGGGATATGAGCCATTTCACACTGCGATAAGCAGAACATCTACATAAATAATACTCTTTTAGTCTATGTGCTGCAGAGATGCCTGGGATTCCAAGCCATTGCGTGCAACATATTAAAGGGACTGGCTACGAATATAGGCAATATTAAAAAATATATATATATTTCTTACTAAACATGTAAAAATAACTGAATGGGACATGCTCACTTCAAATATTATGACTACAACCAGTCTTCTGAAAAATCTACTCATTTGAGCAGGCTTTTCACCCTGGATATTAAACATAAATACAGAAACTGCATATATCATACGCAGATATAAACATAACATAAAAAAGGTAATATGAACTGACATATGCATAAACACTATGGGGGAATCACCGATTATTTTCTTATATAACTATCCTTTATATTTATGCAGAAACTGCAAAAGGTACTCGCAGAAACTGGAAAAGGTGCTTGATATTTTGATAATGATAGATGCACTTTGTCACATGAAACTTGCATAAATTAGTGTTCAGATGGATGAAAAAACGAGTCGCTTTGATTGTATTGAAAAACGAGTCGCTTTGATTGTATAGGACAAAACCATTGTGCACATGTTTTGCTATCTTGTATTGGATGCGTTTGATTAAAATTTAATTTCCGATTCCTTTTCATATTTTCAGTCAGTTTTTTTTCTTCATCTTTCCACAATCATTGCTACTGTTTGATACGGATGGTTTATTCAATACAATGAATTTAATTACTTGTTTTATGGTAGTTTTGATAAATTGATCCATGCACATGATATGAAATTTGCGACACACTGAAAGATGATGATCTACATATATCGACCAGACTTCACCCAAAGCAAAATCCCAGATAATATATTCTACAAGATTCTTTTTTTCAATTGTTTTATGCATAGCCTCGTCTGATAAATGTGCAAGTACATCATATTTGCCTCAAGTGAGGTTGAAATTAGGATTGTGTAGAGAAATTTTAAGATACAAGCACACATGTATCCAATATGAGACGCATTTTGTATGTCAATTTCTTGGGTCTCATGTGGCATGACCGTGCGCATGGACGGGCGGGTGTGGACGGACGTACTCGTGCGACTGAAGACAATTTCCAACTGCCATGTGGGGTTTCACGCTGCCATCCAAGTACGGGTTATGCCACCAGTAGCTATTGGTTCATTTTGAACTGCGGAAATCACTGAGAAACGCCATATATTCAAATATGCACGGTGACCCTGTGGTATGAATAATAAGCACCAATGCTGACATACCTGGAAACCTTCACGTAACCATACCGTATGATAGTGGTACTGTTCTCCGTCCTCGCCTGAGGATGTTGGATCTCATCTATAATCCCACAAACTTCCTTTGGGAAGACCAAACCTCAGTAATGCTTCGGTTAAAAACCACGAATTGAATCAATCACCTGAGCAAATTTACTTTGTGATTTTGTCACGAAGTCAAAGACCCTCCGTCTTTGTATCCGAGGTGAACTGATTTAGGGAGGACCCAAAAATCTCGACACATTCTAGGTGAGGGTAATAGGGATGACAGTGCGGAACCCGCGTAATTTTGTTACTACAAATTGGTGGCGGGTTTGGCAAACAGAAACTGTCGCTAGAACGACGAACACTCGAGGCAAATTCAGAGTGGGTGCCTGGAAGAAAGTAGTGGACCACCATAAAAAATTGCAACTGAACGATGTAAAAATATAGTGCTTACCCTGCTTACAGACTCGACAAAAGTGGAGAGATTGTTTGACTCAGAGTGGGAAAGACTGAGCCAAGACATGTCCAGCATTGCTGAAAGCCTACTCTGGTGACACATGGAAAATGTTGAAAAATGTTCAGTAGTGTCCTATCGGGAAAGTGTCTTTCATTGAGAGCTAATGTATTGGAGTTGGATCTTTCATACAAGGTCTTTAGCTGGGACAGGACAAAACGACACTCGGTGTTGTATATTTTCCCGTAATCATCTGGCTGGGGGTTTGCCGACCTTTGTCCCATAGCCAACCATTACATGGACATCCAGACGCAGTCATTATTCGGATATCTATCAAGGTTACGTGTCTCCCGTGGAAATTACACGGTAAATCCAGCAATTGTTGGAGCTCAAAACATCTGGTCGTCGACTCGTTTCAGATTGGATGCCATACATCAGCAATGCCCCGTCTAGGACGTCACGACGCCCGTCAGAATAGCACCTAATTTGCAGTCATGCTCAGAGCTGGCAATGAACTGGCAACCTCGAGAGGCCGGCTGGATTTCACAGGAGTCTATTGTGAATTCGCCGTGGTCCGACTCTGAACGCCGTTGCCTAGCACGAAAGATTTACAAGATCTCGTGTTGCATGCGTATGGATCATTCACCGTTTAATCCGAGGGGCGACACTCCGGAAGCATTATAACTCGAATATACAGAGGTGTTTTGCTTTTATTTCCCACTCGATCACCAAACGTGACCAAAAGGGCAAGGACACTTCCGTCCCATCACACGTAAGCGTGTTCTAAGGGTGCAGGCCGGGCATTACCTCGAGTCGAACAACACCTCAAATCAATGATCCACATGCATAAACCAAGACGAAGGTCTTTCTTTATTATTTACGGACGTATTCATGTATATATATATATATTCATGAATATGCTTGTATACATTACAATGTGGTATCTACAGTATCTCTATAACTAGCGATAGCATAGCCAACATGATTGTTAATTTTGTTATTTTCCCCCAATATTCCTGAATTGTAGTTTGATTGGACTTCTATTTCTGCTGGTTTCTTTGAACGAATGTGAGCGACTGCTTTTGTTTTTTCTAAAACAATCAATGTATATGTACTTTAGACAAATGTTTTGCTGCACTTTAGTCTGTGGACGAATTTCATTTTTACCCTCCCCTGTGCTTTGTTCAATGAAATTAATGAGAGAAATCTTTCCAGACTGGATTGTGTCGAGTGTCTACTCGCTTCAAAGGCCGCAACGGGTCTGGAACAGATGACATTTGCAATATAAATGATATGTTCTAGAGTCAGGGTCACCTGGCCCACATTCACTCAGTCGATATGGTGTTATCAGCACGGGGGCGGTATTACAAGCCGTCATGTACACAAAGGATACTAAAAGTAAGTCTTTGATTTAGTGTTACACTTATATTTGTACAAAGTCAATCTAGCCGACTAACATGCATGTCATCCTGTCGACCTGACCTGATGTCAGCAACGCAGCGCGAACTATAAATGGCAAACTTGCGGTGTCGTTCACGCACGACGAAGTCATGAAGACCTGGGTAGGGCCCTGACTCTGGCCTGTCATGAGGTCATTTATGTCGCATTGTGTACAAGCTGACAGCGTGAAATTGTACTGGCGTTATATTGGGTTAAAAAGAAAGCCAGATCCAGATCAGATCTTTATTATTAAGTGAACTATTTTTTCTTCCTCGGATTTTATTGATAAGTCACTTGTTTTTGATGCTGCGACGTTTATTGCGCGTCGAAAATAGACTCCCTTGAGGAAAATACAAAGGCCCCTGGTGTAAAAACTGTTTTCTGGAATCAAATTGTGGTTGATGGAAATCAGAAGGGCAATTTCTCGGAATCTTGATGTTTTAGATGGTAGAGAAACCTGAAACCTTATTTGCGAGAGTTCGCTGATATCAACACAACCGTTTGACTTAAGCACAGTTAGTGCTAGATTATACATATCGCCCGTTAAACTATGAATATGGTGAAGTCGACAAATAGAATTCAATATTTCTGTGGAAAAAAGCTACTTCTGCAAATGTTATACTGTAAGAAAAGGAAAAATATTTAGCTTAGTAGAATTGTTAGTGCACACAATAGATGTTTAAGCTGTGTTTACATGTAATATGATATTGCAATCGGAAGCCTCGTAGTAGCTATGTTATTAGCGCTGCTAATCAGCTGCTAATACATGCACCCTTTCTAGGTCGGATTGCTCACGGGGACTTATCGTTTAAGACCGATGCGGTGATATTTATACATCATTTTCAATATCCCGGCAATAATCTCAACTACCACCAAATACTCCTCCAGTGCATGTACTCATAAGAGGTCATTATAATTATGGATTTAATTTCTCACAAACCGATTACAGGACCATGATGACGACTAATGCTAGCAGAAGGGCATTCACCAAGATTTAATGATAGGATATAGTCCACTGTCCAGCATGTGCGTCACACTGACCTTTGCTATCCTTCTGACGACAAGGCCTACTTTCGTAAACATTTGTTGTCAGAAATGGAATGATAAGCTCGTTCTGCGTGATTACAGGTAAAATGCACACACAAAGCGTGACATTATCACGAAAGGTTGCGCTGGTAGACTTTCGTGTTCCTGTTATACTCTGAACAACGGTGATTCTCAGAAAATCATAGTCATCATATATTCACAAGTAACACATATTTCGATTCAATTTCCTTCCAGTTTATGTCTTTCCGTCCTGACAGTTCTTTGGTAATGGCTTTCTCTCACCCGGTCTGTTTCAGTCAAAAGCTTTAGATGTAGATCATATTTTGGATGTTAGCATATAGAGGACACTGCGTGGGAACAAGGGTTCTCACCCCGGGGAAATGTCAGAGTTGATGCAGGTGATAGTCTTCACAAATACGGGAATCCACAATCGCCATACATGTAGCTAGTGTATCGTATTTTATATCTTCATTTCCTGCATTAAAATCGACGCACATCTTGACATTTTTCGTACATCGCTGTAGCAGCTACATATTAATTCTGTGCTTGGTGAGAAATCGTATTTGGCAGTGTTCTTCCAGATGTTTTACGCACCCACGGGAAGTCTTCCAGCACTCTTTTCTCAGGAGATGACACCCACAGCTCAGGACACTCATAGTAAGAAAGTAATTTATTTTTTTCCAATTTCCCATGAAACTACACTTAAACAGAACAAGTGAAAGTACCTATACAAGCTAGACGGAAATTGAAAGAACAACATAGCATAGTTGCGGTCTTCTTGTTGGCCATTCAGACCCTTTCAGAGAATGCATAGACTTCCCGGGGATTGAGTGTTCGCTAGGCTGACGAGAGGTTGACTCCACAGGTCACTGTCCCACTCCTGTAAGTCAACGTGAGAGAGTCCAACGAAGTTTCACGGTACTTGCGTATGCACCACCTTGCACCCTTTCCGAGCACCGTAATTATCTGGTTGAAAAAGGTGAAATGTCGATGAACCATCTTTTGTTCGACAGATTGTGTATGTCTTGCAAACCAATAAAGCTCGGTGAAATCGGCAAACACTACTCCATGCTGGCACGGATGTATTTCTGATATAGTGATAGCTTGTCTCAGAGGAGGGCAATGGCTCACTGTTCAATCGTTGACTCCAGGTTCACCCTCTGGGGATGACAAACACATTGAAAAATCTTTGCAGTACACTCGCGATGATCTATAATGTACTATAATAGTACAATCGCCCATATACAGGCATATAACGTAGACACCGAGGAAGAACCTTCTATAATGAATACGCGGGAAACGAATGGCGTACACAATCTACCGGGTATATAGCCATGTCGCCCTGAATAGCCATGGGATAGGAACCATTTCACACTGCGATAAGCAGAACATCTACATACATAATACTCTTTTAGTCTATGTGCTACAGAGATGCCTGGGATTCCAAGCCGATGCGTGCAACATATCAAAGCGAATGGTTACGAATATAGGCAATATTAAATAATATGAATAATTTCATACTAAACATGTAAAAATAACTGAATGGGACATGCTCACTTCAAATATTATGACTACACCCAGTCACCTGAAAAATCTACTTATTTGAGCAGGCTTTTCACCCTGGATATTGAACATAAATACATAAACTGCATATATCATACGCAGATATAAACATAGCATAAAAAAGGTAATATGAACTGACATATCCATAAACACTATGGGGGAATCAGCGATTATTTTCTTATATAACTACCCTTTATATGCAGAAACTGCAAAAGGTACTCGCAGAAACTGGAAAAGGTGCTTGATATTTTGATAATAATAGATGCACTTTGTCACACGAAACTCGCATAAAATTAGTGTTCAGATGGATGAAACAACGAGTCGCTTTGATTGTATTGGACAAAACCATTGTGCACATGTTTTGCTATCTTGTATTGGATGCGTTGGATTAAAATTTAATTTCCGATTTCTTTTGATATTTTCACAGTCAGTTTTTTTTCTTCATCTTTTCACAATCAATGCTACTGTTTGATACGGATGGTTTTATTCAATGCAATGAATTGATTTGCTTGTTTTATGGTAGTTTTGATAAATTGATTCATGCACATGATATGAAATTTGCGACACACTGAAAGATGATGATCTACATATATCGACCAGATTCCAAAGCAAAATCCCAGATAATATATTCTACAAGATTATTTTTTTCAATTGTTTTATGCATAGCCTCGTCTGATAAATGTGCAAGTACATCATATTTGCCTCAAGTGAGGTTGAAATTAGGATTGTATAGAGAAATTTTAAGATACAAGCACACATGTATCCAATATGAGACGCATTTTGTATGTCAATTTCTTGGGTCTCATGTGGCATGACCGTGCGCATGGACGGGCGGGTGTGGACGGACGCACTCGTGCGACTGAAGACAATTCCAAATGCTATGTGGGGTTTTACGCTGCCATCCAAGTACGGGCTATGCCACCAGTAGCTATTGGTTCATTTTGAACTGCGGAAATCACTGAGAAACGCATGCACGGTGACCCTATAGTATGGTCCAATAAATAAGCACCAATGCTGACATACCTGGAAACCTTCACGTAACCATACCGTATGATAGTGGTAGTATTTTCCGTCCTCGCCTGAGGATGTTGAATCTCATCTATAATCCCACAAACTTACTTTGGGGAGACCAAACCTCAGTCGTGCTGCGGTTAAAAACCACGAATTGAATCAATCACCTGAGCAAATTTACTTTGTGATTTTGTCACGAAGTCAAATACCCTCCGTTTTTGTATCCGAGGCGAACTGATTTAGGGAGGCCCCAAAAATCTCGACACAGTCTAGGTGAGGGTAATAGGGATGACAGTGCGGAACCCGCGTAATTTTGTTACTACAAATTGGTGGCGGGTTTGGCAAACAGAAACTGTCACTAGAACGACGAACACTTGAGGCAGTTCCAGAATAGTGGACCACCATAAAGAGTTGCAACTGAAAAATATAGTGCTTACCCTGTTTACAGACTCGACAAAAGTGAAGAGATTGTTTGACGCAAGGTGGGAAAGACTGGGCCAAGACATGTCCAACATTGCTGAAAGCCTACTCTGGTAAAACGTGGAAAATGTTGAAAAATGTTCCTTACTGTCCTATCGGGAAAGTGTCTTTCATTGAGAGATGATGTATTGGAGTTGGATCTTTCATACAAGGTCTTTAGCTCGGACAGGACAACACGACTCTCGGTGTTGTATATTTTCCCGTAATCATCTGGCTGGGGGTTTGCCAACCTTTGTCCCATACCCAACCATTACATGGCCATCCATACGCAGTTATTATTCAGATATGTATCAAGGTTACGTGTCTCCTGTGGAAATTACACGGTAAATCCAGCAATTGTTGGAGCTCAAAACATCTGGTCGTCGACTTGTTTCAGATCGGATGCCATACATCAGCAATGCCCCGTCTGGGACGCCACGACGCCCGTCAGAACAGCACCTAATTTGCAGTCATGCTCAGAGGTGGCATTGAACTGGCAACCTCGAGAGGCCGGCCGGATTTCAGAGGAGTCTATTGTGAATTCGCCGTGGTTCGACTCTAAACGCCGTCACCTAGCACGAAAGATTTACAAGATCTCGTGTCGCATGTGTATGGATCATTTACCGTTTAATCCGAGGGGCGACACTCCGGAAGCGTTATAACTCGAATATATAGAGGTGTTTTGCTTTTATTTCCCACTCGATCACCAAACGTGACCAAAAGGGCAAGGACACTTCCGTCCCATCACACGTAAGCGTGTTCTAAGAGTGCAGGCCGGGCATTACCTCGAGTCGAACAACACCTCAAATCAATGATCCACACGCATAAACCGAGACGAAGGTCGAAAGTTTTCCATGAAATCTGCATGGAATGATTTCGGTATTCTTCTTTATTATTTACGGATGTATTCATGTATTTATATATATTCATGAATATTCATGTATACATTACACTGTGGTATCTACAGTATCTCTATAACAATACTGGCGATAACATAGCCAACAGGATTGTTAAATGTTGTTATTTTCCCCCAATATTCCTGGATTGTAGTTTGATTGGATTTCTATTTCTGCTGGTTTCTTTGAACGAATGTGAACGACTGCTTTTGTGTTTTCTAAAACAATCAATGTATAATATGTACTCTAGACAAATGTTATGCTGCACTTTAGTCTGTGAACGAAATTTGACCCTCCCCTGTGTTTTGTTCAAAGAATTTGATGAGAGAAATCTTTCCAGACTGGATTGTGTCGAGTGTCTCCTCGCTTCAAAGGCCGCGACCGGTCTAGAACAGATGACATTTGCAATATAAATGATATGTTCCTGAGTCAGGGTCACCTGGCTAACATCCACTCGGTCGATATGGTGTTATCAGCTTGGGGCGGTATTACAAGCCGTCATGTACACAACAGATACTAAAAGTGGGTCTTCTACATCCACTTTGATTCAGTGTTACACTTATATTTATACAAAGTCAATCTAACCGACTAACAGGCATGTCATCCTGTCGACCTGACCTCATGTCAGCCACGAACTATAAATGGCCCACTTGCGGCGTCGTTCACGCTCGACGGACAAGTCATAAAGACCCGCGCAGGGCCCTGACTCTGGCCTGTCATGAAGTCATTTTTGTCGCATTGTGTACAAGCCGACAGCGTGAAATTGTACCGGCGTGATATTGGGTTAAAAAGAAAGCCTTTATTATTAAGTGAACTATTTTTTCTTCCTCAGATTTCATTGATAAGTCACTTGTTTTTGATGCTGCGACGTTTAACGCGCGTCGAAAATAGATTCCCTGGAGGAAAATACAAAGGCTTAAAAACTGTTTTCTGGAATCAAATTTTCGGAGTGTGGTTGATGGAAATCAGAAGGGCAATTTCACGGAATCTTGATGTTTTAGATGGTGGAGAAACCTGAAACCTTATTTCCGAGAGTTTCCTGATATCAACACAACCGTTTCACTTAAGCACAGTTAGTGCTATATTATACACATATCGCCCGTTTGGAAAACTATGAGTATGGTGAAGTCATCAAATAGAATTCAATATTTCAGCGGAAAAAGCTACTTCCGCAAATCTTATACTGTAAGAAAAAAAAATATTTAGTTTAGTAAAATTGTCAGTGCACACAATAGATGCTTATGCTGTGGAATCGCGTGATCGTAATGCGGAACTCCTGTGATGTACATGTAATATGATATTGCAATCGGAAGACTCGTAGTAGCTATGTCACTGTCCGGAATCCGTTTCGGCAGAGGATATTGGGAAACGATATTTTTCGGTTGGGAAACGATATGTTCGATTGGGAAACGATATGTTCGATTGGGAAACGCCAAGCTGCAAGGGGGTATGTGTTGTTTTCCTCAATAAAGTATGAAAAAATAGGTGTAATCGTTGACCAGAAGAAAAACAAACATGCGCTGATGTTGTATAAAGTCTTCAGTGTCGACCAAACCTGCTATACTTGAAGTAATATCGTTTTTGTGACGTGAAATGCGATGAAAATCACACCGAAAATCAACAAATGAACACTGATGATTAAATATGTGTCTGATGGACACAAAAAGTAACACGAGTCAAGAGAAAGGTGTATTACATGATCCCCACCGAAAAGAAACATTTCACCTTGTCTCAATAATAAATGTTTGCTGATTTTCTGAACCATTGATGTTTCGGTGGGTAAACGATACTGTTCCGATTGGACAACAGTTCTGATATAGATGTTTCGATTAGTAAACGATATTTTATTGGAAATTTATCGCCCGTTAAGGCTCGTTTTTGGCTATTATTCATTCATACTTATTATTTCTTCCAACAGATGGCGTCTCGTGACTTCAACGCCAGGTGTTATAACTGTCATTCCAAGTTTGAGGACTCTAACCACATTGTGAAGCACTCATTTGACAAACACCAAGAAAAAAACCTTTCCAACACTGAGACACGCTGTGGACGAGGAAACAGGGAAAAATTAGCTAGAAATATTACCGGAGAACTGTACAATGTTAAGGTCTCAAAGTCTGCAATGGTAATTTTTCAACAATGTCTGCCCAAAGGGGACATTATTTTCTATATGCTTACAATTGATTCTTAAGTTGGAAAGTCGATAATGAGCGAGATATTAGCCATTTCGTGCTCTGACCTTGAAAATAAGGTCAAAGGTCAACTTCAAGCTTATGAGAATATTCGGCATATATCATTTCCTATATGTCCACAATTGATTCCTAAGCTGTAAAGTTGATAATAAGCGAGATATTAGCCACTTTGTTGTCTGACCTTGAGATAAGATCAAAGGTCACGAAAACTCCACAATTGATTCCTCAGCTGTAAAGTCGATAATAAGTGATATATTGCCCATTTTGTGCTCTGACCTGGAAAATGAGATCAAGGCCAAATTCAAGGTCATCAAGAAATTTGACGTATATCATTTCCTATATGTCCACAATTGATTCCCAAGCTACAAGGTCACTATCCTGTGACCTTGAAAATTAGGTCGAATGTGAAATTCAAGGTTATGAGAATATTCATAATATATCATTTCCTTTATGTCCACAATTGATTCCTAATCTCTAATCTCAATATTAAGTGAGATATTAGCAATAATATGGTCCATTATAAAGCACAAGAGAATTTAACATGGGAAAGTCCCATTTGGGCCAAAATGGCCCACTTCGAGCGATTCAAGGGCAAAGAAACTCAGACATGTCGCAAAGGTACATAAGGGTGATCTTTTCAAACGATAATCTGAAACCGTCTGAACAATTTTTGAAAAAATGGCCGCAAAAGACCAAAATTGACCAATTTTCTGACAAAAAAGGGCGCTTTGACTTTCGAGGTCATTGAAGGTCAAATTTAAGATCACCACCGAAACCACAATATTTGATTTCCTATTTGAATGTGCCAATATGTAAGCTCCATCTTTAAGTGTTCTAGGAGTTTACTCCATATAGCTCCCATTGTGAAGGAAAAATTGCGTGAAATCCAAAAAAGTTTTCAAAGGGGGAAATTTTTTGGTTGGATACCATAGTGACTTGATATGGGACGAAAAAGTTTTTTTTTCACCAACCTGTCGAAAATTCAAAATGGCCGCCACATGCAGACCGGCGATTCAAGGGCAACAAAACTTATACACTTCAGAAAGGTACATAAGAGGAATCTTTTTAAACAAAAATCTCATAACTGATCGGACAGTTTTTGAGAACACAGCTAAAAACTGAATTTTGGGCCTTTTGAGCCTAAATATTGGGCCTATCGATCGTCAAGGCACTCCATCTTAATACACATTGTCAAGGACCCAAATTAGCATGTTTTGAAACAAAAATCTCGAAATTTTTTCTATTATGTCGAGCCGGGCACATGATTCACCTTATTTCACACCCAAAATGTTGTGCATACAGTCATATAATTAATAATTCACTCGAGGTAGCCTTTCACTATAGACCACACAGTATTGCTTGTGTATAACAGTTGATCTCGTATTTCATATGTACAAAACTTTCCGTTTCCCAATCGAAACAGCATGGATTACCAACCGGCGTCTTCTCTATACGTATCGTTTACCCACCGAAACATCAATGGTTCAGAAAATCAGCAAACATTTATTAATGAGACGATGTAAAATGTTTATTTTCGTTAGGGATCATGTAATATACCTTTCTCTTGACTCGTTTTACTTTTTGTGTGCATCAGACACATATTTAATTATCAGTATTCATCTGTTCAAAACGGTGTGATTTTCATCGCATTTCATGTCACAAAAATGATATTACATCAAGTATAGCAGGTTTGTTCGACAATGGAGGCTTTATACAACATCAGCGCATGTTTGTCTCTCTTCTGATTAACAATTACACCTATTTTTTATACTTTATTGAGGAAAACAACACATACCCCCTTGTAGCTTGGCGTTTCCCAATCGAACATATCGTTTCCCAACCGAAAAAAATCGTTTCCCAATATCCTCTGCCGAAACGGATTCCGGACAGTTATGTTATTTGCGCGGCTAATCAGCCGCTAATACATGCACCCTTTCTAGGTCGGACAGCTCACGGGGACTTAAAACGATGGGGTGATATTTATACAAATTTTTTTTGTCCGGCAATAATCTCAACTACCATCAAATACTCCTCCAGTGCATGGGTCATAATAATTATGGAATTAATTTCTCACAAACCGATTACAGGACCATAATGACGACTAATGCTAGCAGAAGGGCATTCACCAAGACTTGATGATCGATAGTCGGAAGTTAATCAATGAAATGCCATCGTTACCACGATAGTCCACTGTCCAGCATGTGCGTCCCACTGACCTTAGCTATCCGTCTGACGACATAACCTACTTTCGTAAACATTTGCTGTCAGAAATGGAATGATAAACTCGTTTTGCGTGATTACAGGTAAATTGCGCACACAAAGCGCGACATTATCACGAAAGGTTGCGCTGGTAGACTTTCGCATTCCTGTTATACTCTGAACAACTGTGATTCTCAGAAAATCATAGTCATCATATATTCACAAGTAACACATATTTCGATTCAATTTCCTTCCAGTTTATATCTTTCCGTCCTCACAGTTCTTTAGTAATGGCTTTCTCTCACCCGGTCTGTTTCAGTCAAAAGCTTTAGATGTAGATCATATTTTGGATGTCAGTATACAGAGGACACTGCGTGGGAACAAGGGTTCTCGCCCTGGGGAAATGTCAGAGTTGATGCTGGTGATAGTCTTCACAAATACGGGAATCCACAATCGCCATACATGTAGCTATTGTATCGTATTTTATATCTTCATTACCTGCATTAAAATCGACGCATATCTTGACATTTTTCGTACATCGCTGTAGCAGCTACATATTAATTCTGTGCTTGGTGAGAAATCGTATTTGGCAGTGTTCTTCCAGATGTTTTACGCACCCACGGGAAGTCTTCCAGCACTCTTTTCTCAGGAGACGACACCCACAGCTCAGGACACTCAGAGTAAGTAAGTAATTTATTTTTTTCCAATTTCCCATGAAACTACACTTTTTAAACAAAGCAATTGGAAGTACATATACAAGCTAGACGGAAATTGAAAGAACAACATAGCATAGTTGCCGTCTTCCTGTTGGCCATTGAGACCCTTCAAGGCCAATGCTGACTTTTGAGGCAAAATTTTTGTTCCCATAGATCTCTCTCAAAATTTGATAATTTGTTGCTATCAACTTTAGCGACCAAACTTTGAAATTTGAAGAAAATTGACCGGTTGTTTCATGGAATATTATATATTGAAATGACATGGAGAAATATAACCAGATTGTTGGACATTAATAAGAAAGATATGTTGCTAGAGTTTTGTATACCTTGTGTTCCTTTCCTTGTTGAATAATAACAGGTGTTATTAACTTTCATCAATTATATTATGAAGATACCAGTACATCATGTCTCGTAATGCACCCCACAATCTTGAACTGTCGAGTAATGTACTCATTACTACACAAACAATTTTATTTTTGTATAAAAAATGGTCGGTTCCAAGGAATTTTACAGAACTTTGAAAAATTGTTGGAACATACACTGATGAAAGAAATTCATCAGTGTATTCTCTGATCAGTATATTCCCAAATATACTCTGATCCATCTTTTTTCGTTATAGCCTCCAAAACCGCCTGATCTCCATTTCTTTCAGACAATTGTTGTATTTGAGACCACACATTTCCGTATAGAAACTGTTCTCGGTCGATTATTTTGCAATGAATTTCCTTAAGAATCGGTCATTATATGCAATATCCTATATAAATTGAAACAATGTCTGGTGTGGATTGGATATTTTCTGAATGCCCTTTGAACAACCCAACCCCTATATTTTGTGCGCTCCTCAACCATTGGTTTCGACATCACACTATTCCGCGCACAATGTTGTGACAGGCCTTTCTTCAAAACGGCTATTCTTATTCGCTTATTGAACTAATAAACGGCATGACAAGTGATGTAATATGTAATATTCAATACATAAAGCACAAACGGTTGTTTGCACAATTCACTCACTAGGGGTGCCTGCCATCCATTCGTCAGCATTGGCCTCAATGAATACTGAAAACAAGAATCAGAAACCCATAACTTACAATCAATACCAGCAACGAACAAGATAATAAACAAGAATACACCTAAATATCAGTTTCGAAGACCCAGGTAAATTTGTTTGTCTCAAATATCCACGTGTTTTTGACTGAATCAATCGTCCGATATCTTCTGAGATTTCTTGGATATTACGCTGCTATACCGTGGTTGCGATGAATCTGTCTAGACTGTGGACCGAAGTATATCAGTTTGCAGAGAAATCATCGCGTAAATCTTTAATTTCCTTGTATCTTGGGGCAGACCAATAGTGACATGCAAAGGAAAGGAGGGCAGAGTTATGTACAATGATAAAGTTTGGATTTGTCGATATACCAGTGGTTCCATTGAGAGCAACTCGTTTCCAACCAATGAACATACATCAGCGAGCGTGGGCAGAGAGCCCGCGATATCTATCGCTTATGCAATCTTTAAAAGTTTGCTTCGAAAACCAGTTTTATATGGTACAGTGGTTCTTCTTTCAACGACATTGGAAGCGACATATAGACTGCAAGAATCGTTATATACATGACAAATGAATAGGTGCAATCACGTTTATCGGTCAATGACCACTTTATTCGCCGTTATTATGTATCACGGGTGCGGTTGAGGGGGTTATTACATACAGTTGCCTCTTTAGTGCTTATATCTAATGACCAGACGGGTTTCTCGGGTGTAAATCTATCCGGAGTATTGTTATATGCGAAAGATATTCAATCGAAGGCGTGTTTGTCTACCTTCCATATTTGATGACTATGGTACACTCAGAGGTAATGTTGTTCGCTGAATTATGCATGCTGAAACGTTACATCCTCGTGGCACTAATGTTAGGCGCAATGCAGTCCATCAAATACGACCAAAATAAATAGATATCTTGACCATTGCCTGTCGTGGCCAATATAGCATGATGCTATATTTATCTTGGCCATCGGTGCAGTGTCTTCTTTAGGAACATAACCATACGTTCACGCCTGCATTGTGGATCTATTATAGAACTCACAATAGCAAATCTGCTTTATCACCATACACACTCATAAAAACGTACACCCGGCAATAATCTCATCATGGGACCAACTACATGCGATCATATTGCGCAAACTTATCGCCTACGTGCTGGCTTCATGCAGAATAATACCACATTATTCTCATAAACGTTTCCCTTCATATATGATTATCACCTGAAATAATCAACTTTTATAGATCTCGTAACCCACTCAATATGACATTTTCTTCAACCGTACTATGTTTGCAGCGTTCCTTGACGTTTCCTGCACATACTACACCCGAAAAACACACCACTTATAACAGATCCAAGTCAACAACAAATACAGGGAAATTTTGAAACGCTAAGCGACAATCGTTTTACCCTGCAAATTACACAATCTTCATGGGACTGCAATACTAATTGAAAATAAAAAGTACACTCCAATTTAGAAAAAAAGGAGTTCGATGTCCACATATTTCGTGGATGAACACACTCAGCCGAAGAAACGTTCTTCGTTTTTTTTTCGCGGATGGAATTGCCAGCATAAAGATTACGAGAGTGCTGTGGGTATTACGAAGATCCAAAACAATTATTTTCCGTCTCCATGGACAGTCAAGCGTCCCATCAATATACACAACGATCACCGCAAACAAAACACGAGAAAACTTCTTTGTCCTGGAAGATCGAACTTAATGAAAAGCTGCAGCGACGCAATTTGCTGCGAAATGTCAAGGCTCGCGGAGATATTTGAATTCGTGTAGGACTTCGGAAACGAGTTGAAAACTTTTCCTGATGAATAATAATGCTTTCGGGGCTTCGGGGACAGCAATTTCAAATTGCAGAAACTCGATAAATGATGGGTGCGTTCGAGTTTCACGATACCAAAATGACTGATCACCCACACGTCATTGTCGTTCCAGCATTGTTGTTAGAAGGCACCTTGACACCACGTGATACAGCGTGCGTACCGCCCACCGAGAGACATTCCAACTTACCCAAACTGGAAATAAATAAACAGGCGTCTGTCAAGATAAATAGTTATCGATACAATCGACAGTTTTCAGTGATCATATTCCAAACAGATATAGGTGCGTCCATTGCTATTCATTTCTACAGGGGACACTAACGAGTTGACATTAGTCACGGTGGTATTGCTCCGGTAGCAGAAGGCACTATCCCTCTCTCGGGCCTGAATCCGATGTAGCCACGACACCCTCTCCTCAGTCAGTCGACTCCCGAATGCTCATCAC
This sequence comes from Terebella lapidaria, assembly GCA_949152475.1. Classification (NCBI taxonomy): domain Eukaryota; kingdom Metazoa; phylum Annelida; class Polychaeta; order Terebellida; family Terebellidae; genus Terebella; species Terebella lapidaria. The sequence goes on along the minus strand of OX424555.1, from coordinate 51,874,599 downwards.
GCACTCATTTAACGGGAGAACACGGGGCACTAATCTACGATGGGACAAGCTTGAGTAACTGCGCTCAGGGCCAATAAACACGGGCATGGCTGCCAAGGACTCCCAGCGTCCCCGTACCCCCGCCCAGTCACTAGAGGTACCGTCACCACGGCAACGCCATCGGGAAACACACGTAAATCATCGGGAAGCCTGATAGTTGTCCGCGGACTTCGTGTGTAAATTTCACGAAATTGCATAGCGACATCGTTTTCATTGGTAGTATGTAACTGTAAAAATTGCATCTTGCGAGGATAAAGCTCCTTATTTGCTTCGACACACCATAGCGTGATTTGGCCACAAATTCACTTGAGTAGGCTAACATATTATTTTTATGGACTATACATTATTCACGGCGCCGTAAAGTTGTTAGGATAAATATCTGGAAGCAACATAAAATTCAGAAAAACATATCTGCTTGGATGCCGCACCATAAACGTGGATAGAGTCATATCATGCGAGTTATGTGTCCGTACGAGATAAATCAAATTAACCATCCACTATCCGGACCTCCCACACGTACTCATGACAGTGTCGATCTGGTGATAACTATACTCTGATTTTTCTAACTCGTTTACACCGGTTTTTGACGATATCTTTGAGATGCTGAACGGGATCGTTCTATAACTTGGCACACTTCACCTCGGAGACAAACGGCAATTTTCTACCAAATTTCAGACATATATCGCAATAATTGAAGAAGTTGGCAATCTACCCCAACGTTAAATTTCAGCCAAAAACGGGATCTCGAGAATCTGAGCTTATTCGAGGATCTGATCCTGTTTACATTCATCAGGATTCGAAGCATTGTTGTAATTTTAGACCAAAAGACACATCGGGGTTCATTATACACAAACATGTTGATTTTGAAAGATTGCACCACTACAAAACCGAGAAAATACACAAAATTTTGTACGGATCCAGAAATTGAATGACAGTGCTAAATTTATAATGGGGGAGATTGCCAACTTTTTCAATTTTCGTGACAGAAGTCTGAAATTCGGTGGATAATTGCCGTTTGACTCCCAGGTGAAGTATGCCAAGTTATAGAACGATAGCATTTAGCATCGCGAAAATATTAGCGAAAAACTGTGCAAACGAGTTAGAAAAATCAGAGTATACTGCATAAATTTGTACTAAAACATCCACCTATTGTGATTTAAGGGTCGTTAAATAATGACGAGAATTGACAGACAAGACATGCATCGTAGTATCCCTCTTCAACGGCAAAATCACCTCAGATCCGACCATAAGATTGTCGTGATTTGTTTGAGTCCATCATTGCTGAATTGACGACACTTTACAGGCTTCCTGGGTGGTGGGGATGAGTTACTGTCGGCCCAGAACGTCCAATGCACCTCACGTAGCCATTAGTGGAGAACACAGGGCGCTAAGCCCGCCAGTTATTTGGGGACACGATTTTGAGGCGGGGGTTATCCCATTTAATCATGTTGACGCGGAATCCAAATATCGCCAATCTCTTTGTACACATCTGTTTGCAAGGGAGGGGGGGGGGGGGTGGTCGCACAAATCAAAATGAATACGTGTGGGCGTATACGGTATATATAGGCTATTAATCTATTTGGTTTATTGCGAAGAAAAAAACATGAGACGCCTGGAATGCACTGTGTAGGCCTACCTTTAGTACTCATTTGTGCAGTCAAATGAAATCAATAAATTGTTTCTTCACGAGGTATGTTCCTAATTTGATCACAGCACATTGAAGTAATTTGCTTAAAAAACGTGAAAACGCGAGATGTTTGCTTACATTTACTTAGCAGAGGATTGCGAGTAGGTATTCTGACCAGCTGAGGCACCTGACATCTATGTATTGGCACTTAAGTCTAGACACATACTGTCTGGTCCTCGCCTATTTATTCACATCGATCTACCACGCCACCTTAATGAAATAACGAGCTGTAATCGAAAAGAATCTGTCAGGAATATGTGCGAAAAGGTCAGTGTTTCCAAATAAAAGGTCGAGAGAGAGAGAGAGAGAGAGACCCTGGAAGCACCCACAGTATTAGCAAGAGTACGGACTCCAGACAGCTCTTTTGCATACAGAACGACGGAAATCGGAATAAATTTATCACTGACTATAAATAATATCACTACCGAAACAGATACGGGCCGCGGTGTCAGAGCCGAATGCTGGCACAAATTCAAACATTATGACCTGTAGATCATAACAGATCATGAATTGTCCAACTGTATGCCACATATTGAAGGAGCTCTAGTTTTCATTAGTCATACATTCATTTGGTTGGAATGTTGAACACATGCGTATATCGTATCTGCATCGGACAGTAACTGGCGGCATTTCGGTTCTGCAAGCGATCTCATGAGTCATGGTTTACACAGTCAGTCCGCGTTGGACATCTGCTGTGCTGTGCAGTGTATAGTAAAATCAATGCACGTTCTAACAAAATTACGTCAACAGAGTAGGCCTATATGAAAACATGATTCCGATACTAACCACAAAAGATGTACACCGCTGTGAAATAATACGACGTGGTGACGCGAAAGCTCGGTCTGGTAGAGCAAAGCGATGACTTGTGGGACTGTTTGTATCCCATCATGCGTGCTTGCCAGTGAAAGGGACCTTTCATTTCTTGTCAATTCTGATGAAGATGTACAACTACATGCAGGACGCCTCCCCCGCATTCTCACGGGACCAGTAACGTGTTGGCCGTTCGATCGTGTCACTCCAATGTAAATATTGATTTTAGCAAGATGGATTTCCTAAAAATCCTCGATGAAAATTGGATGAAGGCGGCATCAGATATGGTGGCAATGTCACGGAGACAATAGGGCACCTGATGAAATTTTGAAGCTAGGCGACAGTCTCTCGGTTATCTGTGGAGAGTTTGTATTGTCAGTGAAATGGTTTGTCGTTGAGTGTTTCCCGAGGATTTGGCCGGACATGCTGACGTCTGGTCGCAGTCACCAGGACTCGGCAAATCGATACGAGACCGGGGAGACTTCTCTTATGATAACAAGATCATATAGTTTGATAGCTACCCCCAAGTAAAGTCAAGAGCGCCTAACGTGATATATCAACAGTATTGAATGAGTCTGACTCAGATTCTAAATGCATCGTCCATCAGATTACATTGGTCACTAACAAAAACAGGAACTCCACAAACATATTACCGAGGTTGGAATTGTCACGGAGTTGTAAAGGATGACAACCGCTTTGTAACAGTTGTGGTCCCAGACGAAGTTAGTGTTGATGCTAGTGTTGTCGATCACATATGTTGCAGTAACTGTGGGGGCGGTAGTTGCTGTGAACGGGGTGACCGCACCAGGGTCGAGGAAGACCTACACACCATCATTAGCGCGAGGTCGTCCGTGGCACTAATCCCCCGGGCCAAGTGTACTTGACCTATACAGTGGTCCCCACAGTGACCAGCCACAGCCCCACACACCGCCAATGGCCATATGACCATATGTCACGAGATCTATTACTGTCAGATTTCCTCTGTTTTCTTAGGATCTCGATCGAGGGTTTGCGTGTGCAGGAAAGATCTGGCAAAGAATTCCGATATTCAAATACGATATTCAGTTGCAAACTACTGGACATCAATTGGCCAGCGGACTTTGTTCGCCTTCTCCTCAGGGGTCTTTCTGATAGATCATTTGGCATAGATTTTCTTAGTCGTGAAGGATTCCAGTTGCGACTGCAATATGTCTCGTGAAAAGACGAGGAAAAAATATGAGAAATTGCATTAGAAAGGGCAGAAATTAGACTTGGGTCGGACGTGTGGGGAAGAAGGGAAGGTGGACAATTGCCTGGGGCTGGAATGCCGCGCCGTGAAAAGCAGGGCATCTGGCACGCGCGCCGCAAACACAATGCCGGTCATCCAGGATAATTCTCCGCCACGAAAATCATGCTATTTCTTGTACAAATATTTGTCCGAGGTGCTGCGTTGCAAGCGATGTTGCCCGCCTTCAAAGTCGCCTCTTACGGTAACCGCCGTGTAGATCTAGTAGGCACAACCACCGTCAAGACCGAGTGGGAAAATATAATTAATAAGCCTCGTGATAATAGCTTGGCAGCCACGACTCCTCTGTAGGTTTTTATTCTTCCAAAGTACAATGGCGGCTGACGGTTGTGAAGTTCTCTGAAGCCGCAGGATAATCGCTGGAGTGGATGTTTATGGACCCTCGTCTCTTTCTGGGCTTTGATTGGCCCACATCAAGTCAGCGTTATTGCACTTCGATTTTATCCCCCATATGAATTTCTCTTTCACCTATGTAAATAGTTTTAGAGGTGCTTGGTTAATCAAATAATGTCTACCAAAGCAATGGAAAGTGTGTAGTGTGTGGAGTTGACAATGGGGGACCGCAAATTATTCTCGTGTTAAGTAATGCTCGTCACATGTTAACAACAACAAAAAAACTCGATATAGTACGTCATGTAAACCCCCTTTAGTTTTAAAATTTCAATAGGATAGCGTAGAGTCAGTCTTTTCATTAATTATCACTTTTTCACGCCATGTACATGAACCTTCGTTGCATTATGTTGTGATGATATGCACACAGGAGACAAAACAACAACTGGAATGTTTCAAACTTTACAATATTCATGATTGTTATTTATAACTATAATGAACACCTTGCTTGCCGAGGAAAATTCTTGGAAACGGAAAATTCTTCGAAACGGTTATCTTTTGACAAATTCGACATTTACCGCAACCACATATGAAATTGTGTTCGATCACTGTCACCATGGCGGACGAAATATTGGAGACAGCATAATTAATTCATAGGACAAGAAATACAAAATCATCTTTACATTATCATTTATATCTACAGCTAGAATTTGAAATACGGATTCTTCGTAAAGGTAGTATTGGCCATGATCAGAAGTTAAGGCTCTGATCACGAATATTATCGGTTATATATTAAGTTTTCCTGAAATATGACATGGACTGAATCAGATATTATACGGTATTTTTGTAGTCACTATAAAAACGTATAGGCCTGGATTCATTTAGTACAACTTCCATACGCTGAATCTCCCAAGAAGAGTTTTCAATTCTGATTGAATAAGTCTCATGATTTTTACAGCCAATCAATATAATTGAATTTGCAGAATATTTCTCTTCATAGATGTGAAATAATATATTCAGCTCTAAGTGGCGCAGCTGAGTGTTGTGTACCGTGTGCCACACCATCAAACACTCCAGACCGGACAAAGTGGAAAAAGTGAACACCAAAGAACACGGTTCCCGAGGTGCTGATGACTGTCTGCTATATGCGAGCTGGCCAGGATCGATTTCCTCGGTAAACAATGCAAAACAATAGTTTCAATCGCAGCGCCCATTTACATATGTTTTGTCTGGCACTCGTAAGAGCGTACGAGCCGGCTGTCACAGCTGCTGGGTCCGCTATAAGTGTCAGCGAGGAGGACGGTGGAATGCCGGGATGATATCCAGTACCCCACTCGTCTTACCCCCGCAAGTTCTGCTTCTAGCCACTCCACGGCGACAAACAAGCTGTGAGCAAATTGGAATTTATCCCTGCTTTTTTGCGATCACGACAAGAAATCTATTCTACATTGGATATCACTGCAGTAGTTAGTTTTTTACCATCCTCAAAATAAGATCTCTGCCCGCGAGCAGAAGGCTCCAAGGAAACGTCGAATTACGATTATACGAAACTCGATTTTCTGTCCGTGAGATGTGATTTCCTACGTGTGTAGGTTTTGAGTATGGTAAATAAAAAGATAAAACATACAGAAATCAAACTTTATCGATACTTCTTTACCAATTACAGTTTTTACGAAAGGAAGTGGTTGAGACAGAATCGTCCCAATCTAAGAACAGAAGACCAAAATTGCTAATTGGTTTGCTTGGTTATGGAGAAAGTGGACAGAATCGATTGCAGAAAGACGAGATGAAAAGAACCAATAGTCACATGTCCAAGTCACCGGGAATTAATTAACAGGCGAGGATGTGAACTGTTTACAGAAGCAGAAGTAAGAACAGGTGCAGCGAATGTGAGTCAAGCGTTAAATTACTCCCCTTTGCTGCTAATCCCGAGTGATGAATATGACCCTGCGCGCTGATAAATCCCCCTTGGGTCCTTACCTCGGTGATAAAATGGTATTATCCAGCGGTGTTCTATGCTAAGTATGGCACTCGACGTCTGATTGACCGCTTCGCCGTGACAAGCAACCAAAGCAAATATCCAGCCAACGTGTATCCGTCAAATCTCAGCGTGGATGTCTACTAAGTGAGCCACTCTCTCGTCAGTCGATTTCCACTAACCGTCTTCCAAGGTAGCCAGAGAAGTGGAAACGTCGATGTCTCGGCCAACAATTTGTAAGGTTCATCTCCCCGTGATCGTCCCAGGGAGTCCCTTCTCCACTTGTCAGAGCTTCCTTCCCTAGCTGTCGGCTACAAGTGTTCCGCTGCCAGCAACTCGTGTCTCGGTGACGCCGGATGAGAAGTTGAGTCGGTCTCTGGCACACTTTTAGTGGCAGTGCAGTGAGGAGTGTCTTGTCCCTAGACGGCCGGGGTGACCGGTCGGGGTCCCGGGGTGGTCGGGGCCGTGGGATGAGGGTCGCTGGAGTGGCTCTCGTGTCCGTGGCTCGCAGTGCGTGGCGGCACAAGGATGTGCGGTGATCGGGACGTGATCGATACACTTGTCGCGGCCGTCGTAAGAGGAGCGGAGAGAGGGGGAAGTATTGAGGAACCGCCAGGGACACTGTACACATGTGGTCTCGGCTCTTCCTGTCCGTCGAGCTCAAGGAGTCAGGTGGCTCGAGTGCCCCCTTCTGCACCCCACTTGTAAACGTAATTTGGGTAATAAGCCTATCTACTCCCAAGACAAAGACCCAATACACGGACGAACCTTGTATACAAGCTATAGCGCTTCCCAAGTTTACAGTTTTGCAGCGAACATCCAATCTCCATCATGTCGCAGTTATGAATACTACCGTATCTGTGGTTTTGCTAATCAGGTTCTATTGAGTCGTAGTCCCTAAATATAGACAAAAGTTCATCCCATTACCGCCGTGTCCGCATGCACGACTAATTACCACTGGGATGCATGGTACAACGACTGGACATCAGTGCGGCTCTAATTGAAATGGACATGTTGGTGTCGGGTGCGGGGCCACTCATCCGCGCGTGCCTCAATCAGTGTTTGTATGAGGCACGGTCACAGGAAGCTCATACACCAGCCCGTGCACGTATCCGTCCGTGATGGTGTAAACAAGACGCCTGTAACAGCCAGATAATCACATCGCTTTGATCATCAAATTCCTCTTGATGAGCCGGTAACGACATTACATTGGCACTTGTGCGAGCGAGCGAAGCTGATGCGACCGGCCGGTGCGAGATTGCACAACTGGCGTTGTTGCGTCATGACGCGAGGTCCGCGAGGACAGCCGTGAAATTTATGCCGGACGCGGCCCGCGAACGCCGTCTGTCCGTAATGGATTTACCACGAGAGCGAAACCCTGTTGCGTCGTGGAATGTTTTTAATTCCCACCCCTGCTGTGAAATCGAATAATTCCTCGTAATCCCCCAACTATACCACAAAGCTATATAATCCTGAACCGATACATCAGTGAGAGAAGATATTTTTTTGCGCCATGCCGGGAAACGGGAGTCCTGAACAGCTTTACATATTGCATATCCGCAACTGATATAGGTAGACTGTCTCTGTGATCATTCTTCTATTGCGAAAAAAAAACCAACAACAACAACAACAACAACCAGATATTGAAAATCACCAGCATGCATGCATTTACACTACTGTACATTCTGGCTAACAGTCACAACCCACTTCGAAGCAATGGGAAGCATTCAAGGCTATCATTTATCAATATGCGTCATACACAACAAAATGTGTATAGGCCTACTGGGCCATGTCCTGCTGCCTGTGGGTCACATGCAGAACAGGAATGTTCCAGGATCATGACAGACAGCGAGACAACTGGTGGGCATGAGATAGAGGCGCGATTAACATAAGAACAGTTTATGTGCATTCCAGTAAACCTTCCACCACAGTATTAGCCTATTGCTATCAGAAGTGCATATTTCCATCAGCACAACTCGTATAACAAAATCTCGTGACGTTCCACTGCGTCAACCTGTAAACAGTATTTATGGAATGGTTTAGCCTGCATCCGAACGGTTAGAAATGAAGAAAGCTATATTATAAATCATGACGCATGTAAACAATGGCATTTTTGTCTGGGAACTGCTTTCGTGGCCGGAAGTATCGCTGACAGTGCCAGGAATCCTGGGATTTGTGCCAGCCCGAGCTCGCTAAATCAAATCGAGGACGTCACAGCGGCAGCACGAGACTTATACGACGGCCCCGCTGTGATCTACGTGTCGAATTTGTAAGCTGCCACGATATCGTCGCCTGAGATTCCTAAAACATTTACCAGGGATTCGCCTCTGGGGTTGGTGATAAATCTCCGTGGCAGGATCGGCTCTGTTCACCTGCCTGCCACGGACGCTGGTCAGTCCGGAAGGGACGGACTGATCTATGAGATCGCCACCTGGGGAACAAGCCCCTAACAACAGCTGCCTCCCTCTAGGAGATTTGTAGTCTCCATGCTGTTTTATTGTTGCTGCCCTCACGATCTCCTGGCTTTAAGATTTGTTTTTATATCAATTTCATTCAACCAAATAATGAACACAAACTGATAAATATGTAATAGTGTTCGCAATTCATAAATACCTCCTGAAAAACTGAAATTAATAAAGTAGCAGAAACACTTGATTTTACGTCAAAGGTATTCACAGAACTGAAAAATATCTCCGAAAAACGAACATTAAAACACAGATTCCATGAACATGATCTATTGCGCTGAGGCAACAGACGTCAATTCTTCATGTAGAGCTGTCATGCTGTCTGAAGCAGTACTGCTGACGTGGGTGCGATATAAATAAGGAATTTGTCGGCTGCCAACCCCCTGACACCTCCAAATGCTAGAGTATTTACTCGGAGATTAGCCCCTTCACGCGACTACGTGATCCCGGTGTCCGCGAAACCCGCCGGCGGAGGCGCTACCGTCCCTCGGAGGTGACCGCAGCACGATTTGTTCCTTGAATGGAGATTGGCGCCGAGGGAGAAATGATGGAGCACCGTTGAAAGGCCCACCTGGGAACCATGATCTTACCAAGCGGAATGTGTGAAGTCATTATCTCGTGGACATATATGATTGAATGTGAACCGGTTTGTTTATTTATTTTTGTTTTCACTCATTCAACGAGGACCAGAAAATCTTTTATTTTAACTTTTAATTTACACGCTTGTCTCATATTCCCTGAACTTTTCCCCAGGTTTTATTTCATCGTGTCCAGTGTGACAAAACACCGACGTAAAACCGTTCTGGAGATGTACTCTCCTTTAGTCCCGATGTTGTATGTTCTGTGATCCTTATCACGGATATCGGACTTGCCTTGAGGTGAAACAAAATCTGATAACAGAGGAAAGGTTTAAATGGCGGTGTGAAAATCCACTCCGAATTCCCAAACTAGCATGAAAAGCCAAAAGTAAAACCGACGGTTCTGCAGTTGTATCACTGCATGCACAACGATTCTGAAAAAAATATGGTTGTGATTAGAATAGAATACACGAATGATTCTGAATTATTGATGATGGCAGTATTATTTTCCTTTAGGGCATACACTGGTTGGTATGCTGTTTTGGACAGGACATACTGGCAACAGAAAGCTCTCTGCTGATAACTGTGGGTGAGATACATACAATTACGGTACCCAAGATGGAGACCTTTTGAGTGCGTTGAAATAAAGTTGAAAAGCCTCAGTTCAAATTTTCATTGCTCCTTCCCAGAACACACGGAACCTTTGCAGCCATTATGTCAAGGTAGATATTCACTTCCGCTCCTTACTATGATAAGGAAAATATAGACTGACAAATCGGATTTTTGGCTACAGGTCGAGTTCTAAGGGTAGAGCCCTACCCTCTAGAACCTCGAAATTTCCATGCCTGACAATGCACGTTTATCTTTCGTCGTCTGCGCCGTTCTGTGCGTGCTGTGGTTTTGAAACTGTTCGTGTGTAATGTCAGCCAGCTCGGTTCTACAGCCAGCACAAACAAGATATTCGTGCTGGCTGCCCACCCTTCCGCGGGGTATCAAGGGTATCCCATATTTTCAAATTATGAAAGCATTTTAATTTAATGGATGTGACGTAATATATCTGGTATTGTGATGAATAAAATTAAATTATTGTACGGCCGAGGCACAACGAGGGTACAACGACAATGTTTCATACTTTGCAGGCACAACAACATACTATATCGCAGCTCGTCTTGAAAGGTACTACTTTGTAATATGTAGCTGTCAAAAGCGAAGGAAACAACACGACTCGCTGGTTAGAAGTCACGATGCCGTTACCGTGTAACACTTTCAGCTGTGGTAAACATTCGAAATACACCATGTTGAAATTGTTTTATGTCATTCCATAAAGATCATTTAAGTATTCACCAATTCACCCTACGATAGCTTGGGGTATAACTTCCTACTTGCGACACCAAATGTGGATTTCGATACTAATTCTATGTAATTATCAAAATATTCACAAAAAGTCATGCGTTTATCTCGAGGAATTGGCATCTTTCAATGACTTCCACAACTGAACACTCTAGTGGCTCTAAACACAGTATCCTCGCAAAACCTACCCCGGAATGGCGGAATGTACATATACCCTTATTGCACCTGTAAAACTGTCTCGTACGTATAACTTTGGCACGCGTGAGTGGCGTAATATAGACCGACTCCAGACAGAGACGCACTAATTTACCCCAACCTTTCTGCCGACTTTTTGTTGTGAGCCCATCAAAGGAAATCAAGCGGAGGCCATCGACATCACATCTTCCCGGAGTCTTTGCTGCGACATCTAAGCAGGCAACTATTCGACGTAACGTGAGTTCAAACTATGTATATCCATGAGACTTTTATCGAATATTGATGTCGATTCTTCTCACAGTATTTACAAATTAATTACATCTACAGAATACGTGGGCCAGAAAAAGCTGTAATAGTTAACAATAAGAACAATGCAATAAATACCTCTATTTTCACAAATACGTTATTGTGCGGCGTTAGCCGTACTATATCTGTTAGTGTAATTTTGACCCCATGGTACTACTGGTGAGGAGCTTGTCCATGCGTGGACTTATTCCTACCGAATTAAGTCAGCGATGACATTATCCATATTTTATGTCACAATCTCAGATTACAACAAAGTTAAGTAGCAAATATTGAACAAAGAAAACATACACCTTGGTCATTTGTGGAAAGTGGAACTAAAACACATTTTGGCAAGAATAATGGACGAATCGACAAACAAATGCGAGTAATAATCAATTTTCGCATGGACAAGCTCTGCACCAGTATTGGAGGTATTATGGTAGTGTAAGACCATCTACGAGAATTGTTCTCTGTGAGAGGGAAGTAGAGAGTTATTACAATACGAGTTCGAGTTACAATACGATTCGAGTTCATTGTTTCATATTGTTATAAAATTAATCAATAGGCTTTAAGTTGAAAAATATTTGCAAATATTGAGCAAGGAAAACACACACCATAATCCCTTGTGGAAAGTTCAACCAGAACACATTTGGGCAAGAATAATGGGCAACTCAACAAAAGAACAGGTGAGAATCAATTTACGCATGGACATCAAAATATTCGACAGGTTGTCATAACGTTCAGGTTCACAATTAGAATTTTCATATCACATGAAAACAAGACCCACAATATTTTGTTTGGTTGTTTAACCAAGAAATGGGTTTCGTGTCTACTTATCCTTGATTTTTTTTCGTGTTCACTCAGCCTCGAGTACTGGTTCTACTCTCCTTTGTCCCTGTGGCCGCACACGTAACCTCAAGTTATGCTGTTGTGATGCTTGTTTGTGTCAAGTTTCAGCGCTGTTATGCTCTTATCATTAGTTGAGCGTATAGCCAGTTGTGAAAATTATGCCATGCAAATTATGGTGGATTTCTCATGCAAACAAAAAATCGTTCCAAAAGTCACTATTATATAGCGAATTCAGGTAAACACAATGACAAGACAACAAAGTGAACAGAAATGCACATGAATCGGAAAACAGTTCTTCGTTGTGCCTGAAATGAGAGCCCTTTCTAGAGGTCCAATTTTATTCCAAGGCAACACACGGCAATCGTGCATGTTTATAATCGGATGGAAAACACGCAATATTTTGAAGACTCTTATCAGCAAATCTTGGAAACATTAAAGACAAACTGATATGACAGCATATTACCTTTAGATATAGATATGCTTTTTTCAAACAGCTACTGCCTTGGCACATGTATCCTAGTGTAAGTTCTGTCGCTACAACACTAAGTGCCTTTTGATTACAAGCATATCTGCCACAGACATATAAACTTTCACTGGGGAAAACTCTCTGTGATATATCATCGGGCTTCAAGTTTATCTCCCTTTAATTAGACGGATCATTTTATGAATGGTATTCCGATGGGTTTTGTCATCGCAAATCTTGGAAAATCATTACTTCCACAGCTGCTGTTTCTCCCAGAACGTGTTCAAAGTGTACTCGAAGGGAAGGGGATTTTGGGCAGTAAGACTTAAATCGCCACTAAAAATTCAAATTACATGTAAAGCGCAAATATACAATGACGTACAATTCATACAGGAAAAGAGCAAAAACTCGAGATTTAAAAACTAATCTTGTTTTGCACATTTCAATCTTCGTTTGGTGAAGTTGTCTTTCAATTTCAATCTAAGTCAACGTAATGACGGAAGTATACTACATAAATTGTACGGACTGTAATATTTATTCCCAAGTTCTTCAGCACACATCAAGGAATGGTTGAACACTCATACAGCTCACTATTGAACACCGAATTCTTATATTGAAGATCTATTTGCTCATGGAAATTGTTAGGCCTACTGTACTGAAACTGGAAGAAGTCCTGCATCACGCCGGACGTGAATCCATGTGTAAATTATCATGCAAAAACACGTCTGACAATATAAGAATCACACCATGCATAATATGAATAATAACGGTTTATCAATAATCATATTACTCACGTCATGTTAATTCGCCGATTGTGAGTTTTTCTGTCGACGTGAAGGTACACAATGCAATATTTGAGTAGTCCTCTTTTTACTGTCCAAGTAAAGCGTCAAGCTGTCTCTTCATGTGCGCATCCAAAATATAATCTTCGCCTCGTATCTCTGTACTGTGTACTGCGACCCTATGAAAATGACTGACTTCGACTTCTTTATGCACTGCATTTTCGTGAATATGTATGTATACGTTGATAACAGCCAATTTAATAAACGTTTATTTATTCTATTTAGGGGCATGTCATTATTACATCATTTTGTTGCGCAATTATTTACATACGTCGAGGCACAGTAAAGACTGTAACGGCATGTGTATGCCTACAGCTATTTGTCGGTACAACACTGTGACACCCGTCACACCAACAGGCAGTGCAAATGTCCTCCTCAAATAATATTATTGATATTCAGGACAATTGATAATTCCTGGGTGATACCAGTGCAGTATGAGAAATCTAACCGCATTATGAATGCATTCCCGATTCCAATCTCATGGCCGGCTTGAATGTTCTGTTCTTTGTAACTCTTTCCATGTACCACAGAATTGTCGAAAACGGAGCGAAAGTAATTCACAATGTATTCCGGCAACACCCTCGCTCTGACTTCAGACATGACTTTCTGGAGGATTTCAAATCATTCTGATCGCAGGTAAGAGAGAAGTGAAATGACAAACCACTTTAATTGCTGCCAGAATCTCCAGAGATTCGCCAACGTTCCCGGCGAATGCACCTCACATTAGATGCACGGTATGTTTTGTTGTACATTTTGGTCAAATTCTGGTCCAAAACCTCGAATCATATTGTGTAGTTATTCCACGAGCAAAGAGGTGGATTCATACGGAGTACGATGCAACTTTCAACTTGATTTCAGGCGGTACTTCTGTAATAGTCGAGTCGCATTATACACCATTCAACGTGGAATATTGTGACATTTTAAATATATTCCATAATGTACATCAACCGGTCTCGTACACCAGTATTTGAACGGGATTCTAAACAATCTTGTCAGTTATAAATCGCTTCCTGAATATAACTCTCACCGGACAGCTATCTGAATATGTGAAATTAATGTTGACACCTGATCAGGAATATCATAATGATCTCACGCCGTATAAATACTGGTTACCCCTCAGCTTGGAAGGATAACCTCGATCCGATTTCCTTTGTTCAATGCATACCACTGTTTGTCTGATCATCGTTCTGGATCTGGATTGATAGTGATTCCAGGTGATTATACATCAAGTCTTTAATAAATTGACTTTATCATACCGTATAATTGCGCATATAAGGACACTGTCCTTATATTCGAGCCTGTCCTTATATTCGAATATAAGAACATGTCCCTATATTCGAGAAGGTTTACCTTTTTCGTGCCATAAAGCAATATTCGTTTATAGGGACACCCATGTCCTTATATTCGAGACACTTAGGTTTTGGCGCCCAAAATGCAAAAGGTGTCCCGAATAAAAGTACACCCATTGCACGTGCTATCACGTACTGCCAGGCTTAGGACCACTGTCGGAAATATATATACATTGGAAATTGTCCTCCAATACCTACCTAAGTCAACATATATAATGAAATTTGACATCAGTGGTGGTTATAAATGGTCTAGGCTACTTGCACACGAAGGTTTATGTGGCTATTATTTGATTGAGCTTACCATGTTCTTATATGCGGGTTATTGGGGGTGTCCTTATATTCGAATATAAGAACATGTCCTTATATTCGAGACACTTGGGTTTTTTTGGCGAGAGCCCCAAAACGCAATATTCCGAATATAAGAACATGTCCTTATATGCGCGATTATACGGTATGCCAGAATGACAGTTGATGTAAATAGCCTAGTTAATGCTATTATACAGTAATTCAAATTACTGTCAACAAACTTAGACCTGAAAATAATCATTTCTATGTATTTTGTTTTTCGATACCTGTGCCTATTTTTCCAA
This sequence comes from Terebella lapidaria, assembly GCA_949152475.1. Taxonomy (NCBI): domain Eukaryota; kingdom Metazoa; phylum Annelida; class Polychaeta; order Terebellida; family Terebellidae; genus Terebella; species Terebella lapidaria. The sequence goes on along the minus strand of OX424555.1, from coordinate 51,859,504 downwards.
TAACAAATTTCTGCCCGGCGGGCTGTAAATTGCACACTTGCCCGGGCAGCTCCCAGTTCAAGAAAACGTCATTATTTCGAAGGGAAAACAAAAGCACATGGTCGCTCTCCTGGCCCGATTCCGTTATGTTTGACGTTTTTGCCGCCAATTTACGTTTTACGCTGATGCTCTTGGAACTCTGAAATGGCCTGTGAATCGAATAAATGTGTGAATAAAAGCTCAATTTCTTGCTTATTTATTTCTAATCGGATATGATTCGGTCATTTGAAACATACTAAAATGTCACCGACATCCACTGGCATATGATAAACGGGTTATTGCACAATATGGGGTTTCATGCCCTCGGGCCAAGTTTTCAAGAAAAGACTTCTCAAAGACTTGGCCCTCGGGCATAAAACCCCATATTGTGCAATAACCCTATAATACATACCAGTGTATGGTGGTATTTACAGTTTGCAACATTATAGGGTTATTGCACAATATTGGGTTTGAGAAGCCCGACGCAAGGGGGAATTGGCCATAGAAAAATACAAAAATCGACCATGTTCTCGACCATGACCTGATTTGTTGACGCTGACCTCCCAAACCTCGCAAGCTTTCTCAGACTCATGATGATTATAATTCAACTCGATCAGACCATTCCTTTTTTAAATGGTATGTGCCCGGATATGCACGCGGACAGACATACAACGAACAAAACAACGAGAGTAAGTCGTAAGCTTGACGAACTCAGGTCGTAAGCTTGACGAATTTATTGTTAAATTATACCATATTAAATTATTTATTTTTGCTACGAGTTAGTTTATAGTTCCGGGAATATCATAACCCAGGTCAATTTTACACAATGATCACTCTTGACCTTGGGGTTGAGCAAGACCTCGAACTTTCACAGTTTTATGTGACTGATTGTTGACATATGACATATTAAGATCCCAATATCACTTTGATGGATCACTCGATATCGGATTTATGAATGATTTAGAGCTATATGGTTGATTATGTAGCAAGAGTTGATGCAATCGTGTTCATATATCATGCTTAACATTGGTAACTAGCTTGAGTGAATATAACAACATGCCAACCAGGCATCAACTTGAGACTAATTTTAATGAGAAAAAAATCACGTTTGACGTCATATTGACATTTTCATTATGTCCATTTTCGAAAATGGCGACACGAAGTACTCTCAAAGACCTTTCAAGCTAGCTGCTACTCGATGTATTCGAAAACGGTCAAGGTCATGGTAATTTGTGAGGTCAATTTTGACCCCATGCGCTTGAAAAAGCTATATGTCACAGTCCTAAAGTGTAAAATACAAAAGTTTTTTTCTGGGTAAAAAACAACATTCTGGTTCTAATTTCGTGTTTCTATCCTCATTATTTCCTGAGGTATAGTGACCTACTTGATTTTAACTTGATGGTCAATATTGACCTTGACTTTGGACCTTGAAATTTCATGAGTCGGGAGGACTTCTATATCTACATGGATATGTGGGAATATGCAATTTCATTCATAATGGTACTGATTCCGTTGCTATAGAAACGTTAATTATGTCAAAACAAATATTCTAATCGTGCTAAAAGCTGACATGTCAAGTAAATCATCAAATATTTTTCCCTAACTAAATTTACGAAATGTGATCGCGTAGAAAGCGATCAAGTTACATAGCTTGAAGTAGTCACTATATATTCATTTACATTTCGTCAAGTAACAAAGTGCCGTAGGTCCGTAGCTTGACGAATAACTGCTCTCCCTTACGATTCGTTCATTGCGGGGCAAATTGTATGATTACGTGCCATAGGTTGGATAAACAGATTACTAGTATTCTGCGAATTCAAAGATTATATTTTTACTCTGGGACCAACAAGAGTTATAAACATGTTTACATGGTTGATGTTACTTTAGCACATCTAACATTATGTCTAGAAGTGCCACACTGCTTGGAATGGATTGCTGGTAGCCTGGAGATTCCAAGTAACACTACTCAAGGTTTGATGTAATTTGAGACCACCATCATTGAAAAAGGCGTTCGTTAACAGCTTGATCAAACCCTTCTTTCGAAATAAAGTTTCATTAGTTCTAGGAACAACGGTTTTTGAGATTTAAACGAAGACACAGATGGGCATAATACATTTATTAGGACATAATAAAACTAAATAACAATGCATTGAATAATACAATGAAAGACAATGTAAAAGACATGAAAACATTTTTTTGTGACACATGGATAATAGTACGATAGCAGTACCAAATAACATATGAATTTATACACAGGACATTGAAGATGTGATGTGTGTGACATAATGGGCGTGGTGGGTGGGAAACTTTGTAGCGTGCCCGTTGAGAATCAAAATGCAACTGACCAGGGGCAATACACGAATACATTGTACAGTGAAAATAGGCAATGGTTGGGTGAACACTGTAGGCATGGAAAGGTGACTGATGTACATGAGGATTATAACTGTATGAAATAGTAAAGGGGTTCATACTGTGTCTGAGTATAAATCCCAGCCGGGGGCTGGCACTTAAACGAAGACACAGACGGGCGTAATACCTTCATCAGGACATAATAAATCTACATAACAATACATTGAATAATACAAGTGAAAGGCAATGTTAAAGACATGAAAACATTATTTTGTGACACATTGTGATAATAGTACCCAATCCATTTGTAGTTTAGATTTGTACTGATGGCTGGTTATTATGAAAAAACGGCCATCTTAACTGTGTGAAACATAATTTCTTTAGTGGGCTTGAGGTTCTGAAAGACAGAATCACTGGACCAGTCACCAATGGCCTTGATCGTCATCAAGAGGCTCCCTTGGACATGAGCCATGTAGCATCTCCCCATCGGAAGCTGTGGGTGTTGTGGCTCTCGGGAGGGAGGTCAATCTCCTGAAACAGCTGGGAGAGACGGGATCGGAGGTGCTGCGTGGACAGGTGCTTGTTGTCACCATTGCCACTGCTCATGGCGACCAGTGGTGCTGGCTGAGGTACTTCCCATGTCTTGGACATCAACTTGGAGATGATCTTGACGGGGTACAGCCCATGTTCTGGTAGGTATGACAGAACCACCTTGTGAAACCTGCCGCCGTACTGATTCGTCTTGGAGCGAGGTATTTGGATACCTATGACCGCTCATATACATTAATGAGCGGTCATACATGTGATATGTGAAACAACACACAGGAATATGCATATTACAGGCAGTGAACAAGGAATACATTAGACTGGCAGACTTAGTTATATAACCACCAGGAAAACGAGATATTCAGTCAGCAATGACATTTTCTGAACCTCGGATATGAACTTCACTAAGATTAAATTTCCATTTGAGAGATAGACATGACAGTTCTTTGAGCAGCGTGAACATGGCTGGGTTACGAGCTGCTCCGTTGTTGATGACAGTCTGTGTAACTGCATTGTCAGTGACAACCATGACACGCTTGTCTGCCCAGACGTGGCACCACCTGTGTGCAGCAGCGCACACTGAGGTAAGCTCCTTCTCATTGTTGTCGTCTGTCGCGAGTTCTGACCGATCCGTGCTCCAAGCTTTGAAAACCCAGTCACCGTGGTAGAAGTCTCCACCAGCGTCTCCAGAGGTGTCTGTAGTGACGTGGGTGACTGAGCGTTCATCCCAGATAATGCGGGTGTTGTTTCCCAAGCGGAGCCAGGCAAGCCATAAATGCAGATCAATGACGATTGGGTGCCGAAGGCATTTGTGGGGTTGGCTTTTTGAGGCGGGCGAAGGCGTCGTAGACTGTGCGAACGTGTGTGAAGCCCCAGGGTATAACATGGGACGCCACGTTAGCTTACCAGCCAGGGATTCCGGTTGTTTACATGTTGATCTCTTACGGGAGAGGAACAGTTCAACAAGGTCACACAGTTCGTTGATCTTAGCTGTTTCTAGGGATAGTGTTCCATTTCTGGTATCGATGACGACACCTAAGTATGTTAGTCTTTGACATGGGTCGATCGATCTGAACCAGTTCATGGCAAACCCAAGTTGGCGAAGAAGATTAACGACGTGTTGTATGCGGCTAGGTACTCTTGGGACGTTGTACCAGCCACGACGAAGTCATCGGCGTACACAACAGTGGCCTGGAGACCACGACGTATAAATCATTCGCTTGATGACTTGGGTAATCCTGTGAAATGTCTCTGAGCTTTTGCGGGCACCAAATGGGGGACGGCGGTCGACTAGATACATGGGTTCGCTGTCCCCACGGAATGTCCATTTGAGACCTGTATATTGCTGATCAGATGGATGTGTTGGGACATATCTGAAGGCTTCTATCTGCGTGAGTATGTCGTCCATGGAATCACACTTGAAGAGCCGTTTGGTTGCCAGATCATTGACTGCCGACCCGTTGGCCGAGATCGTGTATTACGTGGAAACTTTAGTCTGATTTAGGGACCATGGAGAGAGCAACGATGATTCTAGGTTTTGAGGTGCACGCTAAGTAGCGACATTCATTGACCTCTGTTTTGATAAGATTGCTGACTGGTTTCGAACTGCAGAGAATTGTTCCTGACGAACACTTATTTCACATCACTAGCATTGATACCATCATGCTAGTCAACAATACGAAATGGAAGACGTATTGTGTACTGCGTACTGCGTCTTCCATTGATACCATTGGTACTGCGGAAGGATTCAGAACTGCGGAAGGATTGGTACTGCAGAAGGATTCAGAACTGCGGAAGGATTCAGAACTGCGGAAGGATTCCATGGTACTGCGGAAGACGTACTGCGTCTTCCATTGATACCATCAACAATACAAAATCCATTTCGTAATGGCATTACGTAAATATATTATAAGGGATCGGAATAATTAGGTAATTAAAGGCATTTTATGTATATCCTCATACTTGAACAAAAGAAAGCCATAACTTGTAAATTAATTGAGATTTGTGTAGTTATAGTTACCTAATTTGTGACTGGGAATAATCAGTAGTAACGATCCTGACGATAATGTCATAATGTCTTCATTACATAATTTCCTGAAGGAGGTGTTGGGGAAGGCTGCCGCCCACATCAACATGTCCTCCAAGCTATGGAAGCGGTGCACACTCTGCTCGACGGGGAGAACTTCTCCTAGAATCCTGATGCAGTCATAATGGGCAGTGACTGAGTTGGTGGAGTCCGACGGAAAAAGAAGAAGGTTCGTCCATCTCAACAGCTTGTGTGCTCACCTCGCAGAAGTATTTCCACTGAAAACCTCTCTGCAGAACGCAGTTGTGGTGGAAGAAGTCCAGTCCGACCTCGTACAGTTCCACACAGGTAGATGACTCTGCAGCTTCTCGAAGCTTAGGAAAGTGGCCTAATAGCAACTGGTCACTGGTTACGTGTGAGTAAGCTCTTAGCGTGAAATGTAGTCACTGGTCTCGGATCAGGAGCGGCAGGTAGTGGCCAGCAGACATCAGTTGAGGGACATCGGTCCAGCTCAAGGGACTTTGGGGGAGATCGGTCCAATCGGTCCAGCTCAAAGCACGATGCATGGTTGAGGTGCGTGATGTGCATATGGTCCTCCAACTGGTGTCCTGAGCAAATATGGTGGTGATCAAGCAAATACTCGAGATGGACATGACTGTCGATCCCAAAAACAGTTATGTATCGCTCTGCGTCTTCCATTGACCATCTTCCCTGGCCTGGGAACGATTTACGCCCTGCGGAAATCTTTGCGTTGTGGTGTCGAGGCCCACTGCAGGAACAGCAACAGGAACAGAGTTTCCAAGGGAAAAGTGTCTCCATGTGTGAGGAGGCTGAATTGAATACGTCACAACCAAGCGAACATTCGGTTGAAGACGACCTCCCCAGGATGCTGAGACACAAGTGCCGGGAGGCATGGATATCTCCAATGGCATCTGAGGGGTATAAGTGATATCGCCGACTGTCAGCAAGCAACTCACTGGGGGTGTCAAGACCACCTTGGCAAATGAGTCGGTCCAAAAGCTCTTTAATTTAGGTGATCCACGAGCAAAGGCTGTTGTGTTCCTCCCCGTGTCCGGCCTGTGCTCTGGCACAAAGAATCAAGGCAAGTGGAAAACCTCCATGTGGCGGCGTAGCTATGGTGTCTTCTTGTCGCAGGAAGGGAAGCAGGAGTGGCACTGGCCTGGGAACGATGGGTAGTGCTTGCTGAAATGCTACTCTGGCTGCAACCAGGTAGGTATCTTTCTCTGGGTCGCTGGTGTGCTTGTCGCTGGTGATGGGTGATGGGTTAAAATGCTATCCAGGTTAGAACCGGTTAGATCTCTGTCTCTGTATCACTGGTGCACTGGAACTCGAACGTCAATGTATGACGTTCACGTCTCGATGGTATCTGACTGGCATTGGAACCGGGTGGAGCTTGGTTGGTTCACGACTGCGTCCTGGGTGGACTGTGGACTGTTGATGGTGGGTCCCGTGCCCTGGTCTGGCTCTGACAAGAGAGCACAATGTTGTGAACAATCACACGGCCTCATGTTTTTTTTCCTGGGGATATTCCCGTGCCTCCTCCTCTTCTTCCTCCTCATAAGTTTGATTCGACGAATCATGGTCATACTTGCAACACTTGTTTTTTTCATATCCTGGGCATACCAGCTCAGAACCAGAATTATCATAAAATTAAGTTCATTGATATTCACGCCTAGCATATATCAATATATAGAAATTCGGATAACATGAGGCTCACCGGTTGGCGAACCAGCACTCTGTACAGATTGAGAATTAAAAATAACCTAATAGTGATACCAGGTGATATCCAGGTGATAACCTAAAGGCGAGATTGAACTATAATCTTGCAGAGAATGTTGCAAATGAAATACATTCACATGGCTGTCGAAACACACATTTACATTACATTACATTACAGGGTTTAGACTACTATGAATGAACTATGCAGGAAAAGACGTATAACAGGTTGTTCTGTGCTTTGAGACCTTTAGGCACTGTGTTGAGTGCGCCAGAACGAAATCCCCTATTATCGGCACAATAACGAAAGGGGTTTTCGGTACTCGGTAACATAACACAATCGTCAGTTAAAAAACTCGCAGACACGATAACATTACCCTCGCCGCCTGTGGAATATATTTTTACTTGCCGGAATCTAAAGATTTCGGCAAGTATGTTGGTCGGTTGGTTTGTTACTTGCCGGAATCTAAAGATTTCGGCAAGTATGTTGGTCGGTTGGTTTGTTACTTGCCGGAATCTAAAGATTTCGGCAAGTATATTGGTCTGTTCGTTTATTACTTGCCGGAATTTAAATTCCGGCAAGTATGTTGGTCGGTTGGTTTGTGGATTTGTGTGTGTGTTTGTTACTTGGCGAAATCTTCGATTTTCGCCAAGTATGTTGGTCACTTGCGTATGTTTGTCTGTTTGTATGTTTGTTTGTTTGTTTGTTCGCGCTCTAGCGGCCACAGTTTTCGCTTGATTCTTCCCAAACTTCGTGTGCATATTCTCTAGGATAATGGCTCGCGACTGCACGTTTTCGGTGATTCTAGGTCAAAGGTCAAGGTCAAGGTCACGCAAAACGATGAAAACAGATAAATGACCATAACTCCGGTTCTAATTGTGCTAGAGACTTCAAACCAAGTTCATCTTGTAGATAAACTCGAGTTCTATCTTCTGTGACCTTGACCTTGACATTTGACCTTGACCTTGAGAAGTTCGCCATGAGGTGAATGTCAAGGTCAAGTACGAAGGTCAGCGCAGCATATCGAGTAGTATATCTTTGGAAAGGTCTCGAGCCCCTGATTCCAGTGATATCTCATTTTTGGCGCTGCGACGTAAACTGACGTCATAATGACGTCATAAACGTCAAAAATCCGAAATTTCAAAAGGCCATAACATCGTCAATACTGTATGGAATCTCTTGAAACTTGATATGCACTTTGACAGCATTGACTTCTACGAATTTAAGTGCAAAGGTCAAAGGTCAAGGTCAAGGTCATCAAAATCCCAGAAAAACACGTTTCTGGTAATAACATAAGTTTGAATCATCGTGGGCTCATAAAATTTAAACCATGTCATTCAGAAGAGGTATATCAATCAAACAAATATGTCAAATCCATGATTGACCTCGAATTTTGTCTATAATCTGACAAAGCTTAATCAGAATCTTATGAGGATTCTGGATTTTACAGATATTTTTAATGTTTTCATGGCTCCAATTTTCACAAATTTACTGAACATTCAATTCTGAAGCATTTCATACAGTCAGGTGCAGTGTTATTTCTAGTTTATAATGCACTTTTCACATTTGGAATAAATTGAAAACTCGCCGAGATATCAAAGTAGAAAGAGCAGTGGGGTGAATCTGATTCTCAATCCGTTCACACAACAATAAGCTGCAGAAACGATTACCCCCTGTGGACATGTCCCCTTCTAAATATACACACTCGGTTGAGCAGTAGTACAGTATATCATATATGTATCCAAGTGCACATCTCAAACAACAAAACAATTCCTTTGTTTTCAGACTCAGAGGTGTCCAACTGATATAATAAAGCCTAAAACTCATGTCTAAATACAGTCTGGGTCAAGCGACAGGCCACTTTATACCAGAACTTTTGGGGGTGACGAACCGCCGGTGTACCGGCGGCGTAGATATCAACCTCATTCCCGGTTTTTACCGGTAATTGGTCTCAGGACCAAAGATCCTGTACATGCACCAGATATGCTTAGCAACAAAATCGCGCCCATCATAAGTAAAATTGCATGCTTCATTCTTTTGTCTTTTCGCACTCTAGCGTCCACAGTTTTTGAGCTAGCATCCCCAAACTTTTTTGGTGTACAGCTATCTGCCCTATGACGGCACTGCACGTTTTTTGAAGAAAATACGTCTATTGATAACGTCACTAAAAATTCTTGAAAACTCGGAAAATCTCTATCTTTAACATAGGGCAAATTTTCAAAAATTCACTCGGCAGTCAAATTTATAGCAGTACCTCTGAAATTTAGTTCACCAATATATGTTTATATTGTCCATCAAATTGCAAAATTTTACTTGGATCGGTTGAACGTCAATGACGTCATGACGCAAAACGTCAATTTTAAAAATGTGGCTGTATATCGAAAAATATTTGTCGTACAGAGAAGCGGATTGCACCATTGGAAAGCTCGTTGAATTCTGGTTTAGGATAGTACTGCCCGATATTTTTCCGTCATGATAGATTTTCCGCTATGACGTCATAAACGTAAGGCCTGTCATAAAATTTTTTCGACTTTTCAGCAAACTTTCAAATATTAACAGTGCACTCAAATTTAAAGGTATTGAATTGTAATTATGAGAACCTATGTGAAATATTAATATACAGCGATATACCAAGATTCAACGCGCTACGTTCAACGTCAATGACGTCATGATGCAAAACGTCAATTTTCAAAATGGGGCTGTATATCAAAAAGTATTTATCGTACAGAGAAGCGGATTGCATCATTGGAAAGCTCGTTGAATTCTGGTTTAGGAGAGTACTGTCCGATACTTTTCCGCCATGATAGATTTTCCGCTATGACGTAATAAACGTAATGCCTGCCGTACCAATTTTTCGACTTTTCAGCAAACATTGAAACATCCACAGTGCACTCAAATTTGAAGTTATTAGACTGTAATATGGGAACCTATGTCGAATATTAATACCCAGCCATGTACCGAGTTCAAACACGTTACATTCAACAACAATGACGTCATGACGTCAAACGTCCATTTTCGAAATAGGATTTATCTGGGTAAGTATTAATCCTCAATGAAATGGATTACACCGTCGGAAACCTCATTCGATTATGCTTAAAGTAGGCCACGCATGTAGAAAAGATTTCGACAAGTTTGGCCTTTAGGCCAATGGTATCTCGTTTGTTTGTTTGTTTGTGCGCGCTCTAGCGTCCACAATTCTTCACTGAATTCTTCAAAAATTCGTGTGCATATTCTCTAGGATAATGGCCAAAAAACGTCCTATTTTGGAGTGTCTAGGTCAAAGGTCAAGGTCAAGGTCAAGCAAAACGTCGAAAACACATAAGTGGCCATAACTTCGGTTCTAATGGTCCTAGAGACTTCAAATTAAGTTCATATTGTAGATAAACTCGAGTTCTATCTTCTGTGACTTGACCTTGACATTTGACCTTGACCTTGAGAAGTTCGCCATGAGGTGAATGTCAAGGTCAAGTACGAAGGTCAGCGAATCATATCGAGTAGTATATCGTTGGAAAGGTCTTGGCCCCCTGATTGCAGTGATACCTTATTTTCGGCGCTGCGACGTACACTGACGTCACAATGACGTCATAAACGTCAAATTTCCGAAATTTCAAAAGGCCATAACATCGTCAATACTGTATGGAATCTCTTAAAACTTGATGTGCATATTGACAGTAATGACCTCTAGTAACTAAAGTACAAAGGTCAAAGGTCAAGGTCAAGGTCATCGAAATCCCAGAAAAACACGTTTCCGGTAATAACATCCATTTTAATTGTTGTAGGTTCATGAAATTCGAACCATATCATTCAGAAGAGACATAGCAATCGAGCGTATATGTCAATTTCATGATTGACCTTGAACTTGGTCAGGAAAATAAAGTCATATGAGGAAAACTTCAAGGTCAAATTTCAAAACTAACTGAAACCTATCAAGTAGTATATCAAATGAAAGGTCTTGACTCCCTGGTACATACTTTCTCATCAGTTTTGAGATGTGACGTTTATTGACGTCACAATGACGTCATAAACGTAATTTTTTTCGAACTTTCAAATGGTCATAGTGTCCACAAACCTTGTTCGATTCTGATGGAATTATACAGGTAAAATATATGTCTTCATACACAGACAATGCACAATTTTCGTGACTCAAGGTCAAAGGTCGAGGTCAAGGTCAAGAGAAAGGTCAAAATCACATAAATGGCCATAACTTCGGAACTAATCGTCGCAGAGAGTTCAAACTAAGGCCATATTGTGGCATATTAAAAGGCCTTTCATGAGTGACCTTGAATGTGACCTTTGACCTTGACCTTGAGAGGTTCGCCACAAGTCAATATCAAGGTCGAGTACAAAGTTCAGTGCACCATATTGAATAGGATACAGTTGGAAACATCAGTGCACCATATTGAATAGGATACAGTTGGAAATTTCAAATTCATTGAAACCTGTCAAATATCATGAGTATGCGTTCCGGCAAGTGGGTGCCCTAGGGGCTCTCGTTTGTGTGTTTGTTTGTTAGTTGACGAATTAAAAATTCGTCAACTATGTTGGTCAGTTCGGTTTGTCTGTTTGTTTGTTTGTCTGTTTGTTTGTCTGTTTGCACGTTACAGGCCACAGTTTTGGCCGGATCATCACCAAATCGTACGGATACAATGCCTAGGTATATACCTGGAAACCGGTGAATTTTGGTGACCCTAGGTCAAAGGTCAAGGTCAAGGTCACACAAAACGTTGAAAACACATAAGTGGTCATAACTCCGGTTCTAATCGTTGTAGAGACTTCTGACCAAGTGCATATTGTAGATACACTCGAGTTCTATCGTCTGTGACCTTGACCTTGACATTTGACCTTGACCTTGAGAAGTTCGCCCCAGGTCGAAGTCAAGGTCAAGTACGAAGGTCAGCGCAGCATATTGAGTAGTATATCGTTGGAAAGGTCTTGACCCCCTGATCGCAGTGATACCCTATTTTCGGCGCTGCGACGTACACTGACGTCACAATGACGTCATAAACGTCAAATTCCCGAAATTTCAAAAGGCCATCACATCGTCAATACTATATGGAATCTCTTGAAACTTGATATGCATACTGACAGCAATGACCTCTACGAATTTAAGTGCAAAGGTCAAAGGTCAAGGTCAAGGTCATCGAAATCCCAGAAAAACACGTTTCCGGTAATAACATCCGTTTGAATTGTCGTAGGTTCATGAAAATAGAACCATATCGTTCAGAAGAGGTATAGCAATCGAACCTATATGTCAATTTCATGATTGACCTTGAACTTGGTCAGGAAAATAAGGTCATATGAGGAGAACTTCAAGGTCAAATTTTAAAACTAACTGAAACCTATCAAGTAGTATATCAAATGAAAGGTCTTGATTCCCTGGTACATACCTTTTCATCAGTTTTGAGCTGTGACGTTTATTGACGTCACAGTGACGTCATAAACGTTAATTTTTAAAAATTTCAAACGGTCATAGTGTCCACAAATTTTGTTTGATTCTGATGAAATTTTACAGATACAATATATATATTCATGCACAGACAATGCACAATTTTTGTGACTCAAGGTCCAAAGTCAAGGTCAAGGTCACGCAAAATGTTAAAAACACATAAGTGGCCATAACTCCGGTTCTATTCGTGCTAGAGACCTCAAACCAAGTTCATATTGTAGATAAACTCGAGTTCTATCTTCTGTGACCTTGACCTCGGCATTTGAGCTTGACCTTGAGAGTTTGCCATGAGGTGAATGTCAAAGTCAGGTACGAAGGTCAGCGAATCATATCGAGTAGTATATCGTTGGAAAGGTCTTGGGCCCCTGATTGCAGTGATACCTTATTTTCGGCGCTGCGACGTACACTCACGTCACAATGACGTCATAAACGTCAAATTACCGAAATTTCAAAAGGCCATAACAGCGTCAATACTGTATGGAATATCTTGAAACTTGACATGTATATTAATAGCATTGACCTCTACGAATTGAAATACAAAGGTCAAAGGTCAAGGTCAAGGTCATCGAAATCCTAGAAAAACACCTTTTCAGTTATAACATCTGCTTGAATCATTGTAGTCTCATAAAATTTGAACCATATCATTCAGAAGAGGCATGGTAACCATATGTACATGTCAATTTTAACGTTACAGGCCACAGTTTTGGCCGGATCATCACCAAATCGTACGGATACAATGCCTAGGTATATACCTGGAAACCGGTGAATTTTGGTGACCCTAGGTCAAAGGTCAAGGTCAAGGTCACACAAAACGTTGAAAACACATAAGTGGTCATAACTCCGGTTCTAATCGTTGTAGAGACTTCTGACCAAGTGCATATTGTAGATACACTCGAGTTCTATCGTCTGTGACCTTGACCTTGACATTTGACCTTGACCTTGAGAAGTTCGCCCCAGGTCGAAGTCAAGGTCAAGTACGAAGGTCAGCGCAGCATATTGAGTAGTATATCGTTGGAAAGGTCTTGACCCCCTGATCGCAGTGATACCCTATTTTCGGCGCTGCGACGTACACTGACGTCACAATGACGTCATAAACGTCAAATTCCCGAAATTTCAAAAGGCCATCACATCGTCAATACTATATGGAATCTCTTGAAACTTGATATGCATACTGACAGCAATGACCTCTACGAATTTAAGTGCAAAGGTCAAAGGTCAAGGTCAAGGTCATCGAAATCCCAGAAAAACACGTTTCCGGTAATAACATCCGTTTGAATTGTCGTAGGTTCATGAAAATAGAACCATATCGTTCAGAAGAGGTATAGCAATCGAACCTATATGTCAATTTCATGATTGACCTTGAACTTGGTCAGGAAAATAAGGTCATATGAGGAGAACTTCAAGGTCAAATTTTAAAACTAACTGAAACCTATCAAGTAGTATATCAAATGAAAGGTCTTGATTCCCTGGTACATACCTTTTCATCAGTTTTGAGCTGTGACGTTTATTGACGTCACAGTGACGTCATAAACGTTAATTTTTAAAAATTTCAAACGGTCATAGTGTCCACAAATTTTGTTTGATTCTGATGAAATTTTACAGATACAATATATATATTCATGCACAGACAATGCACAATTTTTGTGACTCAAGGTCCAAAGTCAAGGTCAAGGTCACGCAAAATGTTAAAAACACATAAGTGGCCATAACTCCGGTTCTATTCGTGCTAGAGACCTCAAACCAAGTTCATATTGTAGATAAACTCGAGTTCTATCTTCTGTGACCTTGACCTCGGCATTTGAGCTTGACCTTGAGAGTTTGCCATGAGGTGAATGTCAAAGTCAGGTACGAAGGTCAGCGAATCATATCGAGTAGTATATCGTTGGAAAGGTCTTGGGCCCCTGATTGCAGTGATACCTTATTTTCGGCGCTGCGACGTACACTCACGTCACAATGACGTCATAAACGTCAAATTACCGAAATTTCAAAAGGCCATAACAGCGTCAATACTGTATGGAATATCTTGAAACTTGACATGTATATTAATAGCATTGACCTCTACGAATTGAAATACAAAGGTCAAAGGTCAAGGTCAAGGTCATCGAAATCCTAGAAAAACACCTTTTCAGTTATAACATCTGCTTGAATCATTGTAGTCTCATAAAATTTGAACCATATCATTCAGAAGAGGCATGGTAACCATATGTACATGTCAATTTTATAATTGACCTTGAACTTGGTCGCAAAAATGAGGACACATTCAAAACTTCAAGGTCAAATTTTCAAACTAACTGAAACATATCACAGTTTAGGTCGGATCATCACCAAACTTTATGGGAACACTTTTTAGGCTCAAAGCCAGGCACCCATTGATTTTAGTCAAATTCGCCTGAAAAATGTTGCCATTTTAGTCAAATTCGCCTGAAAAACTGCTTTGCATTCTATTGTTATCATCAAAATCTAGTTTGTTCTTCGTATATTACCACTCTACAAGCCACAGTTTTGGACGTATCATGACCAAATTGTACGTATAAAATGCTTATGTATATACTTGCAAATGGGTGAAATTTGGGGACCCTAGGTCAAAGGTCAAGGTCAAGGTCACATAAAGTGTCGAAAACACATAAATGGCCATAACTTCGGTTCTAATCGCCCTAGAGACTTCAAACCAAGTTCATATTGTAGATTAACTCGAGTTCTATCTTCTGTGACCTTGACCTTGACATTTGACCTTCGACCTCATTTTTAAGGTCAGAGCACAATGTGGCTAATATATCGCTTTTTATCGACTACACAGCTTTGGACATACATGTATAGGAAATGATATATGTTATATCTTCTCATGATTTGAAAATTGAGGTCAGAGCACAAAATGGCTAATATCTCACTAAAACATTTATCTAAAACATATATTGTCCGGTAACCTTCCTAATTCGTCAACTGCCGGGCCTATGGCCCCTCGTTTGTTTGTTTGTACGCACTCTAGCGCCCACAATTATGGCTCGATTCTGCCCAAACTTAGTGTGCCTATTCTCTAGTATGATGGCTCGAGACTGCACGATTTTGGTGATTCTAGGTCAAAGGTCAAGGTCAAGGTCAAGCAAAACGTCGAAAACACATAAGTGGCCATAACTTCGGTTATAATGGTCGTAGAGACTTCAAACCAAGTTCATATTGTAGATAAACTCGAGTTCTATCTTTCGTGACCTTGACCTTGACATTTGACTTTGACCTTGAGAAGTTCGCCCGAGGTCGAATATTTGACCTTGGAGGTCACCTCCTCCGATTTTCGATCTGATGCTTGGAAACGATGTGGGACCGTTCCCTTATGGTCAATATCAATTTTCAGCGCGATCGGTCAATTCGTTGTGACGTAATTGACGTTTCTATGGCAACGAAATCGGTCCCATTATAAGCGAAATTGCATGTTTCAAGCTGTCCATGCTGATAAAAGCGTCAATAATGTGCGTAAAAATCTAATGATACACCTGTTTATAGCCGAGGGTAAGTTCTTTTGTTCCAGAAAATTTCAAGGTCAAAGGTCGAAAGTCAAGGTCAATATTGACCTGCAAGTGAAAACCATGTAGGTTACAATATCTCAGGAAGTAAGCAAGATAGAGACACAAAAGTAAATCCAAAGTATTGCACTCACTTAGCCTAACAACTTTTGCGTTTACACCTAAGGCGTATGACCGATAGTCTTTGCAAGCGCCTGAGGTCGAATTTGACCTCAAAAATGACCTTGACCTTGACCTTTTGCAAAAATATCGAGTAGTAGCTCGTTTGAAAGGTCTTCGAGAGTACTTTCCAGATATGTTGTCATTTTTGGAATTGGACGTCAATTGACGTCATAATGACGTCAAATGTGATTTCAGACTGACATTTAGGCCTTTCGAGTGTCAGATGTGCAAAGTTATAACATTTACTGCAGATCTAGCACATGCAAACGATGAGGAGTCGTCCTGTGATGGCTTCTATCAATTTTTAGCTCAATCGGTATATCCGTTTTGACGTAATTGACGTTTTTGTGGCAACAAATTGGTAAAGTTTCAAAGGAAACTCATCATTTGAAGATATTATGATCTTGTCCGGTTATAATATAACATATATAAAAACGATTTTATCATGCATATTCAAAAACTCCATTCAAATCAAGTTTGCAGTATAGAACTGACGACAAATGACGTCATCATTAAGTACTTATTCCGGCAAGTGTGTGGCCTATGGCCTCTCGTTTGTGTGTTTGTGTGTTTGTTTGTTTGTCTGTACGCCCTCTAGCGTCCACAGTTTTTGCTTGATTCTTCCCAAACTTGGTGTGCATATTCTCTAGGATGATGGCTCGCGACTGCACGTTTTTGGTGATTCTAGGTCCAAGGTCAAGGTCAAGGTCACGCAAAAGGATGAAAACACATAAGTGGCCATAATTCCGGTTCTATTCGTGATAGAGACTTCAAACCAAGTTCATATTGTAGATAAACTCGAGTTCTATCTTATGTGACCTTGACCTTGACATTTGACCTTGACCTTGAGAAGTTCGCCTTGAGGTGAATGTCAAGGTCAAGTACGAAGGTCGGCGCACCATATCGAGTAGTATATCGTTTGAAAGGTCTTGAGCCCCTGATTGCAGTGATACCTTATTTTTGGCGCTGCGACGTACACTGACGTCACAATGACGTCATAAACGTCAAATTTCCGAAATTTCAAAAGGCCATAACATCTCCAATACTGTATGGAATCTCTTGAAACTTGATATGCATATTGACAGCAATGACCTCTACGAATTTAAGTACAAAGGTCAAAGGTCAAGGTCAAGGTCATCGAAATCCCAGAAAAACACGTTTCCGGTAATAACATCTGTTTAAATTGTCGTAAGTTCATGAAATTTGAACCATATTATTCAGAAGAGGTTTAGCAATCGGACGTATATGTCAATTTCATGATTGACCTTGAACTTGGTCAGGAAAATATGGTCATATGAGGAGAACTTCAAGGTCAAATTTTCAAACTGACTAAAACCTATCAAGTAGTATATCAAATGAAAGGTCTTGATTCCCTGGTACATACTTTCTCATCAGTTTTGAGGTGTGACGTTTATTGACGTCACAGTGACGTCATAAACGTTAATTTTTCAAAATTTCAAACAGTCATAGTGTCCACAAATCTTGTTCGATTCTGATGAAATTATACAGGTATAATATATGTCTTCATGCACAGGCAATGCACAATTTTCGTGACTCAAGGTCGAAGGTCAAGGTCAAGGTCACGCAAAATGTTAAAAACACATAAGTGGCCATAACTTCTGGTCTAATTGTCCTAGAGACTTCAAATCAAGTGCATATCGTGGATAAACTCGAGTTCTATCTTTTGTGGCTTGACCTTGACTTTTGACCTTGACCTTGAGAAGTTTGTATGAGGTCGAAGTCAAGGTCAAATACGAAGTTCAGTGCACCATATCGAGTAGTATATCATTTGAAAGGTCTTGAGCCCATGATTCCAATGGTACCTTATTTTCGGCGCCGCGACGTAAACTGACGTTACAATGACGTCATCAACGTCAAATTTCCGAAATTTCAAAAGGCCATAACATCGTCAATACTGTATAGAATCTCCTGAAACTTGATATGCATATTGACAGCAATGACCTCTACGAAATTGAGTACAAAGGTCAAAGGTCAAGGTCAAGGTCATCAAAATCCCAGAAAAACACGTTTCCGGTGATAATGTCCGTTTGAATTGCCGTAGGTTCATGAAATTTGAACCATGTCATTCAGAAGAGGTGTAGCAATTGGGCATATATGTCAAAATCATGATTGACCTTGAACTTGGTCAGGAAAATAAGGTCATATGAGGAAAACTTCAAGGTCAAACTTTAAAACTAACTGAAACCTATCAAGTAGTATATCAAATGAAAGGTCTTTATTCCCTGGTACATACTTTCTCATCAGTTTTGAGATGTGACGTTTATTGACGTCACAGTGACGTCATAAACGTTAACTTTTCGAAATTTCAAACGGTCATAGTGTCCACAAATCTTGTTCGATTCTGATGAAATTATACAGGTATAATATATGTCTTCATGCACAGGCAATGCACAATTTTCGATCTCAAGGCCAAAGGTCAAGATCAAGGAAAAGGTCAAAATCACATAAATGGCCATAATTTCGGAACTAATCGCCATAAAGAGTTCAAACTAGGACCATGTTGTAGCATATGAAGAGGTCTTTTTTATGTGTCTATGAATGTGACCTTTGACCTTGACCTTGAGAAGTTCGGCATAGGTCAATGCCATGTACGAAGGTCAGTGCACCCTATCAAGTAGCATACTATTAGAAAGGTCTTGGTCTCCTGCTTCCAGTGATATCTTATTTTAGGCGCTATGACATTCAGTGATGTCACAAAGACGTCATAAACGTCAGATTTTCAAAATTTCAATAAACCAAATCCCAGAAAAAACACATTCTTGGTAATGACTTCTGCTTGAATCTTTGTATGCTCATGAAATTTGGATTATATCATTCAGAATAGGCATGACACACAGACTTATATGTTAAATGCATGATATAGCTTGAACTTGGTCAGAAAAATGAAGTCACATCAGCAAACTTTCAAGGTCAAATTTTGAAAATCATTGAAACCTGTCAAATATCCATTCCGGCAAGTGTGTGGCCTATGGCCTCTCGTTTGTTACTTGCCGGAATCTAAAGATTTCGGCAAGTATGTTGGTCGGTTGGTTTGTTTGTGTGTTTGTGTGTTTGTTTGTTTGTCTGTACGCCCTCTAGCGTCCACAGTTTTTGCTTGATTCTTCCCAAACTTGGTGTGCATATTCTCTAAGATGATGGCTCGCGACTGCACGTTTTTGGTGATTCTAGGTCCAAGGTCAAGGTCAAGGTCACGCAAAAAGATGAAAACACATAAGTGGCCATAATTCCGGTTCTATTCGTGATAGAGACTTCAAACCAAGTTCATATTGTAGAAAAACTCGAGTTCTATCTTATGTGACCTTGACCTTGACATTTGACCTTGACCTTGAGAAGTTCGCCATGAGGTGAATGTCAAGGTCAAGTACGAAGGTCGGAGCACCATATCGAGTAGTATATCGTTTGAAAGGTCTTGAGCCCCTGATTGCAGTGATACCTTATTTTTGGCGCTGCGACGTACACTGACGTCACAATGACGTCATAAACGTCAAATTTCCGAAATTTCAAAAGGCCATAACATCTCCAATACTGTATGGAATCTCTTGAAACTTGATATGCATATTGACAGCAATGACCTCTACGAATTTATGTACAAAGGTCAAAGGTCAAGGTCAAGGTCATCGAAATCCCAGAAAAACACGTTTCCGGTAATAACATCTGTTTAAATTGTCGTAAGTTCATGAAATTTGAACCATATCATTCAGAAGAGGTTTAGCAATCGGACGTATATGTCAATTTCATGATTGACCTTGAACTTGGTCAGGAAAATATGGTCATATGAGGAGAACTTCAAGGTCAAATTTTCAAACTGACTAAAACCTATCAAGTAGTATATCAAATGAAAGGTCTTGATTCCCTGGTACATACTTTCTCATCAGTTTTGAGGTGTGACGTTTATTGATGTCACAGTGACGTCAAAAACGTTAATTTTTCAAAATTTCAAACAGTCATAGTGTCCACAAATCTTGTTCGATTCTGATGAAATTATACAGGTATAATATATGTCTTCATGCACAGGCAATGCACAATTTTCGTGACTCAAGGTCGAAGGTCAAGGTCAAGGTCACGCAAAATGTTAAAAACACATATGTGGCCATAACTTCTGGTCTAATTGTCCTAGAGACTTCAAATCAAGTGCATATCGTAGATAAACTCGAGTTCTATCTTTTGTGGCTTGACCTTGACTTTTGACCTTGACCTTGAGAAGTTTGTATGAGGTCGAAGTCAAGGTCAAATACAAAGTTCAGTGCACCATATCGAGTAGTATATCATTTGAAAGATCTTGAGCCCATGATTCCAATGGTACCTTATTTTCGGCGCTGCGACGTAAACTGACGTTACAATGACGTCATAAACGTCAAATTTCCGAAATTTCAAAAGGCCATAACATCGTCAATACTGTATAGAATCTCCTGAAACTTGATATGCATATTGACAGCAATGACCTCTACGAAATTGAGTACAAAGGTCAAAGGTCAAGGTCAAGGTCATCAAAATCCCAGAAAAACACGTTTCCGGTGACAACGTCCGTTTGAATGGCCGTAGGTTCATGAAATTTGAACCATATCATTCAGAAGAGGTGTAGCAATCGGGCATATATGTCAAAATCATGATTGACCTTGAACTTGGTCAGGAAAATAAGGTCATATGAGGAAAACTTCAAGGTCAAATTTTAAAACTAACTGAAACCTATCAGGTAGTATATCAAATGAAAGGTCTTTTTCTCTGGTACATACTTTCTCATCAGTTTTGAGATGTGACGTTTATTGACGTCACAGTGACGTCATAAACGTTAACTTTTCGAAATTTCAAACGGTCATAGTGTCCACAAATCTTGTTCGATTCTGATGAAATTATACAGGTATAATATATGTCTTCATGCACAGGCAATGCACAAATTTCGTGACTCAAGGCAAAAGGTCAAGATCAAGGAAAAGGTCAAAATCACATAAATGGCCATAATTTTGGAACTAATCGCCATAAAGAGTTCAAACTAGGACCATGTTGTAGGATATGAAGAGGTCTTTTTTATGTGTCTATGAATGTGACCTTGACCTTGAAAAGTTCGCCATAGGTCAATGCCATGTACGAAGGTCAGTGCACCCTATCAAGTAGCATACTATTAGAAAGGTCTTGGTCTCCTGCTTCCAGTGATATCTTATTTTAGGCGCTATGACATTCAGTGACGTCACAAAGACGTCATAAACGTCAGATTTTCAAAATTTCAATAAACCAAATCCCAGAAGAAACACATTCTTAGTAATGACTTCTGCTTGAATCTTTGTATGCTCATGAAATTATATCATTCAGAATAGGCATGACACACAGACTTATATGTTAAATGCATGATATAGCTTGAACTTGGTCAGAAAAATGAAGTCACATCAGCAAACTTTCAAGGTCAAATTTTCAAAATCATTGAAACCTGTCAAATATCCATTCCGGCAAGTGTGTGGCCTATGGCCTCTCGTTTGTGTGTTTGTTTGTTTGTCTGTACGCCCTCTAGCGTCCACAGTTTTTGCTTGATTCTTCCCAAACTTGGTGTGCATATTCTCTAGGATGATGGCTCGCGACTGCACGTTTTTGGTGATTCTAGGTTCAAGGTCAAGGTCAAGGTCACGCAAAAGGATGAAAACACATAAGTGGCCATAATTCCGGTTCTATTCGTGATAGAGACTTCAAACCAAGTTCATATTGTAGATAAACTCGAGTTCTATCTTATGTGACCTTGACCTTGACATTTGACCTTGACCTTGAGAAGTTCGCCTTGAGGTGAATGTCAAGGTCAAGTACGAAGGTCGGCGCACCATATCGAGTAGTATATCGTTTGAAAGGTCTTGAGCCCCTGATTGCAGTGATACCTTATTTTTGGCGCTGCGACGTACACTGACGTCACAATGACGTCATAAACGTCAAATTCCGAAATTTCAAAAGGCCATAACATCTCCAATACTGTATGGAATCTCTTGAAACTTGATATGCATATTGACAGCAATGACCTCTACGAATTTAAGTACAAAGGTCAAAGGTCAAGGTCAAGGTCATCGAAATCCCAGAAAAACACGTTTCCGGTAATAACATCTGTTTAAATTGTCGTAAGTTCATGAAATTTGAACCATATTATTCAGAAGAGGTTTAGCAATCGGACGTATATGTCAATTTCATGATTGACCTTGGACTTGGTCAGGAAAATATGGTCATATGAGGAGAACTTCAAGGTCAAATTTTCAAACTGACTAAAACCTATCAAGTAGTATATCAAATGAAAGGTCTTGATTCCCTGGTACATACTTTCTCATCAGTTTTGAGGTGTGACGTTTATTGACGTCACAGTGACGTCATAAACGTTAATTTTTCAAAATTTCAAACAGTCATAGTGTCCACAAATCTTGTTCGATTCTGATGAAATTATACAGGTATAATATATGTCTTCATGCACAGGCAATGCACAATTTTCCTGACTCAAGGTCGAAGGTCAAGGTCAAGGTCATGCAAAATGTTAAAAACACATAAGTGGCCATAACTTCTGGTCTAATTGTCCTAGAGACTTCAAATCAAGTGCATATCGTAGATAAACTCGAGCTCTATCTTTTGTGGCTTGACCTTGACTTTTGACCTTGACCTTGAGAAGTTTGTATGAGGTCGAAGTCAAGGTCAAATACGAAGTTCAGTGCACCATATCGAGTAGTATATCATTTGAAAGGTCTTGAGCCCATGATTCCAATGGTACCTTATTTTCGGTGCTGCGACGTAAACTGACGTTACAATGACGTCATAAACGTCAAATTTCCGAAATTTCAAAAGGCCATAACATCGTCAATACTGTATAGAATCTCCTGAAACTTGATAGGCTTGACCTTTTTCGTGACTCAAGGCCGTAGGTTCATGAAATTTGAACCATGTCATTCAGAAGAGGTGTAGCAATTGGGCATATATGTCAAAATCATGATTGACCTTGAACTTGGTCAGGAAAATAAGGTCATATGAGGAAAACTTCAAGGTCAAACTTTAAAACTAACTGAAACCTATCAAGTAGTATATCAAATGAAAGGTCTTTATTCCCTGGTACATACTTTCTCATCAGTTTTGAGATGTGACGTTTATTGACGTCACAGTGACGTCATAAACGTTAACTTTTCGAAATTTCAAACGGTCATAGTGTCCACAAATCTTGTTCGATTCTGATGAAATTATACAGGTATAATATATGTCTTCATGCACAGGCAATGCACAATTTTCGATCTCAAGGCCAAAGGTCAAGATCAAGGAAAAGGTCAAAATCACATAAATGGCCATAATTTCGGAACTAATCGCCATAAAGAGTTCAAACTAGGACCATGTTGTAGCATATGAAGAGGTCTTTTTTATGTGTCTATGAATGTGACCTTTGACCTTGACCTTGAGAAGTTCGGCATAGGTCAATGCCATGTACGAAGGTCAGTGCACCCTATCAAGTAGCATACTATTAGAAAGGTCTTGGTCTCCTGCTTCCAGTGATATCTTATTTTAGGCGCTATGACATTCAGTGACGTCACAAAGACGTCATAAACGTCAGATTTTCAAAATTTCAATAAACCAAATCCCAGAAAAAACACATTCTTGGTAATGACTTCTGCTTGAATCTTTGTATGCTCATGAAATTTGGATTATATCATTCAGAATAGGCATGACACACAGACTTATATGTTAAATGCATGATATAGCTTGAACTTGGTCAGAAAAATGAAGTCACATCAGCAAACTTTCAAGGTCAAATTTTGAAAATCATTGAAACCTGTCAAATATCCATTCCGGCAAGTGTGTGGCCTATGGCCTCTCGTTATTATTTTCGTCAATTTCTTTAAAAAGTCTTTATTCGCAAGAAATTTGTCTTGCCTGGCGTTCATAAGCATCTAACCTCATACTTAGTGCATTCTTTATCTTGTATTTTCAATCTGTGGAGGCGAGGGTTATAACTGAGAAAAATTTCAATGATTATTTAATATACTTGCAGGGTTTTCATTTCATAAATTGCATTGTTTCAATGCAATATAACGAGAATTGTGGAAAAATAAACTCCACGAACTTCCATATTATATTGTCATACTTCTCTAGTAGGTAGGTGAATAGTTGAATACCAAACATAGTTAGGAGCTATACCAAACTGTTATATTAGTGATACCTCAGTCAGTGATATGTTTTGAATGCATCATATTTGGAAAGTAAAACCAATTGATTACCAAATATATCAAAGGTTTATAACAAAAAAAAACACCTATCAAGGTAGAAAATATCAATATATCTGCTAAAAACCACGTGCACAACTAAACATCAACATATTTGTTTTGTTTAGATAGACGTTCAGTTGCAACATGTTCAGGTGCTATCCTGATCATACGTCGATCACCAGCAGCGTAGGCACCAATTGACAGATGATGTTCATTAGGTTCAATGAATCACCAATTTGATTCCATGATATTGATGATAGGCCGACATGATGGCCCGCTTGTTGGTGCGATGATGTTTGGCTGAATATAATATCAATTTCATCTCCCAAGTATCTGTGTACCAAAATGTTTACGTAAGAATCTTTCGGACGCAACAAATGTCCACTATTTGCTCTCTTTCTGTAAACACTATCACAAAGATGGAACTTGGCCACTCTTGAAATGCATCGGAACAGAAGATGGCCATATACCATACTGTGACATGATAAAAACATGGGTGCGCCAAAGGTGAGTAAATATGTAGATCCACTTGTATTCCTCTCGCAGAAAGTCCAGCCGTAAATAAATCTATTATTATATGATCGCACAGCAAAACGTACATGCATGTACAAACAGCAGCTGGTTTGTCATGTTGAAAATAAGAAGCTTCGTTTTGCTGAACCGTGTGAAAGTGATATATATACATATATATATATGATCATCAATTCTCACAATTCCTGTCATACTATTTATGGAACAATGTCTGGATTCATCATCGATGGGTATACATATCTCTGTTGAGAAAGTTTCGGGAAGAAGGGTAATGTAGTCTTGCTGTTTTTGATACATCTATTTACATTATAAATGAATGGGAGAACGGCTCACTACAATGTTTCTTATTTTACCTGCAGTCCATTCTTAGTATCCTTCCGTGGTATGCTATTCACTAATTTCACTAAATCTTATATTATTAACTAAATCACTTAATAACTTATCCACTAATTTAGGCAGATAATGATGGCTAATTCTGTAACTATGTTTTTAAATTTGGGACATCAAATGTGGATGCTAGTTTTGATACTAGTTATGTCTTCATCAAAGAGATGTACTGGAACATGCGTTCATTGCAGAGGTTCGCTTGAAATTACATGCATCTCCCCCAAGACGATCACAAATGAACAATATCTGGATTCCAGCATATCGACTAATTTAGGCAGATAATGATGGCTAATTCTGTAACTATGTTTTTAAATTTGGGACATCAAATGTGGATGCTAGTTTTGATACTAGTTATGTCTTCATCAAAGAGATGTACTGGAACATGCGTTCATTGCAGAGGTTCGCTTGAAATTACATGCATCTCCCCCAAGACGATCACAAATGAACAATATCTGGATTCCAGCATATCGACCCTGTCTAGAGTTGGAATTTACACAGCATTCTTGCAGCTGTCATCTGTTTGGTACCAATAATTGAAGCTACATTCACTTTTAGAATTGACAAAATGTATTTATTCTGCAGTAGCTTGGTTTTGTCTATAGAATGAGAAATCGTAAAAATTTGGGTCTGAAAATGTGTATTACGTGCCTAAATTGAGTTGCCAAATCAAGATTTAAACTCGGGCCAGTCAATCTTGCATCAATTGTTCCTTCAAAGCGGGCGAGTTCTATACACAGTCTAATGACGTAATTGGTATTTGTCTAGATACTGTGACAACCGGCAATGTAGGCAGTCCGATCATTCTCTATCCACTGTTTTCATGCACGATTAACGGCAATTTTCTAAGTATTGTTGTCGAACTGTGCATATTTCTTATATATGTATTACCGACTATCTCGAGATGTGCATTCAAGTTTGCGTGACAAACAAGAATGCTAAATTTGGCTGATTTTCGCATGTGACTGGTGTAATATAGATCGGCTCCAGACACTGAAACACAAATTTACCCGAACATTTCTGACGACTCTTTGTTATCAGCCCATCGAAGGATATGAAGCAAGTATCATCGACACCACAACTAAATATTTCTGCAATACATCATGCAAGATAACAAAAGGTGTGGCCAATGATTTTGACCATTACGATTGTCCGAGTTTTCTTTTCCATCGTTTTATTAAACATTTATACCGGTTTTGTATATAAACAATCGAAAGTGTATCCATCAAATCCGAATATATAAACAAATGCCCAAATCGCGCTAAAAAAGTCCACATCGAGTACATTTTCCAGTTCTTATGTACATATGTAGTGTAGTTATGAGAAATTAATCAGTGATATACCATGATGTACGTGAAATTGTCAGTCCATCTGACATTTCTATGCTTTGTTTACATCTGCGTGTGATAGATATAGTTCGTGTATTTGTGCAAGAACCGCCTGTCCAAATGAGCAAAATTTCCCAGAGGACTGGTTATAGTCATTACATTTGATGTGAGTATGTCTCATTCAGTTCATTCAGCGTGTTTAACCTCTTCAGCGCCTGCAGCGCCGGATATTTCCGGCGCAAAACGTAATTGTGTGACGCCTATGTGCCGGAAATATCCGGCGCAAAGTCATTCCCATGTTTCTTCTTGTACAGTCTATATTTTTCAGTCAAAAGTCCCCACACAGCTTCCGCATATCGATGAAACCGTTGTAGTGTTCGTTACAATCGATGTGTAGGTCAAAGATAGTACATCAATACAATGGGAATGCATGTAATGGAAAGAGAAATTTGTGTGTTTTCCGTGGTGTTGTCGTCTGACATATGTATGTAAGTGTTTGAGCATGCTGAGCAAAGGTAATCTCCACTGAATTCACTGTCATTTGTACCAGTTAGATCAAGGTATGGTATTTAACATCAATAAAAGGAACTGAGTTACATGTATCATATTCATAATCAAAGACATGGGGATATTAATATTCTGTGAAAACATTGCATGCTTTCGTGTATATTATTTCAAGATTTGTGAAAAGTTCAAGAATTAACGGTTGTTGTAAGGTTGTTGCTATGGTAACCAGAACACACCAAGGCCCTATGATGTTGTTTGCATAAGGCTAGATACTTTTTCATACTTGTTTAATTAATTTCAATCAACTGTGGGTCTTTCTTTATAGATATTATTATGATAATATATATTTTGCAATTTTCCTAGAAAAAATGCCCGGCGTGGGACAATTTTTCAGGTCTGGCGGTCAAGAGGTTAATATGAAATATAGTTTTAAAAAAATATTGACTGGCTTCGAAGGCAGCTGCTTTAAATTCTATCACCACATACTAAAATATACATACAGATACCTGGGCGTCTTGCCGCTTGAGCACCGATAGCTGAAGGCACAATATCTATTCACCAGGTTTCAAAACAATCCAGAAATTTTGAAAACGTTCACACTGGCGTCCTGCAACCTTGGGCATATACATGAAACACAATTATTGATCACGAAAAGCCATACAATGTAAGTCTATTGGCAGTGTCCATTGGAATTTTCATGTTTCCCAAGTTTTGGTAGGGAAACTATCGAATCTTACGTCAGACGTGCCGGGGAAGTGCTCCTTTGTGGAACCGAGAAAGATTATGAACAATTCTGTTCGCATCTCTTGTATCGTCACAAAAGACGGTATCGGCTGATAAACCTTTTTACAACACCGGTGTGAGAGTAACACTTCTTATGGACAATTATGTAATGGTAATTGTATCCCTCGATACTTTGGGTTTGCGTCCGTCGCCATAGATTTTGCTGCGAACGCTCTACAGTTTGCAAATCTCATCCGCTTCTGATAAGGCCTAAAAAATTAATATTCTGTTTCTCGTCCTCCTATTTTTTTTTCAAAACTGGGTAGGGAGGGACTTTTTATTTTTTATTTTGCAAAATAATACCGTCCTCAGCTCAAGAGAGAATCGGGTAGGGAGGCACTTTTTATTTTTGGTGGTACGACATTTCATACGCATGAAATGAAAATAAATTTGATTTATTGATTGATTGAAAAAACACCTGCACACAGACGCATTCAAGCGCAAATAAATCAAGCCTTTAGAATTGAAATCATGTGTAACACATGACTTTAATGATTTAATCTCTAGAGGCTTGATTTATTTGGGCTTGAAACCTCTTGGCCGGGCACCTTGGCACTACTGCCTGGTGTGCCATCTCCCTAGCAGTCAGCACAGACATGATGATTTTGCATACTAGTAGTATTATTATCAAAACCCCTCAGTTGATCATATATTTCAATGATGAGTAATTGTGGAGAACCGTTCTAGTAGTTAATATGTCCATTGAAGTATACATAAGGAATATAGTAAATCAATTAATGATCACAATTTTCAATGTATTATTATATACACGTAACCACATAGAATAACTGTTTTTGAAAACTGGTAGCGTCTTTCTCTCATTTGGAGGAGAGTGAAAACAAGGAGGTAAGCTAAATATATGCCTAAGTTGCATGCTGTGATTCGGTGTCACGATCATTCACTATCTTCAAAATAGGGGCGGGAACACTTTTTATTTTCTATTTGAGAATCGCAAATAAAAAAGCCAGGAGGCTGCTTTTGAACACAGGCGGGCGGGGACGAGAAACAGAAAATTACTTTTATTAGGCCTAATAGTATACATGGACATGTCTTATCGTGAGTTCGTGGAAACTATCGATTTGGGTTGACATAGCATGTTGCCTCAGGCACGTTCACTTTGTGCTTTGACCTTGAAAATGAGGTCAAAGGTCAAATTCAAAATCATCAGAATATGCGGACTATATCATTTCCTACACGTCCACAATTGATTCCTAAGCTGTAAAGTTGACAATAAGCGAGATACTAGCCATTTTGTGCTGTGACCTTCAAAATACGATCAAATGTCAAGTTCAAGGTCGTGAGTATATTCGGCATATATCATTTCCTATATGATCACAATTAATTCCTAATCTCTAATCTCAATATTAACTGAGATATTAGCAGTAATGTGTCCCATTATAAAGCACAGGAGAATTCAACACGAGAAAGTCCCAATTTGGGCCAAAATGGCCCACTTCCGAGCGATTCAAAGCAACTTTTACATGTCGTGATGGTACATAAGAGAGATCATTTGAAACAAAAGCCTGAAATCCATCTGAACAGTTTTTAAACAAATGGCCGTCGAAGTCCAAAATCGAGCGTTTTTTGACAAAAAAAAAAGACCGGTTTGACCTTTCAAGGTCATCGAAGGTCAAATTCAAGGTCACCTCACAAATCGCCATAGAAATGGCCCGAAATAGATAGTAACGCGATTTTGGGCAAAAGAATTTTTTTCGCTGATCCGTCAAAAATTCAAAATTGGCACTGCACGGAGATCGGCGATTCAAGAGCAATGAAACTTATACACATCGCAAAGGTACATAAGGGGAGTCTAATGCATAAATTAGAAAAACAAATTACTCAACAGTTTCTGAGAAAATGGTCGATAAAGTCCAAAAATGGCCATTTTTTCGTCGAAAACGGCCGCCATTTTGGGAAAAATGCGAAAAAAAACCCCAAAAAACCCTCCCTCTGGAAATAGTGTTAGGCATTTTCGTGCAAAATTTCAGCAAGATTCAACCGTGAACTTCAAAGATAAAATTGTTTACGGACGGACGGACGACGGATGCAACGCCATGCCCATAGGTTATTGGACCAAAGGTCCGGTAACCTTAAAATGATTTGTCTCATTAATTGTCTGAAACCTCAGATCGCATTGTTGAGTACACATTTGGGCTAGTTTACCTTACATATCTACAACTGTTGTGGTTTATAAATAAAACAAATCATAAAAATCATCCTTCTAGAGTATTTTGTGCAAAGATTTTTCTTTGTCTCTTTCGGACATATGAACTCTATATAAATGGTATTCTGCCAGATGAAAACATCTTTTTTCACATATCTGCCCTTTGAAGTAAGGTTTGGAGTATCAAAATACACGCTTCCCGTTAGATGTGGCCCCGTGATATGGATGCATATGTAAGTAAGTATCAATATAATGTAAGTAACACAGGAAACGTCATCTGCTTCATGAACAGAAAGTCTCAAGATCCGTTAGGTGGTTTGGACCGGACATTTACTCACTAAATGTTGCGAACATAATATATAATCCAGCCGTCACATTGAAATTTTTCATATTGTAATGGCATAATTCATCTTCGTTTGTATCAAAAATGTTTGCAGTATGATTTGTGTCTTGTTTGCAGTGACATGTACTACAAAACATCACGAATTCCTCATTTTTTTGCACTGCTTAAGATAAAAGTTTTAGTCCGATAATCTTATTCTGACAAATGAACAAAGTAATGCAAACAAAACAATAATCCAATCTCTATCAAAGCCCATCTAGGTATACGTATTCAATTAAACATGTGACGTCATCAACTATTATTTCAAGGAAAAAAATATGTGGAGCCATTTTGTGAACTTTCGTTTGTAGAACTTTTTGCAGTTGAATGTCCTCAAACCAAACCATACTTTTGGCACTTCCTATTTGGCATTCTGTCAAACATACCAAAACACTTCGGCACATTGAAGACATCAACCTTCTGGTGTGTGAGTCAAAACATTCTGTTCTATACATGGTTTAAAAGTTACGTTTTTCTAACTATTGCTGGGGGGGGGGGGGGGGTTGTTATTTCCGTTTCCGCGAGTATATCGCATGTCCAAGAAACATTAATTAACTCGCTTTTGAATCACAGAAACTAATCACATTTCCTCCATGCCAAAATGACCTTGATGACTTCCTGTTCTCAGCCAAAGAAACGAAGAATGCATATAGATCCGTTCATGGGTTAACAGCAATACATTGGACATGAGCAGCCAAGTATTGGGAGCAAATGATGCAGTGACATGCCCAAGCTTGGGCTAAATCAATTTGGGCTGACACTTTGGACATTACACAAGTTGGCAATTTCACACGAAATACAGCAATCCTTAATATATTCGTGGACACACTTGCCTCAGTATATGGCAGTCATTGATTCAAACCGGTTTGAATTTTCATAACCAAAACTAACGAACTTATAGCAAGAACACGTCGATATCTTTCCAGATCAATTATGGAAATTGAACCAGAAATGCCAGCTAAAAAAGTGTAAAAATATTACGAGAGGTTATTGTTTTGTGAGCAAAATGTACTCTGAGAAAACGTTAGTAAACACACCGGTGTTGTTGTTTATAAACCAACAGTAATACTCGTGGTTATAATTTACAAGGAATTCCCATCACCCAAATAACTAAAATTTATATTGGATTTGGCCAGTAGCTGACATTGTATGTACAATTGACTATTAGATGTGTTGTTTCTGACTAAAACAAACTCTCAACAATACACACTGGGCAAAAGAAGTGTCACCTCCTGCATTATGAGACACTCTGTTTGGGTCCAAAAATGACATGTAATAATTATTTCGCTGTTGGTTTTGATATAGTAATTTCTGATAATGTTGCTGAAAAAATGATGAATATAATCGAACATGGTCTTCGTTTTTTAGAAAACCATGTTTCATTATCCATCTACTTTGTAGAAATGAATTGGAGGTGAAATTTCTTATGTCCAGTGTGTGTATATACACTCACTGGACATATGTACGATGATGATGATATCTTTGTATTGATATAAATATATGGGTATATATATATACATTCAAAACTATAATCAGGGAGACAGCTGTTGGGAAACAAACAAAGAAAACATTGGTAAACTACTGTAACATTGGTCACTAATGTATTTCCAATTCTGGATGTTCCAGACATCTTCACGACTATCAAATGCAAAACATGAATTCGTAAATAACAGCATCGACCCGGCAATATTTTTTCCGTCACAAACAACTTCCACTCCTCGGTATCCAAGATGTGTTGTTAAGTTTGACGTGGTTTCCAGTCGATACGCGCCCTCCCGTCTAGTTTCCAGCTTATCCCGAGCCAAGGTCTTACTGAGGTTCCCAGTCGACACTCTTAGAGTGGTTGCCCATCTTTCCACGTGGACTTCACATGGATTCATCCAGTAGTCCAAAGATATTTGTCATAATCCTGATGGGGGAGTGCACGATGTGTAGTCATTCATATATGATATCGATGAACCATTCGCAGTTCAATATGCATAGAGTGAGCAGGAGTTCAGGTTTACTTACATAGATGTGCAAGATATATATTCTGATGGAAACTTTTATTATACTGAAATTTACACCACATAACGGGCCGGACTTAGATCTATTCCAGGTAATCTGTAGTCTGACCATATAACTCTTTGTGTTTATTTTTTCTTGAGTTTTCCATGTCGACGAAATATAGGCATGGAAATATCAGTGTGCGTATACGAATAGCCCCAGCATTATTTCCCCAGCGATGCGGGGTGTCTTTTTTGTTCCCACACCGCACCCAAAAGCACTATCGTGTTTCTCTCTTTTACTCGTTTACATAACTCTGTGGAAATGTTGCCGAAATCTCTGTGTTGTTGACCGCATTTTCTATTCCTTATGCTATTATGGACAGCAAATATTGTACCCTTTGCCAACTGAAAATCTTGCGAAAATGTGTACGGTGTTTCCACAGATATATATAAAGCATAATGTCAGGACCAAAATTTGGGTAGTTTCGTGAAACTTTCGGCAGTTCCGTGAAACGTCATTTTGCACAGATTATGGGTGTTAAAGGACCGTCACATTGTCAATTACATATATTATTGGAAATATCGGAGTGCTTCACACCATATTTAAGCATAATTTTATTTGAACCCGAGCAGAGTTATCACACCAATGAACAAAACGATCTCCCATTGCTGTGAGCATTGAAAACGTTTCGCGTTGAACTTGTTACACATGCAGGCCGTGCGTCTGTTCTATTTTATGGAAGAGTCTATTGGCTTTCTATTGGCTTGGCATTCCGACCGTTGCGTAGTAGAACTGTCGTGGGCTGGGCGTTATAAATATAAAATGCAATTTCGACGATCGAGATTTAAAACGTTATATTGTGTGATTTCATCTTCCAAGGATCTGGATCCATATGATTTTCCCGCCAAAATACGGACCAAATTTTCGCCCAAAGTTTCACGGTATGCAAACGCTACTTATTGAAAATGTAGGTACAGATCACAGATCATTAGTTACATCACTTCCCAAGAGGTTTGAACTTATCTTAATCGCCAAGTTCTGAACCAATAAGACCAGTACTCATAATTCAGTGTGTATATTCCCTGCGCATGATAGGAGTCATGATAGGAACATCCATTCCCAGGAATATCCTTGACGTGACCGTTCATGATAATCAGTGTACAATATTCATTGTAGGCCTACAGTTATTACATTCCATAAATAGATAACTTCGATTTCGTGTGAAATTGCCAGAACAATTATTTCATAATGTAACAACGCGGAATGTTCGTGAGAATCTCTACATTTCATATTATTTACCATAATTACGCAACTACCGGAATGATTGCAAATTATTTACCACTCAGCGTTACGTTACAGTGCACTGCAAATGTATCAAAATATACTATTTTAATCTAGACATATATCCCGTACTTTTATAACAAAAGTATATTGTGAACTGAGCAGGGTGGTGATGTTTTGAGACGCCTATTATATAATGAGCAGTTTTCGGGTGTTCACGCGGGCAAAATGGACGGCGGCTTCAATATACTTATCATGAAATCCCGTGAAAGGTAAATCAAGGGGAATTTTTCTCCCCCGCCAATATAGAGGCGAGTTATAGTACTTCAACATGAGATAACTAAATTTTTGTTGCAACACATATTTAGTTCGTTGCGAAGGGAACAATCTCTAAATTTCACGGAACTGCCTGAATCACGCAACTGCCTGAATGACTGTATTAGATTCGTTCACCAAGTGTGTACTCGTTACGTGTTCACTGGTATAACTGATAAGTTATATAGATCACTGTACATTCAGGTTAAATAAGGGGTTTGTCCTCAGAAGTTGTGGAATGATGCCAATGTGTATAAACTTTTATGAACAGTCTGTACTGGTCAATTCGAATTTGCTGAATTTCTTGGTCATGAATAATCTCAATGTTAAACAAATTGCACGTTCGGCAGTTCATTATTTCTAGATAACCATTATAGTGATGGATATTTTAACGAGAAGAATATCAATATCTTATACTACTGTGTGTTTGCTTGGAAACGAAATGTCTATGAAGTGTAAAACATTCTATAATTTGTCTGATTCAAATATTTTGGACTTTATGATGAAGTTCAATGCTCAGTGAACATATCGGGCTGATGCTTTTATGTCCGTGATTTTTCAGCCACGTGTGTATGTTACACATCCACAGGTGTTGTGGTTTGTAAATGATCTAACTGGAACACTTTTTATTATTCTTCAGAGAAATGGAATATATAAATGTATATATTAGCTAGCGGAAGCAAGTTACACTCTCTCCTTCAGATGTGGCTCACTCGCAGCATGCATCTGTAAATTCTCAAAGTAACACAGGAAGCACCGTGTGCTACATAAACAGGAAGTCCCAATATCAGTTCCATCAAGCAAGGCTTCCTATTACCTGCAGACAGACTCACCGGATGTACTAGATATTACTTATATTCATATTAGCTACGCAAGCTTGGTAAATAGATATCCGCGTGGACAAATCATTGAAGACACGTATCTTATAGTGGATAATGTATCTTCGTTTGTATCTAATACATGTATACGTTTGCATTATGATTTGCATTTTGTTTGCAGTGACATGTAATATGAGTGATTACAACTTTCTCGTTTGCCATACTGCTTCAGATGCAAGAAGATGCTGTCGGATGATTGGAGATTGGGTAAGAAACATTATTGGCAATAAAATTACCATCATAACAATTTCCTACAGAAGCCATATTGAATGTTAAGTTCAGAATGTGACATCAACAACCTTATTATGTGCATTTCACGATTTCGGTTTATTTGTATTGGTGGCATCGAACTGCTGATATGTTTGTACAAACATAACGTTCGATATAGAGCTTCAATTCCAATCTATTGCTAAGTGATTTTTACTCGCGTGGTTTGGAATCTGTTGTCGCCTTTCCTTCAATAAATATACCTTGATGACTAATTCCTGTCAGGTGTCAATGAAAGGTATTACCGAAGAAAGCAAATGGATCCTCTCACTGGTATACTGCAATATATTTGATTCGAGATTCAAGTATTTGGAACATGATGTGGCATATCTATGTCCCAAATAATTTTGTATTGGTATGTCACCTGAGGAGCTCCGTACAAATGGATAGGGCGGTTGTAAAAGCGCATGTGTTGCCAGTATGTCTTTAGATTATGTCCCTGATGACGCCAGTATGTCTTTAGATTAAAACATTTGGTGGATGAAAATAGCATTGAAATGATGAAACGCTTCGCATTTGCAACAGTGCGTGGCCGTGACAAAGCTAACGGATGTCCATTTGCTACGGTACGAAACATGCGGTCAGTGCTTTCGGCCACAAATACATGGAAGCACCCAAATACTCCCGAGGCAATCACAAAGATACTTTTGCAATACACACTTTAGGAAGGTGCTGACGGGGCAGTCCGCATGTTCCACCCAAATACTACCCTAATAATCACAAAGATACTTTTGCAATACACACTTTGGGAAGGTGCCGGTGGGTGCAGTCCGCCTGTACCACCCAAATGATCACAAATATTACATTTGGTCAAATACCATTATGCTCGTATTTCAATACTGTAGTATCCTTATCATCAATAGGCTTGTTTTTCGTCCATTCATTAGAATTCACGTGGTTTATCCAGTTTGTTGTAAATTCACTGTGTTTGTTGTTTCACTGTGTTGATTTTCCATTGTTATACATACAAAATACATGTAGGTAGTAAACATTTTGTATGTATTTGTAAATATCATTGTAAATAATTATGTTTTGTGAACGCAGCACCTGTATATACTTGCAGAGACCTTAGTATAGGGCTCAGCCCTGTTGGTCAATGCTCACCCATGTTGAATAAATATGTTTTAAACCAAATACATGGAACAACTTGATTCCTCTTACAAATGTTTGCACGTCCATCCAAACTGACTTGTCATCAGCTTTCAGGTTTTTTTGCACTTCTCATATCTGCCTATTCAGTTGTACACTTGTCGAACTTTGGCCTAATTGTAGTTTTAATCGCTGTGTTGCGGGTTGAACAGTGGAACCTGCATAAACCATACTTCGGAACTTTGTTCATACTGGCGTTATGCCAGATCACGACCCTCTGTTTATATATATAGGTAGGTAACTCTATATACCATATATCGTCTATTATGAAAACCGAGCCGATACAATAGCTGTTATACTCTCCAAATCGGTGGTAACCACAACATTCCCAAGTCGTGGTGCCTAATTGCAAATGACCAATGAACATATGATTGCAAAACGAAGTCAGAGATCGCGCTTTATTCACACTTCTTTGTGAAGTATACAACACCACCAGGAATATGGTGTTCCTGATGTATAACTAACACCGAGGGGACGTTTGGAGCCTGTGAACTGACGACTGGATAGGTAAATTTACCGTACCTGGCACATTCTGAGTAGATCGTTTTAAGCTCAGTTAGATCGCGCTGACACGCACATAGTATTTCGAGATGATGATTTTCTTCAAACTTTTAATAGACTGGCGCTCTTTTGATACCGGATTTCTGTCTGGTTCCGTGAAGATCCAGTTTATACAGAGCTGTATTAAAAATGTTCCATTCTGGATTTTTTTATTGACATCATAAGAATCTTGTGATATTGAATAATCCTGAAATAGTCCTTATCATCAATAGGCTTGTTTTTCGTCCATTCATTAGAATTCACGTGGTTTATCCAGTTTGTTGTAAATTCACTGTGTTTGTTGTTTCACTGTGTTGATTTTCCATTGTTATACATACAAAATACATGTAGGTAGTAAACATTTTGTATGTATTTGTAAATATCATTGTAAATAATTATGTTTTGTGAACGCAGCACCTGTATATACTTGCAGAGACCTTAGTATAGGGCTCAGCCCTGTTGGTCAATGCTCACCCATGTTGAATAAATATGTTTTAAACCAAATACATGGAACAACTTGATTCCTCTTACAAATGTTTGCACGTCCATCCAAACTGACTTGTCATCAGCTTTCAGGTTTTTTTGCACTTCTCATATCTGCCTATTCAGTTGTACACTTGTCGTACTTTGGCCTAATTGTAGTTCTAATCGCTGTGTTGCGGGTTGGACAGTGGAACCTGCATAAACCATACTTCGGAACTTTGTTCATACTGGCGTTATGCCAGATCACGACCCTCTGTTTATATAGGTAGGTAACTCTATATACCATATATCGTCTATTATGAAAACCGAGCCGATACAATAGCTGTTATACTCTCCAAACCGGTGGTAACCACAACATTCCCAAGTCGTGGTGCCTAATTGCAAATGACCAATGAACATATGATTGCAAAACGAAGTCAGAGATCGCGCTTTATTCACACTTCTTTGTGAAGTATACAACACCACCAGGAATATGGTGTTCCTGATGTATAACTAACACCGAGGGGACGTTTGGAGCCTGTGAACTGACGACTGGATAGGTAAATTTACCGTACCTGGCACATTCTGAGTAGATCGTTTTAAGCTCAGTTAGATCGCGCTGACACGCACATAGTATTTCGAGATGATGATTTTCTTCAAACTTTTAATAGACTGGCGCTCTTTTGATACCGGATTTCTGTCTGGTTCCGTGAAGATCCAGTTTATACAGAGCTGTATTAAAAATGTTCCATTCTGGATTTTTTTATTGACATCATAAGAATCTTGTGATATTGAATAATCCTGAAATAGTTTATGTTAGAGGAACTTTTTATGGCAGGCCAACAATCAAAACATCAAATCTACATTGATCACTATGTTCAGTTGCCACGCACATTTTTAGTCGCTTCGAAAGTCATCACGGAAATCACGATGCAAAACATGGCTTCGTAAACAACAGCAATGATTTGGCAATAATGACTCCTGTCCCAAACAAATGCCACTCCTCGGTACCTGATACAGAGGTTTTGTTAAGGTTCACATGGTTCCCAGTCGATATCCTCTCTCCCATCTTGTTCTCAGCTTATCCAGAGCCAAGGTCTTGCGAAGGGTTCCACATGACACAGAGCGGTGACTAATCAATTCACGTGGACATCACCTGTCTACACATTCAAGAAATAATGTATAATGTATATGAATGCGGATTTTACCCGTGTGTCCTACGATGAAATTATAGCAACACATTTTCAAACAAGAAGATTAAGGTGTTTTCTCATGATAATGGAAACCATCATAATGAATCCGATTTTGTTGTGTTCTTTCCAGAATTCATGCGTAAAAAGTCTTCGATCCCATAGATTATCTTGCCAGATAACACAAACAATGCTATTATCGTGATTGATTACAATATCTATTATAAATTCTTGAGATTATATCATCATGCTTCAGAGGACGTGTTTTTGCTCAGTCGATCTGATAAATATTGTGTCACCTCAGGTAACTTGTCATTATGAGAGTGTATTATGAACGGTTGAACAATTGACAAATGACCTATGTAGGATAAAGCACAGTACGATTTAAATTACTATGAAAGTATACACATCTTGCTTCATTAGCGGTTCAGTAACCTAGGAACGTAAGTGCCTTACTGTATGATTTCCATTTTAAAAGCCCAAGATACTGGACATTTGATATATTTGCTAGTTCATCAGGAGTGAATGGAGCTTATTCCTTAAGCATAAGTCACACCGCCACTACGTACAATTTTACAACGCGCATATTACACGTATGAAAATTGATCATACGTGGATATACATGTACGTGGAAAAGTTGAGGTTTATACGTGAAATGTTGACAGATGTATCACGAAATAACCACGTTAACCACGGAAGAAGTACGAATAAACCACGCAAAGAATACGTAAATGTACGAAAAAGCCAAATCTGTCCACTAACCGGCTGAAATTTCCACTCATGAAACACTGAAAACCACGAATGAAATGCATAACATCCACGTAAAGAACAAATGAATCGCGCATGAATCGCGTATAAATGACGCCGAGGGTTTTGGCAGACGGGTTTTTAGGTGATTTAAGCCTATGTCACACAGCCACTACGTACAATTTGCGCATATTACACGTATGAAATTTTGGTCATTCGTGATACATGCGCGATAAACGTCATTCATAAGTGTTATGTCCCCCGGGGGACATATAGTTTTTGTATTATTAGGCACCTTCGTTTGAGCAGTTTCGTTTGCTGACTGCATATGTTCAATTGAAAATGAAATACCCATGAATTACACAGAAAATATATAATTTTATGTTTTTTCTCTTCTTCAGACGAGAAAACTACATATATATATAACTTTCTGCGAGATTAGAATATCTTTTTTTTTCAAATATCAGCCC
This sequence comes from Terebella lapidaria, assembly GCA_949152475.1. NCBI lineage: Eukaryota > Metazoa > Annelida > Polychaeta > Terebellida > Terebellidae > Terebella > Terebella lapidaria. Next base: position 51,820,109 of record OX424555.1, on the reverse strand, counting down.
ACTGGAATAAAGTTTAGAGTGACAAATTATATGCTCTCTGTCAGGTGTGGCCCAGTGATATGGATGCATCTGTAAATTCTCTAAGAAACCCAGGAAACGCGTTGTGTAAACAGGAAGTCCCAAGATCGGTTCCATCTAACAAGGCTGGACGAGACATTTACTTACTTTACTACATATTGTGAACATACTCTATGCCCACAGATAACCCAGCTGTCACATTCCGAAGTGTATACTATAATTGCATAATGCATCTTCGTTTGTATAAAAATATATATATGTATTGTTTGCAGTGACATGTAGTAGAAAAGATGAAGAACTTTTTGTGGGCCCATTTGTGGAATTCACTTTGGCGAAATCATTGCACTTGAACGTCATCAAACCAAACCATACTTTTGGCACTTCCCCCTTGGCCTCCTGAAATTACCCAAACATTATGTTCGATATTCGCTTCAAATCAGATAGGTGGTTGTAACAATTGCTGGAAGTATATATACAGTCTTGCAAATATATCGCATGTCTAAGAGCCATTAATTACCTGTCGTTTGAATCAAAGAAAATAATCACCTTTCCTCCATGCCGAAACGACCTTGATGACTTCCGGTTTGGTTCCAAAGAACTATTATCGCAGAATGCGAAGGAATCCGTTTATGGGTTAACAGGAATACATGGACATGAGAAGCCAAACACTGGGAGCAAATGATGCAAGCCCGCCATGTTCCAAATCAATATTGGCTGACACGTTGGACATTACATACGTTGGCAGTTTCACATTAAATATAACAATCTTTGATATGTTTGTAGGCACACTTTCCTCAGGATTTGACTGTCATTATATTAGACTTATTTGAGTGTCTCACTTATATAACCAAAACATATGAGAGTGAAACAAAAATACATTACTACCATTCCAATTCAATTATGGAACTTGAACCAGCCACAAAAGGGTATGGATATTGCGAGAGGTTATTGCTTCGTAAGCAAAATATACTCTGAAGAAACATCAGTGAACACATCGGTTCTGGTGCTTATAACCCCTCAAATAGTTAAAAGTGTATAAACGGCCAGTATCTGACATTGCGAATGTACAACAAACTACCAGACGCGTTTTCTCTGACAAAAGCTAGGTTTCGACAAGATATATATACAATGTACTATGATGAAAAAATTATGTATTGAAAAAAGGATATAAGTTAATACAGACAGCTTTTTTTGGAAACAATTGGTGGGAAACGAACAAAAAAAAAACATTGGTAAATTACATTGTTCACCACATCGCTATTTCCAATTGCCACGCAAATACATGGATGTTCCAGTTATCATCACGAAAATCGAAAGCGAAACATAATTTGAAAATAACAACGATGACCTGGCATTAATAATCCCTTCGTCCTACAAACAACTGCTACTCCGCGGTATCTGATAAAAGGCACAAAAGTTTTCGCCCAGGCTGGAAGGTTTTCGCCTAGGCACAAAGGTTATCGCCTAGGCACAAAGGTTATCGCCCAGGCGGAAAGTGAACGTGGCAGAAAGTGAACGTGGTGGGAAACTTTTTTTTTGTTTGGCAGTAATGAGCCGCCGTATGAATTAATAGAATGAGACGTACTCACATCAAATTTTATGGCTACAACCAGTCTTTTGGGGGGAAGTTTGCTCATTTGAGCAGGTGGTTCACGCGTCAATACAGGAACTGTATCCATCACACGCTAATGTAAACAAAGCATAAAAGTGCAAAATGGACTAACAATTCCATGCACACCATCGTTATCACTGATTATTTTCTCATAATTACATTATATATGTAGATACAAACTGGAAATAGTGCTCGATTTGGACTTTTAAAGGCTATTTGTACATTGGTTTACATCCAAGTTTGATGGATACATCTCGCTTGTTTATCTACAAACCTGGCATATAATGTGTGTTAAAACGGATGGAAAAACGACCCAGACGGGCTGTAATCGACAAAATCAATGTGCAATGTTTTGTTATATCATATTAAATGATTTAAAGTGAAATTTAGTTTTGAAAAAAATATTGCATACAATCGAAGGCAACTGCTTTAAGGTTGTCGTGGTTTCCAGTTCATGCCTGGCCTCCCATCTGGTTCTCAGCTTATCTCAAGCAAGGTCTTATAGAGGTTTCCGTCATGGCACATTTAAAGTGGTTGCTAATCTTCCCCCGTGATTTCACATGTGTGGTCATCCAATAATCACCTGAGATATTTGTCATAATACTGATAATGGGGAAGTGCATGATGTGCAGTCGTTAATGTATCTGCTGATCATTTGTTGCGTGACTTGAAAAATTTTTCTGTGTATTCCATTATGTCGACGATACATACATGTAGGCAATAGGATATCAGTGTGACTACTATATATAATATATTTCCTCAGTATTGCAGGGTGTTTGTTGTTTCCACATCGCATCCAAGAACAGTCTATCCTCGGAGTTATCTGTTATCACGCTGTTATTACGTCTCTGTGGAAAAGTTCATTAATAATCTACAAAGCATCGTTCATTATTCACACATAACAAGTGTTACGTATTTTTCGTAATATATGCATACAATGATGAATCAGGTCCAGTATACTGTTCAAACTTGACTGAATTTGTTTCTTGGCACTTCATGTTTTGTACATTTCGTCGAATGAGCATCGCAACCACAACGGCTGATCATTTGAAAATATTCACAAAACTCAGCTATTGCTAATGGAATATGTCAGTTCGTATTTAATGAAGCGTGTCTCTAATTTGTTTTTGAAATAGGATTCCTGCAGATTTGTAACATAGGCTATAAATAAAACCGTTATTGATTTTGTCATTGATTACGACTAAAATATGCAGATCCTTTGGCCCAAGTAATGTATGCTGCGCTTTCTTCTATTTTCATTTAAGATTAAAATCGTGACAGACGGATTAAGTGACATTCACTTAGTGAACGAGTAGTATTTAGGCAAATCATGTCCTACTCAGGCTGATTAATTGGGAAATGATGCCTTTTCTCCAGAATTGTTAGGGATCATATTTGTTTTCGTGGCCATTCACCTATTACGTGATACGTACTGGAGGAGCTTCCCTTTGTCTTACCGAGATTGTGTATGAACAATTCTTTTCGCATCTCTGTGTGGTCGCAAACAAAGGTATCCGCTGATCAACTTTTGTTTCCACGCTGGGGAGCGAGTCACATTTCTTATGCACATTCGTGTGCTGTTAACTGCCGTGTTGCATGTGTGATCCTAACTCGACATTAACGTGTATCACGTTACTAAACTCAAGTTCAACACAACACCTCATATGAATTTTGGCCATAACTTCGTTTAAAATAGTTGGATCAATTTGAAATTTTGTTTGTTTCCATTTGACATAAAACCTTATTTTTCATCAAATTTCACCAAAGACTTCTATCTACCCCAATGTTAAATTTCACATCAAACGTGAAATTTGCGAGTCTGAACAGAATTTGGCATGTTGTTCGATGTTGGCATTGCACATTACTCTGTAAGATAATATTTCATTAGAGTACGCCTATATGATTCTTCCAACTCAAAAACTTTCCTCATATTACGTTTCTCAGCTGAATGAAGATCATGAGATCCCCAAATTTGACTTGAGTTCCTGTGATTCGTCTGTACCCTTTAAGTGTTTACTGGTATAATTGACAAATTACACACTTGTAACATCGTGCATTAAGGTGAAATGAGAGGTGAAACATTGCCATCGGAAGGTAATTGTAAAATTGTGAGAATATGTAGACTTTAGTAAACAGACTGTTTGTACTGATTGCATTCGCATTTGCTGAATTTCTAAATCATAAATAATATATAACCTCAATGCTGGAAATATTGCTCAAATTCGCGTTGGGCAGTTTAACAGCTCTAGACAACCAATATATGGATATTTTAAGGGGAGGAATATCAATATCTTATACTGCTATGTGTTTACTTAGAAATTGAATGCCCATGAATTGCATAACATATTATTATATATCTGATTCAAATGTTTGGGACTTCAAAACATGATTTGTGCAGCTCATTCGACATATTCCTATTATGCTCTTATGACCATGATTATTCAGCCACGAGTGTATGTTACACATCCACAATTGTATTGGTTTATTAATAATCTGACTGGAATACTTTCTATAAATGATTGTGTTATTCTGTAGACGGATAAAATATATAAATATATAATTAGCTGAAAGAAGCAAGTTACTCTCTCTCATTCAGATATGGCCCAGTGACGAGATGCATATGTAAATTCTCAAAGTAACACGGGAAACGAAATGTGCTACATAAACAGGAAGTCCCGAGATCAGTTCCACCAAACAAGGCTTTGTATTACCTACAGACAGACTCACCGGATGCACCAAATACTACTTATTTTACTTCATATTACGAAGACAATCTTGTTAGATAGATATTCAAACTGACAGATTGAAGAGACATATATTATGATGGATTGATCGTGTGTATCAAATACGTCTTGTTTGCAGTGACATGTGATATGGTTGATAACAACTTTTTCGTTTGCTACTCTGCTTCAGATGCTACATAGGAACAAGATTATGTCGCATGATATATTAAGTAACCAAAATAATGGGAATGACATTATCATAATATACTGAGTTTGAATGTTTAGTTCAGAATGTGACATCCGCAACCATTATTTCAGACCTTTCGCTATTTTAGTTCATTTGTCCACATACGCCAATCTAGGAAGTGTTGTTATAATAGTGATTTTTTTTTAGGAATCTTGGTTTCATGAAACGGTTTCCTTTGAATGTCCCCAACCCGAACTGCCTGACTTGGCACACTTACCTACTTACCATTTTTCCCATTTGTGGCATCTAACTACTGATGTGTTTGTATAAACATACTGTTTGATTTATGCTTCAAATCGTAGAGGTGGTTCAAATTTTTGTTTCATGTCGCGCAGATATATCACATGCCCAAGAAACAATATTTAGTTCGCTTGTTTTGGACTCTCATATGAAAATCAGTTCCGTTGTCGGCAGTCCGAAGAAGACATGTGGTTTGAAAACTGGTCTTCTCCTAATAAGGGAAACCCTCGTGATATCTGATTTTTTTCTGTACTTGTTGCGTTGCTGCCAGAATTCATGCGTAAAATGTCTCCATTCAGCCCGGGATTTATCTCATCAAATCACAAATGCTATTATCGTTATTGATTACTATAGCTTTTATAAACTCATGAGATTATATATCATCATGCTTCAAAGGACGTGTTTTTCACAGTCGATCCGATAAATATTTTGTCACCTCAGGTAACTTGCATATCTGCGAGTGTATTTGGACGGTTAGACAATTGACAAATGACCTTTGTATGATAATGTACAGTATGATTAAAATTATTATGAAGATAGGCATATCTTGTTGTATTAACGGTTCAGTAACTTAGGGTCGTAAGTGCCATACTACTTTCTATTTTAAAAGGTGATATTGACATTTGCTAGTTCATTGAGATCAGAGTGAATTGGAGCTTATTCCCTAAAGCCCACTGGTTAACGGGAGTTCATATTTGAGATAGTGATTCCACGGGTATCAGGGAATGAATCAATTTGTGAATGACATAAAAGTCAAGCTTGTTGATCACATATACGATTTACGTACAATTCCATTATAATGTTTTGCTGGAAAACACATGTTTAAAATATTTCAATTTTCGAATTAAATCAGTATGTGGAAACCTGAAAAAGATCCTTCCTCATCAATAATATACTCCCCCGATGCCACGTTCCCTCCATATGAAAAGGCGAGTTCTGCCTGTCACACTTAAATTTATCCTCAGCAGTCTGATAACTCTCCCAAAATTACCCTTTTTCACGCAATTATACTTTGGTGCAGGTTGGTTTGAACCAAATCAAACTTTCAGACCTTCTCATTCTCAGGTTGCCGTGGCGTTGCGTCCGTCGTCCGTCAACAATTTTATCTTTAAAGTTTACGGTTGGATTTTTCTGGAATTTTGCAAAAAAATGCCTAAAAAATATTTCGAGAGGGAGTTATTTTTTAGTTTTTTGAAAATGGCTGCCGTTTTCGTTGAAAATTGGTCGATTTTTGACTTCGACGTTCGTTTCCTCAAAATCTATTAGATACCTTTTCTTTTTGATGCATAACACTCCTCATATGTAACCCTGTGGCATGTATAGGTTTCGTTGCCCTAAATCGCTCGAAGTGGGCCATTTTGGGCCCAAACTCGGTCCAAATGGGACTTTCCCATGTTGAATTCTCCTATGCTTTATAATGGGGCACATTGTTCCAAGTATCTCACTTAATATTGAGATTTGGAATCAATTGTGGACATATAGGAAATGATATATGCTGAATATTCTTGTGACCTTGAATTTGAACCTTTGATCTGATTTTTAAGGTCAAAGCACAAAATGGCTAACATCTCGCTTATTATCAACTTTACAGCTTGGGAATCAATTGTGCACATATAGGAAATGATATAGTCCGAATATTCTGATGACCTTGAGTTTGAATTTCGACCTCGTTTTCAAGGTCAGAGCACAAAATGGCTAATATTTCGCTTATTATCGAATTTACAGCTTAGGAATCAGTTTTGGACATATAGGAAATGATATATGCTGAATTTTCTCGTGACCTTGAATTTGACCTTTAACCTCGTTTTCAAGGTCAGTACACATAATGGCTAGTATCTCACTTATCATCGACTTTGAAGCTTAGGAATCAGTTGTGGACATGCTAGAAATGATATGGGCTGAACATTCTCGTGACCTTGAATTGACAAATGACCTTATTTTCAAGGTCAGGGGACAAAAGGTTATTATCTGAAATATACATTGTCCGGTAACCTTTCTTAGCCCTTTACCAACATAATTTACAACTTTTATCACATAAAACTGTGTGTGTCAAAATACTCCGTTGAATATGTGGTTGAAACCATTGCTATTGTTCAGACTATTGCTGGAAGGGAATTTCCGGTTTCACGAATATATTACACGTCCGAGAGACATTAATTAACTTGCATGATTCGGAGTCACGGAAAATATTTGCATCTGAAAATCACTTCCATATTCACCTCTTCTCCATAACAAAATGACCTTGATGACTTCCTGTCCGGTGTCAACGGAGCATAGTATCAAAAAGTGAAATTGGATCCGTTTGAGGGCTAACAACAATAAATTTGACAACAGCCAAATATTGCTAGCGAGTGATTCAGTGTCATGTTCATATTTCAAATGAATCTAGTCTAAATCCATTAAGAGTGACACGTTGAAAATTACACACAGTCGCCATTTTACACGAAATATATAATCTTTAATACATTCGTGGGCACACTTCTCTCAGGATATGCCAATCATTAGTTTCAATGGATTAAGTTCCTCGATTTTTTTAACAAAAGTTTATGAGAGTGCAACACGAGCACGTCGGTATCATTTCAAGTCAATCCTTGTATGTAATCGAACCAGAATTGTCAGCTACAACAGGGAATGGTGATTTCGATTGGTGCCAGAGTGTTGTCGGGGAATAACAGTATAGATTCGACTTCGGTGTTGGCGTTTATTGAACACAGGCCCCAGGAGCAGTGACTCTCGGTTTTAATTTACCAGGATTTACCCATTAACCAAATACATATAACATAAGATGTGGCGGGGAGCTGACAAAATACAAGTACTGTCAGAAATGGTGAACTGGGATAAAGTGTGGGCAAGATATGTACTGTGATATTGATATTTTAGTATTGAGGAAATGGTATGAGTAAATAAATATTGTCAAAGTGATAATTAGAGCGACAGGAAATTAATGGGACAAGGATATAACTATGGTTTAGGAAAACATATACGGAAAACCCTGCAAACCAAACATGAAGAGTCTACATTTATCACTATTTCCTTTTACCACACACATTTCTGGGTGTTCCAGATGTCATCACGGTAGGGGACAGAACCTAGATATCTGATGAAATCCCACTTAAATTAATACTAATAAAAATGATTACGGATTCCACGTCCTGGAGTTTGAGCCAGTAGTTGAATCTCGTACTGTATTGTGTTGATCGGATAGTAACAAGATGCAATGAACTCAGAGTATAGCCACGTATACCACATTGTTCAAACAAATCTAGCCTATATATTCTTACACAGAAGGCATTTAGTTTGAACATAGATTCTCTCAAATGCGGAAAACCGACAGGATATTTCACACTATGATCAAAAGTTTTTACAAAAATAACATTGGTTCTCCGTTTCTTCCTAGATGTGGATTATGTGAGTATTATGTCAAAGCTGTTTTGTCACGTACATGCTAGGACAGGATTTGTGATGACGGCATTCGAGTCATAAATATATCGCTGTGATTTTGCTAGGGCATTGTGTTTAGCCTGCCAACGTCGTGCCATAGTTCCGTAAAGTGTTATAAACTAGAAGGAGCTAGTAACAATATTTTTTTCATGTATGTGTCGACTTATTTAATGGCACTTATATTAGAAACTAGTCAAAGGTTTGCACCTTTGGCGATAGTATCAGATGTATCCGTGTACAAATGCTCAGAAACACCAACCATTCTACATTAAATGCGCATCTATCCGCATATAATATGCAATTTTCATGGTGGCATATCACAATCAATATGATAATTGTATTTTTTCTGAATTGCGATCATTCCAGAATCCTTGTGGGAGACAGTTTCGATCAGCTCATGAATTATCTAGTCAAATCACAAGTCCTATTATCCTGATTGATTACCGTATCCATATATCACGTATACATACACTGTTGAGGTTTGACCACCATGTGTGTTTCCGCTCAGTCGATCTCACAAGTGTTTTACCACCTCGGGTACCTTCCACATCTGAGTGTACGTACCATCGACGGTTGGGCCATTAAAGAATGACCAATGTAGAGGTTCAGTAACCTAGAGATATAAAACATTAGCAAAAGATTTCAGTCACATAGCATTAGTAGCCAGTGAAATATATTCAAATACGAATACTTCACTTTTAGTGGCCGGTCATTATTAACTGGGTGGGCGTGGGGGGTTGATGGATTTTTCGAGAAATGAGTTTTCAAAGTTTGACCCCCAACCCGATATTGAAAACCAATCTATGCCCCCCCCCCCCCCCCAACCAATATCCAAAACAAAAGTATGACCCCTCCCCCCCACTCCCATCCCCATGTATGAATATAAGGCATAATGCTTCACAATTGATGACAATTATAAGGCACCGGACAGTATCATGATATATATGATACTTGAAAGCAATTTACGCTTTATTTACATTTCTATTGAAACAATATTGTAACTTTTGTCGCAAATTTGTGATACTATAAGGTCAGTGGATATTATGATTTGTGTGTATCCACTATTCTTTTGCTTCAAATGTCAATGCCATTACAACTATTATTACTTGTATGCATACTATATGGGTATGGCGAAAGCACGTAATTTCGAATATGAATGGTTCTTGAGGACAAAAACGAGCATGTCATGTGTGACAAGTACATAATGACCCCAAACTATAAAAGCCTAAACTTTATTGATTATTATGGTGTATTGATCGCGATTCACTAATATCCACATAAATATAAACTACATGCCTACAAAAAGCACTCGCAAACAAATTGATGTTCAATAACATTACGTGTTCACAGACAAAACATCCCGTTTAACCCATTCTAATTCCCATTGATCGAGCAAGATGTATCGTACCTTGTTTATCATGTAAGACGCATTACATGTAGGCCTATGACATGGTTCGTACTTCAGTGGACCCCTGCGGATATCTTGCTGGGTATGTTCAGGTTTTAACATATGTAGCGTCGTGACGTGGTGTGCGCGAGTAGTGACACCACGGCTATGATGCTGCAGTGTGGACGGGTTTATGAGACATTCGGCGACACTCCAGTAATGGGGTATACCTCTTTATCGTGGGGTCGCCGAACTTTACATTGGTGCCGTACCTTTCGAACCACAGTGGTTTCTCTCGGCGTCGCTCCCGGGTCGGCTCCCGCTGTTGACTCGCATCACCGCCGGGTTTACTGGGGCAGATCTGTGATGTGCTCAACAGTGGGGATATAGCTGACCTCGGAGACGAGGTCTCTCCGAAAGGGGAAAGCACTGTAGCGTCGTGATGTGGTGTGCGCGAGTAGTGACACCACGGTTATGATGCTGCAGTGTGGACGGGTTTATAAGACATTCGGCGACACTCCAGTAATGGGGTATACCTCTTTATCGTGGGGTCGCCGAACTTTACACATACTTTCATATTCATCTTCGATCTCAAATTTTATTTTGAAATTAAATGTATAATTTATGGATACATACGCATGTGTGATCTCATCATGAAATTTGGAGTACCTCGGTATGGTATGGTTCTCTATGGTCAGAATGATTACAAAACGTGCCATGCAACTCAGGAAAAACACTTGGCTTCTGTGACCTTAGACGGGCATCAGACCCCATGTCATAAAATATTTTCTGCCATACGTATCACAATAATTTAAATCGTTTATCTTTGGACTGAAATCTCATCATGGAATAATAGGCATTGCATAGGTTCTATAATGGTCAGTACTTCGTACACAAATGTACTACAATGCTCGAAATATCATTTGGCTTCTGTGCTCGAAGGCACCACATCCCAATGTGGTCGCTTCTGAGGCCATAGGCGGTCAGAGTCAGTTCTTATTACAAAACGTAACACAAAACTCAAAAAAACATTTGGATTCTATGACCAAGGGCCCAGACCCCACTCCCAAAAGTATATTCTACTTCAAATTGGACAATAACGTACATCATTTCTTTTCGTCCTCAAATCTCATCATGATATTATGGACACATGGGTTTTCTAATCTTCAGATTGAGTACAGGATGTAATACAACACTCAAGACAGCATTTGGCTCCTAGGGCCCTAGGCGGACCAAGACCCAACACATAAAGTAGCTATTGGTTCACATTTCTAAATAAGTTACACTGTTTCTCTTTGGTCTCAATTATCTTCATGGAATTATGAAGATATTGAATCTACCGGATAACCCACGAAGTATTTCAGTTGCTCAATTCTCTAATTATCCATTTGTTTGGCTAAGTTGAGACACCACGATAGCCCGTGAAGCTCAGCTGTCTACCATCACCTCTCAATATTCTGCCATGGCCCTAAATTTTGCCATAGCCATGAAAAGGGCTATGGCAGTAGCATGACTATCATAAATGTTACACGTATATGACCCCAAAATACACACTGTTCAAATGTCTCGGGTAGTATGCAGTAAAATTATATTAGTTATTTTCTCACTTCATAATAAATATTCAGTATTGTTGAAATTTTCGAGGAGTGGCCATGAAGCTATCCCTGAACATAAAAATGGCTACGGCAGTAGTATGGCTTGCGGCTCCTGCTCCCTCCCCTAAATCCTGGATCCACCCCTGTTACATGTATAGTGTATCATATGGCCCAAAAAATCACACTGTTCAAATGTCTGGTATAATCGTATTAAACTCTTCGGAATAAAACAGAAAACTTATGTTGGGTATTTTTCACTTCATGATTAATATTCACTGTTGTTGAGTGGAAAGTATATGGTTTGACATAAAAAGTGCCTGTTTGATTAGCAACATTTTCAAGCTCCCAGAGCTTCAGAATTCACCACAGAGCATCTGGAGTACCTTGGCTTCTGGGGCCCTAGGCCACACGCCTATCTGGCTTGGACACTATGGGCCAGTATGTGCTCCGTACCCCACCCACCGCCCCCCCCCCCTTCCAAACCCTTAAATTCGCCCCTGAATATGTGTACAAAATTTATGTGCTGATGGAATTTGTCACTGAATTGAAACTCGGGAGCGACTAGCATAGATCCAATCGCTATCACCAGTCAGTGGTCTGACCGTTTAAGCGATTGAGAAAACATATTTGTATATATCATTTTGTCCAAATATAGACAAGGAAATATCCATTTGAGTATACGACTAGTTTCAGCACTATTTCCAGTGCAATGAGGAACGTTTTTTTTCCAACACTGCCTCCATATGCACTTTTTCCTCCTGCTGAAGTCTATTATTACGCGTCCACAAGTACAACTGAAATGTCTCATTGATAATTCAGCAGGCATTGTACATTATTCACACACAACAAATGTGGTACGTATCTGTTCGTAAACATATATGCACACTATGATAACAATTCAATTACACTGCCCGACACTTAAATGATTCATAATCTATTTCATGAGCTCTTTATAATTTTGTACGTTGATTTGTACCAAGGAACCCATGTGATGACATGCATATGCCAACAGCTATTGATACTTACTTGTGCATATGATAATGCGATTACGATTTTTAGTTTGTAAGCAAAAATCATTCGATCAGTAAGGGCCAGTGAGAATAAACCAAATGAACAATCTGGAGGGAAATTTTAAAGGGACAATTTCACCCTGGGGTTCGAAATATACTGCAACATACATGCAATTCGTCTACTTTTATTGGTTTTATTATGCACTATTCATTGTGGTTTTATAATGTCAAATTTGAATAAATAAATTCTACAAATAGTGTAGTAGCGCTACCTATATTGTCTTGTGAAATGACACAAGTATGGAATAATGGAGACGAGAATTATTAAGGATACCTCCTCCTTTCGCAGGGCTTGTCAATCATCAAATTGTGCACCTTCTACCTGAATATGACGTTCATTTATTTTATCTCTCAATTATATTGCGCATCTGTTATAATAACAACTCCTGATTCCTACTTGAGGAAGTCGCATTTCAGACTAATAATTACCAAATGTCCTAGGGTGCAAAGAACCGTGAAACTAGCTACAGAAGTCGAATTTCTTACTACACTCTTGGAATGCTCACTACACTCATACTGTCATCATCGTGCGTGAAACAAATCGGAATGCACGAAACATCCCTCTTCCTGCTTGGTATATGAGAAAAAGGTAAGGAGCATACCGGTATGCATTGGTTAGCATGCCGGATGAGCACCGCTTGCTTAAATCAGAGGAAATATCCGCAAGGTTCCAACTTACATTTGTGCCAATGATATCGACGGTATTAGTTTATGGTACGTTTCTAGACAGTTCGAATGTGATTAAATATTCACTAGGTTCCAAAAATTGGTCATGTCGTTGATATTGCATTGTATTGTATCGTTGTAAATTTTTCCACCGTGCAAATGTAAGTAAATAAATGTATCTACCTATTACCACCAATACAACCAGATTTCACCACAGAAGCCTCAATGGAATGAAATTTGTATTCAGGGCCGAAATTACCCTTCTACACAGATCATCGCCATCATCACAGCTTAACTTACACAAAACATCCACGAAACTCAGCCCTTGACTACGGACCATGTATGTCAGTTTTTGTTTGAAGCCTTTCTTCAGTTAGTGTTTGAACATGTTTCAAATATGATCCGTACTGAAGTATGACGAAACAATGTTTAAAACATTGCAACAGTCCATGGGTGCATTGTTGTTTTCTCTGAGTTTGTATGGATCAATTTTGATCACCTTTTGATCACAATTCACCTTTTACACGAGCCGTACTGGAGAAAATTCCCTTTGTGAAACAGAGAATGTTTATGAACAAGTCTGTTTGAATCGCTGTGTGGTGGCAAACAAAGGTATCATTTGACAAACATTTAGTACCACACAGGAGAGTCAGACACAATTCCTGTGTGTATTCAAGTCATGGTAAGTACCATTTTATATATGGATCATAAGTTAGCTTTGCTGTGATAAAACACTGCACAATTAGTAAGCATGATGGACTTGATCTGGAAACAATATAATACACCACCACCAACATATCGTCATTCCCATGCTTTTGGTGCAGTCTGGTCTGTTATGATAGACCAGTCCAGATTACGTCATCAGTAAAGTCTGGTTCAAAGTCGACCGGATATCATATATACGGACATTCACACTGGACATATAACTTGCCACCCGGACATTATGAGCAAAACCGAAATGTTTTTCAAGCTCATCTGACTTGGTTAAAAGTGGCGTGAACTGTGTATTTCTCTGTTCGTTAGATGGAACAATACCTGGTATTGTTAACTGAGAAAACGTGAATATCATTGAACACACTCTTCTTTACATTGTAGTTCTGTTTTGTAGATCATTTACCTCGCGAACATGACCAGTAGGTGACATTCTATATATAGAGTGTGTTTGTGGAAAATAAGTGCCATGATACCTGAGTTTATAGTGGGTACGAATACACCGGTATAAACGACCAATTACATACATCGTGCATTATTGGAAATGCGAGGTGAAATACAACACGGGAGAAGGAGTTATGCAGACCTTACGTACAGTCCAGATATAAATGATCAGAGACAAATCCTTCTCCATCTTGTATATTCATCATACTACCATCGAGGAATGATCATAGAGCATTTACACCATGCTGGTACCAACGGCTTCAAAGAGACAAGACAAACGACAGCCAAATGTTCCATAAAAGTGCGCTAGTTATCCTGAAAATGTTCCTCTTTGGCAAAACTTTAGTAAACAGTCTCTTCGTACTTACGCAGTTTGTGTTTGTTGATTTTCCAAATCAGGAATAATAGATAACCGCAATGTTGAACACATTGTTCGCATGTGTCTCAGCTCAGGGCAACGATGATATGGCCAATTCGTGGAAAGGTTAACAATGTCTGACACTGCCGTGTGCTATTTTGAAAACTAAACGCCAATGATAGACCGGGGGCCAAATCCGGTTTTTGGGAATTTGGTTTGCACGGAGACACCCATTGGCGAATGTGGTATCGTTGGAAAGCTTAAGACCTAAGGGTCACATTTTGACATATCCCGTCTTTTGGGACAGGGGCGGTCACCATGGAAACGGGCTCGGAAGGTCAATGACCTCAAATTCAATCAAGCGTCCTGCTAGGCACCCGGAATGGCGTAACATATCACTGAAAGTGCTCCTTCGAAAGAATGGTTCAACCGATTGGGTTTAATTTTGGAACTTAGACAGATGCTGGTACCAGGTATGTGTTGGAGGAGTGAACCCAATGAGGTGTCAAGAATGGAGGCCCCTGGGGTCGGGATCACCACCCCCTGGAGTTCGCCCCTTCTCCAAATAATGACAAAAGTGTGATTTGGGGTTCAAAAGTTTGTTTGTTCAAGAGACCGAGCAATATAAAAGTTATTAAATAGCACCATTCAAGGGCAAGACCAGTTAGGATTGCAATGATACCAGCATCACTTGTGGGTGGGGCCGGTTGCCATGGCAACAGACGTTACAAATGGTAGGCGTCGGGACCATTTTTCACCCAAAAATGGCAAGAATATCGGGGTTTAGGCTGTATAAAAGTGTTAACGATTGAAGACATGGCTATATGAGGCTACCATCATTGTCATAGATGAACATAATATGGGACACGGACATGCTGATAGCACCGTGGCCTCAGGGTGAGGCTCGTTTCCATGGCAACAGGTCTATTTTTCCATGAAATATGGCAAAAATAATGAAGATTTGGTTGCTTTAAAGTGTTGATATTTGAAGACAGATTAACGATCTTGTCTCAGATAAAACACACGTGGGACAGATACGGAATGCTACCTCTGTGGCCCCTGGATGAGGTTCGTTGCCATGACAACAAACGTTTCTAATGGTAGGCGTCGGGTCTAGTTTTCACCCGAAAATGGCAAGAATTACGGGGTTCAGGCTGTTCAGAAGTGTTAATGCTCGAAGACATGGCTATATGAGGTTACCATCTTTGTCATAGATGAACGAATTATGGGACACGGACGTGCTGATAGCACTGTGGCCTCAGGTGGGGCTTGTTTCCATGGCAACAGGTCTATTTTTCCCACATAAAAATGTCAAAAATATTGAAGATTGGGCTACTTCAAAGTGTAAATGATTGAAGACAGCTCAACGAACGTGTCTCAAATACAACACACGTGAAACAGGGACGAGATGCTACCACTGTTGCACCTGAGTGAAGCTCGTTGCCATGGCAACAGAGGTTTCTATTGGTGGGTGTCGGGTCTTTTTTCACCCAAAAATGGCAAGAATTACGGGGTTCAGGCTGATTAAATTTATTGATGGTCGAAGACATGGCTATTTAGGGCTACTAACTTTGTCATAGATGAACATAATATGGGACACGGACGTGCTGATAGCACCGTGGCCTAAGGGTGGGGCTACATGGCAATAGGTCTATTTTCTAATAAAACTTGAGAAATATTGAAGAGGGGGGTGTTCAAAGTGCCAATGGTCAAAGACAGATCAACGACATGATTCAGATAAAACACACGTGGGACAGGGACGGGATGCTACCACTGTGGCCCTTGGGTTGGCCTCGTTGCCAAGGCAACAGGGAGTATTAACCATCCGTGCCATATCTTTTTTTGGCACAAAATGGCTAAATGGCCAGTATAATCAGTTGGAATAAAATTTATTACTTACAGTTGTAAACGATAAATTCACAAAGAACAATATTGTACATTCAGCGCAATTTCACTGCAATAAGTTTGAAATATTTGTTTCTATTGTGAACCAGTTGTGTAAACCTGATAGTCAGATTCAATTCATATGACTAAATCGATTATTGAGTACAGGACCTATTTTACAATTGTAGACGATAAAATTTATAGACCAAATAATCATACTCCGGTGCCCCTGATAGGACATGACGAAAAAAACTACTTCGTTCGCACGACCTATTTCCATGGCAATAGGTCTAGTTGTCCACACACTGTTGCACATCAATGCTGCAACCCTACTCTACGGACTTTGTAAATTTGCGATATAGGTCTGTGATAGAAGTGTAGACTGGATGGTCTATATTACTATTTTCCTTTATATCCATGCATGTTCGTTAATCTATATGGCCATGGCTTGAACGGGAAAGGGGTATGGGTATAATCAGCTCATGTATTATTCAATATATATCTTGATGTAAATGAAATGTTTAAAAATGTAAATGTGTATAATGATAATGTGGGTTATTGGTCAGAATATTGGTCAGTGTTTTGCACCTTTGGCAAAAGGTTCAAGTGACCCTTGCCAATACCGTAATAAAGAGAGTTGTTGATATCAAGCCTGCAGGTAACTAGTGAAAAAGCCAAGCTGCTTGCAGATTCCTGATATAATTTAGGTCTGATTTTGCCCAGATGACGCAGATGGATCATGGTCGATCGGCAAGTGGATTTGACCTGTGGAACCATAGTCATCTCACTGTCCATTAGCACACCAAGGTTCATAACTTCGGGGGATTGCTGTATGATAGAGTCACCAAAATGAATTTCAAAGAGTTTGTGCATCAGGCACACGTGCGATGGTTTACCCGGAGGCCAGTAGAACGATGTCCGTTTTAGACTGGTTCAGTTTAAACGGATTTGAGGACATCCAAGAAGATATCAGACTGACGCAGTAATCCAAGGGATATCATCATGATGACACGTGGTGTATAATTGCTAGTCATCCTTATATAGATGATAGAATATTCCGCCGTTTCTGATCAACGCACCGAGTGAAGCTCTGTACAATGTAAACAGACGAGGGCCTAACACTTATCCCTGTGGTGATCACCAAGTCGCTGCTGGTTCCGATCGTGCCGCTCATACATACTGTTTGTGTACGGTTGGAAAGATAGGGTTCAAACCAGGTAAGGGTAGCTCCTCTGATGTTGTAGTCGGAAGAAGCCTTGACAGGAGCTGGATGTGATAAACAGTATCAAAGGCTGCTGATAAGTCAATAAATATTAGCAGCCCCACCTGACGCTGGTCATCTGCCTGTAACAAATCGGTGTGTGCATTGGCCAATGCAGTCTCCGTGCTGTTGTGCCACTGGTATGCTGAATAGAGTGCTTCCTCGAGACCAGACACTGTGTACTGTCGTAACTGTTGGTCGGTTGCCTTTCAATGATTTTAGATGGCAATGGAAGGTTCGATTCCGGTCTATAGTTTGACAGTTCTTCGGTGTCAGACCCATGTTTTTTTTCTCAAAATGGGTGCGATCAAGGCTCGCTTGAGTGGAGACGAAAATACACCACCGCAGAGCGAGGAGTTCACAATTGCAGTTATCAAGGACAGCAAAACCTCCTGACATTTTTTTCACCGGCCAAGTTGGGATAGATCACTTCGCGATGATCTCGATAGTGAAGATTTGATGATGTTACTGACTTCGTCTGATGTTAGCCTTTTGAAGTTCTCGAGTTTGCATGTGATCAGATTGTCACTATTCTGCAGTCTGGGAGATCATCAGAAAACGTTGATGTATTCTTAGCAATTTTGTTGCTGAAGAAGTTACCAAAATGATAACACAACTTAGGCTCCGAATCTGTGTCAGGAATTGTGCAAACGTGCGAATAACTTGGTAATTTGTGCAAACGAAGTATTACTTCGTGCAAAGGACTTACTACATCTTGCAAACGGAGTAGTACTTCGTACAAACGACGTAGTCATGTCGTCATGTCCTATCAGGGGCACCGAAGTATGATTACTTGTTCGATAAACTGTATCGCTCAGAAATGTAAAATCGGTCCTGTACTCAAAAATCCATTAACGTAGTCCGCTACAAACAGTGAGGTAACGGAGAGTCAAAATTTAAAAGTCATTTCTTGAATATTATCCCTTCAAAAGGACATTATTTTATAGAGTAAATGATCAGCATCCTAATACTGAAAAGAAAATAGGGGGTCACCGTGCTCGTTTCTTCTACATATTCGATCAAAATCACACATATTTACCTAAAATGACATAAATTCTGGCATTTTTGCACATTTTTTTGTCCATATTCACATCCTACATCATATTTTCCATGCGAACGGATACGGTGACCCCCTATTTTCTTTTCAGTATTAGGATGCTGAACAGTTACTCCATAAAATATATCATTTTGAAGCTCTAGATTATGTTGATACAGGTAGTTATTTCAAAAAAACCTTTGACCCCCTTCCCTCACTGTTTGGAGCGGACTACCTTAAGTCATATGAATTGAATCTGACTATCAGATGTAGAAAACTGGTTCACAATAGAAACAAATAATTAACAGGAATTGCAGTGAAATTACTTGAATGTAAAATATTGTTCTTTGTAAACTTATCATTTACAACTGTATGTAATAAACTTCATTCTTACCGAATTCTAGCTATTTATCTATTGACAATTTCAAGGCCAATGATGACCTTTGGGGCTAAATATTTGCTTCCATAGATATTTTCCAAATTTGAGTTTGTTGCTATCGACCTTAGTGACCAAAATGTGAAATTTGAAGAAAATTGACCATTTGGTTCATGGAATATTATATTTTGAAATGACATGGTGAATTTTTAACATGGAATATCGCATATAAATGGAAACAATGTGTATTTGGTGTTGACCGGATAGTTTCTGACAGAATGCCGTTTGAACAAACCAACCCCTATAGTTTGTGCGCTCGCCAACCATTGGTTTCAACACCACGCTGCACAATGTTTTGATAGTTTTTTTTTTCAAAACGGCTTCTGTTATTTGCTTATACAACTCCAATGCACTAATAAACGGCATGACAAGTGATGACATGCTATATGATGAAGAAATATTCAATCAATAGACCACATAACAAACGGTTATTTGCACAATTTACTCACTAGGGGCG
Organism: Terebella lapidaria; assembly: GCA_949152475.1. Lineage (NCBI taxonomy): Eukaryota > Metazoa > Annelida > Polychaeta > Terebellida > Terebellidae > Terebella > Terebella lapidaria. The sequence continues at coordinate 51,800,523 of OX424555.1, read as the reverse complement.
CCACCCATTCGTCCACCATGGCCATTCTTCCACCTTGGCCATTTTTGTGCAAAAAAATAGAACTGAGACGGATGGTTAAGACTGTTGTCATGGCAACGGGCCCCACCCAGGGGCCATAGTGGTAGCATATCGTCCCTGTCCCATGGGTGTTTCATCTGAGACAAGGTCGTTGATCTGTCTATAACCATTGGCACTTTAAACACCCAATCTTCAATATTTTCCAATTTTTATGGGAAAATAGACCTGTTGCCATAGAAACAAGCCCCACAATAAGGCCACGGTGCTACCAGCATGTCTGTATCCCATATTGTGTATATATATATATATGACAAAGATGATGGCTTCATATAGCCGTGTCTTCGACCCTTAATAAATTTAATCAGCTTGAACCCCGTAATTCTTGCCATTTTTGGGTGAAAAAAAAGACTCGGCGCCTACCAATAGAAACCTCTGTTGCCAAAGCAACGAGCTTCACTCAGGTGCAACAGCGGTAACATCCCGTCCCTGTCCCACGTGTGTTGTATCTAAGACAAGATCGTTGATCTGTCTTTAACCACTAAAAGCAGCACAATCTTCAATATTTTTGACATTTTTATGGGAAAAATAAACCTGTTGCCATGGAAACAAGCCCCACCTGAGCCCACGCTGCTATGTCCGTGTTCCATAATTTGTTCATCTATGACAAAGATGGTAACCTCATATAGCCATGTCTTAGACCATTAACACTTTTAAACAGCCTGAACCCCGTAATTCTTGCCATTTTCGGGTGAAAAATAGACCCGACGCCTACCATCAGAAACGTCTGTTGTCATGGCAACGAGCCTCACCCAGGCGCCACAGAGGTAGCATTCCGTATCTGTACCACGTGTGTACCATATGAGACTAGATCTTACCATTTGTAACGTCTGTTGCCATGGCAACCGGTCCCACCCACAAGTGATGCTGGTATCATTGCAATCCTAACTGGTCTTGCCCTTGAATGGTGCCATTTAATAACTTTTATATTGCTCGGTCTCTTCAACAAACAAACTTTTGAACGCCAAATCACACTTTTGTCATTATTTGGAGAAGGGGCGAACTCCAGAGGGTGGTGATCCCGACCCCCGGGACCTCCATTCTTGACACCTCATTGGGTTCACTCCGCCAACACATACCTAGTACCAGCATCTGTCTATGTTCCAAAATTAAACCCAATCGGTTGAACCATTCTTTTGAAGGAGCACTTTCAGTGATATGTTACGCCATTCCGGGTGCCGAGCAGGACACTTGATTAAATTTGAGGTCATTGACCTTCCGAGCCCGTTTCCATGGTGACCGCCCCTGTCCCAAAAGGCGGGATATGTCAAAATGTGACCCTTAGGTCTTAAGCTTTTCAACGATACCACATTCGCCAATGGGTGTCTCCGTGCATACTAACTCTCAAAATAACGACCTTTTGCAGGTTTGGCCTCCAGTCTATGAATGGCACGACATAATATAATTTATCTGATTTTAATAAGACTTTGCAGTTCATTGTTCAGTATGCATATTGGGCTAAGGCGTTCACTACCACGATTTACCAACCCAAAATACCACAAAATAAAATAAAAACAAGGCTCTACGCAATATAATACAGTGCTCACGTGTTTAACATGTGTTTCCCCTGTATGCTTCGCGAAATTATTTTACTGCCCAACAAGAGTTTCAAAACAAACCCCATAGTACATTAGGTGTGTAATACATTCAAAAGTGCCCAATCGAGAGCCAACAGGCTATTGAGTTGACGGTATATTGCTGAATGAAAATATGTTACACACCCCAACGTGTTATAATTTATTAATCATACCACCCGAGAATTTTGACCATTCGTTGTTTCTCATTGTTCAGACCAGTGAAATATCAGCTGAAGCTACGTATGCAGTAACGATTCATACTCCCTCCTTCAGAGGTGGCTCAGTGATATGGATGCATCTGTATGTTCTCAGAGTATGGCAGGAAACGCGGTGTGCTTCATAAACAAGAATTCCCAAGATCAGTTCCATCGAACAAGGCTCTGTATCACCTGCAGACTCACCAGATGTATAAATATTTACTGACCACACTACATATTACGAACACTCAGTAGATAGATAACCCTGCTGTCAAATTTAAATGGCATACTGCATCTCCGTTTGTATCTAATATACCTTTGCAATATGATTTGCATCTTGCTTGCAGTGACATGTAATACAAGTGAAAACGACTTTCTCGGTGGGTACACATCTTCACATTTGGGAAGACGATGACAGATGACATAATATTAAGTAATCAAGATTTATGCTAATACAATTCTTGCCAAAGCCATATTAGGTTTAATTGTTGCAATCAGCACATGACATCATCGATCATCATTTAATCCATTTCTTATTTGGTGTCCATTTGTCCACAAATGCCATTCAACCATGGTTCATTACCACTGTTGCTGAAGGGGTCTCCTTGTATTCGACGTAAAAGGTTGATACATCAAGGTCTTACGGAGGTGGATATGACAAAACTGTGCTATGTGTAGTATACCCCTTGGTCAATTGATTGCCATGTGTGATGATCGTGAAGTAATAAGATGTTGATCACCGGATTTCAATCTCTATATGCTACATGGTGTCAGAAGTGGGATATGAAAAGGAATCAAACATTATCCAGTATCCAGGACAGCTGTGTGATTCAGGCGTACAAAATCCGTGACTTCTTCAGAAAAACAGACTACCAAAAAGACCAAAATTCAAACAAACTCTTCGCCAATGAGCGATAATTGAGTGTTTAACACCTTGCCCCATCCAGTGACGTCATTGGCCCCATCCATATATCATCACCGTTGACAATCAGTTACCACACACCATGGCGAGTAATTCACTACCAACTTTCACTCTCGACACACAAGGGGATATGAAAGCCAACTGGGAATATTTCTGTGAAACATTTGAATCATACGCCACATTGATGGGTTATAGGTCCGCCGAGGCCCAAGACAAAACAAAAGAACTCGCTGCATTTAAATATGCTCTGCCTAAAGAGGCCAGACTAGTACTCAAGAACAGTATCCACTGGGGTGAGGGAGAAGATAAAGAAGACCCCAAGTTGAAATTGACAAAATTATGTGCCTATTACTCTGGAACAAAGAACATAATTCATGAGCGTGTAGATTTTAACAGGTTGAGGAGACTTGATGACGAGCCGATCAGTCACTGGGAGACTAGATGCCGTGCACAAGGATCAAAGTGTGAATATTGTGACACGTGCACACCACAGTTAATACGGGACAGATTCATTGTCGGTGTCAATGACGAACAATTGCTTTCAAAGCTAGTGAATGCAGCTGTCAGCGACAAAAACATCAAGCTAGAATCCATTGTTTTACGGGCTCAACAGTATGAATCCACCAAATCCAATATCAAGGCCATGTCAGACTCCAATAATGAGATCCAGGAACAGGTTAACTATACAAAGTCTGGTGCGAAACCCAAAAGACTCGGCAACATGCAATCCCCAATCAAATCAGCAAGGGCCACTACATCACAATTCAAGGTACAAGGAGCCTTTTCCCAGCCATTCAAATCAACTCCATCACCACTCAAGCCAGGTGTGTGTCCATGGTGTGCGGGCACTCCACATCCTACTGGGAAGGATGGTTGCCCTGCAACCGGATGCCAGTGCATGTCATGTGGTCGGATGGATCACTTTGCCAGAGCATGTCTTCATCCAAATCCCAATTGGCGATCAATGAATCGGGATACCAGAGGCAGTAACTACAGCAACCAAAGTCGCAGAGATCATGTAAGACACGTGGAGGAAAATCAAAACAGTTTCGACTACGAGAGTTTCTCCATTGAGCATACTTGCGCCATCGGGTCTGAATCACCAGCTGCCTCACTAAAGACAGAACTTCCTGAAAAATCCAAACACCGTGATGCACTTCTGAGACGAGCAAGAGCTGTTGGCCAAAGACAGCGTTACCAGTCAAGGCAGCCTGACAGCAAGTATTTCACTATCCTCAACGTCATCCTGCCAGAAAACAGAGCCCAGTCTTCTTATCAACCCATCAAGTTCCAAATCGACACTGGGGCCACATGCAATATCATACCAAGTACCTACCTGGCAACACTAGGCAACCCCCAACTACAGTTTAGTAGCTCTGTCATGTACATGTACAACAGCGACCAAGTTATTCCAGATGGAACACTTGAGCTTGTCTGCCGTCGTGGCAACCACAGTTTGACCTTAGAATTCCAGGTTGTCAGTGGACCCCAATTTGCATCGAAAATGCCACTGCTTTGCGGAATGGACAGTGAGCTACTGCATCTGGTCCAGATGTCTGCAGATGTGATTCACTCAGTGCAGGAGGTCAACCCCAATTGCCAAGCCTCCAACCAAGACATGTCCAAGCAGCACCTCCTCGACCAATATCATGATGTTTTCTCCGGCCTTGACAACATAGGTGAGCCAGTTCACATTCACCTGGACCCCAAAGTCCGACCGGTACAATCTGGCATGCGCCGCTACCCTGTCAGCAAAGTTCCAGTCATATCCAATCGAGTTCATGAAATGATTCAGGAAGGATACCTGGCAAAGGTAACCGACCCAACTCCATGGTGCTCGCCAATGACCATGGTAGATAGGCCTAACAAAAAGCTCCGAATATGCATGGATCCAGTAAAAACTCTGAACTTGGCAATACAGAGACCTCTGTACCCAATGCCCACCCTAGAAGAGAATCTTCCTCGATTAGTCAATGCCAAATGTTTCAGCCTTGTAGATGCGCTCGTTGGATTCAGCCAAGTGCCCCTGGATGAAGAATCGAGTTACTTGACCACAACTCACACACCAGTTGGTAGGGATCGGTGGCTGCGGCTCCCCTTCAGGATTTGCTCTGCTTCTGGAAAAAGTTCTGGAGGGCCTGTCCGGAGTTATCAACATAGCCGACGATATCTTGATCTATGGCTCTGGAGAAACCCATGCAGAAGCAGACAGAGATCATGACCGGAATCTCCTTGCTCTACTAGATCGCTGCAGAGAGAGAAACTTAAAACTGAACCCAGACAAATTCAAATTCAAGCTCCGGAGTCTCACTTTCATGGGGCATCAGATTACCGAGAACGGCCTAATCCCAGACGATTCCAAAGTTTCTGCCATCAGGAACATGCCACCACCAGAAGACAAGAAAGGCGTTCAGCGGTTTGTCGGAATGTGCAACTTCCTGTCACAGTACATCCCCAACCTTAGTGACTTGTGTGCTCCTTTAAGGGAAATCAGTTCATCCCAGTCTGAGTTTTCATGGTCCTCAACTCAACAGGCTGCCTTCGAGGAAATCAAGAACAGGATATCAAACATATCAGCCATGCAGTACTTCGATCCAAAAATCCCAGTCACACTCCAGGTTGATGCGTCAGATTTCGGGCTGGGTGCGGCACTACTCCAAAATAACAAACCAGTAGCCTTCTCGTCGTCCACGCTGACTGAAACAGAACGGCACAATTATGCACAAATAGAAAAGGAATGTTTGGCAATCGTCCATGCCATGCAAAGATGGGATCAGTGGCTGTATGGTCATCCAGACATACTCGTTGAATCTGATCACAAGCCTCTGGAGACCATATTCAAGCACCCCATCTCCAAAGCCCCCATTCGCCGCCAGAAAATAATGTTAAAGCTGCAACGATATCATTTCTGTGTGAAGCATCGCAAAGGCAGCACCATGTGGTTGGCTGATGCATTGTCCAGGGCACCTCTGATGCAGAAATTTAGCAGTGACAATGACTTTGAAGTTTTCAGTTTGGACACTCTTAATTCCCCAAGCAAACCAGACCGAATTACAGATCGTACGTTTGGCCTGCTTAAGCAAGCAACATCAGAAGACACAGTCCTGACCCATCTGATCCAGTATATCCAGCACGGATGGCCCGATTCCAAGCGCCACATTCCCAACATCCTAGCTCCATTCTGGAACTATCGCTCTGAACTAACGTACATGGATGGAGTGGTGTACAAAGGCCTCAAAGCTGTCGTTCCCAAGGTAATGAGGAAACGTATGCTCGAGAAAATCCATTCCTCTCACCAAGGCATCGAGAAGTCCACTCAAAACGCGACTGACACGTTGTTCTGGCCATCTATCAGAGCGGATGTGAAAGTAACCTGTGAGAATTGCTTGACATGTGCACAGCACACAACCCAGCATCAAAAGGAGCCCATGAATCATCAGCCAATACCAGAGTTACCATGGCAGTTCGTATCTCAGGACTTATTCCAGTGTGACCAATCATACTATCTAGTGACTGTCGATCACTACAGTGACTTCTTTGAGTTTACCAAATTGCCCAACACTCTGGCACAAACAGTGGTGGATCACACAAAACAAGCGTTTGCCAGACATGGATCACCAATGGTTTGTTTGACGGACAATGGACCCCAGTTTACCAGTAAGGAATATGAACTCTCGAAATCCTGGAACTTCACTCATATCACTAGTTCACCCTACCACAGCCAGTCAAATGGAAGGGCTGAAGCGGCAGTGAAATCCGCCAAGAACTTGTTAAAAAAGTGTAAGGATCCTCTACTGGGACTGCTCCACTTGAGAAATACACCGACCAAAGGACACGCATCATCTCCAGTGCAACGACTGATGGCCCACCGAACACGCTCGTCTTTGCCGGTGTCCAAAGAACTGCTATCTCCAGCTTTGATAGAGCCTAAACTAGTCAAAGCTGAACTGTGTCGTCTCCGTGAATCATCCAAATCTCACTATGATCGTACTGCTGGCAGAGAATTGCCCAAATTGCAGATAGGAGATGCTGTCTTTGTCAAGCCACCTCCGACACAGCGAGCACGCCCATGGCAACATGGCCATGTCACCACAAATCCTGCACCTCGTTCATACACAGTGTCGACGGGTCAGACTCATGTTCGTAGGAACCGCCGACAACTGCGCAAGTGCCTGATCTCGCAGGATCTCACAGATTTTGACGATGGAGAAATGGTCCAATCAGAATACCTCAGTGACGATGAGATGGTTCAACCTACACAACAGGAGCCACAATGGATGCCCGCACTGCCCGCTGAACCTGAAGCTCCCGAGTTGGTGTATGAAACAGCGGGACAATTCCAAGGAGCACGAAACAATGATGAACTATACCGATCAAGATACGGACGGGTATCAAAACCACCTGTTCGATATGAGTGAACATTATTTGCACATTACTTTGACTAGTTATTTCTATTGTTCTTCGATTTTATTTTTATAAAGAAGGGGGGATGTGCTATGTGTAGTATACCCCTTGGTCAATTGATTGCCATGTGTGATGATCGTGAAGTAAACAGATGTTGATCACCGGACTTCAGTCTCTGTATGCGACAAAACCACTGCCTTTGAAAATCCCGACACTCAGTATACATGTATATGTTCCGAACCAGTTGTTTTGATCTATTTCCCGATCTGTTTTTCTGCAAGGTTATGCCGGGTCTTGCAAATATATCCCCTGCCCAAAGACATTATTTCGCTTGCGTGCTTAGGAGTGCAACAATTTTTTTCCAGGAATAATTTAGCTTGAAAGTAAGTGTTTTCCAGGAGCAAATAGTGTATACTTTCGCGCGTGCTATATGGCATAGTTGTGTGAAGAAAATGATTATTATTGTTGTTGTTATTATTATTTATATATTGTGACGTGTACAAAATAAATTTATTTTTAGAGGTCTATACATGTACACATATCTAGACAGTGAGTTATTACTTTCAAGTATAGATCATATATCATGTATATGGCCAGATAATTTGTTTCCAGCGTGGCAGTTCTTGACACATACATGTAATTACAGGAGCAATTGATGTGGATCCGGAGCTGCGGCCGAAGACGATGTTGATGGATGTACATACCGGCGACCGATCACCCATGTTGTTATATAGGGGATAGAAACTAGTTTGTCATGACGTTTGTCACGATTTTTTTTTTGGTGACGCTCGCGGGACTGTGCCGCAGTTTTGATACCGACCCCAAGGGGAGGCATGATTCATGATTGTTGTTCTCGTTATTTTATGTCCATTGTTCAGTACATATGTACAGGACGAACGAGACTGAACAGCACTATAAACATATAATCAGTATCGACTATTATGTGACCCATAGAGCGGTAACCACGGTAACAAAGCATTATATTAACAGTAGAACACTAATTGTGTATTATATTTATCTACACGTACGTGTTATTTTTGCACACCGTCTGTTATGTGCATTCGATGATACATATGACATGTCATCCTGTGCTGATCCTAAAATAAGGCACACAAATACATTTAATTGTGGAGTTCTTTGACTAGGGCGAGGTTGAGATTTGATTTTTATATATTTGATTCATTTGACAACCAGCAGAACATAAACACGTTGCGATTTAAAGTACTAGGAACATGAAAATATGATGTAAGCTCAGATTCGAGCACCGTGTGAGCTGATCAGAATGGCTTTTACAGCATGTGAATATCTCAATTCCTTCAAAAGTTACAGTGCTTCAAAGTTCAAATTGCCCAAATTACAATTTGAAAAATCATATAGCTCATTAATATGCAAATTTGTATGCATGACGTCACAGGGGGAACATTTTTTAATTAGCTGGTTTTACTGGCATATTAAAGTCTTTAGAAATTGCAATTATTCAACAAAGCTTATTCCACATGCTCTTCATGATTGATAGTCAATGAATTTCACATCCGGATAGTTGCCAAGGTCACCAGTGTTGATATAAAGCCCCTAGCAACCAGGTTGCTATGGCCCAAATTCACAGTCCCATCGATAAACAAACGAAACCAAAGGTGAAAATGGATTGACTTTACATGCCTTATTTATATACAATAACCAAAATCTGTCAAAACCCCTGTTTCTGGTGGTTAGGGTCCATAGCAACCAGTGGTTGCTAGGGACTCCAGCAGGTGAATAGTCACCATGACAACAGTAAAATTTTGAACAACACTGATTACTGACCATTCCTATCAATGTGTAAAGTTTAGGTTTGCAATAATTCTAACCAGAACAAATATATCAAGACTCAAACTTGCCTAATTAAAAATATTCCCCCTTCTACGTCACGAATACCTCATTTGCATACTAATTAGCTTCTCCAAAAATCCAGAAGTGTTCAATCCAGCTTATGTTATATCCTGCCAAAATGTGACATTCAAATCGCCATAACTTTTTAACCAATAGAGATATTGGGATGCGGTAAACAACATTTTACTCAGCAAAACTAGATCTCTCATCTGAGTTCAATTCATATTTTCATGTTCCTAGTACTTTAATTATACCGATTAAACACAAACATGTAACTGAAAACAGACCGTATCGGGTGGTAGAACTTTATACACATGACATTTTGAGTATACAGGAAACCAAAAAACCTGGTGAAAACCCGTTTACCTATAGCTACGTCTTGATGATTGATCAACCAAAAAATTAATGTTATTTGCGGAAATTCATATATGATAATTAACATCAGATATGCATGAGGTATAACATAATAAATCCTTGTTGCCTTCACTCGAGAATCCATCCATGAAACATTTTTTTCTATCACTTCATAAATTATCTCGCCAAATCAGAAAGACTATTATTGTTATTGATTACCGTATTTATATATAGACTCCTAAGATGATATCACCATGCTTCAGATGACGTGTTTCGCGCTCGGTCGATCGGACAAGTGTTTTACCACCTCAGGTAACTCACACATCTGAGAGTTTGTTATGGACGGTTGAGCAATTGGCAAATGGCTTGTGTCAGATCAATTACAGCATGATATAAATTATTTTGGAGGTCTACAAATCTTGCTGTATCAACGGTTCATTAACCTATAGATATTAGTGTCTCATTGAATTATTTCTATTACATAGCATCTGTAGCCAGGGTATTGGACATTCGATATTTGAACATTCAATTAATTTCACGCAGTTGTACATCCATGACGTCAGTGACTCCGGTAGTACGGACAGTGCACGATTCAAATACACCGAGCTAGTATAAACAGTACAACAATGTTTTGATCATGCCATTGAAACTCTAAAACGAACGAAGCCATACGGTACTGTGCATCTTCTCTAATTCATGTTTCAATATCCGAGGTTGAATGCCATGTTTCTCTTCTGGGCCAGGGAGTGTAAGATCTCAACACTGTTGAATATAGTGTAAAGATTGGTCTAATTGCCACAATATACATGCTCTGTTAAGAATAAATTTTGACAACCAGATTATGGTTACTCGTGCAACAATGGATTGGATAATGGTAATATGCTATATATATTTTTTAGCTAATGAGATTCTTTTCAAGAACAGATCACGGTTCTTCACTAAATGCCGCGAGTAACAAATTGAAATAACACGGTCTTGGAATGTCTTGACAAACAATATATATATATATATATATATATATATATATCTATTTTTTCAACCTTTTTGCCACATGGTAAAAATCCAACCTTTTTGTCACATTCTTCAATTTTCAAGATTTCGCTTCTTCGCAGGTGCTGATCCATTGTATATGACCTAATGAGTCTTGCATGCAGCAGGCAACATCTTAACCATACCCCTACGTTAGGTATATAAGATATATATTTTGTGTAGCAAAAAGTATGTGACAAAATGGTCAAGGTTCAATGGTCATGCAAAAACCTAACCATTTTGTAACATCAACCATTTTGTTACATAATATATACATTTCCATATACAACCTTTTTGTAACATAAATGGGGATAAACATATGTGTTTAGCATTTCATCCGTTCCAATTAACACTTCAGAAGTTTGCATCACAGCCGATCGAATTTGAACCCTGACACCTGAACTTTTGTTGGAGGCTCCGGTCACTCAAAAGACATGATAATGGTTAGAGTTAATTCTGCAAAACAAGGGCAGCAAGCTGGCTGGTTAGGCTATGGTCAGAATCTAGAGCAGCGACCGACCGATTAATAGCCTGCTCGGTCACTGCTGAGAATAAGCTGTGGAAGACGACAAGCAGTCTATATAGCATGTGGTCACAAATCAGAACGGCGACTGGCCGATTTTGCATTATCAGCTGGTGCTGCCTATTCGATTTTTAGAGTTTACACAAGATTTACGAAGCCCTAGCGATGCCCGGCTGTTGCCCTGTCGACTTACTGCCCAGTAACCCACCGATTTTGAAATCACCGTCCGTTGATCAACCGATCTCCCGGCCGACATCGTTCGGGCGGTAAATATTTATTTGATATTGCAGCCTTAATTATTTTTGCATAAACTGGTTGACGGCGATCGCTCGATGAGGCATGTGCCTTGGCGGCGGCCGATTAAAACAGTGTCAGGCATCGAGCATATTGTGGTCGGCGAGTGAAAACTGGTCAGGCGCCGGCGGCGATTGGGTGATGTGTGCAATAGCAACAGCGACTGATGAAACAACAGCAGCGGCTGGGCGGATACCGCCCGATATCCAGACGAAATTAGCTAAAACTCGCTGCTCTTGAGGTTGTACCATGGCCTAAGGCTATGGTCAGAACCTAGAGCAGCGACCGCCCGATTAGTAGCCTGCTCGGTCAGTGCTGGAAATAAGGCATCGCCCAGCAGTTTTGGGAAAAAGGCGAGCAGTCTGTGAGCATGTGGTGACAAATCAGAATGACGACTGATGAATTATGAACTGGTGCTGTTTCTATTTCATGATTTTTAGATTTTGCAAAAGATATACAAAGCTCTACCGATGCCCGGCCGTTGAACGGTCGATATACTGCCCAGTCACTCACCCATTTTAAAGTCACCGTCCGTTGATCGACCAATCTCCTAGCCTCGTCCGGTCGATAAATGCTCATCAATCTTCCATACGGCAGTCTCGATTATTTTTGCATCAATTGGTCAACGGCGATCGCTCGACTAGGTAGGTGCCTGGGCGGAGAACGATCAGGCAGTGGCAGGTATCGAGCATATCGTGGTCGGCGAGTGAAAACTGGTCGGGTGCCGCTATAATTTTAACTACGCATTGAATTTTCAGCAGCGATCGGGCGATGTGTAAAATACTAACAGCGACTGTTGAAACACCAGCAGTGCCTGGGCGGCGGCCGCACGATGTCCGGACGAAATTGGCTAAAAACTCGCTGCTCGGTCGCCGAGCAGGTTATTTTTTGAGGTTGTGACCATAGCCTTAGTTGTATGCTGCCCAGAGAGTTGAGAATGTGTAGGGTGATCAATACCCTAAGGTTGGGGCTAAATCATAAACTACGTTTGATAAAATATGACTCACTCCGGCTACAACGAGCGATCAAGTGCCACATTAAATGTGGTATTTTTTAAAACTGTTTTTATGTACTGTTTGTACATTTACAGCCATTTTTTTTAATGTCAAAATGTGCAATCATTTCATCAGTCATTCAGTATAATATAGCAACAAAGGTGTAGCAGGTTGCAGCGGCCTACTCCACATCTACAGTTAGTTACTCTAGTTTTTTATTGCACTCAATTAATCAGAGATGGGCTGTAAAAAACTTGATTCATGGACATGTCCACATACCAATCCAACAACTCCAATATTACCACTGACCATAAACAGGCCTTACAGGTCTCCAACTGACTATAGACACGCCTCACAAGTCTCCCTTTGATCATAGACAGACCACACAAGTCACCTTCTGACCATAGACAGCCTTCACACGTCTCTGTCTGACCACAGACAGCCCTCAGAAGTCACCTTCTTACCATAAACAGGCCTCACAAGTCTGCATTTGACACATACAGACCCAAAATGTTTCCCTCTGGTTATAGACAGCCCGCACAGTCTCGTTTTGACCATAAAACAAGCCCCGTAACTCTACGTCTGGTCACAAACATGCCTCACAATATTCCTTCTGACTGTAAGGAGGCCCCACAAGTCTCAGTATCATCTCACTGACCATGAACAGAGCTTACACACATCCTTTTGACCATGAACGGGCCTCACAAGTCTGCTTCAGACCCCGAAAGTCTCTCTCTGGCCATCGACAGGCCTCTCAAGTCTACCTCTGTCTATAAACAGGCCCTACAAGTCTCCTTCTGACCATATGCAGACCACCCTCGTCTACCTTTACCTATAGAAAGACCTCACAAGTCTATCTCTGACCATAGAAAGGCCTCACAGATATATCTCTGTCAATGAACAGGCCTCAATCGTCTACCTCTGACCATAGACAGGATTCACAAGTTTAATTCTGTCCAAGGACAGGCCTCATAAATCTACCTCTAACCACAGTCCGAAGTTTCCATTTGACCACATACAGGCTCTCCCTCTGAACACAGATAGGGTTAGGAAGTCTACCTATATGGCTTGACGAGTCTCACTCTGACCATTGACAGGCCTCACAAGTCTCCCTTTTACCATACACAGAGCTCACAATTCTACGTCTAACCATAGATATGCCTCTGAAATCTCCTGCTGACTGTAGACAGTCCTCATCAGTCCCCGCCTGTCCACAGACAAGCCTCACAAGTCTACCTGTCACCACAGACAGGCCGCACAAGTTTCCTTATGACCACAGATCACAAATCTCCCTCTGATCATAAACATACCTCATATGTATCCATCTGACCATACACAGGCCTCACAAGTCTCCATTTCACCACAAAAAGGATTCCAAAGTCTCTATATTGACAAGCATCAGATGTATCTCCATATATAAACATATGTATATATTCACAACCTTTTTGTAACAATCAGACAACCATTTCGTTACATTAACATTTTGCTACATGGGTTGTGTGACAAACAAGTCAACTCAATGGCAACTAACCGTCAGAAGTCTCCGTCTGAACATTATCGGGCCTCACTACTCGCTAGCTTCCCGTGGCCTCAAAAGTCCATGCTGAACATAGTCAGGCCTCATAATTATCATACTGACCATCGATGGAACTCACAAGTCTCCCTCTGACAATATCCAGGCCACACAAGTCTAAAGTGGCCTATAGATAGACCTCACAATACTAGTATTATATTCCAGTCCATGAACAGGCCCTACAAATCTACCTCTGACCATAGGCCTCATTAGTCTGCACATAAATATAGGTAGGATTCTGTCCACAGACAAGCCTCAGACATTTACCTCAGACCATAGACAGGTCTCAGAGGTATACCTATGACCATAGACAGGCTTCACATTCTCCCTTCGACTATAAACAGATCTCACAGTTCTCCCTGTGACCATAGACAGGCCTGACTTGTCTCCCTTTTAAAATAAACAGGCCTTAGAATTCGCCATCGGACCACAGACAGGCCTCACAAGTCTCCATCTGACCACATACAGGCCTCACAGGTCTCCCTCTGATCACAGACAGGCCTCACAAGTCTCCATCCGACCACAGACAGGCCTCACAAGTCTCCATCTGACCACAGACAGGCCTCACAGGTCTCCCTCTTACCACAGACAGGCCTCACAGGTCTCCATCCGACCACAGACAGGCCTCACAGGTCTCCCTCTGACCACAGACAGGCCTAGCACGTCGACTGCTGACCATAAACAGGCCTAACATGTCTAAACAAGCCTCACTATCTCCACAATGCCCATGGACAGATCTAACATATCTACCTTTGACCACAGACCGGCCAAACAAGTCTACCTCTTATCATAAACAGGCCTCATAATTATCTATCTGACCATGGACAGGCCAATCCCCATCTGACCACACCCAAGTCTCCCCATAGACTCACCATATATAAATATATTTCTATAACTAGACATAAAAGCATATTGGCTTTGTGGCATCCCCCAGTTTTTCTTTTCTTTTCTAATGGTGAAACTTGACTGATATAATAATAAGCATACCAGGATTATTGAACACAGGTGGGAGTGAGAGCTCAAATTATAGCAGTTGCTCACTAGACAAATGCCCATCAGATATTTGCCATCAGAGTATACTTATTCAGTGTGTTTCTGGCTTCCACAATATTCTTCAGGTACTATTGCCGAATGTAAAACAATATGCTTTTAAAGAATCGCCTGTTATATTGATAGTACATTTTAATTATATATTTTCTTTTAATCATATTTCAAGAACATTTCAATAAGTATTAAATGTACAGATATTCAAATGAAAATTTCTACATTCATAATACAAGTAAAAAGGAACTTATTCTGGGTTCTGACTAAGTAAAACAATGATAATTTGGTCACTGCATGTGAAATACAGCTAGAAAACAAAACAATGCATATAGCTTCAACCAGATAAACACAGTGCTGTTTAAGCTGAATACAATTGACTGGCAACCAAGGCCCAGGCATACCTTCAAAGCTGTTATTTTTAGCTTGGCTCATCATTATATAGCCACCTTTCGTTTTCTTTAGAAAGGGAAGGAGGGCATTGTTCCAACCTGTTGGTGTTAGTACATGTATAGTAAACTGGGGTGAGGGGACAGGAGAAGGGGAAGGAGGGGGGGGGGGGGCAGTGCATACAAGTCACTGATACATTGCTACATTCATATGCAGATAAAAACTGGCTGACAAGGGAGGGGGGGGGGAGTGGTTTGGGGTATTGCCTTAACACTTTTTGAACAGGTGATGTATTTAATTAACACCAGGTTGTGTAGATCAGTGGCACTCTGACAGCAAGTTTACTGGTTCCTGGACATGTATAGATAATCAGTCAGTGGGATTGTCTGCTCGACATATATTGTATGCTTATCACAAAGCATTTGAGCGATGAATCAGCAAAAATTCTTTCAAGCTCTAGGTTGAAGGTCGTTTGACGGATTGATCCCAAAATCGATAGGTTTCTTCCCTGGTGGTATATGAACCTCTTTGGAAAGATTTGTAGCCATGAATACTTTTTGAGTTATCGCATGGAAACCAAGTGTCAAAAAACAACCTTGATTTCATCCTCACGGACCTCGGATCCGGCTCAAAAACAATAGGGTTTTTCCACATATCATTTCTGACCAGTGGTGAAAATTTGGCAAAGATACATCGAGGCAAACTAAAGTTATCGTCCGGAAACCAAACGGCGGAAGAAAAAAAAATGACAAAAACATAAGGCCTCCCGATTTTCAATCGGGATGCCTAACTAGACATTAGAGCCTAAACATGCTAAAGGCTTTGTGGCATCCCTCATTTTTCTGGAAGGTATCGTTCTAATTGTGTGACTGATGTTTGGAGCAAGTCGGACAATTTACTATAATCTGCATGGTGAAGTTACATGTACATGTATCACTCCAGTGCCTGTAAATCCCCTCACCCCATTTGCCTTTTTGATGGGTTATCACCTAGCTGTCCAGTTTGGCCAGTTTATTCCATATAAACACACTTCGCTCTAGGCCCCTACTCCCCCACCCCACCAGACACTAGCAGACAGCCCGCCACAGAACTATAGTGATGAGATGGGGTAGCCTGGGTAGGTGGCAGAGGGGGGCTGGTGGGTGTTGAGCTATGTGTGTGTGGGAGGCAGAATGGATTGACAACTTAACACGACAGTCAGGCACAAGAGCCTGGGGGGTGGGGGGTGGCCGAGTGTGGGGAAAAATTAATGGAGGCTAACAAAAGTTATCATCTTGAAACCAAACGGCGGAGAAAAAAGCAGACAGAAACATAAGGCCTCACGATTTCCAATCGGGATGCCTAATTACAACCACTTTGTGACAATCAGGCAACCATTTTGCTACATTAACATTTTGCAACATAGGTTGTGTGACAAGTGAGTCACCTTAATGGCAAATAAATGTGGAGGTGGGTGGCGCAGTGAGAAAGGTGGCCGGCTCGTGATCCAAAGGTCCTGGGTTCGAGTCACTGGCTGGATTGCTGTGTTATTTCACTAGTGTCCTTGGGCAAGGTATTTATCACTAACTGTCTAATCTCCACCCAGGATTAAATGGGTACCAGACACATAATGGGTCAAGTATAGAGCGCTTTGACTGTGGCTGCTCCAAGTACTGGTACTCAGACTGGGGGTCAAAGTGTGAAGTGCCTCTGAAAGCATACATCCGCTGTGAAGAGCGCTATATCAAATGCGATAACTTTACCTTTACCTTGACAAGTCTATTTCTTACCATCACATGCCCCACAAGTCAATGTCTTACCACACACAGGCCTCTGACCACAAACAGGCCTCACACGTCTCCCTCTGACTATCAATTGCAGACAGGCCTCCATACATCCCTTTGACCATAAAAAGGCCTCATTGCTCTACGTCTGACCATGAACAGGCCTGACAAATCTACTCCTGTCTATGTCTTGGAAGTCTCAATCTGACCATAGAGAGGCAGCACATCTCCATCTGACCACATGCTGTTCTCAAAGTTTAGAATTCGACCACAGGCATACCTCACAAGTCTCCCTCTGACTATAGACAGGCCTCCATTTCACCACAGACAGACCTCACAATTCTCCATCTGACCACAAACAGGTCCCTAGACATGTCCACAAAGAGACCAATGAACATGAACAGGCCATACAATTCCCCCTCTTACCAAAAACAGGCCTCACATGTCCCCCTATGTGTATTGTTAGAGTGAGACTTGTGAGACTTTTGAGGCCTGTTCCTGGTCAGAGAGAGACGTGTGAGGCATGTCTATGGTCAGAGGCAGAATATTGAGGCCTGTTTGTGGTCAAAAGGAGAATTGTGAGGCCTGTGTATGGTCAGAGGGTGATTTGTGAGGCCTGTGTATGGTCCGAGGGAGATTTGCGAGGCCTGTCTATGGGTTGAAATAGATGTGTGATGCCTGCCTATGGTCAGACAGAGACCTGTTTTCCAGTAAACAAATGCACAGATCAACCCCATAGTGTGCCACACACCTCAAAAGTAAGTATAAACGAATATAATAACATTCTAGAGTGGCCACACTGTTGTAAAATAGAGCCACACGATTTGAATGGCAATGTCGGCTTTTCACTGTGGTATGTCATGTGGGACTACGACCCCCCCCCCCCCCCCCTTCCCTTATCTGGGGGTTGGAGAACCACTGCTGGGACTAGGCACTAGGCAGGTATGGCAAGTGAACTACTGTCCATAGTCAGGTCTCAAAAGTTCCCTCTGAAGGCCTCAGAACTCCACCTCTGACCATAAACAGGCCTGAAAAGTCTGCTCTTGTCTATAGACAGGTCTCAGAAGTCTCCATCTGACCACAGAGAGGCTTCACAAAAGTATCCATCTGACCACAGACTGGCCTAAAAGTTTCCATTTCGCCAAAGACAGACCTCACAAGTCTCCCTCTGACTATAGACAGGCCTCACAAGTCTGTCACCATATATAAATATATTTATATATGCAACCTTTTTGTAACAGTCAGGCAACCATTTCGCTACATTAAAATCTTTCTACAAGGGTCGAGCGACAAAGAAGTCAACGCATTGGCGCATGAGCAGTTTGCGTTTTTCCGATTAAATTCGAGTCCACAGATATGATAGACATGTCAGTGTGCCTCTAAAGTCTACTGCTGACCATAGACAGTCGTCATAAGTCTCCATTTTACCACAGACAAGCCTCACAAGTCTACCTCTGACCATACACAGGCCTCACAAGTCTACCTCTGACCATACACAAGCCTCACAAGTCTCCATCTGACCATAGACGGGCCTCACAAGTCTCCATCTGAATACAAAGAACACTCCAAAGTCTCCTTATAGACAAGCCTCAGATGTCTCTTCATATATAAACATATGTATATATTTACAACCTTTTTGTAACAGTCAGACAACCATTTTGCTACATTAGCATTTTACTATATGGGTTGTGTGACAAACAAGTCAACTCAATGGAAACTAGCCATCACATGTCTCGTTCTTAACATAATCGAGCCACACTAGCTTCCCGTGGCCTCAAAAGTCATTGCTGAACATATACAGGCCTCATAATTCTCATGCTGACCATCAGCAGAACTCACAAGTCTCCCTCTGACCATATCCAGGATACACAAGTCTAAAGTGGCCTATAGACAGACCTCACAAGTACATTCCTGTTCATGGATAGGCCTCACAAATCTACCTCTGACCATAGGCAGGCCTCAATAGTCTGCACCTGAACAACATGATTCAAGTCTACTTCTGTCCATAGACAGGTCTCAGACGACTATCTCGTCACATTTTCCCTCGGAGCATAGACAGGTCTCACATTCTCCCTCCCACTATACATAAGCCTCACGTATCTCCATGTGACCATAGACAGGATTCACTTGTCTCCCTTCACCATAAACAGGCCTCAGAATTCGCCAGATGACGACGGGTGAAAGTCAGAAGGTCGTAAACGCCATCTGAGTGATTTTACAGGAGAAGGTATATTTCGTTTGTGATGATATACGGCCATAACCGAGAACATCTTTTGCACACACCACTTGTGTTAAAGTACAGTGCGGTGAATTAATCTATTCTGAGGGGGAAAATTGTCGGTATTTTAAAATTATCGAGTGATTTGTCGCTTACGACGTTCTGGCGTTTTCGTTCGAAATGGCATCTCAATAAATTTGAACTGCCAGAAGGTCGTAGACACCACAGTAAAATTAGATTTTTCATTGATTGGAAACACTTTCAAACATCTATTTATGAATAATTAAGGATGCCATACAACAAAAGTTTATTGTGTGTACGTTTCGAATCAGTATGTTGCAAATGGTGCTTGCGACCTTCTGACTCGTAGAAAATCTATGGAATCAGCAAAATCGTTAAACGCCAGAAGGTCGTATCTAGTTTTCACCAGGACAAAACTCGGTTGCCTCTCAAATTACAATAATGACACAAAGCCAGGACACGTACTGTGAAATACTCTAGAATAATAACGCATCATTCTAAATATCCAACAGTGTTTATATATCTGAATCGGAAAAAGGTCGTGAACGCCAGCAGGAATCGCCAGAAGGTCGTAAGTGCCAGAACCAGTACTGTGACTTAGCTCATCACAATGGCGTAATTACTTCATATATATTCAAATTTGAGTGAATTTTATTCGTGGTATCATTACAGCTTGAATTATCCGACACAACGCTTGGCGATTGAGAATTTAGATGTATACTCTGATTTTTTCTAACTCGTTTACAGTGTTTTTCGCTGATATTCTTGCGATGCTAAATGCATCGTTCTATAACTTGGCATAGTTCACCTGGGAGTCAAACGGCAATTTTCTATCGAATTTCAGACTTATATGGAAATTGAAAAAGTTTGAAAAAGCAGTCTACCACAATATTAAATTTAGCCCTGTCAATTAATTTCTGGGTCCGCATATAATTTTGTGCATTTGTTTGGTTTTGTAGCTGTGTAGTCTTTCAAAATGTTTAGTTCAAATCATATTTATTAAAAAATTAAGCATTGACCAGCAGGGCAAGCCCTATTTCAAGATCTCTGCGTGTGCAAATCTACAAGGTGCATAGGCATATATTCGCAAAATAAGTCCACTTTAAAAATTGATACAAAGAAACATATATACATCAGAAGTATATACAATACTTACAACGAAAAACATTAGCAAGATAGGTGGTAATAAATAGGACAATAAAACTTATCAAAATAAGTTAAACAATGTGATTTAAGTTACATAATATAGTCCAACTATAATACATGACACAATTGTAACGCAGAATTATCCATTATCACGAAATCTCAGAGAATATCAGGACAGTACGTAACTATGTACACAAAATACGTGTCAATGTGTCTTCTGGATCAAATGTAAGTATCAATCTATTACCACCAATATAGCCAAATTTTGATGATTCCAATAACAAACGTAAAATACATTTTGCAATAGAAACAAAGCCCGACCAAACACTTTATCAAAAGACACACTGGCGTCATCAGGGTCAGACAGTGTGCTAAATGTAGTTGTTTCTACTGTACACCTGATGGAATTAGTATACAACTGCCCAATAAGATAATACTTTAGAAATCCGAAACAAACCCAATGGAATAGATATATGAAAAGTACATAAGTACAAAATTACGATAATACGTCGAATCCTGATGGATGTAAACGGGACCAAATCCTCGAATATGCTCAGATTCTCGAGATCCCCTTTTGGCCTGAAAGCTAACATTGGGGTAGATTGCCAACTTCTTGAATTTTTGCGATAGAAATATGAAATGGGTAGAAAATTGCCACGTTATGGAAGGATATGATTTAGCATCGCAATAATATAGTCATATTGCATTGTAAAGAAGTTTTAGAAATCAGAGTATACCGTATATAATACGAAGATCGTGAAAAAAACCCAATCGTTTCCAATAAAATTTTAATGTGAACATAATGCATTCGTCGTTAGTTCCAGTAAATAGATCGTGACCTTGGTCCGGCATTTGTATATCAATGGCATTTTGTTGCTGGAGAGTGCTTGCTTTTGAGGAAGAAAATCATTTAAAAGATAAAAAAAAACAGCCGTCACCCGCAGTTCAGTGATTCGATACGACACGAATTTATTTGAATAGCTAGACATTGGAAAACTAATCATTAAAGAGCATTCTACCCGCGGTGAAACATATCCGCATTGTGATGCCATATATTGAAAAAAGAGAAGCCGAGACGGTGACCCCCCGAGAGCCCCAAGGAAGTCGAGGCAGAGTGGACTTACAGCAATTGATATATTATTCATTGATTATATGATATGACTATCAAATACTGAATGATCTTGTTAACTTCTTTTAATTTCTTAACTTTTTGTTAATTTTGTACCGTAAATCTGGACCTATATCTACATATGGGCCCAAGTATCATATACTGCGCCTTCTTCTGTATTCAATAAGGATTAAAAATGTGACAGACGGATTAAATGGCATTCATTTAGTGGACGAGTTGTATTGAGGCGTAGTGTATGATACTTGGGCCTAAATATGTTCGCAGCTAAAGTTGGGCTGTTATTATCGGCCCAAGTATCGTAAACTGCGCATTCCTCTATATTCAATAAGGATTAAAAAGGTGACAGACGGATTAAATGGCATTCATTTAGTGGACGAGTAGTGTTAAGGCGCAGTGTATGATACTTGGGCCGAAATATTAGTGAATAATACGGAGTGAGCATTATGCTCACGCTTACACGTTTTACGTCATATAAGACATTCACTCCACTATTCAGTTTCTTTTCCACATGATTGATATGTTCGTGCCAATTAAGAGACGAGTCTATACTTATTCCAAAAACTGTAATACAGTTTTTTTCTCTATTTCATCATTGCAGCTTAGAAATATCAGGCGGTGCATTTGCTTCATTTTGGAAGAACGCACAGTTTGTTTCAGTGGCCTAATATCACCAAACAACCAGATTTTGACGATGAAAATAACGAACCTAGAATACCTTTTGGAATGACAATAAAGCCCAAGCAAATATTCACAAACAAAGCCACTCTGTCATCATTAGGGGCAGACAGTGTATTAAATATAGATTTTCTACTGCACACCAGATAGAATTAGTACACAACTGCCCAACAACCATGTATCATGTAAGTATCAATCTATTACCGCCAATACAGCTAAATTTTGATGATTCCGATAACAAACGTGAAACGTAAAATACATGTACAACATTTTGCAATAGAAACAAAGCCCGACCAAATACTTTATCAAAAGACACACTGGCGTCATCAGGGGCAGACAAGGTTGTAAATAGTTGTTTCTACTGTAAACCTGATGGAATTAGTATACAACTGCCCAACAACCCATGAAAATAATTTAGAAATCCGAAACCCCATGGAATAGATATATGACAAGTACATAAGTACCTAATCACAAGCCAAAAGGCTACTGAGTTTTGAAAGATAAACAGTTGACATGAAACCATTCATCTAGGGTATCAAGATCATAGTCTTATATTTTTGAAGGCATCGAAACTTATACAAGTCACAAGGTCAGGGTAAGTAGGGAGAGCCATATACACAAATTAAAAAAAAAACCTTAACAAGTTCTGTAGGAATGGCCTAAAAATTCCAAAATTGCCAATTTCTCGACAAGAATTTTTGCTTTGACCCATCAAAGATGAAATTCGAAGTCAACAGTGAAATCGTGATATATCATTTCCTATTTACATGTACGAAAAGCTAAGCTCTATCTTCGAATGTTTTATTAGTACAGTCTGCATTTCTGCGATAAATGTATGAGGGACAAATGTGGCTAAAATTTCGCAAATTCCAAAAATCTGAGTTTAGTTCCCAGAGGATTTTTTTGCTGGAAATGGCTCGAAATATCAGGCCCTCACTGACTCGTCGCAAAATGAAAATGGCCGCCCAGCCTACCAGCAATTCAACATATTCAATAACAATTATGATAATTAACAACGATGATGGGTACCATTTACATGATTTAGGTGCCATTAAAAAAATTGTCATCTGTTCAAGAGCTTCTCTATTAGCATGATTAGGTTTAATTTTGAAGTATATGTTAATTTGGTGTATAATAATAAGTATTACTATATACTACTAAGAATCCCGACGTTGTCATTGGTTAAAAGCTGGTCACGTGTCTTTGCATAAAAGTACATATTCACCAGACCAGCCGGTGAAGTTTTTTTGATATTCACCGATCGGTCCATATCACATATATATGTACCTCTCGCCAAAAAGCAACCCAAATGTTTTTTCATGCTTGTTTTCTACTTCTCTTACTAGTATCGCGTATCTAGTGATATAGCGAGATGAATGAGCTTGTTTCAGAAACCATTCCTCGTTTGTATATACTGTTCCTGAAATATTGACATCAAACTGAAACCTAAAGGCCTGACTGGCGCAGTACTTATTCGAATAAACACATGATAGTTTTAGATGTATTATGTTTATATCATAAATCCACGTCATACATAAACATTGCTTCAGTATTTGCATCAACTTTTCACATGTATTATATAATAAAACAAATATTAACTTTTAGTTTCGGTGAATACGTGAAAATATGTACCTCTCGCCAGAGACATATTCACCTCGCAAGCTTGGTGAATATGTCTTTTGCGAGAGGTACATATTTTCACGTATTCACCTCACCAAAAGTCAATATTTGTATAATATAATCAAAATAATAATATTTCAATGATGATTTCCATTTCAGGCGACATTTAAAAAACTGCCCTATGTTCAAAGAGCAATACGTATCATAATCAATTATATAACAATGATGTATCATTGTAGGCGACATTTTAAAAAACCCACTGTCCTGTGTTCCAAGAGCTTCTAAAGTAAGTGTGAATTTTGAAGTGTCTTGGTTTGGCATTGAAACCTTTTGTAGAAAATTATGGGGAAAACAATCAAAGTAACG
This sequence comes from Terebella lapidaria, assembly GCA_949152475.1. NCBI lineage: Eukaryota > Metazoa > Annelida > Polychaeta > Terebellida > Terebellidae > Terebella > Terebella lapidaria. The sequence continues at coordinate 51,776,342 of OX424555.1, read as the reverse complement.
GGCGATCGATTGCTTCGGTACACATCCAATGGGTAAATGCGACAGCGTGATTAATAGTACTAGTTCTGTAAGTGAAGTAAACCTTTTTGGGCACATTGGAGTATCAATTCAGGTGGTACTATCCATAACCATAATATTATCATCTTGCAATAATTACCAATGCAGAAGGGCTATGGGTGTTATAGGGTTTGGGTGACATCTTAAAGTAAAATGTCGTCATTCAAGTACTCAGGGGAGATGTATGATTTGTACTTCAGTTTATACTTCGGTATAATACTCCGTTGACACTTGCAACTAGATGTATCAGACGAGCACAGGGATCACGGACCACCACCACCTTGTGGACTGTGCCCTCTCAAATAGAACTTTCAGTAGCCACAACTATTGGTGTAACTATTGGTGTACTGATTTAACATGAGTTCTCGAATAGAGCTTCAGTGACTAGTGTCAGAAGGGTGCAAGAAACGTGAATCAAACATTTTGCCCCAGTGGCCCTAACCCTCAGCCATTTGTGACTCACTTCCCTTGTGCAGCTTTTCGCCTTCCGCCCCCCCCCCCCCCCCCCCCCCTCTCCCTTCATATTTCTATATATGACCCTTGACTGGGGATATCGGCGTCCTGTTATGAAAAGCTAAAACCCCACACATTCTATTCTTCAAGATATGGATGTCAAAAATACCCCATGATGTACCACTGGTCACTTTCGAACTTGCCCCGTTCTAGCAAAATCCGCCAAATAATGGAGGTTTAAATAATGTGGAAGTTTGTTGATGTAGCCGGGTATTCATTTATGGGTTGGAGCTAAAGTTATTCCTAATAGTTATTATTTGTTGTAGTATGGTAATTCCACTAATGACGCCACTTGCCAGTCTGACAGTCATCACCACACTTGTATAATATAGAACACTGTGAATAAACTGCACTGATTCTACCTGTGTGTCCTGGAGTCTACCTCCAAACGGCGACAAATGGCGCAGTCGGCAGGATAAACGAATATGTCGCCGTGAGCCAACTTCCCTAGATCAGGGATGGTCAGCAAGCAGGGCACACAGGTAGCGAATTTCTACTCTTGTTTTCTTCATTTTGCACGTACGATCATCGCCTTCGGCTGGCAAGTGGACCGACGTTGATCAGCAGCCCGTTTCAACTCAAAACGTTCTCGTTTATTGATTTTCTACGGCCGAGCGACCCAGTGTGTGAGGTGATTGTGAAGTCTCCCGTATTTTCAACACTGCGCTTCGTCTCCGTGTGCCGTATCCACTGGACTGTTCCTGTAAGTTTTCTCCTGGACTGTTGTCTACGCTCGTATCGTCATGCTGATGGGTAGAATTCCCGCGGATCGCACAATGGGTGAGATTCCCGCGACCACGCTGTGATGGGTAGATTCCCGCATGCGACCCGGTTTGCCATGGACACGCCATATCTTTCTCCGTCTTCGATGGACCTGTCGTTCCTAGATCTTCATGGAGCGCGCACATGGTTTCTCTGAATGACACTTTATCGGGACATTTTATTATTATTCGTTTCCAAAATACCTTTGTAACTGTTGAAACGCTGATTAATGTATTTGTTCATATTTCACTGCCAAAGGTTCTTGGGTCAGTTCTACCAAGTTTGAAAACATATTTTGTGTATGAGCCTACGGGTTTTGCTGCTGATCAACTGGTCTTTGTAATATTTTGGAATATTCATTTGTTTGTATGGTCATCATTTGTATATAGTATCATTGCTTGAGAATTTGTTAATATTGTTGTATGTAAGTTGGCTATGAAAGTATCATCAGGGTTTTTAAATGTTTCACTTGCACTGTACGGTTATGATGACTTCAGGTTCCACATTAATATTATTGTATTAACCAGGTTCCCTATGGAGTTAGTAAAAATATTTTGACTACAGTAATTAACTTGTTTAATAGATTATCCAATAATGGCGTATTTATTTACTGTGAATGAAGTTTGGTAATATATTTGAATATATTTCAATTAATATTGGCATTGTAGTTCATGGTTTGCTTTATGATAACTTTTTGGTGTGTTGGAAAAGCATGACTAGCTGTTGTCTAGCAGGACTTGGTGTTTGATTCTTGACATCGTCAGGTTGTCATTTCATGGTGTGTGGCTCAGGTTAGTTATTTATAGATTTATTACCAGATCTATATATTATATTTTTCTGATTACGCATATGTATCTTGTTTCTCTACACTTATCTGATTTGTTTAGTTATAGTGTACTGTATACTTTTGTAGTGTTTAATCGCGGTAATATCTCTACAATGTACACTCATCACTTGGTCGAGGCATGACTAGCTACGTCTAGCAGGGAGTTCGGTATATGTTAGCGTCAATTTTCGTGGCAGAACTAAAATATCTGATAGTGTATTTTAATAACATTCGATGTTCTAATTGTTGTGATAGTTATCTATCTTCGTGTGTATTAGTTTTATACTTGTGTTATGGTTCAGTATCATTACATTCTACTGATGTTCAGTTAGTTTCCAATAATGTTTGAACTTAGCTCAATATCTGTGTCGTTGCGAAGCGCCTCTTTATACTGGTATCCTGTTGTTACAAGTTTATTTTTTGGTGGAGTTCATTCTACTCGGATCTATTTTGAAGCCATTATTTATTGAACAACTGTGGTAGTTGACCCTGGTGTAGTATTTTGTATACTCCTGGTCTTCTTTAGTATTGGTGTTATTTCCAATATTTATTTGCATATCACTATGCTTACTTTATATCTACCAATTGTACATGTATTGCTTATTGGTTTCACTTGTAATATTTCTCAGGATCAGTATTTCGGATGTTGTTCTGAGTTCTGCATTAGTCTTTTTTTCTGTATATTTCATAATGTCGAGGACGACATTTGTTTTTGTGGGGAAGTATGTAGCCGGGTATTCATTTATGGGTTGGAGCTAAAGTTATTCCTAATAGTTATTATTTGTTGTAGTATGGTAATTCCACTAATGATGCCACTTGCCAGTCTGACAGTCATCACCACACTTGTATAATATAGAACACTGTGAATAAACTGCACTGATTCTACCTGTGTGTCCTGGAGTCTACCTCCAAACGGCGACATTGACATTTAATTATTATTTTTTATAACCAGGGAAATATGCTACACCCAGAAATACATTATTAAGCTCACTATAAATTATTTCAACCAGGAATGAATTATTTTTACCAGGAAAGTTAGAAACGTAGAATTAATTACTGGGGAAAAAGCTGCCTATTGTTTGCTTGTGATTTATGTCATCTATGGATTCAATTTTATTTACTCTCGTAAAATTGCTAATAAATTTTCCGTGTTTTAAGTCATAAATTTCCGTTTCAAATTATTTATTTCCAGTGTGAATGATGTCTTCCCGGTTTAAATATTTTATCTCGGTTTCATTAATTTATTCCAGAATTTATGCACGGTTTACGAAACAAAAATTAATTCAAATAATGCTGGATGACACAAATAAGCTTCTATATATTTATGCGGTCGCATATTCATTTGGCACCGCAGCATGAAATTTCTTCGGCAGTGGCCTTTATACAGTAGGCATTAACTTGTGAGAAACACAGCTACTGTTTCTCTGTTGTTCTTTGTTTGTTTGTTTGTTCAGGCACTGGTTATTCACAATGAAATCAAATACATCTTTATAACGTTATTCCAAAATGAGTATCATCGCTCAGGTTAAAAATTGTATTGTTCATATTTGAGGTATTCTCTAAAAACATGTATAGGCGATTCAGCGGCATGAAATCATGCAATTGAAGGATGAACTAAAACTCGTATTCAAGCAGACAAGTTAAAAATTAAAACATTATAGTCAGCAAGCCTACTAACTCATGTATGTGGAAGCATGCGTTTGGCGTTTAAGACGTTCTGGCTGAAACCAGCATTGTCGCTTACGATCTTCTGGCATCAACTGTGCGCCGTGCTGGATGCAGTTGCGACCTTCTGCCTAAAATCACTGGCGGTTACGACCTTTTGCCGATCACGCTTTCCACAGATTGGCGCTTACGACCATTTCAAACATATCACTATTTAGGATGTTTAACTGTACAAGAACATGAATGAACACTGCAAATGAGTGGCAAGGCTGAATAGGCATTCATTTGGCAGGAAAACTCATTTTTGACAAAAATGTCGCTTACGACCTTCTGACTTTCACCCGTCGATGACCACACACCTGCTTCAAAGGCTAATGTAGCAAGATGGTTGTCTGATTGTTACAAAAAGGTTGTAAATATATAAATATGTTTATATATGAAAAGACATCTGAGGCTTGTCTACAAGGAGACTTTGGTCTATGGTCAGATCGAGACTTGTGAGGCCTGTGTATAGACAGAGGTAGACTTGTGAGGCTTGTCTCTCTCCGACCAAAGACAGATGTCTGACGTGTCTATCTGACCATAGACACGTCCCATGGGTCTCCCTCAACTACAGACAGGCCTCACAAGTCTCCCGCTGACCACAGATAGGCCTCACAAGTCTGTCTCCATATATAAATATATTTATATATGTGCAACCTTTTTGTAACAATCAGGCAACCATTTTGCTACATTAATATCTTGCTACATGGGTCAAGCGACAAAGAAGTCAACGCAATGGCACATAAGCAGGCCTCTCTTTCTCTGACCATAGGCACTAGGTAGCCCCAGCAGTGGCTCTCCAACCCCCATATAAAGGGAGGAGGGGGGTAGAGCCACATGATACACCACAGTGAAAATCTGACATTGCCATTCAAATCGTGTGGCTCTATTTTAAACAGTGTGATCACTCCAAAATGTTATTATGTTCGTTTATACTTATTTTTGAGGCATGTGGCACACTTTGGTGCTGATCTGCGCATTTGTTTCCCTGGAAAACGAAGAATTTACATTTGAAGTGCTTCCAGACATTCTAAGCATTCGAATTTGCTGGCAATGTAAATTCTCTGTTTTCCAGTAAACAAATGCGCAGATCAACCCCATAGTGTGCCACACGCCTCAAAAGTAAGTATAAACGAATATGAAAACATTCTAGAGTGGCCACACTGTTGTAAAATAGAGCCACATGATTTGAATGGCAATGTCGGGTTTTCACTGTGGTGTGTCCTGTGGGTCTACGACCCCCCCCCCCCCCTTCCCTTATCTGAGGGTTGGAGAACCACTGCTGGGACTAGGCACTAGGCAGGTCTGGCAAGTGAACTTCTGTCCGTAGTCAGGCCTCAAAACTTCAATCTGAAGGCCTCAGAACTCCACCTCTGACCATAAACAGGCCTGAACAGTCTGCTCCTGTCCATAGACAGGTCTCAGAAGTCTCCATCTGACCATAGAGAGGCTTCACAAAAGTATCCATCTGACCACAGACTGGCCTAAAGGTTATCATTTCGCCAAAGACAGACCTCACAAGTCTCCCTCTGACTATAGACAGGCCTCACAAGTCTGTCACCATATATAAATATATTTATATATATGCAACCTTTTTGTAACAGTCAGGCAACCATTTCGCTACATTAAAATCTTTCTACAAGGGTCGAGCGACAAAGAAGTCAACGCATTGGCACATAAGCAGTTTGCGTTTTTCTGATTAAATTCGTGTCCACAGACATGATAGACATGTCAGTATGCTTCTAAAGTCTACTGCTGAATATAGACAGTCGTCATAAGTCTCCATTTTACCACATACACAGGCCTCAAAAGTCTACCTCTGACCATAGACGGGCCTCACAAGTCTACCTCTGAACATAGACGGGCCTCACAAGTCTACCTCTGACCATACACAAGCCTCACAAGTCTACCTCTGACCATAGACAGGCCTCACAAGTCTATCTCTGACTATACACAAGCCTCACAAGTCTACCTCTGACTATACACAAGCCTCACAAGTCTACCTCTGACTATACACAAGCCTCACAAGTCTACCTCTGACCATAGACGAGCCGCACAAGTCTACCCCTGACTATACACAAGCCTCACAAGTCTACCTCTGACTATAGCCTCACAAGTCTACCTCTGACCATACACAGGCCTCACGAATCTACCTCTGACTATAGCCTCACAAGTCTACCTCTGACCATACACAGGCCTCACAAGTCTACCTCTGACTATACACGAGCCTCACAAGTCTACCTCTGATTATACACAGGCCTCACAAGTCTACCTCTGACTATAGCCTCACAAGTCTACCTCTGACTATACACAGGCCTCACAAGTCTACCTCTGACTATAGCCTCACAAGTCTACTTCTGACCATACACAGGCCTCACAAATCTACCTCTGACTATAGCCTCACAAATCTACCTCTGACTATACACAGGCCTCACAAGTCTACCTCTGACTATAGCCTCACAAGTCTACCTCTGACTATACACAGGCCTCACAAGTCTACCTCTGACTACAGCCTCACAAGTCTACCTCTGACTATACACAGGCCTCACAAGTCTACCTCTGACTATAGCCTCACAAGTCTACCTCTGACCATACACAGGCCTAACACGTCTACCTCTGACCATACACAAGCCTCACAAGGCTACCTCTGACTATAGCCTCACAAGTCTACCTCTGACTATAGCCTCACAAGTCTACCTCTGACTATACACAGGCCTCACAAGTCTACTTTTGACTATACACAGGCCTCACAAGTCTACCTCTGACTATAGCCTCACAAATCTACCTCTGACTATAGCCTCACAAGTCTACCTCTGACTATACACAAGCCTCACAAGTCTACCTCTATAGCCTCACAAGTCTACCTCTGACTATAGCCTCACAAGTCTACCTCTGACCATAGATGGGCCTCACAAGTCTACCTCTGACTAGAGCCTCACAAGTCTACCTCTGACTATAGCCTCACAAGTCTACCTCTGACCATAGACGGGCCTCACAAGTCTACCTCCGACTATACACAAGGCTCACAAGTCTACCTCTGACTATACACAGGCCTCACAAGTCTACCTCTGACCATACACAGGCCTCACAAGTCTACCTCTGACCATAGACGGGCCTCACAAGTCTACCCCTGACTATACACAGGCCTCACAAGTCTACATCTGACTATAGCCTCACAAGTCTACCTCTGACTATAGCCTCACAAATCTACTTCTGACTATACACAGGCCTCACAAGTCTACCTCTGACTATAGCCTCAAAAGTCTACCTCTGACTACACACGGGCCTCACAAGTCTACCTCTGACTATACACTGGCCTCACAAGTCTACCTCTGACTATACACAGGCCTCACAAGTCTACCTCTGACTATAGCCTCACAAATCTACCTCTGACTATACACAGGCCTCACAAGTCTACCTCTGACTATAGCCTCACAAGTCTACCTTTGACTATACACAAGCCTCACAAGTTTACCTCTATAGCCTCACAAGTCTACCTCTGACTATAGCCTCACAAGTCTACCTCTGACCATAGACGGGCCTCACAAGTCTACCTCCGACTATACACAACCCTCACAAGTCTACCTCTGGCTATACACAGGCCTCACAAGTCTACCTCTGACCATACACAGGCCTCACAAGTCTACCTCTGACCATAGACGGGCCTCACAAGTCTACCCCTGACTATACACAGGCCTCACAAGTCTACCTCTGACTATAGCCTCACAAGTCTACCTCTGACTATAGCCTCACAAGTCTACCTCTGACCATATACGGGCCTCACAAGTCTACCTCTGACTATACACAAGCTTCACAAGTCTACCTCTGACTATACACAGGCCTCACAAGTCTACCTCTGACCATACCCAGGCCTCACAAGTCTACCCCTGACCATACACAAGCCTCACAAGTCTACCTCTGACCACAGACGGGCCTCACAAGTCTACCTCTGACTATACACAAGCCTCATAAGTCTACCTTTGACTATACACAAGACTCACAAGTCTGCCTCTGACTATACACAGGCCTCACAAGTCTACCTCTGACTATAGGCTCACAAGTCTATTTCTGACTATACACAGGCCTCACAAGTCTACCACTGACTATAGCCTCACAAGTCTACCTCTGACCATACACGGGCCTCACAAGTCTACCTTTGACTATACACAGGCCTCACAAGTCTACCTCTGACTATAGCCTCACAAGTCTACCTCTGAACATACACAAGCCTCACAAGTCTACCTCTGACTATACGCAGGTCTCACAAGTCTACCTCTGACTACAGCCTCACAAGTCTACCTCTGACTATAGCCTCACAAGTCTACCTCTGACCATACACAAGTCTCATAAGTCTACCTCTGACTATACACAGGCCTCACAAGTCTACCTCTGACTATAGCCTAACAAGTCTACCTCTGACCACAGACAAGCCTCACAAGTCTACCGCTGACTATACACAGGCCTCACAAGTCTACCTCTGACCACAGACAAGCCTCACAAGTCTACCTCTGACCATACACAGGCCTCACGAGTCTACCTCTGACTATAGCCTCACAAGTCTACCTCTGACCATACACAGGCCTCACAAGTCTACCTCTGACCATACACAGGCCTCACAAGTCTACCTCTGACTATACACAGGCCTCACAAGTCTACCTCTGACTATACACAAGCCTCACAAGTCTACCTCTGACCATACACAGGCCTCACAAGTCTACCTCTGACTATACATAGGCCTCACAAGTCTACCTCTGATCATACACGGGCCTCACAAGTCTACTTCTGACTATACACAAGCCTAACAAGTCTACCTCTGACTATAGCCTCACAAATCTACCTCTGATCATACACAAGCCTCACAAGTCTACCTCTGACCATACACAGGCCTCACAAGTCTACCTCTGACTATACAGGAGCCTCACAAGTCTACCTCTGATTATACACAGGCCTCACAAGTCTACCTCTGACTATAGCCTCACAAGTCTACCTTTGACTATACACAGGCCTCACAAGTCTACCTCTGACTATAGCCTCACAGGTCTGCCTCTGACTATACACAGGCCTCACAAGTCTACCTCTGACTATACACAGGCCTCACAAGTCTACCTCTGACTATAGCCTCACAAGTCTACCTCTGACTATAGCCTCACAAGTCTACCTCTGACCATACACAAGCCTCACAAGTCTACCTCTGACTATACGCAGGTCTCAGAAGTCTACCTCTGACTATACACAGGCCTCACAAGTCTACCTCTGACTATAGCCTCACAAATCTACCTCTGACTATACACAGGCCTCACAAGCCTACCTCTGACTATAGCCTCACAAGTCTACCTCTGACCATAGACGGGCCTCACAAGTCTACCTCTGACTATACACAAGCCTCACAAGTCTACCTCTATAGCCTCACAAGTCTACCTCTGACTATAGCCTCACAAGTCTTCCTCTGACCATAGACGGGCCTCACAAGTCTACCTCTGACTATAGCCTCACAAGTCTACCTCTGACCATAGACGGGCCTAACAAGTCTACCCCTGACTATACACAGGCCTCACAAGTCTACCTCTGACTATAGCCTCACAAGTCTACCTCTGACTATACACAAGCTTCACAAGTCTACCTCTGACTATACACAAGCCTCACAAGTCTACCTCTGACCATAGACGGGCCTCACAAGTCTACCTCTGACTATATCCTCACAAGACTACCTCTGACTATAGCCTCACAAGTCTACCTCTGACCATAGACGGGCCTCACAAGTCTACCCCTGACTATACACAGGCCTCACAAGTCTACATCTGACTATAGCCTCACAAGTCTACCTCTGACTATAGCCTCACAAGTCTACATCTGACCATAGACGGGCCTCACAAGTCTACCTCCGACTATACACAAGCCTCACAAGTCTACCTCTGACTATACACAGGCCTCACAAGTCTACCTCTGACCATAGACGGGCCTCACAAGTCTACCCCTGACTATACACAGGCCTCACAAGTCTACCTCTGACTATAGCCTCACAAGTCTACCTCTGACTATGGCCTCACAAATCTACCTATGACTATACACAGGCCTCACAAGTCTACCTCTGACTATAGCCTCACAAGTCTACCTCTGACTACACACGGGCCTCACAAGTCTACCTCTGACTATACACAGGCCTCACAAGTCTACCTCTGACTATACACAGGCCTCACAAGTCTACCTCTGACTATAGCCTCACAAATCTACCTCTGACTATACACAGGCCTCACAAGTCTACCTCTGACTATAGCCTCACAAGTCTACCTTTGACTATACACAAGCCTCACAAGTCTACCTCTATAGCCTCACAAGTCTACCTCTGACTATAGCCTCACAAGTCTACCTCTGACCATAGACGGGCCTCACAAGTCTACCTCTGACTATGGCCTCACAATTCTACCTCTGACTATAGCCTCACAAGTCTACCTCTGACCATAGACGGGCCTCACAAGTCTACCTCCGACTATACACAAGCCTCACAAGTCTACCTCTGACCATACACAGGCCTCACAAGTCTACCTCTGACCATACACAGGCCTCACAAGTCTACCTCTGACCATAGACGGGCCTCACAAGTCTACCCCTGACTATACACAGGCCTCACAAGTCTACCTCTGACTATAGCCTCACAAGTCTACCTCTGACCATATACGGGCCTCACAAGTCTACCTCTGACTATACACAAGCTTCACAAGTCTACCTCTGACTATACACAGGCCTCACATGTCTACCTCTGACCATACACAGGCCTCACAAGTCTACCCCTGACCATACACAAGCCTCACAAGTCTACCTCTGACCACAGACGGGCCTCACAAGTCTACCTCTGACTATACACAAGCCTCATAAGTCTACCTTTGACTATACACAAGACTCACAAGTCTATTTCTGACTATACACAGGCCTCACAAGTCTACCTCTGACTATAGCCTCACAAGTCTACCTCTGACCATACACCGGCCTCACAAGTCTACCTTTGACTATACACAGGCCTCACAAGTCTACCTCTGACTATAGCCTCACAAGTCTACCTCTGACCATATACAAGCCTCACAAGTCTACCTCTGACTATACACAGGCCTCACAAGTCTACCTCTGACTACAGCCTCACAAGTCTACCTCTGACTATAGCCTCACAAGTCTACCTCTGACCATACACAAGTCCCATAAGTCTACCTCTGACTATACACAGGCCTCACAAGTCTACCTCTGACTATAGCCTAACAAGTCTACCTCTGACCACAGACAAGCCTCACAAGTCTACCGCTGACTATACACAGGCCTCACAAGTCTACCTCTGACCACAGACAGGCCTCACAAGTCTACCTCTGACCATACACAGGCCTCACGAGTCTACCTCTGACTATAGCCTCACAAGTCTACCTCTGACCATACACAGGCCTCACAAGTCTACCTCTGACCATACACAGGCCTCACAAGTCTACCTCTGACTATACACAGGCCTCACAAGTCTACCTCTGACTATACACAAGCCTCACAAGTCTACCTCTGACCATACACAGGCCTCACAAGTCTACCTCTGACTATACACAGGCCTCACAAGTCTACCTCTGATCATACACGGGCCTCACAAGTCTACTTCTGACTATACACAAGCCTAGCAAGTCTACCTCTGACTATAGCCTCACAAATCTACCTCTGAGCATACACTAGCCTCACAAGTCTACCTCTGACTATACACAAGCCTAACAAGACTACCTCTGACTAAAGCCTCACAAATCTACCTCTGACCATACACAGGCCGCACAAGTCTACCTCTGACCATACACAGGCCTCACAAGTCTACCTCTGACTATAGACGGGCCTCACAAGTCAACCTCTGACTATACACAGGCCTCACAAGTCTACCTCTGACTATAGCCTCACAAGTCTACCTCTGACCATACACAGGCCTCACAAGTCTACCTCTGACTATACAGGAGCCTCACAAGTCTACCTCTGATTATACACAGGCCTCACAAGTCTACCTCTGACTATAGTCTCACAAGTCTACCTCTGACTATACACAGGCCTCACAAGTCTACCTCTGACTATAGCCTCACAAGTCTACCTCTGACTATACACAGGCCTCACAAGTCTACCTCTGACTATACACAGGCCTCACAAGTCTACCTCTGACTATAGCCTCACAAGTCTACCTCTGATTATACACAGGCCTCACAAGTCTACCTCTGACTATAGTCTCACAAGTCTACCTCTGACTATACACAGGCCTCACAAGTCTACCTCTGACTATAGCCTCACAAGTCTACCTCTGACTATACACAGGCCTCACAAGTCTACCTCTGACTATACACAGGCCTCACAAGTCTACCTCTGACTATACACAAGCCTCACAAGTCTACCTCTGACTATAGCCTCACAAGTCTACCTCTGACCATACACAAGCCTCACAAGTCTACCTCTGACTATACACAGGCCTCACAAGTCTACCTCTGACTATAGCCTCACAAATCTACCTCTGACTATACACAGGCCTCACAAGTCTACCTCTGACTATAGCCTCACAAGTCTACCTCTGACCTTAGACGGGCCTCACAAGTCTACCTCTGACTATACACAAGCCTCACAAGTCTACCTCTATAGCCTCACAAGTCTACCTCTGACTATAGCCTCACAAGTCTTCCTCTGACCATAGACGGGCCTCACAAGTCTACCTCTGACTATAGCCTCACAAGTATACCTCTGACCATAGACGGGCCTCACAAGTCTACCTCTGACTATAGCCTCACAAGTCTACCTCTGACCATACACAGGCCTCACAAGTCTAACTCTTACCACAGACGGGCCTCACAAGTCTACCCCTGACTATACACAGGCCTCACAAGTCTACCTCTGACTATAGCCTCACAAGTCTACCTCTGACTATAGCCTTACAAGTCTACCTCTGACTATACACAAGCTTCACAAGTCTACCTCTGACTATACACAAGCCTCACAAGTCTACCTCTGATCATACACAAGCCTCACAAGTCTACCTCTGACTATAGCCTCACAAGTCTACCTCTGACTATACACAGGCCTCATAAGTCTACCTCTGACTATAGCCTCACAAGTCTACCTCTGACCATACACAGGCCTCACAAGTCTACCTCTGACCATACACAGGCCTCACAAGTCTACCTCTGACTATACACAAGCCTCATAAGTCTACCTTTGACTATACACAAGCCTCACAAGTCTACCTCTGACCACAGACGGGCCTCACAAGTCTAACCCTGACTATACACAAGCCTCATAAGTCTACCTTTGACTATACACAAGACTCACAAGTCTACCTCTGACCATAGACGGGCCTCACAAGTCTACCTCCGACTATACACAAGCGTCACAAGTCTACCTCTGACTATACACAGGCCTCACAAGTCTACCTCTGACCATAAACAGGCCTCACAAGTCTACCTCTGACCACAGACGGGCCTCACAAGTCTACCTCTGACTATAGCCTCACAAGTCTACCTTTGACTATACACAAGACTCACAAGTCTACCTCTGACTATAGGCTCACAAGTCTACTTCTCACTATACACAGGCCTCATAAGTCTACCGCTGATTATAGCCTCACAAGTCTACCTCTGGCCATACACAGGCCTCACAAGTCTACCTCTGACCATACACAGGCCTCACAAGTCTACCTCTGACTATACACAAGGCTCATAAGTCTACCTTTGACTATACACAAGACTCACAAGTCTACCTCTGACTATAAGCTCACAAGTCTACTTCTGACTATACACAGGCCTCATAAGTCTACCTCTGACTATAGCCTCACAAGTCTACCTCTGACCATACACAGGCCTCACAAGTCTACCTCTGACCATACACAAGCCTCACAAGTCTACCTCTGACTATACACAGGCCTCACAAGTCTACCTCTGACCATACACAAGCCTCACAAGTCTACCTCTGACCATACACAGGCCTCACAAGTCTACCTCTGACCATACACAAGCCTCACAAGTCTACCTCTGACCATACACAGGCCTCACAAGTCTACCTCTGACCATACACAAGCCTCACAAGTCTACCTCTGACTATACACAGGCCTCACAAGTCTACATCTGACCATACACAAGCCTCACAAGTCTACCTCTGACTATACACAAGACTCACAAGTCTACCTCTGACTATAGGCTCACAAGTCTACTTCTGACTATACACAGGCCTCATAAGTCTACCTCTGACTATAGCCTCACAAGTCTACCTCTGACCATACACAAGCCTCACAAGTCTACCTCTGACTATACACAGGCCTCACAAGTCTACCTCTGACTATACACAAGCCTCACATGTCTACCTCTGACTATAGCCTCACAAGTCTACCTCTGACCACAGACACGCCTCACAAGTCTACCGCTGACTATACACAAGCCTCACAAGTCTACCTCTGACCATACACAGGCCTCACAAGTCTACCTCTGACCATACACAGGCCTCACAAGTCTACCTCTGACCATACACAGGCCTCACAAGTCTACCCCTGACTATACACAAGCCTAACAAGTCTACCTCTGACACAAGCCTCACAAGTCTACCTCTGACTATACATAGGCCTCACAAGTCTACCTCTGACCATACACAAGCCTCACAAGTCTACCCCTGACTATACACAAGCCTAACAAGTCTACCTCTGACTATAGCCTCACAAATGTACCTCTGACCATACACAAGCCTCACAAGTCTACCTCTGACTATACACAAGCCTAACAAGACTACCTCTGACTAAAGCCTCACAAATCTACCTCTGACCATACACAGGCCTCACAAGTCTACCTCTGACCATACACAGGCCTCACAAGTCTACCTCTGACTATAGACGGGCCTCACAAGTCAACATCTGACTATAGACGGGCCTCACAAGTCTACCTCTGACTATACACAAGCCTCACAAATCTACCTCTGACCATACACAGGCCTCACAAGTCTACCTCTGACTATAGACGGGCCTCACAAGTCTACCTCTGACTATACACAAGCTTCACAAGTCTACCTCTGACTATACACAAGCCTCACAAGTCTACTTCTGACTATACACAAGCCTCACAAGTCTACCTCTGACTATACATAGGCCTCACAAGTCTACCTCTGACTATACACAAGCTTCACAAGTCTACCTCTGACTATACACAAGCCTCACAAGTCCACCTCTGACTATACACTGGCCTCACAAGTCTACTTCTGACTATAGACGAGCCTCACAAGTCTACCTCTGACTATACACAAGCCTCACAAGTCTACCTCTGACTATACACAAGCCTCAGAAGTCTACCTCTGACTATACACAAGCCTCAGAAGTCTACCTCTGACTATACACAAGCCTCACAAATCTACCTCTGACCATACAGAGGCCTCACAAGTCTACCTCTGACCATACACAGGCCTCACAAGTCTACCTCTGACTATAGCCTCACAAGTCTACCTCTGACTATACACAGGCCTCACAAGTCTACGCGCCATGCGTCCTAAATTCGCCAAAATTTTTTAGTTTAAGTACTATATAATACATATAACACTCGTAACATAGCAATATTTGTTACCAAAGAAAACTTAGGTTCGCCAGCCAAAAATTCCATGATGTTGCAGATGTCGTCATTTCCGGTGGTTGCTGATGGGAGCATCTGTTATCTTGTTGTCTCATCCCCTGCGAATGGCGATTGGAGTTCCCAAATTCGCCACGTGTTTCAGTGCTGTTATTCCATCTGTAAAGTATATTTAATAATGATGAAATAGAAGCAGATATACATCACATCATGATTACACATGTCTCCTCGTTTTAGCAATGTGGTATTGCGCCATTTAGTGTCTTAAATTATAACATGGCATCAGCATCCAGATCCATGATGCGGCAATGTTTGAGCAGCCAAAGCCGGTCTCTAATAAGTGTTAGAGACCGTAAGTGTTAGAGACCGGCATTTGAGATCGGCTGCTGGTTGCCACGACGCCGTTGTTTTGTTTACGTAATATGCGCTTCTGCGCGTGCGTTGTCATGGCTATTTTATGGATCTTTTTCTTTCCGGACCGAAACTGTGGGCTTTTCCCAGGTTGAAAACTTTGCAGCTTCATTCACTTCGAAGGCAAAATAAGCGTTATTTCAGCTCAAAAACATATGGAAATCAAGTAAGACACAATTAAAATGTAATGCCATGTTATAATCTGGATAACAACTGGTTTGCCATGACGTTTGTGGCGATTAGAAACGCCCTCAGGACTGTGCCGCCACATTTGAGACCTCCCCTTCGGGTCGGTCTCAAATCTGCGATACAGTCCCTCGAGCGTTTCTAATCGTCACAAACATCATGGCAAACCAGTTTTTATCCCTTAACTATAACATGAAAAGTTATCGCCAGAAACGTTCTCCTCCTGCCATTCAGAAATGAAGGGTGGGACACCAACGACTTTGAATATATATCTATATATACATGAACTTATATATTTGAACATCAAATATATGTCATTTTAATGATTTCATTATGTACATGTATTTCACGATGCATTGATTGTCCAAAAAGGGCCACCAGGCGAAACTGCCCTGAACCAGAAAGTGGAAGTTCACTCATTTGACAGGCACATAACCAGACATGAGCCATCGGCTGTTTGATTTTACCACTACATCCTTATTGGATTTGGATACCTGCAAATGATGAACCATAGCCTGGGGTGGGAATCGAACCCACAGTTCTGGACAACCAATAACAATGATATTGCAATTTAATGTTACAGCACATGCAAAATACATCCGAAAACTGACTGAAAATCTTTCACTAACAAATCAAAACTAATCGCAGTAATGTCCGCATCAAAATTTTACCAGTAAAACCAACAAATTGTCATACTTTCCATAACAAACATACAATTTTACAAATAGGTTGACATTGTCATTTCCCAAAGCAACATGGAAACAGACTAAAATTTAAGAACAATCTGAGCACACAAAGCTCAATGCCCCCACGTAGCAGCCAACACACTCGTTGTGAAACCACTTATCACATGGGTCGCACGTGATCCAGTGCACCGTGCAAGGTTGTCGTCCCGAACTGGATGAAGGGGGAGAATCGCCCATGCACACATTACATACATCATCACTCTCACTCACACATGCATTGTCGATATGGATGTTTGTGTTGTGTGTGTCGTTATTTGTCGATCTTGTGTCCTTTCCGTTGGCCCTTCCCTTGCTCTTGCCCTTGCCCTTTCCTGCTTTCTTACCTTGTACTGTTTCCAGCTGCCCTCCGCCCTCTTGTTGATCTCAATCTTTCTCTTTCTCAGTTGTCTCTGTGTGTCCTGTTCTTCTTCATCTCTTTCTGGTGACTCCTCCATTTGCTTCTTTGTACTTCTCTGTCTCCTTTTGCCCTTTCCTGCTGCAGTGTCCTGTTTCGCATCCATTTTCTTCGTTGCCCTTTCCTTCTTTTCATCTGCCTTTTTCTGTCTTTCCTGCCTTCGCGCCTCCTTCTCTTTGTCCACCTCTTCTTTCTTCTGTAGCTGCTTCAAAATGGCTTCCGACGTTATTGTTCTGCCAAAGTTGACAACTTTCCTGTGTCTGGCTGTTGTTGGTTTCGTGGTGGTCCCGGGAACGATGAAAAAATCTTGAACTTCTTCCGGAAGGTCCAGCACGGACTGCACAGGGTGATGACATTTTATGACTTGGTGGCATGTCGGACAGTGTGATCCTTTCAGTTCAGCATTGTCTTCTGTGTTGCTGCTCTTGCTGCACTGGTGTCCGGATGTTTGAGGGCCGCACTTGGGTCCAGTCGATGGCCTTTGAGTTCAGAGGGTTAATACCACACTTTGTGAATGATGACTTGACCGTACTTGGAGAACAGACCTTATCGATAGCATAACTGAGTACAGTTGGGAGTTTGGCTCGTGAGATTACATTGTTGTTATGCAACAAATTTAGGGATTGGGCTATGGAAATGAATTTGGCCTTGATGTGCTGAAATAAAGCCACGTCCAAGGGTTGCAGTAGATGCGTTGTGTGTGCTGGCAATCCTAGTACGTCAATCTGTTTGATATGGAAAACCAAAACTTAGCATTTCGTGCATATCCACATTCTGAAATAGACCAAATCAATCAACAAGTCTATCACTCCAAAAAAAAAGATGGATACCTGCTCCTCCTTTGCCTTGCAATCAACTTTAAGCTAACGTGAGACTCGTGATTATCGCAGATTAGCAACACAGGCCTCCTTCGCCCACAGTTTGGAATGAAGATTTGGGTGAACCACTCATAAAATAATTCGGTGTCCATGTACCCTGTTGGATCACAAGCACTTCCACATACCGATAGATACATTTACAATACCGAATGAATATCAATATTGTGTGATGTGTTAATATATGATTGTTAACTTTAAACTCCACCTCTGACCATAAACAGGCCTGAAAAGTCTGCTCCTGTCCATAGACAGGTCTCAGAAGTCTCCATCTGACCACAGAGAGGCTTCACAAAAGTATCCATCTGACCACAGACTGGCCTAAAAGTTTCCATTTCGCCAAAGACAGACCTCACAAGTCTCCCTCTGACTATAGACAGGCCTCACAAGTCTGTCACCATATATAAATATATTTATATATATGCAACCTTTTTGTAACAATCAGGCAACCATTTCGCTACATTAAAATCTTTCTACAAGGGTCGAGCGACAAAGAAGTCAACACATTGGCGCATAAGCAGTTTGCGTTTTTACGATTAAATTCGTGTCCACAGATATGATAGACATGTCAGTGTGCCTCTAAAGTCTACTGCTGACCATAGACAGTCGTCATAAGTCTCCATTTTACGTTATTGTTCTGCCAAAGTTGACAACTTTCCTGTGTCTGGCTGTTGTTGGTTTCGTGGTGGTCCCGGGAACGATGAAAAAATCTTGAACTTCTTCCGGAAGGTCCAGCACGGACTGCACAGGGTGATGACATTTTATGACTTGGTGGCATGTCGGACAGTGTGATCCTTTCAGTTCAGCATTGTCTTCTGTGTTGCTGCTCTTGCTGCACTGGTGTCCGGATGTTTGAGGGCCGCACTTGGGTCCAGTCGATGGCCTTTGAGTTCAGAGGGTTAATACCACACTTTGTGAATGATGACTTGACCGTACTTGGAGAACAGACCTTATCGATAGCATAACTGAGTACAGTTGGGAGTTTGGCTCGTGAGATTACATTGTTGTTATGCAACAAATTTAGGGATTGGGCTATGGAAATGAATTTGGCCTTGATGTGCTGAAATAAAGCCACGTCCAAGGGTTGCAGTAGATGCGTTGTGTGTGCTGGCAATCCTAGTACGTCAATCTGTTTGATATGGAAAACCAAAACTTAGCATTTCGTGCATATCCACATTCTGAAATAGACCAAATCAATCAACAAGTCTATCACTCCAAAAAAAAAGATGGATACCTGCTCCTCCTTTGCCTTGCAATCAACTTTAAGCTAACGTGAGACTCGTGATTATCGCAGATTAGCAACACAGGCCTCCTTCGCCCACAGTTTGGAATGAAGATTTGGGTGAACCACTCATAAAATAATTTGGTGTCCATGTACCCTGTTGGATCACAAGCACTTCCACATACCGATAGATACATTTACAATACCGAATGAATATCAATATTGTGTGATGTGTTAATATATGATTGTTAACTTTAAACTCCACCTCTGACCATAAACAGGCCTGAAAAGTCTGCTCCTGTCCATAGACAGGTCTCAGAAGTCTCCATCTGACCACAGAGAGGCTTCACAAAAGTATCCATCTGACCACAGACTGGCCTAAAAGTTTCCATTTCGCCAAAGACAGACCTCACAAGTCTCCCTCTGACTATAGACAGGCCTCACAAGTCTGTCACCATATATAAATATATTTATATATATGCAACCTTTTTGTAACAATCAGGCAACCATTTCGCTACATTAAAATCTTTCTACAAGGGTCGAGCGACAAAGAAGTCAACACATTGGCGCATAAGCAGTTTGCGTTTTTACGATTAAATTCGTGTCCACAGATATGATAGACATGTCAGTGTGCCTCTAAAGTCTACTGCTGACCATAGACAGTCGTCATAAGTCTCCATTTTACCACAGACAAGCCTCACAAGTCTACCTCTGACCATACACAGGCCTCACAAGTCTACCTCTGACCATACACAAGCCTCACAAGTCTCCATCTGACCATAGACGGGCCTCACAAGTCTCCATCTGAATACAAAGAGGACTATAAAGTCTCCTTATAGACAAGCCTCGGATGTCTCTTCATATATAAACATATGTATATATTTACAACCTTTTTGTAACAATCAGACAACCATTTTGCTACATTAGCATTTTACTGTATGGGTTGTGTGACAAACAAGTCAACTCAATGGAAACTAGCCATCACATGTCTCGTTCTTAACATAATCGAGCCACACTACCTCCCCGTGGCCTCAAAAGTCATTGCTGAACATATATAGGCTTCATAATTCTCATGCTGACCATCAGCAGAACTCACAAGTCTCCCTCTGATCATATCCAGGATACACAAGTCTAAAGTGGCCTATAGACAGACCTCACAAGTATATTCCTGTCCATTGACAGGCCTCACAAATCTACTTCTGACCATAGGCAGGCCTCAATAGTCTGCACCTGAACAACATGATTCAAGTCTACTTCTGTCCATAGACAGGTCTCAGACGACTATCTCGTCACATTTTCCCTCGGAGCAAAGGCAGGTCTCACATTCTCCCTCCCACTATACATAGGCCTCACGTATCTCCCTGTGACCATAGACAGGATTCACTTGTCTCCCTTCACAATAAACAGGCCTCAGAATTCGCCAGATGACCACACACCTGCTTCAAAGGCTAATGTAGCAAAATGGTTGTCTGATTGTTACAAAAAGGTTGTAAATATATAAATATGTTTATATCTGAAAAGACATCTGAGGCTTGTCTACAAGGAGACTTTGGAGTCCTCTTTGTATTCAGATGGAGACTTGTGAGGCCCGTCTATGGTCAGATCGAGACTTGTGAGGCCTGTGTATAGACAGAGGTAGACTTGTGAGGCTTGTCTCTCTCCGACCAAAGACAGATGTCTGACGTGTCTATCTGACCATAGACACGTCCCATGGGTCTCCCTCAACTACAGACAGGCCTCACAAGTCTCCCGCTGACCACAGATAGGCCTCACAAGTCTGTCTCCATATATAAATATATTTATATATGTGCAACCTTTTTGTAACAATCAGGCAACCATTTTGCTACATTAAAATCTTGCTACATGGGTCAAGCGACAAAGAAGTCAACGCAATGGCACATAATCAGGCCTCTCTTTCTCTGACCATAGGCACTAGGTAGCCCCAGCAGTGGCTCTCCAACCCCCATATAAAGGGAGGAGGGGGGTAGAGCCACATGATACACCACAGTGAAAATCTGACATTGCCATTCAAATCGTGTGGCTCTATTTTAAAACAGTGTGATCACTCCAAAATGTTATTATGTTCGTTTATACTTATTTTTGAGGCATGTGGCACACTTTGGTGCTGATCTGCGCATTTGTTTCCCTGGAAAACGGATAATTTACATTTGAAGTGCTTCCAGACATTCTAAGCATTCGAGTTTGCTGGCAATGTAAATTCTCTGTTTTCCAGTAAACAAATGCGCAAATCAACCCCATAGTGTGCCACACGCCTCAAAAGTAAGTATAAACGAATATGAAAACATTCTAGAGTGGCAACACTGTTGTAAAATAGAGCCACACGATTTGAATGGCAATGTCGGGTTTTCGCTGTGGTATGTCATGTGGGACTACGACTCCCCCCCCCCCCCCCCCCCTTCCCTTATCTGGGGGTTGGAGAACCACTGCTGGGAGTAGGCACTAGGCAGGTCTGGCAAGTGAACTTCTGTCCGTAGTCAGGCCTCAAAACTTCCATCTGAAGGCCTCAGAACTCCACCTCTGACCATAAACAGGCCTGAACAGTCTGCTCCTGTCTATAGACAGGTCTCAGAAGTCTCCATCTGACCATAGAGAGGCTTCACAAAAGTATCCATCTGACCACAGACTGGCCTAAAAGTTTCCATTTCGCCAAAGACAGACCTCACAAGTCTCCCTCTGACTATAGACAGGCCTCACAAGTCTGTCACCATATATAAATATATTTATATATATGCAACCTTTTTGTAACAATCAGGCAACCATTTCGCTACATTAAAATCTTTCTACAAGGGTCGAGCGACAAAGAAGTCAACGCAATGGCACATAAGCAGTTTGCGTTTTTCTGATTAAATTCGTGTCCACAGACATGATAGACATGTCAGTGTGCCTCTAAAGTCTACTGCTGACCATAGACAGTCGTCATAAGTCTCCATTTTACCACAGACAAGCCTCACAAGTCTACCTCTGACCATACACAGGCCTCACAAGTCTACCTCTGACCATACACAGGTCTCACAAGTCTACCTCTGACCATAGACGGGCCTCACAAGTATACCGCTGACCATAGACGGGCCTCACAAGTCTACATGTACCTCTGACCATACACAAGCCTCACAAGTCTACCTCTGACCATAGACGGGCCTCACAAGTATACCTCTGACCATAGACGGGCCTCACAAGTCTACCTCTGACCATACACAAGCCTCACAAGTCTACCTCTGACCATACACAAGCCTCACAAGTCTACCTCTGACCATACACAGGCCTCACAAGTCTACCTCTGACCATAGACGGGCCTCACAAGTATACCTCTGACCATAGACGGGCCTCACAAGTCTACCTCTGACCATAGACGGGCCTCACAAGTATACCTCTGACCATAGACGGGCCTCACAAGTATACCTCTGACCATAGA
Organism: Terebella lapidaria; assembly: GCA_949152475.1. Classification (NCBI taxonomy): domain Eukaryota; kingdom Metazoa; phylum Annelida; class Polychaeta; order Terebellida; family Terebellidae; genus Terebella; species Terebella lapidaria. Next base: position 51,753,625 of record OX424555.1, on the reverse strand, counting down.
TGGGCCTCACAAGTATACCTCTGACCATAGACGGGCCTCACAAGTCTACCTCTGACCATACACAAGCCTCACAAGTCTACCTCTGACCATAGACGGACCTCACAAGTATACCTCTGACCATACACAGGCCTCACAAGTCTACCTCTGACCATAGACGGGCCTCACAAGTATACCTCTGACCATAGACGGGCCTCACAAGTCTACCTCTGACCATACACAGGCCTCACAACTCTACCTCTGACCATAGACGGGCCTCACAAGTCTACCTCTGACCATACACAAGCCTCACAAGTCTACCTCTGACCATACACAGGCCTCACAAGTCTACCTCTGACCATAGACGGGCCTCACAAGTATACCTCTGACTATACACAAGCCTCACAAGTCTACCTCTGACCATACACAGGCCTCACAAGTCTACCTCTGACCATAGACGGGCCTCACAAGTCTACCCCTGAATATACACAAGCCTCACAAGTCTACCTCTGACTATAGCCTCACAAGTCTACCTCTGACCATACACAGGCCTCACAAATCTACCTCTGACTATAGCCTCACAAGTCTACCTCTGACCGTACACAGGCCTCACAAGTCTACTTCTGACTATACACAAGCCTCACAAGTCTACCTCTGATTATACACAGGCCTCACAAGTCTACCTCTGACTATAGCCTCAGAAGCCTACCTCTGACTATACACAGGCCTCACAAGTCTACCTCTGACTATAGCCTCACAAGTCTACCTCTGACTATACACAGGCCTCACAAGTCTACCTCTGGTTATAGCCTCACAAGTCTACCTCTGACCATACACAGGCCTCACAAGTCTACCTCTGACTATAGCCTCACAAGTCTACCTCTGACCATACATAAGCCTCACCAGTCTACCTCTGACTATAGCCTCACAAGTCTACCTCTGACCATACACAGGCCTCACAAGTCTACCTCTGACTATAGCCTCACAAGTCTACCTCTGACTATACACGGGCCTCACAAGTCTACCTCTGACCATACACAGGCCTCACAAATCTACCTCTGACTATAGCCTCACAAGTCTACCTCTGACTATACACAAGCTTCACAAGTCTACCTCTGACCATACACAGGCCTCACAAGTCTACCTCTGACTATAGCCTCACAAGTCTACCTCTGACCATACATAAGCCTCACCAGTCTACCTCTGACTATAGCCTCACAAGTCTACCTCTGACCATACACAGGCCTCACAAGTCTACCTCTGACTATAGCCTCACAAGTCTACCTCTGACTATACACAGGCCTCACAAGTCTACCTCTGACCATACACAGGCCTCACAAGTCTACCTCTGACCATACACAGGCCTCACAAGTCTAGCTCTGACTATAGCCTCACAAGTCTACCTCTGACCATACATAAGCCTCACCAGTCTACCTCTGGTTATAGCCTCACAAGTCTACCTCTGACCATACACAGGCCTCACAAGTCTACCTCTGACTATAGCCTCACAAGTCTACCTCTGACCATACATAAGCCTCACCAGTCTACCTCTGACTATAGCCTCACAAGTCTACCTCTGACCATACACAGGCCTCACAAGTCTACCTCTGACTATACACAGGCCTCACAAGTCTACCTCTGACTATAGCCTCACAAGTTTACCTCTGACCATACACAGGCCTCACAAGTCTACCTCTGACTATACACGGGCCTCACAAGTCTACCTCTGACCATACATAAGCCTCACAAGTCTACCACTGACTATAGCCTCACAAGTCTACCTCTGACTATACACGGGCCTCACAAGTCCACCTCTGACTATACACAGGTCTCACAAGTCTACCTCTGACTATACACAGGCCTCACAAGTGTACCTCTGACTATAGCCTCACAAATCTACCTCTGACTATACACAGGCCTCACAAGTCTACCTTTGACTATAGCCTCACAAGTCTACCTCTGACTATACACAAGCCTCACAAGTCTACCTCTGACTATAGCCTCACAAGTCTACCTCTGACCATAGACGGGCCTCACAAGTCTACCTCTGACTATAGCCTCACAAGTCTACCTCTGACTATAGCCTCACAAGTCTACCTCTGACCATAGACGGGCCTCACAAGTCTACCTCCGACTATACACAAGCCTCACAAGTCTACCTCTGACTATACACAGGCCTCACAAGTCTACCTCTGACCATACACAGGCCTCACAAGTGTACCTCTGACCATAGACGGGCCTCATAAGTCTACCCCTGACTATACACAGGCCTCACAAGTCTACCTCTGACTATAGCCTCACATGTCTACCTCTGACTATAGCCTCACAAGTCTACCTCTGACCATAGACAGGCCTCACAAGTCTACCTCTGACTATACACAAGCTTCACAAGTCTACCTCTGACTATACACATGCCTCACAAGTCTACCTCTGACCATACACAGGCCTCACAAGTCTACCGCTGACCATACACAAGCCTCACAAGTCTACCTCTGACCACAGACGGGCCTCACAAGTCTACCTCTGACTATACACAGGCCTCACAAGTCTACCTCTGACTATAGACTCACAAGTCTACTTCTGACTATACACAGGCCTCACAAGTCTACCTCTGACTATAGCCTCACAAGTCTACCTCTGACCATACACAGGCCTCACAAGTCTACCTCTGACTATACACAGGCCTCACAAGTCTACCTCTGACCATAGACAGGCCTCACAAGTCTACCTCTGACTATACACAGGCCTCACAAGTCTACCTCTGCCTATAGCCTCACAAGTCTACCTCTGACCACAGACAAGCCTCACAAGTCTACCTCTGACTATAGCCTCACAAGTCTACCTCTGACCATACACAAGCCTCATAAATCTACCTCTGACCATACACAGGCCTCACAAGTCTACCTCTGACCATACACAGGCCTCACAAGTCTACCTCTGACTATAGACGGGCCTCACAAGTCTACCTCTGACTATACACAAGCCTCACAAGTCTACCTCTGCCTATAGCCTCACAAGTCTACCTCTGACTATAGCCTCACAAGTCTACCTCTGACCACAGACAAGCCTCACAAGTCTACCTCTGACCATACACAGGCCTCACAAGTCTACCTCTGACCATACACAGGCCTCACAAGTCTACCTCTGACCATACACAGGCCTCACAAGTCTACCTCTGACCATACACAGGCCTCACAAGTCTACCTCTGACCATACACAAGCCTCACAAGTCTACCTCTGACCATACACAGGCCTCACAAGTCTACCTCTGACCATACACAGGCCTCACAAGACTACCTCTGACTATAGCCTCACAAATCTACCTCTGACCATACACAGGCCTCACAAGTCTACCTCTGACCATACACAGGCCTCACAAGTCTACCTCTGACTATAGACGGGCCTCACAATTCTACCTCTGATTATACACAAGCCTCACAAATTTACCTCTGACTATAGACGGGCCCCACAAGTCTACCTCTGACTATACACAAGCCGCACAAGTCTACCTCTGACTATAGACGGGCCTCACAAGTCTACCTCTGACTATACACAAGCCTCACAAATCTACCTCTGACCATACACAGGCCTCACAAGTCTACCTCTGACCATACACGGGCCTCACAAGTCTATTTCTGACCATACACAAGCCTCACAAGTCTACCTCTGTCCATACACAGGCCTCACAAGTCTACCTCTGACTATGCACAAGCCTCACAAGTCTACCTCTGACCATACACAGGCCTCACAAGTCTACCTCTGACCATACACAAGCCTCACAAGTCTCCATCTGACCATAGACGGGCCTCACAAGTCTCCATCTGAATACAAAGAGGACTATAAAGTCTCCTTATAGAGAAGCCACAGATGTCTCTTCATATATAAACATATGTATATATTTGCGACCTTTTTGTAACAATCAGACAACCATTTTACTTCATTAGCATTTTACTATATGGGTTGTGTGACAAACAAGTCAACTCAATGGAAACTAGCCATCACATGTCTCGTTCTTAACATAATCGAGCCACACTAGCTTCCCGTGGCCTCAAAAGTCATTGCTGAACATATACAGGCCTCATAATTCTCATGCTGACCATCAGCAGAACTCACAAGTCTCCCTCTTATCATATCCAGGATACACAAGTCTAAAGTGGCCTATAGACAGACCTCACAAGTATATTCCTGTCCATTGACAGGCCTCACAAATCTACTTCTGACCATAGGCAGGCCTCAATAGTCTGCACCTGAACAACATGATTCAAGTCTACTTCTGTCCATAGACAGGTCTCAGACGACTATCTCGTCACATTTTCCCTCGGAGCAAAGGCAGGTCTCACATTCTCCCTCCCACTATAAATAGGCCTCACATATCTCCCTGTGACCATAGACAGAATTCACTTGTCTCCCTTCACCATAAACAGGCCTCAGAATTCGCCAGATGACCACACACCTGCTTCAAAGGCTAATGTAGCAAAATGGTTGTCTGATTGTTACAAAAAGGTTGTAAATATATAAATATGTTTATATATGAAAAGACATCTGAGGCTTGTCTACATGGAGACTTTGGAGTCCTCTTTGTATTCAGAGGTAGACTTGTGAGGCTTGTCTCTCTCCGACCAAAGACAGATGTCTGACGTGTCTATCTGACCATAGACACGTCCCATGGGTCTCCCTCAACTACAGACAGGCCTCACAACATGCACAAGTCTCCCGCTGACCACAGATAGGCCTCACAAGTCTGTCTCCATATATAAATATATTTATATATGTGCAACCTTTTTGTAACAATCAGGCAACCATTTTGCTACATTAAAATCTTGCTACATGGGTCAAGCGACAAAGAAGTCAACGCAATGGCACATAAGCAAGCCTCTCTTTCTCTGACCATAGGCACTAGGTAGCCCCAGCAGTGGCTCTCCAACCCCCATATAAAGGGAGGAGGGGGGTAGAGCCATATGATACACCACAGTGAAAATCTGACATTGCCATTCAAATCGTGTGGCTATATTTTAAAACAGTGTGATCACTCCAAAGTGTTATTATGTTCGTTTATACTTATTTTTGAGGCATGTGGCACACTTTGGTGCTGATCTGCGCATTTGTTTCCCTGGAAAACGGAGAATTTACATTTGAAGTGCTTCCAGACATTCTAAGCATTCGAGTTTGCTGGCAATGTAAATTCTCTGTTTTCCAGTAAACAAATGCGCAGATCAACCCCATAGTGTGCCACACGCCTCAAAAGTAAGTATAAACGAATATGAAAACATTCTAGAGTGGCAACACTGTTGTAAAATAGAGCCACATGATTTGAATGGCAATGTCGGGTTTTCACTGTGGTGTGTTCTGTGGGTCTACGACCCCCCCCCCCCTCCTTCCCTTATCTGGGGGTTGGAGAACCACTGCTGGGACTAGGCACTAGGCAGGTCTGGCAAGTGAACTTCTGTCCGTAGTCAGGCCTCAAAACTTCCATCTGAAGGCCTCAGAACTCCACCTCTGACCATAAACAGGCCTGAAAAGTCTGCTCCTGTCTATAGACAGGTCTCAGAAGTCTCCATCTGACCATAGAGAGGCTTCACAAAAGTATCCATCTGACCGCAGCCTGGCCTAAAAGTCTCCATTTCGCCAAAGACAGACCTCACAAGTCTCCCTCTGACTATAGACAGGCCTCACAAGTCTGTCACCATACATAAATATATTTATATATATGCAACCTTTTTGTAACAGTCAGGCAACCATTTCGCTACATTAAAATCTTTCTACAAGGGTCGAGCGACAAAGAAGTCAACGCATTGGCACATAAGCAGTTTGCGTTTTTCTGATTAAATTCGTGTCCACAAACATGATAGACATGTCAGTATGCTTCTAAAGTCTACTGCTGAATATAGACAGTCATCATAAGTTTCCATTTTACCACAGACAAGCCTCAAAAGTCTACCTCTGACCATACACAGGCCTCACAAGTCTACCTCTGATCATAGACGGGCCTCACAAGTATACCTCTGACCATAGACGGGCCTCACAAGTCTACCTCTGACCATACACAAGCCTCACTAGTCTACCCTGAACATAGACGGGCCTCACAAGTCTATCTCTGACTATACACAAGCCTCACAAGTCTACCTCTGACTATACACAAGCCTCAGAAGTCTACCTCTGACTATACACAAGCCTCACAAGTCTACCTCTGACCATAGACGGGCCTCACAAGTCTACCCCTGACTATACACAAGCCTCACAAGTCTACCTCTGACTATAGCCTCACAAGTCTACCTCTGACCATACACAGGCCTCACAAATCTACCTCTGACTATAGCCTCACAAGTCTACCTCTGACCATACACAGGCCTCACAAGTCTACCTCTGACTATACACAAGCCTCACAAGTCTACCTCTGATTATACACAGGCCTCAGAAGTCTACCTCTGACTATAGCCTCACAAGTCTAACTCTGACTATACACAGGCCTCACAAGTCTACCTCTGACTATAGCCTCACAAGTCTACCTCTGACTATACACAGGCCTCACAAGTCTAACTCTGACCATACACATGCCTCACAAGTCTACCTCTGACTATAGCCTCACAAGTCTACCTCTGACTATACACAGGCCTCACAAGTCTACCTCTGACTATACACAGCCCTCACAAGTCTACCTCTGACTATACACAAGCCTCACAAGTCTACCTCTGACTATAGCCTCACAAGTCTACCTCTGACTATACACGGGCCTCACAAGTCTACCTCTGACTATACACAGGCCTCACAAGTCTACCTCTGACTATAGCCTCACAAGTCTACCTCTGACTATACACAAGCCTCACAAATCTACCTCTGACTATAGCCTCACAAGTCTACCTCTGACTATACACGGGCCTCACAAGTCTACCTCTGACTATACAGAGGCCTCACAAGTCTACCTCTGACCATACATATGGCTCCCAAGTCTACCTCTGACTATAGCCTCACAAGTCTAACTCTGACCATACACAGGCCTCACAAGTCTACTGCTGACTATACACAGGCCTCACAAGTCTACCTCTGACTATAGCCTCACAAGTCTACCTCTGACCATAGACGGGCCCCACAAGTCTACCTCTGACTATACACAAGCCTCACAAGTCTACCTCTGACTATAGCCTCACAAGTCTACCTCTGACCATACACAGGCCTCACAAGTCTACCTCTGACTATACACAAGCTTCACAAGTCTACCTCTGACTATACACAGGCCTCACAAGTCTACCTCTGACTATACACAAGCCTCACAAGTCTACCTCTGACTATAGCCTCACAAGTCTACCCCTGACCATACACAAGCCTCACAAGTCTACCTCCGACCATACGCAAGCCTCACAAGTCTACCTCTGACCACAGACGGGCCTCACCAGTCAACCTCTGACTATACACAAGCCTCACAAGTCTGCCTCTGACCATACACAGGCCTCACAAGTCTACCTCTGACTATACACAGGCCTCACAAGTCTACCTCTGACTATAGCCTCACAAATCTACCTCTGACCATACACAGGCCTCACAAGTCTACCTCTGACTATACACAGGCCTCACAAGTCTACCTCTGACTATAGCTTGACAAATCTACCTCTGACCATACACAAGCCTCACAAGTCTACCTCTGACTATACACAAGCCTCACAAGTCTACCTCTGACTATACACAGGCCTCACAAGTGTACCTCTGACCATACACAGGCCTCACAAGTCTACCTCTGACTATACACAGGCCTCACAAGTCTACCTCTGACCATACACAGGCCTCACAAGTCTACCTCTGACTACTCTGACTATACACAGGCCTCACAAGTGTACCTCTGACCATACACAAGCCTCACAAGTCTACCTCTGACTATACACAGGCCTCACAAGTCTACCTCTGACTATAGCCTCACAAGTCTACCTCTGACCATACACAGGCCTCACAAGTCTACCTCTGACTATACACAGGCCTCACAAGTCTACCTCTGACTATAGCCTCACAAATCTACCTCTGACCATACACAAGCCTCACAAGTCTACCTCTGACTATACACAAGCCTCACAAGTCTACCTCTGACTATACACAGGCCTCACAAGCGTACCTCTGACCATACACAGGCCTCACAAGTCTACCTCTGACCATACACGGGCCTCACAAGTCTACCTCTGACCATACACAGGCCTCACAAGTCTACCCCTGACTATACACAGGCCTCACAAGTCTGGCTCTGACTATACACAGGCCTCACAAGTCTACCTCTGACCATACACAAGCGTCACAAGTCTACCTCTGACATTACACAGGCCTCACAAGTCTACCTCTGACTATACACAGGCCTCACAAGTCTACCTCTGACTATACACAAGCCTCACAAGTCTACCTCTGACTATACACAGGCCTCACATGTCTACCTCTGACCATACACAAGCCTCACAAGTCTACCTCTGACTATACACAAGCCTCACAAGTCTACCTCTGACTATACACAAGCCTCACAAGTCTACCCCTGACTATACACAAGCCTCACAAGTCTACCTCTGACTATACACAAGCCTCATAAGTCTACCTCTGACCATAGACAGGCCTCACAAGTCTACCTCTGACCATACACAGGCCTCACAAGTCTACCTCTGACCATACACAGGCCTCAAAAGTCTACCTCTGACCACAGACAAGCCTCATAAGTCTACCTCTGACCATAGACGGGCCACACAAGTCTATCTCTGACTATACACAGGCCTCACAAGTCTACCTCTGACCACAGACAAGCCTCACAAGTCTACCTCTGACTATACACAAGCCTCACAAGTCTACCTCTGACTATACACAAGCCTCACAAGTCTACCTCTGACTATACACAAGCCTCACAAGTCTACCTCTGACTATACACAAGCTTCAAAAGTTTACCTCTGACTATACACAAGCCTCACAAGTCTACCTCTGACTATAGCCTCACAAGTCTACCTCTGACCATACACAAGCCTCATAAGTCTAACTCTGACTATACACAAGCCTCACAAGTCTACCTCTGACTATAGCCTCACAAGTCTACCTCTGACTATAGCCTCACGAGTCTACCTCTGACTATAGGATCAAAAGTCTACCTCTGACCATACACAGGCCTCACAAGTCTAAATCTGACCATACACAGGCCTCACAAGTTTACCTCTGCCTATACACAGGCCTCACAAGTCTACCTCTGACCATACACAGGCCTCACAAGTCTACCTCTGACCATACACAGGCCTCACAAGTCTACCTATGACTATAGCCTCACAAATCTACCTCTGACCATACACAGGCCTCACAAGTCTACCTCTGACCATACACAGGCCTCACAAGTCTACCTCTGACTATAGACGGGCCTCACAAGTCTACCTCTGACTATAGACGGGCCTCACAAGTCTACCTCTGACTATACACAAGCCTCACAAATCTACCTGTGACTATAAACGGGCCTCACAAGTCTACCTCTGACTATACACAAGCCTCACAAGTCTACTTCTGACTATACACAAGCCTCGCAAATCTACCTGTGACTATTCACAGGCCTCACAAGTCTACCTCTGACCATACACAAGCCTCACAAGTCTACCTCTGACTATACACAAGCCTCACAAGTCTACCTCTGACTATACACAGGCCTCACAAGTCTACCTCTGACTATACACAAGCCTCACAAGTCTACCTCTGACTATAGCCTCACAAGTCTACCTCTGACCATACACAGGCCTCACAAGTCTACCTCTGACAATACACAAGCCTCACAAGTCTACCTCTGACCATACACAGGCCTCACAAGTCTACCTCTGACTATAGCCTCACAAGTCTACCTCTGACCATACACAGGCCTCACAAGTCTACTTCTGACTATAGACGGGCCTCACAAGTCTACCTCTGACCATACACAAGCCTCACAAGTCTACCTCTGACCATACACAGGCCTCACAAATCTACCTCTGACTATAGACGGGCCTCACAAGTCTACCTCTGACCATACACGGGCCTCACAAGTCTACCTCTGACTATAGACGGGCCTCACAAGTCTACCTCTGCCAATACACGGGTCTCACAAGTCTACCTTTGACCATACACAGGCCTCACAAGTCTACCTCTGACCATAGGCAGACCTCACAAGTCTACTCCTGACTATACACAGGCCTCACAAGTCTACCTCTGACTATACACAGGCCTCACAAGTTTACCTCTGACTATACACGGGCCTCACAAGTCTACCTCTGACTATAGACGGGCCTCACAAGTCTACCTCTGACCATACACGGGTCTCACAAGTCTACCTTTGACCATACACAGGCCTCACAAGTCTACCTCTGACCATAGGCAGACCTCACAAGTCTACTTCTGACTATACACAGGCCTCACAAGTCTACCTCTGACCATACACAGGCCTCACAAGTCTACCCCTGACCATACACAGGCCTCACAAGTCTACCTCTGACTATACACAAGCCTGACAAGTCTACCTCTGACCATACACGGGCCTCACAAGTCTTCCTCTGACCATACACAGTCCTCACAAGTCTACCTCTGACTATAGACGGGCCTCACAAGTGTACCTCTGACTATACACAAGCCTAACAAGTCTACCTCTGACCATACACGGGCCTCACAAGTCTACCTCTGACCATAGACGGGCCTCACAAGTCTACCTCTGACCATAGACGGGCCTCACAAGTCTACCTCTGACTATACACAGGCCTCACAAGTCTACCTCTGACTATAGCCTCACAAGTTTACCTCTGACCATACATGGGCCTCACAAGTCTACCTCTGACTATAGCCTCACAAGTCTACCTCTGACCATACACGGGCCTCACAAGTCTACCTCTGACCATACACAGGCCTCACAAGTCTACCTCTGACTATACACAGGCCTCACAAGTCTAACTCTGACTATACACAGGCCTCACAAGTCTACCTCTGACCATACACAGGCCTCACAAGTCTACCTCTGACTATACACAGGCCTCACAAGGCTACCTCTGACTATACACAAGCCTCACAAGTCTACCTCTGACCATACACAGGCCTCACAAGTCTACCTCTGACCATACACAGGCCTCACAAGTCTGCCTCTGACCATACACAGGCCTCACAAGTCTACCTCTGACTATACACAAGCCTCACAAGTCTACCTCTGACCATAGACGGGCCTCACAAGTCTACCTCTGACCATACACAGGCCTCACAAGTCTACCTCTGACTATACACAAGCCTCACAAGTCTACCTCTGACCATAGACGGGCCTCACAAGTCTACCTCTGACCATACACAGGCCTCACAAGTCTACCTCTGACCATACACAAGCCTACCTCTGACCATACACAGGCCTCACAAGTCTACCTCTGACTATACGCAAGCCTCACAAGTCTACCTCTGACCATAGACGGGCCTCACAAGTCTCCATCTGAATACAAAGAGGACTATAAAGTCTCCTTATTGAGAAGCCTCAGATGTCTCTTCATATATAAACATATGTATATATTTACAACCTTTTTGTAACAATCAGACAACCATTTTACTTCATTAGCATTTTACTATATGGGTTGTGTGACAAACAAGTCAACTCAATGGAAACTAGCCATCACATGTCTCGTTCTTAACATAATCGAGCCACACTAGCTTCCCGTGGCCTCAAAAGCCATTGCTGAACATATACAGGCCTCATAATTCTCATGCTGACCATCAGCAGTACTCACAAGTCTCCTTCTGATCATATCCAGGATACACAAGTCTAAAGTGGCCTATAGACAGACCTCACAAGTATATTCCTGTCCATTGACAGGCCTCACAAATCTACCTCTGACCATAAGCAGGCCTCAATAGTCTGTACCTGAACAACATGATTCAAGTCTACTTCTGTCCATAGACAGGTCTCAGACGACTATCTCGTCACATTTTCCCTCAGAGAAAAGGCAGGTCTCACATTCTCCCTCCCACTATACATAGGCCTCACATATCTCCCTGTGACCATAGACAGGATTCACTTGTCTCCCTTCACCATGAACAGGCCTCAGAATTCGCCATATGACCACACACCTGCTTCAATGGCTTCCTCTGACCACAGACAGGCCTCACAAGTCAAATCTGACAACAGGCAGGTCACACAAGTTTCTCTCTGACCACAACTTACCTATTATGCACATGTACGAACAAAATACAAGCATTCTGGATATTCCACCTACCATCATTTAGACTACAGAGGCTAATTTTAAACAGTTGAGGTCATACGTTGCCTTTGGGCTTAATTACTCTTCTGATGTCAAGTTCAAGGTCACCAAAAGCTGTACCATACGCGGGTTCCCATATATTCATAATACAAACGTATGCTCCATATATTTGTTTAAGCATTTTGTCTCCAGAGACCAATCCACAGATCTCAGATCTCAGATCAGATGTGACCTTGAGATGTAGCACTCAAGGCCACCTGAGGTCAAGTTCAAGGTCACCAAAAGGTTCACCATATATGACTACAAACCTAGCTCTATGATATGATCAAGCGTTTTCATTCCAGAGGCCAATTTGTGGATTTCAGACCATTTTGGAATGGCTATTTGACCTTTCAAGGTCGTCGAAGGTCAAATTCAAGGTCACCACTCAAATCGCCATATATGACTACCAATTTGAATGTACCATTATTTAAGCTCATCTTCAAGTGTTCTATGTGAACACAGGTACAGTGTAGCAGCTCCCATTGAAATAAAGAAAAAATACAAAAAAAAGTTCAAAAAAGTTTTTCTTTCAGTTTTTTCACTGACCCACCAGGAAACTCCGACTGCCGGCAACACGCAGACCAGCGATTTAAGGACAACGAAAAATTTGCCTGTAAACAAAAAAGCTAAAAATGTGGATGATGACGACGGAGGCAACGCCATGGGGCCAATTAGTTTATCGGATCATAGGTTCGGGAACTTAAATATGAACAAACCTATTTCTCGTGATGTGAACTTCGAACGTAAACCATCTCTATCCAGCCCGAGATTCATCCATCATTTGACAGTTTCATCCTGATCCTGTTTCATCCACCATTTGACAGTTTCATCCTGATCACGAAAAATTTGCCTGTAAACAAAAAAGCTAAAATTGTGGATGACGACGACGGAGGCAACGCCATGGGGCCAATTAGTTTATCGGATCATAGGTTCGGGAACCTAAATATGAACAAACCTATTTCTCGTGATGTGAACTTCGAATGTAAACCATCTCTATCCAGCCCGAGATTCATCCACCATTTGACAGTTTCATCCTGATCACGCTTCTGCATCAGGGACTGGAAAAAAATTCATGAAAGTAAATTCATATTAGACATTGAAGCCTACATGTCATGTACATGCAGAGGCCTTGTCTATTCCCATACTCTGTATTCTATTTCTTTGTTTTTTAATTGTAAAAATGGAAGGTATAGTTTGAAATGTGTGACTGTTTGGTACATATCTGTTTGGTACACTTTTATTCTGATTTGGGTGTATGACTAAGATCTGAATCCAAAGTGCTTCCAATTTTTACAACCCATGCTTTGATCCAAACCCCCTTCATCTTATAAACATACTAATAACTTCTGGGCAGTTATGTAAGAAACTAATTAATCATTTTAATCGATCATTTGGTGGTTGAATTGAACCAATTCATCAAAGATGAAATTGGAACCAATTACTAGTACCAATCCAAACACTAGTTCTAATAGGCTAATTTCAGCACAAAGTGTCCTCATTCAGGGGTCATGATCTTACCATAATAAGTACCATGTGAAATATAATGAAAAGCAGTTGAAATATGCAACCTGTGGAGCGTTCACAAGAAAATCTCTGCAACAATTTAGTTTCTTACCTCTTGTCGAGCAGTTAAACTGGCCTTCAGCTGAAAAAAAGGTTGAAAACTTTTAAGGAACAAATGAAGATGACCAATTTTCATAAGGCCTAACAGAAAATTAGCTCAATGGCTGAAATAGGTTACCGGACAATTTCAGTTTGAAACATTGCCGGTGAGATAATACCTTGAGATTAATTGCTTACGTCATCTCGGGTTGAGTTCAAGGTCACTGAAGCTGCATGGTAAATAGCTTCCTATAGGCTAGTTTTACACATTTATAGAAGTCATACGTGACCTTTGGAGTTATTATTCTTCTAATGTCAAGTTCAAGGCCACCAAAAGCTGTGATGTACATGTCTTCATATATGTTCATAGTACAAACCTAAGCTCTGCCCACTTGTGTAAGCATTTCGTCTGCAGAGCCCATTTTACAGATCTCAGATTAGATAGGACCTTGAGATTTAGCACTCAAGGTTATCTGAGGTCAAGTTCAAGGTCACCAAAAGTTGCGCCATATATGACTTCATATGTGCTCATAATACAAACCTAAGCTCAATGAGCAAGCGTTTTCACTCCACATCTCCAGTAGCCAATTTGTGGATTTCAGGCCATTTTGGGATGGCCGTTTTGACCTTCCAAGGTCATCAAAGGTCAAATTCAAGGTCACCAAATGTTGCGTCATATATGACTTCCTATATGCTCATGATGCAAACCTAAGCTCTATGATCAAGCGTTTTCACTCCAGAGGCCAATTTGTGGATTTCAGGTGATTTTGGAATGACAGTTTTGACAGTTTCATCGAAGGTCAAATTCAAGGTCACCAAAAGTTGTGCCATATATGACGGCAAGGGAGGCAGAGCTACGGGGTCTCGAGCTTACGTCTGTTGACGAGGCTGAACTCCGTGCTTGGCCGCTGTTCATGGGTTTCATGTTTGGTGATGTCTCTCGTCAGGAAGTTCAATCTTTTAGAGAGAATGTTCGTGATGAGAAGGTCACGCGCATCGTTACCAAGTCCAGCGGTCCGGGGAAGGCGGCAAAGAAGTCTAGGGTTGCTCGTCCTTGTGAGCTATCTGGGATGCGTCGGTGAAGAATGTCTCCTGAGGCACATAATCCTCGAGAGGCATTCCACGAAGCAGGTTTTGTGAATCCGTCCACCAATGACATGCTTCGATCGCACGCTGATCAAGACGGACCACTTGATCCAGCGGGTCTTTGGAGATCCTCCACTGAGTGGAGAGAGACCACTGAATCGGTCGCATGAAACAACGACCGTAAGGTACCTGCTTTTCCATGGACGCTAGCAGCCTGATCATGATCAATGATCCAGCCAGTCGTCGATGTAGTAATGGAACTGAATTCCCATCAATCGAACCCTGGCTGCCATGGCCCTTACTATCCTGGTAAAGACGTAAGGTGCCATGGACACTCCGAACGGGAGAACACGGAACTGGTACATGGTCCCCTCGAAGGCAAACTTTAGGTACCTTCGAAAATGGGGATGGATCGGAACATGGAGATAGGCCCACATGCCCCGTTTCTCCCCTCTCCTGAGGATGTTGACCTTGCAGGTCGGGCACAGACGTTCGGGGCACAGGTCAAAGGATTGAAATGAATCCATGATCAATGATCAGTGCTGTCCCACACGCGGAAGGTGCTAGGTCTGGCGCTGTCGCTAGGATGGATTCCCAATCGGGAAAAGTCCCATCTCACGCCATGTCAAAGTCTAACGTACATAGGAGTCGAGTTCGATTTGAGGAAGGGTGTAGCGCTCCCTCCTCAGGATCGCATCGACAAGACTCTGAAAATAATTCAGGACCTGTCGATCAGCCCGTCAGTACGGCTCAGACCGTGTTGTCACTGATCAATGAACCAGTAGACGTAACAAAATAGACTATAGTAACAAAGACCAGGGGATTGTAGGGTAACTTCAATCAACTGATCGCCTTATCAACGAAGTAGGGACCAGTTAACCAAAGGGGCCAGTTACCGGTGAATACTGTGTACGATTGAGTCTAGTCAATCACAAATATCTCTAACCAAAGCCCAAATACCTAAATCTGTAACGCCGATTAATTCCATGCCGTTAGCAAACAAGTGAAATAATCCACTGAAAACACGTAGTAAACCACGAGAATGCGGATAAATCCGAGGAATTTCCAAGAGCTAGGAAAATTTGCAGCCAGCCAAGATGGCACCCGGACAAGAAAAGTGAAGCAGGAAGGTGCGTGGGTCACGATTAGAGGGAAAATTCAAGCGTGGGGGCCACTGCATTGCACTAGACAGCACGGTCGATTTTTTGTAGGTGGTATGTCCGATATGCACGACCCAGATAAGATTCGAGCAAGCAGTATTTCAGATTGGTAATGTATAAAATAAACTCAGGTATGACATGCTGATAGGCATAAACCACAAAAAACAGGCAAATGTCTGAGTTTTAGGTTTTTAACAGCCCAATCCAAGGTCAAGTTCAAGGTCACCATTTTGAAGGGGGTGGGGGTCGGAAACATGGCAAACAAACAAAATTGAAGGTGGCAATTCGTGAGGAAAATATGCATGACTATGGTGGCGAGAGAATGACAGGATGAATGTGTACATTATGATAAAATGAATTCACATCACGCTATGAGAGCGTTATGACAGCCAACTAGTGGCGTTTTCTTTGCAGTCTCTACAAAATTGATTACTGCAATGAACTTTTTCGGAATAATTCAATAAAAAGGAATTTTTTACTTTTTTCTTCAATGCACCAATAGAAACCGAAAGACGGTCTGGATATTGCTCGGTCCATTTATTCCATACAGATGGAAATTTGAAAATAGGAAATCTGTCTGAGAATTCATTATTTGCATGACGCACATACAATAAATTTGATTGCCTTGTTGTTCGGGTGTTTTGAATTGCATTATTTGATGGGAACATTCCACAGAAGGATGCTGGTAGCTATTTTAAGTATAATTAGCCATGAAAAGTGTTATTTCATATTCATATAAATCTGTGAGTTTGAGAATTTTATAGTTTTTGAAAAGGGGTTCAGTATGGTTCTTATTATTAGCACCTGCTATAATTCTTATTGCCCTCTTCTGCAGTATAATAGTTGGTTTCATAAGTGATTTGGATGCATTTCCCCATGCTAAGATACCTTATGTAAGATAGGGATGTATCATAGAAAAATATAATGCTCTTAGGCATTTGGGTGGGAGAATATGTTTTATTTGTTTTATTGTGAATAGAGCTCTAGATATTTTTGTATTGATATGTTTTATATGATCTGCCCATGATAGATGTTCATCCAATTTGACTCCAAACTTGGTGCTTTTTTCTGTGGAGCTAAAACTGATTTGTCCAAGGCATGTATTATTTATTTTTATACAGTGGTCTGAATCAAAGTGGGTGCATGTATGCCTAGGAGACTTCACATGTAGGTATTTAGTTTTTGTTGGATTTAATGATAAACCATTTGCACAAAACCAGTGATAGATGTTATTGATTTCCATATTTGCTTTTGAATATAGATCTGTGATGTTGTTGGAGGACAAATAAAAAGATGTGTCATCTGCAAATGACAAATTTTTCTTTCTGAGATTGAGTAGTTAATGTCATTTACATAAATTAAATACAATAAGGGTCCTAAAATTGAGCCTTGCCATACTGAACTGGTAAAACAGATGATTTAGTTTCATTCATTGACACATATTGGGTTCTGTTGTCCAGATAACTTAGAAGCCAGTCATTTATTATACCCCTTAAGCCATAGTATTCTAATTTATGCAACAAAATATTTCTGTTGATTACATCAAATGCTTTGGAAAGGTCACATAATATAGCAATGGTGCTCTCCCTAGGCAGATTATTGTTTGCTTCTGCACAATCATTTATTAGGTGGAGGATAGGGTGGATGGTACTGTGTTTGGGTCTGAATCCATATTGGTGGATGTAGAGGAGTCCGTTCTGGGTCAGATATGTTGAAATTTTGTTGAAGACAATTTTTTCGAATATTTTAGAGAATGCAGGTAAAAGACTTATGGGTCGGTAGTGATTCAATATGGCATTATATCCAGACTTGTGTATGGGAATTACTTTGGCAATTTTTAAAGCATTGGGTACTGTTCCACTCAGTAATGACCTATTGATAAAATGAGTTAATACATGGAGGATATTGGTTCAAGTTCAAGGTCACCAAAAACTGCTACGTTCATAGTACAAACTTGAACTCTACCCACTTGTGTAAGCATTTTGTCTGCAGAGGCCAATTTACAGATCAGATTAAATGTGACCTTGAGTCTGAGCACTCAAAGTCATCTGGGGACATGTTCAAGATCACCAAAAGTTGCGCCATATTGACTTCCTATATGCTCATAATACAAAACTAAGCTCTATGATCAAGCGTTTTCACTCCAGAGGCCAATTTGTGGATTTCAGGCGATTTTGGAATGGCCGTTTTGACCTTTCAAGGTCATCGAAGGTCAAATTCAGGGTCACCAAAAGTTGCGCCATATATGACTCCCTATATGCTCATAATACAAACCTAAGCTCTATGATCAAGCGTTTTCACTCCATCAAAATGTATTTCACTCCAGAGGCCAATTTGTGGATTTCAGGCAAATATATCTGCAAAATATAATCATAGCCAGTTAAAGTCCCTTAATCATGTTAATTGGTTGATGAAATGTTTTATAGAATAATTGGCCTGATTTGGCCAGCATATAATATTCCGATCATATGGAGCTGACAAATCGTCCAAAACACGCCTCAAGGACCCTGCAGTGAAGTTTGAGCATGATAGTTTGATAAAAACAAAGTTGTGAACGAAAAAAATTAGCCCAAGGGCTAAGATAGGTTACCGGACAACTTTACTTGAAACAGGACAGGTGAGATATGACGTTCAGATTAACCAATCATCTTCGTGAACTTCAATGTCATCATTAAGTGTGCAGCATATAACATTGTATTCATGTATGTTCAAAATACAAATACAAGGTCTACATGTATCTACAAGTCTTTTGTCTATAAACGTAATTTACACATTTCTTGTTGGACGTGACACTGAGATATAGAACTCAATGTCATCTGACGTCAAGTTCAAGGTCACCAAAAAAAGCCACATATACATGAGGCCAATTTACACACTCAAGGGGCCTTTTAAGCAATTCAAAGCACTCCATCTTTATACACAATGTCAGGGACCCCAATTTGCATGTTTTATAACAAAAATCTCAAAATTGATCAGATAAATTTGAAGGAAAACGACCATAAATTAAATTTGGGGCCTATTCAACCTAAATTTCGAGCCTTTTGAGCAATTCAAGGCACTGTATACACTATGTACATCTTCATACACAATGTCAAAAACCCCAATTACTATGTTTTGAAATAAAAATCTCAAAAGTGATCAGACAGTTTTCGGTTAAAGACAGACAAGGTGCATTTTTCGACTCAAAAATGGCTGTTTTGACCTTCAAGGTCATCCAAGGTCAAATTCAAGGTCACCACACAAGTCGCCATATATGACTTCCCATTTGAAAGTGCTAATTTCTAAGCTCTATCTTCAAGCGTTCTACGAGTACAGTCCTGACAGCACCCATTATGAAGGAAAAAAGTGCCGAAGTCCAAAATTTTTTTCAAAGGGTGAAAAACATTTTTGGCCTAGAAATGGCCCAAAATGGATAGTAACGTGATTTGGGGCAAAAAAAAAATTTTCGCCGACCCGTCAAAAATTCAAAATGGCCGCCACACGCAGACCGGCGATTCAAGGGCAACAAAACATATACACATCATAAAGGTATATAGGGGGAATCTTCCGAAACAAAAATCTCAAAACTGATCAGACAGTTTTCGAGAAAAGACAGAAAAGCTACAAATTTGGGCATTTTTCGACCCAAAAATGGCTGTTTTGACCTTTCAAGGTCATCCAAGGTCAAATTCAAGGTCACCACACAAGTCGCCATATATGACTTCCCATTTGAAAGTGCCAATATCTAAGCTCTATCTTTAAGCGTTCTATGAGTACAGTCCCAGCAGCTCCCAATATGAAGGAAAAAAGTGGCGAAAATTTTCTAAGTCCAAAATTTTTTTCAAAGGGTGAAAAAAAATTTTTTGCCTAGAAATGGCCCAAAATGGATAGTAACGCGATTTGGTGCAAAAAAATTTTTTTTCGCCGACCCGTCAAAAATTCAAAATGGCCGCCATACGGAGACCGGCGATTCAAGGGCAACAAAACTTATACACATCATAAAGGTACATAAGGGGAATCTTTTGAAACAAAATCTCAAAACTGATCAGACAGTTTTTGAGAAAATGGCTGCCAAAGTCCAAAATTGCCCATTTTTCGTCAAAAATGGCCGCCATTTTGAGAAAAATGCGAAAATCAAAAAACTAAGAAAAAACCCCCTCTTGAAATATTTTTAGGCATTTTTGTGCAAAATTTCAGAAAAATCCGCCTGTAAACTTTAAAGATACAGCTGTGGACGGACGACGGACGACGGACGATAGGTTATCGGACCATACATGTAGGTCCGGTAACCTAAAAATACATTAGCGCTGATGTAAACATAGTTCTGTGTGTCACGGAGATTAGCACAGAGCTGAATTTGCATGTTCTGTCGTTACGTGTTAATTTTACCGGTATGTACTCAAATAAAAAAAGTTGGGCTCAAGTTTATCATAACACATTGTCTCTACACTGGATATGGAGAAAAAAGCTGGTAATTTCTGTAAATTTCTTGTTTTTTGCATGACCATCACCGCATGGGAACGCTTCATGCGAAATTCAGTGAAAATTCGGACATTTGGTCTCCAGTTTTGCCTAAATATGTGGACGCAGGGCAGGAGTTACTGTGTCCATCTGGTTTATCTAGGCACCTATTGATCAGTTTTATGCCAAAAACCGGGAACCGATTATGGAACTTTAAATGTCCCAAATATCGCCACAAGCTAGAATATCGATTCCATGACCATTTATATATTCTGCTGCAGAAACAAAAAAATTTGCCCAAGGGCTCAAATAGGTTACCGGACAATTTCAGTTTGAATCATTGCAGGTGAGATAATACCTTGAGATTAATTGCTCAAGTCATCTAGGGTCGAGTTCGAGGTCACTGAAGCTGCATGGTAAATAGCTTCCTATAGGCTAGTTTTAACCTTTGATTTGAACTTTATTTATTTTACAACAATTGATGAACAAGCATCAGCTTATATTACCATCTCTTGTTGGCTCGGATCTTGGTGTAAGGGTGGTCATTAGTGTGGGAGGAAACCAGAGAACCTGGTGAAAACCCACTTGCCCGGTTTGGCGACCACATACCACCTCACATACTGCCGAGGCCGGGGATCGAACCCGTGCCTAAACCGACTACATTGGTGAGAAGTCAGCCCACATACGAACTGAGCTAACCGGGCAACCAGTTTTACACTTTTATAGAGGTAATATGCGACCTTTGGAGTTATTATTCTTCTGATGTCAAGTTCAAGGCCACCAAAGGCTGGGATGTACATGTCTTCATGTATGTTCATAGTACAAACCTAAGCTCTACCCACTTGTGTAAGCATTTCGTCTGCAGAACCCTTATATGACTTCCTATATGCTCTTAACTCTTTCACCACTGAATAAAATTTTCAGGAATCGGCTGTCCCCTGAATTATTTTGGTGAAAATTTAACAAAATGATTCTGAGCTAATCATGTTCGTATGTCGAGCAAAAAAGCTTTCTGTGATTGAAACTTTAGATGTTAAAT
Organism: Terebella lapidaria; assembly: GCA_949152475.1. Taxonomy (NCBI): domain Eukaryota; kingdom Metazoa; phylum Annelida; class Polychaeta; order Terebellida; family Terebellidae; genus Terebella; species Terebella lapidaria. The sequence goes on along the minus strand of OX424555.1, from coordinate 51,732,092 downwards.
ATACCATGGCCTAACTTCCAGAATAATTTTCGTTACCCCAGATGGTTACCATGGCAACGAGTGCGTATCAACCGATGAAATATAGGACAACATCAATATATTTGCAACTCTGTGATGCCTACACCATGTACACTTTAAGTTTAGTACTTATAATAGACCAACACATTAAATAGATACAGCTAATAATTTTCTGATCAATACATTACCATTCCAATATTACCAAAATATACCAATATTTTGAATGCAAAAATATATTTGATTCTTAGGTGAAAATTACCGAAAAAAACATGACCAAAACACGGATTTGAACCATTTCTCTGGGACCCTGCAATCTCTGGGCGCTTACATACAGCCAGTTGGGGAAAGTGGCAAATTTGGGGACTCTTGGGGGAGTTGTTAAATTTGACAACAGTACACAACCCGGGGGTTGTTAAATTTGGGTACAAAAATAAACGTTTCCCTTTTATGGAGAAATTAGTGCGTGGTGCATTACTTTCCCCCGTTTAACTAAAAATACTGGTCCAACACACATTAATCATGTTAATTAGCCAAATATCCCAGGTTTTGGGTGCAGCATTGGATGCGCCTGGACTAAGCGGGGTCGGCAGTCTTCGATGCCTGTGAATTCGTTAATAATCCACTCGCCCTGACGGGCTCGTGAATTATTTGCACGAATTCACGGCATCTCATTTGTTAACCTATACATAATCTTGCACAAATTATACACTCATTTTGTGATTTCATTAGATGACCATTGATAATGAGATAATTCAGTTAAAACAATTTTTCTGATATTTGTCTTTTGCCATGTACCAAAATTTAACAACCCCTGGTATCCAAATTTAGGGACTGTTGTCGAATTTGACAACAGTCCCCAAATTTGTCACTTTCCCCAACTGCATACAGCTCCATCTCAAGTACAGACAAACAAATAAAATAAGTCTATATAACATATTATAACAGAGCATCGGTGCCCCGTCACGTATTTTTGTTTACAGCGCATAACAGTGCTCGGCCTCTCAAAATCAGTCTCAAATAATAATAGATCTAGTCTATGTCTCAAAGCTGTACAGACCGGCATTTGCGACTGCTCTTCTTGTTGCCGGCAGAGTTATGACAACAACATCGTAACACGTGCGGTTGTTTACGTTTTCGTAGCCTAGACGTCTAGTTCTAGTTCTGTATAACAGTATAACTGTCAGTGTCAGTCACGCGCGTTGTCCAGGTGATTTTATTGATCGCCATTTTGCCGGCTGAAGTCAACTTTTGACAGAATCAAACACAAGCAATTCATTCACGTGTAGACTCTATGTTGGAATAAGTAGATTTGAGAGAGAGGTCCACTGTATGTGTGGGTGAGTTGGTTCTGTGTAGGGCTGGCACGATATATCGACATATTGATAATCTAATTTTAGCCAGCCATGATATATAGCGTATCGAAAGGTTGTGAAAATATCAATTTTTCCCCTCGTAATAAAACACTGATTTTTGGCCCTGTCGGTCAGCCATATGCAGCTCGGATATATTTGAATATGCTGGTTTCCCATACTTTTGTACTTCTTGCTCTATTTGTCAGTGTTTGAAACAGTGTAAAGATGATATAATGATGATGTAAAGATGCAAATTATGCAGTGAGCGACTTTCTGTTGAGATAGTTATAGGAAGTCAAATTAGCTCCATGGGCATGGACATACAATTTAGATGTTTTTAGTAGTTTCTTAGCCTTCATTTTGGTATCGAAAAAAATCGATATATCGACCTTCAAAACGCGATATATATCGACACTGATTTGGCCTTGATATGTCAGCCCTAGTTCTGTGCCGCTCGTATCATTGACATTTAGTGTCATAAGCGGCTGACGAAAAAGCGGCACCAAGTTGAGTGGCTCTGCACCTGTGTTAGTGTGTACGACGGTGTACGATCAGTCGACTTTCGGAAATATCCGAATAATGTTCAACTTCATGCAAAATGTTACAGACCAGACAGGACTTGTACCTCTCTTATGTTTCACCGGTCCTTGCTGATTTTTACCGACCAGGGACCAGCGGACAGGGGCCGACTCCCTGTGATAGATCTGTCGCTTGACCTGTTGACTTGTTGTCGATCGAGACCGTAAAACACGCGCACAGACACAAATGACGGATGTGGACTGCCAGCCGTTACAACGGCTGAGCAGCGTCAATTCAATTAAATGCATTCTAGCCTAGCTATTTATGCAGCGAATACCATTACAGCAGAAATATAAAGCAGTGATACAAATTGATGTGAATAAATTGATGGTTGTTGACGAAAAGGGCAATGAATGAAGCGCAAGCTTATGAACTTCCCCGTTATCATACGCTAGGTGGCGCGCCTTCCCACACCGCCTAAGGCATGGACTTCTTCAACATACTTTTTTGTATATTTCTTACGTTCTTGAAGGATTTGCTTGAAACTTGCAGGGTTTATAGAGGACGACTAAAATATGCTATAACCAAAAAATCTAGTAAACATATATAGTAAACTAACGAGAAAAAACGAAGAATAATGCATGTGACAAAATGGTTGTCTGGGATAATATACAAAATAATTAATTATTAATTGTGAATGGATATTGCTGAATTTTGCCAATTATTGTACTTATGAAAGCTCATTAGACCACCTTTCATGGTTTAACATCAAATGAACCGGAAAAACTCAAACCGGGTGTGGGCCAGGGGCAGTCGACTTTTTTGTCACACGGCCCATGTGACAAAATGTTAAAATGTAGCAAAATGGTTGCCCGATTGTAACAAAAAGGTTGTAAATGTATAAATATATATATATATATATATATATATAT